>OX419688.1:15772050-17119046 GCA_948474745.1 Oligia latruncula
TTTTTTGATGCTGGATGTGTCAACGCCGGGTAGTGGGAAGTATACCTTTCTTTTTCTGGATACGACATACAATGCATTTTTGTGTGATAGCAGAGTGACGAGCCTGAAGTCTGAGATTATGGAAAAAATAATATTTTTACATATATTTTATGTGTCAAAGGCTTGACAGTACCTACCTAATACATAAAGGAACTCACATTTATATCTAACATTTACATACGGCACATTGAATGACATTTTACGATCTTTCGATAAAATTATCTCCACTTACAAAGTTACATTTTGAAATAAGTTCAATCCAGCGTTATTTGTAATCGATGCATATAATTATAAGTACTTCGAGATGAACTCCTAGTAATCTAAAGCGTATAAGTATCAAAATCTGAAATAGTTTCAGACTCCTCGACTAAATGATTTTCACCTAAAAAAAACATTTCAATATCAAAATATTTCAATTAACACTATTCTTTATTGTATTTCAGATAGCGAGCGACTAGAACAGGTCAGTATCACAAATCTCCTGACAGTCAAATACCGGAAGAGTCTTGGCTTTACCCCGGTACCGCGGAACAGCAAACTGACCCTTTTTGATATATTCAGGAGCGCGCGAGCGCCTTCAAAAATGTAGACTAAAACGTTCCTTAAGCTGCGCCTACATGGGCCATTTTTGCAGCAATTATTGCCCGGGAAATATTTTCCGGTGGTAGTAGAGCAATCTAGTTAATTTGGCCATGTACGAGTAACGAAGTCAATTATTATATTATATTATTATAATTATTATAACAATCTATTTAGATATCTCTATATATTTGCCGGTGGTACTGGAGCATCTAGTTAATTTGGCAATGTAACCTGAGTCACTCCATGTATTCTTTATTGCCAAATTACATATTGCCAAGTTTTTTAAATCGCTAGCAACAATACAATTCCTATATATTGGTTGTTACTTCTATATAATACGTCCATGATTGGTTGGGACTGCATGTCATCGTGACGTGATATTTGACAAATATTGCCCAGAATTAAGTTGCTCGTGTAAAAGCACCTTTAGTATACCTACAGCTTTGAAACATGGAAACTCTCTCAAAAGGTCGTGCTTTTAATGAGATGAATACGCTTTATCCGGATAAGCCTTTCAGTCTCGTAGCGTCGAATGTTTCTCCTTCGTTCAAGTCAAGATATTCCTTGTAGCTCTTTCTGCGATATTTTTAGTAATAGTATTGGTATACAGCGCGACAATTTGGACATTCGACGCGCAAACTGTAACCATGAATTCAGCACATGATTCTAGACAGAAATTTTTCGTCGGTAATTAATATAAAAAACCGGTCAAGTGCGAGTCGAACTCGCGCACCGAAGGCTCCGTACAAATTTGTAGGTAGGTATGTGTAATGGAACTACAAATTTACAGTTTTCGGATTTTTTTTCCTTTATTTGTGCTACATGAAATTGCTTCTTGCCAAATTCCATAATTCTAGGGCCCTATAGGTTTTGATTTCGGAACATATACGTTCTTTTGATTGCGTTGACTTAGAAGTTTGATTTTTTCACTGCTTCAAGGGAGAGCAGCCCTGAGTATTTTATATTAATTTCAACTTGATAACTGGTCGCGTTCCTGAGAAAACGGGTCGTGACTGATGGACACACAAACGGACGACGAAATGATCTTATAAGGGTTCCATTTTTTTCTTTTGAGGTACGGAACCCTAAAATCTGCTGTTTCATAGAAACGTGTGCGAAACCTACGCGATTAAAATGTACTGAACAGCTAATACAATTTTAATAACCGACGAAAAATGTCTAGGCAGGAGGCTTCAGAGTCATGTACTGAATCCATGGTAGATAACAGAGTGTGCGTCGATGTACAGACGCCAGCACATCAAGTTACTATAATCTGTCAAATTTCTTTAATAGATTTTCAACTTTATCGTTAAAGCATAAAGTTCAAAGTTGATTGAGAAAATTTGACAGTTTTGGGTAGCTTGATGTGCTGGCGTCTGTACCGGCCACCCTGTATATTTAACGCGTTATATTTTTAACACTTCCAACGACCACAAAGTAGACAATAGTTAAATAATCAACCTAAACCATACCAGGCGGGGCAATTGAGTAACACATTATCAATCGGAATCGGTTTCATTTTGACAGTTCAACAACATTCATTGCGTTATTTACGTGTTGAGCAGACACATTTTTCGAACTTATGAAGCAATGGACTAGCAATTTGCTTAAAAATGATACAGATTCCGATTGATAGTGTGTTACGCAATGTAGGGTGCTGGTTAATGGGACAGGGAATGGGTTCAATCTCTAGCAATACACCTCCACCAAGGAATCTATCTTAATCAAAATGGGATGGTTATGGCATTCCATAACCATCCCATTTTGTTCAGGTCATCAGTTACTTAATTAAAGCAGTTGCTTATAGTTTTTTGTTTCCGTACCTCGGAAAGCACGTTAAGTCATTGCTCCCGGCTGTCATTCGTGGATCTTTGACAGTCGTTACAGTTCAGAAGCCCAAAAGTCTGACAACCAGTCTCACCAAGGGGTATCGTATTACCCAGTAACTACAGGGTTGTGGAGGTCAGATAGGTTGTCGCTCCATGTAAAGTACTGGTATTCAGCTGCATCCGGTTAGACTGGAAGCCGACCCCAACATAGGAAAAGGCTAGGCAGATGATGAGTTACTTAATTAAACGCAGGGAACCAATGAGCTAAACAGTTGTTTAAGTACCAAAGGAAAGATCTCGTATCCATTTATCAGGTTTATTCCACAATCCAGAAATAACAAATCGAAATAGATTTCTACGTAATTTTAATCGCAATAATCGAGCAATACGGCACTCATAAGAACAGTAAAAAGCAGGTGCTTTTAATGAAAAGCCATTTCTGGAAATGATATTTAATACAATAATCAAATTGATTCGTATCGACGGCTGTGTTTTCCGACAGAATCGTGACATCATTATCTATGTTCATCAATTTCGTCGGTTCCTGACAACCTTTAATAAAATCCCAATTATTGCTTTTGTTCAGTTTTTTTTACTCACTGAACTAATCTTTTCGGGAGTATCAACATTTCGTTTTATACAACCTTTGGATGAATAATACAATACAATTTTCTATTTATTTTAAGAAATACTAACTTATTACTAAAAGGCCATTCCTTTTATCTTTTGTAAGTATCTATAAGTAGAACAAAAGTTATTCTGTTCGTCTATGGCCCTAAATAAACATTGTTCTTAGTTTCTCCCTAAATTAACATGTCATTAAGAATACAGTTGTAATTATGCGTAGTAGTAGAACGTGTAGCCAAACTAAATCTCTCACCAGTTCAGAAGTTAATACATTAATCATGACTCGCTAAGTCACGGACGTAATTACTAGCCGACAGGATTTTCATTGTTACTATGACTAGATACCTAATAACTTCTAACACCGTACCTCCCTGTTAGCTTATCTAATAGGACAAAGAAATTTTTCTAGACTAGGCAAAAAGCATGCTAGATTATTTATTTTTAAGCCACGCTGGTCCGGGCGTATAAAGAAGAGAATATAAGCTGAAGCTCTAAAGACTCTGCATATGAACTACACCTAGGTAGGTACTAAGAGTGCCTTTATTAAATATTTTATTGCCTGGTTTGACCATAAACACAATCAGTTACTGTATAGCTATTTATTTGCAGTCCAAGCGTGCAGTGTACTTAATTGTACCATTATACATGAATTTAATTACATCACGAGTAAAATACAGTAAAATGCGTGGCAGTTTACAGTAAACTGAGTGGCAGTTTACTGTATTTTATGTTATAAAACAGCTGTTTTTCCCTGATATGAAAATTACTACTTATTTATTGAATTTTAATGAATTCTCAACAGTCGATCGAATTACACCTCAACAGCAAGTATACGCACTTAATGACATTACTTACTCCAAATATTAGGTAAGGGAACCATAAACACGTTCAAACAAGGCATGAAATAAATATAAAATCTTTATGTGCTCGACAATCACATACCTCCCATAAGTTGTACGCCATTTGCATAAAATAATTCCATTTCATAGAAAATTACGTACCTATGTAACCTCATCCTCTGGGAGTATTATAACGTTTAGTGGGAAAGAACTGAACTTTGGCTCGCTATTTTCAGAATCTTGCGTTTTAAAATTTTCCGAGGGAAAGTCATAGCGTTTACGGGAAATATTAAAGCTTATTTTGAAAAATATTTAATAGAGAAGACAGAGTAAGAGGTGGAAGAGGGTTTATTAGTAGATGAGTGTGTTTCACTTATTAGTTTTTTTTTTGCAAAGTTACATACAGCAATCTAGGTCCCTTTCTCTCTATCTTTAGAAGATCTAAGCTTTCATGTAGTGTGCCAACGACACCGTACTTGTGTATAATATGTTAATTAACCAAAGATTTTTTAACAAACTTCATAACTATCTCGTTTATAATTCAATCTTTTTACTCTATTAAGCTGCAAGTATGCAACTCCAACTGCGATCTGCGTCATTCGTCTAGACCCTTCATTACAGAACTCCAATCGACCTCGCTAGACGTCTGTGGCTCGTAGCAAACTTTAAAGTGCACTTCGTAGCAAATGTTACACTTGTACTGAAACTTTCAGCCGTCCCGATATACTTTCAGCGGACAAAACCGTGCAACTTCAGCGCTGAACAAATTATAAGAACATCGCAAACTTTTGTGTTAATTGACGTTCGAACAGTTTGCTTTCAATTTATTCTTGTAGTTTGGTGTTTGAGGATACTATGAATAAAATTGAATACCGGTGTCTGAATTTGTGGGTGGTTAATGGCAATGGAATTGATATACATGATACAAAAACATCACTGTATTTTTAAATAAAATATCGGATTCTGTTTACACGCGCCCTCACAACCGTTATCAAGTATCTAATGAATACATTATAATTATGTATATAACTAAACTTCAATTGCTTTTGACACTCACTGATTCGCAGTGAAAGCGACTCAGATTCTGACAATAAGCTTTGGGCATGAAGCCGCTTAGGTATTGGAAGACCGAACTCAGCTCTAACTAATTGGCTCCCGTTGAAGAGGACTCTAGTATTTCTAGAACCAAATGATAATTTCCAGGTGTTTCATGTATTGATTTTAGCACAGGCCTTCCCGTTTCTTTGAACCAAACAAAAACATGCAATGGATCAACTGTTCGCTGCTATCCATTCATACAGGTTGAATAAATCACCTTTGGGAAACACTCCAGTGTGCAGTTTACAACGATAGTTTAGCAACACGAACCTGTGTTCCAACAGTTGTTATCGAAACTCAAATTCTACATGCAAATCTAATCCTAACGTGATCCTTCAAAGCAAATGAAACTCTTTGTGAAACGCTTGCAAAATGCAACAAAAAATGTTAAGTCGATACTTATTTGTTATTAGTAGTTTGTTTGTAGGATTAATCCAGGGACTGTATTAGGAAAGTCGAATATCGATGAACGTGATATTTCACATTCATACATGATAAAAAATCAAAGACCTTTTGTGACTGGCATCCGTAGGATAATCCTTCATTCTACATCAAAAATACTTTCGGCAACTTTAGTGTAAAAACAACATTGGCACTCACGAACTTATGAAAACCGGGCACGAGGACACTCAACTTCCGATTGTGTCGCCGCTTACTACAAAACGACAACCTTTACCTCGCATTTGATTATTTTGCATTGTAATACTGTGGCATATAATAAAAACTAATCGCTTTATTTAATGGAGCACCGGTTTACCTAGCCTATCTACCTGATATTAAGAAGTACCCTCGAGGACCAAGACGGGGAGCGAAGCGCTATAAATGTAAATTAAAACGTTACCTTACACAGGGCTTTTGTAATTCACTTTTCTTGCTTGAGCAAGGCTTTGAATCACAAGCTTATATAAACGCTGAAATTGTTGATATTAAAGATAGAAAATTACGTTTAAACTGATCATAACTGATAAAACATAACGCCTCATTTTGCCTGTTTTCCCCGAAGGCTTAAACAAAGGTGTAGCCCGTATACCACACCACAAAGACACCACATTTCGCCAGTAATGTAAGTCCCATGAGCTAAAGTTTTTAGTTTACAAATTTAAGAAATATAGGTATTTTTAATTACTCGAAACACCATTTTAACCCAGTACAAGTGAGTGCTCTTACTTTTTTCTCCCTTATTTGTTTCGAATGATTTAGCAAACAAATGGCAAGTGGTTCATGCCTGCTTCAACAAACAAGGCTAGCGCTGCGTTGAAAATAGAAGCTATCGGTCGTTCGAACGTTTTGATTTAGTATGCAATCACACATTTATGATGTGAATAGTGGATCGAATCGGATTGGTGTATGTGGTATTATTGGTGAAGTGGGATTGGGTTGCCCACAACTGGCGCATGCTTTTGGAACTGTGGTTGAAAATTACTGCACCACGCTGCCTGAGTGATGGCAAAGGATTTAGTATTTAATAAAAAGCCCACAGTTTTTACTTTCGACTTAAAATCTTTAAAACATTATGTCACAGACGACATTTTTGCATCCACAAACATTGAGAGGTATCACTATTGTCGACAGTATTTTGTAAACGTTTCCAAGGCAAAGTATAAACAAGCAAGGGTCTCCTTCTATTTATTAGACGAAATATTTCGCTGTACACTGGATAGAAGGCAAAACTGAAATGATGAGCCCTTTCGACAGCCTGTCAGAAACAGTATGCAAATCAGCTATGTTTACTGTAAGTAATCCGCCCGAGTTTGTTATTTTGAATAAGATTGATTATTCATTTCTGACATAAATATTCTGCCTTTATTGCTCCCTAAAATAATTTAAGATACATTATTCCATGAGTTTTGTACCTGACAATAATGTTGTACAAACAACTCTACCATTTAGACGCTGGAAATCGACGACGTCGTTTAAAACACATAACAGCAAAATGTCGGAATCAATTTCTGGGAAATTCTTGACTAAGAAGGCTATGTTATGAAAACATTTTTAACTGGTTCGTACCTGAATATTCCAAGCACCTTTATTAGATGAATCTACATGCGGGAACGTTTTCTTCTCGTCTACTGAAACATTACAAGAAAACTGTACAAAAAGGGTACCTGCGCCGTTCCCGCCGTCTTTATTCCCGTCGCGTCGGTCTATATGACGCTTAGTAGGTACTAATTTTTTTTTGCTTTAGAAAAAAAAAACAAAAAAAAAATACGAATTCACTAGGTACTTATTCCGACCGACTGGAGCATTCTTCTTTTATTTTAGTAGGTATACACGGAAGTGTTTCTTTTGAATAATGAAATGAATATTTCATCAGATTTCCTGAGGGTGATTCATTTTCCTTGCTAATCAAGCGATAAAGGAAAAACAGTGTCGACAATGTTTGACCTCGTGGTTAATAATCTGTGATTGTGGGTGGGCAAAGAATAAGGGAATTTTACTTTTTTTATTTTCACTAGATACAGGTTTATGTAGGAATATTAAATGGCCCTAATTGGGTACCATATGAAGTTAATAAACAATAAAGGAGTTTAGTTTTTGTCCCCTTTAGATATGTAACACTTTGTATTTACCAATCACGCCATTCCAAAACTATCGAAGCTTTCAAGTCCCGCTACAATTTTTTTTTTTATAATAGCTTTTTCTGTTGTCGAGAACAATAAGTGTCAATGGGAAAAAAATGCTACGCAGCACCCGCGCTTTTACCCGTCCAATACATATCAATGTCGGCCTTTAGCAGTATAGTATTGAGTTAGACAAATATAGACTTTATTGGTGCTCGTATTTATTCATTCCGGAAAAAGATCGCAATAGTTCTCAGGCAAAGTATGTAAGAATTTACATAAGTTGATCGCAAGAAAGCTAGGGAGTGCAATAGCTGCCAGAGCTTTACAGCGTGATCCCGATACAGGTCTGCCATGCCCGACAGTCGGGCGCAATCTGTCGCTGTCGACGACAGATGTGCCGTCGTTACCCCGGGTTCCAGGTTCCGGGTTAGCCTTTCAAACGCAGGGTTAACTCGAAAAAGTTTTCTGTGAATCTCAACGTGTTTAAGAAATACATAGTTGAATAGACTGTGTCTGTATCTTCAATTACGTAATTTTCTTAAATTCAACTTCTGGTGTGATTCAGGGCAGGTTCCTATTAGGTACTTATATCTTTCTATGTACCTACCCATGTGCAACTGTGCATCATGATCATCGTGAGGAGTCTCATAGCAGTTTTAAGTTACACACATTTTACGTCATTATCATCTGCCAAGCCTTTCCCAACATTGTGGGCTCGAACCAGTCTAACCAGCAGCTGCATACCTACTTACCAGTACTTTACATAGACTGACACACATTTTACGTAACTAATAAAATTTAATTTCCTTTAATTTATATAATGTCCTTCAATGATAAAAGTAAATAAGAAGTGAAAGAAACAAATGAATAACGATGCAAACACATACCTACATGAAACTTTACAGTCTAAAAAATCGGAGAAAAATCACGAAGTCTGTAAAGCTATCGGAGGAAAAGCCTTTAACTTTGTTCATCTTGTTAAAACTCTGTGATGAATGCTGGCTGGAGGCTGCAAACCAATCGCTTCACAAGGTACTACAGCATGCAATTTAATTGATTCGAACAAGCCGGCCAGCGCTGCAGCGCTGCAACGCTCGCAAAAGTGCTGTTAAAGCAATTGCTGTTTGCTACACTTCACACGCTAATAGGTTTTCATAACGAATTTCTTTTGGTACCGAGAGTATGACCGGATAAATGAGTATCTATCTAACAATTGCTGTTGTTTTAATTTAATCAGTTATTCTAGAAATTATCCATAATTCAACTATTTTCAATCTCATGCAAATTACATGCCTAAGTCTGAAGCTAGGTTAGAGTATAATGTGTTTCAGGAGCCAGTGACTTCTTCCTAAAAATTATGCAAGTTTTATGCAGCAAAAGGTGATTAAACTATATTACTTAAAATTAAGTTTAATAGTAGGTAAACAATAAATTTATGCACTACAAAACAATCGACTTGTAAAAAAACACTACAAAGTGAAAAATTATAACTTTAATCTCGGGAGTCGGTGTCATTAGTTCCGCATTTTCGTTTTTTGACGCCGATTTCCGAAATTGAAGCTATTTTTCACTTTTTATTGTTTTTTTTTTTGGAAGACGATTGTTGTTTTTTGTAAAAGTTATTATTTTTCACTTTTTAGATGTACTTACCTGTGACAGGAAGCTATTGAACACATCTGCATACCCCTTTAGAGGGTACAGGCTCATGCCTGTACCTTCTAAAGGGGTATGCAGATGTGTGTGTTACATCATTGTTATGTTGTGTGAATGCGTAAACAATGCATAAATATGCTATAGCAGCAATCGCGGTTGATTTGCTGGCATTTATTGAAGAGTTCCGTTGTCTGTCTCCGAAACTCATCATCAGATCTTTACGAAATTTAAATGGGATAATTTCGGAATAAACCTCTTTTATTTTATTTTGTAAAAATCCGTCTTTATACAGAAAGATTTTTTTATCACCATCCAAATATGGGACCAACTCTGAAATCACGAAAAAAAAAATCTGCTGTTTCATACATTTTGGTCAAGTAGGTAAAAATCTGCTGTTTCATACATTTTGGTCAACTTTTATATTAAACAGCTAATTAAATTAGGGACCAAAATGCAATCCCTTAAATTCTAGCAGGTATCTAAACCTACTGAACTGAAGGACGGTAACTCCACAGTAGAAATCATATATTAATTGTTTCAATGACGAAATCTGTTTCGGTTTGAAACCCTGTTGTCTACGGCAGTGGCAACCCTAATCACTCGCGACATCGTACCTTAAACTGAAGCTGAGAGTTAGTTTCCTCAGAAACATGTGGTCCGCTTCCTCTGTTTACTCGTCGGAAGATGGCTGCCGTTGATTGCGTTACGTTAATTAATCGACGTTTGTTTACAGGAAGATGGTAGATACTCTTGTTGTACCGACGACGCCAACACATCAAACTACCCGAAACTGTCAAATTTTCCCCATCAACTTTGAACCTTATAATTTAGCGATAAAGTTAAAATCTATTAAATCAATTTGACAGATTGTAGTAGCTTGATGTGCTGGCGTCTGTACTTCCGCGTTTGATCAGCTGTTGGCGTGCCAATGTTCGATAAATTGATGGATTATCAGTTTAACAATGGATTAGGAATCCGGAAATGCGAAATTCTGTTAATCCTATGAAATTAATGAAGAGAGAAAAACTCATTCAATCTTGCGCTGATTCACTATCTAAGTAATAAATACCTAATGTTTTAACAATATTTTAACATAAAACTATGAACCTAAATATGTAAAAGTTAAGAGTAGATACAGCCACTCTCAATACACAGAAAGCCTGAACTTAACATACGGAAAACTGAAAAGTTCAATGAAAATTCAATATAATAAGAGAATAAATTCTGAAACTGAGTGTGAAATATCGCAGTGAGCTTGACAGGCGTTGTCCACTCGACTCGTGGGCTATTGCAGCATATGGCGCTAAATGCTGCCAGTCTTAAACATCGCCATTTTATTTTTTCCTTGTGACTTTCTTTAACTGTTGAAACTTGGAAAAAATGTGCAATAAAAGAGTGTTGACGTAAAAGCTGATTTGTTGCCTTCGAGTGTCTTTTGGGTCAAATTACTTACAATATTATTAGGTAGGTATCAGATCAACAACTATTTACATTTGACAGTAATAAACTATTGCCTTTTCATTGGGCACCTAGGCAGGGCAGGCCCAGACGGAGGGATGAGCTGGGCTCCTTTAATAAAGATTGGTCCTTGGCCGCTCTAGACAGAGAGAGGTGGAAGTAGAATAGGGTAGGGGTTACCCAGCAGTGGGACATTAATGGTTATTAATAAATAATTTCCAGTTTTCGGCATTCCGGGAGAGGCGAGTTTAAAATATAGCGTTAAGGTTAGCCTACCGAAAGGACTGACAAAAGACAGAATTGTGTAGAAAAGGGAGACTGAGAGCTTTGCCTTGCAGCGAGACAGTACAGGCTAATTAGATTAAGTAGTTGGTGAAAATCGGAACTAACGCCGCCATCTTGTTTTTCTATTAGGTACATGTCAAGTGTCATTTCACAAAACAATTGCACAAATGTCAACCAACCCTGTCAACGTCACTGGAGCGCGAAAATATCTTTGTAGGCTGTAGCAGTGTAAGTACTTTCTGTATAATTGCAATCAGCAATATAGGTATTTATGTAGTAGGAGTAGTAGATACGTACTCTACTTGATGTCAAAACCACTCAACAGCTTGTATAAAGGTCACAGTCCCCGCGAATAAGTTATATTAAATCCAAGTAGGTACCAGTGGCGAAGAAGAATGATTGACTTTATATTATAGTCAATTCATCATTGAAATATAATCATATCATAATGTAGGTATTTAATACACCATACAATTAAAACATTGCAAAACGTCTACATGCATTTTTTTGCTCCGGCTTACCTACCTCTGTCATAAATTCACCCTTCGCCACTGGTAGGTACCTACCCACTACTCAAGCTTAGCATAAATCTACAAGTTATGATTAAACAAAGCTTAGCAAAGTTACGGAACCAGACAATGATTACAAATTCCGACATAAGTCAATCAAAGTAGCTAAGAACGTTAGGCCTCCTGAAACTTCATCTTCTACGGAACACGTATTCAGAGATCCTTTCTTGCGTAAGACAACCTATCATTAGTCACGGTAAAGTTATCTAAACTAAATATATATATTGATAAAGCTCAAACTTTTGTTATTACTAACTTTTACCACAGCTTCACCCTCATGGAGGTCGAAAATTATTCTACGTGACGTACCTATTGTCGAGATAAAAACTCTGTTTATAAAATTTTAGTAGGATAGCTAAGTACTTTATTTTAGATTAAGTATATATATTATATTTTTTTTATTTATTTTAGGATCAGCTACGAGATACATTACAATTATTTTCTACAAAATGAAAACATATACAGTACCTACCTATACATTATCCTATAGTAAGGCACACTCAATTACAGGTAACCACAGCATACCTACACATTATCGATTTCACATGCTCTTAATACATAATGAAATTAAGAATACATAAACATAAACAATTTCCATGGTATTATTAAAGATTAAGTTAAATGAATACAATACAATAAAACCTAGCAATAACTTGATTTTCAATAAAGTTACTAATCAGTTCTACTCACTGTTACCGGATGATACTGCAGTGGTTTTTACGGGAAATAAAATGCTTAATTATAATATTTAGTGCTACTTATTATAAAATGACTAAGTAATAATAATATAAAAGTGAACATTAATAGAACCTCGTTAAATTCTACAATAGAAAATCTGTTTCTGACCTTATGATCACTTATTCCGATCAAAGATTAACGAAGCATACGATGCCATTTTTCTTGGTATAACAGTGGACAGGGGTGCACATGGAAACCTCACTGCTCACAATAAGATTAATCGTTTCGCTTTTGCCTTGTGGAGACTTTGTAAATAAAATAGCCAACCTCAAAACAGCCCTCTTAGCGTATCATGGTTACGTAGCTTCTATCATTAGGTACGGAATTGTGCTATAATTCTGTTCTTAAAAATAGGGTATTTATAGCCCACAAACAATGTATCCGTGCTCTTTGTGATGCAACAAAAATGCACTCCGACTTATTTCAACGTCTCGGAGACACTGCACTGTTACGTCAAGAAATCCTGACATAATAATTATGTATTTTTAAGTCTGTTTTTATGCCCTGAGGGAGTGGAGGAGAATGGATAATTAATTTCATTTCATTTCGATAGATAATGACAGAATGAATGAACGTTTAAAATTGTTAGAATAAAAAAAATTGAAGGGTACTTATCAAAATTAAATAAAAATTCTTAAAGAATAAAGTTGAATTCTCACTCTTGAATGACTGACTCCTTGACAATTTTAATTAAAATAAATGGTTTGAGTTTGAACTATGTACGAGTATATCCTCGAAAAGTCGTGTTTTGGGAGTGTCTCTTATCAAAGCTAAACTCTGAACAAGACTTCAAAACGAAGATACTTAAGGGTCAAGTCGAGAAGCTTTAAGCTCAACATCTCGAGACATTTTTTCATTTAAACTAAAGCAAATGACACACATTTCTCTGCGCCACAGCTTAAAATAATTGTTCAGAATATGCTATGAACTCTTTTTCAACGACCATCGACAAATCTTGTGAGTCTGGTGACCGGACCGAGTTGAATCTCAAAGTATACATACAGGAAGGAAAGGCAAAGCCTCGGATCCCTCACACCACACGACTTTACACCAAGTGCCCGCAAAGCGAAATAAAATTCGCACCGCGAAGATTACGAGCTGTTAACAGAAAAACTTCTTGTAGGTACGCATTTAATATTCACTCAAAGACTCGGACTTTAATTAGTTTCCCTTCGCATAGTAGATTCCACAAAACATTTTCCACATTTCACATTTGTGTAAGTATCTACCAATTGTCTTTTTTAGGGTTCCGTACCAAAATGGTAAAAGCGAAAACCTTAAGGTGAGACTAAGTCTGTCTGTCTGTCACAGCTGGATATCTCAAGAACTACTAATGCTATCAACTTGAAATTTGGAATAGTTTTAGATGACGTTTGCCCAACTATTTTACAAATAAGAAAGAAATAAAAATATTTATATATTTTTTGCAACAGGGACTGAAAGGGGGTCTGAAAAATTCGAAGTGGGGCTACTGGGGCATGTGTGCATGTGGTGTGTGTGTGGAGCTATGGGTGTGTGTGTGTGTGTGTGTGTCATATGAAAGAGCGCAGTTTGCAGATTCTCAAACATTTTTTCTTTTTTTTAGGCCGCATAGTTTTCGACTTTTGATGAAAAATCTAAAAAAAAATACCGTTCTCCCCCCTTATCTCCGAAGTTTGCAAAGAGAAAAATCTGAAATTATTCTAGTTGATAGAAGTTTATGTAAAGATTACAGGAAAAATAAAACAAAGTCTCCAAATAACACACTTTTTCAGAAATCATCCACAAAAGTTACATTAGTTCCACTATCGGTCAAGAGATGGCGCTGACATAAAACTGCAATATTCTACACCGCAGTACACAGGATTAAAATTCTCTGATGAATATAGGCCTCGCCGATGAAAATTGAAAAATATATGATGGTACGGAACCCTCGGTGCGCGAGTCCGACTCGCTCTTGCCCGGTTTTTTATGGAAAGATTGTTCTTTTACAAGACGTTTTTATGAAAAGCAATGAATCACAACATACTTCATTTGCTGAAAATCTGCAGTTTACATGTTGTTTCAACAATTACTTAAATAGTAGCAATAAATATCTGTGGGCGCGTGAAATTTTTGATGTAAGCAGCATTCGTTGGCTCTTGAGTGGGCTGGTTTAATGGACCATTTGGTCGGGAATGACCGCATTTGGCAACCGAGCAAAACTGAATCACGCGGCGCTCGTCGTGGCCTGATAAACTTTCCTCTACTGTACTTTTTTTTGCATGCACGCAAAAAATAAATTGGACTACTTATGCGGTTAAAGGCTTCAAACAGGCGCGACACGCGATAAAATCGCGCGCGACACAAATGCACCGCAAGTCGCGCAACGAGCGGTGTCTTTGTGTCGCGCGCGATTATATCGCGTGTCGCGCCTGTTTTTAGGAGCCTTAAGTTAGGGGTTTCCGATAGTATAGTAGGTTAAAGTATTATATGTATACTTACAACCAACCTTATTCATATTTAAAGCATATCATAGGCACAAAGCAGGAATCAGTTAAAACCAAACCCAGATACAATAAAATAGAAGTGACCTATTAAAAACTGTAAAATACCGGACATAACGTAATCTGTGTGAAACGGAAAAAGGCAAACTTACATTCTTTATTTATTCGACAAAAGGGGAAAAAATTTAGGTACTCGAAACCCGGCTCCTTTTTAAAGACATTGCATTGTGAAAGAGCCTTCTAGCTGCAAATATAAACCAAGTTCTTTTCACTTTAATTGACTTTTACTGCACAATTTACAAGTCAGCTTTCGAATATATAAGTTGGACAAAACGATGCTTGAATGAATAAATGACTCAGGCTTAACCTTGATTTTCTCTTCTGTTAGTTTAAAGATATTTTGTTTGAGCAAGCTTAAACTATTTGAATTGAATTTTATTAGGTACCTACTGATCATTTTATTAGAGAAAAATATGTAACAGAATTTATGCGCTATAAGTTCCAATAAATTGTATGTTATATTATGGGCTTCATTTGAAAGAAAAGCAACTTACAGAGTACGAGGATGTCACTGAAAGTTCTTATAAAATCAAAAACTGAGCAAACTATGGAACCACTGAGAAAAGCACTTTGCCCACTCGTCCTTAGGGGTCTCTTCGACGGCATTTTGAAACGCAGCCACTGCTTCCTCCGCGTCCATTAAACGTTTTCGTCGAAGTTTTTCTTTTATTTTCGGAAATAAATAAAAATTGCAAAGTGCGAGGTCGGGGCTATAATAGGGCGGGTGACCCAGTAATTCCACGTCTGACGTCGCCAAATAGTCGATTGTTTGCTTGGCGGTGTGCGACGAGGCGTTGTCGTGGTGAAGTAGGATCCTACTACGAGGTCACTTTGCCCGAACTTTTTCCAAGATAAGTGGCAAACAATTGTTAATGTATCACTCTGCAGTACCTAACTGTTTTTCAATCCTCTAAAACAATTGTTGTGGAACGAAGCCACCATCTTTTTTCCCACGCTTTGACCTTTCTTCACTTTAATTGACAACTCCTCGGAAGGAAACAACCAGACAGCAGACTGTCTCTTAGTTTCAGGATCATAACAATAAATCCAGCTTTCGTTACCCGTAAGTATTTCGAACACAGCATTTGAGTCACCTCCGTTAAATCATTTTACGACACCAATCAACACGACGGAGTTTTTGGGCCTCTGACAAATTATGAGGTATCCACCGGGCACAAAGCTTCCTGACCGCTAAATGTTAATGAGGGATTTTGTGCACTTGACTCATACCGATGCCTAAGCTTGTCCGATTCTGCTGATAAGTCACTCTTTTGTCAGTGTCTATCATACGCCGCACAACACTGATGTTATCTTCAGTCGTCGCCGCAGAAGGCCGTCCCTCACGCAGATCATCGGTGAGATTAGTGCGACCATGTTTAAACTCATTAAACCAGTTGTAAACAGTGCCACGAGATGGGGCTTCATCGTGAAAGGCCAATCGAAGTCTATCATAACTTTCTTGTTGAATAAAAAATCATCATTGTCGAGGTGCAGTTGACCCACGTCGCGGCGTCGCATGGAAAGCGCGTATAACGCCGTATGTTGGTCCTTAGGTACGAAAAACCCAAGTAGATAGGTAGGTACCTACTTAGACGAATTGATTAAGTATATAGAGGGTTAAGTATTTACCTATACTTTAATTTATGTAGTTTGAATTAAATCTGCTATGAAGACAACAACAGCTGTGTAAACATAAAGCCAAAGCGTTGTGTAACTTTTGAGTTGCAACTGTAACTTTATTACAACGTGTGGCATAACCTCAAAGCTATGCGACTGCAGAAGTGAGCACTTACACAGAGAATACTTTACTAATATAACAAATTACAAAGTTGCAACAGCATGTGTTACCAAAGTAGCTGCTTCAGTTATTCCTACTGTGAAAGCACTGAACAGATTATGGGAAATAGAATACTGTCGGGATGTGTCGCTTTGTCCTGTAATATTACCGTTTGAGTCTGACTGACCTGTGCAAGCAATGGTTAACCATTTAATCTCTTGTCTCTTATATGTATTATTGTTGTTGTCGGTGCAATAAACTGCAAATCCAAAACCCTGAATAAATGAAACTGATAATTGATCAGTCAGATCACTCGATCAGTTATTCCCGCCAGGCACCTACCGGTGTCACTTCTCACCCCGTAAACAGCACAGAGTAGGGATGAGAACGAAGCCGGCAGTAGGGTAGGGTAGGATAGGAGTAGGGTAGGGTAGGAGTAGCTAGGGTAGGGTAAGGGGCTGCCTCCACGAGCGAGAGAATCGCGGCGATAGTCTCGCCGCGCCATCAAATTTCCGCGGCGATGAAATCGCCGTGTGGAGACACGTTCTAAGAGAGTGTATAGAAATACGTGGCACGACGATAATATCGCCGCGATTCTCTCGCTCGTGGAGGCAGCCCCTAAGTGTAGGGTAGGGTAGGGTAAGGGGTAGGACACCACGCGAACGAAGTCGCGCCGGGCAGCTAGTAAAATAATAAAAATCCAATTATTCTGAAAACAATGAGACGCCGCCGTCGCAATCGTGTCTAAACATTTTCCGAGTCATTTGTTTTAATCGAAATGCCGGATTTTTTTACTGATTTTCCAATTTTCACCTTGTTAGATTTATTATGCGAAAATAATGTTAGATACTTGATTATCATCATTTCAGCCGAAAGACGTCCACTGCTGGACATAGGCCTCCCCCAAGCACCTCCACTTTGACCGGTTCTGTTATCGCATCCAACGGGTTCCTGCGGCCTTCACAAGGACACTTGATACTTTGTACGATTTATTTCCGCATAAAATCTGCAGATAACAGGAAGTGGTTTTCGAATTCACAGTTGGCTGGACGTTAAATTGAAACCGCACTGGGATATAGTGTGTGCCATCAGTTACATTTGTGCCAATATGACGTCGTAGGTCGAAACCTAGGTATTACAAAATGGGCTGACCCACACAGCACACATCTTTTAAATATTCATACAAACATCTAGGAGACCTCTGCTGATATTTACAAGTACTATAGTAGATATCTAGAACATGACTCTATGTCCGCCTCCTAAATGTCTTCTAGACATTTTAAATGCACATCTACTAGACATGTCTTCTAGATGTCTACTAGTAAACTTTAGAAGATATCTTCTAGATTATCTACAAAATATCTAGTAGTCGTCGCCGGAGGATTTATTACACAACGTACAGAGTATAATTGTATATATATAGGACGAATCCACACAACCTTTTCCCAGAAGGGACGAAGGAGGGGGAAAGGTGTCCTCTAAACCAAAAAGGACACTAGGTCTAGAGTTACGCTAACTAAGTAGCGATGTCCCGTGTGACTATTCCAAGGTAGGACGTAATCCACGGATGCACCACTAGTTCAGTTTTCTCAAATAAAATAAAATATACTAGCGGAGGTCATTAACCATCGGAGAATCTCGACACCGCGATTCAGAAACGTGACGTTTTGCGTCAGCGCCATCTAGCGTAGAGTTGCGACATGTTGTAGTGTCTCTCATAAGTATAGGTGGCGTTGGTAGATTAAAAAATAAGGTTTGCTACAGTAGGAATTTAGAAAAATATCGTCTAGACATCTTCTAGATGATTCGAGAGTGTCATATAGACATCTTCTAGATTATCAGCTATATGTCTAATAGAAAGTATGCTGAATATTTTCTAGACGTTTTCTAAATGATTCAAGATATCTACTAGACGTTATGCAATATCTTCTCTAAGAGATGATCAGCTGTAGATGTCTTCTAGATATTATGTAATATCTTAACTAAGAGATGATTTCAAGACCAGTTGTAGACATCTACTAAACGTTCCATTATGATCTTAGATATCTTAGATCTCAGTAGACTAATATTGGACATCTACTAGATATTATGTGCTGTGTGGGGAATATTTCACTAACGTCAAGCCAACCCATAACTACTTACATAATTATATTAGGGTGACAATCAAGAGCCAAGGATTTGGAAGAAGCCTATGAGCAGCTGTGGGGCAACTTACTGATCTCCCCCCTTCTGCCCTGCTACTGACCTCTTTTTACGCCACTTATTCTGCTTAGAAAGATGCAGAGGTAGGCTAACATACATAAACTCAGACCTTTTCCTCATGGTGGCAGCCTGGTAGGATGGAATTACGCCACTTTCTATTACCCTCATACTCCTTAAATTTTGCACTAACCTTACCTACTATTTACCTTATGTAGGTGACAAAATCAATCAATCTGCCTAGTCTTCTCCCAACTGTGTGGGGTCGGGTGCTTCCAGTCTAACCGAATGCAGCTGAATACCAGTATTTTACATGACTGCCTTTTCGACCGCCACAACCCAATTACTGGATAACATGATACCCCTTGGTAAGACTGATTGTCAGACTTTTGGGCTTCTGACTACCCGTAACGACTGTCAAAGACCTACGAATGACAGCCGGGGCCAACGACTTAACGTGCTTTTCGAGGCACCGACGGGTTTCGATATGTAATGGATGGTTACTCATCCACAAACCAACCGCGACAAGTATTCGACGTGCGGCCAACAGCCAAAAGCCCCTCAGTAGGTAAACGAAGCGATACTGAAGTAGGTAGGTATAATAAAATTGATTATTCATCTAAATTAAGTACTAAGTAATATCGTCAGCGGAACAGAGAAAATGCTAAAGCGCCTTGGCCAAAATGAGCTAGGTATATAATATATCGTTGGATTCAACGATAGCCACAAACACAGAGACACAAGCCGACAGATCGACGCAGAAAAAAAATCTAATCCAACGATATATTATATAACTCATTTTGGCCCAAATGGCGCTTTAGCATTTTTTCTTTCCATTGACGAAATGGAATTTGCCCAGTAACACTTACCTACTTGGAAAATAAAACTCAAACCACAAACCTGACTAAAGAACGTCATTGCCTGCACTCGACAATAGACCTAAATTGACGTTTATCATTCACGTAAAGTCAGGTTGTCCTCACCGCAACCTACCAGATTACGGGAACGGATTTAATTACCGTCGCCGCGGAACACAGCTGTCTTATGTATTCAAACATTTGGGACTGTATACATGTGGTGACCCATGTAGGTAGGTACATACTTAGTAGGCGATCAGTCTTATTTACAATCACAGAATAGATATAAGCGGTTAGAAGGGCCTTGTGGTTGAACCCAAAAGCTTATATCGTCAATCAAAATTTGATTTACCGGCCAACATTCGCGCTCTTATTGTGACAGCGTACGAAGTTAGTTCGAACCTCTTTTATCTGTTCTGTGGTTACAATAGAGTACCGGTAAGTACCAGCGGGCTTTTCTTGACACCCGCAGTTATGTAGGTACCCTAGCTATATGTAGAAGATCTCATCTTTGATGGTTAGAGAGAGGTGTACCCATAGTTTGGACACCCACATTTCGCCAGTTATGTAATAGGGAGAGCGAGCCTATTGCCATCAACCAGGCACAAATCCAGACTCCGGGTTGCTACTGAGAAATTCCTGGAAAAACCCAATAACACGAGCCCGGCCTAAGAATCGAACCTCATGCAAAGCAGATGCGCTTGCGACCTTAAAAACCTTAGAGGCAGTACTCTGTAAATTAATTAATCCTTAATCAGAACTGGGGAAAACCCATAATTAATTTAAGTAGGTAAGTACCTACACTAGCTAAAAATCTTGATGGGCAGAAAACCAATAGGTTTCTTTTAGCGCTAAAAATAACGTAACATTCGGTATCGATTCAATAAATCCATTCATCCTCCCAGTTACACTAACAGCTTACACACAACAAGTAACTTGGAGGGGTCTCCCTTCTTTCATCGAAAAGAAGTTGCCAAATTATCACTTCCCAAACAATTTTCCGCATAATTTCATTTGGCAAATCATTACCTAACAAATAAACTTTTCACAAAAAATTGTAACGCAAATCTAATGTTTGGCAAGTGAACGTTTAAACAATAACTTGCTAACCAACTAGTACTTTTACCAATTTTAATGTAGTCAAATATTTCAGTTGGTATAACATATTTTACGCAAAATAAAATAAGCCAAATATTTAGTAGCGTCGGGGGCGGGGCCCCTGTATCTGTCTGCCTATGGTTTCAATTGGCCAGGTAAAGGTATTTTTGTATTCTCATTCGCTCGTTCTTGCATATAATGTCGACGGAGACCCGCGAAGCAGGGCTCCTATTTCTATGAAATGTAATAACATGAAAAATAAAAACTTTTTTCCAAAAAAAAACAACCGACTTCCAAAAAAAACACTACAAATTGAAAAATAACTTTAATTTCGGAAGTCGGTGTCAATAAATAAAGTTTTTATTTTTCACTTTTTAGTGGGTCAGTTTGTAATTTATCTAAGTTTCAATAGCCTAATGTCAACTGCTCATCACCTTTTACAAAATATTGCTTTTCCCGGTGCTAGGACGTTAATTGTTGAGGAGTTCTCCTGGTAAGAACTCCTCAACAACCACTCACCATACACATTGTAACGAGTATAAATTGCTTAGCAACCATATTAAAGTAATCGAATCGCAACCCGTGAAATATTTGTCATTGAGAAGTTCCGATGGCTATCTGTGGTCTTCATCATCAGCTCCACTTTACCAAATGATGATTTCCGAGAGCAAATGCTCAAGTTACTTTAAAAAATACCCAAATCGCTTATAGGTTTGCCTATAAAATTTGAGGGTTTCCCTCGATTTCCAAGGGATCCTCTCATCAGATTCCAACTTGATGATAATATGACCACCTCGAGAGTATACCCTTTCAAACAAAAAAAGAATTTTTGGAATCGGGCTAGCCGTCTTCAGTAATCGGTGAACATACATAAAAAAAACATATATTAGAGTCGAACATTATAACCTCCTTTTTGGAAGTCAGTTATAAACCGAACCTCGGGGTGCCCTTCGCTCGCTCTTGCATCCTATATACGTCGCCTATTGACCGACCGCAACCATGCAATGTAATTAAAAAAGCATTGATATGTAAAAAAGTAATTAAGTACCTATGTAAGTAAAACCATGTAGGTAATTCCAAAAAAAAAATTTTTGTCTAAGTATATATTTTTTCATAACAAATTTTTTGACTAAATGTATATTGTCTAAAGATTGTTTGCTGTAATAAATCATTTGATTAACTTAAAGGCCAAATGCCTAAATGACATTATCCTTGATAATATTCTGCCAAGTCAAGTTAAAATTTGACCAAATGAAAATGGGCGTACTAAAATCATTCCAAACATTGCATTTGGTACAAAAATTTGTTTGTGTAGTGAAATTTTGGCAAAATCCATTTTGGCAAAACAGCAGGATCCCAACTTGGAGATTTTCTCTTTGAGGTACACATTCATTCCGAATACTTTTGATTCCTAAGTGGGAAAGGTTTTTCATCCACATTCAACCGAACCCCAAATACCGATAGGTCAGCTACGACTACTAAGTACTTACGATTCGTAGGTACGAGTTATATATATAAAATGTTTTAGTTGAGTACTTACCTTCTGAAATGGTAGGTCTTTAGTTATGTAGAATAAATACTTAACAACTGTATGTAATAGGCAATGTTTGATTTAATTGAAGAAATAGTTGTCGAAGGATAATTGCAACTATGTACCTACTTAGGTATTCTCATAAATTTATTGAATAGCGCCTTCATTTTTTTTTTAATAAAAACAGTAGGTAGTAGACACACTTGTTCACAAAACTTTTTAAACTTAAGTAGGTACGTACTACTTTGTAGGTACCTGGTAAAGTTTACACGTTTATTACGTACCTTGTTTTTATTTTAACCCTTTGCTCATTGAAATGGAAAAGCAGCTTCGCTGACTTCATGGTCAACCTTGAAACGTTTAACTTTTTCAAAGCCTGACCGTTCTCCCGAATTGCTTTTTTCGCTAAACAGAAGTTGGCCGAATAAATAATTTATCTACCTTTTAGCCAGGGGCGTAGCTATCGCTGTATCAATGATAGGGAGGGCCCCCGAACAACAGGGCCCCCGACGCGACGTGAAACCATTTTTTTTTTAATAATATCCAGAACCTGAAATTCTTGTTGATCAATAGGCCTGTAATGAATGAACACCCGATGAAAATATGAAAATTAACGTTATTTGCTTAAGGCTTGGATTAGTGGTGGCACAGTGATAACGGCCCCGACTTACGAATTGTCGGTCGTGGGTTCGAACCGACAGGCGCTTTACTTTGCGTAAATTATTTCATCACCACTGCTCTCAAAACGATGAAGGAAAAACATCTTGAGGAAACCGACATGTCCTAGAACTAAACATTCGAAGGCATATGACATCTCTACAGCTTGATGCAAACTTTATGGCGGCTCGGAACATGAGACGAGTCGCTGCGCAGTACCTATCAAATTTACTTGTCAGCAGGGGTGAGGGGTGAGGTACTGCATAGTGGTACTGCGCAGCGAGTAGCGCACTTCAGAGCCGCATTCAAGTTTAACGCTTACCTACTAGGTATATAACCCGCACTGGGCCCACGTGGTAGATACTTCCTCTTGAAGGGAGGCCTATTTCCCAGCAGTGGAAACTTACAGGCTAATTAAGGCTTCAAGCTACAGGCGCGGTCCAATTCTCTAGCATTCTTTTAGTAAAAGCACACAGAAAATCTAACCTACTAATCTAAGTCTGGATGCTCCAATTTTGAGCTCGCTACGCTCCCTCTTGCATTCTCTTAGTAACATCACAACGACAGCTTTAAAAACTTTCAAGTCAGTCATCATCTGCGTAGCCTTTCCCAACTATATTGGGTTCGACTTCCAAGTCTAACCGAATTCAGCTGAATAGGTACCAGTATTTTACATGGAGCGACTGTCAGATAGGCAGTCGCTCCATGTAAAGGAGCGACTGCCTATCTGACATCCACAATCCAGTAACTGGGTAATACCATACCCCTTGGTAAGACTGGTTGTCAGACTTCCGGGTTTCTGACTATCCGTAACGACTGTCCAAGATCCGCGAATGCAATCCGGAATGTGCTTTACGAGGCACCGAGGGGTCTCGCTATTATACCGTCCACGGACCAACCGCGGCAACCTTCGATTGACCCGTGCGGCTGTTAGCCACGACCCCACCGTTCAAGTCAGTATGCTTATTTATTTATTTTGTAAAAAAAATTGAGGTTCTTCACCAGTCTGGTATGAAGGGCCTCCAACAAATTTTGATAAAGGGATACGCTACGCCACTGCTTTTAGCCCTACAATAAAATAGGTACCAGCCAATTTTCCGTAAAAATAAAATTTAGGTTGCCGTGTAACATTAGAGAAGCCACTGAAACCGAAACAAACTATGGAAACCAATACCTACCTAAACGCATTTCTGTTTTCTTTTCTTTTTCCAAGCAACAAATATGTGGAATGGCAGTACAGGAATGTCGATATAGCTAATACTCCTTGGGTCTTGTCTTTGAATTTTATAGGAACTAGAACACGCCGGTTTCGTCACTTTCATCAAGAAAATGATTGTAACATGGTTTTGGTATCGAATATCGAACCTATTAGCAGTCCCCAGTCCTAGAACTCCTAGAGCCTAGAGGCCGAAGAGCCTAAAAACCTCCTCCTTTTTGAAGTCGGTTAAAAAAGCAGACCCTAAAAAAGTACTCTTTGTTGTATTCTTCAAACAGCGCCATCTTTCCGCAACCATGAGCAACTTTTAGAAACAACAACGACACAAGTTCTTTCTCTCTGGTAACCTGTTTTGCCATTGGTTAACCAAACAAAATAGCGGTTTGTGCTGCAGTTAAACATATTACTAACACTCCATTGGCCCCATATCAACTAGTTTGAAAAGAACCAATGAATAGCAACAATATGATACTAAAATTGCCACGTAAACGAGAACAAGGTGTAACAAAAAACAAATTCTTTGTGATCTGTCAAACAGATGACTGTTCAATCGGTGTATCCGCCTTGAAATAATTATTTTAAAGTGATACAAGTAAGTAGAAGTCTTTGTTTAGTGTAATAATAGGTTGTTTGTAAATTTAATTGTGATATTTGTATAAGTTTTTCTATGAATTAGTCAATATTCTCTGTGAATAATGCTCGAAACACGCTCTACAAATTGACGTCATTGCTATGATTTCCATCACAAAACCCAAAGATTTTTCAATATAATACACTATTGCTGCAATTTCCTTCAATATATTCCCTAAGAAATAGCACACAATACTTTCCGCCGGAAAGTTTCCGGTACTGAAACCAGCACATTACAATGTTTTCTAACTTAAGTCTGTCTAACGAAAACAGGTATTCTTACTTTGAATTTTATATTTCCATTGTAATGTTATTGTATTTTAACACAATAGAAAGTGATTTACAATACTATTAGTCCAGTTTTCTTTAAAATCTGCCATAAAGCGCCACATGTATACCCCTCGCACATTGGACAATTAGGTTTCAACTATGCTTAATTAGGGACTATTAGGAATATGTGTCAGCGCCTTGCAGTGCGCGACGCCCTAAATCGTACAAGCCAGTATTAATAATAATGAGAACAGTATTCGTGTGAACATAGATATCATCACATTATATGTGCATACTTCCCTACTTTTGTAGATAACAATGATAAGATAGTGTGTTGTCAGTACTTTATGTTTCAATCCGTCCATATAAACCGTGTTGGCTTAATTTAATAATCTTTGAAATTGTTTTAGGTGAGGGGTCCCAAAATGACGACCCAAGTACAAGCTCTGTACGACTTCTCTGGAGAGCCCAATACCACAGAGATGTCAATAGCCTGCGGAGAAGTATTAACATTAATTAATACAGAAATTGGTGAAGGCTGGTGGGAAGGAAAGAAGGCTAATGGAGAGACTGGTTTATTTCCAGCTGCTTATGTTCGTAAACTAGCACCTGAAGAATCAGCTCAGACTAAAGTAGCACCTGCAGCACCCCGGTATGACCAAGCAAATGATGACTGGGGTGACCAACAGTTTAGTGCCGGTGACAGTAACTTTCAAAGAGGTACTTCACATGAAGAAGGCTGGGATGACGATTGGGATGATGACACATACTCTGAAATAGGACCAGTTCCACAACAAAGTAAACCTCAATATAATCAGCAGCTAACCCCTTTACCAGGGATGCCTATTAGTGACTTTAACCACCAGAATGAAGAGACAGCCTCTAACTATGGATCGTCAGTGGGAACTGTTAGAAAGAGTAAGTTTGCACCATCTTCTAAAGTGAGTGGTGAGAGTTACTTACTTGCCACATTAAATGTAGAAGTAGCAGATTCAGAAAAAGTTTATATAGTTCAAGAAGAAGACAGATATGAATGGTGGCCAATAACACAGCCATACAATGTCACTGTGGCCTCTCCTAAGAAAGAATCCAAGTTCAAAGGTATCAAAAGTTTCATTGCTTATCAGTTAACACCATCATTCAACAACATTCAGGTTTCTAGAAGATACAAGCATTTCGATTGGCTGCATGAAAGATTACAAGAAAAGTTTACACTCATTCCAATCCCACCATTGCCAGATAAACAAATCTCGGGCAGGTATGATGAACAACTAATAGAGCGCAGAAGAGTACAGCTTCAAGAATTTGTAGACTGGATGTGCAGACACCCAGTGCTATCCAAATCTGAAGTGTGGCAACATTTCCTCACTTGTACAGATGAGAAAAGGTGGAAAGCTGGTAAACGGCAAGCTGAAAGAGATGCCTTATTAGGTCTTAATTATTGCATATCAATAGTAGTACCTGAAAAAGCTTTATTACAGTCTCAAGTGGACCACATAACTGAGCAATGCTATATGTTTATCAACAGCATGGACACTTCTGTCAAGTCTGTCTCTAGCATGTGTGTCGCACACACCAAGAAACTCCAGACCTCGTACAGAGCCGATTGTCAGAAAGTTGGTGAATCATTCTGCAGCCTCGCTGCTTCACTAAGTTTGGATGAAGGATCACTAGCATCCACATCGAAGTTAACAACAGCAGTTAAAATGACTGGCAGTGCATACATTGATATAGGTAGAATGTATGGTGACCAACCAACTTATGATTGGGAGCCTCTAGGTGATAAATTCCATTTATATAAGGGAGTTGTTGGAGGCTTCCCTGATGTACTAGCTACCCACAAGAGTGCAGTACAGAAGAAACGGGAATGTGAGAGACTGACAGCTGAAAATAAGATGGAAATAGCACAACTAAATGAAGTACTGCGGAGAACTGACGTTATATCTTATGCACTTCTTGCCGAAATTAATCACTTCAAAGCCGAGAGAACAAAAGACCTGAATGCAACAATGCAAAAATTCTTGAGGCAGCAAGTAACGTTTTACAAAAGAGTAGTGGAGAAGTTAGAAACTACTCTCAAATATTATGACGAATAAGGAAATAGTGAGCCACGAATTGGATAATTAACTAATAGCTTTTAACGAGATCCATCACAGAACCCTTCATAGTTTAATAAATTTAGTGTTACATAGTGCCAGGGTACGCTTTATACAATTTGACAATGGGCAGGGTTGTGATAACTACTTCTCATTGATAATAATACAAGTAGTCCAGAACATAAGCAAGCTACATCGACATAAATAATGAGTAAGGATTTAGGCGCATTTATTTATCAGTCCTGATAAAGATGTTTAAAAGTACTAATAATTATAATAATCAAACAAAAACTTGAGTAATCACCTAAAATGTATTTATACATTATTTTATTAGGGAGAGGCCATACTGTGCCTGGTGACACTTCCATCTCTATCAAGCAGAAATAGAACTAGTGAAATACTAATATTGGTACATAAGGACCAATGTGACTAATATATAAACAGTATTATAAGCTGCAATAATGTTTTCAGCAGTTGTCACCAGGCGGTTTGGCCCCTACTTTACTTTCTACTTATCTAATCTAAATTATAAAAACATAACTATTTATTTATGATAATCAATTAATATGTATTCATGTAATCCCAAGGATTATAAGGCAGTATTGAAATAAGGTTGCATATAATGAATTTACATTGTGATGAAATAAATTAAGGACTGAATGAACTGTAATAATGTTGATCATTATTACTTAACTTTTACAAACTCAAATTTTCTGTATATATTTTTCGCACTCTTACAAGGTCTTCATAATACAATGTTTTTATTATGTATACATAGTTTTTTTTTTTAATTTTATTAAATGTACTAACTGTGGATCAATTATTTTGAGACGTTTTGTTGTATAATTATTTAGAAATATAAGTGTTGTACTATATTCCACTTTTATAAGCTATTTTAGGAATTTAATTAACATTTAGCTAAAATTAAATAAACAATGTAATTCGTTTTCATGTCTTTCAATTTATTTCCTTGATGAGTAGATATCGATAAAAGTCTCGAATCAAATCTGTAAGTATTTCAAAGTTGTCTTCTGCGAATACTTAATTTTATTTTCTTGATTTAACATAGGTTTTTTTTATTTCCAGAATTGAAAACGAACATGAAAATTAGAGAAATCAGGTGAAGGAGAATAACGCGTGACCGAGGATAATAATTGACGATGGCTGAAGAAAAGAAGAAAGATGCGAGTGCACTGCTGGCCAAAAAGAAGAAAGTGAAGCCGCGCAAGTCAAGAGATGCGGACTGCTGTAGCGTCAACTTCTTGAAATGCGTCCTACATATCTTCAATGTGGTGTTTCTGGTGAGTTTAACTTTCTTACTAAACACGTGTTTCTTCTTTGGACCATTCGAATCTTTCAGCTCCCATACATAGCATAAGATAACATCAAACCTGTTTTCTGAAGGGTTAGACAGAGTTATTAACTCCATTCGAGATTAACGATATTTTACTACATTACTGTCACTCTACATCATCCCACAGCTGGGTAAAGGCCTCCCCCTATTTTTTTGTATCAATAGGGTATTGTTCATAAGGCGCATTATACCAAACTTTTATACCTAGAATAAGGCTTATCCTGAGAATAAATTTTGAATTATAGATAGTTTTCCCATACCAGAGCTATCAGACGTCAATTTTATTCCACGCATAAAAGAGATCGCACTTTGGTAAAATGAGCCCTTAGTTGTCTATTTTCAAGTCATATTTGTATGATTCGTTCTATACTCTATATGCACAATGCACATGGCGTTTATATTACGCGCCGTCCGCCTGCGTATACGCACTGCAAACACAACTAGCGCTGGTTATTCCAAGCAGAAAAAGTGCAGACGACACACGTTTTCACGTAGAAAACGCCGTGTGTATAGACCCTTAAGCTTTGGTTTCCTAAAACAACGGCGAAGGGACACACAATAACGGCCGCACAAATACACAGGGTTTTTTGACACCTTATTATCAAGGGGCTGTTCATTTGTTACGTAAGACAATTTGGATCACATTTTGCCCCTCTTCCCCCTTTTAATCTTACGTAAGATCAGTAGGTATCTACCAGAATTGCACAGAAAAAGTATCAAAAAAATTAAAAACTTTGTATTTTTGCTTACTTTTGTGATCTTTCGTAACAACAATCTAAACCCCCAAGTAAGAAAAAATAAGACTTATTCCCCTTCCCTCCTCAAATCTTCTTACGTAATAAATGAACAGCTCCCAAATACTAGTGAAAATGACGGAATCGCTTTCCTAGGAAACCCAAGCTTTAGTGTTGCAAATTCAAAGGCCAACAAAAACGAATCTCCATGAAAGTAACTGATGAAATACGTAAGCCCACTTTGCAATCATTTTCGTTACGCATGTCTTTCGTTTCGCCATGTGGCCATACTGGTCATGGTGCATATAATCGTGCCCCTACTACGCTCTATTATTCAACACTGCTGATATTGCCGTGTCGTTTCACTGTAAAGAGTAAGAGTACCTACGATACGGGTAATTAGTACTTATCGGTCGTTACCGATATCATGATTTTATGAAACTGTTTTGTTAGGTAGACTAAAAAAATAAAGTATACAACATTATTTTTAGTTTATGCGAAACCCAAAACACGTGTCTAGTATTTTTATGTAAAGAATCTATGTACAAAATTTCAAAACTCATGAAAAATCGCAAAGTTATAAGCATGTTAAGTTTAAGTTAAGTTTTTTCCGTACAAAAATATGCTCACCCGCCGCCGACAATAATACCTAGGTACCTAACCGTTCGGCGCGGAGTCAAAGTCAAAGTATTTATTAGTGCGATTTTTGGTGATATAGGTAACAGGTCTTACAGATATTTTATAGAAACTCAAAAATCTACCCTTTAAACACTATTAATTTAACAATATTAGAAATTAATTAAAACATTATATAAGTATGATTCAATTCTAATAAAATTAAAAGTCTGATAGGAATATTAGGTACATCATAAATACAGGATCATGCACAAGAAATTTTGTCAGCAAGAAATTCATCAATGGTATAGTAGCATTTGTCTATTAAAAATGTATTTAGGCTGCGTTTAAATTGAGTCAAGTTTAAATCTTTTATGTCATTTGGTAGCTTATTAAAAATTTTCGGAGCCATGCAAAGTATGCTCTTGTACATAAGGTCGGTTTTTGATCTTCTTGCATAATTCATGTCGGTATGTTGGATAACTTACTTAGTGTCGCTCGGTGTCCAACTTTTAACCTTTTTAAAATATTTTTGGGGCAAAATATAACATGGGGTAAAAGTTATTGGAATCGATTCAGTTACTTATTCTGAACAAACTATACTCAGGTTTCGCATATACTAAAAATAACGTTGTATAGGTACTCAGCAATGCAAAGGCTAAAATGAAAAATATAGGTACTAGATTTTTCTGGTTGCTGGTTTCTGTATTCATTGGTCGATGTGGCGACGTTTGGGGGACTTATTTCCAGCAGTGGACGTCTTTCGGCTTAAATTATGATAATGATGATTATATACCTACATTGGACGTATGATATTGCTATGGTCATATAGCCGCAAAATATACCTGCAATAGGGAATTAAAGAACCTTGGGCCGTAACATAAAACATAATCAGCCTATAATGTTCCCACTGCTGGGACACAGGCCTCCTCTCGATGAGAGCGAGTGGGCCGTAATCCACCACGCTGGCCCAGTGCAGGTTGGTAGATGTCACATGTCTTCGAATTTTTGGTTCTAGGACATGCCGGTTTCCTTACGATGTTTTCCTTCACCGATTTGAGAGCAGTGGTGATGAAATAATTTACTCAAAGTAAAGCGCCTGTCTGGGTTCGAACCTACGACCTACAACTCGTAAGTCGCGGCCGTTACCACTGGGCCATCACTGCTCTACTGGGCCACCACTGCCCTTGTCCCATTATGAAGTAAGTATTCATGCCATCGTGATTTCAGTCCGAAAAAGGATTGTGCTATCGGGCACGCATACCTCCGTCTCTCCCACGTACTAGAATTAATACGGCACCAGGCAGTTACTTAAACGGATTACTTATCGATATCTTGTGAACCTAAAAACGTCTCTTGGAAGATTGCGTCATTAGGTCAACTACGTCATAATCTTCTCAGGGTCAAATGCCGAAGCTAAATAGCTTACAAAACATGTTTGTATGCGTATATTATGTATGACCGAATTTTTTCAGTAAATAGAGCGCGTACAAAACACTTCCTGTGACAGCTCGTTATGCGATAAACCCGAGTTTTTTTATAACAGGATGAAATTCTAGCAAATATTTGGGCGACCAGTAAAATTTAGGCAATAATTTATCTACTTTCCTTAACCCACTTTTGCCTTTAGGTATACATATGCCTTATGTGGAGGTGCTTGGGGGAGGCCTATGTCCAGCAGTGGACGTCTTTCGGCTGAAATGATGATTATGATGCCTCATTATAAATGGTTATTTGGCATAGACTGACTTTTACCTACACACCATGCGTGGAAACACGCATTAGGCTACCTACTGTACTACATATCATGCTATACATTTCCAGTTTTAGCTGACCTCACATTATATAGGTTTTTCGTAAAATAAGAAGTCAGCCTATATGTACTGGAAATGTATAGCTTGATATGTCGGCGTGCGTACTAGATAAAAGGGGTGCACTAAAAATAGCCTTTACTAAAATACTTAGGCCCTTTGTACACGGCACAGTTTCTTTACGGTACGGCGTATAAACCGCGCCGTGGAAACAACGCGTCTGTCAACAAGCTTCCATATTGATCCATACAACACTGACGACCGTGCCTACACACGGCGAATAAACCGTAGCTTTTAACGGCAAGAAAAACGTGTGTGTGTACATAGGGCTTTAAATGTGCGTCATATACATGCTGTGCAATCAGCCATGCTCTGACGTAGGCAACGCAACGGGGTAAAAATATTAGAAAGTTAACATAAGAATAAAGTTTATTTCGTAATCAACAGGTAAACTGCATAGGCTTTCCACTTCCATATCTATGTGTAAAGCACAAGAACATCATAAGAATATAAGTTGCTTTTGAAGTTCATATAAGTTAAGACGAGATAAGAAAAAAAGTGCTTGAACAAAAGAAAAAATACCCATTCAATTAATGTATCAACTTCTCAACAAGGTTTGTCTCAGTCCTAATGCAAGGACCAAAGTAAACAAAACTGAAATCTAACTAAATTATTTGATAACAGTTATCAGTCATATCACTAGGTAAACAACGTTGCGTGACTCAGTTCGCAGGCGCCGGCGTACTAGGGGTGGGGGCGTGGACTGTGACGTATCGACATCGATACGTGTCGCTGCTACCGACACCAACCTACCCGGCTATCGCGTACCTGCTGATAATAGCCGGGGCTATGGGACTTCCCCTGTGCGCGTTAGGCTGCTGCGGGCTCAAGACTGAGAACAGAACCAGCCTGTTATGTGTAAGTATTAATATCAATATTTTGAACAAAAGAGTATCCATACATCAGTGCCTTGCCCTTCCTTCTCCCTCCATAGGAACCTAGTACCTACTCTGTGGAATTAGCAAATAGCTTCATATTACTGACTGACGCTCCTTGGAAAATTCAAAAGTCGTTAATGGTTACTGTATAATTATAAATGGTATACTGGATTATGTCCTCTTGAAAAAAACAGCTAACAGATTAGATTTTTCCTGAAATTTGCCATGCACGAGTAGGTAATCGTGTATAGCTCAACTCGGAAATTCCTATATGTAATCATGTGTTATTTGGATATAGTCTCTAATACGGATTTACCCATTATTCATGGAGATATTATCATCAAATACTGTCAATATCAGAGGAAAATATGCAATCTAGGTTTATAGTACATGGAGTTATGTACCAAATAGTGGTTAACATTGTAGGATTTTCCTCACCTGTGACTCTGGATTAACCTTTTAAACGCCAGAGCATAAACGCACGCGCGTGCCCTCCACACCAAGCCACAATTTTAAATATTTAAGGTATACAAATAAAAACACACAAAAGTAATGATTTAATTGTTTATTTCGTGATAAAGTGCACTGCATATTTTGTCGACACAAATACACGGCACGGGCACGCGCTTGCTTGTCACGTATATGTGACAATGGCGTTCAAAGGGTTAACTGCAAGCCACACAAGTTTATCAAGAATGTCATCAAAAACTAAGAAAATATGTAATAACAATTTGTAGTACCTATGTGGAGTTATGCACCAAGTAGTGACCTTGACCCTGGTTTAACCATTTTTTTTTAAATCTCGCTATATTTCTCAACTTCCAGTACACATACTTCCTGCTGATAACGTTCATCCTGGAGATCGGAGCTGGCGGGCTGGCGTACTACTACGAAGTGGCCGTAGAGGATGAGCTTAGAGCTGAGCTCAACAACACGTTCCTGTCTAACTACGCACTCGACACCACTGTCACTAACGCTGTGGATCGCATGCAGACTGAGGTTGGTGCTCATAGCAGAGATTATTTAACCACGAAGAATGTCGAGGCGCATAAATTAAATAGTAGTACAGTATGTCGGTTTTCAGGCATCTGAAGGCAAATTCCCGTAATTAAAAAAATTAAGTCTAGTCGCTATCTCATCTCAGCGACAGTCAATGTCAAAAATGTAGGGAGAGGTGTTTTTGACAGATTGACACTGAGATCAGACTGTGAACGTTCTTAAAATTACGAGAATTGCCCCTCAGATGTTTGGTGGTCACGTCGCCTATACATAACATTTTTATATGAAATACTAGACGCCTCGCGAGTGCGGTTCAATACAAGAGACAAAGCTAAAAATATCTCACATGCCTGTAATTACACGGACACCCATCAAACACTACATGCAGTGGTAACAGCCGCGACTTACGAGTTGTGGGTCCTAGGTTCGAACCCAGACGGGCGCTTTACTTTGTGTAAATTACTTCATCACCACTGCTCTCATAACGGTGAAGGAAAATATTGTGAAGAAACCGGCATGTCGAGAATCGAAAAATTCGAAGACATGTGACATCTACCAACCCGCACTGGGCCTGCATGGTGGATTACGGCTCACTCCCTCTCACCGAGAGGAGGCCTGTGCAGTGGGAACATTATAGGCTGATTATGCTTGCTGCTTATTTATTTTCAAATATATTAAAGACTACCCGCATAAGTTTCGGTCCGGTGGGAATATCGGGATAAAAAGTAGCCTATCTGTTAATCCAGGGTGTCAGCTACCTCCATACAAAATTTTATCAAAATTGGTCCAGCCATTTGAGCGTGAAGAAGTAACAAACATAAACACACACACTCAAAAACTTTCGCCTTTATAATATTAGTGTGATTGCCCTGGGTACCCAAGTTTTTTAAAGTTCTAGGCCTTTGTATTTCCCTCTTACTAAAATGAATTTTCCGAACCGGATTAGGCTTAAATATGCCAACATACACCAACATTATTACAAGAACACTACCCGACCATAGATGATACTTGATCCTCTGCAAAGGGCAACCATAATTACCTAAGCTAATTAGTTCTTATAGTAGTCACACTTATAGCAATCATAATATTTTCTTTGTTGAGTGACTCAGTCTATAACGATTTTATCTGTATTTGGTCATGTAAACATATTGTCACGCGCTGATACTGTATGATCAATTCTTGGCTACTCGCCCAGGATTGTAAGATAGATCCTCAACAAATATCTTGCAGCTATACTACGATGTTGAATGGATCTTTCTAATACTAGCTTTTGACCGCGGCTTTGCACGCGTTCGTGTCAGAAAATATGAAAGTGAAAGTACTACCACGATTAAAAGTATCATATGTGTTAATCCAAGTTATTAACTATTTGTGTTCCAAATTTCATCCAAATTTGTTCAGCCGTTTTTGCGTGATTGGGTAACAAACATACAAACTTTCAACTTTTTATAATATTACTAGCTGCGCCCCGCGGTTTCACCCGCGTAAATGTCGATCCCGTGGGAATATCGGAATAAAAAGTAGCCTATATGTTAATCCTGGGCATTAGCTACCTCCATACAAAGTTTTATCAAAATTGGTCCAGCCGTTTGAGCGGGAAGAAGTAACAAACATATAAACACACACACACACTCACAAACTTTCGCCTTTATAATACTATTAGTGTGATTATTAGTAGGATGGATTAAAATAAGAACACATTAGACACAGAGTAACAAACAAATTTTAGTGATGCACCAAACAGATAACATTGCTTCGAGCTTATCTTTATGCTTCTAATGGCATACTTTTGTTCATACGAAATAAATAATCAATTTGAAGCAGAGATCTACTATAAACGTTACTTAGCAAGTGCTTTATGAAAGCCCGTGATTCATGATTCAATAGGGCATTTTAACTGGAGTTAAAATATTATATTATATTAATTCAATATATAAATATATATTGAATTTGAGAAATTTTATTAAGCCACTGTAAAAAAAATGATTAAATAACTCAAAAAAAGGCGAAGTTGTTTGCGATTAAAGTCTATGCTAGACAGAGAGAGCACTGCTGCAATCTGACGTCACAACACAGAAAATGCCATAGAAAACGCCATTCAGTAGCAGTGGCGGTACCTTCATAGAAGCAGAAAAGCCCGGCTTGCCCTAATAAAATCATAATTCACAACAACAAAATCAATAAAAAATATATTCAAAAAATTCCAGTCAATTAACTCGAACTCAAACATTCATGACATATAATACAATTTCGAAATCCGAACTAGCGCTAACTTTGGGATAGGTTCGCGCCAAATTCGGAATTCGGCTCTAAACGCTATACAATGCGTTCAAATGCGCCATCTCGCTCACACTTAGTCTGGCTTTTTACCTGGCTTGCCTTTCCTTTCTCTGTCTCGCAGTTTTCGCATACAAATTGCTATAGAAACGTTTACATTTGTTGATATATTGGTAAGTACTTATACACAGAGTTCTATGAAATGAAAAGCCAGGCTTTTGAGAGGCATGAAGTTCGCGCAAATGCACTATCCGCGCGTTGCGTTGACCCGCGTAAAGTTAGTTGCGAAAGCACGTGTGGCGGGCGCGATGAGTCGATGACACGACGCGACAAATTGTTATTGTTTTGAATACTTACTTTGAGAATTAGTTTTATTATTTGAAAAAAATATTGATTGTGGTGATTGGTGATGTCATTCCCTATGATTTTGTAAATGGTTAATGAATATAGTGTTCTTTTATCATTATGTGTTCGGAATCTGTCATCGAAAAGGTACGTAAATACATTGAGTTTTCTGCAATTTTCTGCCAATAAATAACTCTTTACTTCACCGTAGCCAATCTTAAATTACTGTCGGACTGTCGGTACTTCTCGGAAATAAAAACAAGTATTTTTGTCAGTCAAGAAGACAGAATAAATAAAATAGGTACCTACTCATTCGATCGTTTATTAGGTATGAATATGATATGACAAACCTATGTAGTGGCTCATGTTAAAATTATCAATTGCCTTTAAAAATGTAAGTACCTAATTCATAAAATAATGCGTACGAGAAAATAACAATAAATCGATAATATTTGGAGGCCATCTAGTGCATTTTGATTGAACAAATTTTGCAAGTGACAAGCAAAATGAAAAAAGGTCCGGCTAAGCGTTGTGGTTCATTTATTTTACGCATTCATTAGTATAGATGGCGCTTATGACAATTACGTACTGATGCTTGAAATAAGTTTTTCTTACCAAAATTATAATAATGATGTTAGTACTACTAACAACCATTAACAACAAGAAAATCAGCCAATCCCTCAGTTGGGCGTTTTTTTTATACCTTGAAAATCTGTGGGCTTGCCCTAATTTTGACCCCTAGGCACGCCACTGTTCAGTAGGTACAATATGGACATGAGCTACCTTGGGTAACCTGGAAGTCTTTAAACAGACTCCGGACCCAGGTTGGCCGAAGCAAGGAAAACCTGTTCAGGTGGAGATTCATAGACGACTCCGCCTTGGAGTGTAAATGTGGTGCTGTTCCACAAACGATGGGACACTTAATGTCGTGTCCTGCGTGTCCTGTCAGCTACACCTTGCAGGAGCTGATGGACGCTGGTGGAGGTGCCTAACAAGTGGCCGAATTCTGGGCCGAGTATATTTAGATTGCTATCGACACGCTAAGAAGAAGAAGTAGGTACAATGATCGTTTTGCGTGACAAGGATAGATTAATCATTTCAAAAGCTTCTCCACTTTTCTACCGATTGAATTAATTGTAACACAAATTCTTGAAGTCTTTTTAAATAAGTATTAAATTCATGGTTGTATATTATTTATAGTCGTCAAATACCCTATTGTTCTTTATTGATCTCTATAATTGTCATAAATCTCCCACAGTTCAAATGCTGCGGCGCGGTGAAGTACTCGGACTGGCGCTACAGTCCGTGGCACGAGCACGACCCGCGGCTTCTCGTGCCCGACTCGTGTTGCAAGACCGTCACCAACCGATGTGGCGCGAGAGACCATCCCTCCAACATTTATTATAATGTGAGTATAATTTTGTCATTGTGGAAGCCTATGAAACTGTAGGAGGTGATATTTACTTTAATATTTTTCGGTGTCTTTCACCGATGGAATCTTTTATACCTCATAATTTTCTACGCTAAGGCTACCTTGCCTATCTACATATCTTCTTCTTCCATACTTCTCTACTATTCGTCATCGCATTAGTCACACCATTTCCAGCCAGTTATTATATTATATTCAGTTATTTCCAGCCAGCCAAAACACACAAAGTCACAAAGTCCATTAATTGATTTTTCAACACACTTGCTCGTAAAGTGGCTCTTAATGAACCGCTTTTAGGTCCATAATGCAGTGTATTAAACACGCGTGCTTTTTACTTTACGTTACCGCACCGCACTAGTGCGGTAACGCCATAGATAACTATTTACTAGTCAGAGATGTGCGCCTTTTTTAATCTCGTCAAACAGACTTCATGCCGAAACGAATCCGCGGGCCATATTTCCCTTTTTGTTAATAGTCTGAATTGTCCTTGGTCCCAAAATAAACTAAAATTTATTTACCTTAAATTGTACGTGGTCCCTCCGTGGAACCAAACGGAATAGACCCTGACTGGCGTTCTATTATTGCGGATTCTCACTGAACTAATGTATATTTCTCTATGCCAATAGTGCAGACGCCAGCACATCAAGCTACTACATTCTTTCAGATTTCTTTAATAAATTTTCGACTTTATTGCTAAAGCATAAGGTTCAAGATTGATTGGGAAAATCTGACAGTTTCGGGTAGGTTGACCTGCTGGCGTCTGTACTTTCTAATTCCATACTAACTAACCTACAATTTGACATACGACAACACTACGATCAGTCTAAACATTATTTTGTGTTTATTATATTTTTTATATAGGCTGTTTAGCGGTTTTGCCAGTGCCTTTATTTACACCTGCGCGCGCATCGCTAGCGCGGCGCGTGGAAAAACAAAACCAGCGCGCCATTTTCCATAAAAGTCAATAACAATATACAATTCTATTTTTTTCCTCGCAAGTGTGATGAAAAACATCGTATAAAACGCGTGTGCATTGATCATTACACACTCGGCTTCCTTAACTTATAGCCTTTGGTGGGTCACACATGTATCATAATGTACTATTATGGTCTTCCCATAAACTTATAGCTATTTCCATTCATACTCAACGTTACGCTAAGGTGTATAATAACATAAAATATTATAAATAATGAAAACACTTCCTTTAGTTTTTGCTTCGCCCAAGTCAGATAAAATTCATCGGATATAGCTTCTAAAATGTTTTGTAGCAGTATTCCTAAAGCTTTATCGCATTCATTTCTTCGTTTAAAAAACCTTAGGTAAAAATAAAATAAATAAAACGTAAAATGTATCAATTTAAGGACAATGATATTACGGATTTAGATAACTCAGATTCGTATCTCAACATCAATATTTTTTTTATAATCATATCAACACAACTAAACAGTTTCTTTTTAAATTCCAGGGCTGCATACGACAGTTCACGAACCACATACGGGACCACCTCATCATCTTAGCAGCAGTCGGGGTCGGGATGGCGGTCATCCCTATATTCGGGTTCCTGTTCTCGTGCGTGCTGTACGTGAAGATAAAGCACGTGATAGACTGACGGCGGGCCGCGCCGGCCAACGCTAAGAACCGCAAAGTGTTCGACAAGTCGGCGCGTGGCGGCGCGGCCCGGGCCCCGCGCGCGCGCCCGGCCGCGCGGGGCCCGGGCCCCTGTCCCGTGCATCCTTCCCAGGCCAAGCGGGCTCCCATATCCACCATCAGCGATAACGTCAGTATATAAACTCGTTGTACCGAACCTTTGTGAGGGAATTGTGACGAGTGCAATCTCGATGTAGACTTAGATCATGTGTTCATCAGACGTTAATCGATTATTATACAGAGTTAATGTTCGTGTCTAATTATAGTGAAGTAGAAACTGTGACCGAATTTATATCAGAGTGTATCCGAGCCGGAGCTCGATAGTGACTAATATTGTAAGATGGTGCTATACTATTTTGTTATAGAATCGCGGGTAGCTAGCGCATCAAATGGGGAGGGAGTATCTTATTGTTTAATTAATAAGCCATTTGGAATTGCAAGTATATTTGTAGTTATTGTGTAATTAAATGTAACTCTACCAAATATTGAAACATTAAAAAGTCGCAAATGATTTTCTTAACATGATCACTGAGTCTTCAGCACAATGCAAGCGCAACTAAATATCAAAGAAATCTTTCACGTAATCTCATAATTGACACACCTTCATAATATAATAACCTTTACTCATTTATAATTGCTTACAATGCTATTATTTCTGAGAGCAAACAATGAAATTGTTACTGGAATGATGACGTCATAATTTGCCATTCTAAGCACACGATGTCGGCAGTACGTTGTTTGCGTGCGTCTAGGCAGCTAATATATGAATTCCTTCGGTAAACAAGATGAAAACGTATAGTTTATTTGTTTTTATGTAGTATAGATCGAACGCTGAGAGTGGCATATTGATCGAATCATTGGCGTTCCATTCTGCAATTATTATACAAACAGTTTAAACCTAGTCATTAAATTACGAGGAATTATAATGCAAAACAAGATGGAAATCCGTGACTTGGGTGCTTATCTACATAGTAGTTGTTTTTTTTTTTAATTCATCAATTATATACCGACTTCAAATTGAAGATCATAGTCTAATGTTACAATGTATGTAGATCACAGAACCGTGTTTAATCAACTACACTTAAAAAATATGTGCCTTATTACTTCTAAGATTGTATATAAAAATAATGTAATGAATGTAATTTAAACAACAGTTAAACTATAATTAAATTATTCGTTCATATTTTATTAATGAGTTGTAAAAGATTATGTCCAAAGTTTTAATTGATAATCAAAATTTTGGCTGGTGGGACATTTATCAATTTTATTAGAGTGCTGGCGGGAAACTGTTCGTAGTGTAGTAATACAAAGCAAAGCACTGACTCTTGTTAAGAGTATGTCGCGTTTTGGCATGGCAATAGCGGTCTAGTTTAGCATAATAATATTTTATTTCGAAAACTGAAATAAAGTTCATTAGTGCATCCGTTAGTGGATGCGCAAAGGCAGCCCGCGAAATTGAAATTTTCCTACGTTTTTTTGCAATTTGCAGGACAGTGTCAGGTTGTTTGCTGATTAAAATATGATTCGCGATTTTAACAAATACGGCTTTAGAGAATTATAAAGTTAGAATTGACCTTAAATCTCATAAAAGTCATTCAATAGGGTAATAATTTCAACTAAGAGACAATTGTCATGTATTGATGATTTTTATGATTATAATTCTATGAAGAAATATTTGTTACGGTCGCGAATCATATTTAGATCAACATACAACCTGCGGGGTAATTGCGTAACACACTACTTTCATTTTGATAGTTCTACAACATTCATAGCATCAGACGAATTTTTTCAAACCTATGCAGCAGTGGATTAACAAAAACCTTCAAAACACTGATTGTGATTGACACACACACAATGCTGATTATTTGGCGCTCGAATGACATTTAACCCCCTGTCAATGTTGATAATATTTGAGAAATGTGATGGAAAAGCATTATGGCGGTGTTGGTTTCGATTTTGGCCACGCGCCCAACGGTCCTTGTACAGATAGCTGTACAAGGACCTTTTTTGGTATGGACTGACGAAGTACGAATTGCCCATTCGTTCAATGCGGTCTCTTGGTAACACGGTAGACGCCCAATGCGCTAACTAATAATAATTGTCTAGTGAACCACCAGCCATTTAAAGCCGCCATGCTGGCGTTCGCGTTTATGTTGTACAGAAATGTTTAAAGCCAAATGTTATGATAAGTCATTGTTTTGTACGGGTACTTCATTGCTGTTACTACCTATCTATGTCTAATGTTTTCACTTAATTTTTACTAACATTTACACGTTATATTATACTTTCTTATATTCTATTAAATTAAACATCAATAAGTGCGTTTACTGTAATTAATAAAATCTTAAAGAAGAGTCTTTATTTGCTACTTAATAACATTTCTTTAAAATATGGAAATTGTTTCATTTCTTCTATTGTGCAATCTCTTGGAAGGGAATGTTGTGGTTACACTTTTAATTAGGTATTACAGCCCAGTGTCTTCAGCCAGTTTAATTTTTTTTTTTTTTTTGTTACTAAATGGGCCCGCTCTTGACCCCGATCACGCCTGATGGTAAGCGATAGATGAGGTCTATGATGGAACGAGCGTGCCCAGAAGATGCCTGTTCACTCTTGCTTTGAAGGCAGACGGGTTAATTTTGCCACGTCGTTCATTTTCGTAGCAGAAACCGGGTAAAACCGAGTCAAGGTAAATCTTACGTAAAACGAAGCCACAATGCAAGACAAGAGATTTTATTAATTGCGGTACACATCCCCTGTTAACTTTGTCTTCACGTTTTAAAATTCTTGTTACTTAATACAGTTCAACTAAAACTGCATTATACTTGTTTTATTTTCTTTATTTTCAACCTTAATTACAAAAAAAAACAGTTTTTTTAAATAATGCTTTTAAATATGACTAGCAGCAGCCCAGCAGGTACTAAAACGACTTTTTTTCATCAATGTTTTGTAACCCTTTTTTTTAAATTTGGCAATCAGTTTTTTGAGTATCAGTAATAAATTGGCTGTATATCTTCGAACGAAAAAATACAAATTAGCCACATATTATTACTGCGAACACTTGTTTTAAATCCGCCCCTAAGACGAGCCACTGACCCTTGCTTTTATTGATTTGTAAATAATAAGTAAAAACCAGTCAGTGTGTAGGTATTTAACATAACTCTTGATATTTTATTCATAATGTTCATACGTATCGCACACATTAAACAGAATAAATATTAATGTTATTAGAATAGACCGTATTCAAATGAATGTAAGTATTCAAAATTAAAACTTGATGTTCATCTTTTTGCTATTGAAAATCCCCGAACGCTTTATTTACCTACCAACCGAAATAATAGGTACGAAAAGGAAACGAAGACGCCAATCGACTTTAAATGGCCATAACAATTTGATGTCTGAAACCTACTCCCATTAGTTTAAATGATTAAGTAATTACACTATACTGATAGGTACCTACCTATGCAACGAAATGCAGTCAGTAATCACTCCGAATTCCCTTCAGCTGAGCGCATTACCATTAACAAAATGTTAGTTCGTGTCACACTGATATACGCAGTTATTACGTGTGCTTTATCCGATAAACTGATAAATCCAGACCTCGGTTCCATAGACGATGTACTAGATATCTTAGACAAGACGTCTACTAAACCACCTAAATACAGGATACAAGTCGTACCACGTGCCAAATGGCGGAGAGAACAAGCAGGTTTACCCTTCGAGCATCCATCAAACAATTTCGGCATCCACAACCAAGATACAAACTCCCTGTTTAAGATTATGAAGGACTTGAACAAGTTCATCAAATCAAGTTTATTTCCATCAAACATTCGCATAAAAACAAAAAAACGGAATCAATTTCCGACGCCGAGCCCAAAAGTGAACTCGCGACCGTTTCAACCTCTCGGAGTGACCAAGCAGCGACCTCACATACAAAATCAAGGTGAACCGTCTGTCCACGGTGGAACGAGTTTGTCGGATAAGCCTGTGAATAATAAACCTATTTATTACCAAGGTATCGCGTCAATACTTTACGGAAATACTAAACGACCTAAAGCTAAACAGAATATTAATGAAAATAATATCGACTACGACTACGATTTTGATGCCCGAAAAGATTCTGTAAAGTAACCATATCACTCCATAACAATGCTAATTGAATTTAAAAAGAATTGTCACCTCACGGATATTACCAACGATTGACTGAAAGCTGACACAAATAATTTAAAAAAAACTTCCAAGAACCTTATAAATAAACTATAAGTATATATAAAAGTAAAAGTTTTACCTTCAATTTAAATTATAAATTTGGCCACACTAAAATAAATACCCACCCTACCGTCACTTAAAAGTAAATCACTTAGCGTTGTGTAGTGGAAACAAACAATTAGAGGGGGGTGTCTAGTTTTTGAATAACTTTACAATTTTTCAAATAAACTTGTCAGTCAAAACAGGTTTATAGGAAAAATAGCAATCTTATTGTGAAGATGACGCCTTAGTTGCGCACACGTAAACGAACATCGCACTTAGTCAGACAAGGACGAGCGCATCTCTTCTCCATAATTATTTACTAACTTAATTTAAAATGAAGTCCCTAATCTTAGTGCTTGTTTTAATAGTTGAGAGTTATAAGTGTAACGCTGGTTTATTAGACGGACTTTTGGGTGGAGCATTAAACGTACATTCACAAGTGCATGGTGCGGTCTTCGGTCAAGTTCCGGGCAGTCATCGACCAGGATACAAGCCAGGAAAACCGCCGGGAGAGACCGTTGTCATAGAAGTTGTGGATGCAGAACCACCAAGAGGGGGTGAAGGAGGAGGCTACGGACCTCCAAACCAAAACGGATACGGTCCTCAAGGTAACAACTACAACAACCAATCTCCCCCCAACCACGGGCAAAACAATCACCATCACCATCATCACGGACACCACGGACACCACGGCCACGGTAACCAAAACCCGAACAATTATAACCAAAACGGCAACGGTAACATGAATCCCTATAATCAATATGGTAACCCTAACAACCAGTACGGGAACCCTAACCAGTATGGAAATGGAAACCCCAATAATAATTACAATAAGCCGAACAACCAAAACGGGAATCACAACAACCAGTATGGTAATCCGAACAGACCTTATGGAAATCCAAACAATCAAGGGAATCCCAATTACCAATATGGAAACCCTACCAACCAGAACGGAAATTACAATAATCAAAATGGAAGACCCAACCAGAACGGTAATTACAACAACCCAAATGGAAGACCCAACAACCAAAATGGAAATCCTAACCAGCAATATGGAAACCCCAACAACCAATATGGAAACCACAACAACCAGAATGGAAATCCCAACAACCAGGACCCCAATCCCAACAACCAGGACCCCAATCCCAACAACCAGAACGAAAACTTCGAAGACATATTCGGAAAACCTATCCCAAATAACGAAAACGGCAACGCCAACAACCCATTCAACAAACCTATTCCAAATAACAACGACTATAATAATCAGCCTTCTGAGAAACCAAACCAAGGTGGAAATCAAGATCAAACAAGTGAACATGTAACCACCAAGCCCATAGTAGTAAATCCAACAATTACAGGCAGCGTCACTAAACCTGATTACGGATACAAGCCGGAAGACGCAACCACAAAAAAATACATAAAACCTGAAGATGAGTATCCTCTATTCGTACCACTTAGACCTAACGATTATGTTTACGGCGGTGACAAAATAGAGATCAATGCCCCTAAAAGAGACACAGCTAACAGTAAACCAACCGATGAAGACGAGGACTTGCCACTAGACATAAGGATACAAAATCAATCAATGTAAAAACAGCAGCTGTGAGCAATGTAACGATGTTAATAAAAATTTAATTTAGATTGATACATTTATTTGTTTTATTCACTACGTCAATACACGTCGATTCAATCTACAAATACATGTCTGGTTTTTTTTGTCCAATTCCTACCGAAATAACTTGTATCTCCGAGTCTGACCAAAACAAAGGAAACATTCCTATGTTTTTATACTTTAATTCTTATTCTTTGAGGATGTTGATGTTTCTTATTACCTATCGTTAATTTATAAAACTACTTCCACATTAATAAAATATTTTTTACTACACCATACGTAGTAGGTACCTTCAAAGTGTGTACCTGTTATGAAGACAATCACTATAATCTCGTCTATAAATAAATATCTATGATTAACCTTTAAGGAGAATACCTACGGAATGTTGGTTAAATATTTATTAAAACATACGGTAATCTCGAATCTTTATATTAATTTCATTGGGTTTTCTTATTTTTCACTCTACCTGCCTGCAGGAGACCTTATACCTAGCAGAATGATTAGATTTTGTACACAGTGTAGGTACCTACACTGTAGATAAACCGTTCTGTAAACATTGGTAGGTACTTACTTAATATTTTTTTTGTCTAAACATGGAATTAGGAAAACTTTATTAATAAGTAGGTAAGACACCTGCCTGCAGTTAGTCAAGTTTGTAGAAACCGGTAATTTAATGCCATTTTTTCCTTATGTTCCATATTTGCCTAGGTAAGGTATGCTATTGAGGAAATAATACCTGATATTTATAAGACACATTTAAATGTTACCTATTACTACGTATGAATTGTAGCTACTGTTTTATTTATCATAACATTCCCAGTAAATGAACCACCTAACTGCTATTGTGATGATTTACCATTTTATGTTCACGACACGACACCATAATATATATGTATAATAATTAATTTTGTGTCTTGGCCTTAAGTGCAAAAAGCGTGAAGCCCAATGAACAACAAACAGATACCTTATTACGCGTCCAGCTGTTTCCCAACTAACACATTATTTACTGATTCCGCTGTAATAAAGAAACGCTTCATAGTGAAATTACCCTGTCATGAGTGAATTACTCATTTTAGCGTTATTAATAGTAGGAAAAATCCACAGCCAAGAACCGCTCGTATCGCAAGTTACCAATAATCTACGACCTTTGCGCGCGCCTGCGTTTTATCGCAGACCAGTTCCATATCAGGAATATATGGGGCTTCGAACGTCGCGACCTCCTCCACGGCTGTACACAAATCCGCCCCGACCAGCTGATCGTGACCTCCCGCAAAAAGTGAACCTGCCGTCAACCGTGAGAGAGAACCAACCGGAACGGAAACTATTTGTTTCTTCCAAGATCCCAGACAAGATGAATCGACCTTTGTTCGATAGTAATCCAGTGAATAACACCGAATACTATATCAACGATGTGTACGAAGACATTAGTTTTGATAATAACAGAACCCCAGGATACGTCATAAAACCAGCTATAAGGCAGAATACCGTAAATGTGAAAAGTGTAAATGTGACTACAGTGAAACCAGCTTTCGTGAATACAAACATTTCGAATAATGGGAGCTTTCCAGAAATCAGTTTAGATGAACGATCATCCTTTAACGGCGACCCGTGTCCTGTAGGGTTCGCCAAGGTAAACGGACAGTGTGTCAAGGCAGACCAGTGACCTAAGTGCAGCTCAACTAATGAACCATAAGTTGTTAAAGATGTATCAAGTGACCCTGAAAAACACTTCATCCCTTTCAGTGAACAATGCGTGAAAAAGTGGAAGCTAATTAAAAAAAAAAGGCAAGAGCGAGTCGGACTCGCGCACCGAGGGTTCCGTACAATCATGTTTTTAAATTTTCATCGGGGAGGCCTATACTCGTCAGGGAATTTTAACACCGCCGTGCACTGCGGTGTAGAATATTACAGTTTTATGTCAGCGCCATCTCTTGCCCGATAGTGGAACTGTGGAGTGTAACTTTTGTTGATGATTTCTGAAAAAGTGTGTTATTTAGAGACTTCGTTTTATTTATCCTGTAATCTTTACATAAACTTCTATCACATAGAATAATTTCAGATTTTTCTCTTTGCAAACTTCGGAGATAAGGGGGGACGGTATTTTTTTACATTTTTCATCAAAAGTCGAAAACTATGCGGCCTAAAAAAAAAAAGAAAAAATGTTTGAGAATGTGCAAACTGCGCTCTTTCATATGATACCCCACATGCCCTATAGTAGCCCCACTTCGAATTTTTCAGACCCCCTTTCAGTCCCCGTTGGTTGCAAGAAATATACATATATTTTTATTTATTTCTTATTTGCAAAATAGTTGGGCAAACGTCATCTAAAACTATTCCATATTTCAAGTTGATAGCATTAATAGTTCTTGAGATATCCAGCTGTGACAGACAGACGTAGTCTCACCATAAGGGTTAAGTTTTTACCATTTTGGTACGGAACCCTAATTATGTGAAAAAACCTACCTACTGCAAAAAGTTGGTAAACCTACATAGAGGTAGGTTGTAAAGCTATAAATACATAGATAAAATGGTATGTATGGTATGTATTTATTCTAATAAAAGGAATTAATGAAGTGATTTATTTTAAGTGTTGTTTAGCATATTGAAATAAAGTTCGTTTGTAAATTGTACAGGATAAACGCATGAAGAAATTTGTTTTTTTTTATAACTTTTATCAGTGATTCCATTAGAACAGACTGTCAACTTTACATTCACAAAAGAAGGAATCGGAAATACCCGAAGTACCTAGTCGTTTGTTTATGTACCGTACATTAACTTTCTAATTTAATGAAAAACCCGAGACAAGTTGATTATGACGCCGCAGAAACCAGCGTGACGATGCGGCTATTAGGAAGTACAAATTGATGACTTAGGTAGGTACACGGCGACACATCAATACATTTCCAGTATTAGCTGACCTCGCATTGTAAGTATAGGTTTTTCGTACAATGAGAAGTCACTTTATACTGGAAATGTATAGCTTGATGTGTCACCGTGCGTACTACATAATTTTCGCACTTACAGGGGGCCTAAAAAGGCCACTTTGGAGAATCATAAAAGGATAACATTATGAATCGTAATTTGGCGAAGACAGACCGTGTTTTTCTTTTTTTCGCTGCACTACGTAGGTATAATCAAAGGTTGGATTTGGATCGGATTGATTGGTATTATGATATCGCGAAAAAGCGTAGCAAACCACGCTGACGCCATCAGGGAGGTCGGCCTGCAGCACCCAGTCGTAGCCGATGTCCCACAGGAACGGCCCCACAACCGATCCCTGCGGAACACCGCACGGACATCTCTCGCCGGTTCCACTCCCCATAGCGACCGGGGTAGATGACGGCTCTGTCCGTCAGATACGCCTCGACTATTCGACGGGGGTAGGACGGCACCGGTGAAAGACACAATTATATTACTAGAAATAGGTAGATCACTACAATTAGTTCAACCAGGTTTCAGGCTGGCTAAAGTAGACTCGTATTTCATAGGCTACTGTTTAAAATGTTACAATAAAATACCTACCCAACTACTTCAACTGAATGAAACGAAATTTAAATCTTGTATAAAACGCACGCTATGCAGCCAGGCATATTATAAATTGGGGCTGCTGGTCTTGCTCCATAAGGACCCACAAATAAATTGATTAACATTGGAAAATACTGTTGGAGCTGCTGAAGATTTTAAAATACTATTTTTGCATTATTTATATTCAATCTACTTGTAGCACATGTGTGAGTACTATGTACATACTATAAAGCTTCCATTTACTGGGTACGCCTTTCATTGACTTGAATGTGCCCTGGCGGCTGATAGTATGTCATGCTCACTCAAATGTCTCGCTGATGGTGGCGCGTGTGTTGGATCATTTAGCTCCCTTCAAAATGGTTGAGCTGAATGGTGCTAAATACATGCGTCATGTTCGTGAACGGGCGCCGTCAGTAGGAACAAGACTTTGTAACCATATATTATTTTGATTTCAAAGAGCGTGTCCATGGAGTTTCTTGCCCGTTCTTCTCCATAGGTACCTACGCTTTGGAATGGGCAACTAGTTTCATCTTTCTGACTGACCGACCCCTTGACAATAAATTCAAAAGTGATTGAAATAAATGCTTTGAGTTTGAGTTTATAACTTTACTAGGATACTGGCGGTGGCGGCGATTCTGTTCATAGAACACATATACCCTAACGGGATTCTGTTTTTCACAAACTAGACTAAATTTAAGTTCCTGCATCTTTTTCTTTCTATTTCATTAAGAAAAGGACAGAAGATAAATATTAGTTTAGTCCTGTCAAATTAAGATACTCCATAGACAACTTTAGACGAGATTAAAAAATTGGCTACTAAAAATACGTCAATTTACGTCAGGCGCTGACTAATTTGACAGGACTAAACTAATATTTATCTTCTGTCCTTGTCTTAATGAAATAGAAAGAAAAAGATGCCTGAACTTAAATTTAGTTTAGTTTGTGAACAACAGAATCGGCGCCACTGTCCACTAGTTTATAGCTTGCGATCTGTCCGCGCCATAATGAATTTTCAGTTAACCTTTGCAGAGCAATTATTCTATTACTTATAAAAATGAAGCATAGAAACAACCGAGAGTGACTCGATATTGATTACTCTCAGTGGTTAAAACGATTGATAATTTTCATAAAAGTATTTTTTTATCGAAGGATCTAATCAAACCCATCTCTAATATTAGTTCCACGGTACCTCACGTTGATATCAGCGCTAGATGGCGAAAATCAAATTAATGTCTACATTTTGTCATCGATAGTATGAAGTCCAGCGTACTTGTTGTGTCAGTGCCAATACACTAAAATTCCCTAAACATGAGTAAAAACTGCAAGACATTTTAGAACTTAGCACAGCTCGACAAAAATATAAAATACAAAAAAAATCAGGCGTGATCGAGGTTAAGAGCGGGCCCATTTAATAATAAAAAAAATATCTTGCAGCGCTCTTTTGTTCTTACTTGATCTTGGCAACGATCTATTATCAGGCACGTGTCTGCTCCATCTGGATTTTTATGAATATCTCAGAGAAACTGATAAACATTATCACAACAGAAAAATAAAAAAGTGACCAAAAACTAAGTAAGATGAAAAAAAAACTGACAACCCTACGTATGTTTCTACAAATATATACGGCTGAAGGACATGTATCCATGGCCAAGAATAAAGTTTAAAAAAAAATTCTACAAATATGGTAACACTAGAAACTATTGTCAGTGTCATTGTTAATAGAACGTGGAGTAGCCGCCTAGCCGGCATTACTCTTTTTGTAAAAGATTTACTATTTTTTCGGAAATCTATTTTTGAGAATTTACCCTTTACCACGCCAAGTTTTTCAAAGAGAAGATTTATAAATCCAGTTTTGATAAGGTTACTGTTCAGAACAAGTTTCCAGTTAAAACAAACACCACGTGTGCGATTTTGTTCACCACAACCACATACTTAGGATCCTATAACAAGCTTCAGGTTTCATAAGGGATCGGCATACGTACAGACTATAAAGTCGTGATTACTGTATAGTACAGACGCTTCAGATAGCATCCTAACGTCCACGTGCCACTAAAATGTCTGTCAAGGCCGAAGTTGACCTTCGCGATGGACTCTCTGCAGCACAGATCTTCGAAAACCGTGAAGGGCTGACCTACAATGATTTCCTGTTGCTACCCGGGTACATAGACTTCACCGCTGAGGAAGTCGACCTAACGTCGCCTCTTACTAAAAAAATAAACCTGAAATCACCGCTTGTATCCGCTCCTATGGACACCGTAACCGAAGCCGACATGGCGATAGCGATGGCACTCTGTGGTGGCATCGGCATCATCCACCACAACTATCACACCAGAGTACCAGGCCAATGAAGTTCACAAAGTGAAGAAGTATAAACATGGGTTCATCAGGGATCCTGTCTGCATGGGCCCCGACAATATTGTAGCTGATGTTATTGAAGCAAAGAAAAAAAATGGTTTTACTGGATATCCCATCACAGAAAATGGCAAGCTGGGAGGGCGCCTGATTGGTATAGTCACTTCTAGAGATATTGACTTCAGGGAGGGAGACCCTCAACTGAGTCTTAAGGAAGTAATGACACCTATTCATTATATGATAACTGCTCAGTCTGGTGTCACTTTACAAGATGCCAATTACATTCTCGAAAAGAGCAAGAAAGGTAAATTGCCTATTATTAATGGAGATGGTGAGTTGGTTGCTCTTATTGCAAGAACTGACTTAAAGAAGGCTCGAAGCTACCCTAATGCATCTAAAGATTCAAACAAGCAGCTCTTGGTTGGTGCTGCAATTGGAACTCGAGTAACAGACAGAGAACGCCTGAAGTTGCTAGTCAATAATGGAGTGGATGTGATTATTCTTGATTCATCTCAAGGAAATTCGGTATATCAGATTGAAATGATTAAATTTATTAAGAAGACCTACCCTGACATCCAAGTGATTGGAGGTAATGTTGTGACAAGAATACAAGCTAAGAATCTTATTGATGCTGGGGCTGATGCCTTGAGAGTTGGCATGGGCAGTGGCTCTATCTGCATAACCCAAGAAGTAATGGCTTGTGGCTGTCCTCAAGCAACTGCAGTGTATCAAGTGTCGTCCTATGCTCGTCAGTTCAATGTGCCAGTAATTGCAGATGGTGGAATACAATCTGTGGGTCACATTGTCAAGTCATTAGCATTGGGAGCCACAACTGTCATGATGGGTTCTCTGCTAGCTGGAACATCAGAAGCACCTGGAGAATACTTCTTTTCTGATGGAGTCAGGTTGAAGAAGTACAGAGGAATGGGTAGTTTAGAAGCTATGGAGAACAAGGATGGAAAAGGTTCAGCAATGAGCAGATACTTCCACAAGGAGTCTGACAAGCACCGAGTGGCACAGGGAGTGAGTGGAAGCATTGTGGACAAGGGCTCAGTTTTGCGGTTCCTGCCATACCTACAGGCAGGCATGCAACACAGCTGCCAAGACATTGGGGCTCGCTCAGTTGACATCTTACGTGAAATGAGCTACTCTGGAGATCTGAGATTCATGAAGAGGACTTACTCCGCCCAATTGGAAGGCAATGTACACAGCTTGTTCTCTTATGAGAAACGATTATTTTGAAAAAGTGTCATAATGTCTCGGAGACATAAAAACTAAACCAATGTAATATGTATATTTGAATTTAAGGAAAGATCTAGTTAATTTTTGAAGAAAATAATCAATTTTTACATGATAAGAAGACATTCGGCCTTATTACAAAACAAGATTTATCTTTAGAACCAGGTTTAAACCATCCAGCCATTTTTAAATTTCGAACTATAATCCGACGAAGCTAAAGTTCTTTTTACAAAAACTGACGTCAAACCCGAGTCTAAGTTATCAATTTTGCATTAAGAACTTCACGTTTGTCGGAATAAAGTTCAAAATAGAGTAACTGGCTCGAAGGTTTAGGCTAGGTCTAAAATTAGATCTCGTTTTGTAATAAGACAGTATGAGTTTGAATGCAATTAGGTGTTAAAAATAAATATTATTATATAAGTGTATGTTATCCATTGCAACAGAGTATTCCATTTTAATATTTTATTATGTTTATTTCTTGGTGTTTTAAGATATACTTAAGCAATTTGTTGCTTTGTGATAAAAATCAAGTTTTAAGGAAAATAAAGTGTGAATCAAAATATCTTCGTTTTTATTACATTTATACACAAACCAACAAAAGACTTCACAGACAGCTAGGTGTTAATAAGATTACTCTTTTATCTTGTTAGCTGCCAAGACACAAATCTAGCAGGGCTTCCTGCTTCTCAAGTCAAGTGGATGAGGGTTTATCAAAAGCTTATTTAGTAGGTAACGGCGGTTCGGGCCCTAATGTCGCACTATCTGAGACATCTCCGATAGTGCGACGTATACGGACCACATTTGGCCGCCGAAATCAACCGTGTGAGCGATACCGACTACATCAAGGCCACACGTCGCAAACACATTTTATAATAAAAAAAAAATGTTTTGAATAAGCAAGACTAAAGTTACTCGTGTAACTTACCATACCATAATCAGCCTATAATGTTCCCACCGCTGGGACACAGGCCTCCTCTCGGTGAGAGGGAGTGGGCCGTAATCCACCTCGCGGGCCCATTGCGGATTGGCAGATGTCACGTCTTCGAATTTTTGGTTCTAGGACATGCCGGTTTCCTCACGATGTTTTCCTTCACCGTTTTGAAAGCAGTGGTGATGAATAATAATTTACACAAAGTAAAGCGCCTGTCTGGGTTCGAACCTACGACCTACAACTCGTAAGTCGCGGCCGTTACCACTTGGCCACCACTGCTCGTGTAACTTAGTTTTGTTTAATTAATGTAGGCAAGATTTATTTACAAGATGGCCCGCCGGCTGACACGGTATCCAAATGATGGCGCAACCTCAAAACTGGTTGGTTAGCCTTGCCTTATACATTTTATAAGAACCACCGCACACTACAGGTGGACCACACCGCCCGTTTTTGTATGCAAATGCGTTGCGCTGGGGCCCGTAAGCTCGTTGCGGCTGTAATGTACGCATGGCAAAAGGATTCCCGACATCTACAATGTGACGGATGACAGGTTTGTAGGTGGAGAGTGATCGATAAAGAAAACAACACTTCTACTAATAATCACAATTTATTGGAATTATAAATGCACAAGCAGGCATGATTATTTTAATTTGACAATAAATATCATAAAAGTGCTAAATAACTTAATAAAAATTATAAGTGCTACAATCTATGATTTAGACTGGTGCGTCCAAAAATGTTATGCTTAACATTTTAAAAACTGCATCCTAGCTAGCAATACTACCGCATCTGCACACGACGTAATTGTCGTCTGTTGAATAATAATACTCCTTCGTCTTAAAACCAAACTCATTAGTCGTCAATACTGCGAAATAAAACATCGTAGATCTGTAGAGAGCGTAGCAACCTTGTGATAATACAAATATATCTTAAATACCTAATAATGATATCAAGTCAGTATTACACTGGGCTTCAACAAGATCTTGGCGCCACGTTGGCTGAATTAACTATAAGTATCGTTTACAATTATTGTTAGCCTCAAAATGCTTGGAGTTGATCTTGCTGACTATATCAAGACAACCCAGCTGATAGTCTACCATATATTACTTTACTCTATGTAGTCTACCCTGACAAACCACAGATAGACGTAGAAAGCGACCGGCTAAGTCTCAGTTGTTACGCGGTTACAAAAACTATCAAAACTACTAATTTCTTAACAACTTCAAACTATCAAAGCGATAAGTTCGCTTATCAGTATTAATGAATTCAAGGCAGATGCAGACTTAGCCGGTCTCAAATTTCGATAAGCACACTCATGAAACCTGAGTACATGCCTTAACGACGTCTGTCTCTTACATTCTCAAACCTAACGCACCAGTCGGAATGCACGAAGTCAAGCGACTAAAGCGTATAAATCTTACTGAGATTACATCTTAGCTGAATTCAGCACGTTTAAGCGTGTTTATAATATTTAAATCATCGAATTCATATTGACTTAAACTAGAGCAAAAAAACTCGTGGACCTAGGAAATAGTGGAGGCACCTTTGATACAAAGCTTTGTTTATTATGGTGCTGTTTGCGATAGCGATTTTGTGGGTGTCTGCGGAGGCGAATAATGTTGGTGTCGGTATAAATTGGTTCCATCCACATTTTCTAGGGCCATGGAAGAAAGACAACTCGCTCAAATGTGCTGATAGAACTGTAACACGGCACGATGCGTGTGCGCCTACTGCTTGGGTGCGTCTGCGTCGCCGTCATCGTCGTGCTCGCGCTGGAACTCGGGCCCGTGCGTGACGTCATCCTCGAACACGATCTCCTCAGGGTCGGGCGCGCGGGGCAGGAACTCCTCGCCTGGACAGATCTTCTTGAAGATCTGCTCAGCCTGTGAAATAAACGTAACTATTAATAATGATTTCCAATGATACACTTAACGTGCACGTTAAGAATTTCTCCCACTAAAATAATAAATTATTTATTTTAAGGGGCTTACAAGCGCGGTCACTGTCGGACTGCATAGAAAAGAAAGAGAAGCGCGATGACACAACGCTGGTAATTTATTGCAAAATATGAAGCAATTATTCAACTAAGTACAAAAAATCTATTGTTTGGACTAAAAATTAAAACAGTAGTTTTAGTATGTTGCTTGTGAATAATCTGACAAAAAATCAGAATGATGGTATGTATATTAGTATGGTTTTTATTGTAAAAAGAAAGTTTTTAGAGATATCTTCATTATTTTTTTCTATCGTATCAAATTAGTTGTATTATGTTTTCAACACACTATCTACCTAGCATATAACCTGAAGAATATCATATATTTTTTTCATTTTGTTTACTGTTAGTAGTCGATCATAAAAGTACTTTTATTGTTTCTAAAACTTGCGTTTTTTGCGTTTAGGTCCTGTAAGCCCTCTTAATGCAGGACATTGTATTTTATTTATCGTGTGTAACTAGTATCTGTTATCGTTACGTTAGTGTGTTTATGTTCGTTTATCTCGTCAAAATGTAGGGAACAGCAGATTTTTTTTTTTTCGCGTTTTCAGGTTTGGTCCATACACCCTTCACGTCTGCAGAGTTTTGCCAGCTAATTTAATCACATCACACTAATATTATAAAGGCGGCAGTTTGTGTGTGTGTGTGTATGTTTATTGCTTCTTCACGCTCAAACGGCTGGACCAATTTTGATAAAATGTTGTATGGAGGTAGCTGACACTTTATATTTTTATCCCGATATTCCCACGGGATCGACGCGGGTGAAATCGCGGGGCGCAGCTAACCTATAAAATGTTTTGGCTAAGTTTTTTTTTAAAGAACGTATACGATACGACGCACACGTCATTAGTTTTGTGAAACCTTGGGATTTTGCGTTCTGCGCGCATTGTTAGTAAAGGAGTACGTAGTAATAAACGATTAGGTAGTTAGATAAGTTATCGACTAGGTACTGGGGGCCGATTCTACTAATTTGCAACGTTACACGATCAAATTGTGGTTTAGCAACAGTTCGATTTCGATCTCCGTTCGATAGTTACATAAAAAGTCATTCTACTATTTCATAGGCAAACTGGAAACTGAATCGAAACTGAACGTATCGGGCACGTACTAGCGGGTAACCTGTGTTACCAACATGCAAAATAGTATGTTTTAATAATACCACAGAAAAAAAAGTTGAATCTAAAAATGTTATTACGAATACATGTCACCGAAAGTATTTTTGAATACAAAATGAAATTTAGACCATAATTAAACTTTTGTATTGTATATTTTTTTGTTACACATACAACATTTCAACTTTTTTAATTAAATGATAAATGATAAATGATTTTATTTCTGTAAGTAGGTTTGTACAAACACTTTTACACGTCAATCATATTTTTTTTTAAACTAGATGAGGTCGGCGTTTCCTAACTGACTATTCTGAGAAGAAAGGCCGAAACAAACTCAGAAGTCACAGTCTCTTTTAAAGTCCAGACAAAATCTTGGTCAGATCGTGTGAAGACCATGTAGATTGGTGTCTGAAATGGTCTTTTGAGGAAAGAACCACACAGATTGAGCGGACCTGTCCAATCAGTGCACGCATTTGTCAAAAATCGTGCAGCTCAACTCAGAACTTGAGGAGCTCAACGATTCGACGAACAATACCAAAGACAGGACATTTGGGTAGGCCGCATAAACTACTCAAACTGCCAGATCATGATTAAAACTAAGAAGGAAAAAAGAAATGACCCACATAGTCCTCACATTCACAATAATTAATTAAAAAAAAAAAATAATAATAATAAAAATTACTTACAAAGTAAATATTCATGTCATTGTCTAAATAAAATTCATCAATGTCAATGTGTATATAAAAAATCCGGACATAATCTTTGAGGACCATGTAGATTAGTGTCTGAAATGGTCTTTTGAGGAAAGAACCACACAGATTGAGCGGACCTGTCCAGTCAGTGCACGCATTTGTCAGTAACCGTGCAGCTCAACTCAGAACTTAAGGAGCTCAACGATTCGACGAACAATACCAAAGACAGGACATTTGGGTAGGCCGCATAAACTACTCAAACTGCCAGATCATGATTAAAACGAAGAGAGAAAAAACAAAAAAATTACCCACATAGTCCTCACATTCACAATAATTAAAATCATATAATACTTTATACAGTAAATGTACATGTCATTATTTAAGTAAAGAGATACTTAAAAAAAAAAAAAGAAAATTATTAAAGTGTAAAATAGCAAAAATAAAAACAACAATCTAAACCTATTGGAGCAGCTCAATCCCAAGCCTTTTTGTCCTCAATATAGTCTTTTACAGTATAATAGGCTTTCTGACATAGTTTTCGCTTTATAAAAGATTTGAATTTATTAAGGCTTAGTTCTTGAATGTGGCTAGGAAGTTTATTATAAAAACGTATACATTGGCATCTAAACGAGCCACCTATTTTTTTGAGCCTTGTTGTAGGAACAACAAATTTGTGTTTGTTCCTAGTATTTATGTTATGGATATCACTGTATTTTTTAAACAGATTAATATTTTTATGTGCATACAAAAGATTATCATAAATGTACTGAGAAGGCACAGTCATTATATTAATCTCTTTAAATTTGTCTCTGAGGGAGTGTCTGGGACTTAATTTATAAATGAAACGAATTGCCCTTTTTTGTAAAATAAAAATTGTCTGAATATCGGCGGCATTTCCCCACAACAGAATACCGTACGACATCACACTATGAAAATAACTAAAGTATACTAAACGGGCTGTCTCTAAATCAGTTAAATCACGAATTTTCCTAACGGCGTATGCTGCAGAGCTAAGCTTTTTTGACAATTTATCTATATGGGGGCCCCATTGAAGCTTGGCATCCAACGTTATGCCTAGGAATACTGTGGTATCTTCAGGTTTCAACTCTTCATCCTTAATGAGAACACTAGTTTCTACTTGTCTAACGTGGGGTATGGTAAACTTAATACATTTAGTTTTTTTTCCGTTAAGAAGTAGGTTATTGACATTAAACCAGTTAACTACTTTTGCAAGGGCGTTATTTACATTGTCAGTAACCAGCTGCTGACGTTTGAGTTTAAATAAAAGTGAAGTGTCATCTGCAAACAACACTATATCATGTTCATCCCTTATGAGGTAAGGCAAGTCATTTATATAAATAATAAATAAAAATGGGCCGAGAATTGAGCCCTGGGGGACCCCCATTCTTACTACAGATCCGGGTGACCTTTTTCCGTTAACATCAACTCTCTGAATCCTATCACTCAAGTAAGAAGTAAGAAGATCCAGAGAGGCGTTCCGGATTCCGTAGTGGTGCAGTTTCCTGATTAATGTTTCATGAAGAACACAATCGAATGCCTTGGACAAATCGCAAAAGATGCCCAAAGCATCGCATTTGTCCTCCCATGCATTATAAATATGTCCTAAAAGTTCAACTCCTGCATCGGTAGTCGAACGACCCCTTGTAAATCCGAACTGTTTGTTATGTAGTAATTTATTATTATTAAAAAATCTTTGCAATTGATTTAAAATAAGTTTTTCAAAAATTTTACTAAAGGTAGGTAGTACTGAAATAGGTCTATAATTAGTAGGGTCTGATGTACTACCCGATTTAAACAACGGTATTATTTTACTGTTTTTCATAAGATCAGGAAACTCACCACGGTCAATACAATTATTAAATATAACAGCTAAAGTAGGTGCTACAATGTCTATAATCGACTTAGCAACATCCACAGAATTACCCCATAGATCTGCGGTCTTTTTAACATTTAACGTGTGAAAAGTTTTAATTATATCTTTACAGGTTACATATTGGAAGTGAAATTCAGAATCGCAAACTGGAACGTTTTCTTTAAGTAAAGACTCTGCAGCAATGGGTGATGAGTTAAGAGATTTAGTAGTTGATACGGGAATCTCTGCAAAGAAATTTTCAAAGGCCGCGGCGACTTGACAATCTGATTTAATTATATTGTCATCAATAACAAGGCTGTAGTCACTACTTCGGGTGCATGACCTTCCCGTTTCGCTATTAATGACATTCCAAGTCGTTTTAATAATGTTACTACTATTTTTAATTTTTGAACTCAAATAACGTGACTTGGCAATGCTACAAACTTTTTTAAATATTTTAGAATAATTCTTAACATATAAATTAAATTCAGCAGTGTTTATACAAATCCGTTCTTCATATAATTCATAAAGTCGTTTTCTACTTTTATGTATACCAATGGTGGCCCAGTCACTGAAGGAAGCAATACTATTAACCGATAATGTTTTTGGAATAAATGTGTTATCAAATTGTGTGCAATACATATTAAAAAAATCATTATATTGTTGATTAGGGTCATCATTAGTGAACAAAAGTGGTAATTTACCCATGAGTTTAGTTTTAAATGTTTCCAAGCGATTAGTTGTTTTTGGATTAACAGTGATATCTTTTTTAGTAACTTTTTTGTTTTTATTTGGAATAGTGATTAATTGTCCACAATGATCTGAATCTATTAGGTTAATAATGTCTTTGTGGGTTGGTATAACATCTGTATAAATGTTATCTAGGCATGTGGCACTAGTAGGAGTTATTCTAGTGGGCTCCAAAAATTGGTTTGCAAGATTGTATGACTGAAACAAACTTATAATTTTAGTACTTAACCCAGAATTTTCTAACAAATTAACATTAAAATCACCACAAATGATGATGGACTTGTTTGTATTACAGATTTTGTGCAACACTTCATCCATAACTTTTTCAAAACAATCATACAATCCTGAAGGAGGTCTGTACACACTTAATATAATGAACTGCTCCAATTCTATACAGGCTATTTCAATTGTCCGTTCAACAGAGAGGCTCACAATATCCTTTCGGTCTTTAAACTTAAGCTGGTTATTTATTAAAATTAATGAGCCACCATGTATAGCATTTACTCTGCTGAATGAACTACCAACCTGGTGATTACTAAAATTGAACATGAACTGGTGACTTTTAAGCCAATGTTCTGTCATACAAAGAATATCTATATTGTAACAATTCAGGAATAATTCTACTTCTAAGTCTTTGTTTGAAAAACCTTGAATATTTTGATGCACCAGATTGATACTATTTAATTTTTTTACACTTTCATTTGACTTATTTACATTTTTGCAAGAGGTTGCCTCTATTGTCTTAAATTCTAATTTAAATGATTAATGTCAATAATTTCAACCAAATTATTACCAGAGTAATTTAAAAAGTCATTGCATTGCTCAATAGGAGCAATTTGTTTAGCCAAATGTTTGGCTGAAATAGAAAAAAAATATGATAGCGACACAGCTATCTGTCTTTTTTTAATAGTTAGAAAGATAGTACATAACAATATTATATCTATCTTTTGTCAAATATAAATTATTACCAACATAATAGTTAGTATCAATTAAACTGGAATAAGTTATCATTATATGTCAAATTCAATTATAAAAACTCAGAAGAACGTTTCGTTCTACGTCAGTTGCTGGCCAAATACTTGAAACGAAACGTTTCGGTTATGTCAAAGACATACCACTAGGCATAGGGACACGGTATCGAATAGAAAGTATCGATACTGTACTCATGAGTAGTATCGAAAAAAAAAATCGTATTCATAAAAGTAACTATCGAAACAAAAGTATCGATACTTTAAGGTATCGAGTACTTTTCTTATGCCTCGAAATGCCGGCCACGAAATAAACGCCACGCTTGAGGCGTCAATTCGCTACAAGTGTTTTTTCTAAGCGTCAAAAGCAAGGCCACGAACTTCAAATATTCGCCTGTAGCGTGTACGTCGGTGGGGGAATGAATCAGTTCAGTAACATGCTCTGTGACTGTGAGTACAGAGTGAGCACGCGTCGACATAACACGTGAAAATGTCGTTGTCAAAAATACCTATAATAATATTGTTAATAAATCTTAAAAAAGAATTTTAATTTCTTCCCAATTTTTTTACAACATTCCTCAACTTATGTTGCAGATGTGAACTCATCCATAACGCAATCAATTTCGGATTGCAGTGATATTCTTCAATATTCATATTGAATTAGTTACTATAAACGCGACAAAAACAAAACAATTTGTTTTAGACACAGACGCGCGGAGCGACCGCTTTATCGGAGCGACTGTTTCGTGCACACTGTGGAATGTTCTCATACAATTAATTGTTTTCGACGCTCATATAAAACGCGCGTCGGATCATCCAAGGCTCGTGCAAATTCACTCGTAGCAAATTTCGCTGCTGCTTGCAGCGCTACTTTGTGGCCTCGTAGTTATTAGACATACATTTGTTTTTGACGCTCGACGCTGACGCTTGCAGCGCAAGGCGAATCCGCTTGGAGCGTCGCATTTCGTGGCCCTCGGGTTAGTGCCTAATTCGCATAGAGCATAGGTCAATATCAGTCAGTAAATAACGTCAGTTTAACTTCAGTAGAGCAGGACATGAAAAAACAAATGGTATTGGTACACTTTAATACAATAATAGAAAAAGAAAACTGTAACTTCAACAATTAAAAAAAAATAGAAACAAAATTAAATTATTTAGTACTATAGGCATATACATTAAAGTTCCCATTCCTCCTCTGTACAATCACTAGATGGCGTTGCCATAATTAGTAAACATAAGCCGTAAAGAATAAAGAAGATCGCAAGTTTTAAATGGGTAATTTCTAAGATTACCCATTTAAAACTTAATTTCTTATTCGATACGATACCTGCCAAAAAGTACTCATTGAGTAAAAGCATCGAATACAAAGTATCGAGTAAAAAGTATTTCGTATCGAATGGAAATGTACCTCGATACTACAAAGTATCGATACTTTTTTCGTGTCCCTAACTAGGCATGACGAAAGATTTTGAAATCCTCTTCCGTAATGTAGGTTCTCATTTACTATACACGAAAACACCTTTATTTCGGTAATAAACTAAAGTTTAACGAAGTTTAAAGCCATTTTTCTAATATTTTTTCAATAGGGCGCGAAAACAGCTCGCAGTGTCATGGCCTCCGCTAGGAGTAATAGTGTCATAGACTACTATAATACCTAGGTAACATCAAAAATCAAAATTGTCGGTTAAAGTCATAAATCAAGTCGCCTTCGTACGAAGATGGGAGGGGTGTCGGGGGGAGGGTGGGGGATGGCTGTTTCACCCCCCGGATTCTTTTCTTGCCGGAGATGCGTAGTTTTTCTATTATTCCACTTTGAATAAAATTTTCTAACCTAACCAACACAAGCCTGTCTGCTCTGGGTAGGATCTGTCACTCATTAGGGTACGGGGAGATAGTTACTTTCTGGCGCTTCGCCGGCCGCTGCCGCGGCACGCTCGCTTTGCTCGCTCGGCTCGCGCTAAGTGGTCACTGTTCTAACCTAACCTAACCTACCAACACAACTCGCTCGGCTCGCGCTAAGTGGTCACCGTTCTAACTTAACCTAACCAACACAAGTCTGTGTGCTTTGGGTAGGATCTGTTACTCATTAGGGTGCGGGGAGCTAATAATCATAGCAACATATAAAATTCACGTAAACTCGAGAGCAACGGAATGACAAAACGAACGCCAAAAGTATTTGTCAATGTAAACAGAGTGGCGGCTTACGTTTCGTTTCACACATTTCGACAAACGGAGCATCGAAATCGCTACGAAATGTATCAAAATTACGTTCCTTTTTATGTATTTGTAAGTTTTTGAAATAATAATTAAAATATTTTAGCGCGTCTCCGGCAGCAAAAAATACATTTTATCGCTTAGTACGAACCCCCTACACCCTCCCATATTCACACTTACCTCAGATTCAGGCGACTCGATATAAGACCCAACCCAAGTTTATAAGTGGTGTGCAGTGCCACAGTGTAAAAACACATCAATAACCACACACCCAACAAGGTGTTTATTTATGTCCCAAACAAGAAAAAAAATGAGATCAATGGATAAAGCTCGCACGGCGAAACCCGAACGACTTATTCACGAATTCGCCACTCTAATTCTGTGAAGACCATTTTGATGTGAGTATGTTACTAAGTATTGATAGGTTTTAAACTTAAAATGTTCGTTTGACGTGAAATAGTTGAAATATTGAGGCTATGAAATAACTAATATAATTGAGGTTATGTTTGTTTTGGTCTTGGAGAGCATTCTTTTTATCAATTTTGTTTACTTTTCTTTTTTCAGTTGCCAAATGATATGGAAACTATATAGAGTATCACAAGTACGTATGAAACCAAAACCAGGATGTATGCCCAAAAAAAGTATTTGCCAACCAGATGGGGGATACACAAACATCTGACACAACAGAGAGACCCTGTATTGCTAAGAAACGAAGGATAATGGTTCTTAAAGAGTGAAAAGCAATTCAAAGAAAAAAGTATAAGTAGATAAAGAACAATCAAGTTCTGAAGAAATTGCATCTGCTAGTTCAGGTACATATTTTATTAACTCATTTATAACATAGAATATAGCATTGAAGAAGTTAACTTTATTCTCAGTATTATTACATACATTGTCAGTACACTCAAAACTACATAGATCCTAGTAATCTCCTATTTGTGTTCATAATTATAACTTTGCACATAAATAACAAAACATTTGTTTTACAGTTCAGCAGATTGTTGAAGAAGTTTCCCAATTAACACCAAGACTGTTGGATAAATCAGTTCAAGTACTCATTAGTATGTAAAACATTCAGAAGTAAAGCTAACCAAACAAAAGTCAGTTCGATAAATTAGATGACATCACCATTGAAGCTGTTTCTACATTCTGTTTCTAAACCACCATTTAAAATCAAGCATGGTGTTAATAGTAACCCATCAAGACCAAGTATAAGTGTTTTGAATACATAGCCAAACAAATAGAACAATCAGATAGTGATACTTCTTATACTCCCTCCGTAACTCACACAGAATCATCAATATCCATAAAATCTCTTCAAATGGAGTCTACATCTGACTGTAGCGAGATGTTAGAGGATGACAAAAGGAGAGAAGATTTAAACGCTTTAGAGTGCACCTCGAAGAAAATGAAAAAAACCCCCCGTTCTTATATTGATGTTCCTTAAGTTGTTTTTATTTAGTTAACTTGATTCAAGAACAGACAAACATGCAGTTTAACCATATTTTACTATGTATTTTTATGTTACCTTGCAATCAGTAAATTATAACTAAATAATTTGTATATTGTCATCATGTATCCATGGTTATTGTGTGTAAAGTGTATGCTGTAAGCAGTTAAAACTACATATCTGTCATAAGGTTTGAAAGGTGAATCACTAGCCTCATAAAGTGCCCAAATTTTAATGAGCTAATGTAACTTAGGATAAGTGCATTTTGTGTTGTGTGTGCACTATGTTTTTGCTTTCCTTTTTTTTGGTATCGAGTGGCAGAAAAGCAATTTTTCTGGTTACATTATTGATAACACAAGATTCGTTTGTACAATTTAAATGTAAATAATCCTCTCTTTATGAGGTACAGACGCCAGCACATCAAGCTACTACAATCTGTCAAATATCTTTAATAGATTTTCAACTTTATCGCTACACCATAAGGTTCAAAGTTGATTGGGGAAATTTGACAGTTTCGGGTAGCTTGATGTGCTGGCGTCTGTACATTGAAGGTACAGACGCGTCGTTCCGTCGCTTAACATTAGTTATAGAATAACAATAACGGTCTTTGGTGCGACATTTGATTTGATGAATAAGTAATCAGTATTAGCCTAAAACGAATACTCAAAGTAAATCGTAGATATGTTGAACTTCTTTGCTGTCCGTGTGTATAATGGACTCTCTATGCTTTCCAATTCCGCCAAGGAAAAATCGCTGTTAAATATTTATTTTATTTTGTGCACATCAAGCTACCCGAAACTGTCAAATTTTCTCAATCAACTTTGAACCTTATGGTTTAGCGATAAAGTTGAAAATCTATTAAAGATATTTGACAGATTGTAGTTGCTTGATGTGCTGGCGTCTGTACATTCCTTTCATAAATAGCATTTTCATTTCTGTAACAATACACCCGTCATTCTGACCTACACGAATCTTTGTTGTGGGTTAATGAGACTGATTGAAATAAAAATAACTTGAGTAATGTTAAGATAAATTATATTAAAAAACTTCAATAAAAATATACCAAATCCTTAGTCTTTAATAAATAATTTATGTTACAATAAATTAAGTATGTTTTATTTAAACCCAAAATAAAATCCGAGTTCAACTGTCGCTAATGAGACACAATTACTTTTCTTTTGTTACTAATCTTAATAAGATTTCAACAGTTGAGAGGAGTGCAGCTTTCTGTCTACTAATAAGCACCTGCGAAAAGAAAATTAATATTACAATTAGAGCAGTGGTATCGGCCCCGACTTATGAGTTGTACATATTGAGTTTGAACCCAGACAGGCACCTTGTGTATTTATTTAAATCACCACTGCTTTCAAAACTGTGAAGGAAAACGCATGTCCTTGAACCAAAAATTCGATGACATGACATCCACCAACCCGCACTGGGCCCATGTGGTGGTTTACAGCCCACTACCTCTCACAGAGAGGAGGCCTGTGTCCCAGCAGTGGGCATGTTATAGACTGATAATGTATATCTATCTATGGTATGGGTTTGGTTTCTGCACTTAGTCCTTCAGTGGACCATTGTGCGTGGGAACCGAAAAAGCAAAATTAAAATGTTTAATTTTGCTTTTTAGTTCAAACTTTCTAAAGAGCATAGGTTCATTCATTAAACATAATATGTAGTAGCTAAAATAAAATATAATACTGCAGCGCCTCCTAGTGATTTAAGAATCCTCACTAATCAACCACAAAGCCATTATTGATGATGAAAACCGCATCCAAATCAGACTAGTAGTTTTGCTTTAGCACAAAAAATGTTTACTGCAGTGCCCCCTGGTGAGTTGACATCGTAACACCTATCTAAGAACATGCACCAATCAAATTCAAACCCATCAATGAAAACCACATCAAAATTGGACTAGTCATTTTGGAGATAAATGGCAACATTGGTTTGCACAAACACATCCTCTCACTCCAAACGCACATACCGTCGTGGGTAATAAAGAAGAAACAACTCACAATTAAAGTATTCAAGGAATGATATCTCTTTCGGTTAAAGTACCGCTCTTCATGAATTGTTGGGGGTACTATAGCAACATGTGTGCCATCAATGCACCCCAGAACTCCAGAAATGCCAAACTTTCTATTGAATCTGCAAAATATAACACATTATTTATATAAATTAGGATCTTAGTCTAGGTGTGCAAACAAATAGATATGGAAAATATTGCATTGTGCTTACCCTCTTTTGATTTCATTACGGTCTTCTCTGGTGCTTGGTTTGACATACTTCTTAAAAATATGTGGCATAATATGTACATCTATTCTGTCACTTGTTTTATTGCTCGAGAAACTGAGGGTTGTGACACGGCATGACATTGAGACTGGCCTACCAGTGTTTGGTATGAACCAGTTGCATAAAAAGCCAGTGCAACCAAGATCTAAAACGAGAATAGAGATGTTAAAGAATAATATTGATCACATTATAACATACCTATGTACCTACTGGCGCAAAACGATAGTAAATATGTACTAACCTTGTTTCCGTATCAATACCGTCAGAACGAAGATTGACGGGCATGTGAGGACTAATTCCTTCAATCAAAGCTCTTACGAGGTCTTTGGAGAGTCGGTACGTTTTAACGAACTGACGATGCGTGAGGTCAAAAGCATTATTGTATAATCTTGACGAGAAAAAAGCATTATTGTATAATCTTGACGAGAAATTTCTCCTTCTTACGTTCCCGATGTCAACCTCGTGGGCAAGTTCAAGAAAATCCATATAGAACATCATAATCCTATGTCAGACGACGAAAGCAATTTTTTATCGACTCTGTATAAGTTGCACTTTACCAACTTAAGTTCAACCGTGATTTTTTGACAGATAACCGCTTCGATTCGATTCTAACAAGTGTCAAAATAATAGTAGAATGTGACGAAACATAATTGTGGGTAAGAACTAAACGTTACGCGCATGTTCGATTTTGTTAGCAGAATAGGTTTTGAAATCTTTTCGATCGACCGTTGGCGTAATCGAAGTAGAAACGTTGTTCATTAGTAGAATGTGAAAACGCATATCAGCCGTAGTTCCATGGCGATTTTTGATGAATTTTGTTTGTAGAATCGGCCCCCTAGATCGATGCGGTAAAATTTGCACTTTATTAACTTATATTCAACCCATAAAGTAAAAGTACTCTGAGGTTCAACCGTGAATTTTTACAGATGAACGGTTTTGTTTCGATTCTAACAAATGTCAAAATAATATTAGAATGTGACTTAGCGTCACGCTCATGTTCGATTTTGTTAGCAGAATAGGGTTTGTAATTGTTTCGATCGGACATTGGTTTAAACTAAAACGTAACTGCAGTGGAGTCGTTGTTCATTTGTAGAATGCGAAAACGCTTAAAAACCGCGTTTCAGTTGTGGTTCTATTGCGATTTTTGAAGAATTTTATTAGTAGAATCGGCCCCCAGAACGGATTTTACAATCTTTAAACGATATTAAATCGTGTATGTATATTGTAGTGTGTGTGTGTATTTAAAGTCTATTAGGACATAGAATACTTTTATCCGCATATTCCCACGTGATCGAGACTTATGTAGATGAAACCGGGTGCAGCTAGTCTTCTTCTATAGAGAGAAGAGGTCACCAAGTGTGTTACATCCGATAACAATAAGTAACGCATGAATGATAGAGCATGGTAGTTAAATGGTGGCAAAATATACACAAACAAATCTTCAAAGTCCATTATTTAATATCATACCTACTCCAAAAACTAAAAGTTTTTAACGGTATTTCACACTTCTTTGTATCCGTGACTAGTCAAAGGCATTGTTGGATGAGCAGAGCAGGTAGGTCCTTCGGGGAAGGGCTATTGTCTTGTGTGAGTAGGCCCTATTATGTGGCCGACTAGCCAGCCGGTAATTATTTACCTACCGTGCCACGAGGTCCTTTTGGGAGCGCAACTGAAGTGGTTCTTAATGGATAATATTTTTGTGTTCACCAAAAATCTAAAGGTACATCTATGTATGCATTTCTAAAATATTATTCTTCCCCGAAAAATACTGATCGTGCACCAAATATTACAAAATATTTGTAACTTACTTTTTAATACAGTTGCTCAAAAAGTGGTGTATTGCAGGGACGTATAGCGTTCGGGATGTGGGCTATTACATACTAGTGCTTTTTTTTTACCTTTCCCGAACTCGTGCGTTCTCTTTCCCAACTGTCAAAATAATGTCTATTAAAAAGAAAAACCAACCATGAAGTTTTTACTAAAGAGTTTTTGTGATTCATACAAATACGTATATTTCTAAAAAGAAGCTACTAATTTATTTCAATATCAGATTTAATGATTTAATTGAATGAGTTAGGTATTCATTTCATTTCATCTCATTAAATTTCATTTTCATTTCATATCAATAAAAAAAATATACTGAAGACTAAGCTGTATGGATAGTTCCCTTTGCCTATCAAAATGGGTGAAGAAAAAAAAACTCTGCTTATATTCTACGGTTGGCGCCATTTTCCATAAATTTTCTTTGCGAGTTTAGTTGTTTGTTGCACAAAATGAGTAATTTCGACCCTATTTTTTTTTAATTAACACCACCGGAACTCAGTATAATTGCACAAAATGCTTCGGAGAACATTTTACCGGAAAATTCAAAAAGTCGTTACATATCCACATACGACTAATTTTTTGCGTGGAGAGAAGAGAAAAAAGCAATATTGTGTGTTTATTATTCTATTAAATTGCTTCATTTTTTCGCAACTGTATTAAAAATAGTCGTTCAGTACACCTGCGGAACCGTCATTGCAACTTGTTCAGACTGTCAACCCTCGCCTTCGGCTGCGCCTCGGCTCGGGTAGACATTTGTCGGAACTCTTTGCAATGACAGCCTTTTCGCACTTGTAATGAAATATACTAATTTTAATTTTTTTGAAATGGACATTATCGAGAACCGAATTAGTTACGAGGTTAATTATTTAAAAAAAAAATGCTTAGGTTAGGTTAGGTTAAAACTGTGACCTCCTACGCACGAGCCGAGCGAGCGAAGCGAGCGGTGCCGCGGCAGCGGCCGGCGAGTGCCAGAAACGACTAAATTTTAAAGAAAAAAAATATGGAAAAAGAGATTATTTTTAACAGGCTATCGAGAACCGAATTAGTTAGACGTAAAACTAAAAAAATAAATGCTTGTTTTTAAAATTAGGTGTATTACTATTTTTACAAACTTGCAACAGTTGTTAAATAGATGCTCGTTATGACATATTTTAATGAACATATTTTGGTGCACATTCAGTATATTTGGTGGAACACAGGCAAAATTAGGTAAATGAAATGGGAATAAATTGAAGTACTTTTAAATACCATCCGTTCTTAATTGTTTTGTTGATCAAACTTTTAACTAAAGACAAACAATCTAGATAAGAAAACAAAACCAAATCGACATCTCGTTACCTAGTGACTTCACTCCGCAGTATGTAGGTACCTGAAAATGGAGAGGAACGCTTTAGATTCCCATTGGCATCAAAATTGCGTCCAAACAAGACCGATCTCGCTAACATCATTGAAATACACGATTTCTTAAGTGCTTGAGAAATGTTTCGCCTCAGCATTACTCGTGACTCTATCCCTAATTGTACCGTTGATAAAAGACCTCCACAGTTGTTCACATCCTTAGGAATTACATTACTAGGAGGCAAATTTCCGTACGTTGAAATTTCAGGAGATTCATCGACAGCATTAATTATTATTGTGTAAATTCGCTGTGCTTTTGCGTTCTCAGCTATCATTTATATGAGCATTGTAAGCTTCTACTTTTCGTATAGTCGGATAAATTCGAACTGCAACTCCACCGGCAAATTCTCCTATCAACGGTAGGTACTCGTCGACGTTCGCAAAGCAATTCAAGTTGAGCCGTTGTCAATTCGCCAACACGCAAATTATTCAGCAAATCTATGAACGAGTATCGTACCTATATTTTCTGTGCCATTGACCGACCAATGATCGACCATTATGAATTTAGCAGATTACGAACTTTTAGCAAAATGACGATACTCCAAAAACTAAAAGTTTTTAACGGTATTTCACATTTCTTTGTATCCGTGACTAGTCAAAGGCATTGTTGGATGAGCAGAGCAGGTAGGTCCTTCGGGGAAGGGCTATTGTCTTGTGTGAGTAGGCCCTATTATGTGGCCGACTAGCCAGCCGGTAATTATTTACCTACCGTGCCACGAGGTCCTTTTGGGAGCTCAACTGCAGTGGTTCTTAATTGTTTTGTTGATAAAACTTTTAACTAAAGACAAACAATACTCATCAGACCCCATTACTCATATTCAGGTAGTATTAAACATTTTATAGGGAATTGTAAAGGTTAGTACAACATTGTTATCTAACTTCTTTGTTCATTTACACATGTATGTTATATTTTCAAACTACCAAATTATCGTTATAATTTGCACCAAATCTATTGTATTAAAGTTAAAACTAGGTTTCAACTATTGTTAACCATTAATCTAAGCAGTACCTAATCCTTTGTTATCTTGCAATAAATATCATAAGAAATCACACTTTGAACTAATAGTTACCTACATTGTATTGTATTCCGTTACATTTTAACTTAATTTTAGCAAAGTTCATAATTTAGTAGGTGAATAGTAAAATCGACAATTACATACATTAATGTTATTGTATATGATCTAGTAAACAGATTAGTACTTTTGTGAACCAGTTCAGTTTTGGGATACGTTGATTAAAACATGTATTGAAACGTTTTTTTTAGATTTTAAGAAAAAAAAACAAAGTCTATATAATTACAGTTTGAGGTGGTAACCGAATCTGTTTCATAAATAAAAAATATACTATTGACGCTGCAGCAGGTCCAATAATGGCCGTTTCGAATTTTTTGAAAATCTCCGAAACCAGGGTTTTGTTTACAAAAATAACTTTAGTAGGAGTTAATATGTTAAGTGTAGTCTATAAAAAAACAAAGCTTGACTTTGAGGCAGCGAGGTACGAGATTCCATACATCCATGAGCATTGTTCTTTAGTTTTCACTCTCTCGAGATCATAAACTAAACCATAGCTGAATCTAATTTTAAGTTTTTTAACTTTAGTCCTGTTCTCAATGTCCCACAGATCAATGTCAAAATTCAGTGCCAAAGGACATGGATAAAGTGTGGCCCTGCACGGACAAAGACTTAATAATATTAAAAAAAAAACTTATAATACTTGAATTTCTATCATGACTTTCATTTCTCCGCACATGTGTGTGGGAAAATATCAATTTTAAAGAGTAATTATTTTGTTTGTTTTGTTTTGACTTCCATCCGTGAGTTTCAAATGTTGCAACTATTTGAAATATTATGGTAATTAGTACATGTTCATCGTTCGAAACGACATGTATTTACGTGTATTTTAGATAATAGAGTAAGAAAAATATATTTTTTATGCGCGTTTAGTGATAACGGCAGTAAAAGTAAAAAATACACATTTTATTTATCTCTTTAATTAAAAATCAATAGATTATTTGGTTCTTCAAAGTAATGGAAACACTATCTTCTTCTGTTAAGGCAGTTACAGACAAAGCAATAAAATGTTTTCAAAATAAATATTAATTCGATATAGTGTTTCACCCAATATTCACATAACATCACGCGTGTAATCCTCGAAGAGTTAGGCAGAGGTTTAGCTATAGTACACCCCCATTTCAACAGTTATGTTCAAGTCACATAATATACCTAGAGGGCGAATCCATTGCCATCAACCGGGCCAAAATCCAGACTCCGGGCTGCTACTGAGAAACTCAATACACATAACATAATTACATAGGAAGTAACAGATAGTGTCTAATAGATATTTAGTGCAGGACACATTATTGTATCCTTATAGTAAGGTGATTAAAATATATTTTGAAATCTTTTTGTGACATTTTCGATATTATAAGTACTTACTTTCTGTTATATTATACACATGCACAACTATACCTAATAATTATATATTTATATATTTGACGGCACCTTACGTTTACAACACAAAATATCAGTTCTATTATTGAACGTCGTAATTGTCGTTTCTGCCTTCCCGCATGGCAAAAGCAGGGAATTTATGTATGTTTGTATACCTACATATTATAGCTACGTACGTGTGTTAAGGGTTTTATGTCGATTGTCATGACAAAGCCAAGACATTTGTTTTATAATAATGATTTGACAATTTAAGTCATTCCTGTCATAGATAAAAATACTAAATTGTACAAATTCCTGTGTGTGTTCTTGTGGCTCGCTTATTGAATGTTTTATTGTGGTTTCATGTGGTGTTTTACGACGACCATTGTTTCTGGATATCTGTTGTTACTGCTCTTTCGACCAACCCCGGCTTTCACGGACTTTGCATCTTCTCATTTTGATTTACCTTGGCTACTCGCAATTTGGACTAGTGATGTGAACCGGTTTCATAAAAACCTAAAAAAAACCGGTTTTAGTAAAAACCGATAATCACCGGTTCTCATTGAAAAACCGATTACAATCACAAAACATGTATCCGCGTCTTTGATATGTATTCGAACATGAGTCTTTTCAGTTTAAAATATTGTCTATGGTACGGGAATCCCCCGATATCCCATTTTAATATGCGACTAACTTCACTATACTAAAATATTCCAGTAATGCTATTCAGTAAAAATCTCACCGTGAAAATACTTAGGTAAAGTGAGCTACTAAGCTGTCAATAGTGTCAATCCTTAGTATCAGGTGGAATGACAGCTCACTAAGCTCACTTCACAGTTATGACGGTGATCTTTTTACAGAATAGCACCGAAGTTTTGCTTGCGAATTATTTGGAGTTGACATGTTTGTTTGCGAAAATGCCTAAAATAAAAGGTAAAATCAAGTACAAGAAATTATTTTGAGAAGATTGATAATCTTATTGCAAAGTGTAAGATATGCGCTAAAGTGATCAAAGTTGGAGGAGGAACCTCGAATTTATATTGGCAGATATTAAGAGAAACCATCCCCAGGCTACAGTGGAGGTGGATCGAGGTGAAGTGGGTGATCAGCCAGGTGACACTCAGGTACAGGGAACGTCTACTGGCACAACACAAGAAAAACCAACGGAGACTCCACGCGCACGCCCCATATTTCATACTACTCTGAAAATGACCTCAGCAAGTAACAAAAAGAAAATTGATAAATATTTGACTGTGATGATCGGACGGACGTACGGACGACTGACCACGGACTTTTTAGGAAAAACCTAAAAAAAACCTTAAAAAACCGGTTTTAATCATTAACTAATCGGTATAAACCGGTGTTGAAAATTGTAATCGGTTCACATCACTAATTTGGACAATTGATTTTGCCCTGTTTCTGATGGAGAACCAGCGCTGCACTAACTGTGCGTTTCGCATAAGGAGGCATTTGTTGGATTCGGATGAAATTCAATCTGTTATAAGACAGTGGATTACCCCGCGATTGGTGAGTTTAAACACGCGTGAGTTTCAGTAAAGTCTTCAGCACGTCTTTTAAGGGTGTAGCTATTTGTTTATACTTATGTAGGTTGTTTGTTTCAGGTCACTGCGTCTGATAAAGTGTGCCATTCTTGCTGGTAATAATAATAATAGTCATCATCATCATTCAGCCAAAGAAGTCCACTGCCTAAGCCTCACATGCTGAACATATGTCCTGGTAGAAGTCGCAGGAATTCATTGTATGCGAGAAACCCAGGACTGGTCTATGTGATACCTATAGATTATTGTACACACATAGTTAAATATGATTAAAAGTAAATAATAATAATACCAGCCTATTATTGTCTCATCGCGTACAGAAAAGACACGAGCAATACGTATGCTCAAGACAGGGTTGGCGATATCAGACTTATTTTAACTAGAAGTCCAGGTTTCCTCACGATGTTTTTTCTTCACCGATGTCAGTAATGTCCAAGATAGTCTCAGAAACTACATATGAATTGAAAAAAGTCACACTGGTACTTGGGAATTGAACCCACAACCTCGTGCATGAGAAGCGAATCACGACAATGTACAATGACCGTATTTAAACGTCAAAATATCATACCAGAATTTTCACCTAAAATGTCATATATCTCGTCACCACCGACTTCTGGAGTAATAAAATGTAAACAGGACTATTATATACAAATATTCCTTCATGATATATATTGTTTTATTAATGTCCGTGCTGGACCATACTTGTATGGGACCGTTATCCTTCTCCTTTCAAGTTTCTAGGCCTACTAGAAGTCCCTAAACATTTTGATTAGCTCTAAGTGAGTGAGTCAGTCAGTCAGTCAGTGACACTTTAGCTATTTTGAAAAGTCCATAACTTCGAATCTATTAAAGCTACACCTACAGTTATGAAATTTGGTATTCGAACTAACAGCAGTCATGGTATTATGTATGTGAAGTTTGATTCGATTTCGTGTGACAAATAGTTAGATACAGGGTGTTCAAAAGTAGCTCGAAGCGGTTCGGGTAAAAAGTGCACGGCGTACGTGCGGCCTCTTGCTGGAACTTGGCCTGCGCACTGCCGTGCGCTTCGATATAGAAGCATAAAATATGACTGTTTTGCATTAAGACAAAACAGGTATTATATGTTGGAGAAAACACAGCAATGATATGAAGAATGCTTCCTATGATTCTGTGAAAATACGAGAATTTCCCCCTAAATCGGTAGGGATATCGAGAATACCTTCTTATTTCTGGCACCTGAGGGCGTCGTTGGTACTTTACCGCCAATTTAGCTGTCAAGCGTCATTGCAGTCTTCATCATCAGCAAGCTCCTTGTTTCATTGCTGTGTTTTCTCCAACATATAATACCTGTTTTGTCTTAATGCAAAACAGTCATATTATATGTCTTCGAAAACACAGCAATGATATGAAGACCTGTTTGATATCTGCTGGTGACAGAAAAAATAAAACACAAGAATGCAATGTGAATGCAAACTGTTAGAATTAGGCAACCCAAAAAAAAAATTAAAACCATTTTTCTTTTGTTGAACTTTCATATATATTCAACTTTTAAGCTCTAATACTGGGAAAACTAGCAAATCAAATTTAACAATTATTCAGTCATCTAAAGTCATTAATTTAACTGACTTTGTAAGTAAACAAAACAAAAATAAAATTAAAAAACTTATTCTTTTCATTATACTCAAGAAATTATGCAGTCACTGCTAAGATATGCATAAATCCACAACTAAGGATAACATTTTCAAGTTAATTAAAGTGATTAACACAATAACAGAACAGACAAGCCTCTGTCTTTGAATTAATAAAATAATAAAAATAATTCTTAGTTTTAACATTGAGATCACACCAAGAAATCCTAGGTATAATATTAAGTTTAATTAAACAGTTTTAAAATTATTATAAAGTAAACCCACTGCAGCATCATCACTGACAGATCTATTTACTTCTTTGCAGTAATATCTTGTAAATGTTTCTACACATTTCCAATTTCCCCTCTCTAATATTTCTTGTACTGGTCTGTTGTCCAGCCATCCCCGAGAAGCTACAGCTGATCTTATGCTACCTGGGGAGGCATCAATCTTAGCCAGCTTAAAGGCTGACCGCACCCAACCTGCAATCATTGTTTTGGATGCAGGCCTGACCACTCCTGTGATGGAGATAAAAAGAGATTTTATTTGAATATCCTGACAGCGTCTGGCTTCTGAGTTTTTAATCAAGTCTTTAACGTGAGATACTGGGCAAATTCTAGGATCTTGATGCCGTATTAGTAGCCAGCCTGATTGCCTGTGTGAACCCGTGTCAGTTTTTGAGCCAAACTTTGGCCAAAATGTTAAAGTGTCATCAGACTCTGTAAACCCTTGCTCACTGAGTTCCAAGAGGGTAAGGTCATGTAACCTTCGACCAGAAGCTAGTAAAAGGATCAATGCAGTCCGCCTGCTTTGGTCAAACAGAGAATTTGAACAAGTAGATGACTTTAACCAGTCAAACAAAATATTTACATCCCATATAGGGAGCTTAGTTGGGTGTGGTTTAGAAAAAGAGACAGCCTTTAAAACTTGCTGAATAAAAAAGTTCTTAGATAAGTTCTCTACCGTTGCTGCACAATATGTCGAAATAGCTGATTTGTGTAACAGAATTGTACTATATGCAAACTTATTTTGCAGATATAGATTGGCCAAAAACCTAGCTACGTCCTTACCCTCCGGACACTTACTGTTTACACTATGAGCCTAACTCCAATGCAGCCATCTTTTTAATGGGGCATTATAGGTGCTCAAGGTAGAGGGACGCCAGCTCTTTTTTAATAACTGCTGCTCGTCCCGACTCCAATCAGTTACTTGATCTTCCCACCCCCAACTTTCCAAGCCTGAAGCCTTAGCTTGTCTACTTGAGGAGGGCTCAACCTCGTTGTCCAGTCTAACAGAACCTCCCTCAGGTTCTCTATCGGCAGAGGGGGGACTAGCGCGCGGGCCTGGAGATCCGGAAACCAGAAGCATTGTGTCCACCGTGGCGCTATCACATAGTACGTCCCTACTGCCGTGTTTAGGTGTGCCAGGACCCTGGGTATCATGCTCGGAGGTGGGAATACCCACGCTGTCTGAAACACCCACCTTCGACTGAAAGCGTCGCAGAAAAGCGCCGAGCCATCTCTTGAGTCTAAAGTCACATACCTTGGGACGATAGCGGTTTCCCTTGTGGCGAAGAGATCGACTTCGGGAACGCCCCACCGTCTGAATATTGCCTCCGTGGCTGGTGGGAGCAGATGCCACTCGGGTACTGGTCTTCCTCTTGATAGGCAATCTGCGATGCCGTTTAGCTTTCCTGGTAGGTGGAATGCTGTCATCGTTATGTTGAATCGATAGGTCAATTCCAATAACCTGGTTGTTAGCCCCAGTAAGTTTAACGAACGAGTTCCGCCCTGATTCCGGATGTATGCCACCAGAGTTCTGTTGTCCGATTGTATTAGAACGTGGGCATTTTGTAACAGTGCACCCTGGGACCTGATGACGGCAAAAACGGCATACATCTCCTTCATATTGGAATGCCAGGCTTTTTGGTTTGTAGCCCATTTGCCTGCAAGGTATTGACTGTTTAAGTTCGCTCCCCAGCCCGCATCCGCTGCGTCTGTAGTTAAGAAATGTGTTATTTCTCTCTTGTGTAGTGGGGTTGGACTGCCCTCTATTGCATCCAACCACCACCGCAAGTCCTCTCGCACTCTGGGGCACAGTGCTCTCTTCTGGTCTCTCCGAGTAAATCTTCTCAGAAAGAGCTGTGACCTGCGACAGTAAAGCCGGCCCCGAGGAACTGCATGGTTGGCGAAATTTAGCATGCCCAACAAACTTTGAAGCTCTCTTAATGAGCAGCTGTCTCGGCTCAAAATGTTTGTCAGAGAGCTTTTTATACCCAGAACCTTCCTGGTGGGTAATGCTACTGTCTGGCTCTGAGACTCCCAGACCAGTCCTAAGTATTCCAACTTGCGTGTGGGCTCGATTACGGACTTCTGGTAATTTACATGCCAACCCAAAGATTCCAAGATGGCCAGCGTTTCCGCAACCTGTGCCGTTAGCTTGGATTTGTCCTGACAAGCCAGGAGATAGTCGTCTAGGTATACTAAGAGGCGTATACCCCGATCCCGTAGGATTTCGGCCACCCAATTTGAAACTGCCGCAAACGCACGGGGTGCCGAGGACAGGCCGAACGGTAGTGCTGTTAACTGAAGGATTTCTCCATTGTAAACAACCCGTAAAAACCTTCTGTGTGTCTCCGCAACACTCAGATGGAAATAAGCCTGGTGAAGATCGATCTTCACTAACCAGTCGTTTGCCTGAAGAAAGTCTACTACATCTATTTGTGATATTAGATGAAAATGCCGTGTTGTTACATATATATTTAGAGCCTTGAGGTTGAAAATTGGGCGCAACCCCCCATCTGATTTCTTTATTAGGAATATTTTTGAGAAGAAACCCGGGTCTAGAGTCATTGGTCTTTCTAAAATACCCTTGCTCTCCAACTCCTTGACCATATGTGTCATTTCTGGGGAAACTTTGGTGGCTAGAGATTCTAAAAAATTTTTGGTTGGGTATTTCAGAGGAGGTTTCTTCCTGAAGGGCAAGCGGTAACCCGCTATTGACTTTATAATAAACTGGTTTGCCCCTAATTGAGCCCATCTTTCTGTGGCAAATTTTAGGCATCCCCCTCTGAACTCCCGGTGTGAGTCAATTATCTTTGGACTTAGAGTTTGACCCCTCTGCATTGGAACGACGCTGACGAAAGGGCTGAGTCTTTCGAACCACATGCTTAAACTTTTTATCTGACTTCCTAGCCTTATTCTTATTGAAACCTTTCCTATTTTGGAAAGTATGATGATCCCCACGCTCTGAAACCTTCTTCTCTTTTAAATAGGCTGGAGTATTCAACCAGACCTGAGACCCTCCGAGGGACTGTATTATAGGCTGCAGAGCCTCTCTACTAAATAAGTACTCAGAGCTAGGTGGGACATTTCTTAATGTGTTTCTAAGATTTTCATTAGAAATTTCTTTTAAAATCCGTTCACGCCTGACTTCAATACACTCTGAACGCTTTCCGCATATAATTTGCATGGTAGTTTCAGAATTCTTATGACATAATGACCCTGGTCCAAAAACTACAGACATTTTTTCAAATAAAGTCTTTGGACTTAAGTCTTGTGGATTAGTACTGGCCCAGTCAACAATAGACTGTAATCCTGTTCTTAATATCTGCCTCTGTTCCAAAACCTTATTAGATAAACCGGCTAAAATCAACTCGGTTGAAGCTAGATAATCTTTGCTTTTATTAAAGTGACATAATTCATCATTAATATGAAGGCCTGTAAATCCTGGGGTCGCTAAGCAGCCTTGCAAGACCTGCTTATACCTAATGCCCTTCCACGCCTGAGAGTCAAACTGTTGTAACTTATTTAGTTCTAAAAATCTATCCCTATCACTAGCTGGGATAATCTTCTTATCATCAATATCGGTGTTTAAAGAGCCCCAATTGAGAGACAGCGACTCGGGCTGAGTAGGTAATGTAATGAACGGTTCCGAAATAATTTCATTGTTGTTGTTACTATTAACAAGACGTTGCGAATCAATACCTGAAGTACTAGGCATTACAGTACTACTATTTCGTGGGTCTCCACTATTATAACAAACGGGATAATGGCTTAAATAATTCGAAATAAACGACATTTGCGACATTAAAGTATCAATACGAGGATCGGTGCGAACCGGTTTCGACATGTACTTACGGTTTCGCGCCGAGGTACGAGAACGTTTATTAGGCAGGGGTGAAGCCGTGCCCTCCTCAAACTCCGAGGATGAGGAGGAGCTGCTTTCCGATGCCCTAGAGCTTGTCGACGGTAATCGTTCTCCCTCCGAAGCAACAATACCGGCTCGCTCGTGGTTCTCATTACCGCTACCTACCGGCTCCATTTATTGGTGAAATACACTGCTGTGTTTCTGAAAAGCACTCAAATACACTCAATAACACTTTTAACACTCATATAACTCGGTTACAATGGTTAAAAGGCACTTTTGAATAGTTTTTTCTTATTAGAAAAAAGTTTCAATCTAATTCGAAAGAATCACAAGAATGCAATGACGCTTGACAGCTAAATTGGCGGTAAAGTACCAACGACGCCCTCAGGTGCCAGAAATAAGAAGGTATTCTCGATATCCCTACCGATTTAGGGGGAAATTCTCGTATTTTCACAGAATCATAGGAAGCATTCTTCATATCATTGCTGTGTTTTCGAAGACATATAATGTACATAATGATGACGTAACCTTGGGACGCGGGACGCGTGAGTGGATAACAAGTGGCATGAAAGAGACGCACGTAGAGAAGTCAATGAAGTGTGAAGGAGTCAAAAGTAGGTAGATTCATTGTGAGTGTGACGGAGTATGATAAGGAGTGGGTAATGGGTGAAGCGAGCCTGTCGTCGTGCAGACCGCGCACAGAGCACTTTAAGACCGCGACAGCGCCGGACCGTTTCTCACCGGCTTCCTCGAGCGCACAGTGGCGCCCTCACCGTTTGTTTGGTTATTTCTTTTATTATAGCGGAATATAGTGGCCACTATTATCAGTTTTAGTGATTATAATAAAATTAAACAATATAAAAATACCGTGTATAATAATATTAACGTATAATCTTGTGGAGCACAACTTAACGTGCTTATTTTCTGCATGTTCATTGTAAAATAAAATAAATAACCAAACAAACGATGAGGGCGCCACTGTTCGGTCGGCGCAGCCTTAAACCACGTGGCCGGCTCAGCGAACCTACAAAAAGTGAGTAAAACTAAAGTTTATTGACCGATACGTAGGTTAGCTCTAACTTTGAACCTCAATATACATAAATATGCCCCGTCTGAAGCAACCAAAACTAACTCACTTTGTTCTTCGTCTTGAGGTATTGATGCCATTCATGAAGTTCGAAATGAAACTTTGTTTTAGTTTCGTTTTAAAAACTTGGTTGTATTTTTGTTATATATTTAATTGAATTTGTTAATTTATCAATGTTTTTTAAATTGAACTCATGAACACAACATTGAATTTTATTTTATGATTACATTAATTACCTTGAAATGGTTATAATTGTTGTTCTTTGTTATTTCTATGTTTATCTATTAGCTATGTATCTATGGTGTATCAATGATTACCGTTTAATAATCTGTTTTATATATACGATAGCCGTAATATATAGGTAAGGACCTACATGCAACCGGTTCATTCATGCAATAGGTCTTACAACAGCATATTCTTTCAAAATATTACTTACTGAAAAAGTGTTGTATATATCTACATATTTAGAGCAGCCTTAAAATCTCGTATAGCTACTAAGGCTCAGCTGTTTTTTAAGTAGTTATCAAACTACAAAACAACGATGCTCCGTTAAATGCAAAAAAGCTGTTTAATTATGATACGAGAATTAAAATAAAGGAATCTGGGTAGAATATTAATAAAATCTGTAAAATATAAGAGAAATGCATTAATTTGCTTATCCACGACATTCATTAAGTCTTCTAGGTAGGAAGGTCATGTTTCAGTCATTGTGTTCAATAATTAGGTATAACTGTTTAGTTGTCATATATAATAATAATAATAAAGCCTTTTATTCGGACCATAGATATACAATTACTTTTTCTTACACAACTGCACTGTTACATAATATATATTATATATATATTTTTTTTATTACATAATTTAAAATTCGCGTATTTGGTGCTTCTTTACTTTCTGTAAGTCCGTTTGCCACTTGGCAAAGGCCTCCTCCAACCTACTCCATTCTGATCTCTCTCTGGCTCCTCTAATCAGATCGAACAATTAGTGATTAATAGAATGATTTTAATATAATAGAATGCATTTGATACACATAATTACACATTAATAAAACTCGATAGCTTCGTTAGTCCAGTGGTGCTGAGTAGACTCCCTCGAGAGTCGTGGGTTCGATGCCTATAGGTCAGACAAACTGCTCGGGTGGGTGCTGGGTTAAAAGGGTCATTAAATATAACTACAATAACTAGCGAAATGTGAGCGTACAGTGCACCCTGCCTACTCCTTAGGAGAAATAGGCACGAGGTAACAAAAACTGTCCAAGTGCGAGTCGGACTCGCACACGAAGGGTTCCGTACCACAAGGCAAAAACGCCGAAAAAAACACGTTTGTTGTATGGGAGCCCCCTTAAATATTCATTTATTACTAGCTGCGCCCCGCGGTTTCACCCGCGTAAATGTCGATCCCGTGGGAATATCGGGATAAAAAGTAGCCTATATGTTAATCCAGGGTGTCAGCTACCTCCATACAATATTTTATCAAAATTGGTCCAGCCGTTTGAGCGTGAAGAAGTAACAAACATAAACACACACACACCCCCACATACACACTCACCAACCTTCGCTTTTATAATATTAATGTGAAAAATATTTGTTTATTTATATTTTATTCTGTTTTTAGTATTTGCTGTTTTAGCGGCAACAGAAAAACATCACCTGTGAAAATTTCAACTGTCTAGCTATCACGGTTCATGAAATACAGCCTGGTGACAGACAGACGGACAGTGGAGTTAAGACTCCACTGTCCTTCTGTCTGTCTGTCTGTAATAGGGTCCCGTTTTTACCCTTTGGATACGGAACCCTAAAAATTAACATACCTACATTATAAAACGTTGGTCCCGCACACATAGCCAGAGACCGCAAAAAAAAATCTATTTAATGATAATCCTCTTGGATTGCGAGGAAAAAGGGAAGGCCTTTGTCCAGGTATAGACAAAACACAATGTAGGCTAACAAACAAATATATTGCTTTGCGTTTTTAGATGGTGGCAGATGATTTGAGTTGTGAGGTGGGCCCCCCCTGCAGCCTCGTGTTAGCCGATGGTCTTCGATCGGTCTTCACAGGACGGAGCTTCGGGGCCCAGGTGCCTGCAGACTGAGAAGTTGGTTAGTACATAAATAAGTTCCTGTTATGCTAACACGAACCTAACTCTTTCAATAATTTTATTAATTCAATATTCTATGTGTACTGCGTTATAATTACTACTATCCAGCAAAAAGAGTCCATTGCACTTAACTCAAAAATATCCAGAACCACCAACACATATTGTGGTTAATTTTGGTCATCATCATCATCTGCCTAGCCTTTTCCCAACTATGTTGGGGTCGGCTTCCAGTCTAACCGGATGCAGCTGAATACCAGTATTTTACATGGAGCGACTGCCTATCTGACCTCCACAACCCAGTTATTGGGTAATACGATACCCCTTGGTAAGACTGGTTGTCAGAATTTCGGGCTTTTGACTACCCGTAACGACTGTCAAAGATCCGCAAATGACAGCCGGGACCAACGGCCAACGGCTATTGTGGTTAATTTTGGTATATCTTTTAAGGCTTCGGCAATTAAAGACCTCAAATCACGTACCATTATTTGTCTGTAGGTACCAAATAATTGACCCCTAAAATTATTAAAAGAAATATATTTACTTACTAGTTACCTAGGTACCTATATTGTTAGAAAAAAATACAGTTTGGTTGATAAAAAAAACAACGCATCACCGACCGATTTGCAAAAGCAACCTTAATAACAATGGACTTACAAGTATTAAAAACAATCGCGGTATTTAGTACCTTACTGTCTAATTGTATTGTTGTGTTGTTGATCAGTATATCAGACGGGTATGGTCGGATACCCGGAGTCACTAACAGACTTGTCGTATCACGCGCAGTTGTTGGTGCTCACATACCCACTGGTTGGTAACTATGGTGTCCCCGACGAAGACGAACGAGACGAACATGGAATACCCAAGTAAGACGTTTTACTAGTAGCCAGCCAATACTTATAACACTGATGATCAATTAAAAAAAACTAAAATATAATTGGTTTGAGATGGGGCGGCGAGGGCAGCCACTAATGAAAGACAATTGTTTACAGAATAAATAATTTAATTACACCTAAGACTCTGTAGCTATCGGGAAACATTAGGAGACCATCCCTAAATTTTGCAATAGGAAAGTAAACGCAGCAAGCGGATACACTACATAAATACGAAAAACTTTATTCCGACAATCACAAATACGAATTTCAAAATACCGATTTTCATAATTCCGAATGGTTCAGAATTCCTAATATAACAACTCCGATTTATCTATCATTCATCCTATTTTTATAATTCCGAAATTTCAATATTCCTAATGTTTATAATTACTATTCTCAAAATACCGAGTTTCAATAAATCGAATAACAAAAAGTCCGAATTAACGATAATTCGAAACATCAAAAATACGAATTTCGATTAATTTAAAGAATTCCGAAATAAAAACGCCTTGTAAAACTGAATAGCAAGACAAATATACGAGTAGAATACGGAATTTCGACGCACAAAATATGGCTAAATGCTAATATGATGTTACAAAATTGCGATGCACGTTACTGCGAAAGACCGTCTCTGCGACGCCATCGCCACTACACTTCGATGCACGTTACCGCGATAGATCTTCACTACGATACTACTTGACTTCGATGCACGTTACCACGAAAGATTTTCACTGCGATACTACTTGACTTCGATGCGTTCTCTATTTTTACCGACTTCACAAAAAGGAGGAGGTACAGTCACGAGCACTAATATGTCAACACTTGGCAACTTACAATTGCGATTTTTCTTGAAATAACGAATGCAACGTTTAAATACAACACTTTACACAAAACTATGGGTTCGAAAATACTTTGTTCGTAATAACGTAAAATTTCATTCAAAACTAAAGAAGAAAATCGTCTTTGAATAAAGCCAAGTGTATACATACTTTTGCTCGTGACTGTACTATGTTCGGATGTTTGTATGTTTTTTTTTTGTATGTTTGTTCATCGATTACTCCGCCAATTGTCGACGGATTTTCAAAATTCTTTTTTTGTTCGAAAGTAGATAGTTCTGAGGTGGTCCCATTGTCACCAAGTTAGGATCTGATGATGGGATCTTAGAGAAATCGAAGGCAACCCTCAAAATTTATAGGCTCACTTATTGTTTTTTGTTTTTCGCATATTTTATGAAGTATCTTGTGTATTTGCGTATGGTTGTCACCATCTCAGGTAGCTGGGCTGATGATGGAAGGTACAACTCCTTAACAGTAAGAAGTTACTCGAACAGGCAAGGACTGTTTTAATAAATTGTTTTGATGTTTGATAGGGCATTTGACACATTTTGTCTCATGATCATAAGTCATGACCTGATGCTGCAGTCAGGATAGTCTACAGAGTACCTAATTCCTCGACAACTAACAGCAGATATATCGTGTTTAGGCTCATTGAAAAGGGCTCGATGTGTGGATAAACGTACTGTTAATGAGGAACACCGAAGTACTTACAGACCTGATGCTCAAGCCAGGAGCACCAGAAAAAGTACAAACCTTGAAATTACAGCACCGTAAGTCGTGTTTGGGCTCTGTGTAAAGGTTTTAAAGTAACCTAACCTCGGGGTGCCCTTCGCTCGCTCTTGCATCCTACGTCGCCTATTGCGTTCGTTATGTTCGGGTGTGGCAATAATTCGGAGTATTGAAAATCGGAATGTCGTTTTTGGACCCATCGAGCATTTGATTCTTCGAACATATGAAAATCGGAAAACAAACAAATCGCATTTATTACTTTCGGTAAAATAAGTTTCGTGATTTTTAATAATAGACGTTATAATTCTTAGGTGTTATGAAAGTCGGAGCATCGAAATTCGGAATAAAATATTTCGGAATATTTGGGTGTTCCCGCAGCAAGCTGCATTCAGAAAAATAAAACTAAAACTTGAAAACATTTTCCTGCAAGTAGCTGCCCTGTCCCATCTGCCCTGCCCCATCTGCCCGGCCATGCCGATAACTTATTTTATCAACTTGTAGGAAGTAAGTCAAAATCAATGTGTCAGCCAGCTGTTATAGATTTGACTGGTGATGATACCGTACCATTGTGTCCAATTGTTATGAGTCACAATAAATTAAAGAAATATATTAAAATTAAAAAACTAATTAAACGGTCACAGAGAGCAATTAAAAAACAAAATCTTTTAAAATTAAATATTTCCCTTAGAAAGGAACGTGTTATACTTTCTAAAAGTTTAAATAGTTGTACTGTTGAGTTAAATCAATGTAGGGAAAAGTATGACATTGATACAAAGCTCCTATATAATGATATACTACACAAGGAGCAATTATTGAAGGATATTTTTGAGAAATATGAGACTTCACAACAACAACTAAGTGAGCGATTGTTTGAGGCTGGGGAACTACTGGAATTGGTGAAGTGCAATGCTGAGAGTTATGAGTCTCTGACTAATAATCTAACATGCAGCTGTGCCAACCAACCACCACCTCCTCAGCCTCAGAGTGACTTGTCTCCACCGGTGTTGTCTCTTCCAGCAGAGTCCTGTTTTAGTACACAGAATAATAAATCAATTTTCTTTAGTGACGAATTAGGTTCAGGCTTTGGAAAAATATTATTTAATTACCTTAGCCATAGTTTTACCAATCATAGTTATCATAACATAAGTTATAAACAAATGATTAAAAGAATTGCAAACGCAAACCTAGACAATTATTCTACAATGGTTTTGCTACTAGGTAAAAGTACTGGTATTACCAGAAAGGACATAGTGAATGGTGTCAACACCTTATTAAACTTAAACATAGGTAAGATAATGTTGTGTGCTTTACCTTACTCTGATACTCTATCAGAAGATGAAAATAAATATATATATAAATTGAATAACACTATTCACATGCTGACATGTTATCATAGTGACAAATTATTGTTTTTTGACACTAATAAGTTTGTTAGTGGTTTTATGTTCACTCAGAGAACTTTATCTCTGTCTTGGGAATGTAGACATATGATTGCTATGTTGATAGCATATAATATTAATGGGGTTATAGCTAATATAACAAATTGTAGTATTAGGGACGAGTCTGTGTTGTTTAGTGATACTAACAACATAGTGATGAATAATTGTGAATCATCATGTAGTACGAAGGAGGGTCCACCTATAATACCAACATCATTGGAGGCCACTACCAGTCAGATGGGGTATTCTCTTCCTGCTGGAACTCATACGGGCTCACTAGACACGTCAGTCGTAGTTGTGGAGGTCACTCCGGATAACGCTTTAAACTAATTAATGAGACAACAGAAGTTACCCCTTCAAATAACCAATTACTATTAGAGAATAATAAAAAGGTATCTTCTGGCAATATTACTCAGAATAATAATAAAAAACTAAAGGGAGGGCAACATATTTTAAAATTATTTAACCAAAATATCCAAGGTTGCTCTTCTAAATTACTGGAAATAGAATTGTTTTTAGAAAATACCAAGTTTGATGTCATTTGTTTAACAGAACATTGGTTAAAAGCCCATCAAGTAATGTCAATTAACTATGAAAATTATTGTGTAGTTAGCCATTTCAGCCGTACACGTATGATACATGGCGGATCATTAATATTAGTAAAAAATTCTATTAAATCCAAGGAACGAAAAGACATCATTGGGCTGTCAGTTGAACACACCATTGAATTGTCCTGTGTTGAGCTTGATAAGCATGTGGTAGTATGCGTATACAGACCTCCAAGTTACCAGAATCTAGCTGTGTTTGATTCTGTAATGGAAGATGTGCTAAAGAAACTTTCTGCTAGTAGTAAGTCAATAATAATATGTGGCGATTTTAATATTAATTTATTAGAAAATAACTCGAATACTATCAGATTATTAAGTCTTTTTAGGTCATTTGATATTTGTCAAATGTTTTTATTGAACCCACCCGTGTGACAGCTTCCTCTGCCACTTGTATAGATAATATTTTCTGTAACTGTGATTATTTACACAAAGAAATTGTAAATAAGTTGTCATCTGATCACAGTGGACAAACAATAACATTTTGCTCCCACATGCCTTTACAAAATTTTTTAATAAGGTTTAGGCCAATTACACGTAAAAATTTAGAGAAATTAAATAATTCTTTGGCTAGTAAATTATGCGTTCAGAGTTTTAATAATCTATGTGACCCAAATGAGTGCTACGCCGAGTTCTTTTCACTATTAAACACGCAATTTAATGACACTTTCCCACTAAAGACTAAAAGTATTTACACAAAGTTTTTATTTAGTGATTGGGCGACTCCAGGTATTCGTAAAAGCAGGGAAAACCTTTTTGAACTTTATGGCCTGAAGCAACATATGAATAACACAAGCTTTCATCAGTATGTTGCAACATATTCTAAGACTTTCAAAAGTGTATGCAAAACAGCTAAAGCTCTTTATATTAGCAATAAAATCAAATCAGCCGATGATAAAATAAAAACTACCTGGCAAATAATAAATAATGAAACAGGTAGGAAAAAACAGCGTAATACTGAATTTAATTTAGAGACTGCACATGGCCCCATCAATTCAGATGTAGAAATTGCTCAGGAATTCGAAAACTTTTTTGCTAATATTCCCATTAAAACTACTGAAGCTTTAAATTCTTCACCCGCGCTTTCTGCTAACTTACTTAGAAAGAATGTTAAGGCATGCCCTTCGGAGTTTAAGTTTCAACATACAAACCCCCAGGCTGTTATAAAAGCTTTTAAAGATCTTAAAATTAAATCAACAGAAGATCTCTGGGGAATGTCTGTAAAAGTTTGTAGATCTATCATCGAAACGATTGCGCCCTATTTAGCTTTCATATTTAACATCAGTGTAGACCAAGGAGTCTTTCCGGATCTCATGAAACACAGTAAAGTAGTTCCTTTGTTCAAATCCGGTGATAGTAAAGAACCTAACAATTATAGGCCTGTATCAATTCTGCCAGTTCTCAGTAAGGTGTTTGAAAAGTTGATGCTCAACCAAATGTTACGCCACTTTAATAAAAATTCCATCTTTCATGAACAACAGTACGGTTTCACCAAAGGGCGTTGTACCACTGACGCCGGTGTTACCCTAATAAAGAACATTTTTAACGCCTGGGAAGAAGCACAAGATGCCATTGGAATCTTTTGTGACCTCTCCAAGGCGTTCGATTGCGTAAACCATGAGACACTTCTGCTGAAACTTGATCACTATGGGATTAGGAACTTAGCTCTTGATTTACTAAGGTCATACCTAAAAGATAGAAAGCTCAAAGTTCAAGTAAACGGCGTAAACTCATTGGGGTCTGAAATAGCAATGGGCGTACCTCAAGGTTCAATATTGGGTCCATTCCTCTTTTTAGTTTACATTAATGATTTACCCCAATTACTTCAAAATCAACCGAAGATGGTGTTATTTGCAGATGACACCTCATTGATCTTTAAGATAGACAGACGGGCACAAAAACTTGACGACGTGAATAACGCTATTCTTCAGGTCCAAGATTGGTTTTCGGTAAATAATTTGGTACTAAATGAAAAGAAAACCAAATGCATTAGATTCAAATTACCTAATGTTAGAAGTAGCGAATGTGACATCATACTGAATGGAGAAAAACTGGAATTTGTTGATCAAACGGTTTTTCTGGGAATCACGCTAGACGAGAAATTGCAATGGGGACCTCACATAACATCTCTTGCGGGGCGGCTTAGCTCGGCCGCTTATGCTGTTCGAAAGATAAGACAGTTAACTGATGTAGAAACCGCGCGTTTAGTCTATTTTAGCTACTTTCACAGCATTATGTCGTACGGCATTTTACTATGGGGTCGAGCTGCTGACATTGAATCCATCTTTATTTTGCAAAAGAGAGCTGTCAGAGCCATTTATAATCTACGTCGCCTCGAATCTCTCAGGGAACTTTTTAAAAGGATTAATATTATGACGGTACCTTGCCAATTCATCTATGAAAATATTATGTATGTAAGAAAAAATCTACATCTTTTTAATAAAATAAGCGATAGACATAATTTTAACACTAGAAATAAAGATAAAATATATCAACCATTTTTCAGATTAGCCAAAGTACATACATCTTTTATGGGGTACTGTGTTAAATGTTACAATAAAATACCTTGTGATATATTGCAATTAAATGAAAAAAAAATTAAAACTCACATTAAACGTACACTTTGTAAACAAGCATACTATAAATTAGAAGATTATATCCAAGATAAGAATGCTTGGAAACATGCTGGTCCTGCTCCATAGGACAATCTAGAGTCTAGACAAAATCAAACTGGTTGCTAATTTAACTGTATAATTTATTTATTTTTTGACATTCATTACATTCTGTAATTATTTTTCTTTAACTCACACCCTAACATTGACCCTGACAACTTGAATATTTTTTTTTTTTGTTTATTATTTTAAATGAAAATCATTTACTTTTACCATGTTTGTAAATATGTGAGCACCATGTATCTATCAGATAATTAATTAATTTATATATCATGGTTTCATTTTTAATTCTTTTACCTATTGTGGTATAGTAATTTTATTGTAGGTGCATCGTCTTCACATATTATTATTATATAATGAATGTATGCAAAATATTGTAAAACTTTTTAAAAAGAGTAACGGTGGAGTTTCTTGCCCGTTCTTCTCCATACGAAAACTACCCTTCCGAATGGGCGACTAGAATCAATTCTATTTTATTTATCGTAATTTTTGACGTTCAAAAGTGCCTTTAATGTGCCTATTTGAAATAAATGCTTTGACTTTGACTTTGACATGACGTACCTTTTAAAGTCTTCTCACACACACCTGTCATAATGATTTGAAGTAAAAATAATGACTATCACCCTACACTATATTTCAGGTGGTTTGAATCCAACCGCATATGGGCAGCTGGCTTGATAGTGGGCGAGGTGAGCACTCGCGCGTGCCACTGGCGCGCTAAACGCTCCCTGGGATCCTGGCTAGCAGCCCACGGTATCCCAGGCCTCTGTGACGTTGACACCCGAGCCCTGACCTTCCGTCTTCGAGCTGGTGTCACTCTTGGACGTATCATTCAGGGAGTCCCACCGTTTGGACCACTGCCAGCTCTATCGGACCCGAATGCCAGGAATCTGGTCGCTGAAGTGTCTGTTAAGGTGAGCCTAACCATTTTTTAGGTAAACAAGTTTCATCGGCCTTTCGCAGACTATCTTAACGATTATTTTTTGTCTTTAGATGCGCCCTGCATTGTATAGTTTAAATCCACTAGTTTACTCATTTCAATCACAAACAAAAAATCTTTTTTTAATTTTATTCAATATAGGTAGATCTCAAAAGTGGAAAATAGTCCGTTGTATTTGTTACTTACTGTACAATATTGCATTGCGTTACGCATAACTACATGTTACATAATATTTTATGTTTCCTCTTGGAGTTTTTCTTCAACATTTTGTTATTAAAATCACATTCTGATGCAGCTGATCGTTAAGATCATGAATCAAAATAACTAGTGAGTCGAGAATTTGTAACTATTGTTTCTATAGTGATAGTGACCAACTGTTTTTTCAGGACCCCAAAATATACAACCCCAGCGGTGAAGTAACAATAATGGCTGTTGACTGTGGGTTGAAGTACAACCAAATCAGGTGTTTGATCAACCGAAACGTTAAGGTTGTGCTAGTACCATGGGACCACAAGTTGGACCCCAGCCAGTACGATGGCCTGTTCATCAGTGACGGTCCAGGTGACCCGGTCAAGTGTAAGAAAGTGGTGTACAATATGCGCTCAATCATTCAAGACAAGGCAAACGTGAAACCTGTATTTGGTATCTGTCTGGGACATCAGTTACTATCCACTGCAGCTGGCTGTAAAACTTACAAAACCAGGTAAATAACGAATATTTCCGTGATTTTTTTCTCATTGACACAAGTACGTGTATAATTAATTAGTATAAATAATTACACAAGGGAACAAGTTCAAACTTTTTTATACAACTGTCAAGATTATACTTGTTTCGGATTACAATTGCCTGACATAAGTAGAAACTGTGCACACAATGCAAAGTCTCGGAGCCGTACACGTGTGTGGATAACTAATTTTAACATAATGGCATTAATTTCAAATTGTCCACTATTATAGAGTATTTGAAGCTTGAAGATACAGGTTTTATTTGGTTAATGACTCTTTTACCTTTTGTGTGATGTTGAATCTTCTTTTTTTAGGTATATAAGACTTTCATAAGGGATCGGCATACGTACAGACTATAAAGTCGTGATTACTGTATAGTACAGACGCTTCAGATAGCATCCTAACGTCCACGTGCCACTAAAATGTCTGTCAAGGCCGAAGTTGACCTTCGCGATGGACTCTCTGCAGCACAGATCTTCGAAAACCGTGAAGGGCTGACCTACAATGATTTCCTGTTGCTACCCGGGTACATAGACTTCACCGCTGAGGAAGTCGACCTAACGTCGCCTCTTACTAAAAAAATAAACCTGAAATCACCGCTCGTATCCGCTCCTATGGACACCGTAACAGAAGCCGACATGGCGATAGCGATGGCACTCTGTGGTGGCATCGGCATCATCCACCACAACTGCACACCAGAGTACCAGGCCAATGAAGTTCACAAAGTGAAGAAGTATAAACATGGGTTCATCAGGGATCCTGTGTGCATGGGCCCCGACAATATTGTAGCTGATGTTATTGAAGCAAAGAAAAAAAATGGTTTTACTGGATATCCCATCACAGAAAATGGCAAGCTGGGAGGGCGCCTGATTGGTATAGTCACTTCTAGAGATATTGACTTCAGGGAGGGAGACCCTCAACTGAGTCTTAAGGAAGTAATGACACCCATTCATGATATGATAACTGCTCAGTCTGGTGTCACTTTACAAGATGCCAATTACATTCTCGAAAAGAGCAAGAAAGGTAAATTGCCTATTATTAATGGAGATGGTGAGTTGGTTGCTCTTATTGCAAGAACTGACTTAAAGAAGGCTCGAAGCTACCCTAATGCATCTAAAGATTCAAACAAGCAGCTCTTGGTTGGTGCTGCAATTGGAACTCGCGTAACAGACAGAGAACGCCTGAAGTTGCTAGTCAATAATGGAGTGGATGTGATTATTCTTGATTCATCTCAAGGAAATTCGGTATATCAGATTGAAATGATTAAATTTATTAAGAAGACCTACCCTGACATTCAAGTGATTGGAGGTAATGTTGTGACAAGAATACAAGCTAAGAATCTTATTGATGCTGGGGCTGATGCCTTGAGAGTCGGCATGGGCAGTGGCTCTATCTGCATAACCCAAGAAGTAATGGCTTGTGGCTGTCCTCAAGCAACTGCAGTGTATCAAGTGTCGTCCTATGCTCGTCAGTTCAATGTGCCAGTTATTGCAGATGGTTGAATACAATCTGTGGGTCACATTGTCAAGTCATTAGCATTGGGAGCCACAACTGTCATGATGGGTTCTCTGCTAGCTGGAACATCAGAAGCACCTGGAGAATACTTCTTTTCTGATGGAGTCAGGTTGAAGAAGTACAGAGGAATGGGTAGTTTAGAAGCTATGGAGAACAAGGATGGAAAAGGTTCAGCAATGAGCAGATACTTCCACAAGGAGTCTGACAAGCACAGAGTGGCACAGGGAGTGAGTGGAAGCATTGTGGACAAGGGCTCAGTTTTGCGGTTCCTGCCATACCTACAGGCAGGCATGCAACACAGCTGCCAAGACATTGGGGCTCGCTCAGTTGACATCTTACGTGAAATGAGCTACTCTGGAGATCTGAGATTCATGAAGAGGACTTACTCCGCCCAATTGGAAGGCAATGTACACAGCTTGTTCTCTTATGAGAAACGATTATTTTGAAAAAGTGTCATAATGTCTCGGAGACATAAAAACTAAACCAATGTAATATGTATATTTGAATGTAAGGAAAGATCTAGTTAATTTTTGAAGAAAATAATCAATTTTTACATGATAAGAAGACTATGAGTTTGAATGCAATTAGGTGTTAAAAATAAATATTATTATATAAGTGTATGTTATCCATTGCAACAGAGTATTCCATTTTAATATTTTATTATGTTTATTTCTTGGTGTTTTAAGATATACTTAAGCAATTTGTTGCTTTGTGATAAAAATCAAGTTTTAAGGAAAATAAAGTGTGAATCAAAATATCTTCGTTTTTATTACATTTATACACAAACCAACAAAAGACTTCATAAACAATACACAACAGCTAGGTGTTAATAAGATTACTCTTTTATCTTGTTAGCTGCCAAGACACAAATCTAGCACGGCTTCCTGCTTCTCAAGTCAAGTGGATGAGGGTTTATCAAAAGCTTATTTAGTAGGTAACGGCGGTTCGGGCCCTAATGTCGCACTATCGGAGACATCTCCGATAGTGCGACATACGGACCACATTTGGCCGCCGAAATCAACCGTGTGAGCGATACCGACTACATCAAGGCCACACGTCGCAAATTAAAAAAAAAAAATGTTTTGAATAAGCAAGACTAAAGTTACTCGTGTAACTTAGTTTTGTTTAATTAATGTAGGCAAGATTTATTAACAAGATGGCCCGCCGGCTGACACGGTATCCAAATTATGGCCCACCCTCAAAACTGGTGGGTTAGCCTTGCCTTATACATTTTATAAGAACCACCGCACACTACAGGCGGACCACACCGCCCGTTTTTGTATGCAAATGCGTTGCGCTAGGGCCCGTAAGCCCGGTGCGGCTGTAATGTACGCATGGCAAAAGGATTCCCGACATCTACAATGTGACGGATGACAGGTTTGTAGGGGGAGAGTGATCGATAAAGAAAACAACACTTCTACTAATAATCACAATTTATTGGAATTATAAATGCACAAGCAGGCATGATTATTTTAATTTGACAATAAATATCATAAAAGTGCTAAATAACTTAATAAAAATTATATGTGCTACAATCTATGATTTAGACTGGTGCGTCCAAAAATGTTATGCTTAACATTTTAAAAACTGCATCATAGCTAGCAATACTACCGCATCTGCACACGACGTAATAGTCGTCGAATAATAATACTCCTTCATCTTAAAACCAAACTCATTAGTCGTCAATACCGCGAAATAAAACATCGTAGATCTGTAGAGAGCGTAGGTAGCAACCTTGTGATAATACAAATATATCTTAAATACCTAATAATGATATCAAGTCAGTATTACACTGGGCTTCAACAAGATCTTGGCGCCACGTTGGCTGAATTAACTATAAGTATCGTTTACAATTATTGTTAGCCTCAAAATGCTTGGAGTTGATCTTGCTGACTATATCAAGACAACCCAGCTGATAGTCTACCCTGACAAACCACAGATAGACGTAGAAAGCGACCGGCTAAGTCTCAGTTGTTACGCGGTTACAAAAACTATCAAAACTACTAATTTCTTAACAAGTTCAAACTATCAAAGCGATAAGTTCGCTTATCAGTATTAATGAATTCAAGGCAGATGCAGACTTAGCCGGTCTCAAATTTCGATAAGCACACTCGTGAAACCTGAGTACATGCCTTAACGACGTCTGTCTCTTACATTCTCAAACCTAACGCACCAGTCGGAATGCACGAAGTCAAGCGACTAAAGCGTATAAATCTTACTGAGATTACATCTTAGCTGAATTCAGCACGTTTAAGCGTGTTTATAATATTTAAATCATCGAATTCATATTGACTTAAACTAGAGCAAAAAAACTCGTGGACCTAGGAAAGAGTGGAGGCACCTTTGATACAACGCTTTGTTTATTATGGTGCTGTTTGCGATAGCGATTTTGTGGGTGTCTGCGGAGGCGAATAATGTTGGTGTCGGTATAAATTGGTTCCATCCACATTTTCTAGGGCCATGGAAGAAAGACAACTCGCTCAAATGTGCTGATAGAACTGTAACACGGCACGATGCGTGTGCGCCTACTGCTTGGGTGCGTCTGCGTCGCCGTCATCGTCGTGCTCGCGCTGGAACTCGGGCCCGTGCGTGACGTCATCCTCGAACACGATCTCCTCAGGGTCGGGCGCGCGGGGCAGGAACTCCTCGCCTGGACAGATCTTCTTGAAGATCTGCTCAGCCTGTGAAATAAACGTAACTATTAATAATGATTTCCAATGATACACTTAACGTGCACGTTAAGAATTTCTCCCACTAAAATAATAAATTAAGCGCGGTCACTGTCGGACTGCATAGAAAAGAAAGAGAAGCGCGATGACACAACGCTGGTAATTTATTGCAAAATATGAAGCAATTATTCAACTAAGTACAAAAAATCTATTGTTTGGACTAAAAATTAAAACAGTAGTTTTAGTATGTTGCTTGTGAATAATCTGACAAAAAATCAGAATGATGGTATGTATATTAGTATGGTTTTTATTGTAAAAAGAAAGTTTTTAGAGATATCTTCATGATTTTTTTCTATCGTATCAAATTAGTTGTATTATGTTTTCAACACACTATCTACCTAGCATATAACCTGAAGAATATCATATATTTTTTTCATTTTGTTTACTGTTAGTAGTCGATCATAAAAGTACTTTTATTGTTTCTAAAACTTGCGTTTTTTGCGTTTAGGTCCTGTAAGCCCTCTTAATGCAGGACATTGTATTTTATTTATCGTGTGTAACTAGTATCTGTTATCGTTACGTTAGTGTGTTTATGTTCGTTTATCTCGTCAAAATGTAGGGAACAGCAGATTTTTTTTTTTTCGCGTTTTCAGGTTTGGTCCATACACCCTTCACGTCTGCAGAGTTTTGCCAGCTAATTTAATCACATCACACTAATATTATAAAGGCGGCAGTTTGTGTGTGTGTGTGTATGTTTATTACTTCTTCACGCTCAAACGGCTGGACCAATTTTGATAAAATGTTGTATGGAGGTAGCTGACACTTTATATTTTTATCCCGATATTCCCACGGGATCGACGCGGGTGAAATCGCGGGGCGCAGCTAACCTATAAAATGTTTTGGCTAAGTTTTTTTTTAAAGAACGTATACGATACGACGCACACGTCATTAGTTTTGTGAAACCTTGGGATTTTGCGTTCTGCGCGCATTGTTAGTAAAGGAGTACGTAGTAATAAACGATTAGGTAGTTAGATAAGTTATCGACTAGGTACTGGGGGCCGATTCTACTAATTTGCAACGTTACACGATCAAATTGTGGTTTAGCAACAGTTCGATTTCGATCTCCGTTCGATAGTTACATAAAAAGTCATTCTACTATTTCATAGGCAAACTGGAAACTGAATCGAAACTGAACGTATCGGGCACGTACTAGCGGGTAACCTGGGGGCCGATTCTACTAATAAAATTCTTCAAAAATCGCAATAGAACCACAACTGAAACGCGGTTTTTAAGCGTTTTCGCATTCTACAAATGAACAACGACTCCACTGCAGTTACGTTTTAGTTTAAACCAATGTCCGATCGAAACAATTACAAACCCTATTCTGCTAACAAAATCGAACATGAGCGTGACGCTAAGTCACATTCTAATATTATTTTGACATTTGTTAGAATCGAAACAAAACCGTTCATCTGTAAAAATTCACGGTTGAACCTCAGAGTACTTTTACTTTATGGGTTGAATATAAGTTAATAAAGTGCAAATTTTACCGCATCGATCTAGGAGGCCGATTCTACAAACAAAATTCATCAAAAATCGCCATGGAACTACGGCTGATATGCGTTTTCACATTCTACTAATGAACAACGTTTCTACTTCGATTACGCCAACGGTCGATCGAAAAGATTTCAAAACCTATTCTGCTAACAAAATCGAACATGCGCGTAACGTTTAGTTCTTACCCACAATTATGTTTCGTCACATTCTACTATTATTTTGACACTTGTTAGAATCGAATCGAAGCGGTTATCTGTCAAAAAATCACGGTTGAACTTAAGTTGGTAAAGTGCAACTTATACAGAGTCGATAAAAAATTGCTTTCGTCGTCTGACATAGGATTATGATGTTCTATATGGATTTTCTTGAACTTGCCCACGAGGTTGACATCGGGAACGTAAGAAGGAGAAATTTCTCGTCAAGATTATACAATAATGCTTTTTTCTCGTCAAGATTATACAATAATGCTTTTGACCTCACGCATCGTCAGTTCGTTAAAACGTACCGACTCTCCAAAGACCTCGTAAGAGCTTTGATTGAAGGAATTAGTCCTCACATGCCCGTCAATCTTCGTTCTGACGGTATTGATACGGAAACAAGGTTAGTACATATTTACTATCGTTTTGCGCCAGTAGGTACATAGGTATGTTATAATGTGATCAATTATTCTTTAACATCTCTATTCTCGTTTTAGATCTTGGTTGCACTGGCTTTTTATGCAACTGGTTCATACCAAACACTGGTAGGCCAGTCTCAATGTCATGCCGTGTCACAACCCTCAGTTTCTCGAGCAATAAAACAAGTGACAGAATAGATGTACATATTATGCCACATATTTTTAAGAAGTATGTCAAACCAAGCACCAGAGAAGACCGTAATGAAATCAAAAGAGGGTAAGCACAATGCAATATTTTCCATATCTATTTGTTTGCACACCTAGACTAAGATCCTAATTTATATAAATAATGTGTTATATTTTGCAGATTCAATAGAAAGTTTGGCATTTCTGGAGTTCTGGGGTGCATTGATGGCACACATGTTGCTATAGTACCCCCAACAATTCATGAAGAGCGGTACTTTAACCGAAAGATATATCATTCCTTGAATACTTTAATTGTGAGTTGTTTCTTCTTTATTACCCACGACGGTATGTGCGTTTGGAGTGAGAGGATGTGTTTGTGCAAACCAATGTTGCCATTTATCTCCAAAATTACTAGTCCAATTTTGATGTGGTTTTCATTGATGGGTTTGAATTTGATTGGTGCATGTTCTTAGATAGGTGTTACGATGTCAACTCACCAGGGGGCACTGCAGTAAACATTTTTTGTGCTAAAGCAAAACTACTAGTCTGATTTGGATGCGGTTTTCATCATCAATAATGGCTTTGTGGTTGATTAGTGAGGATTCTTAAATCACTAGGAGGCGCTGCAGTATTATATTTTATTTTAGCTACTACATATTATGTTTAATGAATGAACCTATGCTCTTTAGAAAGTTTGAACTAAAAAGCAAAATTAAACATTTTAATTTTGCTTTTTCGGTTCCCACGCACAATGGTCCACTGAAGGACTAAGTGCAGAAACCAAACCCATACCATAGATAGATATACATTATCAGTCTATAACATGCCCACTGCTGGGACACAGGCCTCCTCTCTGTGAGAGGTAGTGGGCTGTAAACCACCACATGGGCCCAGTGCGGGTTGGTGGATGTCATGTCATCGAATTTTTGGTTCAAGGACATGCGTTTTCCTTCACAGTTTTGAAAGCAGTGGTGATTTAAATAAATACACAAGGTGCCTGTCTGGGTTCAAACTCAATATGTACAACTCATAAGTCGGGGCCGATACCACTGCTCTAATTGTAATATTAATTTTCTTTTCGCAGGTGCTTATTAGTAGACAGAAAGCTGCACTCCTCTCAACTGTTGAAATCTTATTAAGATTAGTAACAAAAGAAAAGTAATTGTGTCTCATTAGCGACAGTTGAACTCGGATTTTATTTTGGGTTTAAATAAAACATACTTAATTTATTGTAACATAAATTATTTATTAAAGACTAAGGATTTGGTATATTTTTATTGAAGTTTTTTAATATAATTTATCTTAACATTACTCAAGTTATTTTTATTTCAATCAGTCTCATTAACCCACAACAAAGATTCGTGTAGGTCAGAATAACGGGTGTATTGTTACAGAAATGAAAATGCTATTTATGAAAGGAATGTACAGACGCCAGCACATCAAGCAACTACAATCTGTCAAATATCTTTAATAGATTTTCAACTTTATCGCTAAACCATAAGGTTCAAAGTTGATTGAGAAAATTTGACAGTTTCGGGTAGCTTGATGTGCACAAAATAAAATAAATATTTAACAGCGATTTTTCCTTGGCGGAATTGGAAAGCATAGAGAGTCCATTATACACACGGACAGCAAAGAAGTTCAACATATCTACGATTTACTTTGAGTATTCGTTTTAGGCTAATACTGATTACTTATTCATCAAATCAAATGTCGCACCAAAGACCGTTATTGTTATTCTATAACTAATGTTAAGCGACGGAACGACGCGTCTGTACCTTCAATGTACAGACGCCAGCACATCAAGCTACCCGAAACTGTCAAATTTCCCCAATCAACTTTGAACCTTATGGTGTAGCGATAAAGTTGAAAATCTATTAAAGATATTTGACAGATTGTAGTAGCTTGATGTGCTGGCGTCTGTACCTCATAAAGAGAGGATTATTTACATTTAAATTGTACAAACGAATCTTGTGTTATCAATAATGTAACCAGAAAAATTGCTTTTCTGCCACTTGATACCAAAAAAAAGGAAAGCAAAAACATAGTGCACACACAACACAAAATGCACTTATCCTAAGTTACATTAGCTCATTAAAATTTGGGCACTTTATGAGGCTAGTGATTCACCTTTCAAACCTTATGACAGATATGTAGTTTTAACTGCTTACAGCATACACTTTACACACAATAACCATGGATACATGATGACAATATACAAATTATTTAGTTATAATTTACTGATTGCAAGGTAACATAAAAATACATAGTAAAATATGGTTAAACTGCATGTTTGTCTGTTCTTGAATCAAGTTAACTAAATAAAAACAACTTAAGGAACATCAATATAAGAACGGGGGGTTTTTTTCATTTTCTTCGAGGTGCACTCTAAAGCGTTTAAATCTTCTCTCCTTTTGTCATCCTCTAACATCTCGCTACAGTCAGATGTAGACTCCATTTGAAGAGATTTTATGGATATTGATGATTCTGTGTGAGTTACGGAGGGAGTATAAGAAGTATCACTATCTGATTGTTCTATTTGTTTGGCTATGTATTCAAAACACTTATACTTGGTCTTGATGGGTTACTATTAACACCATGCTTGATTTTAAATGGTGGTTTAGAAACAGAATGTAGAAACAGCTTCAATGGTGATGTCATCTAATTTATCGAACTGACTTTTGTTTGGTTAGTTTTACTTCTGAATGTTTTACATACTAATGAGTACTTGAACTGATTTATCCAACAGTCTTGGTGTTAATTGGGAAACTTCTTCAACAATCTGCTGAACTGTAAAACAAATGTTTTGTTATTTATGTGCAAAGTTATAATTATGAACACAAATAGGAGATTACTAGGATCTATGTAGTTTTGAGTGTACTGACAATGTATGTAATAATACTGAGAATAAAGTTAACTTCTTCAATGCTATATTCTATGTTATAAATGAGTTAATAAAATATGTACCTGAACTAGCAGATGCAATTTCTTCAGAACTTGATTGTTCTTTATCTACTTATACTTTTTTCTTTGAATTGCTTTTCACTCTTTAAGAACCATTATCCTTCGTTTCTTAGCAATACAGGGTCTCTCTGTTGTGTCAGATGTTTGTGTATCCCCATCTGGTTGGCAAATACTTTTTTTGGGCATACATCCTGGTTTTGGTTTCATACGTACTTGTGATACTCTATATAGTTTCCATATCATTTGGCAACTGAAAAAAGAAAAGTAAACAAAATTGATAAAAAGAATGCTCTCCAAGACCAAAACAAACATAACCTCAATTATATTAGTTATTTCATAGCCTCAATATTTCAACTATTTCACGTCAAACGAACATTTTAAGTTTAAAACCTATCAATACTTAGTAACATACTCACATCAAAATGGTCTTCACAGAATTAGAGTGGCGAATTCGTGAATAAGTCGTTCGGGTTTCGCCGTGCGAGCTTTATCCATTGATCTCATTTTTTTTCTTGTTTGGGACATAAATAAACACCTTGTTGGGTGTGTGGTTATTGATGTGTTTTTACACTGTGGCACTGCACACCACTTATAAACTTGGGTTGGGTCTTATATCGAGTCGCCTGAATCTGAGGTAAGTGTGAATATGGGAGGGTGTAGGGGGTTCGTACTAAGCGATAAAATAGAACAATTTTACCTAAAAATAAAATTGATATTAAGCATACTTACCTTTCTCTAAGCCATAAATTGAGATAGACGTATCCGGTTCCGGTACGGTGAAGCGCTATAAGCCCCGCAGCGTCATATCCGCCCCAATCCGGCAGGTAGTGGGGATACGTTTGCGGAGCGCAGAACGATATCCATGAACCTCATTGCGGCTCAATTTACAGTGATTGATAAGGGTATCAATCACATACATTTATAATTAAGAGTCAGCAGACAGAAATATAAATTGGCTTAGAGAAAGGTAAGTATGCTTAATATCAATTTTATTTTTAGGTAAAATTGTTCTATTAAGCTTGACTGTACCTTTCTCTAAGCCATAAATTGAGAAGTGTTTGTTATCGACTGCTGGATTGGGACTAAATTAGAACGCCAATGTGATCAACAAAGTTATTTATTCATTTTAAACTTTTGATAGTTCAATCAACAGAATTAGCTCATAATTATTAATTATAACATTACATCGATATTACGATTAAGTAAATCATCTTATCGTTTGAAACAGACTACTGATCTGATTTGAACGACTTGATTCATTTGTAGACCTGTAATCCTTGATTTCTTTTTTATAATATTTGTGAAATGTCAACGCCGAGCGCCAATTTCCTCTCTCCAAAATATGATCAATGGGAATATTATCTGACCAACTAGCCGAGGCTACTGCCGATCGCACACTACCTGGACTACTGTTTATACCAGCTTGTTTTAACAATGACTTAATCCAGCCCCCTATGATGGTGCGGGTAGCTGGTTTGGGCTCACCACGTGTGCTAATAAATAAGCTCTCAATATTACCTCTTCGACCATTAGAGTACTCTAGCAATTTGTTAATCCAATAAATTGGGTCTATGTTAGGGTTTGACTCGCATTTAAGTAAACGCCAACCGGATTGCTTATAAGTTATATTATCAGTTTTGGACCCAAAAATCGGCCAAAACACTATAGAATCATCACTCCTTACAAAGTTTTCTTTATTTATACTCAATAATGTAAGGTCATGAACTCTGCGCCCGGAACACAATAAAAGGAGAATTGCAGTTCTTTTAGAAATTTCGAACAATGACATTTTGGAGGGAGTTTTGTCAACCAAGAATCTAATTAAAACATTAATGTCCCAAATAGGACTTTTAGCTTTGGGTGGCTGTTTTAATGCTATACCCTTTAATATTTGCTTTATAATAATGTGAGAACCTAATGACAAGCCACTAGATGGACGACAAAAGGTACAGAAAGCGTCACTATGTCCTAACCCCTCAAGTTTTAAAATGTTACACTGCTACAACATTGAATTCCTTACGAATAATCTAAAGAATACTTCAAAAAGAGTCCACTGTGTTGACTCGGATTCGAACCATCGCATCACCGAACGTCGTCATACTCATACCGGCAGTTTGACGAACTAGCCAGCGAGCCCATACGAATTGCGATGAAATTGTTATCTACTATCGGCTGAGTCATTATATCTTTAGGTCCCTGTCTAATCGAAAGATGTTATAATTTGAGGGTATCCATTAATTTTACTTACTTACGTTGTCTTTATAAAATTAATCCATACCTTCAAGTTAGAACTTTGTATATGTTCACTTAAAACGGCGAAGAGTAAACGACTACTATTTATCAATTATTTTTTTAAATGATTTCTGATTTTATGAGAACTAAAATAGTTGTTCCGTTTGTTGTAAAATAAGATCATAGTTTTGTTAAATAATAGCAATAATAAATATTAATAAATGATTAATAAAGTATTTTATTTTTCTTGATTTTTTAATTCTTTATAAATAATTACTACTTAAAACAAAATAGAAAAATATATCAAAATAATATAATGAACAAAAAGCACATTTCGTGCCTATATAGGATTTGAACTTCCAATCTTATGCACGGTAAGCGGTCTTGAAACCTCCAGTCTATTTAGACGATGAATAAGTTGTCGTAAATGTTAACCCTATTATTGTTGCTTGTCGTCGCAAAAGTATTGTTTTATTGAAAAAAACAATAATAAAAACAGAATTAAAAAAAAAAACTTACTTAAACTTATTTATTCACTAAAACAATACATTATTTAAAATAAAATGTTTTTGCAAAATACAAAAACCAACTTGGGCCTATCACGGATTTGAACGCACATGTCTTTTGGTGGGGTAACTACTTAATGCAGCTGTGTGTACATACCACCGACTTATGTACTGCAATTGTATTATAGGCAAATTTAAATTTAAGATGCAAATCAGTTAGAAATCGAGCCACATCTTCAGGGGATGGATCTATAGTGCTCACATTATTGTCACGTGACCATTTACACCATCGTAACCATGCCGGCTTATATGTATTTAAGGTCGATTTCCTCCAGCTACCTTCTAAAATTTCTATCTGATCTTTCTGCCAAGAATCTAATAACGATGACCACCCTGTATTAACCACACCTTTAAATTCAATTGATGAACTTGTGGAGGCGGTCGATTGGTTGTTGTGTCTATCAAGACTTGGTCCAAATCCCTCAACGGGTAGGGAGGGCGCATGGAGCGAGCCACCAGATCTGCTCTCCAAAAGACCTTCTCCCAATCTGGTGTTATCACCAGGTACATACCTGTTGCCTGGTTCAGGTGCGCTAATACTCTGGGTATTAGACACGGTGGTGGGAATACCCATGCTAACCTGTAGTGCCAAGGGCGACCAAAGGCGTTGTGGAAAACAGCCTCCTGATCTAAATCCAGACTCACATACCTGGGTACTACATGAGCAGTTCTTGACGCAAAAAGATCTATTTTGGGAACTCCAAAATGCTGAAAAATTTTCACGGTAGCACCGGGAAGCAAGTGCCATTCTGTCGGGGCAGATTTCCTTGAGAGCCGATCTGCTACGTAGTTGTATCGACCGGGAAGGTGATATATCGACATATGTATCCGATAACGATCTATTTCGTCTAAGACTTCGTATGTTAGGTTTAGGAGAGGCTGTGACTGTGTGCCGCCTTCGTTGCGCAGGTAAGAAACTACAGTTCGATTGTCGCTCTGAATTAATAAGCTTGTATCGCTCATTAGGCGACCTTTTATCTGAATTACTCGCAAAATTGCCAACATCTCTAAGATATTGCTGTGAGAGTTTCTTTCCTGTACTGACCAACTGCCACATAAGGTCTCGTTGTTGAGCTGCGCACCCCAACCTGTCTTGGCCGAGTCCACCATTGCAGGTTCGGAATCACCTTGACGGGCATCTGTATTCGACCTTTTACCTTTTTTCGCAATAGGGAATTGCTGAAGGTCAGCATTGCACGAGAATTCAGGCGCCCTCGCGGGACTACGAACCTGGCAAAATTCCAAAGTCCTAGTATACTCTGGACTTCTTTTAAACTTACCTTGGTGGCTTTTGCCATTTTCGATGTTCTCGATTGCAGCAAGCGAACCTTTGTTGGTGGAAGTAATTTGACATTTCGCCAAGGGTCCCATAATATCCCCAGATACTCGATTGACTGCTGAGGAGTCAATACAGACTTCTGAAAGTTTATTACAAAGCCAAGGGATTGCAATAGTCTTACCGCTAAGTTCGCGTGAGTTTGCAGAGTTTCTCGATTTTGATTTGCCAGGAGAAAATCGTCGAGATATACCAGCAATCGCACACCTTGGTCTCTTAGGATCTGCGCGATCCAATTCGTCAGGCTGGCAAAAACCTTCGGAGCCGTTGCCAAACCAAAAGGCAGGCAGGTCATTTGCCAAAGTTGGTCCGATACTATTAATCTGAGGAAACGTCTGTGTCCTGGCGCGATTGGCAGGTGAAAATATGCATTTTTCAAGTCTATTTTCACTAACCAATCCTGTGGTTGGAGGAAGTCGGGGACTTTGTACATGTTCACCAATCGAAATTTGTCTATTTTGACAAAGTTGTTTAGGAATTTTAAGTTGAAGACTGGACGAAACGAAGCCGTCGTTTCCTTTTTTGGTACAAGAAAAATTGTTGAGACAAAGCTCGGAGTCAATGAAGCTTTTTCTAATACCTTTTGATTTACTAGCTTCTTTATTTGGATTAAGATTTTTTTTTTTTTTTTTTTGAATTTATTGTGTGAAATCTTCTGGGAATCTTCAAGGGATGAATAAGTGGTGGTTTGCTTAAAAAGGGAATTCGATAGCCTGATATTATCTTCAGTATATATAAAGGTGCCCCCAACTTCCTCCAGACACTTACCCGATGTTTGATTCCCCCGGCTTGAAAACGTTGATGATAGTCAATCGACTCGTTTATCACGCCGTCCCAGGGTACTACGTTTCTTACCGTATCGTGTATCTTCGGTGTGACGAAAAAACTCTTCTGCCCTTCTCTTTCGTCCTTGCGCAGGATTAGAGCCACTATTAGTGGAGGGGCGATAGTTTGCACTGTTGCGCACAGGCACCACATATTTCCTACCTCCTTGTGTGTCCCTTCTTTGGACAGAAGGTTTATACGATCTACCCTGCGAGGATAATTTAATGGGTGCGGCTTGAAAAATTTTTAAGACACCCCCTTGTTTTCCTACAAAATCTGTAAACTTTGCATCGTCAAATAAATGATGCGCGGACGGAGGTATTTTCCTTAACGATTCCTTAAAACAACTTTCTTTTACTGAATTTAAAATACCATCACGACGTTGTTGCACTATATCAGCCCGTTTGCCGCATATCATTTGTAATAAATCCGATTGTATTTTTTGGTATTCCCCGTCGGCAAAAATTTCATTGATTTTTGAAGTAATCTCTACAGTGGTCGTTGGGTTTTTTAATTCGGATACCCATGAAATAAATTGGCATAAGCCTTTTTGAAATGCTTCGCTTTGCAAAATAACAGCATGTGACATAGCAGCTAAAGAATTTTCAACGACCGCTAACGATCGATTACGTTCAAAATTTTTCAAAACATCGTTACTTTCGAGCTCTACAAAACCTGGGGTAGAATTATAAAGTTTTTGTACTTCAGAATAACGTACTTGAGCCCAGTCAGGCGAGTTAAAATGTTGTAATTTGTTAAGCAAATCGAGATGCGTATTATCTGTCTGTAATGTCTGCGACTTGAGGGTAGTTTGTATTTTAAAATCAATCCCTTTTTCTTCGTTTAATTCATTATCCAGTTCAGTAGGGCTCGGAATATATAGAATAGACTCACTGTCAGACATGCACGGCTGAGTATTATTTTTAAGAATAAGATCTTGCAAAGAGGATACTTTTTCAGTAAGTTTTTTAAAAGCGTCCTCTAATTTACTTAGCTTTGTACGGCGGCGCCGCTCCTTTCGCCTACGATGTCTCCTTTTACGCGCCGTGGAAGAAGAATCGCTGCTACTGCTCGAACCACTAGATTGCGACCGAGCACGTGGGGCATTGTCCATACTAACATTATTAATATTTTCGTCTAAAGAGTTCATCATTTAACACAAATTAATTTTTATTTAACACTAAAAAGTAGGAGACCCTTTTTAAAAGTAACGGTTTACTTTTAAACGCGACTGCACCGTTCGGAAATCCGAACGCCAATGAGGTTCATGGATATCGTTCTGCGCTCCGCAAACGTATCCCCACTACCTGCCGGATTGGGGCGGATATGACGCTGCGGGGCTTATAGCGCTTCACCGTACCGGAACCGGATACGTCTATCTCAATTTATGGCTTAGAGAAAGGTACAGTCAAGCTTAATGTATTTTTTGCTGCCGGAGACGCGCTAAAATATTTTAATTATTATTTCAAAAACTTACAAATACATAAAAAGGACGCAGACTCACCCACTAACATGGAAGGAGCGTCTCCAGTTTATGGTCACAATGCCGCGTCACTATCTCCCCGCGCGCAGACTCACCCACTAACATGGAAGGAGCGTCTCCAGTTTATGGTCACAATGCCGCGTCACTATCTCCCCGCGCGCAGACTCACCCACTAACATGGAAGGAGCGTCTCCAGTTTATGGTCACAATGCCGCGTCACTATCTCCCCGCGCGCAGACTCACCCACTAACATGGAAGGAGCGTCTCCAGTTTATGGTCACAATGCCGCGTCACTATCTCCCCGCGCGCAGACTCACCCACTAACATGGAAGGAGCGTCTCCAGTTTATGGTCACAATGCCGCGTCACTATCTCCCCGCGCGCAGACTCACCCACTAACATGGAAGGAGCGTCTCCATTTTATGGTCACAATGCCGCGTCACTATCTCCCCGCGCGCAGACTCACCCACTAACATGGAAGGAGCGTCTCCAGTTTATGGTCACAATGCCGCGTCACTATCTCCCCGCGCGCAGACTCACCCACTAACATGGAAGGAGCGTCTCCAGTTTATGGTCACAATGCCGCGTCACTATCTCCCCGCGCGCAGACTCACCCACTAACATGGAAGGAGCGTCTCCAGTTTATGGTCACAATGCCGCGTCACTATCTCCCCGCGCGCAGACTCACCCACTAACATGGAAGGAGCGTCTCCAGTTTATGGTCACAATGCCGCGTCACTATCTCCCCGCGCGCAGACTCACCCACTAACATGGAAGGAGCGTCTCCAGTTTATGGTCACAATGCCGCGTCACTATCTCCCCGCGCGCAGACTCACCCACTAACATGGAAGGAGCGTCTCCAGTTTATGGTCACAATGCCGCGTCACTATCTCCCCGCGCGCAGACTCACCCACTAACATGGAAGGAGCGTCTCCAGTTTATGGTCACAATGCCGCGTCACTATCTCCCCGCGCGCAGACTCACCCACTAACATGGAAGGAGCGTCTCCAGTTTATGGTCACAATGCCGCGTCACTATCTCCCCGCGCGCAGACTCACCCACTAACATGGAAGGAGCGTCTCCAGTTTATGGTCACAATGCCGCGTCACTATCTCCCCGCGCGCAGACTCACCCACTAACATGGAAGGAGCGTCTCCAGTTTATGACCTAATAATTTAAATTATCTGCTCAGACGTGCAATATTGACAAAATATGAATCATTTTCTTATAATTAATAATAATAATAATCGTTTATTTATAAAAAGGGATACATTTACAATGAATAGCTTAACAGTTAAAATAAGATAGCGCACAGTTGCAAATTTGCCTGAACTAGGTTGAACCTGTGTTTCAGGCTAGAAAGTGCTTATAAGTACTTAATGTAATAAATTAACAATCAGTATAACGTAAAAACTAAATTAAAAACATAGGTAAATAAAAGTAAAATAGCATGTTAGCAGTTCTATTTGCAAACAATAAGTAGGTCTTCTGTCTGTGCATAGTCGATGGTTAATAAATATTTAAGTATAATTTGTTTACAGCTATAGTAATTTAGTTTATAAATACTTAGTTTCCTATTTAATCTATTGTACAGGAATGGGCCTAGGAAAGTAAAAAATCTTTCTACAAAGACATGTTTTGAGGTAGCATTAGATATGCATACTAAATCATTCCGTCTCTTGTTAATGTTGTCGGCATTGTAGGCAAGCATGGTGTGCTGTTTTAATACTAAGTGCATGATGAAAAGCTGGCGAACCGTTAGTACATTGCAGGATTTATATAGGAGATCTGTGGGAAAAAAGAAGGGATGGAAGTTTGCTACCTTTAAAATTGCTCTCTGAGCTCTTTCAAGAGGAAGCAAGTTAGTTTTTGGTGCGCCACCCCAAGAAGTGATACAGTATTGAATTATAGATTGACATAGGGCCAAATAAACTTGCGTGATTAATTTTGAATCTGCTAATGATCGCAATTTTTTAAAAACATATATTAGTTTGCGCACTCTTTTAACTAGGCTTTCAATATGTTTTTTAAAAGAGAGTGTGTCGTCCATTATGACCCCCAGGTATTTTATGTTGCTCGTTTTGTGGATCAAAGGACAATTACACATGGTGATTGTACGGTTTCCACATTGATGTGCGTATAGATAAGGGTTAGTAATGTTAAGTTGAGGCTTGCGCATGGAGAAGTGAATATATTTTGTTTTGTCGGCATTTAATGTTAGTAAATTACTATGAAGCCAATTAGTCACAGTATTAAAACCTAGTTGAGCGATTTTGAACAGTTCGCTACCGGTTTTAGCGCTAAATATTAACGCCGTGTCGTCGGCATATGATATTATTTTGCCATCTTTAATATTTAGATTACACAAGTCATTAATATAAATAAGGAAGAGGGTGGGGCCCAGAATACTCCCCTGAGGAACACCAAAACCAGTATTTTTCTGCTCATCGCTCGTAATATTATCTATTCTAACACATTGGTACCGTTGGTCTAGATAGTGAGTAAAAAGTTTCAGTGGCGTTCCCCTTATTCCTATGATCTCTAATTTGTTCAGAAGTACAGAAGTAGACACCGTGTCGAAGGCCTTGGCTAAATCGAGAAAGACTCCCAGGGTCTGGTTTCCTTTGCCGAGTTCTTCTGAAATATAATCAGTCAGGCTATGCACTGCATCTGCTGTCGACAGTTTGGCTCTAAAACCAAATTGTGCAGGAGATAAGATGTTGTTTTTTTCTAGGTAATTAACTAGTCTACTGTTTATAATTTTCTCTAGAATTTTTGAAATTGAAGGGAGTAAGGATATTGGCCTATAATTATTAACTACGTCCTTACTTCCAGATTTATAGATAGGGATTACAACTGCCTTTTTTAGACAACTAGGGAAAATTCCTTCGGAAAGACAGATTCGAAATATATGCGTTAAGGGAGGTACCAAAATTTGCTTAAAGAGCTTAAGGATCTTATTGCTTATGTTATCCCATCCAACTGCACAGTCGTCTTTTAGCCCAGAAATGATTCGAGTTATTTCATCTTCATCGGTATCCAACATAGCAAAAGATTTCGGGTTACAGCTATTGCTAGATTTTTGGAGAGATGGTTGGTCGCAATACTTCGGAATCTGATCGGCAAGAGTTTTCCCTATATTTACAAAAAAGTTATTTACATTGTTAGCTGATAAGAGTGGTGAAGGATTAGTCAGCAATAAACTCGAATTTGATTCACGCTGTTTAGACATATTAGTGACGTTTTTAATATGTTTCCAAAGTTGCTTGGTATTTTTACCTGCTTTATTTAATTCAGTTTTATCGTAATTATTTTTTAAATTCTTTAGGAGATTGTTGCAGAAATTCCTGTATCTTTTATAGGTGGTTTGAATTATTAGATTATCAGGGTGTCTTTTAGTTTTCTGATGAAGTTTATCTCTGTGTCTTATACACCGAATTAGTCCTGGAGTAATCCATGGTTTAATATTGTAAAATTTCTTATTTACTGTAGAAACTGTCGTGTTACGTAATATTGCTTGTTGAACTTGTTTTATTAAGTACGATAAAGCCAGATTAGCGTCAGCAGTATTGTAAACTAGGCTAAGGTCAATGTTACACAAATCATATTCGAGTTTGTTTGTATTTAATTTGCTAATAGTCTGAGGACGCTTTAGCTTAGGCAGCGTTAAATTTACGTTGAGTAAGACTGCGTGATGGTCAGTAATTGTTGAGTTAGTAACAAGCGTAATATACGATAGGCTGGTTTTGATCATCATAATTATGATCGAGGCAGGAACCGCTCTGATGAGTAGGCAATGTGTGAGCGGGGAGAAAGCCATGATATAAGCAAATATTAAGGTAATCTTGGGTCCCTGCATCGCAGTTTTCGGAGCCAATATTTATATTTAAATCACCTGTTAGTATAACATTCTTAAATGGGCTTAGTGCTTGAAAAATCTGGTTTATGGAATTGTTAAAAGGATCTAAGTTTCTAGAGGATGGGGATCTATACATAGCGATTATAGCTGTGTTTGTACCAATTTTGATGACTAAACAATTACTCATACAGTCTTGTAGAGTATGTTCCTCGACTGTGACCTTTAATGATTCCTTAGCATAGACTACCACACCATCATTCTGATTGTGGTTTATTGTGGTATGTAATAAGTTGTACCCTGGTATTACTGGGAGGTTATCGTGGCGATTAGAAAGCCAGCACTCGGTAAGTACCATTATATCACAATCAAAGTTAAGTCTATGAAGAAAAATATTAAAGCTATCTATGTTCTTATAAATACTACGAATGTTTTGGGTTAGTACGGTTAGCGAATTTTGATAGTCGGAAAGATATTGTCTGCAGTCCTCAACGTCACATGTCTTTGATCTAGTTAAAAATGTGTTATCTATATCAGTAATTAAGTTATCCATATTAAAATAAAATAAAATAAAACAATAAATTAAGTCTAAAATAAAAACTAGTATGTGGCGCTCTTAGGCGCCTTCATAATCTATCGAATTAATGTACCTGTATTCGGCAGCTTTTTTAGCAGGGCAATCTGTATCTCCCGTCTTGTGGTTGGCTTGTTTTTTAAAGCGCGAACATGTAGCACATTTTGGCGGATTGGCCTTCTTTGCGCAGTCTTGAATTGTGTGCCCTTCTTCACCGCAATGGCCGCATGTGGGGGCAGAAATTTTACATGTTTTGGCTGCATGACCATACTGCTGGCACTTGTAACATCTAGTTACCAGTGTAAAGTCTCGTACCGGACAGGACGTCCAATTTATAAATAATCTGTCCTGCGTGACGAGGGCCTTGCGAATGATGGCTGGAACTTCTATAATAAAGTTGCAATTCTCAGCATCCTTCCTGCCGGATTTGTGGCTCAGTTTTATTGAGGTCAAAAATGTATCTAGGGACATAGTCGGCAGTTTTTCGGTCAAGTTCTGTTCAAAGATACTTCGATAAAGATAAAGATACTTTCTGAACAAATTAGAGATCATAGGAATAAGGGGAACGCCACTGAAACTTTTTACTCACTATCTAGACCAACGGTACCAATGTGTTAGAATAGATAATATTACGAGCGATGAGCAGAAAAATACTGGTTTTGGTGTTCCTCAGGGGAGTATTCTGGGCCCCACCCTCTTCCTTATTTATATTAATGACTTGTGTAATCTAAATATTAAAGATGGCAAAATAATATCATATGCCGACGACACGGCGTTAATATTTAGCGCTAAAACCGGTAGCGAACTGTTCAAAATCGCTCAACTTGGTTTTAATACTGTGACTAATTGGCTTCATAGTAATTTACTAACATTAAATGCCGACAAAACAAAATATATTCTCTTCTCCATGCGCAAGCCTCAACTTAACATTACTAACCCTTATCTATACGCACATCAATGTGGAAACCGTACAATCACCATGTGTAATTGTCCTTTGATCCACAAAACGAGCAACATAAAATACCTGGGGGTCATAATGGACGACACACTCTCTTTTAAAAAACATATTGAAAGCCTAGTTAAAAGAGTGCGCAAACTAATATATGTTTTTAAAAAATTGCGATCATTAGCAGATTCAAAATTAATCACGCAAGTTTATTTGGCCCTATGTCAATCTATAATTCAATACTGTATCACTTCTTGGGGTGGCGCACCAAAAACTAACTTGCTTCCTCTTGAAAGAGCTCAGAGAGCAATTTTAAAGGTAGCAAACTTCCATCCCTTCTTTTTTCCCACAGATCTCCTATATAAATCCTGCAATGTACTAACGGTTCGCCAGCTTTTCATCATGCACTTAGTATTAAAACAGCACACCATGCTTGCCTACAATGCCGACAACATTAACAAGAGACGGAATGATTTAGTATGCATATCTAATGCTACCTCAAAACATGTCTTTGTAGAAAGATTTTTTACTTTCCTAGGCCCATTCCTGTACAATAGATTAAATAGGAAACTAAGTATTTATAAACTAAATTACTATAGCTGTAAACAAATTATACTTAAATATTTATTAACCATCGACTATGCACAGACAGAAGACCTACTTATTGTTTGCAAATAGAACTGCTAACATGCTATTTTACTTTTATTTACCTATGTTTTTAATTTAGTTTTTACGTTATACTGATTGTTAATTTATTACATTAAGTACTTATAAGCACTTTCTAGCCTGAAACACAGGTTCAACCTAGTTCAGGCAAATTTGCAACTGTGCGCTATCTTATTTTAACTGTTAAGCTATTCATTGTAAATGTATCCCTTTTTATAAATAAACGATTATTATTATTATGAATTATAAGAAAATGATTCATATTTTGTCAATATTGCACGTCTGAGCAGATAATTTAAATTATTAGGTCATAAACTGGAGACGCTCCTTCCATGTTAGTGGGTGAGTCTGCGCGCGGGGAGATAGTGACGCGGCATTGTGACCATAAACTGGAGACGCTCCTTCCATGTTAGTGGGTGAGTCTGCGCGCGGGGAGATAGTGACGCGGCATTGTGACCATAAACTGGAGACGCTCCTTCCATGTTAGTGGGTGAGTCTGCGCGCGGGGAGATAGTGACGCGGCATTGTGACCATAAACTGGAGACGCTCCTTCCATGTTAGTGGGTGAGTCTGCGCGCGGGGAGATAGTGACGCGGCATTGTGACCATAAACTGGAGACGCTCCTTCCATGTTAGTGGGTGAGTCTGCGTCCTTTTTATGTATTTGTAAGTTTTTGAAATAATAATTAAAATATTTTAGCGCGTCTCCGGCAGCAAAAAATACATTAAGCTTGACTGTACCTTTCTCTAAGCCATAAATTGAGATAGACGTATCCGGTTCCGGTACGGTGAAGCGCTATAAGCCCCGCAGCGTCATATCCGCCCCAATCCGGCAGGTAGTGGGGATACGTTTGCGGAGCGCAGAACGATATCCATGAACCTCATTGGCGTTCGGATTTCCGAACGGTGCAGTCGCGTTTAAAAGTAAACCGTTACTTTTAAAAAGGGTCTCCTACTTTTTAGTGTTAAATAAAAATTAATTTGTGTTAAATGATGAACTCTTTAGACGAAAATATTAATAATGTTAGTATGGACAATGCCCCACGTGCTCGGTCGCAATCTAGTGGTTCGAGCAGTAGCAGCGATTCTTCTTCCACGGCGCGTAAAAGGAGACATCGTAGGCGAAAGGAGCGGCGCCGCCGTACAAAGCTAAGTAAATTAGAGGACGCTTTTAAAAAACTTACTGAAAAAGTATCCTCTTTGCAAGATCTTATTCTTAAAAATAATACTCAGCCGTGCATGTCTGACAGTGAGTCTATTCTATATATTCCGAGCCCTACTGAACTGGATAATGAATTAAACGAAGAAAAAGGGATTGATTTTAAAATACAAACTACCCTCAAGTCGCAGACATTACAGACAGATAATACGCATCTCGATTTGCTTAACAAATTACAACATTTTAACTCGCCTGACTGGGCTCAAGTACGTTATTCTGAAGTACAAAAACTTTATAATTCTACCCCAGGTTTTGTAGAGCTCGAAAGTAACGATGTTTTGAAAAATTTTGAACGTAATCGATCGTTAGCGGTCGTTGAAAATTCTTTAGCTGCTATGTCACATGCTGTTATTTTGCAAAGCGAAGCATTTCAAAAAGGCTTATGCCAATTTATTTCATGGGTATCCGAATTAAAAAACCCAACGACCACTGTAGAGATTACTTCAAAAATCAATGAAATTTTTGCCGACGGGGAATACCAAAAAATACAATCGGATTTATTACAAATGATATGCGGCAAACGGGCTGATATAGTGCAACAACGTCGTGATGGTATTTTAAATTCAGTAAAAGAAAGTTGTTTTAAGGAATCGTTAAGGAAAATACCTCCGTCCGCGCATCATTTATTTGACGATGCAAAGTTTACAGATTTTGTAGGAAAACAAGGGGGTGTCTTAAAAATTTTTCAAGCCGCACCCATTAAATTATCCTCGCAGGGTAGATCGTATAAACCTTCTGTCCAAAGAAGGGACACACAAGGAGGTAGGAAATATGTGGTGCCTGTGCGCAACAGTGCAAACTATCGCCCCTCCACTAATAGTGGCTCTAATCCTGCGCAAGGACGAAAGAGAAGGGCAGAAGAGTTTTTTCGTCACACCGAAGATACACGATACGGTAAGAAACGTAGTACCCTGGGACGGCGTGATAAACGAGTCGATTGACTATCATCAACGTTTTCAAGCCGGGGGAATCAAACATCGGGTAAGTGTCTGGAGGAAGTTGGGGGCACCTTTATATATACTGAAGATAATATCAGGCTATCGAATTCCCTTTTTAAGCAAACCACCACTTATTCATCCCTTGAAGATTCCCAGAAGATTTCACACAATAAATTCAAAAAAAAAAAAAAAAAAATCTTAATCCAAATAAAGAAGCTAGTAAATCAAAAGGTATTAGAAAAAGCTTCATTGACTCCGAGCTTTGTCTCAACAATTTTTCTTGTACCAAAAAAGGAAACGACGGCTTCGTTTCGTCCAGTCTTCAACTTAAAATTCCTAAACAACTTTGTCAAAATAGACAAATTTCGATTGGTGAACATGTACAAAGTCCCCGACTTCCTCCAACCACAGGATTGGTTAGTGAAAATAGACTTGAAAAATGCATATTTTCACCTGCCAATCGCGCCAGGACACAGACGTTTCCTCAGATTAATAGTATCGGACCAACTTTGGCAAATGACCTGCCTGCCTTTTGGTTTGGCAACGGCTCCGAAGGTTTTTGCCAGCCTGACGAATTGGATCGCGCAGATCCTAAGAGACCAAGGTGTGCGATTGCTGGTATATCTCGACGATTTTCTCCTGGCAAATCAAAATCGAGAAACTCTGCAAACTCACGCGAACTTAGCGGTAAGACTATTGCAATCCCTTGGCTTTGTAATAAACTTTCAGAAGTCTGTATTGACTCCTCAGCAGTCAATCGAGTATCTGGGGATATTATGGGACCCTTGGCGAAATGTCAAATTACTTCCACCAACAAAGGTTCGCTTGCTGCAATCGAGAACATCGAAAATGGCAAAAGCCACCAAGGTAAGTTTAAAAGAAGTCCAGAGTATACTAGGACTTTGGAATTTTGCCAGGTTCGTAGTCCCGCGAGGGCGCCTGAATTCTCGTGCAATGCTGACCTTCAGCAATTCCCTATTGCGAAAAAAGGTAAAAGGTCGAATACAGATGCCCGTCAAGGTGATTCCGAACCTGCAATGGTGGACTCGGCCAAGACAGGTTGGGGTGCGCAGCTCAACAACGAGACCTTATGTGGCAGTTGGTCAGTACAGGAAAGAAACTCTCACAGCAATATCTTAGAGATGTTGGCAATTTTGCGAGTAATTCAGATAAAAGGTCGCCTAATGAGCGATACAAGCTTATTAATTCAGAGCGACAATCGAACTGTAGTTTCTTACCTGCGCAACGAAGGCGGCACACAGTCACAGCCTCTCCTAAACCTAACATACGAAGTCTTAGACGAAATAGATCGTTATCGGATACATATGTCGATATATCACCTTCCCGGTCGATACAACTACGTAGCAGATCGGCTCTCAAGGAAATCTGCCCCGACAGAATGGCACTTGCTTCCCGGTGCTACCGTGAAAATTTTTCAGCATTTTGGAGTTCCCAAAATAGATCTTTTTGCGTCAAGAACTGCTCATGTAGTACCCAGGTATGTGAGTCTGGATTTAGATCAGGAGGCTGTTTTCCACAACGCCTTTGGTCGCCCTTGGCACTACAGGTTAGCATGGGTATTCCCACCACCGTGTCTAATACCCAGAGTATTAGCGCACCTGAACCAGGCAACAGGTATGTACCTGGTGATAACACCAGATTGGGAGAAGGTCTTTTGGAGAGCAGATCTGGTGGCTCGCTCCATGCGCCCTCCCTACCCGTTGAGGGATTTGGACCAAGTCTTGATAGACACAACAACCAATCGACCGCCTCCACAAGTTCATCAATTGAATTTAAAGGTGTGGTTAATACAGGGTGGTCATCGTTATTAGATTCTTGGCAGAAAGATCAGATAGAAATTTTAGAAGGTAGCTGGAGGAAATCGACCTTAAATACATATAAGCCGGCATGGTTACGATGGTGTAAATGGTCACGTGACAATAATGTGAGCACTATAGATCCATCCCCTGAAGATGTGGCTCGATTTCTAACTGATTTGCATCTTAAATTTAAATTTGCCTATAATACAATTGCAGTACATAAGTCGGTGGTATGTACACACAGCTGCATTAAGTAGTTACCCCACCAAAAGACATGTGCGTTCAAATCCGTGATAGGCCCAAGTTGGTTTTTGTATTTTGCAAAAACATTTTATTTTAAATAATGTATTGTTTTAGTGAATAAATAAGTTTAAGTAAGTTTTTTTTTTTAATTCTGTTTTTATTATTGTTTTTTTCAATAAAACAATACTTTTGCGACGACAAGCAACAATAATAGGGTTAACATTTACGACAACTTATTCATCGTCTAAATAGACTGGAGGTTTCAAGACCGCTTACCGTGCATAAGATTGGAAGTTCAAATCCTATATAGGCACGAAATGTGCTTTTTGTTCATTATATTATTTTGATATATTTTTCTATTTTGTTTTAAGTAGTAATTATTTATAAAGAATTAAAAAATCAAGAAAAATAAAATACTTTATTAATCATTTATTAATATTTATTATTGCTATTATTTAACAAAACTATGATCTTATTTTACAACAAACGGAACAACTATTTTAGTTCTCATAAAATCAGAAATCATTTAAAAAAATAATTGATAAATAGTAGTCGTTTACTCTTCGCCGTTTTAAGTGAACATATACAAAGTTCTAACTTGAAGGTATGGATTAATTTTATAAAGACAACGTAAGTAAGTAAAATTAATGGATACCCTCAAATTATAACATCTTTCGATTAGACAGGGACCTAAAGATATAATGACTCAGCCGATAGTAGATAACAATTTCATCGCAATTCGTATGGGCTCGCTGGCTAGTTCGTCAAACTGCCGGTATGAGTATGACGACGTTCGGTGATGCGATGGTTCGAATCCGAGTCAACACAGTGGACTCTTTTTGAAGTATTCTTTAGATTATTCGTAAGGAATTCAATGTTGTAGCAGTGTAACATTTTAAAACTTGAGGGGTTAGGACATAGTGACGCTTTCTGTACCTTTTGTCGTCCATCTAGTGGCTTGTCATTAGGTTCTCACATTATTATAAAGCAAATATTAAAGGGTATAGCATTAAAACAGCCACCCAAAGCTAAAAGTCCTATTTGGGACATTAATGTTTTAATTAGATTCTTGGTTGACAAAACTCCCTCCAAAATGTCATTGTTCGAAATTTCTAAAAGAACTGCAATTCTCCTTTTATTGTGTTCCGGGCGCAGAGTTCATGACCTTACATTATTGAGTATAAATAAAGAAAACTTTGTAAGGAGTGATGATTCTATAGTGTTTTGGCCGATTTTTGGGTCCAAAACTGATAATATAACTTATAAGCAATCCGGTTGGCGTTTACTTAAATGCGAGTCAAACCCTAACATAGACCCAATTTATTGGATTAACAAATTGCTAGAGTACTCTAATGGTCGAAGAGGTAATATTGAGAGCTTATTTATTAGCACACGTGGTGAGCCCAAACCAGCTACCCGCACCATCATAGGGGGCTGGATTAAGTCATTGTTAAAACAAGCTGGTATAAACAGTAGTCCAGGTAGTGTGCGATCGGCAGTAGCCTCGGCTAGTTGGTCAGATAATATTCCCATTGATCATATTTTGGAGAGAGGAAATTGGCGCTCGGCGTTGACATTTCACAAATATTATAAAAAAGAAATCAAGGATTACAGGTCTACAAATGAATCAAGTCGTTCAAATCAGATCAGTAGTCTGTTTCAAACGATAAGATGATTTACTTAATCGTAATATCGATGTAATGTTATAATTAATAATTATGAGCTAATTCTGTTGATTGAACTATCAAAAGTTTAAAATGAATAAATAACTTTGTTGATCACATTGGCGTTCTAATTTAGTCCCAATCCAGCAGTCGATAACAAACACTTCTCAATTTATGGCTTAGAGAAAGGTACAGTCAAGCTTAATAGAACAATTTTACCTAAAAATAAAATTGATATTAAGCATACTTACCTTTCTCTAAGCCAATTTATATTTCTGTCTGCTGACTCTTAATTATAAATGTATGTGATTGATACCCTTATCAATCACTGTAAATTGAGCCGCAATGAGGTTCATGGATATCGTTCTGCGCTCCGCAAACGTATCCCCACTACCTGCCGGATTGGGGCGGATATGACGCTGCGGGGCTTATAGCGCTTCACCGTACCGGAACCGGATACGTCTATCTCAATTTATGGCTTAGAGAAAGGTAAGTATGCTTAATATCAATTTTATTTTTAGGTAAAATTGTTCTATTTTATCGCTTAGTACGAACCCCCTACACCCTCCCATATTCACACTTACCTCAGATTCAGGCGACTCGATATAAGACCCAACCCAAGTTTATAAGTGGTGTGCAGTGCCACAGTGTAAAAACACATCAATAACCACACACCCAACAAGGTGTTTATTTATGTCCCAAACAAGAAAAAAAATGAGATCAATGGATAAAGCTCGCACGGCGAAACCCGAACGACTTATTCACGAATTCGCCACTCTAATTCTGTGAAGACCATTTTGATGTGAGTATGTTACTAAGTATTGATAGGTTTTAAACTTAAAATGTTCGTTTGACGTGAAATAGTTGAAATATTGAGGCTATGAAATAACTAATATAATTGAGGTTATGTTTGTTTTGGTCTTGGAGAGCATTCTTTTTATCAATTTTGTTTACTTTTCTTTTTTCAGTTGCCAAATGATATGGAAACTATATAGAGTATCACAAGTACGTATGAAACCAAAACCAGGATGTATGCCCAAAAAAAGTATTTGCCAACCAGATGGGGATACACAAACATCTGACACAACAGAGAGACCCTGTATTGCTAAGAAACGAAGGATAATGGTTCTTAAAGAGTGAAAAGCAATTCAAAGAAAAAAGTATAAGTAGATAAAGAACAATCAAGTTCTGAAGAAATTGCATCTGCTAGTTCAGGTACATATTTTATTAACTCATTTATAACATAGAATATAGCATTGAAGAAGTTAACTTTATTCTCAGTATTATTACATACATTGTCAGTACACTCAAAACTACATAGATCCTAGTAATCTCCTATTTGTGTTCATAATTATAACTTTGCACATAAATAACAAAACATTTGTTTTACAGTTCAGCAGATTGTTGAAGAAGTTTCCCAATTAACACCAAGACTGTTGGATAAATCAGTTCAAGTACTCATTAGTATGTAAAACATTCAGAAGTAAAACTAACCAAACAAAAGTCAGTTCGATAAATTAGATGACATCACCATTGAAGCTGTTTCTACATTCTGTTTCTAAACCACCATTTAAAATCAAGCATGGTGTTAATAGTAACCCATCAAGACCAAGTATAAGTGTTTTGAATACATAGCCAAACAAATAGAACAATCAGATAGTGATACTTCTTATACTCCCTCCGTAACTCACACAGAATCATCAATATCCATAAAATCTCTTCAAATGGAGTCTACATCTGACTGTAGCGAGATGTTAGAGGATGACAAAAGGAGAGAAGATTTAAACGCTTTAGAGTGCACCTCGAAGAAAATGAAAAAAACCCCCCGTTCTTATATTGATGTTCCTTAAGTTGTTTTTATTTAGTTAACTTGATTCAAGAACAGACAAACATGCAGTTTAACCATATTTTACTATGTATTTTTATGTTACCTTGCAATCAGTAAATTATAACTAAATAATTTGTATATTGTCATCATGTATCCATGGTTATTGTGTGTAAAGTGTATGCTGTAAGCAGTTAAAACTACATATCTGTCATAAGGTTTGAAAGGTGAATCACTAGCCTCATAAAGTGCCCAAATTTTAATGAGCTAATGTAACTTAGGATAAGTGCATTTTGTGTTGTGTGTGCACTATGTTTTTGCTTTCCTTTTTTTTGGTATCAAGTGGCAGAAAAGCAATTTTTCTGGTTACATTATTGATAACACAAGATTCGTTTGTACAATTTAAATGTAAATAATCCTCTCTTTATGAGGTACAGACGCCAGCACATCAAGCTACTACAATCTGTCAAATATCTTTAATAGATTTTCAACTTTATCGCTACACCATAAGGTTCAAAGTTGATTGGGGAAATTTGACAGTTTCGGGTAGCTTGATGTGCTGGCGTCTGTACATTGAAGGTACAGACGCGTCGTTCCGTCGCTTAACATTAGTTATAGAATAACAATAACGGTCTTTGGTGCGACATTTGATTTGATGAATAAGTAATCAGTATTAGCCTAAAACGAATACTCAAAGTAAATCGTAGATATGTTGAACTTCTTTGCTGTCCGTGTGTATAATGGACTCTCTATGCTTTCCAATTCCGCCAAGGAAAAATCGCTGTTAAATATTTATTTTATTTTGTGCACATCAAGCTACCCGAAACTGTCAAATTTTCTCAATCAACTTTGAACCTTATGGTTTAGCGATAAAGTTGAAAATCTATTAAAGATATTTGACAGATTGTAGTTGCTTGATGTGCTGGCGTCTGTACATTCCTTTCATAAATAGCATTTTCATTTCTGTAACAATACACCCGTTATTCTGACCTACACGAATCTTTGTTGTGGGTTAATGAGACTGATTGAAATAAAAATAACTTGAGTAATGTTAAGATAAATTATATTAAAAAACTTCAATAAAAATATACCAAATCCTTAGTCTTTAATAAATAATTTATGTTACAATAAATTAAGTATGTTTTATTTAAACCCAAAATAAAATCCGAGTTCAACTGTCGCTAATGAGACACAATTACTTTTCTTTTGTTACTAATCTTAAGGACGCGTTTACGAATTGACGCGCTTCAATTTTAGGTATTGAGTCTCACTACTACACGTGCACGGCTCACACACACAGCGACATGCGCGAAGCGGTAAAATTATGAGTAAACTGACACGACTTGATACTTGAGCCTAATTTTATTTAATTTTTGCCATGTATTTTTTTTTAAAGCTTACGTTGATTTGTTTTCATATAGTTTGTAGGTAATGTGAAGTGTTCATAAAAGTAGATGCTATTTACTTAATTTCACTGGACAGTGATTAATCAAGTACTTGCCAAAGTACGTACCTATGTATTAATTGCGAACGAGCATAGTGAAAACAAATATAAAACAAGCTTTCGTAAAACAAATACAACGCAATGGATATTGTTGTACTGTCAAATTGGAATGGATTGCCATTCCAAGTGTGTTACGCAATTATGATAGCGTACTAAGCAGTGGCGTGCATTGCATATAAGCAGTGCCTACCTCGATAAATCACCATAAGCCTGTCAATTACATTTTAGTGTATGTAAAGAAACTCACTAAATTATCATACCTAACAAAAAACTAAATCTTCATACATTTTCGCGCGGCAGTAGGCAGTCGCCAGACGGCCTGCCTACTTTAGGGTGATAAATTGCGAAGGTCGAATAACCAACCGAGTATGAATGTTAAAATCGTTCGTAATTTAGCCGTGCGAAGAAAGAAAGTGACGGATAATGAGATCGCCGATAGTGAGATAAAAATGAAAATCCAAGATGGCGGCTGTATTTTTTTTTTTTCATCATGGGTGTCGTTTTTATGGTTTTCAAGGGTGCTAAAGCCGATAGTGAGGTCAAAAAGAAAATCCAAGATGGCGGCTGTAATTTTTTTTAATTTTTCATCATGGGTATCGTTTTTATGGTTTTTAAGGGCGCTAAAGCCGATAGTGAGGTCAAAATGAAAATCCAAGATGGCGGCTGTAATTTTTTTTTTCTTATTAGATACTTTTGTTTTATGTTTCTGATTAGTGACCGCGTCTGCGTAGACTAGACCCAGCCTAGTGCCCGCCTACCTATTCTGCTACGCGTCATGTTCGTGAACGGGCGCCGTCGGTTGAGACTGGTCATCTCTTAACTGCCAAGGCTTATTTTTTATCTTATGTCTTGAATTAATTCTTCATTTGTGTCTTTTTTACATTTTTCTCACATAGTGTACCCAGGATTTTGTAATATCTTGATTTAAAAGAGTGTCCATGGAGTTTCCTGCCCGTTCTTCTCCAAAGAGATCTACGTTTTGGAATGGGCAACTAGCTTCAACTTTCTGACTAACTGACAGACTATTTAATTTTGACAATTCAAAAGTGCCTATAGAAGGTTTAATTAAAATAAATGCTTTGAGTTTGAGTTTGAAAACAAATGCACGCCACTGGTACTAAGCCGGACCAGGAGCTGTAAATGATAAAAATTAATAAAAGTGACGGAAAAAAAAAACATTAAGTATGACAACGTGAAGAATGTTCTTGTAGTTCCATATTTCTTTTAAATCTTGGATCTATGAATTCTGGGAGAAGACAGGCATGAAGTTTCTTACCAGAGCTTTTCCCAAACGTCTTAGGTCTTGGCCTAAAATCACAATCGAGTAAAGAGTTAAAAACTATACACATTCTTATCAGCTATCTACTCGTGTATCAGTTCCAGAAGCAGTCTTCAAAGTGACCTGAAGGTGTACCTTCAGGTCACTCCATCCAGTCCGGAGGTAAGGTCTCAACATAACTACCAAAAAGGGCCGAAACTCGGCACACATAGCTCAGCTCGGCTATTAGTTCCAGTAGCAGTCTTCCAAGTACACCTGCAGATCACTCCATCAAGTCCGGAGGTAAGGTCTCAACATAACTAACGAAATGAGCCCAAACTCGGCACATCTAGCTCAGCTCGGCTATTAGTTCCAGTAGCAGTCTTCGAAGTACACCTGCAGGTCACTCCATCAGGTCCGGAGATAAGGTCTCAACATAACCAACGAAATGAGCCCAAACTCGGCACACCTAGCTCAGCTCGGCTATTAGTTCCAGTAGCAGTCTTCGAAGTACACCTGCAGGTCACTCCATCAGGTCCGGAGATAAGGTCTCAACATAACCAACGAAATGAGCCCAAACTCGGCACATCTAGCTCAGCTCGGCTATTAGTTCCAGTAGCAGTCTTCGAAGTACACCTGCAGGTCACTCCATCAAGTCCGGAGGTAAGGTCTCAACATAACTAACGAAATGAGCCCAAACTCGGCACATCTAGCTCAGCTCGGCTATTAGTTCCAGTAGCAGTCTCCGAAGTACACCTGCAGATCACTCCATCAAGTCCGGAGGTAAGGTCTCAACATAACCAACGAAATGAGCCCAAACTCGGCACACCTAACTCGGCTCGGCTATTAGTTCCAGTAGTAGTCTTTGAATTACACCTGCAGATCACTCCATCAAGTCCGGAGGTAAGGTCTCAACATAACCAACGAAATGAGCCCAAACTCGGCACACCTAGCTCAGCTCGGCTATTAGTTCCAGTAGTAGTCTTTGAATTACACCTGCAGGTCACTCCATCCAGTCCGGAGGTAAGGTCTCAACATAACTAACGAAATGAGCCCAAACTCGGCACACCTAGCTCAGCTCGGCTATTAGTTCCAGTAGCAGTCTTCGAAGTACACCTGCAGGTCACTCCATCAAGTCCGGAGGTAAGGTCTCAACATAACTAACGAAATGAGCCCAAACTCGGCACATCTAGCTCAGCTCGGCTATTAGTTCCAGTAGCAGTCTCCGAAGTACACCTGCAGGTCACTCCATCAAGTCCGGAGGTAAGGTCTCAACATAACCAACGAAATGAGCCCAAACTCGGCACACCTAGCTCAGCTCGGCTATTAGTTCCAGTAGTAGTCTTTGAATTACACCTGCAGGTCACTCCATCAAGTCCGGAGGTAAGGTCTCAACATAACTAACGAAATGAGCCCAAACTCGGCACATCTAGCTCAGCTCGGCTATTAGTTCCAGTAGCAGTCTCCGAAGTACACCTGCAGGTCACTCCATCAAGTCCGGAGGTAAGGTCTCAACATAACTAACGAAATGAGCCCAAACTCGGCACATCTAGCTCAGCTCGGCTATTAGTTCCAGTAGCAGTCTTCGAAGTACACCTGCAGGTCATTCCATCAAGTCCGAAACGAAATAATAATATTATGAATTTATAATCCTTCCTACTTACTTCTAGAAAAATTATAAGACTGTGAATAAAATCTGTCCTTGGGTAGTAGGTACATTATAGAATGCGTGAAGTATCATGTTTGGTATGTCAAATATTTTGTATCCGTACAGCGATCTTTTTCAGCACAAGCTGCTGCTTACAAGCGACACAGAGTCCACTCACGACGGCGGCCGAGCGCAGACTAATATTTCATTACAAATTTTTGTGCAATAAACCAAGACAGTGACCAGTAAAATAACCCTTATTTCAATCCAATAAGATTCACGCGTTACAGCTAAATATGTGAAAAAATAGACTCCGATTTTTATTTTTTTCTGAGCCTATTTGTAACATTTTGATAGTTCTTTTTACTACCTTTTTGAGTTGAACATGTCTGCTTACATAAAATATTTATAAATAAATAAATTTATGTTATTAAATAGAAGAAAAATATCCCCAAAGTCAGCACGATATCGTCGATTTTGTGTGAAGAGGCAACGGAAATTATTTTTTACTATATTAAAAACCAACATTTTTTAATGAAAAATAGCTACCATTTGAAGATGAAGGAGTAACCTATCTGTGGTAATTATTAGTTACATTTGGTTTAGTCTCATTTTGCTGCAAAATGTACCGTAAAACTACTTATTTTTGTCAGATTCGTAAACGCGTCCTTAATAAGATTTCAACAGTTGAGAGGAGTGCAGCTTTCTGTCTACTAATAAGCACCTGCGAAAAGAAAATTAATATTACAATTAGAGCAGTGGTATCGGCCCCGACTTATGAGTTGTACATATTGAGTTTGAACCCAGACAGGCACCTTGTGTATTTATTTAAATCACCACTGCTTTCAAAACTGTGAAGGAAAACGCATGTCCTTGAACCAAAAATTCGATGACATGACATCCACCAACCCGCACTGGGCCCATGTGGTGGTTTACAGCCCACTACCTCTCACAGAGAGGAGGCCTGTGTCCCAGCAGTGGGCATGTTATAGACTGATAATGTATATCTATCTATGGTATGGGTTTGGTTTCTGCACTTAGTCCTTCAGTGGACCATTGTGCGTGGGAACCGAAAAAGCAAAATTAAAATGTTTAATTTTGCTTTTTAGTTCAAACTTTCTAAAGAGCATAGGTTCATTCATTAAACATAATATGTAGTAGCTAAAATAAAATATAATACTGCAGCGCCTCCTAGTGATTTAAGAATCCTCACTAATCAACCACAAAGCCATTATTGATGATGAAAACCGCATCCAAATCAGACTAGTAGTTTTGCTTTAGCACAAAAAATGTTTACTGCAGTGCCCCCTGGTGAGTTGACATCGTAACACCTATCTAAGAACATGCACCAATCAAATTCAAACCCATCAATGAAAACCACATCAAAATTGGACTAGTAATTTTGGAGATAAATGGCAACATTGGTTTGCACAAACACATCCTCTCACTCCAAACGCACATACCGTTGTGGGTAATAAAGAAGAAACAACTCACAATTAAAGTATTCAAGGAATGATATCTCTTTCGGTTAAAGTACCGCTCTTCATGAATTGTTGGGGGTACTATAGCAACATGTGTGCCATCAATGCACCCCAGAACTCCAGAAATGCCAAACTTTCTATTGAATCTGCAAAATATAACACATTATTTATATAAATTAGGATCTTAGTCTAGGTGTGCAAACAAATAGATATGGAAAATATTGCATTGTGCTTACCCTCTTTTGATTTCATTACGGTCTTCTCTGGTGCTTGGTTTGACATACTTCTTAAAAATATGTGGCATAATATGTACATCTATTCTGTCACTTGTTTTATTGCTCGAGAAACTGAGGGTTGTGACACGGCATGACATTGAGACTGGCCTACCAGTGTTTGGTATGAACCAGTTGCATAAAAAGCCAGTGCAACCAAGATCTAAAACGAGAATAGAGATGTTAAAGAATAATTGATCACATTATAACATACCTATGTACCTACTGGCGCAAAACGATAGTAAATATGTACTAACCTTGTTTCCGTATCAATACCGTCAGAACGAAGATTGACGGGCATGTGAGGACTAATTCCTTCAATCAAAGCTCTTACGAGGTCTTTGGAGAGTCGGTACGTTTTAACGAACTGACGATGCGTGAGGTCAAAAGCATTATTGTATAATCTTGACGAGAAAAAAGCATTATTGTATAATCTTGACGAGAAATTTCTCCTTCTTACGTTCCCGATGTCAACCTCGTGGGCAAGTTCAAGAAAATCCATATAGAACATCATAATCCTATGTCAGACGACGAAAGCAATTTTTTATCGACTCTGTATAAGTTGCACTTTACCAACTTAAGTTCAACCGTGATTTTTTGACAGATAACCGCTTCGATTCGATTCTAACAAGTGTCAAAATAATAGTAGAATGTGACGAAACATAAATTGTGGGTAAGAACTAAACGTTACGCGCATGTTCGATTTTGTTAGCAGAATAGGTTTTGAAATCTTTTCGATCGACCGTTGGCGTAATCGAAGTAGAAACGTTGTTCATTAGTAGAATGTGAAAACGCATATCAGCCGTAGTTCCATGGCGAATTTTGTTTGTAGAATCGGCCTCCTAGATCGATGCGGTAAAATTTGCACTTTATTAACTTATATTCAACCCATAAAGTAAAAGTACTCTGAGGTTCAACCGTGAATTTTTACAGATGAACGGTTTTGTTTCGATTCTAACAAATGTCAAAATAATATTAGAATGTGACTTAGCGTCACGCTCATGTTCGATTTTGTTAGCAGAATAGGGTTTGTAATTGTTTCGATCGGACATTGGTTTAAACTAAAACGTAACTGCAGTGGAGTCGTTGTTCATTTGTAGAATGCGAAAACGCTTAAAAACCGCGTTTCAGTTGTGGTTCTATTGCGATTTTTGAAGAATTTTATTAGTAGAATCGGCCCCCTGTGACTGTAGATAAACCGTTCTGTAAACATTGGTGGTACTTACTTACTTGCTTAATATTTTTTAATACAGTTGTTCAAAAAGTGGTGTATTGCAGGGACGTATAGCGTTCGGGATGTGGGCTATTACATACTAGTGCTTTTTTTTTTACCTTTCCCGAACTCGTGCGTGTCTCTTTCCCAACTGTCAAAATAATGTCTATTAAAAAGAAAAACCAACCATGAAGTTTTTACTAAAGAGTTTTTGTGATTCTAACAAATACGTATATTTCTAAAAAGAAGCTACTAATTTATTTCAATATCAGATTTAATGATTTAATTGAATGAGTTAGGTTAGGTTTCATTTCATCTCATTAAATTTCATTTATTGCATGGAGAGAAGAGAAAAAAGCAATATTGTGTTTATATTATTTTATTAAATTGCTTCATTTTTTCGCAACTGTATTAAAAATAGTCGTTCAGTACACCTGCGGAACCGTCATTGCAACTTGTTCCGACTGTCAACCCTCGCCTTCGGCTGCGCCTCGGCTCGGGTAGACATTTTTCGGAACTCTTTGCAATGACAGCCTTTCCGCACTTGTAATGAAATATACTATTTGTAAGCGCGTGGGGTTAACGACTTACACAATTAAACAATTTTCTTTGTTTGATTCGTGATTTAATGACACAGAACACTATTACTCATAGTTTAATGACAAATTGACAAGTAGTGGCGCGGAGCGCATGAGCGCGTGTTTCTTCGTTGGCAGTTAGCGGAGCAAGAGGGCGAGGGCGCGGCTCGCTCGACGCAGACGCCTTGCGGGGCGTGAGGGCAGGCGCGGGGTGCGCTATTAGAGATGTGAAGCGCGGCGCAGGCGACACCTTGGTCGTGTCGTGTGGTCGCGTCGTGTAGGCGCGAACATACTCCGGGGCCGGTGAAGTCCAGCAGGGGAGTGTGGACGAGGGCTTCCGTCGTCGAAGCTGATGAAGTTGCGCCCTTGGCGCTGATGCAGAATTACAGGTGTAGCGATGTGTGCCCACGATGCAAGAAGTGAGTGGCAGTGCGGCGCTATATGCGGCAGTGCAGTTATGTGGACGCCGTGGTGATGGCGTGCACGTGAAGCAGTATTAAGATGTTTTCGTTTTCATTAAATATTGTTTCTATTTTCTTTAAATGTTGTCTTCATTGATTACTTGGAAATGTATGATGAACATCTGGATCAGTCTAGTAAGGGGCAGAGGCGAGTGAGGGACCGCTTGATGGTGCCTCTGGTAGTTGAGATATCGGCGACACGGGATATGCCATCCTCTCCAGGATACAGTTTGGCTATGCGCCCCAGGCGCCAGCATAGCGGCGGCGTATTATCCTCCTGAATGAGGACTAAATCACCGTTAGCCAACTTGGCCTTATTTTCACGCCATTTCGTTCTCGTTTGGAGCTCAGAGATGTACTCCCGTTGCCACCGTGTCCAAAATTGCTGTCGCATTTTTTCGATGGCCTCATATCTTGTGCGGCAGTGTGCGCTGTTATTGATGATTGGCGATGGCGGTGCGGTCAGCGGCCGGCCGATTAGGAAGTGTCCTGGGGAGAGAGGAAGGAAATCTGTAGGACAAGAAGAAAGTGGGGACAGGGGTCGACTATTCATTATAGCCTCAACCTGCGCAAATAACGTGGACAACTCTTCGAAGGTTAGACTAGTGTTGCCCATTACACGTTTGATTATATGCTTAGCCGATTTAATGCCGGCCTCCGACAGACCAGAAAAGTGAGGAGCGTAAGGTGGATGGAAATTGAAGTTAATTTGCATGTTTGCTGCAAGATCACTAATTCCTTTCGCGTTTGATTTTAGAAATTGACCTACTTCCTTGGATGCTGCCACGAAATTACGCCCGTTGTCGGAAAATATCTCTAAGGGTTTTCCTCTACGTGAAATGAAGCGTTTTAAACATGAAATAAATGCGTCCTTAGAGAGGTCGCTAACGGCCTCCAAGTGCACACACTTGAACCTAAAGCAGATGAAGAGACATAAATAACATTTGGATACGCGGGCACCACGACCTTTTTTATTTAGTATGTGAAAGGGCCCTGCGAAATCCATCCCGATAGACTGGAAGGGTGGAGCGGGAGTGACTCGCTCGGGGGGTAAATTGCCCATCATAGGTGTAAGAGTTTGCCCTTTGTGGCGGCGGCACACGACGCAAGAGCGTACGGTGCTGCGGGAGAGCTGTCTGCCGTTGATCGGCCAGAAGGACTCTCGGACAGAGTACAGCAGTTGCTGTGGACCTGCGTGCAATAGGCGTTTGTGTTCCTGGCGAAAGATTAAAATGGTCATATGATGTTTAGAGTCTAAAATTATAGGATGTTTTTTATCGTGGCTATAGCTGGAACGATCAAGCCTACCGCCTACTCTCATGACACCTTCCTCGTCGAGAAATGGGCTAAGAGCTGATATTTTACCTTTAAGTATGGATTCCCCTTTTATTAGTTTATTGTACTCTTCCGGGAATGATTGTTTTTGAGCCTCTTTGGCTAATAATGTTAGCGAAGTGTTCATCTCTTGAACTGATAGAGGACCTCTTACAATATTTTTATTTTTCAGGTATTTAATGTACCTTAGTACATATGCAAATATTCTCTTGATTCTGTTGAGAGTGGAGAAATCTTCAAATCGTATAATTTGTGACTTGCTTGCGGTCGTCACGAGTAGGACCTTCATCTCAGGTAAGTTGGTTTTACTTGGTTTTTCTTGTGATGGCCAATGATTTTTATCCATGCCGAGGAATGACGGACCTGACCACCAGTCTTGTAGAGTGAGTAGCTTCTCTGCTGAGACACCGCGGGAGATGTAGTCAGCCGGGTTGGCAGCAGTGGGTACGTGACGCCATGAAGAAAGGTTTGTGTTCTCGCAGATTTCTACGACCTTGTTAGCAACAAAACTCTTCAGTTTGCTGGGAGTGCTGTTGAGCCATGCGATTACGACACTGGAGTCACACCAGTGTGTGCACGTCGAGATAGAGTACCGCAGAGAGTCCAAAACAGTTTTCGTGAGATTTGCGGCAAGTAGAGCTCCAAGTAGCTCCAACCTTGGTATGGTAAGAGACGGTTTAGTAGGCGCCACTCTTGATTTGGCACAGAGTAAATGGACTGCTACGTTACCTTTGTTATCAGTTGATCGTAGGTATATGCATGCGCCATAAGCATGCATGGATGCATCACAGAAGGAGTGTAATTGAATTTCTTGTGGATTTTCACATAGAACTCTTCTTGGTATTGCTAAATCATTTACAGACAGAAGGCTAGAACTCATTTTCTGCCATTCCTTTCGTAGATCATCTGGGACTGGCTCATCCCAGTCCAATCCTCGCCGCCACAGCTGTTGAATAAGCATCTTCGGCTGGACAGTGGACGGTGAAAGCAATCCGAGTGGGTCAAAAATGCTGAAAGACGATGATAGTATTGCTCTTTTCGTAGTCTTCTTTGTAGATTCGGGGCTTGGAGCTTCAATGGTGAATTGAAGAGAGTCGGATCGCGGGCTCCAGCCCAAGCCGAGGGCACTGGAGGCGTCGCTTAAGCTTAACTTGCTCTGCAGGTCGACACTGGAGATGGGAAAGATGTCTGGAGCATTTGACCTGAACTTTCGGAGGTTGAAGCAGCCAGATTTCAACATAGCGGTGACTGCATTCAGTGTTTGTAGTAGCTCTTCTTTAGTGTTGGCTCCTGTTAGTAGATCGTCGCAATAAAAATCCTTTTGAATTATTTCCTTGACCTTTTCATCGTCGCAGTCTTCTCCAAGTTGCCACAGGCATTTAGTGCTCAAGTAGCTTGCGCTGGCGAAGCCATAGGTCACGGTGTTGAGCCTAAGTGTTCTTATGGGGAGATTATCTTCTTCACGCCAAAGAATAAGCTGCAGGTCTCTGTCTTCTTCGTGGACATCGACTTGACGAAAGAATTTATCGATATCTCCAGCTAATACGTACTTGTATAGGCGAAATCGCAGCAGAATTGAGAACAAGGAGTCTTGTACCTTGGGGCCAATCATTTGGATGTCGTTTATGGAAACGCCAGTAGATGTCGCGGCGGAGCCGTCGAACACGACGCGCAGCTTGGTGGATTCGCTCTGCTCGCGCAGCACAGCGTGGTGACACAGGTAGTGGCGCCGGCGCGACGGCGGCGGCTGCTCCAGCGGAGTGCAGTGGCCCAGTGACAGGTATTCTGCAATAAATTCACAGTAGGCTTGCTTGAGCTTCGGATTTTTGCGGAATTTTCGTTCTAAAGAGAATAACCTTTGTCTTGCCTTATAATAGGAGTCACCAAGCACATCGGTAGAGTCTTTAAGTGGAAGCTTTACAGAGAAATGTCCATTTTCTTGGCGGGTAGTGTGTGTCTGAAAGTGCTGCTCACACATCTTCTCACTATCACTCAGGAGAGGCCTTTTTGGTAGCTCTTCTAGCTCCCAAAATCGGGCAAGTTGTTGATCAAAATTATTGTTTAAATGATCGTCATTTCTTGACAAATTACACTGAATATTTCTAGGTACACAGTTGGAAGGTATAGATATAGGGCCTGAAACCAACCAGCCCAACTGGGAACTTCTCAAAAATGGCAAATTTGCTCCAAGTGATTGCTGCTCTCTTCCTATAATTTGCCAGAATAAATCCGCACCAATCAGCATGTCTATTTGGCCTGAGCTGTTGAAGGAAGGATCGGCTAGTGGAGTTTTTGGCGGAATCTTGAAGTAGCTTAAATCTATGGTTGAACTAGGAATATTTGCTGTAAGTTCCGGTAGAACCGGGCATGCCAGTGTGGTATGGTAGTCTGTATGGCGAGAATGTATGCGGACGACGCTTCTCTCTGCGATGAATCCACAGTGTGTATTGCCCATACCGGTTATCCTCGTAGTATTTGTCGGTATAGCAGGTAGGCCCAACTTCTCTTTCAACTCTCTAGTTATAAATGTGGCCGCACTACCGGAATCGAGAAGGCAACGTACTTTCTGGCATGCATTGCTACTTGGGTTTGCCACGTCAATAATGGCTGTAGATAGTAATACGTGATTGTTTCGTTGTACCTGAGATGAGAAGTTAACCGAAACTTCGATGGTTGATTCAGGAACGTCCGTGGCTTCAGCAAGGGCAGGTTGCACAGAGACGCTGGTTGCAGGCTGTGAAGTTATGTGAAGCAATGAATTATGCTTTGTGTTACATTTCCGACATGGCCCTTGAGGACAATCCTTGGCAACATGTCCTTTTTTAAGGCAATTAGGACATAACTTCAGGCGGTAAATTTCAGCTTTTCGTTGTTCTGGAGTTTTGGCTAAAAATGAAGGACATTTGTAGATGCTGTGATCTGCACTGCAATAGTTGCAGACCCAAGTTGAGTCTCCGTTAGGTTTGTCATTGTTAGTATTAGCTTCTAGACATGCTAAGGATTTGCAGGCGCGCTCCTGCTTATTCCTCGAGTTGTGATTCTGGCTACTAGAAGTATTCTCTACAATGTTAGCACGATTTTGTAAGAATTTTATTAATTCGCTTAGTTTGGGCATAGTGTCATCATCAGGATTCCTATGTTCGTCCCATGCTCGTTTGGTAGTGAAGTCAAGTTTGTGGTACATAATTTGCACTATCAATGGGTCCCATTCGTCCGTGAACTGACCTAAACTTGACAGGGCTCTGAGATTTTTGTTGACACTATAAACCAATGCTCTAAGAGAACTTTCAGAATCACGGTGAGTAGGTTGTAGTTCAAATAAAATTGAATCTATGTGTTGAGTGATCAAGTGTCTTTTGTTATTGTACCTCTGACACAGCAGGTCCCAAGCAACAGTGTAGTTTTTGTCTGAGACCGCTAGGTTAGTTAAAATGTTGGCTGCTTCGCCGGTTAAGTAAGAATTGAGATAATGGAATTTGTAAATAGGAAGTAATCTTGAGTTTTCATGAATTAGTGATTTAAAAGTATCTCTGAAGTCTAACCATTTAGAATAAGTACCATCAAACTTTGCTATTTCTATTTTAGGTAATTTAAAATTCACACTGTTAGAATGCTCGCTCTGAAAATGATGATGGGATGGAAGTTGTTGAGATTCACTAGGGCATTGCCACAGAATTGTTTCTGCCTTCGCAATCAATTCTATAAACTTAGAGTCCGTGGCGTCCCTCTCATCAATTTCAGTAGATATAGTTTCTACGGAAAGCTCATCGATTTGATCTTGCAGCACAACAAAGTTTTTAAATAAATCTCTGATCATCTCTAGTTTTAATTTAAGCTCATTTACTTGTGATTCTTTGTATTCGGATATGGGTACTGTCTCAATTTGGTTTAAGTAATTTTCGAATTTAGTTAGCCTACCACGGATACTGGCACGTTTAGCTTTTAAAGTTTTGATATCCATGGCGATGAATTAATCAATTAACCACCTTGATGAAGACAGCACTGAATCACTAGTACAAATAATGGAAAGATCTTACGTTCCTCCTCGTCTGGCTATCGGTGGTTACCGGCACTCCCTCGGCGTCAGCGAAGCGAAGCGACCACGCCCGGGCTTGGAGCTTGGGGCGGGGGGCCTGGGGCACGGGGCGGGCACGCGTGCGGCGGCACGACGCGCTTGATGATTTACCCGAAGTGATGACGGGCTCTGGCCGCAAAGATGGGCACGGGCACCTCTTGCGCTGAAATAGTCGGCCCAAGGCGGGGTATATAACGTGCAATGCAAGCCAAGGATAGTGCAACTAGAGAACGGGAGGGGTGTAAACAAACCACGCACAAGGCACAAAATAAACACTCGTTAGTAAACAAAAAACAATTAAAATAAGATAGCAATGTTGCACACGTGCACAAATGCTGGCTAGCCCATCCAACACGTGCGGGGGGATAGCGTGGGCAACACGATATTCACAACACAATGAAACAACACAAAATGGCGCACAAGTATTTTTCCAAGTTACTGTAGCTACCTATTATGCAATCGCACTATTGCACAGACAGGGCTACAATAATCAAGGGTATAGGAATAAAATAGATAATGCACAATGCTTGCAATAGGCCTTTCCCGTTTTTCCACAGAGTACTTTTGATAGACTGAAATATTCCTATCACCAAAGACTACAATATGATGCTGTATAACCTATCACTGCTGTAGTCACAGAGTACTTTTTGATGCTGTAGTTGTCCAGCAATCACGCAGGCTATAGACTACAGCAAAAAGGGGGTATAGGTAATAGGAAATTGGATGAAAGGAAACTTAGCTGGGTAATCACGGGATTCACGGGCCGGCCACACCGAGTCAGGCCGCACCCGCAAAGTAGCTCGGTTCGCTCGTTTCGCTCGACACGCACGATGGTCGAGGGCTCGAGGCTCGCTGAATGCACACGGTGATGGTAGCACGAAGCTCGGGGAAGCACGCACGAAGTGTAGAAGGCTCGGAGTCTTTTCGTCCGACGATTGCAGTTTACACGGTCGCCATTATGTAAGCGCGTGGGGTTAACGACTTACACAATTAAACAATTTTCTTTGTTTGATTCGTGATTTAATGACACAGAACACTATTACTCATAGTTTAATGACAAATTGACAAGTAGTGGCGCGGAGCGCATGAGCGCGTGTTTCTTCGTTGGCAGTTAGCGGAGCAAGAGGGCGAGGGCGCGGCTCGCTCGACGCAGACGCCTTGCGGGGCGTGAGGGCAGGCGCGGGGTGCGCTATTAGAGATGTGAAGCGCGGCGCAGGCGACACCTTGGTCGTGTCGTGTGGTCGCGTCGTGTAGGCGCGAACACTATTCTTTGTCTAAACATGGAATTAGGAAAACTTTATTAGGTAAAGACACCTGCCTGCAGTTAGTCAAGTTTGTAGAAACCGGTAATTTAATGCCATTTTTTCCTTATGTTCCATATTTACCTAGGTAGGTATGCTATTGAGGAAATAATACCTGATATTTATAAGACACATGTGAATGTTACCTATTACTACATATGAATTGTAGCTACTGTTTTATTTATCATAACATTCCCACTCCCAGTAGATGAACCACCTAACTGCTATTGTGATGATTTACCATTTTATGTTCACGACACGACACCATATTAAAATAATTAACTTTGTGTCTTGGCCTTTTTTTTTTTTTTTTTTGGGTGGGAAATCATCAAATGACCCCTCCCGCTCTGGGCGGAGCGGAAGGGAGTGTCAGACTCTTACTGACTAAAACCCACCCGTGTTCCTTCAGTTGCCTGTGCCAGGGGCCACGGTATCTCTTTCGAACAACCCGCGACCCTGGTGGGCATCGGCCCTAGCGGACCCCGTCAGTTGGTGCTGACATCTCCTTGAGGCGCGCGTGGAACACAACGCGCCGTCGACCCGGGCCTGGTCCTTACCGAGCGGCGAGCTGCCCATTGCTCGCCGCCCGCAAGCCCGCGCCTACGGTGGCCGGGAATCGGCTATCGACTCCCGACGCCCGGGGCGTCTCCTGCGGCGGCTGGGGGCGTGAGGGCGCAAGGATTGCCTCTCCCTCACGCGCTCCGCCTCCTCCTTCGCGAGCATCACTGCTTCGCAGAAGAAGGCGATAGCCTCCCATGCACTCTCGCTCCGAACCATGGCCCGGACTAGGGCCGGACGCGAGAGATCGCCGCCGCCGATCGCCGCCGTGAGGACACGGCGGTGCTCTGCCCAAGCTGGGCAGATCTCCACCGTATGCTCCACCGTGTCCTCCGGGCGATCCACACAATGGTGACACCCGGGCGTTTCCTCCCGCCTTATTCGGAACAGGAACCTCCCGAAGCAGCCGTGTCCGGTGAGGACCTGCGTTAGGCGGAAGGTGAGGACGCCGTGGCGCCTCTCTAGCCACTCCTCAAAGAGGGGACTTATCGCCGCGATTGTGGCGTGCCCAGCACTGGGTTGCGACAGTCGCACTCTCCATGTCGCCATGAGATCCCGCCGGAGCTCTGTCCGCTGCACCGCGATTTCTCGCGGCAGCGGAGTTACGCCCCGGCGTTTCACCTCCTCTCGCCACTCCCATATGTGGGCGAGGACTTTGGCCTCCAGATCCCATGGCGGCAGTCCGGCAAGGAGGCTCGCTGCCTCCCCGGAGACCGTGCGGTATCCCCGGACTAACCGGACGGCCATGACCCTCTGGGACGCGTTCAACCGCCTGGCTGGTCGCCGCCTCAGTGAACGCGCCCACACCGGTGCCCCGTAAAGGGCCATGGACCGCACGACCCCCGCGTAGAGCCTCCGGCAGGAGGCGTTTGGACCCCCTAGATTTGGCAGGAGCCGCTTCAACGCAGCCCCGGCCCGCTCCAGTCTGGGAGCCAAACGTCGGAAGTGTTCCACGAAATTCCACCGGCTGTCGAGGACAAGTCCCAGGTACTTCATCGTCGACTCGACGCCGATGTGAACCCCTCCTACCGTTATTTGGGAACCCGACGGTGGCGCGTTCCGAGGGCCATGAAAACACATGGCCTCGGACTTGTGCAGGGCCACCTCGAGTCCCAGTTGCCGGATCCTTTCAACGACTGTCGCAACCCCGCGTGTCGCTAGTTCCGCCGCCGCCTGGTGCGACCTCCCCTGCGCCAGGACCAGCGTGTCGTCAGCGTAGCAAACTACACTAACGCCGCTAGGGAGGTCGGCGCGCAGCACCCAGTCGTACCCGATGTTCCACAGGGGCGGCCCCAGGACCGATCCCTGTGGGACACCGCACGACATCTCTCGCCGATTCCACTCTCCCTGATGACCGGGGTAGATGACGGCCCTATCCGTCAGATAGGCCTCGACCACGCGACAGAGGTAGGTCGGCATCCGGTGATACCGGAGTGCCTCCCTGATGCAACTCCAGGGCAGGGTGTTGAAGGCATTGGCAATGTCTAAGGACACCGCCAAGACGACCCCACCCTGGGCAACAGCATCCCCCGTCGTGAGGGCTCGTACGCGCATGACAGCGTCCACTGTAGAGCGCCCCCTGCGGAAACCGAACTGGCCGTCCGCCAGATCCGGCCCCACCCGCATCAGCTGCCCGACGAGACGGTCTGCAATGACTCTTTCAAAGAGCTTGCCCACCTCGTCGAGCAGCACGATGGGCCGGTAAGCGGGCGGAGAGTCCGCAGGGCGCCCCGGCTTCTTGATGAGGACCAGCTTCCCCGTCTTCCATCGTAGTGGGAACTGGCCCCCCTCCAAACATGCGCTTAGGAGCCCCCTCAGTCGAGGCCCGAGAGCCTCCATGGCCAGAACCCAGGCTTTCCCAGGTAAGCCGTCGGGTCCTGGGGCAGTATTTTTGGCATTCAGCCTACGTACCGCCACTCTCAACTCTACCTCGGTCACCTCCGGAGAATCGTCGTCGTCGTCGGGTGTGTGGTCCTCATCGGGCACCGCAGGAGGCGGAGCCATGGGCGGGGGTGTATGTTCCCCTCGCGAAGGGAACAGAGCGCCCACCACGTCCTCCACGAGCTGGGGCCGGAGACTCTGCGTCAGCGGGGGAGCCCATGGGCGGAGTTTATCCCGCACCATTTTGTAGGGGCGTCCCCACGGGTCCCTGTTCAGAGTCTCCAGCGACTCCTCGCGGGCCAGTCCCCTGGCCCGCAGGATCTCCGCTCGGAGGGCGGTCTTCGCCGCTCTGTACCCCTCGTACAGCTCCGCCTGAATGGCTTCGGTATCCGGAGGGCGGATACGGAGCCTGCGGTGCCTGGCGTACCGGCGTCGTGCAGCGACGCACGCCTCGCGCAGGGTCGTCAGCTCCGGCGACCACCAGTACACCTGGCGCCAGGCGCGTCCTGGCCGGACCCGGGGCATTGCCATGTCACATATTTCGGACATGGCCTCCCGGAACCACTCCGCCTCGTCGTTGATGTCAGCAGGCCTGTCCGGTGGTGACACCCAGGCCTGCACGATCGAGGCTTCCAGGAGGAGCTCCCGGTCCAGCTGCTTCAGCGCCCACCGCGGACCACTCGGGGCCTGTCGGACTGGCGCGCTTGAGGTCTGGGCGGAGACGTCGAACCGGATGTACCGGTGGTCGGAATAGGTCTCCACCCCCTCCATGACGCGCCAGTCGACGACGTGCGGCAACAGAGCGGGGCTGGCGAACGAAATGTCCACCACTGATTCACCCCGCATCCGCACACACGTTGGGACAGAACCCCGGTTTAGGACGACCAGGCCTGTCTCCAGAGCCCAGTCCTCCACCATCCTGCCCCGCGTGTCCGTATACCGGGAACCCCAAGCCACATTCTTGGCATTGAAGTCCCCGAGGACGAACACGGGGAGGGAACGGAACCCGACGACGACGACTCTCAGCTCCACAAGGGAGTTGTGGAATTCGGCGAGAGTTCGGCTCGGGGAGAAGTATACCCCTACCACAACAATCCCCCCGAACCGTGCTGCTACGCAACCCCGTCCCCTCTTGACAGCCTCGAGGGACGGGGTACCGGCGGCGGCCGACGAAATTAGGGTCACTGAGCCGCTCAGGTCCTCCACCCAGTAATCTCTGGGCGGGACAAAATACGGCTCAGCGACCACGGCGATGTTGATCGACCACTGCGCCATGCTCTGGAGCAACAGATCCTGAGCGGCGGCGCAGTGGTTGATGTTCGCCTGGAGGAGGCGTAATGGGGCCGTTATTGGCACTCCATCTCAGCCCCCTCCCTAACCCTCTGTGAGGGCCCTGCCGTGGCAGTTCCAGCGGCGACAACGGTGGAGGCGGCAGCGGCGGTGACGGTGGCTGCGGCTGCGGCGGTGACGGCGGTGGCGGAGGGCTTACCCTTGCCTTTGGCTCTGGCGGGTGGAGCGCAGGCCTTGCTCCCAACCCGGTGATCGGCCGGCTTGCCAGCTGCCGCACATACGAAGCAGTGCGGCGTGGCCTTACACGAGCCGGCCTTGTGACCGGGCTGACCACAGCGGAAGCAGTGACTGCTGCGGTCCACCTCCGAGGGGCATTTCACTCCCACGTGGTTGCCCACATGGCAGCGGAAGCACCTCAGAGGTCTGGGTTCCAGCAGTTTCACCTGCGCGGAAACCCAGCCCACCAGGAGCCTTCGGCCCTCCTCGGCTATCTTCCGGGCCGCCGACACGGGGCAGCTCACTGTAACGGCTCGCATCCCCGTGTAGTCAGGACGGATGGTGCCTGCCCTCACCTGCTCGGCAGAGCACCCCCCAGTCCTAACGATGGCGGCCACCACCTCTTCCGCCGTCGCGGTGTCGTCCAAACCCAAGATGCGCACATCAGCGCATTTGGTGGGTCTGGACACTCGGGCCTCGTTCGCATTTAGCGACGCCCTAAGCCTTTCGGCCAGAGCGTCAGCGGTCGGGCCGCTGGCCGCACCGGGGACCTCCAGCATCCGGGCACCAGTCGCAGTGACCCTTACCCGGACGCCACCGGTGACCCCGAGCTCCTCGAGCTTCACCGCCGCCCTCGCTTTGGCGAGCACGTCGCCGTAGGTCATGCCCTTCTTCTCCGCTTCCGGCTGTAGTGTGATCACTACAGCTGCGGTCTTCGGGGCACGAAGCCTAGCCGCGACGTTTCGGTCCTTGCGCCGCTGCCGCCTCTCCTTTCTTTTGGCCGCCCTTGCTGCCTTACCCGCCTTCCTCTTCTCCCCGACTACTAGCCATTCGGCGTCGGTCGGAGGAGCTTTCGGAGGCGGGGGCGGCTGTCTTGCCGCTTGGGTTGGGGCCCTCGCGGGTTCCGGCACGGCTCCGCTTTTGGCCTTTTGGCCGCTTTGGCCCGACGGACTCTGTTTGGCCGTGGTAGCCGCGGCGGCGGCATACGAAGCCGCCTTCTTCCGCTGGCCCGAGGTCGGCTGGCTGGCTGCTAGAGGAGGACGCAGGACAATGGCCTCGAGAGCCGAAAACCGACCCCGGAAGGCAGCCAGCTCCTGCCGCACCAGATCCAGAACCCGGTCCTCAGCCGACACGGTCCCGCCCTGCCCATGCCGCGCCCTTCCCTGCGGCACCTCCCGGGGGCCCGCTCCTCGGAGCCTGCCCAGGTCCGCTCGGAGCTCCCCATTTTCTTTCCGGAGAAGCTCCATTTCAGCCTTCAGGCGGGCAACCTCCGCCCGCATCTCGGACATGCCGTCCGGCGGAGGCCCAGAGTAAGCGGCCTCTGCTGCCGCCATAATGGAGGCCGTGGCTGCCGATATGGCCTTGTCTTTAGAGGTTTGGAGCCTCTTCAAGGTCACGCTCTTCATAGCAGCCGCCACAACCTCCGCAAATTTAGTCGCGCTCTCGGGGTTGGAGTCCCCAGCGGCGTCCGGCCCACCGCCTGACGACTCTGAGAGGGCCGCCCTGCGGCCGGTCTCTCGCCCCTCCACGTCGCTCTCCCCGCGGGCTCCAGGAGTGCCGGGCCGCTCAAAGCGAGCTCCTCCACCGCGCTGCGCCGCACGACCTCGGCCCCTCCTCGCCGTCGACACTTTGGCAGCCGACAGGTTCTCCTCACTTGCGGTGCGACCCATCGACCCCGCTTCGTCCGAGTCTTCCTCGCGCGGCCTCTTTCTCCAGAATTTGGAGAGCTCGCGCAAGTCCTGGTCGGACATGGTTCGGTCCTCTAATGGACGGGAGCCTCCTCGGCTCTTGTTGCCATTGGCAAACGGAAGACATTCGTTGCCCCCCCCAGAATACGAGTGGGGGCTTGACGTTCCCGAAGGGAACGTGGCGGATTCTCCGACTGCTGAGCAGTCGGTACCGCCCTGGGGTAGTTTTTTGCCGTTTGTCTTATCCATTGTTTATTGTTCCTTTTTAAGGGTGAGGTCCCTTTTCGCGCTAACGGCCGGATCCCCTCCGGCCATTCATCCCCTCGGCACGCTAGACCTTGGGATTGGGGTAATTTTTTATAGAGGTTGTCTACCTCGCGGCCCGGGCCTCAGTGGCCCGGACCCCCGGTCCTGTCAGTTCAGGATTACGGGGTGACCGACGGCTGGGCAGAACCAACCGCCGCCCCGGCGTCCCCACGCTGCCGCCGGATGCCGGACAGACGCAGCGCGGGCATGGGACACCCTCCACCACCCACACTCTCGTGGGTACCGCGGTCGAACCGCCCCGTGACGGTCTACGCCCACTCACCTCCTTCTGTAAGCAGAGGGGGAGTAGACGCATGACCGTCCGTCTGTAGCCCGGTTCCCTTCACCGACCATCAAGGATGATCGGTGACTGGAACCGTGACCTTCTCCGCCTGTCGAAGATTTGCCGCCCGCCCCAATTGTCCACCCAAACCTGGTGGGCAATTGGAGCCGACGTTGCCCAGGGTGCGCCACGTGGAGGCTCTTCAACGTGCACCCCTTGTGTCTTGGCCTTAAGTGCAAAAAGCGTGAAGCCCAATGAACAACAAACAGATACCTTATTACGCGTCCAGCTGTTTCCCAACTAACACATTATTTACTGATTCCGCTGTAATAAAGAAACCCTTCATAGTGAAATTACCCTGTCATGAGTGAATTACTCATTTTAGCGTTATTAATAGTAGGAAAAATCCACAGCCAAGAACCGCTCGTATCGCAAGTTACCAATAACCTACGACCTTTGCGCGCGCCTGCGTTTTATCGCAGACCAGTTCCATATCAGGAATATATGGGGCTTCGAACGTCGCGACCTCCTCCACGGCTGTACACAAATCCGCCCCGACCAGCTGATCGTGACCTCCCGCAAAAAGTGAACCTGCCGTCGACCGTGAGAGAGAACCAACCGGAACGGAAACTATTTGTTTCTTCCAAGATCCCAGACAAGATGAATCGACCTTTGTTCGATAGTAATCCAGTGAATAACACCGAATACTATATCAACGATGTGTACGAAGACATTAGTTTTGATAATAACAGAACCCCAGGATACGTCATAAAACCAGCTATAAGGCAGAATACCGTAAATGTGAAAAGTGTAAATGTGACTACAGTGAAACCAGCTTTCGTGAATACAAACATTTCGAATAATGGGAGCTTTCCAGAAATCAGTTTAGATGAACGATCATCCTTTAACGGCGACCCGTGTCCTGTAGGGTTCGCCAAGGTAAACGGACAGTGCGTCAAGGCAGACCAGTGACCTGAGTGCAGCTCAACTAATGAACAATAAGTTGTTAAAGATGTATCAAGTGACCCTGAAAAACACTTCATCCCTTTCAGTGAACAATGCGTGAAAAAGTGGAAGCTAATTAAAAAAAAAAAAGGCAAATGCGAGTCGGACTCGCGCACCGAGGGTTCCGTACAATCATGTTTTTAAATTTTCATCGGGGAGGCCTATACTCGTCAGGGAATTTTAACACCGCCGTGCACTGCGGTGTAGAATATTACAGTTTTATGTCAGCGCCATCTCTTGCCCGATGGTGGAACTGTGGAGTGTAACTTTTGTTGATGATTTCTGAAAAAGTGTGCTATTTAGAGACTTCGTTTTATTTATCCTGTAATCTTTACATAAACTTCTAACACATAGAATAATTTCAGATTTTTCTCTTTGCAAACTTCGGAGATAAGGGGGACGGTATTTTTTTACATTTTTCATCAAAAGTCGAAAACTGTGCGGCCTAAAAAAAAAGAAAAAATGTTTGAGAATGTGCAAACTGCGCTCTTTCATATGATACCCCACATGCCCTATAGTAGCCCCACTTCGAATTTTTCAGACCCCCTTTCAGTCCTCGTTGCAAGAAATATATATCTATTGTTATTTATTTCTTATTTGCAAAATAGTTGGGCAAACGTCATCTAAAACTATTCCATATTTCAAGTTGATAGCATTAATAGTTCTTGAGATATCTAGCTGTGACAGACAGACGTAGTCTCACCATAAGGGTTAAGTTTTTACCATTTTGGTACGGAACCCTAATTATGTGAAAAAACCTACCTACTGCAAAAAGTTGGTAAACCTACATAGAGGTAGGTTGTGAAGCTATAAATACATAGATAAAATGGTAAATTTTATTTATTCTAATAAAAGGAATTAATGAAGTGATTTATTTTAATGTTGTGTTGTTTAGCTTAATGAAATAAAGTTCGTTTGTAAATTGTACAGGATAAACGCATGAAGAAATTTGTTTTTTTCTATAACTTTTATCAGTGATTCCATTAGAACAGACTGTCAACTTTACATTCACAAAAGAAGGAATCGGAAATACCCGAAGTACCTAGTCGTTTGTTTAGGTACCGTACATTAACTTTCTAATTTAATGAAAAACCCGAGACAAGTTGAATAAGACGCCGCAGAAACCAGCGTGACGATGCGGCTATTAGGAAGTACAAATTGATGACTTAGGTAGGTACACGGCGACACATCAATACATTTCCAATATTAGCTGACCTCGCATTGTAAGTAAGTATAGGTTTTTCGTACAATGAGAAGTCACTTTATACTGGAAATGTATAGCTTGATGTGTCACCGTGCGTACTACATAATTTTCGCACTTACAGGGGGCCTAAAAAGGCCACTTTGGAGAATCATAAAAGGATAACATTATGAATCGTAATTTGGCGAAGACAGACCGTGTTTTTCTTTTTTTTCGCTGCACTACGTAGGTATAATCAAAGACATGGGGGTTGGATTTGGATCGGATTGATTGGTATTATGATATCGCGAAAAAGCGTAGCAAACCACGCTGACGCCATCAGGGAGGTCGGCCTGCAGCACCCAGTCGTAGCCGATGTCCCACAGGAACGGCCCCACAACCGATCCCTGCGGAACACCGCACGGACATCTCTCGCCGGTTCCACTCCCCATAGCGACCGGGGTAGATGACGGCTCTGTCCGTCAGATACGCCTCGACTATTCGACGGGGGTAGGACGGCACCGGTGAAAGACACAATTATATTACTAGAAATAGGTAGATCACTACAATTAGTTCAACCAGGTTTCAGGCTGGCTAAAGTAGACTCGTATTTCATAGGCTACTGTTTAAAATGTTACAATAAAGTACCTACCCAACTACTTCAACTGAATGAAACGAAATTTAAATCTTGTATAAAACGCACGCTATGCAGCCAGGCATATTATAAATTGGGGCTGCTGGTCCTGCTCCATAAGGACCCACAAATAAATTGATTAACATTGGAAAATACTGTTGGAGCTGCTGAAGATTTTAAAATACTATTTTTGCATTATTTATATTCAATCTACTAGTAGCACATGTGTGAGTACTATGTACAGACGCCAGCAGGTCAACCTACCCGAAACTGTCAGATTTTCCCAATCAACCTTGAACCTTATGCTTTAGCAATAAAGTCGAAAATCTATTAAAGAAATCTGACAGATTGTAGTAACTTGATGTGCTGGCGTCCGTACATACTATAAAGCTTCCATTTACTGGGTACCTACGCCTTTCATTGACTTGAATGTGCTCTGGCGGCTGAGAGTATGTCATGCTCACTCAAATGTCTCGCTGATGGTGGCGCGTGTGTTGGATCATTTAGCTCCCTTCAAAATGGTTGAGCTGAATGGTGCTAAATACATGCGTCATGTTCGTGAACGGGCGCCGTCAGTAGGAACAAGACTTTGTAACCATATATTATTTTGATTTCAAAGAGCGTGTCCATGGAGTTTCTTGCCCGTTCTTCTCCATAGGTACCTACGCTTTGGAATGGGCAACTAGTTTCATCTTTCTGACTGACCGACCCCTTGACAATAAATTCAAAAGTGATTGAAATAAATGCTTTGAGTTTGAGTTTATAACTTTACTAGGATACTGGCGCCGATTCTGTTTTTCACAAACTAGACTAAATTTAAGTTCCTGCATCTTTTTCTTTCTATTTCATTAAGAAAAGGACAGAAGATAAATATTAGTTTAGTCCTGTCAAATTAAGATACTCCATAGACAATTAGACAACTTTAGACGAGATTAAAAAATTGGCTACTAAAAATACGTCAATTTACGTCAGGCACTGACTAATTTGACAGGACTAAACTAATATTTATCTTCTGTCCTTGTCTTAATGAAATAGAAAGAAAAAGATGCCTGAACTTAAATTTAGTTTAGTTTGTGAACAACAGAATCGGCGCCACTGTCCACTAGTTTATAGCTTGCGATCTGTCCGCGCCATAATGAATTTTCAGTTAACCTTTGCAGAGCAATTATTCTATTACTTATAAAAATGAAGCATAGAAACAACTGAGAGTGACTCGATATTGATTACTCTCAGTGGTTAAAACGATTGATAATTTTCATAAAAGTATTTTTTTATCGAAGGATCTAATCTAACCCATCTCTAATATTAGTTCCACGGTATCTCACGTTGATATCAGCGCTAAAATGGCGAAAATCAAATTAATGTCTACATTTTGTCATCGATAGTATGAAGTCCAGCGTACTTGTTGTGTCAGTGCCAATACACTAAAATTCCCTAAACATGAGTAAAAACTGCAAGACATTTTAGAACTTAGCACAGCTCGACAAAAATATAAAATAAAATACAAAAAAAATCAGGCGTGATCGAGGTTAAGAGCGGGCCCATTTAGTAATAAAAAAAATATCTTGCAGCGCTCTTTTGTTCTTACTTGATCTTGGCAACGATCTATTATCAGGCACGTGTCTGCTCCACCTGGATTTTTATGAATATCTCAGAGAAACTGATAAACATTATCACAACAGAAAAATAAAAAAGTGACCAAAAACTAAGTAAGATGAAAAAAAAACTAACAACCCTACGTATGTTTCTACAAATATGGTAACACTAGAAACTATTGTCAGTGTCATTGTTAATAGAACGTGGAGTAGCCGCCTAGCCGGCATTACTCTTTTTGTAAAAGATTTACTATTTTTTCGGAAATCTATTTTTGAGAATTTACCCTTTACCACGCCAAGTTTTTCAAAGAGAAGATATTATAAATCCAGTTTTGATAAGGTTACTGTTCAGAACAAGTTTCCAGTTAAAACAAACACCACGTGTGCGATTTTGTTCACCACAACCACATACTTAGGATCCTATAACAAGCTTCAGGTTTCATAAGGGATCGGCATACGTACAGACTATAAAGTCGTGATTACTGTATAGTACAGACGCTTCAGATAGCATCCTAACGTCCACGTGCCACTAAAATGTCTGTCAAGGCCGAAGTTGACCTTCGCGATGGACTCTCTGCAGCACAGATCTTCGAAAACCGTGAAGGGCTGACCTACAATGATTTCCTGTTGCTACCCGGGTACATAGACTTCACCGCTGAGGAAGTCGACCTAACGTCGCCTCTTACTAAAAAAATAAACCTGAAATCACCGCTCGTATCCGCTCCTATGGACACCGTAACCGAAGCCGACATGGCGATAGCGATGGCACTCTGTGGTGGCATCGGCATCATCCACCACAACTGCACACCAGAGTACCAGGCCAATGAAGTTCACAAAGTGAAGAAGTATAAACATGGGTTCATCAGGGATCCTGTGTGCATGGGCCCCGACAATATTGTAGCTGATGTTATTGAAGCAAAGAAAAAAAATGGTTTTACTGGATATCCCATCACAGAAAATGGCAAGCTGGGAGGGCGCCTGATTGGTATAGTCACTTCTAGAGATATTGACTTCAGGGAGGGAGACCCTCAACTGAGTCTTAAGGAAGTAATGACACCCATTCATGATATGATAACTGCTCAGTCTGGTGTCACTTTACAAGATGCCAATTACATTCTCGAAAAGAGCAAGAAAGGTAAATTGCCTATTATTAATGGAGATGGTGAGTTGGTTGCTCTTATTGCAAGAACTGACTTAAAGAAGGCTCGAAGCTACCCTAATGCATCTAAAGATTCAAACAAGCAGCTCTTGGTTGGTGCTGCAATTGGAACTCGCGTAACAGACAGAGAACGCCTGAAGTTGCTAGTCAATAATGGAGTGGATGTGATTATTCTTGATTCATCTCAAGGAAATTCGGTATATCAGATTGAAATGATTAAATTTATTAAGAAGACCTACCCTGACATTCAAGTGATTGGAGGTAATGTTGTGACAAGAATACAAGCTAAGAATCTTATTGATGCTGGGGCTGATGCCTTGAGAGTCGGCATGGGCAGTGGCTCTATCTGCATAACCCAAGAAGTAATGGCTTGTGGCTGTCCTCAAGCAACTGCAGTGTATCAAGTGTCGTCCTATGCTCGTCAGTTCAATGTGCCAGTTATTGCAGATGGTGGAATACAATCTGTGGGTCACATTGTCAAGTCATTAGCATTGGGAGCCACAACTGTCATGATGGGTTCTCTGCTAGCTGGAACATCAGAAGCACCTGGAGAATACTTCTTTTCTGATGGAGTCAGGTTGAAGAAGTACAGAGGAATGGGTAGTTTAGAAGCTATGGAGAACAAGGATGGAAAAGGTTCAGCAATGAGCAGATACTTCCACAAGGAGTCTGACAAGCACAGAGTGGCACAGGGAGTGAGTGGAAGCATTGTGGACAAGGGCTCAGTTTTGCGGTTCCTGCCATACCTACAGGCAGGCATGCAACACAGCTGCCAAGACATTGGGGCTCGCTCAGTTGACATCTTACGTGAAATGAGCTACTCTGGAGATCTGAGATTCATGAAGAGGACTTACTCCGCCCAATTGGAAGGCAATGTACACAGCTTGTTCTCTTATGAGAAACGATTATTTTGAAAAAGTGTCATAATGTCTCGGAGACATAAAAACTAAACCAATGTAATATGTATATTTGAATGTAAGGAAAGATCTAGTTAATTTTTGAAGAAAATAATCAATTTTTACATGATAAGAAGACTATGAGTTTGAATGCAATTAGGTGTTAAAAATAAATATTATTATATAAGTGTATGTTATCCATTGCAACAGAGTATTCCATTTTAATATTTTATTATGTTTATTTCTTGGTGTTTTAAGATATACTTAAGCAATTTGTTGCTTTGTGATAAAAATCAAGTTTTAAGGAAAATAAAGTGTGAATCAAAATATCTTCGTTTTTATTACATTTATACACAAACCAACAAAAGACTTCATAAACAATACACAACAGCTAGGTGTTAATAAGATTACTCTTTTATCTTGTTAGCTGCCAAGACACAAATCTAGCACGGCTTCCTGCTTCTCAAGTCAAGTGGATGAGGGTTTATCAAAAGCTTATTTAGTAGGTAACGGCGGTTCGGGCCCTAATGTCGCACTATCGGAGACATCTCCGATAGTGCGACATACGGACCACATTTGGCCGCCGAAATCAACCGTGTGAGCGATACCGACTACATCAAGGCCACACGTCGCAAATTAAAAAAAAAAAATGTTTTGAATAAGCAAGACTAAAGTTACTCGTGTAACTTAGTTTTGTTTAATTAATGTAGGCAAGATTTATTAACAAGATGGCCCGCCGGCTGACACGGTATCCAAATTATGGCCCACCCTCAAAACTGGTGGGTTAGCCTTGCCTTATACATTTTATAAGAACCACCGCACACTACAGGCGGACCACACCGCCCGTTTTTGTATGCAAATGCGTTGCGCTAGGGCCCGTAAGCCCGGTGCGGCTGTAATGTACGCATGGCAAAAGGATTCCCGACATCTACAATGTGACGGATGACAGGTTTGTAGGGGGAGAGTGATCGATAAAGAAAACAACACTTCTACTAATAATCACAATTTATTGGAATTATAAATGCACAAGCAGGCATGATTATTTTAATTTGACAATAAATATCATAAAAGTGCTAAATAACTTAATAAAAATTATATGTGCTACAATCTATGATTTAGACTGGTGCGTCCAAAAATGTTATGCTTAACATTTTAAAAACTGCATCATAGCTAGCAATACTACCGCATCTGCACACGACGTAATAGTCTTCGAATAATAATACTCCTTCATCTTAAAACCAAACTCATTAGTCGTCAATACCGCGAAATAAAACATCGTAGATCTGTAGAGAGCGTAGGTAGCAACCTTGTGATAATACAAATATATCTTAAATACCTAATAATGATATCAAGTCAGTATTACACTGGGCTTCAACAAGATCTTGGCGCCACGTTGGCTGAATTAACTATAAGTATCGTTTACAATTATTGTTAGCCTCAAAATGCTTGGAGTTGATCTTGCTGACTATATCAAGACAACCCAGCTGATAGTCTACCCTGACAAACCACAGATAGACGTAGAAAGCGACCGGCTAAGTCTCAGTTGTTACGCGGTTACAAAAACTATCAAAACTACTAATTTCTTAACAAGTTCAAACTATCAAAGCGATAAGTTCGCTTATCAGTATTAATGAATTCAAGGCAGATGCAGACTTAGCCGGTCTCAAATTTCGATAAGCACACTCGTGAAACCTGAGTACATGCCTTAACGACGTCTGTCTCTTACATTCTCAAACCTAACGCACCAGTCGGAATGCACGAAGTCAAGCGACTAAAGCGTATAAATCTTACTGAGATTACATCTTAGCTGAATTCAGCACGTTTAAGCGTGTTTATAATATTTAAATCATCGAATTCATATTGACTTAAACTAGAGCAAAAAAACTCGTGGACCTAGGAAAGGGTGGAGGCACCTTTGATACAAAGCTTTGTTTATTATGGTGCTGTTTGCGATAGCGATTTTGTGGGTGTCTGCGGAGGCGAATAATGTTGGTGTCGGTATAAATTGGTTCCATCCACATTTTCTAGGGCCATGGAAGAACGACAACTCGCTCAAATGTGCTGATAGAACTGTAACACGGCACGATGCGTGTGCGCCTACTGCTTGGGTGCGTCTGCGTCGCCGTCATCGTCGTGCTCGCGCTGGAACTCGGGTCCGTGCGTGACGTCATCCTCGAACACGATCTCCTCAGGGTCGGGCGCGCGGGGCAGGAACTCCTCGCCTGGACAGATCTTCTTGAAGATCTGCTCAGCCTGTGAAATAAACGTAACTATTAATAATGATTTCCAATGATACACTTAACGTGCACGTTAAGAATTTCTCCCACTAAAATAATAAATTATTTATTTTAAGGGGCTTACAAGCGCGGTCACTGTCGGACTGCATAGAAAAGAAAGAGAAGCGCGATGACACAACGCTGGTAATTTATTGCAAAATATGAAGCAATTATTCAACTAAGTACAAAAAATCTATTGTTTGGACTAAAAATTAAAACAGTAGTTTTAGTATGTTGCTTGTGAATAATCTGACAAAAAATCAGAATGATGGTATGTATATTAGTATGGTTTTTATTGTAAAAAGAAAGTTTTTAGAGATATCTTCATGATTTTTTTTTATCGTATCAAATTAGTTGTATTATATTTTCAACACACTATCTACCTAGCATATAACCTGAAGAATATCATATATTTTTTTCATTTTGTTTACTGTTAGTAGTCGATCATAAAAGTACTTTTATTGTTTCTAAAACTTGCGTTTTTTGCGTTTAGGTCCTGTAAGCCCCCTTAATGCAGGACATTGTATTTTATTTATCGTGTGTAACTAGTATCTGTTATCGTTACGTTAGTGTGTTTATGTTCGTTTATCTCGTCAAAATGTAGGGAACAGCAGATTTTTTTTTTTTCGCGTTTTCAGGTTTGGTCCATACACCCTTCACGTCTGCAGAGTTTCGCCAGCTAATTTAATCACATCACACTAATATTATAAAGGCGGCAGTTTGTGTGTATGTTTATTACTTCTTCACGCTCAAACGGCTGGACCAATTTTGATAAAATGTTGTATGGAGGTAGCTGACACTTTATACTTTTATCCCGATATTCCCACGGGATCGACGCGGGTGAAACCGCGGGGCGCAGCTAACCTATAAAATGTTTTGGCTAAGTTTTTTTTTAAAGAACGTATACGATACGACGCACACGTCATTAGTTTTGTGAAACCTTGGGATTTTGCGTTCTGCGCGCATTGTTAGTAAAGGAGTAGTACGTAGTAATAAACGATTAGTTAGATAAGTTATCGACTAGGTACTGAACCCTATAGATGAACCGACGCTACAAATGTACAATCTGTATTGAGTAATGAAAAACAATAACAACGGTCATCTGATTGATTACTGACGGAAATAAATAATTATCATGTTTTGGTGCACTAATAATTTTCTTATCCAAGTTCTTTTCGTGTTATTTACTTAACAGAGGGCAGGCATAGAAATAAGGTTTCTAAAACTATCATTTATTTGGCGCAGCCGCGCGGCAGACATTCTTGCTAATTTCTTGCAACGGAATACACTTTTTTCAATTTTATTTGTAGAATATGTTGATTCTATCAAAATCAAAAATAATTTATTAAATTAAGGTGAGAATCTGCACATTTTGAATTCTTCCTAGTTTCAGCTGGGAAGAAGTGGCGCAACAAACTCCCGTAATAATTATATTTATTTTCCTTACTCTATCTACCTAAGGAAAATAAATTGGCACTTTATAGGAACTTCGATTGTTTACGTGGCCCTAATTAAGGGCAAAATTAATTCTACAATCTGGTAATTTTTAAAATAATTGCGTAACACACTATCAATCTCAATCTGAATCATTTTGAAAGATATTACTAATCAATGGATTCTTCTTCATATCATCTCCATACTAAATGCGAAAGTGTGTCTGTCTGTTACCTCTTCACGCTTAAACCGCTGAACCGATTTAGATGAAATTTGGTATAGAGATAGTTTGAGTCCCGGGAAAGGACATAGGATAGTATTTATCCCGATATTCCCACTGGATCAACACTTATGCGGGTGAAATTGCGGGGCGCTGCTAGTGTTCGAATAATTTGTCTATACAACAACGTAAATAACGCTGTGAATGTTGTTGAACTGTCAAAATGAAAACCATTGCTACTGTTAGTGTGTTACGCAATTACCCCGCTGCGAAGACTTTTATTTTAGTCCTCTGATCATAACTTTATAAGAGACCAGCCTTGAGCGAATATAAATAATATACCTAATCATGGAAGAAATGTTTCTTTAAAAGCGTGTCCCATTGATTTACTATGGCTTTTGTTTCCTTTTTCAAATAACATTAAATAGCAAATTTTGTGTGCTATACAAAATTAAATTTTCCACACCATTCACCGAGAGGCCTTGTAGTTTTATGCAATCAATTGTGCAATATTTGCTATTTTAAAGCTCATGATAAAGGTATAAACTTGACAGAAAACGCATCAGAGTTTTAAATGTTTCAACGTGGTAGTCAAAATAGGCTAAAAATGTATTTGCAAGTTTATATACAAAGTTTAAATTGCCTTACTTATTGAATGACTATTTCATAAAATCATGACATTTGAGGCCAATTCTAACTTAGAGAGTTGTAATAATGATTAAATTATAATTCTGTAATTACATATTGTTATGGTCGCGAATCATATTTTGATCAGCTTAAATTTGACACTGACGCTGACCCTAGCCATTGCAAAAAATCACGATAATTCTAATTTGGAGGGCTACTTTATCGCATCCTCATTAACTATGATAGGTTCACCTTGAACACGAGGCAAATACGCCAACGACAATCTCCAGTATAGTTCGCAATAATTTCATTGTTATCAAGTTTACCGAATAACGTTGACTTCCTTACGTTTATCACAGTATCATGTTTTCACAGCGAGACTATGTTACTAAAAGAACTTAGGGGTCACGGCTGCATCACTAATTGAATTGTCTCGTGTTCATCCACAGAGAATGTTAATAGCATGGCAGCTTGAATGGCAGTTTGAATATAATAGCTTAATAGATGTCTAAGTAGCTACGGGTGTTGACCAAGTATTGTTTTGCGAACTGACACAGAATATTTATGGTCATACTTTGACTTGATTATATGATTAAGAGGAATTAATAAAATAGTATTAACGAAGATGGATGATAGTACAGTTTCAAACAACAGTTACAGTATGCAGTTTGCTCTGGACGTTGTATTTATGCTAGTTGTGCGGTAAACTCTGCTTGCGCGATGCAGGATTTTCCGTGAAGTCAGTGTGATGCGTAGTACGCATGTGGCGGTGTAGATGCCGCCACACTTCCACCCTCTCCCAGGAATAATATAGGTCTGGCGGCCCAAAGGACTGATTAGTGGTTAGACAACTAAGGCCAACCAGAGTTGGTAGTTTAGGAGCCCTGCAAACTCTTCTGGATTTCTCGAGTGCAAAACTCAAGCTACCCAATAAAGGAAATCTCAAAACGCATCTCGTCACTATGTGCCCTGTGGTTTGTACGCAATTTTTTGCCTAAATACGTATTTTAAATAATGCGTACACGAAATCGACTGATGTTGATAAATTTTATTCACTGTTTTGTGAGAAAGGAAAAATAATTAAAACAATATTGTTTGTGGTTTGAAAAGTCGAGTTCTTGGTCTTGAAGATGACTTGAAGGTATTTTTCAATTAATTTAAGTAATACTGGCAAATCGCTAACATACGCAACAAGTTTTCTGAAAAATGACTCGAGAATGACGTTTGCTCATCAATTTACAAGAAACTACTATTCGCACACCTAGATCTGAAGAGAGCTAACTCTAAAATCTCAATTTTTGAGGTATGCATACTTACCATCAAATTCCCTAACTCACTACCTAGCGACCAACAAAACAGATTCAAAAATAGTTCCATTACCTACTCAACTTAAAAAGTATTGATCAATACAGCAAACTCCTGCAGTGCATATGGACATAGTAATCAGTTTTTCAACTTTCCTGAAAAAAGTGTTTTTTTGAGTTAATCGCTGTTTAGATCTAGGTGTGCGTATTGATTTCGAACATTAAAAAAATATCCTCATCATTGTTATACCGTGTGGCAGGGATATCGACGCGCAACATGTTACCATGGATTTAGTACAGACGCCAGCACATCAAGCTACTACAATCTGTCAAATTTCTTTAATAGATTTTCAATTTTATCGCTAAAGCATAAGGTTCAAAGTTGATTGGGAAAATTTGACAGTTTCGGGTAGCTTTATGTGCTGGCGTCTGTACATGATTCTGAAGCCCGCTGAGTTGACATTTTTCGTCGGATAGTAAAAAACATACATTTTGACCGCGTATGTGAAAATGTATGGAACAGGGATTTTTTAAAACATGCAACAGAGGACCGGGGTAAGGTTATTATAACCAACGAAAAATATCTACTCTAGGGGGTCCTAAATCATGTGCTGAATTCATGATTACAGTTTGCGCGTCGATATATGCCACCCTGTATGGTGTACTAGCAGGTGGCTTGACCATTTTTTTCAATTTCGATACAAAAAATGTTGAAAAAACCTATTAAAAAAACCCAGACACAAATGTATTTTTTCCTAATATTTAGTATAGCTTCCAAAAGATTTAAAAATCACAAATAAATCTTCAGCTATCGTTTAATTTAAATGTAAATTTTATTTTATGAAAATAGAATATTGTCAATGAGTAAATCAAATGTTTCCGAGAACTCAAAAGTTATGAAACTATTATTATCAGGTGCTGTAACTGAAACGAATGGTTTTGAGCCGCGAAAACTATACTTTTATAGTCACATAGACCTACATTACAATATTTTTTTGCATGCTCCCAAATAGATTATAAATTGTATTCACAAAAGGGGTTGATTTTCGTCCACGGATCCTAACACCACACTCGTTACAGGTGTACTTACCAGCCAACCACGGCAATGAGACCACTGGGTGTAATGCGGTCCACCTCGGATTCGGTCGCCTGCTAAGCACGCAGCAAGTCTCACGTTCTTTTTCCAAATCATCAAAGTCTTTTTGGGTAATTCCAAGACTGACAGTTAACAGTAAACTTGGTTGGCTAGCAGCCGTATGCACTAAATAGAACGTCACAAGTATATTTTCGGGCCTGAATGTCATTTCATGGAGGCGCTGTCGGTAAACATTTGTGAAATTGGACCACAGAAATTGTATTGACAAAACAAGATGGCGTCGTAAGTTCCGATTTTGGCCACGCGCCACAATAGCTGGTAGCACTGTATGTACTAGTGTGAGGAGTGTGTACCTGTTCCACGGCGCGGTCGAAGTCTAGTCCGGCGTCGGGTCCCGAGCACACGTGCACGCTGTCAACGACACTTGTTACTGGAGCACTCGTGTCTTTCACGTTGTAGAACAACGACCATAAGCACTGGAACAAGACAATATATAACAATATACTTCTAAAACTAATAAATAATCCTCCAGACCAAGTTTCGGCCATTGCGGCCAATCTCACAGGAGACTGGCCATCTACGTGGGAGATATTATAGTGCAAGCATGTGTTCAAGACACAGGTGCATTCTCTCATCCCTCATTCTTATTCTTATATTCCGATAGGGGGGCAATCCGACACGACCGGGGAGAGATCAGGCGCAGGGCCAATGGTTTAACGCACTTTCCGGGACTCGGGGTAACACACCGCCCACTTCTAAACTCAGGGCTGTTACTGAGAAATTCCTAATGGAAAACCCAATAACACTGCCCGGCCTGGGAATCGAACCCAGGAACCCACGTAAACGAGAGAGAGCTTGCAAGATGTGTAAATAAATGTTAGAGTTCTTCCAGAACCAACCCTGTGCAGTGTTGTGTACACAACCAGCCAATCGCAGCTCGCTTGAACACCAAATGTGATTTCAACAACAGAGGTAGCGAGGGGATTAGACTGCTAATCAAGCTTATTGATACTCTTCATATAAGACATTTATTGCTGGATGCAGCAACACTATGCTGCATTAATAAGGTCGCAGCATTCCTGCTTTTCTAATCAAATGGCCAAGTTTTATCTTTAGCCTGCAATAACAATTAGGCCCTCTGGTACCACAAAACACTAATTATACGTTTAGCACTAAACATCGTTCTGTTTCCGTCAATGTTTTAAATATTATAATAAGCACTAAACGCATTTAATTATCTGTGGTGCAAGCGGCCCCTAAGCGCCGTGTATAGTATTTTTATCTTACGAAGCGATGCGCGCTTAACTTGTGGTTACCAAGTGTACAAAAGCGCTGTGAATGTGCGTGTAAGCGCAGGAGCCCTCGGAACCGTCTGAGACCTGGGCGAAGTTGGAAGTGTATGCGTGTGTGTGTTACGTGCTGACGCTACTCGTCTTCACGCACACATTCACAATGTGTTGGTACACTTACTACAAGTACAGTCGATGACCAACATTGCCTGACCCACTAGAAGTGGGTTAGATAATGTTGGCCACCGACTGTACCTAAAGCGCGCGTCGCTACATGACATAAAAATACTGCATTCTATTTAAATTGGATATTGAGCAGTTAATACCTTAGGTTTCTCCGCTTCTAGAGTTTGATCACCGCCGGACATGTCGAAGATCTTCTCTGCGATGCCCATGAGGTCGGACTCAGCATCCTTCACCTTGTTGGTTATGAAGTACACCACAACTGCAATAAACAAATTATAATGTATTTTTTATTGATAAATGATGATAAATGATAAATGATATTTATTTCTGTAAGTAGGTTTGTACAAACACTTTTACACGTCAATCATATTTTTTTTTTTTTTTTTAAACTAGATGAGGTCGGCGTTTCCTGACTATTCTGAGAAGAAAGGCCGAAACAAACTCAGAAGTCACAGTCTCTTTTAAAGTCCAGACAAAATCTTGGTCAGATCGTGTGAAGACCATGTAGATTGGTGTCTGAAATGGTCTTTTGAGGAAAGAACCACACAGATTGAGCGGACCTGTCCAATCAGTGCACGCATTTGTCAAAAATCGTGCAGCTCAACTCAGAACTTGAGGAGCTCAACGATTCGACGAACAATACCAAAGACAGGACATTTGGGTAGGCCGCATAAACTACTCAAACTGCCAGATCATGATTAAAACTAAGAAGGAAAAAAAAGAAGAAATGACCCACATAGTCCTCACATTCACAATAATTAAATAAAAAAAAAAATAATAAAAATTACTTACAAAGTAAATATTCATGTCATTGTCTAAATAAAATTCATCAATGTCAATGTGTATATAAAAAATCCGGACATAATCTTTGAGGACCATGTAGATTAGTGTCTGAAATGGTCTTTTGAGGAAAGAACCACACAGATTGAGCGGACCTGTCCAGTCAGTGCACGCATTTGTCAGTAACCGTGCAGCTCAACTCAGAACTTAAGGAGCTCAACGATTCGACGAACAATACCAAAGACAGGACATTTGGGTAGGCCGCATAAACTACTCAAACTGCCAGATCATGATTAAAACGAAGAGAAAAAACAAAAAATTACCCACATAGTCCTCACATTCACAATAATTAAAATCATATAATACTTTATACAGTAAATGTACATGTCATTATTTAAGTAAATAGATACTTAAAAAAAAAAAAAGAAAATTATTAAAGTGTAAAATAGCAAAATAAAATCAACATTCTAAACCTATTGGAGCAGCTCAATCCCAAGCCTTTTTGTCCTCAAAATAGTCTTTTACAGTATAATAGGCTTTCTGAGATAGTTTTCGCTTTATAGAAGATTTGAATTTATTAAGGCTTAGTTCTTGAATGTGGCTAGGAAGTTTATTATAAAAACGTATACATTGGCATCTAAACGAGCCACCTATTTTTTTGAGCCTTGTTGTAGGAACAACAAATTTGTGTTTGTTCCTAGTATTTATGTTATGGATATCACTGTATTTTTTAAACAGATTAATATTTTTATGTGCATACAAAAGATTATCATAAATGTACTGAGAAGGCACAGTCATTATATTAATCTCTTTAAATTTGTCTCTGAGGGAGTGTCTGGGACTTAATTTATAAATGGAACGAATTGCCCTTTTTTGTAAAATAAAAATTGTCTGAATATCGGCGGCATTTCCCCACAACAGAATACCGTACGACATCACACTATGAAAATAACTAAAGTATACTAAACGGGCTGTCTCTAAATCAGTTAAATCACGAATTTTCCTAACGGCGTATGCTGCAGAGCTAAGCTTTTTTGACAATTTATCTATATGGGGGCCCCATTGAAGCTTGGCATCCAACGTTATGCCTAGGAATACTGTGGTATCTTCGGGTTTCAACTCTTCATCCTTAATGAGAACACTAGTTTCTACTTGTCTAACGTGGGGTATGGTAAACTTAATACATTTAGTTTTTTTTCCGTTAAGAAGTAGGTTATTGACATTAAACCAGTTAACTACTTTTGCAAGGGCGTTATTTACATTGTCAGTAACAAGCTGCTGACGTTTGAGTTTAAATAAAAGTGAAGTGTCATCTGCAAACAACACTATATCATGTTCATCCCTTATGAGGTAAGGCAAGTCATTTATATAAATAATAAATAAAAATGGGCCGAGAATTGAGCCCTGGGGGACCCCCATTCTTACTACAGATCCGGGTGACCTTTTTCCGTTAACATCAACTCTCTGAATCCTATCACTCAAGTAAGAAGTAAGAAGATCCAGAGAGGCGTTCCGGATTCCGTAGTGGTGCAGTTTCCTGATTAATGTTTCATGAAGAACACAATCGAATGCCTTGGACAAATCGCAAAAGATGCCCAAAGCATCGCATTTGTCCTCCCATGCATTATAAATATGTCCTAAAAGTTCAACTCCTGCATCGGTAGTCGAACGACCCCTTGTAAATCCGAACTGTTTGTTATGTAGTAATTTATTTTTATTAAAAAATCTTTGCAATTGATTTAAAATAAGTTTTTCAACAATTTTACTAAAGGTAGGTAGTACTGAAATAGGTCTATAATTAGTAGGGTCTGATGTACTACCCGATTTAAACAACGGTATTATTTTACTGTTTTTCATAAGATCAGGAAACTCACCACGGTCAATACAATTATTAAATATAACAGCTAAAGTAGGTGCTACAATGTCTATAATCGACTTAGCAACATCCACAGAATTACCCCATAGATCTGCGGTCTTTTTAACATTTAACGTGTGAAAAGTTTTAATTATATCTTTACAGGTTACATATTGGAAGTGAAATTCAGAATCGCAAACTGGAACGTTTTCTTTAAGTAAAGACTCTGCAGCAATGGGTGATGAGTTAAGAGATTTAGTAGTTGATACGGGAATCTCTGCAAAGAAATTTTCAAAGGCCGCGGCGACTTGACAATCTGATTTAATTATATTGTCATCAATAACAAGGCTGTAGTCACTACTTCGGGTGCATGACCTTCCCGTTTCGCTATTAATTAGCATAATCAGCCTATAACGTTCCCACTGCTGGGACACAGGCCTCCTTTCGGTCAGAGGGAGTGGGTTTGTAATCCACCACGCGGGCCCAGTGCGGGTTAGTTTGATTTTTTATTATTAAACATTTATTTATTTATTTTTATATAGTCAGTTTTTCAGAATCAGACCAAGGTTCAAAACATGGTAAGTGCCTATGTGTAGTGGTATGTACTTTCTCATCCTCACCTGCCTAGCCTTTTCCAGCGCGAAAATGTTGGGAAAACCAAGTACCACCAGTGAATACCAGTATTTGCATGCAGCTGAATACCAGTATTTTACATGAAGCGACTGCCTATCTGACCTCGACAAGCCAGTTACTGGGTAATGCGATGAGTGGTATGTACTTTCTATGATAAATAAAACGCCGCAAATGTGCTGCGTCTTGCAATGCAAAAGAAGAAAACATCTCAATTAATTTATGACATTAAGAAATGGTCCTGTGTGACTGACTTGATTTTAATAATCACGGAGGTTAAGATCAAGCACCCCCCGGGTGGGGCAGCCGGGCTAATGCCCAGAGTGGCAAAATTGAGGTCACCGGGCGGTTGCACGGAGTCCTTAATTTTCTCACTAGGAGATAATTTTTATATGCTTATCAAACCGACAAAAAAATATTTTTAATGGTTTTTCTTTTAAAAAAATGCAATTTTTGCGGCGTCGTCATTAGTTTTGTGAAACCTTGGAATTTTGCGTTCTGCGCACATAGATAGTTAAGGAGTAGTACGTAGTAATAAACGATTAGTTAGATAAGTTATCGACTACTGAACCCTATAGATGAACCGACGCTACAAATGTACAATCTGTATTGAGTAATGAAAAACAATAACAACGGTCATCTGACTGATGACTGACGGAAATAAATAATTATAATGTTTTGGTGCACTAATAAGTTTCTTATCCAAGTTCTGTGTTATTTACTTAACAGAGGGCAGGCATAAACATAAGGTTTCTAATACTATCATTTATTTGGCGCAGCCGCAAGGCAGACATTCTTGCTAATTTCTTGCAACGGAATACACTCTTTCAATTTTATTTGTAGAATATGTTGATTCTCATCACTCTCTCATTCACTCCTGAGCCATGTCTACAAGCTGTTATCAAGAGTCATCACGAACCGTCTCGCGCGCAGGTTTGACGACTTCCAGCCTCCCGAACAAGCCGGATTCCGTAAAGGATTTAGCACCCTAGACCACATACATACGCTGCGACAGGTTATACAGAAGACCAAAGAATATAACCTACCTCTCTGCTTAGCGTTTATGGACTACGAGAAAGTCTTTGATTCGATCGAGACATGGGCTGTTCTGCAGTCTCTTCGACGGTGTCAGATCGACTATCAGTACATCGAGGTGCTGAAATGTCTGTACGAAAACGCATGTTAGTCCCGACTCCAGGATCAGACCTCGAAACCTATCCTTCAGCAGCGAGATGTGAGACAGGGAGACGTTATCTCTCCGAAACTGTTCACCGCTCCACTGGAGGATGTCTTCAAGGTTCTGGACTGGAAAAGGGCTGGCATTAACATCAATGGCGAGTACATAACTCACCTTCGGTTTGCCGACGATATCGTAGTCATGGCTGAAACTATGGAGGACCTCAGGACAATGCTCAATGACCTCAGTAGAGCCTCCGAAAGAGTGGGTCTTAAAATGAACATGGACAAAACGAAGGTCATGTCAAAAGCCCATGTAACACCCACTCTCATAAAGATCGGAGACGCTACACTCGAAGTCGTGGACGAGTATGTTTACCTAGGACAAACTGTCCAGTTAGGTAGGTCTAACTTCGTCTAACTTTCTAACTTTCGTCGAATCCGACTCGGCTGGGCAGCGTTCGGGAAGCTACGCAATATCTTCTCGTCTCACATACCGCAGTGTCTCACTCAAGACGAAAGTTTTTGTTTTTGTGTGGTCGCTCACAATGGGCCTTATAAGAAGGCTAAAAGTCACCCAAAGGGCAATGGAGAGGGCTATGCTTGGAGTTTCCCTGCGTGATCGTATCAGGAATGAGGAGATCCGCAGGAGAACCAAGGTAACCGACGTAGCCCGAAGAATTGCCAAACTCAAGTGGCAGTGGGCAGGGCACATTGCTCGCAGAACAGATGGCCGATGGGGCCGAAAGGTTCTGGAGTGGCGACCGCGTACCGGAAGACGTCCCACAAGGTGGTCCGACGACCTTGTGAAGGCCGCAGGAACCCGTTGGATGCGAGAAGCACAGAACCGGTCGAAGTGGAGGTGATTGGGGGAGGCCTAGAGGTCCAGCAGTGGACGTCCTTCGGCTGACATGATGATGAAAATGAAATTAACATTAGGTGATTATTAAAAGAAGCGTGAATACGCTCTATTTTATTTTTTTATTAATGTTTTGTACTAAAAATTTAGGGGCCCGTGGCTAAATAAAAACAGCCGCACAGGTCGATCGATCAGGTTAAGCTACGCTTGCCGCGGTTGGTCTGTGGATGGGTGACCATCGTTACATACCGAGACCCCTCCGTGCCTCGGAAAGCACGTTAAGCCGTTGGTCCCGGCTGTTATTCGTGGATCTTTGACAGTCGTTACGGGTAGTCAGAAGCCCGAAAATCTGACAACCAGTCTTACCAAGGGGTATCGTATTACCCAGTAGCTGGGTTGTGGAGGTTAGATAGGCAGTCGCTCCATGTAAAATACTGCTATTCAGCTGCATAAGGTTAGACTGGAAGCCGACCCCAACATAGTTTGGAAAAAGGTAAGCAGATGATGTTTTGTACTAAAAATTATTCCATAATTGCATTATAATCATTTACCACACCCAATATACCTAACTGCTACACTTACATATCAGTAAATATTGATGGCAGTTAAATTCGCCACGGCCACATACAGTTTAGCGATACCTGTGCTAATTAAAAACCCATTCCAATATCTGGATCGAAGTGGTTCACAATGACTCACATATTACTCAACAAAATGACTGAAGTGTTACCGAGTGGCGCAACTGTACAAAAAACTGCAGTAAAAAGTTAAATGAGCTTGTGACCCTGGGCGAATTTCTGTCTAAGTACTTTGCGGGCTAGTTGGAAGTACAAGCCAGCCAGTCAAACTTACAAGCCAGTTTAAATATCGTCAGTGGCGCGGTCATGATTTATCTGGTCGTAAAGAGAAGTAGGTACCACCGATGATTCATGCGTGGCCAATTAGCAGATGTTTTTTGGATCGCTTTGAAGGAACGGTAGCGTGTTCAAAAAAAAGTGCGTTTCAATACCGTATCGTATGCGTAATTGTACCATTCAATTATTATGGTTTTTTGGACGTTATAAGTGGAGGCTGCCACTAGGCAAGTGACACAAATGTATGGTTGCAGCAAATCTCATCAAATGCTTAATTAAGCATCCAAATTAAGTCTCTATCTACTGACGTTAACTACCGGATCCACAACGTGGATGTTAAGACTAAGAGTTAAAATAGAAAACACTTCAGACGGCTTCTTGTATCCTAATTTGTTCCATCGCGTCTGGCCGTTTCAGTTGGAATTTTTCAGAAATTAAGGTCAAGAGAGAATGTTCAATATAATGACCGTCTGCGGTAACAAACCGCACACAATGTGCATTCTGTACTTACACAGTCCTTTGGGGCAGGAGCCGGTGGCCGGGCCAACTTCCAGCACGGTCACAGAGTGGTCGCCATCATTGAGGGGGGGAAAACGAAGCAACGTCAGTGGCTCCTTGTCATTCTTCATTATTGAGCCATTCGTTATGAACACGGCCTTAGATATGTCGCTACTCTCGGCCGGCTCCGGCGAGATCAAGTCCTTAGGACATTCGTTGATGCCGATCACCAAGTGGTCGCAGTTCAAAGTCTTTGACTTGCTGTCAATCGTCACCACCGTCTTCCCTTCGTCCACAGTCTTTGTCTGAACCTTGTCGATCGGCCGGTTCAGACAATACACGCCGCCGAAAACAGCGCACAATCTAAAAATATAACATAGGTACAATTTATTGAAGAATGCTAAACTTTTAAACTAGTGGAAGATTTTGAAGCACTCGTTTCTGATCGCTCATAAAATATAGACATTCGCTATTTCGACGAAGTAATGTAAGTTTCCGCTATTCGATCTTTAGAGCCAACAATATACCTACATTCAAAGAACGTCAATCTGGAATATTTAATTAAATTATAATGATTAAATTATAATGATTAAACCAAGCATAGTAGCAATTGCCGAATTTTAATTATAAACTTCCTCAGTGAATAACCTTGTGAAAAACGCAAATAAACCGGTTCAATAGTTCTATGAACATAAAAGTTTCAGCGTGTCTATAAAAGTTTGTTTATTTTTGACTCGAGCCACATGTTGTGCTGTCTTTGTTTTTCTACCTACGACCTAAACTCCTGAAATAACAAGAAATTAATAATAGTTAGCCACACAGCTTTACAATAAGTAATTATGATGCTTTATTATTATTTTCAAATATAGAATGTATGTATATATGTCTCATTCCATGGAATGTTTTCGCATAAATATTGACACCTGTGATTAGCTAATGGGAAAACTGAGTGCCAAACCATCAACATTCTCTCATTTGATACGATTGTGACCGTCGATGATTCATCGACGTAACGACGTTTTTAAAGTTATAAAAGTGTAAAAATAGCCGCTACGCGCAAATATGTTAACAATTAAGACACCTCGCCTTCATTGATCAACTACGTAACAAAACTGATAGATTTGGAATTCCTATAGCATACATTAAATAATAAAGTGATAAATGAAAAGTCCGTTTTTAAAATTACGATATCTTAAATCGTGCTGCATGCAACATTGGAAAGTTGCTTCATTTTTGTTTGCGTAGTCGAGTTGTGCACATTCGGGTCATTGTACCGGCGGCGACCATCGAGCCGTGCACCTTCATGGTGCACTTTTTTTGCAATAACAATTGATAATGTAACTTCAATCTCTCTGCTGCTAAGTAAGATGGTCTTACATTTCGAAATAATCATTCCAATTGACATGAAGTGGTTTGCTAATGTGGATTAATCTCATAAAGTCAAAATAAAACATTCACCGTGTCGAATACTGTTTTGAAGACTATTCTACAACAAATTATACACACAGGTGTTGGTTGAAACTATCCTATAAAAAACGTAGTAGCATCGAACGTCTTGATAAACAAATGATCAGTCATTCACCCACTCGATCTGTGTTGTCGTACGCACCTGCAGAAGCATTGTGGTAATTCTCCGCTGCCGTACATGGGCCAGAGGAAAGGCGTGTTGCCGTAACGTCCGAGGCTCATGAGGAACTTCTTGCATTCCTTCACGCCCTCGAGGCAAGGCATGGCGTTGGTGCCTCCGGCGATCGCGTACAGTACGTAGTGGATGAGGTTGGGAGTCAGACCCTTATGTGCTAGGTATTCTTTGAAGGTCTTGTCGTTCCAATCTAGAAGACAAGATGTAAGTAAATTAAGCGTTTGGCGACATTGTGTGGATTCTTTTTGTGGCAATATGAAATGGAACTGAAAAAATTAAATTAAATCTATTGGTCCAAAAATAGCCGATATCGTTTGATAGTTTTGTGGATTTATAGGAATTTCGACACTGCAAAAGAAAGCTGTTCTTAAAACTTACCTTTAAATTCATTATTCATCTCCTCCTCATTGTATCCAACGATAGACGTCAGCATCTTCATGAGCTGACGTTTCTCCACGATGCCGACGGCTTCGGTGGCGAAGACATCGGCTCGGGAGCAGGGAACGGGCGTCAGTCGGTCGCTGAGCCAAGTCAGAACCCGCGTGACGCAGCGGAACTCCGCGTAACGAGCGATGTTTGAGGATATCAGCAGCTCGACGAGAGGACCGCGGGAGAACAGCAGCTATGTTAAGAAAAGGCAGTCGTAAAGGTGAACAACTGATTTGTTGTAACTTTATTTTAACAACACAACAGAAGGCGAAGTCTGGGCGAAAATTAAGATTCCAAGAATACTATCGACCTTAGCTCGGGTTCAGGACCCCTCCTGTGTTTATGATCCCATTAAACCAGTCATATCCCAGAAGGGTGGATCAGGTTGAACATATTTTTGACTTTCTATATTGCTTTGTTTTAACTCATAACTGGGACAAAAAGTGCAAGAATCAGGAAACATAATGGATAGGACAATGTTTGTTACCTTAGGTGTCATATCAATGTTGAACTTCCTATACTCTGAAGCGAAGTTGGCCTGGCTCCACACCTTCTTTCCTGGCTCTGGTTTGGCATCTTCAGGCTTTTCCTCTCCTTCTTCTTTTTTTTCATCTTGTGCAGATTCCCTATTGAATTCAATAAAATGGAGTTCACATTTTGTGTGTTAGTAACACTAATATTTCAAATTTTTTAGCTTATCCCGAAAAACAGAAATTGTAATGTTATGTATGTGTCCTTATGGGAAATGCTTGCAGATCATTAAACGTCCACAGACCCAGCTTTGGTAACGCTGCTACGATCTAAAGAAAACACGAAAATTGAAAAATCACTTCTTACTTACTTTTTAATATACCATTTTTCAGCTAAATTGTAGACTTGTAATTGTCTTTTTGGGTCAGAGTTGACTTCTTTGATAAATTTTTGCAGACCATCGAAGTTGTAGGATGCCCATAAGCCTCCATAATGGTCGCTTGAGTCTAGATGTAAGACATTTTTTCCTATTCTGCTGCAGGCGGCCGCCACTATGGACTCCACCATTCCTAGACAAAGGTAAATAGTACATCTCCATGAAGAACAAGTAGAGTCGAAAAAATATACAATACTTGTGTAAAAAATGTTCTTGGAGGGACTCCTATCTGTCTTGAGCTAGACAGAGAGGAGTGGACAGGATAAAGAGAGGCCTTTGCCCTGGAGTGGGACAATATGGGCTAAAAAATAAATAATTATGGAGGGCAGGAGTTTTTAGTTTTATTTTATACTCTCCAGGATAATTAATAAATAACATGTTTGAAAATCTAAAGATGGATACACTATTATTACGAATTAGTGTCACTGCGACAGAGATGCCTGTTTAAGAACAGACTCCTCCTATCCAAAATGTAATTAATAATAAATACATGCAGAAATTTGAGATAAAGTAAAAAATATAAATGATGTCAAATTACTGTTTGTTTCTTAATAAAACTTTTACAGACAGTCAATGTTGTTTCTTTTATTCAGTATTTTTGCTATATTAGGTAATGCTTAATTGCTTCCTTACACAAGCAGTCTCAAAAACAAAACAATAAATGTTTTGCCATTGTTAGATGCACTTCAGTATAAATCTAAAGCAAATTGAAACAACCTCAATACACTCCGTCCACTAGGTTAACCGTTTTTTTGACAAATGAAACTAGTGATTACAGCAATGTTGTATTATGATTGATATATGATTATTTCCGATTTATTCATTTATAGCAAACACATTCAATCCCATCACTTAGTATGATAGAATGTAATTTAATATGCATAACAATTATATATTTTTGTTGAAACTGAATAATCCAACCAGATAAAGCAGTTTATATATGTATTGTATTACACATTTTACAGTTAACTTTTATTTAATCTGGAATAGTTATGTTCTAAGGCAGCTGCAATAATGTTATTTATTTAAATTCTGACATTACTGATTTTAATGTGATTATTTATGTTGATGTCAAAAATACCAGCTAGGGTAGGGAATGAAGGGTATCTATACCTACAAAAGAGCCATCATCATCTGCCTAGATTCTTTCCCAGCAAAGAAGGGTCGGCTTCCAGTCTATCCGGATGCAGCTGTATACCAGTTTTCTACATGAAGCAACTACCTATCTCATCTCTACAAACCTTAACTGTTACTGGGCACTAAGAAGTCAGCTAAATTAATTTTAACAAATTATCTTGTGAACAGAAGAGCATGCTGTGCATCTTCTTGCCTTAATGGTTCTGTAATCACTGACCCATCATGGAAACATTCTCTTATGTCAGCCATGGGAAATGTCTTACTTCTAACTAGATTATATTTCAACTCATACATTTATTTTAGAGTAGTAGTAGTTTGATATTGGAGTTAATTTGAACTAAATGAGTATTCAGAGTAAATTAGTTTCCAATTAACTAAATTACTCTTTAGCTGAATAACATTCAGTTGTTAATAATAAAGGCCTCGCCTAGACTGTTTCAATGAAAAGCAAAGCTACTTGTTATGTTGACAATATTAAATAGGTTGCCTAGTAGCTCATAATTGTTTCTCAAATCTCATAAGTGTTTTTTTGCTATGATACTGCATATTAGGGATTGTGCACATGGTGACTAGTTATTAATTTATTTTACTGCAGACATACCCACTATTTTCCAAACAGAAGCTAGAACCTATATTTTAATTCCAATCTATTATAAAGATATAATTAGCAAATAATGATTAAACCACGAATTGGTACTTATGGCCTGGTAAAAAAAAAAACAAATCACTTTATGACTATAATAATTTTCAACCCAATAAAAATGGTGTTTTAACTGCCTATTTCTTGGCTTACATTCTGAAACGGTTGAACGTATTCATAAATTTTATGTAGGCAGACAATGACAGCAACTCCACTGTCTGTGCAAATATTTAATTAATGACTAAGCTGCAGTATTGGGGCGGCAGTTAGTTTTACTGCTACTATTATTACTACAAAAAATACGTAGATGCAGTATAAATGCCAATTGTTTCACAAAATAGGCCACAATATAGCATTTTCAAAAGTAAAATTGATGACTAGACAGCTATGAAAAAAAAGGATCGATAAGTAGGCTGCTATCGCCATCATGACCGGTGCAGTATTACAAGGATATTATAGCATACCTGTCCCCACAACGATGACCTGGAAATCGGTCGGTAAATCGTCGTCCATGATTTCCGCTTAATTTCTATCCACAAAAATTAAAAGTTATGAAATTAACAATTATAAAATTGAACAATCTCACTTCTCTAGATTTGCCACTTGACACTTTGTTTGACAGTCTGTCAAACGGGCGATGACGTCTGACAACCAAGCATTTGCGTTCGAAAACTTGCCACGGAAGATAACTTAAAAGCCCGTGTTTAGTATATTATTTTTATCTCACAAAGCGACTCGATCTTTACTTGTGATTACCAAGTATACAAATACGCTGTGAATAGTGTATAAGCGCAGACGATCTCGGTACCATCCCAGTTAATGGCATAGTCGGAAGTGTGTGTGGGTTCTGTGGTGATGCTACTCTTCTTCATACACACATTCAGTGTATTTGTCACAGAACACTGGTATTTGTAAACTTCCCACGCTTCACTTGTGGTAAGGGTAACCATAAGTAAAAAAAAAAAAGTAATAAAAGTTTGGTAAAATTCGCCCTTAGTTGGATCTCGTGAGTTACGAACTCGGTCTTTCAATCTTTCTTAGTGTCGATACCACGACAGTGTTTTAATTTTTTTGGCTCAAAACTCTGCCACTTCCACGGCATCGTCGTCGGTGGCAGTCCAGAGATAGTTATTACTGCATTTATTGGGGGTAAAGAGGGCAGAAAGCTGAAAATAATAAATATTAATATAATAAATATATTACTAAACTGATCTGATATAATTGTATACTTCCCACGATAACGCCTCGGTCACCTTCGGTGGCTGCTGCTAAAGGCGGTATTGTCAGCACTTTCTTCAACACAAGTCAAGCGTGGGCGTCACCGTTTAGGCGTTTTAGCTACGGTTTCCTAGAAGAACGTTGAACGCATACGGCCGTAATGTCCGAATACAGAGCGTTTTTCGACACCATGTCAAATACTGGTAAAAATTCAAGATTTTCATGACGTCCGTCGAAAATATGACGGAAACGCTCCTCGAGGAAACCTAAACTTTAGAGTAAGTACGTCCATTGACTTATATAATTATTACTAGCGAGTACGTGTACGTCATAAATGAGATGAAGAAACGCCTATGACTGGCGGCACGTGGCAGAAACAAATGCGCTAAACGCACTAAAACAAACCCTTTCCACAACATTTTGAGCCCACATGCTGGTTTATAGCGCTGGTAGTATGGTCTTCTTTGGTGATAAAATTACAGGAACTACTTACAGCTGCACTCCATAAACCAGAAAGTTAAAATATTTTTTATTGATTGCCCGATAGCCGGGAAGAATATCCGATCACACTATTCACACAATCACTATAATCTTGAATCAATGTTATGTTTAGATATTATGTCAAAATTGCCAATAACAGTTTCCGCGGGAACTTTAAATTTTTTATAGCATGCAGTGCGCGTCGAATTTGTCCACTATTTTCTTTCCCGAAAACTTGCAGGATAATTATTCTCGTAATTTTAAGAACGTTCACAGTCCGATGGCAACACTACCTCTAATTTCCCCATATTTTTACCCGACTGCGCCAGAAGGTTATGTTTTTCGAGTGTATGTATGTATACAGCTTGAGAGGTGCCGCCTGCCGTTAGATTCGTCTTAATTGTGAGAGTGACACTGGGTGGGTATATTAAAATTGAAAAAAAAAAGGTCGATTTTTGGCACGCGCACGTAGTCTTAAAAAAATGATTTTTAGTTCATCCGATTAGCTCATTGCTGATTAGGCATTGATACCTATAGCTAAATGTGATTTGGTAGGTGTTCGCATTTAATTTATTATCAGAACTCTCACTCAATAAACAACCAACAGTTGTAAGTAGGTACTTACAGGAAAATTAATTGAATTGGCGCAACTATCCGCTGATCAATATGAAAATGAGCTGTCCTATCCTATCCATGAGGATGTTTTATGTAGGTAGGTACCTACTTAAATCTTTATGTTCATAACAACTCGTTTATTTTTCCATTGACCATTTTTTACGATTCTTAAGTACTTATATAATTTCATCAGACATTCGAGTACCTATTTCCTTCGTACTGAATGTTGGTCGTAAAGTTTTACGACTATGTAGTTTCAATGACTATGACTTAATAGGTATCTACTAGCCACAACTGCTAAAAGGCCCACTTTTATCTGTAGTGTCTCTAGTATACTTGCATAGGTTTTCCCCTTTGATATTTTGTTTACTTATATCGTATACATGTAGCTACGATATTCAAACCTATTTTATTGGTATAGCTTTATTTGTCGTTTTATTATATTTGAATAACCTCAAGTGTTGCCCAACAAACCTGTTACTTATAAAAGGAGCTCAAAAAGTTGTTCCTACCAACCTTTTTTACCCACATTCTTGGTCATTTGACTTGCTGGGCCGTTTAGGTGCAGGGCACATGGTATTCACCCAGAACTACAAGAGGCACATAATGTGTTAGTTTTATTTTGGCCTAGCGTTACTAAAATAAAACCATATTTAGTTCGTCTTAAGTACCTACTACTATTACATGAAGTACAAATAAATAATTGTGTTTATGTGAAGTAAACGACTTTTTGAATCATGAAAATGAAACAATAAATGAGTTGTGTTTTATATTTACAATTTTTTACATACATTTCAACATTTTACAGACTACAGGGAGCTCTTTTTAATTCGAGCAACGAACATTACATAAACTAACACGTAAATCTAAATCGTAATAAAAACGACTTATGCGTAATCAATCTACTGAGCCCGCGTGTGGCTGTGGCGGGATCGAAACACCCAGAATCAATAAAACCCCGGTGTCCGCGTAACATCGTTACTAACAAGAACTTACAGTGGCAGTTTACTTGGAAAATGACATTGGTAAGAGCAACATCTTAGGCCGCTTCCAACTTCAAATTATTGTTCAAAGGACGTATTGGTCTTCTGTGCCCTTGATTTCGAAGTAAAACTGTAGTTTACAAAACTAATTAAGTATAATACAAATACACATTCTCAATTGACTTCACTGACGATTATCTACCCTAACAAGTTAATACATATCTACATTGTACAAACACCATGTGAGTCGGCAATGCTTTGGTTAGATCATCAACCGCACTTTCAGTGGGGTTGGCAGTTAGCCCGGTAGAGTTGAAAACTTTGTAAATAGAGTGGCGATTTACAGAAGTTAAAAATTCGTCGAAAACTATTATATTAAATAATTACATTAATTTAATGTAACTACAAGTGACTAATTCGGCAAATCTTTACATATTACTTTTACATCGATTCGAACACTATGGTGAATACCAGCGGAATTTGAGAAGTATGCGTGGGTAATTATGTTTATTGTACTGATCAGCCGTTAGCAAAATAAATACACATGAGCAAAATTTAACTAATTTGCTACCTATGTATACACATACGCAACATATATTAAGTAATTAGTACATTGTTTACATTTTTTCGTGGGCTGGGAACATCAACATTATGAAACATCAATTTATTAACAAAAACAATCTATATACATACATGATTATCACATATTAAAATATCGACTCTTTTCAAGCCAATTGATATTCAAAAATAATAAGCGCAAGTACAAGCGATAAATTACATTAATCATGCTTGACAAGAAGCAACCGCAGTTTCATAGGATTTTACAGTGCGTTAGTTAAATAGAGTAGGTATGAATAAAATTTCAATTTGGTAGTTTTAAAACCAAATGATATGTCGAATTTTATGATATGTTAAAATACAAATAAATAGTTTTGGCAATGAAAAATGTCGATATTTTAATGTGTTAACTAACTTTAATATTGCCAACAGTTATATACTACCGTTCGGCATAGACTAGAACAACGTTTCTCGTGAATGTGAAGCACGGTCCAGCTGCAGTGGCAGTGTTGTTGGACGACTAGAAAGCTCCGTGCACTCGCCTACCAACGTCGCCTCACCACCTCCACTATCCGTCGAAAACTGCTCCACTTCGTCATCAGTGGAGTCCGCATCGTCCTCTGCAAATACTGAATCCGCACCCACTGACGCTAATTCACACTCTACCGCATAGGACGGGCCTACGCTGCCTACTGACGCGAGAGGGGCAAGTCGCTCACTAGGGCAAGGCGATAAACGGCGTTCTGGCAAAGCACACACTACTGATGAACCGCGTCTCTCCAAATAGGAGCTTCCTGAGCTGGAACAAGTTGCAGAGCTCAAACGTCGGTCGCGGGGACCAGCTGATGGACGCTCTGCGAAACGTAACGCTGAACCAGGAAGCGAATCACCGCGTACGGTCGACAACCGACGAGGCGGCGTTAATAAGCTCCCATATCCACCTCCATATGACGCAAAACGCGCTGTCCGTGGCCAAGGGGGCTCCTCACTTATTGATGGACGAGAACGCGCACGTTCTAATAGCGCTTCCTCTAGCGCAGCCGTAAGTTGCCTTTCCTCTTCAACTGCTTGCTCTTCGGCAACAACAGCTTCAGCCATTTCCACGAGTTTTGGGTCGTTTAAAGCCTTCACGGATTTGCTACGGCTTTTATAGACGATCAGAAAAACCATTAATGCGAAGAAGCCACCAAGAGTAGCGGCTATTCGTACGCCCGTCATGACGTCATAAGTAGCATAGAACTCGATGCGCACCCGGTCGCGTTCGGCGGCCCGCGAAATATTATCAGTAGAGTTCCCGGTCGCCACCGGCTCGATGCCAGTCCATCCATCTCGGTGGTCCATCGCGCGGTCAAACTTTCATCGCCTGTGAACAATGAAACCAACTATTACTAAACTCGACTGATTTTGAGACAATGTTTAGGTACCTACACAAAATTATTTTAAAACCTTTTTTCTACATTATCTTTTTAATCCCCTAGAATGCCCTAGATGAATGAAACTGGTTTATCAAATAAAAGTAAATTTATCTTTGTTGACTAAGTCTCCGGATAAGTGCTTATCGGATAGATACCTATGGAAAGTAGTAACATGTTGAATATTTCACCTGAACGTTCATAACTCTACCGATAGATAGACGATTAATTTGAAAAACTATTACTACGTAGTTAGGTAATTAGTAAAACTCATGAGAGATTTGCTCCAAATCGATCACGTGGATGAGGTTTACGTTGGTACTGGGTACCTACTTCATAAGTCGAACAAGAGAGACCGCACAACAATGTTGTCGCTAGGCGATTTCCGTTCGCCAGTTGCATCGGACTACACTCCCGACATATCTGGGACACGGCGTGCATATTGTGGAATGGTTCCTACATTTCAAATTTTCATTGAAATACTTAGTTTTCATCACATAGCCAATAATATAAATATGGGTACTTCTACAAAGTTTGAACCTGAAAGTGCACGAGTTTTGGCCTTTTTATATTTTGCCCTACCGGGGAGTTAGAACGAAATCCTTAGACGCGTTTAAGTCATAAAAATAAACATATCACATTAAAATTATAACTTTATGAGACAGAGATGAAAAAGATAAATAGCCACAACAAATTCAATCTGCGTCTTTAGAGCAATATTGGCATTACCAACATTCGTATCCGTTATTTGTTGAAAGAAGAAAAATATTGATACACACCGCACCAGTTACTAGATTAGATGCATATAGACGGATGTGTTCCTACAGTTCATCTCTATTGATCTTCCGAACACAAATACATAACAAAATACGTTATATCATGTCATTTTCGAACATTTCGTGGAACAAACATCCATATTGTCCGATTGGAGCCAACAACATCAATCTGCTACGAAAATATATTATGAAGGACATTGAAGGAAAAGGAATAGGTGTTGATCACGTTCCTGGCTAAACACAGCTAACACAAACTGAATATTTAATTCAGTTTGTTCCTTCAATCATTATTCAGAGAAAAAATATTCAGAGAGGCACACATGTGTGATAGGTATTGCAGTATTAGTGATTACTGCATATTATGTTTTCAACATTCCATCCTTCTTTAAGATTTTAGACAACATTTTTTGGTCATTTTTCTGATTTAAAAAATAAAACTTTTGAATATTGAACTGATGCTGTCAAGTAAAATTTTCTCTTGAAGTTTGGGACTTGTTGTTTGGTTATGACGGCTGACGGCTGCAATTATTTTTTTTCTCTGCTTATAATAAGGCTCGACCGAGATCTCGGTCTCGGTCTCGGTCTCGGCATTCTCGGCTACAAATCCAACCGAGAAACTTGTCTCGGTTCTCGGCTAATTATAGCCGAGATTCTCGGTCATGACCGAGATTGTAACATTGTTCGGATCGGCATTCAAATTTTACCGCGCGTGGCAACGCGCCGCAGCGCGTAGTCGATTGGTGTAAGTGCGTGAGAGAGCTGAATTGTGATTGGTTGAAGTTGAAGAAAGTTGAAGTTGGTGGAAGACGAGCCAATGACCAATGACGAATACAGTTCAAGCTCTGTGATCGAAATAGCGCTAGAAAGCTTTCTTAGAGAGCCAAGACTGCAAAGAAATGCTAATATTTTTGAGTATTGGTTTTCGTCGCCTTATAAGGTGCTTAAGCCCGCAGCAAATAAGTTTTTATCTGCGCCGCCTACTAGCGTAGCAAGTGAACAACTTTTTAGCAAAGCTGGACAATTGTATGACGAGCTTCGATCAAGAATAGTACTGATCGAAGATGACGAGAGACGACATTCTTTGAAGGGCGAAAATGCCGAAAAATTGCTTTTTTTATGTTATAATATAATGTTATTTAACTTTGATTATTAAAACAATTAATTTTGTTAAACAATTAGTAGTGTATTAAAAAGCAAACAGTATAAAAAAAAAAATTTCACGCTTTTTCTATTCTCGTTCTCGGCTCTCGGTCTCGGCCGAGATATTATTTTATTCTCGGTCTCGGTCTCGGTCTCGGCCGAGAACGAAAAACCCATCTCGGTCGAGCCTTAGCTTATAATCGTTAAATATGATGAAAATATGATATTAATCATCTAAATTGGATTGGAGAGAAGTCTTCAATATATAACTCTTTTTGATCTTATCAGGATACGCCTGAAGATATACTACTAACAAGCCGAGTTTTCGGCCCTATCCTACCCTACCCTATTCCTACCTATCACCTTCGTTCTATTCTGTTCCCGGATTTTGGATGGGTTGAGGAGTGCAGATTTGAAGGAGCGGTTTCTTACGGGTTTTTCTGGATTGCCTATCCGGGATTACCGACCGAAACAGATAAGGAATACAAGATACCTACCAAAATAATCCAGGATTTATCAGATACTTTTTTCTTACATTTTTTTTTAATAATATTATTGGTGTTTTATAATTGTTTCATGTACTAACTTTAATTGCAGAATACTACAGGTTTTATATATTTCGTTCGGGATTAGTGTTACGCGATCGTAGGGAAATTTCAGTTGCAACTGTAGTTAAACTCGACGCGTAATCAATCTAATTTTAAAATTTAATTTAAAGTAAAAAAAAAAAAACCTTAAGTATTATTTCCGTTTCTTTTTAAATTTTTGTTACATTTGGTTATTTTTTATACAAAAATTATACGTTTTTAAGTGGCGATGAAGTCGTTTTCTTTTTATATCGCTACAGTATGTAAAGGTACAAAACAAAAAATAAATCTCGGAAATTTATAGTCCTTCTATAATAACTTGATTTTATATAAATAGCACATGTACTTGCATGGCAAAAGTAAAAGGCACCAGTTTACCACACTAATCCGAGAACTCGAAAATCACTAACTGAAATATTTATGCCATAAATACGATGATATTGTTGAGCGTGAAAGAAAAAATCCAAAGGCACGGTTCCTGTTGTTATGTAGGACAAGTATTTAGCTCTCACATCGGCTGTCTAAAACAATGAACGGATATTCACGAAAGAGGCTAATACCGACAAGGGTGCCCGTCCTAATTATGTACCTGCCTACTCAATCCAGATACCTAGCTCAGAAAATAGGTGAGAGAATAAAGATATCTACACGGTATCAGTTTTTGGACTAAGAGTCAATTTTTGCGTAAATTCCGCATATCGTAAAACACCCTATTTTAATATATTTAGAGGACTTCTCAAGACCTCCAAATACCGAGACATCAAGTTTTATGCGACCAGTAAGTAACATGCAAGCCATCGTGTGTACCTTTAAGGCGAAAGCGCCAGTGTGGCCCGCGAAATTCAATTTTTTTTTACGTTTTTTGCAATTTGCTGGTCAGTTTTAAGTTGTACGTTGATTAAAATAATGATTCGCAGCCGTAACAAATATGTATTTACAGAATTATAATCATTAAATTCATCAACACCACTCTCTAAAACTAAGTCTGGCTGTTTGTGTATGTGAATTTAAATGTTTGTAAACGCACGCACGATACAGGAGTAATTCCTGGGCAACGTTTTTTACAAAAAAAAAAAAGTTATACCCCAAGAATGACTATTTCAGAAAATCTTGACATTTGGGGATTATACTAACTTAACAAGTTGTATTACTGATTGTAATGATTATAATTCTGTAAATACATATCTGTTACGACAGCGAATCAATTTTTAATCAACGTACAACTTAATACTGACCAGCAAATTGCAAAAAACGTAAGAAAATTTGAATTTCGCGGGCTACCTTAGCGCTTCCCCCTTAAAATAACGTTATTAACGTAGATATAGGTAGTATAGGTACACAGCACAGTTCTAAATTGCACGGCAGATCGATGTATTACACCCAACACACAATGAAACTAAATATAGCGACGCAGGTGGAGCACTCGGTCACTCATGAAGGAGTAACAGCTCAAATCATTACCTACAATATGGGCGATGTTTGTTTCGTAAAGATCGAAGCTTTATTATGCATCTACGTAACAAAGGAAGTCCACGATTTTATTTTATAGCGCAAAACTGCTGGACCTAAATATACATTTTACGGACGAAAGCACCAGAGAATATGAACAGAAACGTGAATTATGTTTTACGGATTATGGAATTTTATAAAAATGGAGAGCGCGACTGCGCTTTTATAATAAATAAGACTATCTATACGATTTTATAAGAAACTGTATGTAAAAGAAATTGTTTATTTAAACACAAAGAAGTAAGAACTATAAGTTCGTCGAAAAACATGAAAGTAAATACAAAATTAATTTTTGCGATCAAAAGCTTTGGTTAATTTTGAACGGTTTGTTTAGGTTTACGTATAGCAAAAATAATTACTAATATGGCTTTAGCTACGCAATATCTTCTCGTTCCACATACCGCAGTGTCTCAAGACGAAAGTCTTTGACCAGTGCGTGTTGCGTGTGTACATACCATAAGTGATGATTTATGGTACTGAAACGTGGTCGCTCAGAATGGGCCTTATAAGAAGGCTAAAAGTCACCCAAAGGGCAATGGAGAGGGCTTGGAGTTTCCCTGTGTGATCGAATCAGGAATTAGTAGATCCGCAGGAGAACCAAGGTAACCGACATAGCCTGAAGAATTGCCAAACTTAAGTGGCACCGGGCGTGACATTGCTCGCAGAACAGATGGCCGAAAGGTTCTGGAGTGGCGACCGCGTACCGGAAGACGTAGCATTGGAAGACCTCCGCAAGGTGGTCCGACGACCTTGTAAAAGCCGCAGGAACCCGTTGGATGCGAGAAGCACAGAACCGGTCGAAATGGAGGTGGTCGGGGGAGGCCTATGTCCAGCAGTGGACGTATTTCGGCTAAATTGATGATGATGATGTCTTTAATAGCACACCTATCATAAATGAAGCAAATCACTTGAGGCTGTCTCCAAATGGACGGAAGAACCCACTTAATCTGATAGTAATCGATTTTAGGCTCCATTGTCGTGCATAGCCAATTAAATAAATCTAAACAAGAGAACACGTTCGAGACATTTACCACTACCACATCGGAAAACATACAAAGGTACATTCATGCATAGTTAAACCTACTCGCGATTGTTGAATAGGTGAAAAGTAACAAGACCTCGTCAAAAAAAATCTCCACTTAGTTAAATCAATAAAATCACAAGTTACTAGCTAGTTATTTACTTGAATTTGGGTAATCATATCGTTTTGTTGGTGGCTGTACAATAGTAACATTCAGTGAAACTTGGCAAGCGTACAAGAAAATATTAACATAGTGCATACCATGCGCATGGCAAGAAATTACAAATGTTAGTCATAAGGTCTAAGGCCTGGCTTTGTCATGCAATCCTTCAGGAATCTGCTATAATATTTTTTTTTTTGTCTGAAATTATACTTCACGTTTCCTCACTTTTGCTTATTCGCTCAAGGTTTTAGGACCTTGTTCTAGTCTTAAAAACCCTCATCGAGTGACGGTATGTACGAATGCATAGGCATTATAGCGCAGGTCAACACAATAATATCAGAAATCTAAAGTTATAAGCTGCACTGGCTTATTGCGTTTGCGGGAGACGCCTCTTTTGTCACGGTTATCATGGTTATAAACTATCTGTGTGCTAATCGTTCAGTAATTTTTGCGTGAAGAAGTAACAAACATACAAACACACTCACAAACTTTCGCCTTTATAATATTAATGTGATGAGAACTTCATCACATTAATTTATTCGACTGCGTTAGCAGATTTATTATTAGTACGGTTATTTTTAAAATATTAAGTAGATCGTTTGAAAATAATATATTATCCGGGTAGAGGTCGAGCGAGACGTAGTTCCCCAGACACTGGCACGCGTTGGGCGGTCTACGTGTCAAGCGGTAGGAACTCTAGATTTATTACTTGCAGGTTCCCTGGGGCTCCCTGGGCCAGTGAAGTAGATTTTTATGGATGGTTTTATAGAAACTAAATGTCACTTTATGAAACATTATTTCAAACAATTTTGTTTTTATTTTGAACAGAATATTCGGGGAGGCTTTTTTGTTTACAAAGTTTGAAAAATATTAATATAATTTCCGACTACGGCCTTGAGTACCTTCCGCGGCTAAGTGCGTCGATCCAGTCAGCCTGATAGAAGCTATCGCCATGTGCAACGCTAATGTATTATATTTTAGATAGCCTCCTACACTGAGTGTATTCAAGTGTCTGTGTAGGTAATTACTGAGTGTCCTAACTTAATTACATTTAATTTCTATTTTACAATATTAAAATGTTAATAATAATGATAATTATTGTGTTCATTGTGTTATACAATTGTATTTTCAAATATGTAACATTTATGATTATTTCTAATTTTAATTTGTTGACTTTGCCAACTTAATTTGTAAGTAGTAATGAGATTGTGTATTGTGTTTTGTCTTATTTTTATTTATTTTACTAATAATTTTTATTTAATGTACAGTCAACAAAGGAGTTAAGTATACAGGAGCGTCGGATATAGTTGAAGTTTACTAAGAAACCGATGGATGTTCTGGACTGAAATTTAATTTAATAAATGAGCTGTTTGTTTTCTATTAATAAATTAAAATTTTATTCGAGAATATCCATCGGTATCTTAGTAAACTTCAACAATATCCGACGCTCCTGTATACTTAACTCCTTTGTTGACTGTACCTACTGCTATTATATGATCCAACTGTTGATTGAAATAAAGGAATTGAATTGAATAAAATTATAATATCATGCAATTGCATAGTTTATTATACAAATGTAAAATATGTTGTTAAGTTTAGTAAGGGTATTTTATTGTTTATTTTTAGTTTATAGTTGAGTAAAATCTTAGATAATTTGTTCTAATTTTTTTCATAAATTATTTCGTTTGGAACTACCTAGATGTATAAAAAATCAATATGTAATACAGAAAAAATAAAAGAAGTGGTAGCTAGATATCCTGTCATTTGTTTTTAGACTAAAATAACTGTTATTTTTATTTTTCAAGGAATTTTATTTAGGTTTTTGCAACATTTTTATGGCTATACCTTCTACAGATCCAACCTATAATAAGAGTCAGAGTAGGTACTAAATACAACACTGAGAAATATCTACTTTTGATTCAATAGTTCTAAAAAAATTAAGTACCACTTGTTTTGGCACGATCTGTGCTTTTTTTTATACTAAGCTCATGTTTTTGTAAAACACACAGTATGGAAAACATAATGTCAATTGTGAAGTCTTTTGGGGAGATATTCATTAGGAACTTTCTGTATACCACAGAGTGGATCTATGTAGGTACACAACAACAAAAATTGTGTGTATGATTATGCAAGCAATAATTGTAATAATGTCATCAACATTATTACATCCAAAAAACAACATAGTTTATTTATTTATTCATAAATAAAGGCTTACCAACTAAATATATACACTACATTAAGCTACAATCTTTGTCATAATTATTATAGATCTTGCATCTATCTAATTTTTGGGGGCATTACAAATCCTTTACATCACAGCAGAGAGAGCAGTCTTGTCTCAAACTCAAAACATTTATTTTAATTAAACCAATTACAGGCACTTTTGAATTGTCAAGGAGTTGGGCAATCAGAAAGATGGAAGCTAGGTGTCTCTTTTTTGTTTCACCTTGACAACACATGATTAGAATTATTTATTTACGAATAATAACTTACTATCTATTCTCAACCACATAGGTACCGCATGAGCAAGGATTGCCCTGTCTAATAAAGCTAAATGTGATTAGAATATATGTTAAGTACATATAATGAAAAATGCACCATGATGAGATTATGATCAATCATCTACTAACAGTGAAATCATTATGCAAAATATTGTTGTGCATAATTATTGATTGTATAAAATTCTCATATGATCAAATCTGACTTGTAAATTATGTTGAAATAAAATAACTTCATAGTGCCAAGACAACAATTTAGAAAATAACCATTTCATAAATTACTTTACACATTAGCAAGCAATTTTAATAGAAGACTGACCACCATCAGGTACAACTGAATAAATATTAAAGCTAAACTGAATAAAAATTAAGCTTCTGTATGTCCCACTCGCTGGAGTGTCCTAAATGCCTGTTCACTTGCACCTTACAAGACCTAAATAATGCCACTCATGCCGCAATCAACGTAACTGCCTACTGGGCTTAAACAATATAATAATAATAAACCAAAGTACTGTTTACACGAAAAGAAAAACTATATTAAAAGAAAGAAGAAATAATTATGTCTTTGAGTTGACAGGCAAATCCTTTAATGACAAAGAGAATGGTAAGTAATGACAACAATCTTGATGGTTTTTGATGCAACTGAAGGGCAGGCAACTCAAAATACATCCAATAAAACCCAGATAATTGCAAAGATCAAAATAGATATATTGTTGTACAGAAATATTATCAGCTGATGGTTCTCCTAAACTCCCATCATGTTATGACAATAATTATTAGTACCTACTAATGAAATAAATACTTATAAAAGCTATAACTATTAATTAGCTGTAGCTAGACTTCACAAAAAAAGAAGAGTGAAAAAATTACTAATAAAAAACTGAAATACGAGAGCATTTTCAGACATTCCACAGGTCAAAGGAAATAAAGGTTAAGAAGATTTATATATTTACCAGCTGAGTAGCATGATTCGTCGCCCGCAGAAATTGAAGAACGTCGTGAGTAACGATGATTTATTATGTACATGTCCTTGGTAAATTATTGAAAAATTCTATACACCCATTCATTGAAAACACTTAAAATAATATTAACTACATTGTGCACTGATTTACAAACGTTAACATTTAGGAAATCTAACGCACCAATGAATTTGATAATTATTACTACACTACGTAAATCACGTTCCTGGCATTATTTCAATTAAAGTAAATAAAACACCAATTGTCATCTTCCGGTTGGTTTTTATGAATCCTTTGCAATAGTTAGTAATTTTATAAAAAATGGTAATCCACTCTATCTCCTCCTCCAATCATACGAATGACACAAAAAAATTATTAAAAAAAATGTTAAAAAATCACGATTTTTTCAGGGGTGTTCATGTTACGGTTCACGATGTTAGTGTCGCCACTCGGCATTTCAAAGTTATTGAATTGTAATGAGTAGGCCACACTGGCCAACAAAAAAAGACAAAATAAAAACTTAACGTGTACCGTTAAGTTTTTATTTTGTCTTTTTTTTTTTCCTAAAACTTACGTAATATTGAATAAAAGCTTGTTAACATATTTAATAATGACCTAAAAAAGGTGGGAATTTACCTGCGTGCGAGTTACTGACCTCTATTAAACAACTTGTATGGAGTAAAGTAAGTAATATACCATCATATCCTCACATTACATTAAAAACAATTTCGAACATAATTTTAGCAAAGTCTGCTGTAGTCTAAACCAAGTAAATAAAAGGCAGCTCTACGTTATATTTTTTTGAATTTTCAGATTGAAACTGCAGGAAGTCAAAGCCCATAAAACTGTTAATTCATGTGCATCTGTCAAATGTCATTTGACAATTGACATTTGACATATTCCAACAAACATGTCAGTTCATGTCCAATAAAATTGTCCATTCTATTGTCCAAAGAGTATAATATTGTCCCTCCACAAAATTCCACATTGTGGCCAGTAAACGTAAATGTATTATGTTTCAATTGCATACTGAAGAATAAAGTAAATACACTCAGAACTTTGTGAAGCTCAAGTCTTGTGAATCGGCTGAAGTATTGACTCTAAAATGGCAGATGAGTGGAAAGAGTACGTGAACGATCCAAGAACTGTTTGTAAATACGGAGATAAATGTTATCAAAAGAATTCGGAACATCACCAAAAATTCAAACATCCACCCCAAACGACTAGAAAAGATGTTCATCGTAACAAGAGGCGGTTCTCTCCGTATACCAGAGACTCCCCACGCCATTCACCTAACCCTCGTGGCAAGGATGAACCACATAACGGTAATAGTGAAGTTATGGCGGCAAAAGTCTGCAATGATAGAAAAGAACAGCCGGCAAATGATGACAGCAATGATAGTAAACAAAAAACGGCAAACGATGACAGGGATGCGGCAAAAGTCGGCAATGATAGAAAAGAACAGCCGGCAAATGATGACGGCAATGATAGTAAACAAAAAACGGCAAACGATGACAGGGATGCGGCAAAAGTCGGCAATGATAGAAAAGAACAGCCGGCAAATGATGACAGCAATGATAGTAAACAAAAAACGGCAAATGATGGCAGGGATGATAAATCTGAAAATCCTGAAGAACCCAAACCTGAACATGAAAAACTTAAAGCTGTAGAACTTCCAGAAAATATTACATTTTATGATAAAAGTACAGACAGCAGTCTCCTAAAGGAACTGTTTTTAGTAGAAATGCCTACAGACTTTTTCAAGTTTTTTGAATGCATCAGTGATTGTGGCAAATCAGTGGAAGATACACTAGCAAGTGTGAATTTGATGCCAATTGGTCCTTATGAGTTACTGTTAGGAAAACTGCCTCAGTTGGACAATAAGGAGCTGTACTTAACTCACTGGAGATTCTTTTATGATCCTCCAGAATTTCAGGTACTTTAAAACATTTTTTAAATATTAATATGCATGATCTCCATGCACATGTAACAGGGCTGAATATGATGACATTAAAACTTATACCATCAGATTTATTTGTTCTGGTTTCACATTCATGATATCTCATATTATTCCATCTTTACAGGCTGTTCTCAAGAAGAAAAAGAATAGCGAGTACCACATTGGATACTTTCGTGATGATCCTGATGAGAAACCAGTATTTGTAGCCAGTAATGATAGTGAGAAAGGTTACCACATCACTCCTGTGGCTCAGAACATATTTGGAGCTGTTTAGTAAGTATTTACTAGAAGTGAAAGAACAATAAAAAAACTATCTGAATCTTTCAAAGGAAAATGGGCAAATCTGCCAATCCCAATCGCTTTAAGACACATAACCAATGGAAAGATTCACCAAGGACAGTATTTCTTATTATGACGATTTCATTTGATTGTTAGTATGTAAAGAGGTATATAGCTCTAAATGTGTATTATTGAAATTCTGGTATTTTATCAATTAATTAACTTTAATTAATTCTGTCTTGGAAACATCATATTTCAAGCCTATAAACAGATATTTGAAAACATTGGCCTCCTAGATGCCGTTTTAGGAACAATGTTTTTAAGAGTGTTGGTTGCGTTAAGATTTATGCCAATGGAAAAAGCTTTCAAGGAGAACCTTTCTATTCTATTTTGTGAGGTTCTGGCTCCATTGGTAACATTTGATGATTTTGCCAATGTCAAGGTATGAGAAGATAATGAAGAGAACCTTTGATACTAAACGACTTTTGCCAATTCTTAGTCAGTACGGAGTGAGTGTCCTAAAAAGGTGACAACTGGGGCACCAAAGTTAAGGAATTCTTGGTGCCCAATAGCCATAAGATGTACACCAATGAAAAGTGCATTTCAAGGGGAACCTTTGCTACTAACGCGACTTTTGCTGGCTATTGGGTGCCAAGAACATTCTTAAACTTCAGTGCCCAAAGTCGTGTTTGTAGCAAAGGTTTTCCTTTCAGTTTATACCTTATCGCTCAATAGCGATAAGATATAAACTGTTGAAAAGAGATTTATTAATGATCTAAATAGGTGATAACTTCAGTGCCCAAGTTATCACATATTTTTTTTTTCTTTTCCCTTATCTGCGATCAGTCCCAAGACTATGAGCAGATTTGTTGTGGGTGGTGGGCGTTTGGTGGGTTCCTTCCAGCGGCAGAACCCCCGTCATATTTTTACCATCGCGCCTCCAAGTCTTGGATATTGTGGCGCTTAAGTCGTCTGGGATAGGTAATTTGTGTAAGTACAGAAGCAAGTTCATTTGGGTGGTTTTCAAGTCGGGTTCTGTAGTTGGAGGCAGCCAATGCCACCTCTTCCTTTACTGTTCTAATGTTCAGTTTCTCGTGCAGTTCAGCATTAGTTACAAACCATGATACGTTTGAAATTGTTCGCAGTATGCCATTTTGTAGCCTTTGAACAATTGATATGCTTGTGTTACATGCGCTTCCCCACAATTGAATGCCATATGTCCATATTGGTTTCAGAAAGGTTTTGTAGATGAGGAGCTTGTTGTCAAGTGAGAGTTTGGAGTTACGTTCCATCAGCCAGTGCATATTCCTGTACCGAATGTTCAGTTCGTCTCGTTTGGTTTTGATGTTTCTTCACATAATTATTTAGATCATTAATAAATCTGAACTGATTTTTATGATTTTATGTAATTCTATAAATAAATATTTGTTGTCTCTTTCAGTGTGTATTTGCAAAATGAGAAGAAACACTCACCTTTTACTGCAATGTCTTGTCAAAAATTAATGAATAATATTAAAGCCTATGCTGAGAAGAACAACATTTCTTTGGAAGAATTCAGTATGAAGCAAAGACTACATCATATGGTAACGAGATCATTCCATGGAGCAGGCATTGTGGTGCCTTACAATAAGAAAACACAATTAGGATACAGGCATTTAGTGGAAACTGATGGTAAGATGATGTCATTTAGTTTTTTGTTTTCCTACTTATTTTACCAATGTTGATTTAGATTTATTCGGCACTTGTGAAGTGAAGACGTTTATTCACTAGTTAGTGTCTGACTGAAACACGATTTTCAACCGTAAGTAAATATTAGGCTCCTCTTCTAGTTGGAGCCAAAACCAAAACTTACCTATTAAGTAAAAGTTAGTGGTGTATGGTCGGTTTTGGCCAAAATATCCGGTTTCGGCCGCAAAGGTCCTAATGTCCATTATTACTACCGGGCCGAAGATTTAACCACTTTCTGGCCGAAACCGAACCTTCGGACACTATCGTTGGTTTTGAATTACAGGTGTTAATTCACTAGTGCTCAATTGAAGGTGGTAATTCACCAGGGGTGGATTAGAGGCGTTAATTCGCCAGTGTTGATTTAGAGGCGTTAATTCACCAGTGTTGATTTAGAGGCGTTAATTCACCAGTGTTGAATTAGAGGCGTTAATTCACCAGTGTTGATTTAGAGGCGTTAATTCACCAGTGTTGATTTAGAGGCGTTAATTCACCAGTGTTGAATTAGAGGCGGTAATACACCAGTGTTGAATTAGAGGCGTTAATACACCAGTGTTGATTTAGAGGCATTAATTCACCAGTGTTGATTTAGAGGCGTTAATTCACCAGTGTTGAATTGAAGGCGTTAATTCACCAGTGTTGAATTAGAGGCGTTAATTCACCAGTGTTGAATTAGTGTCGTTAATTCACCAGTGTTGAATTAGAGGCGTTAATTTACCAGTGTTGAATTAGTGTCTTAATTCACCAGTGTTGAATTAGAGGCGTTAATTTACCAGTGTTGATTTAGAGGCATTAATTCACCAGTGTTGATTTAGAGGCGTTAATTCACCAGTGTTGATTTAGAGGCGTTAATTCACCAGTGTTGATTCAGAGGTGTTAATTCACCAGTGTTGAATTGAAGGCGTTAATTCACCAGTGTTGAATTAGAGGCGTTAATTCACCAGTGTTGAATTAGAGGCGTTAATTCACCAGTGTTGAATTAGAGGCGTTAATTCACCAGTGTTGAATTAGAGGCGTTAATTCACCAGTGTTGAATTAGAGGCGTTAATTCACCAGTGTTGATTTAGAGACGTTAATTCACCAGTGTTGATTCAGAGGCGTTAATTCACCAGTGTTGATTTAGAGGCGTTAATTGACCAGTGTTGATCCAGAGGTGTTAATTCACCAGTGTTGAATTGAAGGCGTTAATTTACCAGTGTTGAATTAGAGGCGTTAATACACCAGTGTTGATTTAGAGGCATTAATTCACCAGTGTTGATTTAGAGGCGTTAATTCACCAGTGTTGAATTGAAGGCGTTAATTCACCAGTGTTGAATTAGAGGCGTTAATTCACCAGTGTTGAATTAGTGTCGTTAATTCACCAGTGTTGAATTAGAGGCGTTAATTTACCAGTGTTGAATTAGTGTCTTAATTCACCAGTGTTGAATTAGAGGCGTTAATTTACCAGTGTTGATTTAGAGGCATTAATTCACCAGTGTTGATTTAGAGGCGTTAATTCACCAGTGTTGATTTAGAGGCGTTAATTCACCAGTGTTGATTCAGAGGTGTTAATTCACCAGTGTTGAATTGAAGGCGTTAATTCACCAGTGTTGAATTAGAGGCGTTAATTCACCAGTGTTGAATTAGAGGCGTTAATTCACCAGTGTTGAATTAGAGGCGTTAATTCACCAGTGTTGAATTAGAGGCGTTAATTCACCAGTGTTGAATTAGAGGCGTTAATTCACCAGTGTTGATTTAGAGACGTTAATTCACCAGTGTTGATTCAGAGGCGTTAATTCACCAGTGTTGATTTAGAGGCGTTAATTGACCAGTGTTGATCCAGAGGTGTTAATTCACCAGTGTTGAATTGAAGGCGTTAATTTACCAGTGCTGAATTAGAGGCATTCATTCATAAATGTTTATGTGGTGACTATTCCACTGTTGAAATAAAGCCGTTTATTTACAAAATAAATAATGAAAATGTTTCTTTCTTCCAACAGCCAACTTGAAAAAATTGTTTGCTAGCCTAGAGAAAACAAGAGATCAAATAGAAAAAGATAAACTACTGTCAGACCTACAGCCTGTAATAACTTATGCTAGTATAGCTGTAGACGAAGGTGACTTCGGAACTGGCTTGGAGGTTGGCATAGCTCTATTCTGTTCTGGACTCAAGGAACTGGAACCCAGTGCAATGAATAGCTTGACTGCAGCATACTCCGTGTTGAAAAGATCATCATTTGGCGAGATAATACAGGTATTTTACGCCTTTATTAAAGTTAAGAATTACGATGTTATTTTATTCAGTGTTGAACATATTAACCTTTTGACCGCCACAGACGTCTATGGACGTCAAATCAAAAAGTGTTCACGACGCCACGGACGGCATGGCACGTCGAAAATAACCCTTTTTTTTACAGTTCAAAATAAACATGTGCCGTGACTATTATTTTGTAGGTATGAAAGAAGGAATTTATCGCTTGGCGTAGAGAACACGGATTTTCGTTATTGACGTGGCGGTCAAAAGGTTAAAATCAATAATCTGTTGCTATTTTCAGGCACATCTGAAGTATCGTCGCAAAGGACCAAATGTTTCGCTGCTGCATTTAAAATAATTTACATGTGTTTGTAAGGATCGTAGCTGGTGGCGTTCTGTAGTTTCTGTCTACCCTCATGGGAAGAAGGCATGATTTTATGTATAGGTATGTAATGAAAGTTAAGGAAGTAGCTAATTAATATTCTCTTCTCAGCTATCTTCACTACAATATCACAAACTGACTGACAATAGAACCCTACAATGAAGAGGTTGCTGGTACTTTTTGGGTGCTGTGAATGTCGGCACATAATAATATACCTAATTAGAACAAAATATGTAATATTGATGATTCCATTATGTTGGCGAATATGTACTTACTGACTTTTGAATTCTGATGCATTTGATAATATTTATTCATCATCAACTTATTAAACTGTGTCGCGTTCCAAAATTGGGGGCGGGATTCCGTCTAGCACCCCGTCACCAGGGTGCGTCGCAGTGTGAGATCCTCTTAAAATACAGTTGCTGGCATAGATTTTTGCTAATTGGCCTCGTTTTAAGGTCATCTGAGACCAACTGGCATGTAAAGCAATTTTTACTACTTAATAAATATTATTGACTGTGACAACATTAATGTATTCGCCATTAACAAGTCCAATATAGTCAGTATGTTTGTTGGAACTCATACTAAACAAATAGTGCCTTTATTAGGGTACGTATCAAAATCCCGAAAGTTCATAATACCGATGATTGAAATACCGACGTCCAAAACACCGAAATTCAAAATACCGAAAGTTTTAAATGCCGATAGTCGTTCGTTATATCGAAAGACAAAATACCGATGTTCAAATGCCCGAAAGGACGAAATCCCGAATGGACGAAATACCGATGGATGAAATCCCAAACGCAATAGGCGACGTAGGATGCAAGAGCGAGCGAAGGGCACCCCGAGGTTAGGTTCGGTTACTTTAAACCCTTTACACAGAAATAGGGGCCCCGCGAAGCGGGGCTCCGTCGACACAGACGGCGGAGCCCCCCGCCGGACGGCGACGGTATTTTCGCTCTTGCATCCTATGTCGACGGAGCCCCGCTTCGCGGGGCCCCTATTTCTGTGTAAAAGGTTTAAAATAACCTAACAAAACCGAACCTCGGGGTGCCCTTCGCTCGCTCTTTCTTGAGAAAGTTGATCCCTATGATGAACCTAACCTCCGACTACGCTTTTTAGGCAACTTTTAAGTATTTTGAGGTTAAGTTTACAAAAAATCGTTTTTCTCGGAAACGGTGGCAATTTCGGGATTTTAAACTTCGGAATTTTAAACTTTCGGGCATATGAACTTTCGGGATTTTAAACTTTCGACCAAACAACCATTTGGCGTTTCAATTTTCGGGATTTTGTCCATCGGTATTGTAATATTCGGTCTTTTAAAATTCGGGATTTTGATACGTACCCCTTTTTATTATTAGTACCTAATTAAGGACAGTTATATATCTAATTTAATGTACCTATTTCATTATTTATTTCGATATTGAATTTGATTCGATATCATTTTAACACTATTAGTTTAAAAATTGCTGAAATAAATGTATAAGTATACCGAGTTGTTGAAAATCATGTTTTTTAGCCTTTTTAATAAACTATTGAATTTCTTTTGTCTTATAAGTCATCATCTGCCTAACCTTTTCCCAAGAATGTTGGGATCGCCTTCTAGTCTAACCGGATTCAGCTGAATACCAGTATTTTACATGGAGCGACTGCCCATCTGACCTCCACAACCCAGTTACTGGGTTATACGATACCGCTTGGTTGTCAGACTTTCGGGCTTTTGACTACCAGTAACCACTGTCAAAGATCCACGAATGACAGCCGGGACCAACAGTTTAACGTGCTTTCCGAGGCCAGAGAGGTCTCGGTATGTAAAGAGGTCACCCATCCACAGAATAACCGCGCCAAGCGTAGCTTATAACCTGATCGATTGATAAGTACCTAACAAATGTAATGTCTAGGGATTGCAATCGAATATTCGAATATTCGAATATACATTTGAAATTCGTATTCGAATAGTAAATTATAAAATATTCGAACATTCAAATATTACCACAGCAATTTTATTAAAGTTACAACATTATATTGTTAATTACGAACGCGACATCTAACGCATGGTCGTCAAATTTCTGAATAGATCGGCACTGCTCGGATTGATATATCTTTAGAAGATGATATAACTGGTGTGGTGACAGACAGTGCAAGCGTCATGACTTGCATGGGTCGTAAAAGGCAATCATTTCATCAATTGTGCCTTGCACACGGCATTCAATGTGCCGTAGTGGATACAATATAGGGTGACTGGTAATTAGTGACCGATACTTAAACACGTGACTTTACTCATCATTATGAACAACTTTTACTATGGGATCAAACCTGAAATCGCGAAAAAAAAAACAGCTGTTCCCTACATTTATGTTCGTCTAACTCGTCAAAATGTAGAGAACAGCTGTTTTTTTTTCACGATTTCAGGTTTGGTCCCATAGTAAAAGTTGTTCATAATGATGAGTAAAATCACGTGTTTAAGTATCGGTCACTAATTACCAGTCACCCTATATATAAGAACCGATATAATCAGAGTGAAACTTATGAACAGTTAGAAGAAATAGACACAGAAGAAGTTCCAGTAGAAACAGATGATACAAAGAAAGATGAATCAGAAGATGAGGAAACAGATGAAAATGATGATGGAGAAGGCTTTGTAGTCGATCAGAATGTGGTTTCCAGAAGTGAACCCAATCTCAATGTCGAGTACAAAGGTTTGATTGACAAAGTAAGAAAAGTAGTGAAATTTTTCAAAAAATCTCCAACCAGAACAGAAATCCTGAACAAATATATTCTTGAAGAAAACAAAAGCGCAGGCCTGGTATTAGACTGTAAAACGCGGTGGAATAGCATGGCGGACATGGTTTCAAGATTCTTGCTACTGAAAGATGCAATTTTAAAAGCACTGATTGACTTGAAAGACAAAACTATGTTCAGCACCTATGAGCTTGCTCTTTTGCAGGATTTATCTACGTCTCTCACTATCGTCAAAACTACTGTGGAAGCGATATGTCAAGAAAAGGCCACTTTATTAACTGCGGACACAGCCCTACAGTTCATGGTTACCAAACTACGAGAGACCAATGGGTTTATCAGTGGTAAACTTCTTCAGGCTCTGAAAACAAGGATTGCTGAACGACGACAAACAGACCTGGTTTGTACACTGAAGTACTTGCACAACCCAAACAAATACTACCAGGAGCCGAGTTCTTCTATCTTCCCTAAAGTAGGAAATGATGTTATCACCAAAGTCATAGTTGACATTCAAAAAAAATATTTTAAGCAAAGACCTACGACAACTAACACTGGCGTTTCTGATGACGAAGATAACATTGCTATATTAGACCTTCAGCGTTATCAAAATGAAGAAGCGTCAAGAATCTCAAATATGTCAATGAAAGAACAGCTGCAGAAAAAGATAGAGGACGAAATGTATGCAGTGCCTTCCACATCCACAGCAAATCTTGAACATCATGATCTAGAAACATCAATAAAAATGCAGATGGCTCTATATGATACAGGTACGCCAAGACAAATACACCTAAGTCAGGCCTATGACGTGCTAATTTGCATTCCACCAACTAGCGTAGAATGCGAAAGGGTATTTTCTTCTACAAAATATATCTGCAATCATCTCAGATGTAAATTGAATGATGATTCCATTGACTCTTTAAGTTTTCTAAGGTCCCACTTTCAAAGGATCCGTAAATAAGAATAATTGTATCCTTTGCCTATACGATGGCATTTATTTAATTATAATTGTTACTTACCGCGTTGGATCATAATTTTCAATTTTAGTGATTGCGTGCACTTGCAATTTGCATATCTCTTTAGATGCTAGTTATCCGCGCAGTGCATTCTTATTGTGACTTTGATCTCGTTTCTTTTTAGTTATCCTTAAGAAATTGATAGTACAATATCTATAATATACTTTTTTGTTTCTTACTTTTACTTGTGTTGTATAAAGTTTATTAACATGTTATTTGATTTTGCTAGTGAGATTTTAATTGTGTTTCCTACTTAATAGTTTTCCTATAATTGTTTAAGAATTAATATTTTTTATTTCATATTTTCGTAGTCGAAGTTCCTATTACATCTAACTTTATAAAAATTTGTTAATTATTTTATTAGATTAAAAGTTTTGTTTAAATATTGGTTCTGTCTGATTGGGATGTTGCCCTACTTACATGAAAAATATGTTACTAGTTTCTAAGGCAATAAAACGTGAGAAATTATATAAATACTTTTTTTTTTCTGAAATATTCGAATATTATTCGAATAATTCGAATAAGGCTGAAAAAGTATTCGAACATTCGAATACCAAAAATATCGAATATTTGCAATCCCTAGTAATGTCCCATATCATGTCGTCATCATCCTTATTGGCAGCACTGTTCCACTCACTGCTGAGTATAGGCCTTTACCCTTCTTATTATCTAGTAATTCCAATTCCAACAAAATGTCTAGTACAGCCTCAATGAAGCCATGCCACAGTAGGACGAGTACGCTTCGTATGTTCACGTCACGTACCTATCAGTACCTATAGTGGGAGAGACAGTACTGCCAAGATTCACCACTAGTGGCGCTATCAGCATAAATAGTAAACAAACATTGATTTTTCTCATAGCTTTGAATCATTGTTACTCTTATGGTGTACTTATTAGACAATAATTAAGCATAATGTATTTTACCTATCTACAGCCATCAGCAATCAAAACCTGCCTGGTGTGACTGACTCTGGCAGAGCCACCATCAGGGATTTTAATTTTGATAACACAAAAAATTTGTCGTCAAATATCAGAATTTGTCGGTCACTGGTACAAAAGATAAAAGGGTTTATAGGTGGCCGATCTGGAGACAGTCTCTCCCCAGCAGGACCCTACCCCATGTTCCCTTTTCTATACCCCTGAGAACGTATAATTATGCAAAATTACATTGACGATCGGTTAAGTGGATTAGGGTCAGTTCACACCGAGACGCGACGCGACGCGCGCAGTGTCTACTAGCTACGTCGAGCTACGCAGCGCGGCGCCGCCGCCGCGCGGCGTAGCTCACTGAATCGTGTACCTTTTTGTGTAGTAGATAAGGTCTGTAATTGTATTTCTATCTTGAAAACTGCGCGTCGCGTCGCGTCTCGGTGTGAACTGACCCTTAGGCGTGAAAAGGTAACGAACAAACTTACTTTCGCATTTATAGGTACCTAATATTAGTTAGGATTGGGATTATAACTATCGTGACTGTTATCCACCTACACTCAAAGTATTACTTAGGTAGGTATTTAGTCTAAACTCATGTGACCATCACCACATTTCTCACACGGTATGTATAATAATCTTGGTCAATCAAGAATAGCTGCAATTTTTTTTGAAGGGTTCTATAGATAGGTATAACTACCTACCATGAAATTATAAACAGGCACATAGAGTAACGTCTTTATTTTAAAAATGTCCTTCACAAACAATAGAAAAATATTCAGAAAAAAATGTTGATTATTTCAAAATGCGTTTTAAAAACCAAATTAAAGCAATTTAAATCAGATGGAATCTATTAAGTTATTCCTTAGGTTTGTCAGCTGTGCTCAAATGTAGAAATAAAGATAAAGGGCAATGGTCGCTACCATAAACACTATCTCTTATAACATTATCACACAAAGCTGGTACCAGTCTTTCTGAGATTATAAAGTAATCCAAACGCCTGAAACAATTACAAAAAGATGAAATTAATGTTAAAAGTTGCCAATGTTATTTTTATCCTCAATTCCAATTGCTTAAAAAAAGTATGCAGTCATGTAATGATTGAAGCTTGCTGCGTTTTAGATTCCAACAGGTCGAAACTTTGTGAACGTCTGATTCGCCGGTCAACAGTCGCATTTAGCTTTGAAATTATGCCTAAAAATGACTTATCAATTACTTATATTTGCTTACCATGATGAGAGAATTGCTTATTTCATAAGTAAAAAGAATTAAAACAATTAAGGTTGACCAGCCATTCTGATAACAGAATGGATGGTCAATCTCTGTAGAGTAGTAACTATGAGGAATTACTGAAATTTGCATGGGCGAATGATTGCTTATCAATTGCTTATTTCACAATTTATAAGCCTAGACCCTGTTTATCCTCTCTTTATGCTAGCCACGAGTTAAAAAGCCTCTGCGCCTGTTAAAATATGTGAGCAAACTGACGTATGTACGTACTTGTTGCTTTATTTTCTGTAATAACCAAACGGTTCCTAGTTCTAGATTGTTTGTAATCATATCATCAATGTTAATGGATGGAGAGGGAGAGGACGACCAAGGAAACGATGGATGGATTGTGTGAGGATATGAATGAAAAAGCAGTACCTAAATGATAGCGTGACGACTGACAGGGGAGAATGGAAGAAAAAAGCGTGTTGCGCCGACCCCAAATAACATTTGACAAGGGCAGGAAGATTATAATTATGATTACAAACAATCTAGAACTAGGCACCGTTTGGTTATTACAGAAAATAAAGCAACAAGTACGAACATACGTAAGTTTGCTCACATATTTTAACAGGCGCAGAGGCTTTTTAACTCGTGGCTAGCATAAAGAGGAGTAACCGGGGTTTAGGCTTATAAATTGTGAAATAAGCAATTGATAAGCAATCTTTCGCCCATGAAAATTTCAGTAATTCCTCATAGTTACTACTCTACAGAGATTGACCATCCATTCTGATATCAGAATGGCTGGTCAACCTTAATTGTTTTAATTCTTTTTACTTATGAAATAAGCAATTCTCTCATCATGGTAAGCAAATATAAGTAATTGATAAGTCATTTTTAGGCATAATTTCAAAGCTAAATGCGACTGTTGACCGGCGAATCAGACGTTCACGAAACTTTGATTGTGGTTCAACTTCCCTTTCTTGCAAAACTACAATCGTTCCTTGTCAATTATCTATAGAACTAAGTAAAACAAAAAATCTTACCATCCTACGTTCTTCGCCCGGCTATTCATCATGTAAGTCCAGAAGGTGTAAGCGCCGGTCTTGTCCGGGTACAAGTGGCGGAACGTGTCTACGAAGCCGTCCCCGAGCAAATCTGTCATCCCAGCACGCTCCTCGTCAGTAAAGCCGGCGTTCTTTTTATTTGTTTTAGGATTGGTTAAATCTGAAAGTTATCCGATTACTTTAGTCAGATTTTCATAATCGAAAAAATGCTAGTCTCACTTATGGTTTTCCTGATGGGAACAGCTTATTTAAATATGTATATCAAAAACTACAGCTTACCTTACCTTCAAGCGAGAAACAAACTAAAATAACGTGTTAGTTAGACCCATCACATAACCTTACAAATTAATGTTATAAATAAGAATAAAATATGTACCTATTTCTTTGTGAGAAACATTCATGTCACCACAAATTATCACAGGTTTCTTCTTATCTAATTCCTTAATATGTCGACGAAACTCTTCGTTCCATTGCAGTCTTTTAGGAAGTGTGACTAGTTTTCGTCCAGAGTTTGGCACATATGTGCATACTAAATAAAATTGCTCGTACTCCGCTGTAATAATACGACCCTCGCTGTCCAGCTCCTCGTTATTTAACCCATAAACGACGTTCATCGCAAGTTTTGTGGTATAAATGCCTACGCCTGCGTAGCCATCCTTATCGCCGGCCACCCAATATGCATGATAGCCAGGTATATTCGCTACTTCCGTCGGCAGTTTATCTTGTGAACATTTTGTCTCTTGTACACATAATATGTCAGGTTTCTCGTGTTTAAAATAATCAAGACAACCCTTAGTTGCCCATGCTCTAATACCATCTACATTCCAGCTCGAAATTTTAAAATTCCATTCTTTGCCCTGACTATTGATGGAGGAATTGGAGAAATCAATAGATTCAAAATCTGTTACTGATTTATTTTTAGGGGATGCTTTCTTTTTCGGTTCTCCTGCAGGCGCTGAAATACATTACATTATGAAACTGAACATACAACAATTTAACAAGCTGTATATTACTTTGTCGTATGTTGTCTCATTTTGAGTAAAGATCGTGTGCAATCCCGCCATCCTCTTATTCTACGTCAATGAAAGCCCAATGTAACATGCACATAGTACTTTATCTAACTGAACAAGTTAATTTTTGGCAATTTTTCCATGGATAGCATTCCTCAGCATTATTGATTTTCACAACAGAAAAAAAAACCATCTATGCACTGCAATGACTTATAAAATAATATAATACCTCTAAATAACCATAGGTACATAAGAATTATCATGCGAAAAAAAAAAAAAATCTATTTCATTTACACCTGTCTTAATTACTATTAATTAGTCACCACATTGGAAACCCAATATTATTTAGTAATGTTTGATAATAATGACCTAAGTTTTATTGTCTTGATTCTACTTAGTGTGCTTGATTGTTAGCCTGTCCCTTACTTATATCCAAATAATTTATGAAGCAGACCAAGTGCAGCATTACTTAAATTAAAATATGTAAGTACCTATATAAATTAAAAAAAATTTATACTTGAGAGTACAGAAAGGTAGAAAAAATAATAAAGCATTGAACATATACATTTGGAAAAGTTTTATTATGAATAATATTTAATGATAAACACACATAATAGTAACTCAAAACAATATCTGTCAAATGTTTAAATTATAATCAACAGTACTAGTTACCCTTTTCTGCGGCTCCCTTGCGCCGACGTTTTGATGCGGGCTCACTTTCTTGTGGTTTCTCTTCGGCAATATCTTCATCTTCTTCATAATTTTTTGCCTCTGCTGGAAGGAGAAAATAATACATTGGTTTAACTGAATTCACTTAGGTCTGATTTTTCAACAGTCTGTTAACTTTTATTCGAGGAATAAATATGCCAGTTTGAGCTTTCCTAAAGAAGATTATGTCAAACTGCCATATTTATTCTTGACACTTTGAGGGACACTAAACACCCCTCAACGTAATAACAATAAATATTTATTGTTTCTCATTCAGTGTTATCTGACAATCGAAAAATGGGCCCTTAGTAGAAATAAGTTTTATAGTAATATAATTAAGTCTTGAATTTACCTTTTTTGGTCACTTTTCTTTTCTTAGAGGATAGTACTTCATCATCATCATCGTCATCTTCCTCTTTAGGTTGGGCTTTCTTACCCTGGTTCTTCCTGCCTCTTGCTTCTTTCTTCTTAGGCTCAGGTTTGTCTTCTTCTTTCTCATCATCCTCATCTTCATCTAAATCAATTTCTTGAACCTTAGCAGGGGCTCTTTTCCTGCCTTTTGGTGCAGGCTTTTCTTTGACTTCCTCCTCAGTAGTATCAGACTTATCTGCTTCAGGATCAGGGTCGGCCTCAACTTTAGCTGCTTTCCTTCCCCTGCCCTTAGCAGCTAGCTTAGGTTTTTCTTCTACTTCTTCACTTTCTTGTTTAGCTTTTCTGCCTCTGCCAGATTTTGGTTCTGGTTTCTTAGCTACAGGTTCTTTCTTTCCCGCCCTCTTCTGACCTCTACCTAAAGCTTCCTCTGAGTGACCATTGGCTTCTGAATTTTCATCACTCTGTTCGTTCTCCTCAGCTTGGGCAGATAACTCCTCTTCTTCTGATTGATCACCATTTGATGGTTGTTTGTCTAGGGAATTGGAATCATCTACATTCTTCTTACGACCCTTCTTGGCTTCTTCAGGAACTTGTGGTTCCCCTGAATCACTGGCAGCTTTCTTTCCGCGCTTTGGTTTCTTATCAGCAACAGGTTCAGCTTTTTCATTTAGTTCAATGTCTGCTATAAGATCTGGCTCTGGTGCAATTTTTCCTTTCCCTCTACCTTTTTTGGCAGCATCATTTTCTGTTACTTTAACATCAGCAGCTTTCTGCAAAAATTTGCTATGCTTGATTAATCTTTCACAAAACAATTCCAATTCATACCAGTGGATAGGTTTGAGTTTGGATTCAAAGCATAGTTGTATAGGTCTACTAGCAGCGCCCCGCGGTTTCACCCGCATAAGTGTCGATCCCGTGGAAATATCGGGATAAAAACTATCCTATGTATGGACATAGGATAGTTTAGGACATAAAATTTGGCAGAGAGATAGATTGAATCCTGGGGATGGCCCCAGGATTCAATCTATCTCTCTGCCAAATTTTATGGAAATCCGTTCCGTGGTTTAGGCGTGAAAAGGTAACACAGACAGAAAGAGTTACTTTCGAATTTACAATATTAGCATGGATACCAATTTTAACATAAAAATAACACTAGAGGCTAGAGGCATGCTTCATAATGTTTAGATTACAACTGTATCAACTATCAATGAATTTCAAACTCGGGCTTAGTGGCCTACGAACAATTTCCTGTAATACAAATGCTTTGTAGTTTAAATAATAAGTAACGGTCAAGGAACGAAGTACGGCCATACACTTCAACAACAAAAGTGGCGCCAATTGCCGGCTATGACTTACATTTTTTGTAACATGTGTTTGTAAAACCGCGACGTAATGCTAACGGGAAAAAGACGAATATAATCGCGTTTTAATTTGAGAAAACCACAAAAAATATCATAGCAATAGTTTCCTATAAATTGAAGTTGAATTGAATACGTCTGACACTAGTACTGTTTAAGTGCCTATCGATAACAATGCAAAACCCGTTTGTAAATTCAATGCATATACTCGAGATTACAAGTGGATTACAGCAAATATAGCATACCTTAGCTTTAGCAGACCTAGGCGCCATTGTCACGAGGCAAATGTATCAGGAAATATCACCGATTTCACAATTATTCCAAGCGAATCTCTGCTTCACCCGTCTGAAAACGCGTTGTTAAGAGCAGGGGTAGCGGGCGAAGTTTCCGGCAAAATGACAGAAATCGCGCACCGCCACTGCCGCCAAATTTTTGCCGTATACTTTTTTAAACGTAGTTTTTAAGATGGCGGATTACTAAAGCTTTGAGCACACTATAAAACTATTGTCTATGAAATATGGTCACTGAAACTCTCAAACTGGGAACCAAGTTTCCCATACTGTACTGACCCATCTCAATCCCAACCATACGGATCACCTTGGTAGATCCGCTACCAATCTATGTATCCTGTTAATAAAGCTGAAGAGTGTTTGTTTGAACGGGCTAATCTGGAACTATTAGTCGGATATGAAAAATTATTTTTGCATTTGATAGCCCAATTCTTGGGAATGTTATAGGCATTGGGCTAAGGCTTAACATCACGCTAGGGCTATTAAGAGCCGAGCAAAAACAAAAAAGTAAGTTAATGCTTAGCGAAAACGAAATAATAGCGCGGGCAGCCAATGCGATGCGATGGGGTGTTCAGTCACGGGCAGCAGCTATAAATCTTAGATTATAAGTGCTCACGTAAAAAATCATTATCATCTACCTGGTCTTTTCTTATGTTGGGGTAAGCTTTCAGTCTCACCGGATGCAGCTGAATACCAGTATTTTACATAGAGCGACTGCCTATCTGACCTCTACAACCCATTTACTGTGTAATACGATACCCCTTAAGACTGGTTGTCAGGGTTTCGGGCTTTGACTACCCGTAACGACTGCCACAGTTCCACGAATGACAGCCGGGACCTTCCACGAGGCATGAAGGGGTCTTTATCTAAAAGATGGTTACCCATCCATAGACCAATTACGGCAAGGGTAGCTGTTCGGTAAAAAAAATAGCGAAATAGCGGTAGCTGATCGATTGACTCGCGTGCCATGCAGCTGTTTTTACTTTGCTACCAACTGCTTAGATACAAACGGAAAAAAACATCTTGAGCATTTGTAACCGACTTCAAAAAAGGAGGTTCTTTATTCGACCCGTAGGTATGTATGTTTGTATGCTTGCGATTTTCTCAAAAACGAATGAACCAATTTTGATGTGATCTACATACTTTCTGGAAGGTTTTAGTTTATTAATGCATTAGGTAATTTTTCATACGTACAAAGTGATATGCATAAATGTGCTGCAACTCCGGCATTTCGATGCGAGTTTTGATGAGTCCTCTATAGTCCGACTTTTAATTAGCTGCAGCAAGATTACACTTTTTAAGAGATCCTACAATACCCCACACGCTTATGTGTATTGAGTTTTTTTTATCCCTTAGTTACATGACATGGGGAAAAGGCTAGGCAGATGATGATGAGTTACATGACATGGGGAGTGCCACCCCTAATTATTTTTTTTTGTATTTCAGTTTGTTTTGGTTAGCGGTGCACGAATACAACTTCTTTTTAATTTTCATCGATATTGTGCTAATAATCTCCGAGTAAAATGGTTGTGTTACATCCAGACGGACGGACAGATTGATATGACGAAATTATAAGGGTTCAGTTATGGTCGTTTGGCTACACAGAACCCTAAAAATTTATGGATAGCGTCAGGTTATGATAATTCTTGCTCTACCTGCGCTTGCTGACCCCAAACAAATCATTTACTCTTTTTAAGAATGACTATTTCATGAAATCTTGACATTTGGGGATTACATGGTCTTAGAGAGTTGTGTTGATGACTTTAATGATTACAATTCTGTGAATACATATTTGTTACGACCGCGAATCATAATTTAATCAACGTACAACTTAATACTGACCAGCAAATTGCAAAAAACGTAAGAAAATTTGAATTTCGCGGGCCACCTTAGAGCTTCCCCCTTAAATCTTTTTTTTGTATTTATTAAGACATCCATCACATCTGCTGAGTTTCGCTGGCTATTTTTTAATCTCGTATACCTATTTGCGTTATATTATGGAAACTATAAAGTACATACTAATTCCATGCGCTAATAAACATTGCGTGGGGGTTATTAGTTTGACTTTGACAGCATGACTTTGACCATTGACGGACCTGTTTGACATGTGACGGAAGCTGTCAAACTTGTCAGAGTCAGTGTCGTGGCAACGTGCAAATCCTTCTTTTCCTTTTTTATGAGGAAGTATTTCTGCATGATTGTAATTGCTGACTAAAAACCGGCGGTAATGGTAAGATTTCTTAAATTTAATAATATTTTAAGACTCGTTCTAGTATATTCAGAGCGTGCGGCCAGGTATACTGCTTCACTCAACCATTGCCAATTTTCCTCAAGCCGGGAGTAAGAAAAGTTATAAGAGTAGCATCATAGCATATGTTGTTTAAAATATTAATTGAAATTTCAGGCTACATTAGATCGGAAAGGCACCTTTAAGGTAGAATATCTGCAAGATATTGAGAAGAAAGTCCAGGCGAAATGGGACAATGAGAAAATATTCGAAATGGAAGCACCGGAAGATGGGAAGCCTCATGAAAAATTCATGTGTACGTTTCCCTATCCGTATATGAACGGGCGCTTGCATCTTGGTCATACATTCTCTCTATCAAAATGTGAGGTGAGTGCAAACTGATAAATATTTAAAAATCAATGTTTACAATATGAGTTATCAAGGTAAACAAGGTGAGTACCTAAAGTGCATGATGCAATAATGTGCAAGAAATCACAACAATATAAAGCTGCAAATTGATTTTCTTATAGCTAAGTTTTTTTTTAAAATCAAATGTTTTGATATTATATTTATGCTCATAATACAAATTTTTCAGTTCGCCTCAAGGTACTATAGACTGAAAGGTAGAAAGGTGCTGTTTCCTTTTGGATTCCATTGTACTGGTATGCCAATTAAAGCTTGTGCTGATAAGTTAAAAAGAGAAATGGCTCTCTATGGTTGCCCTCCAGTATTCCCTGAAGAAGAAGAAGTTGCAGTAAAGGAGGAGGGTGATATTGTCCCCAAAGACAAAAGTAAAGGGAAAAAAAGTAAAGCAGTGGCAAAGACAGGAGGGGCCAAGTACCAGTGGCAGATCATGCAAAGTATTGGAGTCCCTGAAGAGGACATCAAACTGTTTGCTGATGAGAGCTACTGGCTTGAATATTTTCCTCCACGGGCTGTAGCTGATTTGAAAAGAATGGGTATTCATGTAAGTATTTTTCACTTGAACTAAAATACTCAATCCTGTGTAATGAACAATGTTAGTTGTATTGCACCATAATCTCACAAGCTTTTCCTTTAAGTTTTATTATGTGTGTACTTATATTTATTGTAATTGTAACTTAATATTTATTTTAATTATTATTATTATATTAAAATAAGTAAGTACATAATAGGTATTTATATAAAATTTATTTGCATGCCCTAAACAGGCAAAATATGGACAAAACATTAAACCACCAACTTTTACAACTGGTAACACCTATAATTTTTGCAAATAAATTATTCTTAAAACATTATTCTTATAAAATAAAGATAATGGCTACTACAGCTGACATTGAGTAATAATCCTGCATAAAATTACTTAAAAGTCAAAGATCTGGACAACTCCACATTGGAAAAACTAACAGACATGAATGTTGTTCTGCAGGTAGATTGGCGTCGCAAATTCATTACTACTGAAGCAAATCCGTTCTATGACTCATTCGTTAGGTGGCAATTCTACCATCTCAAAGAGCGTAATAAGATCATGTATGGTAAACGCTTTACAATTTTCTCCCCCCTGGACAAGCAACCGTGTATGGACCATGACAGAAGCACGGGAGAAGGGGCTGGTCCTCAAGAGTATACACTCCTCAAAATGGAAGTGGTTGAACCATTCCCAGAAGTTCTCAAGTATGTAACATCATTCTTTATAATGTGTGGCCTATTGCTACCCAAAGCAAAACATAAGCACCTTTCAAAATGTATGAATTTCAAATAAACTTCCATTTTAGGCGTCTTAAAAGCAAGAAGGTGAGTTTTGTTGCAGCAACGTTAAGACCAGAAACAATGTATGGCCAAACAAACTGCTGGGTGCATCCTGATATCAAGTACATTGCCTTCGAAACAGTCAATGATGGGATATTTATTTGTACAAGAAGAGCAGCCAGAAATATGGCTTACCAAGGCTTCACAGAAAAGGATGGAGAGTTTAAAGTATTACTAGAAGTTGTAGGACAAGACCTATTGGGGACTGTTTTAAAATCCCCATTCACTTGTTACCCTAAGATATATGCTCTTCCTATGTTGACCATCAAGGAAGATAAAGGCACAGGTATTGTTACCAGTGTACCCTCTGACTCTCCTGATGACTACGCGGCACTTGTGGACTTACAAAAGAAACCAGCTTTCAGAGAAAAATATGGTATCCAAGACGACATGGTCCTCCCATTCAAACCCGTGTCTATACTCGAAATTCCCGAATTTGGAACCATGTCTGCTGTACACGTATATGATAAGCTTAAAATTCAAAGCCAAAATGACAAGGATAAGCTAACACAAGCCAAAGAGATGGTTTACCTGAAAGGATTCTATGACGGCGTGTTACTAGTTGGAGAATTCAAAGGAAAGAAAATCCAAGATGTCAAAAAGAATTTGCAAACAAAACTTATTGAGGAGAATGGTGCAGTGATTTATTATGAGCCTGAAAAAACCATTATATCAAGGTCAGGGGATGAATGCGTAGTGGCGCTTTGTAATCAGTGGTATTTGGACTATGGTAATGATGAGTGGAAGAATCAGGTGGAGAAGGCTCTCGCTGCTATGAATACTTACCATGATGAGGTAAGGAAGAACTTCCAAGCTACCTTGAAGTGGCTGCATGAGTACGCATGCTCCAGGACTTATGGTTTAGGTAGGTTGTTTGTTTAGAAACCTTAATGTAATCTAACTAATATCTAATTTGAGATTTAATATTTGACAATGATTTTTTTCCTCAGGAACAAAACTGCCCTGGGATCAGCAATGGTTAATCGAATCTCTATCAGACTCGACTATTTACAACGCGTACTACACAATCGCTCACTTCCTGCAAGGCGACACATTTAGAGGGAATAAGGAAAATGCTCTCAAAATTAAACCTGAAGACATGACCATGGCGGTGTGGGATTACATATTCTTCAAAGACGCACCCTTCCCGAAAAATACAAAAGTGCCCAAAGCATCTTTAGATCGTATGAGGAAGTCTTTCCAATTTTGGTAAATAGGTTTTCAATGTTTATAATTTTTATCAACCCATTCAACACCACCAAAACTATTGTTTTAGCGAGTTCCGGCGCGTAGCAGTTTTGTTTTGACGGCTGTCGGCGTATACCGGACCCGATAAGAAATATAAAATACGCCAATATCCATTATCCATATAGTATGTCCGTATCAAATGGGTTAGTGCATGCAATTTTCGCGTTCGTCAGCTTTTAATCTATTCTATTCGGGGTAAGCGAGAAGCCATGATGCGCCAACCCGAAATAAATTGGGATAAGGGTAGCAAAGTAACTATGAATATTTGGAGTTGATGCATTACATCCTTTTCACATTTAGATAATTTGCCATTTGTGTCCCCCTTTTATATGTGATCTATCTTCTTTCTAATATACTTCATATTTTGTCTTTGTAAAGGTATCCCGTAGATCTCAGAGCGTCAGGAAAAGATCTGATCCAGAATCATTTAACATTCTACATTTATAATCACTGCGCATTGTGGCCTAAAGAAGAAGACAAATGGCCGAAAGGCGTCCGGGCGAACGGTCACTTAATGTTGAACTCTGCCAAGATGTCCAAATCTGACGGAAACTTCTTGACACTGACGGAATCTATTGATAAGTTCAGCGCAGATGGAATGCGTCTTACTTTAGCGGACGCGGGAGATTCAGTGGAAGATGCCAACTTTGTTGAGAACACCGCTGATGCGGCGATCTTGAGGCTGTATACTTTCATTGAGTGGGTGAAGGAAATTATTGCGGCAAAAGCGACTCTGCGCACAGGTAAAAAGTTTTTGCTACTTTATAATGGCTTTTAGAGAGTTAGAAATTACTCTTGTATAATGTCACCGTGAGCAGTGGTGGCCCAGTGGTAACAGCTCCGACTTATGAGTTGTAGGTCGTGGGTTCGAACCCAGGGAGGCGTTTTATTTTGCGTAATTTATTTCATCACCACTACTCTCAAAACGGTGAAGGAAAACGTCGTGAGGAAACTGGCATGTCGTAGAACCAAAAATTCGTAGACATGTGGCATCTACCAACCCGCACTGGGCCCGCGTAGTGGATTACAGCCTTCTCACAGAAAGGAGGCCTATGTCCCAGCAGTGAGAATGTTATAGGCTGATTATGAAAATGTCACCTTATACGGCTAGCCTAATAATTTGGGATAAAGGCAAGAGCATGATGATGATAATCTGGCTAGGATATATAAATGTACTGCGTTTATTCCATCACCGCAAATGTTAACAATTTAGTAGCCTTAAAATAGACTATACAATGTAAATTTAATTTTAACTTATTTCTACAGGAGAACACAATTTCCATGACAAAGTATTCGTAAGCGAGATGAACACTAAGATCAACCAGACGGACGACAACTACAAGAAGATGTTGTTCAAAGAGGCGTTGAAGTCTGGTTTCTTTGAGCTTCAAGCGGCTCGGGACAAGTACCGGGAGTTGTGTTCTGAAGGAGGCATGCATGCTGAGTTGGTCACGCGGTATATTGAGACGCAAGCGAAGTTGATGTCGCCGATCTGTCCGCATGTCGCTGAGCATGTGTGGGAGCTGCTGGGAAATGTGGGTATTTTGTAATTATACCAACTTTAAAAACAGCAGTGGTAACGGCGCGACTTACGGTAGTAGTAGGTCGTAGGCTCAAACACAGACAAGCACTTTGTGTAAATTATTCATAACCACTGCTCTCAAAAAGGTGAAAGAAAACATTGTGAAGAAACCGGCATGTCCTAGAAGCAAAAATTCGACGACATGTGACATCTACTAACCCGCACTGGGTGGGCCCGCGTGGTGGATTACAGGCCCACTCTCTCTCGCCGAGAGGAGGCCTGAGTCCCAGCAGTGGGAACATCACAGGCTGATTATGTTAAAAAAAGCGGAGTTTTTACTGCAACAGATCTAACGGATTAAATGAAGTAGATAATTGACTGTAGGTATGTACTGCAGTTTCAACTCTGAAAATTGCAATCTACGTATAGTATCAATGAGTATGTAATCACAAAGTTCCTAGTCTATCTGTGATAGATAATATATCAAAATTGCACACCCAGTCCAGAATGACTATTTTACAGTTCATTGGGATGAAGGGCGCGAATCGATAAACGTAACATTGTTTTCCGATTCCCTTCCATCCCATCCAAAGGCTGTTCCAATAAGTTTAAGAAATACTTTCTGATAATTGATCTCTTTCCACCAGAAAGCAAGCATTCTCCACGAACGCTGGCCAGTGGCGGGCGAAATCGACGAGGTTTCAATCAAAGCCAGCAACTACTTGATGGACGCAGCGCATTCGTTCCGTATCTACTTGAAGAACCACTGTGCAGTCAAGAAACCTAAGAAGGGAGAGGCACCTAAACCTGAAAAGAAGCCGAATAAGGCCGTTATTTGGGTCGCTAAGGAGTATCCTAAGTGGCAGCATATTATTTTGACTACTTTGAAGGAAGTTAATGGGGTAAACAAATTTTTTAACTTTCTACTCGATTGACATGAAAACTTTTCAAACATGTTGTTCATAGACAAAAACACTCGTTTTGCCATTATAGAATAGAATAGAATAGAATAGAATCGTTTATTTCTGAGTACATGGTACATAAAGATCTTAATATTAGACGGAATCACATATACTACCATTGCTGGTGTAGAAATATAAAATGAGTATCTAATTTACAGAGTCACTAGTTATAAATCATGCTATATTAAATAAAATTTTAAATCAAGCAAACAAACATAAAAAAATCATAATAATAATAGTAGTAATAATAATATTTGTGTACTTTATGGACCACATTATTTCTAAGCATACATAATTAAAAATTTAATGTTATTCAAAGTTAACTATTTTATATAATGTCAATATGCAATAAAAAGTCATCGAACAATATTATGATAATGTCAAAAAAATATTCCGAAAATGTCAATCCATATTTATTATTAATACAATGTCAATATTTATTACTAATATAATGTCAATATTTATTACTAATACAATGTCAATATTTATTACTAATACAATGTCAATATTTATTGCTAATACAATGTCAATACAAGTATCTACTAATTATATAATGTCAATATTTTTGATTTAAAAATTCATTAACTGAATAGAAACATTTATCCAAAAGCCAAACGAAAATTAATTTCTTAAATTTATTAGTAGGCAACACTCTAATGCGTGCAGGTAGTTTATTAAAAATTTTGATTGCCATGCAATAGGAATTCCTGCTGTATAAATGTAGTCTCTGTCTAGGTACCAGTAATTCGTTTGGATTTCTGTTCTGTACTCTTTTGGAAACGTGCTCATATAATGGGAACAAGTGAGAATATTTCTTTACAAACAAACAGACTTCAAAAATGTATAGACAAGGAAGTGGAAGAATTTTTAGTGATTTAAATACGGGTTTGCAATGTTCCAAATATCCCGCTCCATAAACCGCTCTTACACATTTTTTTTGTGCTAGGAAGGCTCTGTTTACGTCTACTGAGTTACCCCATATCACTAATCCATAACGAAGCACTGATGAGACATATCCGTGATATGCGTTAAGAGCTGTTTCTGTATTAGCTATGCGTCTCAGTTTTCGAAGAGCAAACACAAATTTGTCCAATCTTGTACAGACTCTCTTCACGTGCTCTTTCCAATTCAATTTTTCATCGATAACGATTCCTAAGAATAAAGTTGATGGTACTGGTTCTAATATTGTATTAGAGTATTGTATGTTGGCAGGTTTTATCGAGGAGTTATTAGTTTGAAACTGTACTAACTTTGTTTTTTCAATGTTAACCTGTAAATTATTACATTCCAGCCATTTTATAGCGCAAAATAGTTCGTTGTTTGTGTCAGTTTCTAAGTCATTCCTATTCAAAGATTTTATGGTCAGAGTAGTATCATCCGCAAATAGTGTACAATCTTGTTTTAAGTTCATGCAAAGATCATTAATATATATAATAAATAATGGAGGCCCTAATACGCTCCCCTGTGGAACACCGCAACTATTAATTTTAACTTCTGAACAATATTCTCTTTTCACATTGTTGGCAATTTTTGAGATTACTGTCTTTTGCTGTCTACCTGACAAATAAGTTTTAAACCAGTTATGTGCATTGCCTCTTATGCCGTACTTCTCCATTTTACAAAGTAAGCGATTGTGTGGGACAAAGTCAAATGCCTTGCTCATATCTAAAAATATTGACTGTACAGACATTCTGTTATTTAGAGCTTCGGTTATAAGTTTAATTAGGGAAAAGCAAGCAAGTGAGGTTGAACTATTTTTCCTAAAACCGAACTGATTATCTGTAAGTATATTGTTTTTATTTAAGAAAATGATTAATTTTTCATACATTGCTTTTTCAAAAATCTTTGATATGATAGGTATCAGTGTAATGGGCCTATAATTGCCCACATCCGTAGTATTACCTTTTTTGAATACCGGTTTAACTATTGATTGCTTTAATCTAGTTGGGAATATTCCCGTTTCAAATGATAGATTAATTATATAAGCTAAAGGTAACGCAATGATATTTTTACTTAATTTTATTATTTTTGTAGTAATCTCATCATATCCTGTTGCTTTAGTATCATTCAAAGAGGTAATAATTTTTAATATGTCCTGTTCTACTACCGGTGTCAAAAAAATACTGTTTGGATTAATAGAAATGTCAATGTTCTTATTTGCGTCATTATTATTGCTAGGGTTTTTTTGGGTCAGTTCTATAAAATAGTTATTGAATTGATTGCATATGTCATTAGGATCAGAAATTATTTCATTGTTTATTATTAATTCTTTGATGTCATTTTTACAGTTTTCGTCATTACTTAAATTATTTTTTATAATAGACCACGTTGCCTTACATTTATTTTTAGAATTATTAATATAATTTTTGTTATTAATCAACTGTGAATGTGATATGCATTTTTTTAGTATTTTAGAATAGGTTAGATATATTCTTTTATGATTTGATTTGCTGAGAGCGTTATGTTGGTGATTATAATATAAGGTTCTCTTTTTTATGCATGATAGTTTTATACCTTTACTGATCCATTTATTTTTTATTGGTTTCTTATATTTTTTTAATTATTATTTCTGGGAAGCATAATTTATAAAATAGAATAAATAAGTCATGAAATATATTAAAAGCATTATCACAGTCTGTTTCCTCATAAACTTCATAAAAACTTAAGGCCGATATACAGTCAATAAATTTTTTTATGTTGTCTTTGTTGTAATCTCTTTTCACTTCATAGAGGATTTTTTTAATCTCTGATGGGTCATTAGGTTTGTCAAGAAAGAAAACTAATGACTGCCCAGTATCATGATCTGAGAGGGCTAGATGATGTATACTACTTTTAATGTCTCTGATCGATATATTACTGGCTATTTGATCAAGGCAGCTATTTTTCCTTGTGGGCACTTTTATATGTGGCAATAAGTTAAAGTTGTCTAAGATTGATATTAAATCCCTTGTTTGCTTAGTATCCTTTAGTAAGTCCACATTCCAGTCTCCACATATTATTACACGATTTCTACTCGTACGGGTTAATCTGAGTAACAACAATTCTAATTTTCTTAAAAATATCTGTATATCAGAGTCAGGAGTTCTGTAAATACAGACTAATATTAATTTATTACTCGGAACCTCTATTACACAGCATTCAAAACAAAAATCATTACTGACTTCATTTGTTATTGGTAGTGGGGTGTAGGATAAGCCTTCTTTCACCAATATACACGAACCACCCCGTTTTTTGGTAGATCTTGAGTAATTTGCAGCTAATTTATAGTTTGCAAGTTTTAGATTACTTTCATGTCCAGATTGTATGAAAGTTTCACTAAGACATATAAAGTCTATGCCCCCCATCTCTTTCGTCAACTCAGCAATGGCTATTTCAAAGAAATCTAATTTATTCAGTATTCCGGCTATATTTTGATGGAATAGAGTAAGTTTTTGTTTTTGAGATTTTTGTTTTTTGTTAGATACTGGTACGAAAAAAAGTGTTGCTACTATGTCCTTCATTCTCCCTTGATATTGGCAAAGTTTTGTCATCGTAATTCAGTGGGTAATTCTTAATGTCAATGAGTATGCGACTAAAAATACTTTTAAATATACACTTTATGCCAAGTCTATTAAGTTGTCCTGTATAATCTGAAAACATTTCCAATGATAGGTCACGATTCGTGTCAAAAAAATACGCATAATTATAATTTTGTATGTCCATATATAATAAATTGTTAAAGATTTCAACGCGATAATTATAAATAAGTGCTCCTCTTACGCCATTGCTACCCTATTACCTCCAAACTCTTTGCTTTTTTGCATCTACTACTATTCTGCTCTTGCTATGCATGATTGTTAGAAGTGTAAACACTTTACCACCTTACATTTGCAGCCAGCAGGTCTTCCCGACAACAAACTGATATCCACCAAACTAGGTGCTATTCCCGAACTAAAGAAGTACATGAAGAGAGTGATGCCGTTCGTGCAAGCAGCCAGAGAGAATATGGAGCGCATCGGTATTGAAGCGCTGTCTGTAGGCCTGCCCTTCGACGAGGCCGCCATTCTACTGGAGAATAAACTGTATCTAATTAATACTTTGGATGTGAGTAGATTTTTTTTTTCTACTTAGTGGGAGAATGAGTCATTCCTTGTAATCTGTTCTTCTTTAATATACTTCTGACACACTAGAATGCTATGTTTCTATAGTGAACAACTATTTCACTAATTATATAGGTATTTTTTATTTTGTAAAATCCGAAGAACTATCTTCATACACAAGTGGTATCACAAAATCTGGCTATATGTAGTTGTTGCATTTGTCGAGAACGTCTCGAATCATTGCGATTCAATTACTCAATCGTGGAGTTCCGGTCCGCCCGTCATACAATACAAAACTGCTCTATATTAATTGTCCACAATGTTACAAAACGCTTGTTTTAATCTTCTTCGTGTCGCTAGCACGACAGTATTTCAAATCTTCTTGGCCAAAAACTTCGCTACTTCTACGGCGTTGTCGGTGGCAGAGCAGAGGTCACTTTGACTGCGTGTGTGTCCCAAAACATAACACATAACGTTTGTGATTCGCAACGATTACATAAGTAAACTGAATAACAACATTACCATCCTCTTCCAGCTGGACACAATAGAAGTAAAATTCACGGATGACGTTGAAGCTCCCGAAAAAACAAAAGAAGACTGCGCGCCGGGCCAGCCACACATCTCGTTTAGCGTGGAGTCGGGCGTAGACGCAACGTTTATCAATCCGTCGGCTCTGAATGGACTGTTCACGGTATCGGCCACCCTTTGCGATGGTGATACCGTGGAAAAAGTGAAGGTCAAGATTGCTAAGGAAGTCAAGGCGATTAAAGGTGAGACTTTTGATACGGATCATCATCTGCCTAGCCTTTTCCCAACTATGTTGGGGTCGGCTTCCAATCTAACCGGATGCAGCTGAATACCAGTATTTTACATGGAGCGACTGCCTATCTGACCTCCACAACCCAGTTGCTGGGTAATACGATACCCCTTGGTAAGACTGGTTGCAGACTTTCGGGCTTCTGACTTCCCGTAACGACTGTCAAAGATCCACGAATGACAGCCGGGACCAACGGCATAACGTGCTTTCCGAGGCACGGAGGGGTCTCGGTATGTAAAGTTGGTCACCCATTCACAGACCAACCGCGGCAAGCGTAGCTTAACCTGATCGATCGACCTGTGCGGCCGTAAAATTTTTGTAAACCATTGTAGAGCAAAAAAAAATTTTTGGCATTTCTATTGCTATCACCATATTTTGAGCCATATTTGGGCGAATAGTCGATACAGGGCAAGTTTGGACGTCAACATTCGATATTAGAAATTTTGCCTTACTTCATAAATCAGGCTGCAAGTAACGGCTACTGAACCTAATGATGATTATTCTCCTTTTCAGACTTGAGCACCTTAAAACTGTGGCGGTACAAAGATCCCGTGTTAGGTCCCCGAACGATTCCCGTTCCCGGAGACCACGAGAGCAAATGTGTAGTATTAGACAACGCATCGGTATTAAAAGTAGACTTAACTGCAGCTACTGTAGAACTGGTCTCCAATGGAACGAACCTGCCTGTGGGCAGTCAAATGGTTTACACATATGAAAAATAATAATTGTGTTCTTGTAATTTAGAAATAAATTATTTATTGTCATTTTAGCTTGTTGTTTTATTCAAATGTACTGGTTGATAATCCATTGTGCCGGCGGCGACGCATTTTCGGCGATGCCCAGTGTCCTATATATCTTTTGAACTCACGGTCACTGGGACCGACAAATTCTGATATTTGGCGACTGATTGGCGACAAAATACGATCTTCGCTAGGTGCCCTAGTTTTGAGATATAAATGTGGCCCTGCTGGGGAGACTCCAGATCGGCCACCTATAAACCCTATCTTTTGAACCAGTGACCAACAAATTCTGATATTTGGCGACAATTTTTTATAGTCGTCATCTCAGTAGTCATAGTCAGTAGATTCATTTTATTTGCCTGAAATATGGTATTATACATATTTTTAAGTGTTATCAAAATTAAAATCCCTGATGGTGGCTCTGCCAGAGTCTGTGACACGTGCGGACTATAAATAACCTAATACCGGTAGACCATGACCTGGGTTAGGATATAGGATACTTTTTATCTTGGCAGTACGTTCCGTTTCCATGGGATAACTTCTGACCTCCATGCGGTCGAAGCGGTAGGCAAAAGCTAGTGAGAAATAAAACAGTTTTTTCTGAATAAAAACAAAATCAATCTTATATTTCGGTATAAATAGATTAAATTCATAATAATATGTATATTTAATGACATAGTAGAATAATAGCCAACAACAACAAGGCTGTTAAGTTGGAGCGCTGGGAGCGAACAGTCGTTCTAGGCCGGCGCCCTCGGGGGCGTCGATGGCACTGCGCGGCTTTTCCTTCACCACGTGCATTGTTGGCAGGTCTAAGATGTACACTTCTTTCTTGAATAGCTGGCCTACGTTGCGGCCGATTAACTGGAATAGCAAAAAGGTTGTTCAGTTTAGGATGTGAAGATTACACCGCAACAGCGTACAGGGCGATTTTTTTTTATGCTTCCGTTCGAAATTCAATTATAAGAATCGAAGAAGTTTAGGAAATGAGCTGGATTTTAAAATTGCATGATTTTGCCCAACAGTGGTAGAACAAAGGCTACTTCAAAAAAATTGTTTCTTGAAAATCCCATGGTTTAAAAATCCTACCTGAATTATTTGCAATCGAGAAGTCTTTTATGGACACTTACACAAGAGGCTTATGTGGGTGTGTGTGTTAAATTAACTATAAATAAATCAATAATGTGCAAAATCAAAGTACAGGGTATTTTTTTAAATTTGTCTCAAAATCTTGATCATAGAAGAGTTTTACTTAATTCTACGAATAGATCATTGTTACATACCCTAGAAGTAATCTTCTTGAACAAATCCCGTTTGCTCTTGTCTATCTTGGAAGGCTTGGTGTTGTGTGCGGTGAGCTTCTCATCCAATCTGTGAAGATCGTGCGCGTCCACGTCGGGGATGGAACGTAACACCGCCACTATGCTCGGGAATAACGGGCGCAGGACCTCGTATGTCTGGAAAGATAAAAACATATTTGTAGCGGAAATAAATGTGGGTGAAATCAAACTCATTTATTTATATTAAGCCATTTAACAGGTACTTTTGTGGCAGTCTGGCAAAAAGATGAAGCTAGTTGCCCATTCTAAAGCAGAGAGAAGGCAAGGAAATCCATGGGCACTCTTATAAATAAGAAACAGTATTGTGTGAAATTATACGTTTAGGTATGTGAGAGCGATGTAGAAAGATGTGAAAGTTTAAAATTTCCAGCAACATGTAAACAAAATAACGATACAAAAAATAAACCGTTCTATACAGCCGTATTAAAGGTCTATTTTTCTGGCAACGATTGTCGCTAAGGTGCTTAACGTACAGCTAGAGAAATATATACACATCGAAATCGAAAATTTCATGTAAGTCGTCGCTCCGACAACTTATGATGTACTTATAGTTTCTTAGACGGAGGAAAGATGTAAGTTTAACCTGTACAGCCAGCGCCAACAGCGCCGCTTGGTTGGCGTCATGTTGTCCGTGCACGCGCAGCGCCTGCAGCACCGCGGTGAGCGCCCCGTCCGCCTCCCCGGCGCCCACGCGGCCCGCCTGCAGCGCGGCGCGCAGCGCGGGCATGGCGAGCGCGGTGGCGCGGAGAGACGATGGTGAGTCGTTCCATGTTAGTGCTCGTATTACCTGATATATTTGCGAGATTTTATTCATACATATTATTCAAACCGAGTGGAAATTCAGTTTCATATTTGTGTTTTTGAACTAATTGTTCAGTCAATTTATCTACTAGCCCACGGAATGCGCTACTAAGCTCAGGCCAAATATGATTGGATTTTACAATTACAAAGTTATGTGCTGAATCAGGTTACACCTTATGTTGTCATTAATTGGCATTATCCTGAGTTGAGGCATTACAATCTTTGATTTCTGTTTTTTATAGTTTTGGTAAGGTGTATTTTTCTACTGTAATGCCAATAAACGCATTTTTCTTTCTATGCAGCAATCTATAGCCACGTTAGGTGGCATGAGGCTCACCCTATTACCACAGTCTATACATCATACAGTCGTCCGACGAAGCCGTCTAGACAGGGCAATCGTGCGGGGTGTGAGGGGCGAGACGCGGGAGGCACGAGCCCGAACGGCATAATGCCACCGTGTTAGTATTTTGGGACATGACTTTCAGGGTTGACGATTTCGACTTTTCGGTGTTGATTTTATTATTGTTTTATTTTTTGCATAACAAATAATTAAAGTGGTGCATACGACGTGTGCTGTGAAATATTGCAAATACAGAGATACGACATAATATAACATATCAGTGCTTGCTTCTTTCTTAAGTTTTTTTCTAATTATTTTTCTTTTCAGTTTATTTTTTTTACTTTTCCACATGGGTGTCATTTTCATGGTTTGTGAGGTCGCTGATAACGATAAAGGGGCCAAAATCAAAATTCAAGATGCGAAAATTTTAAAATGTTCCATCATGGGTATCGTTTCCATGGCTTTAGAGGACGCTAAAGCCGATAGTGCAATCAAAACGCAAATCCAAAATGTCGGCTGCATAATTTTTCATCATGGGTGTCGTTTCCAAGGATTTTGAGGGTGCTGACAACGAATGAGGTCAAAATCAAAATTCAAGATGGCGGCTGCGAAAATTTTAGAATTTTTCATCATAGGTGTCGTTTTCAAGGATTTCGAGGTTGCTGACATCGAATATGAGTTCATAATCAAAATTCAAGATGGCGGCTGGGAAAATTTTGTAATTTTTATCATAGGTGTCGTTTCCAAGGATTTCGGGGGTGCGGACATCGAATATGAGGTCAAAATCAACATTCAAGATGGCGGTTGCGAAAATTTTATAATTTTTCATCATAGGTGTCGTTTCCAAGGATTTCGAGGGTGCTGACAACGAATATGAGGTTAATATGTACCTAATCCGCCATTTTGTGGTGGCGGCCATCTTGAACCGATTTTCATCAAATATAGCTAAGAACACTTCCGACTAATTCACCATTCAAACAAAAAAAAAATAAATCAAAATCGGTTCAACCGTTCGGGAGCTACGATGCCACAGACAGGCACGTCAAACTTATAACACCCCGTCGTTTTTGCGTCGGGGGTTAAAAAGACGATATTTTGATAATTGTTAATTATTGTTTATAATAATAATAGTAATGTTGATGACGATGTTGATCTCAAATAAATAAATAAATTAATTAATATTGTTTACTTGAGACAAGTGACAACCCTAGCTGTCGCGATAATGCCTAGACGTTGTCGGCATTTACCACGAGATCAAAGGCGTCGTCCTACTGTGCTATTTATTACATGGGACTTAAACAATGTAGGTGTATTGCAATGACACGCGTGCGCCTATCCCTTTGGGGTATACTGGCGTGATCTTAGGAATGTTAATGGCTCACCGTATATAACGCGGCGGGTCCGGCACAAGGCTGTGCCAGTACTAACGCTCCTAGTTCGGACACAGTGTCGGGTGACCGTTGTTGTGCGCTGCCTGTCGTAGTGTCGTCTTCCATGTCATCTGCGTTGTTCTCGACACTCAGTCCGCCGTCTACAAGTGATATCTGGAAATTTCAAGATCATGTTATCGAAATTTTAAAGGAAAAGTATAAAATCTGCCACACAATATCTTTGATAAGTTACAATTACATAAACATACATTCAGGCAGGGTTCGCAGCATAAGTAGAAGTGTATAAACTTTAAACTTAACTACTGTTCCTTTTTGTATTCCGAACGACGGAGTATGCTATGAAAAAGTGTTTAACCAGGTTGTTAAGTTCATAACAATGACCGATCAACTTAAGGCTACTCTTTCGAAAAAAGCTTAAAAACAGCGTGCAGATGAAGCAGCTTTTCTCCGGAACTTACAGAGAAATTACATCTGAAAAAATAGTTGGTAATCTACATAATATGAATCGTAATTTGGTTTAGCCATAATTTTTCTATCGATATCACCTATTAAGAAAAAAAACCACCAAATCACCTCCAAATCGTTGAGATGAAACCATTTTGCTCCTTCATTTTTTATCAAAAGAATATAAAAAAAATAGTGCTTTGCAATACAAACGAAAATGATTTGGTTTTGTTACTTTTTAAAAACATGTATATTTTTTAATATAATAAATAAAAAATGCGATCGTTTAAAGTCCGTGTCTATATCATCCCCGCATTCGTCCACGAATTCAGTGCGGGGCGCCTCGTGTTGCTAGGCAACGCGTTGGCATGCGGGTGCATGCGGGTGGCGGAGTGGCGCGGAGAGGGGTAGTTAGCTCCGCCCAAATGCACAAGGTCGTTGGCATGAATACAAGCCTTATGCGCGCAGCAATGCAATGTGTATTACAGTAACTTGAAATATGTAACTGGACGACATTCGGTCAATATGTATCCGCAACTTACCTTTAAAACTTCAAGATGTTCCCTCGTCAGGTTCCTAACGAGGATATCTTCGAGTACTTCCTGTGATTCACTGCCACCTTCCTCCTCAAGCTTCCCGGATTCGTAGAGAGACGAAATGTAATCCCAACGTAATGAGAGATGGGTTAACACTGTAAGAATGAAGAGTTGGTTACTGTAGAGAGAATTCGGCGATATTGTTTGCCAGGCAATTATCTGGCAGTAAATGTATGAATATGAATCTGTTTGGCTAAGGAACTTTGAAATTACTAATGTTACTTTCGCGAAATGTAATTATTAGAAGTCAGTGGAACAGTGACTCCATGTGCAACTTTATGGCATCAGAAATGAGTTACAATCCCAGGGACGAAGTTGAATAATTGCCTAATTTGCCTTTTATTACACCGGCACCCTTGCCCTTCCTTCTGGAATTGAGTTCCTAAGCATACTACTGTGCTGAAAATTGTTAAAAACTTACTGAAAGGCGCGAAATGTTCCAACAGAGGTAACGCAACATCCGCATAATGTGCCGGCGGGCAGTGATGCAGGAGTGGTTTCAACGCATTTCTGACTATCGGTCGTAGCCAATGGTCGGGTAGATATTCTAGCCCGTATAACAGAGAGTCGGCGAGGAAGCCGGCCAGGCCGGGCACTGCGTACAGTTCGCGGCCGAGGGTCGTGGCCGCGGCACCCACGAGGTGGCACACGTTCTCGTGGAGCGTGTGGAGGAAACTCTGCATGCGGTCCTGTGGGAGATTTATGTGCAAAATGAAGATTTTATCGACCGCTTGGTTTTGGTTGATAGTCTTAGAGAGTTTGATCAGTGAATTTGATGATTTTACATGCAATTCATTGATCAAACTTTATCATGTTCGTTGTTGTAATTGGTTAATCGAAATATTTAGAAAATTATATCGATAGAGACCTTGAAAACCCCACACATTCAACATTGTAATTAAACAAGAGAGAAGTAGGCGGTTAATAGTGTGTTTTTGTGTAGAAATTTGGAAAAATACCAAAAATATATATACAGGGTTGTAGGGACCCATCGATCCGCAAACAGTAACCATGAATTCAGATCATAAAAAAATATATCTGCCGTTTCATAGAAAAACGACTTATGCGGTTAAAATTGATGAAATAGCCCATTTGAAAAAAAATAACCAACAGAAAATTTAAACGCAGGGGGCCCCAGAAAGTCAGCGGGATTGTCCGAAAGGATTATCGCTGGTCCGGAACATAAAGGGCGAAGGAAGGAACACGGGTGGGTTTGACATTCCCTTCCGCTTCACGCAGAGCGGGAGGGGGTCATTTGATGATTTACCCAAACCAAAAAAAAAAAAAGTGGGCCCCAGAATCATGTTCTGAATCTATGGTAAGTCTCTAGAATCTAAACTTTAGTAATACCTGAGGACGAGTAGAAATCGGTGCTTCATGGTCCCTTTGCCCTAACAAGTTCCGCCTCTCGGCAGCCGGCGGCGCCAGCGCCCGCGCGTGCGCGCTGTGCCGCAGCTGGCGCGCGTGCGGCGCGTGCAGCAGGTGCAGCGCGCGCTGCAGCGCCAGCGCCGCGGGGAACTGCGGCAGCACGTGCGCGGCGCACGGGTTGCGCCACACGGGGTTGCCGGCCGCGGTCACGCCGCCGCCGAACCCTCCGCGGGCGGCTTTGTCGGGGTCGCTCGGTACGCACGTGCGCTTTACGACGCCTGGAACGTTATGGTACAACCGTTAGGAATAATAACACCGAAAGATAAGGCACAAGTGTATAGTGAAGTCACATTGAATGGTGCCTTTCCATGCTTGCCAAGGCTCGGCAAGCGTCCACAAGTACAAGCGTGTAAAGAGGGCATTTGGCTTGGCTTGTGTGAGCTTGTGGACGCTTGTCTCCAATCCGGTCTAGTGTCGGTTTTAGGACACAGATCAAAGGACGCTTGCGGCAAGCGCTTGCAACGCATTCACACGTTGGTGCACGTTTAATAACCGTCACGCCACTACAGCAACGAGACAATCGTCATTACCAATATCATCCAAATATATTGGCAATGACGATTGCTAAATTATTATGTGCTATTAACCATAATAAAATCTCAAAATAGTATATTTCATTACAAGTGCGGAAAGGCTGTCATTGCAAAGAGTTCCGACAAATGTCTACCCGAACCGAGGCGCAGCCGAAGGCGAGGGTTGACAGTCGGAACAAGTTGCAATGACGGTTCCGCAGGTGTACTGAACGACTATTTTTAATACAGTTGCGAAAAAATGAAGCAATTTAATAAAATAATAAAAACACAATATTGCTTTTTTTCTCTTCTCTCCACGCAAAAAATTAGTCGTATGTGGGATATGTAACGACTTTTTGACTTTTCCGGTAAAATGTTCTCCGAAGCATTTTGTGCAATTATACTGAGTTCCGGTGGTGTTAATTCAAAAAAAATAGGGTCAAAATTATTCATTTTGTGCAACAAACAACTAAACTCGCAAAGAAAAAAAAAATTCTGGAAAATGGCGCCAACCGTAGAATATAAGCAGAGTTTTTTTTTCTTCACCCATTTTGGTAGGCAAAGGGAACTACTACTCTGAACTAAAGAGGGAGTATATTTTTTTTATTGATATGAAATATAATGAGATGAAATGAAACCTAACTTAACTCATTCAATTAAATCATGGATTTGTAACTCAAACAAGTCCGTTATCATTTGCGGTGATTTTAATGTCAATTTATTAGAAAACTCAGGTTCTTGTAGTAAAATTTTAAGTCTGTTTCAGTCCTACAATCTTCTAAACCTATTTTTGGAGCCCACAAGAATAACCCCTACTAGTGCCACATGCCTAGATAATATATATACAGATATTATACCAAGCCACAAAGAAATTATAACTTTACTAGATTCTGATCATTGCGGGCAAAGGATTACTATTCAAAATCAAAACAAAAAAGTGGCTAAAAAGGATATCACTGTTAACCCCAAAACTGCAAGTCGCTTGGAGGCTTTTAAAGTTAAACTCATTGATAAATTACCAGTTTTGTGTATTCAGGCTGATCCTAATCATCTTTATGATAATTTTTTCAATGTATACTGTAAACAATTTGATTCCACCTTTATTCCCAAGACTATTTCGGTTAATAGTAATGCATCGTTCAGTGATTGGGCTACCATTGGTATTCATAAAAGTAGAACACGGCTTTATGAACTGTACAATGAAAGGACTTATATTAACACTGATGAATTTAATTTGTATGTTAAAAATTATTCAAAATTATTTAAAAAAGTTTGTTATATGGCCAAGTCACGTTATTTGGGTTCAAAGATTAAAAACAGCAGTAATGTAATTAAAACGACTTGGAATATTATTAATAGTGAAACGGGAAGATCTAGTAACCGAAATACTGACTACAGCCTGTCTATTAATGACAACATAATAAAATCAGACACACAAGTCGCCGAGGCATTTGAAAATTTCTTTTCGGATATTCCCGTTTCAACTACTAAATCACTAAACTCATCACCTTCTGTTGCTGAGTCTTTGCTTAAGGAAAATGTTAATCGTTGCGATTCGGAATTTCGTTTTGAATATATTACCTGTAGAGATATAATTAAAACCTTTCACACTTTAAATGTAAAAAAGACTGCAGATCTGTGGGGTAATTCTGTAGAAGTAGCCAAGTCTATTATTGACATTGTAGCGCCTACTCTAGCTATTATCTTTAATAGTTGTATTGACAATGGGGAGTTTCCTGACCTTATGAAAAATAGTAAAATAATACCTTTGTTTAAATCAGGTAGTACATCAGACCCCACAAATTATAGACCTATTTCTGTACTACCTACCTTTAGTAAAATTTTTGAGAAATTAATTTTAGACCAAATGCAAAGATTTTTTAATAAACATAAATTATTACATAGCAAACAGTTTGGTTTTACAAGGGGTCGTTCAACTACTGATGCCGGCGTTGAACTATTAGGACATATTTATAATGCATGGGAAGATAAATGCGATGCCTTGGGCATCTTTTGTGATTTGTCCAAGGCATTCGATTGCGTTCTTCACGAAACGTTAATCAGGAAACTCCGCCACTACGGGATCCGAAACACTGCTCTGGATCTTCTTATTTCATACTTGAGTAAAAGGATTCAGAGCGTTGACGTTAATGGAAAAAGATCACCCGGATCTATAGTAACAATGGGAGTCCCACAGGGCTCAATTCTTGGTCCTTTCTTGTTTCTCATTTATATTAATGACTTGCCGTACCTCATAAAGGATCATCATGATATAGTGTTGTTTGCAGATGACACTTCTCTTTTGTTTAAACTTAAACGTCAGCAGTTGGTTACTGACGATGTAAATAACGCGATCTCGAAAGTAGTCCACTGGTTCAATGTTAATAATTTGCTTCTAAACGAGAAGAAAACCAAATGCATTAAGTTTACGCTACCCCACGTAAGGCAGGTGAAAACTAATGTGTTGATAAAGGGCGAGGAATTGAATCCTGAAGACAACACAGTATTCCTGGGCATAACTTTGGATGCTAAGCTTCAGTGGGGTCCACATATAGATAAATTGTCAAAAAAGCTAAGTTCTGCAGCATACGCTGTTAGAAAAATTCGTAATTTAACTGATATAGAGACTGCTCGTTTAGTGTATTTTAGCTATTTTCATAGTGTAATGTCGTACGGTATTCTATTGTGGGGAAATGCCGCCGATATTCAGACTATCTTTGTTTTGCAGAAGCGAGCTGTTCGATCAATTTATAAATTAAGTCCGAGACACTCTCTCAGAGACAAATTTAAAGAGATTAATGTAATGACTGTGCCTTCTCAGTACATTTATGAAAATCTTTTATATGCCCATAAAAATATAAAATTGTTTAAAAAATACAGTGATATCCATAATATAAATACTAGAAACAAACACAAATATGTTGTACCTACAACCAGGCTCAAGAAAATAGGTGGCTCGTTCAGATGCCAATGTATACGCTTTTACAATAAACTACCAAGCCACGTTCAAGATCTAAGCCTTAATAAATTCAAATCTTTCATTAAACGTAAGTTGTGCCAGAAAGCCTTTTATACCGTTAAAGATTATATTGAGGACAAAAAGGCTTGGGATTGAGCTGCTTCCAATTTCTGCATTTTGAATGATTTTTTTCTTTTTTATATACACATTGACATTGATGATTTTTTTTTAAACAATGACATTTGCTTACTTTGTAAAGTATTATATTATTTTTTCATTGTGAATGTGAAGACGATGTGGGTCCTTTTACATATATATATATATTTTTATTATTCTCTCTGTTCTGTTTTTTTTTTTCATGGTCTGGCAGTTTGAGTTATTTATGTGGCCTACCCAAATGTCCTTTCTTTGGTATTGTTCGTCGAATCGTTGAGCTCCTTAAGTCTTGAGTTGAGCTGCACGATTTTTGACAAATGCGTGCACTGACTGGACAGGTCCTCTCAATCTGTGTGGTTCTTTCCTCAAAAGACCACCTCAGACATCGATCTACATGGTCTTCATATAACCTGACCAAGATTATGTCTGGACTTTAAAAGAGACTGTGACCTCTGAGTTTGTTTCGGCCTTTCTTCTCAGAGTAGTCAGATAGGAAACGCCGACTTCATCTAGTCTTAAAAAAACATGATTGACGTGTAAAAGTGTTTGTACAAACCTACTTACAAAAATAAAAATCATTTCATCATCATTTCATTTCATCATTTCATTTCATTTCATTAAATCTGATATTGAAATAAATTAGTAGCTTCTTTTTAGAAATATACGTATTTGTATGAATCACAAAAACTCTTTAGTAAAAACTTCATGGTTGGTTTTTCTTTTTAATAGACACTATTTTAACAGTTGGGAAAGAGACACGCACGAGTTCGGAAAAGGTAAAAAAAAAGCACTAGTATGTAATAGCCCACATCCCGAACGCTATACGTCCCTGCAATACACCACTTTTTGAGCAACTGTATTAAAAAACACATTCTACATTATTAGTGGTACTGAAAAATAACTACAATTTCTTACCCAGTAACAACGTAAGTGCATGTAAAAGCGTGCGTCTTGCTCGTCCACATTCATCCTCTTCTTCTGTTGGCGGTGCATCCAGGCCTACTAACCGCGCTAATCCTTCTGCACTAGATAAGTGTGGGCTTAAACTAGCCCAACGCTCGCTGCAGTCGCCAAGGACCTGATGACAAATATCAATCATTTTAATATTTACGCACTCAGTACATATTTCTTTCTTTGTTTTTTCTTCTTTACGTGTGCAAATGTAGTAAATAGCTGCAACTTCTTCCTCGTCCATCTTTGAAATGGATTGATATGACCGCAAATCGCAACGGTTCTTCAACCGTACGTTGCGGTTGCGAATGCGGCTGCCCGCAACCCGGCTAGCCGCATTGCGGTTTCCCGCGTAGTGCGTATGAGCCCTAACCACCGTCGGGCAGTCACCTGATGGACTAGAAGATTCTACATTTTATTGGAAGAACACACCTCGTTTCGCCACCTCCTAAAATATTCTACTAATGCTTTGGACGTTCGTAACTCATTCACGTTTTAACGGCTAAACGAATATAAATGAAACTTGGTAAACAGGTAGACTATCCTATATAATATACAAATGTATAATTATAAAAAGTAATTTAAAAAAATTAAACCGACTTCAAAAAGAAATCAACTCAAAATTATGAAATAACTTTAATTTCGGAAGTCGGTGTCTTGGGATCTGTATTTTAGTTTTTTGCCACCGACTTCCGAAATTAAAGTTATTTCATAATTTTGAGTTGATTTCTTTTTGAAGTCGGTTTAATTTTTTTAAATTACTTTTTATTTCGTAATTTTTAGTTTTTGCACTAGAATTTGACCAAGGTTTTGAGATGTTTTCCCTTTGACACTACACCCGTAGCTCGTATCAATACGCCAGGCCGTCACACTTACACGTATTAGTCCATATCTTGAAAATTACTGAACCGATTTTGATGAAACTTGCATTGTTCCCTAAGTTGAAGTAAATGTAAGCTAATACAAAAAAAATGGTCACGATCCGATTAATAGTTGCTGAGAAATACGTGGACAAACATACATACATACATACATACATACATACATACATACATACGTCTATGAAATTTTGTATATTTGTTTGGAAGCCTTAGTAGATTGTCATATGTGAATATAATGCAATTCCAATAATATTACATACATACGTATCGAATTGATAACCTCCTTTTTTTTGAAGTCGGTAATAATATATTTTAACACAGGTCGTGTTAAAATATAGAATACTTTTTATCCAAGTGCATTATAGTTTCCCTAGGATACAAGTCAATTAACATACCTGAGCCACCAGCGCGCTCTGTCGCTCGTAGCAACAGAAGTGGTTAGAGACAAGCAGCAGTGCCTCTTGTAGAGTGACGCTCTCGACTGCGCTGAGGTCAGGCCGGGCCAGCGCCGCGCGACACAACTCGTGCAGGCGACCGAATACCGGCAGCAGTAGCAGTGGGTACTGGTAATACAAAACACAAGAGTTTTAGAAACAGGCCTAATAAATACTTGATAATACACATGGATTAAACTGAGATAGCAGGGCTTGCTCCTAACTACACACATCAAAAGTGTCTAGGGATCAAGCATTTTTATGCGGATTTCTTGAGATTGAGATGTGGCTTTGTAATAAATTTATGATTTTATAAATTTATATGGATCCTTTTTGGTGCATTTCATAATTTGAATCAGGAACTGTGAATCAAATTCGAGTAAAAGATGAAAACCAGCTGTCAATATTTTCCCTATAAAAACATACAACGCATTGAAGACATTATTAGTGCTACTGTTTCCCTACTACTGATTAAAACCAACGTTATTATGGAGCGGCGACGTCATTTAAGCAGGGAAGAAATGCTCAGAGCCGTGGGAATGATAGAAGCTGGTTCCCGGCAACGTACTGTGGCTTTAGCTCTGAATACAAGTCAGAGTGTTATCAGTCGACTTTGGACACGTTACCGAAGCACTGGTACCGTGGCTGAGCGCCATGGAGGACGGTATCGCTGCACCACACGGAGACAAGACCGATACATTCAAATCTTAACTCGAAGAGCTCCAACAATAACCGCCATGATGTTAGCCGTGAGGCTTCATCACTCTTCAGGGAACTTAATTAGCGACCAAACAGTCAGAAACCGCTTGCATGAAGTGAACCTTCATTCCCGAAGACCGCTACGGGTACCACTTAAAGCAATGCACAATCGTAGGATTCGATATCAATGGGCTCTTGAACACAGAAATTGGGCAGAAGAACAATGGCGTTTCGTGTGCTTTTCTGATGAGTCTCGTTTTGGTATGAGACCGGATACAAGACGTATACGACACTGGAGAACCCCTGGACGCCAACAGCGATTAAAATCCTGCCAGGAAGTCCATCCTTATAGTGGTGGAACCATCATGGTATGGGCGGGTATTTGGATCGGCGGAAGAACTGAGTTGATTTGGATCAGAGGCAACCTCAACGCTCAAATTTATGCTGAGACGATTGTATCAGACGTCATCGTTCCTCTACAAGTGCAAATCGGTCCCTTATTTCAGTTAATGCATGATAATGAACGACCGCACACCGCAAGAGTTGTAAGACAGACTCTCGCCGCAGCTAACATCAATGTCCTGCCCTGGCCTGCTCAGTCGCCAGACTTGAACCCGATTGAGCATGCATGGGATATGCTACAGAGAAGAGCTCTGCCGAATATGGAGGGTATCCAGTCGCAAGAAGACCTTTTTTTGTTGTTGCAACGAACATGGGCGGCCATTCCACAGCGTGATTTGGATGAACTCATTTTGAGTATGCCAAACCGATGTTCTTGTGTTGTTAGTGTTCGCGGTAGAAACACGTATTATTAATTGTTTAAGTTACCCAATAAAATTTTAAAGAAAACTGTTATTTCAGTCTTTTTTTCGAACTTTTGTGTTAGTGGTTCAAATGTCAAAAATCCCTTTATTAGGAAAATGGCAAATTTCTTTATTAATGCAAAGGTGACTTGGTTTATCGTTACTGTGACAAACGAAAACACTTTATTTGATGAATCCTTAAAGAAAATTTTAATTAATATCAATCAGGAGAAAAGTTATTGCAAAAATATATGTTGATCCCTAGACACTTTTGATGTGTGTACATTATTGATGTTTTAGGGATCCTGGTTAAAATTATGCTGACAATTTGAAACTTAAGTCAAGTGTCATTAAATGCAACACATAGGGCGTGTAGAGTTTAGTGCCTGCGTGGTACACTAACTTCTGGTTTGGTTTTCCAGATCAACCAAATATCAACCAACCCAGAAGATAGTGCTAAACCACGCAGGCAATAAATTCTACATGGCGTTACCGTGAAATGGACTTGATTATGTGATCTGAACGAACGCTTGTTTATTAATAATTATTATGTCACAAACGAGACTGAGATAAAACATTTAGATGAATCATTACTGTTTTCCTTTCCATGCTGCATTTAGACATATTGTGTACTGACCTTCGAGCCTAACTTAACGAGTAGTCCAGCAGCATGTCGTCGCACGTTCTTGACAGATCGTGATCGTCGATCGTCAGGCGGAGTGCCCTCGTACACCAGCGCGGCAAAGATCTTGTCTAATACACGCGGTAGTAGATCTGCACCAGCGTTTCCCACGCCTGGACCTATTTTTGTTATGGAGAAGGTATTAATGAAGTTAGTTGAACTGAATTTTGTTCATAACTAGCTTATGCCCGCGACTTCGTTAGCGTGAAATTTCACCCTCTTAGGGGTGGAATTTCGAAAAACCCTTTCTTAGTGGATACCTACTCTTCACAAAGAACACACCCTCCAAATTTCATGTCTCTAGCACCAGTGGTTTAGGCTGAGCGTTGATATATCAGTCAGTCAGGACTTTGAATTTTATATATTTAGATAAGCTTTGAATAGTGATATAATGGTAGTTGTAGCAAAGTGAAGACAGTGGCTGAACTTCTGATAATGAGAGACTTATCAAGATTTCAAGTGGATGAATTTAAAGTCTTAATAAAATCTATCTTACGTTGTAATCTGAGCTGCAGTATGGTAACGCGAGACAAAGAAAACTTTATCTAAAATCCGATTTAATATAACTCACCAGCTAATTGACTGTAGGCACAGCTCAGGAACACAAAGAGCGCGGATATGAAGGACAGTAATAGCGACAGTATGAGCGGCGCGATCGGAGTACACACCACGCAGCGCTGCAGCAGCTGCAGGCCTTCTACCACTGATGGACGAGGGTCCGCTTGGAGTAGTCGGGATAGTACTATGTCTAGTACCTGTAAGGGGAAAACATATGATTAGATTCAAAGAGATAGCTGGCAGCAAAGTGTATTCTATTGGAATCATAATACTAGACTTTTAGGCCGGCCGCATACGTCCGGTTTCCTGATCAGGAATTGACATGTGCTTACGTATATTTCGAAGTCAGGAGCAATGCTAAGCAAGCAGGTGACTACCACGAAGTATTAATAAAGAAACAGCAATGAAGGAAGAATAATGCGAAAACCATCTCACATATTTGTATATCATTCTGAGGTCGCCAATCGAACACACGCATTATGGCAAACGCTAAAATTAAGTCAACACAAATATGGTGAATGACTTTTTCATATCGGTAATCTTTCCTGCTTAGAATAAAAAAAAAACTTTTTTTTTATTCTAAGCAGGATTTATTTTTTAAGTTTTTTTTTTTTATAATTTTACTAGCTGCGCCCCGCGGTTTCACCCGCGTAAGTTTCGATTCCAAAAAAAATCTGGAGGGCCACCCTTATCTCCTAGGGGTATAAAAAATAGCCTACGCCGCATTCTCAGACCTACCAAATATACGCAAAAAATTTCATAAAAATCGGTCAAGCCCTTTCGGAGGAGTTCGATGACAAACACTGTGACACGAGATTTTTATATTTAAGATTTCCTTAATATGCTTACCATGATTATAATAATTATGAAGACTTACCTGAGATAGAGCCTCCCACTCGATATACATAGGATGATGTGTGTCAATCTGTTGTGGACAAGAGTCCACTTTGTCGAGAGCGGCGCGCGTCCATTGTTCCACGTAACCCCATGTGACTAGCGGTGCCGCTTTCATGCAAAACCTGTAAGTTTTTGTTATTAAGTACAAATCATTCGATTTTGAACCTTGTACGAGTGTCATAAAACTCAGAAGGCAAGTGTTGTGGGTGACTCTGGCACACGGGATTTCGCGTGTTTTACTTATGTTTTTGTGTAGACATTTTCTAGGTTTGGGAAAAATGTGTAAAACATTATTCCTATGTAATGTAATGTTGCATAACACATACATATCGCTAATTGGTCTTGCGTTGAAAATAGCACTAGAAAAGCCTCGATCGTAGATAAGGTTTACTGGAACAAACTAAACAAACAGTTTTCAACTTGTCTATTGTAGCCTCTTCCCAACTATGTTGAGTTCAGCTTTCAGTCTAACCAGATGCAGCTGAATACCATTATTTTACATAGAGTATCTGCCTATGTCACCTCCACCTCCCAGTTACTGGGTAACAAGACTGGAAGACTGGTTTTCAGACTTTTGGGCTTCTGACTACCAGTAACGACTGTCAAACATCTACGAATGACAGCAGGGCGCAACGGCTTAACGTGCTGTCTGAGGCATGGAGCGGTCTCAATATGTAATCCCATCCACAAACCGACAGCAAACGTAGCTTAACCTTCAATAGACCTGTGCGGCTTTTATCATTTAGCCACGACCACCTCAGCCACACAAACAGTTCTATGCCTAAACTGTATGTTAAATCATGACAGTGAGAAGATAATTGGAAAAAGTTCTCAGACTTTTTATAGTGGCACATTAAATTACATTTGAACTTACTTAAAACTATCTAATATCTCGGTGCGGCACCGCGAGAAGAATATGGCGAATTCCTGTTCACTGTCGTAGTCCATACAAGCGTACGTTACGGCGTCGTTGGCGCTGCTCACACGAGACGAAGGGTATGACACCTGTGGGAAATAATTAGTTTTCTTAGGTAACTATTTCAGATTTTTAATTAGTTTGGGTTTTAAATTTTTGTAAATAGTCCTATTTCAAAAAGTGCGATTATTTAGCAACGAACTGGCATTTTATCGAGAGTATTCGAGGTTTAAATATCTATGTGGATAGGCAGCGAGAAAAGTATAGCTATGGTGCACGTTTAGTTACTTCAGTTGACTAAGGGTCCTGTAGCAGTGCACTCACACAAACGCTAAGCTTATTTCATTGCGAAACCGTTAGGAATCTGTGCATAGCGCCATGAAATACTTTAGTACTTCTATTTCCTGTCAAACTTCTTACGTAATAGTTGAAATAAGTCTAGTAGGACTTATTTCAAATTATTTACCTTAAGTACTTTAGGAGCAGAAACCTGAAGCCACCTCGGCACGATAGCCAACACATACCGCAGCTTCGATATCTGCTCATGCTTCAAAAACGCTAACCACACCGAGTTAGCGGTATGCGCGAGCGTTAGTGACGGATGTGACGTCAGTAGCAACATTGTCTCTAAGAGCATCGGCAACCATGACTCTACGTCGGTCACGTAGCTCCAGAGAGATGTCAGTTGTTGGGCTAGCCCTGCTAGAACCTACGAACGAGAAGAAACAGTCTGAATTACCGTCTGAGTAATACGAGGCATATTGTATAAATGTGGACAAAGAAAAAAGAGCATTGTAGCTGCATCATTCATCATCATAGTAACCGTCCGCAGAGCCTGTAGCTGTTAAGATTGTAGCATGTCCCATGTGGTGTTCTGCAGATTTTGCATATCCTCACGGGATAAAGGTATGAGTTTATGTGAATAGTACGTAATATAGCAATCAGAAATAACTAGTCTTGAACTTATGGTTATTAGGAAAAATAAAACTAAAAAAGGTTGTATGTAACGAAAATGACAGCATGTAGGTACTCAAATAAGCCTTTATGAATGTCAAGTGGTTTTATAAACTTTGTCATGAGAATTTTGGCTACTTAGAGGAAATGTGAATCATCACATTAATATTATAAAGGCGAAAGTTTGTGGGGGTGTGTGTGTGTTTATATGTTTGTTACTTCTTCACGCTCAAACGGCTGGACCAATTTTGATAAAATTTTGTTATGGAAGTAGCAGACACCCTGGATTAACATATAGGCTACTTTTTATTCCGATATTCCCACGGGATCGACATTTGCGCGGGTGAAACCCCCGCGGTTTCACCCGCGCAAATGTCGATACCGCGCAGCTAGTAAATGCCTTCTTACCTGTGAGAACTTCTTTAGGAACAAATAATGAGCTTCATCAACAGTATTGATGCTAGCGACTGCAGCGCGGTGCATGCACGATATCGCATCCTTACTAAACAATATTACAAGGGGTTTCTTTTCTTTTGTCTGAAAGAAAAACATAAAAAATTATATTTCTGATCTTTCAAAAATATATTTCACAGTTTTCTAGCAAACCGAAATCCGTTGCGTGCCGTGCATGCGTTGCGGCCGGTGCGGACCACTGGACTATCACCTGTATGCGGCCATTAATATGACACATCTAGTTTTAGTAAAAGTTCGACTTCGTGTAGCGTCTTCTATAACACTTATCGAAGTGGCCGAATTATTTAAAACATAAATGGAATTATGGATACGACGAAAGAGAAGACCTGTGTGACAGCCTCTTTTTATTAAACCTCAATGTGCTAGCCATATTTACGACCGCATACTGTACTTGTTACTTACAGAACCCTTCCTATTAACTATTTGTAATAAACACTCTGCGGCGGGTAGCTGGAAGACATCGTCTTGCAGTAAAATGCAAAGAATTTGTAGCAAACGCCCGTTGTTCATCACTACGTGGTTTATGGACACCCATTCGACGTAACCCGTCAGAGTCAGTAACACAACCTGGAATGTAATGTTGATGTATCAATTACCTACTTATAATATTGTGTTACTTTTTTCATGTGACGAAAGTATAAGTGATAAAAATAAACTACTGAGCACAGTTATGTATATCTTGAATTACGAAAGACTAGAGCTGATTGAGATGGAGCGCAGCATATTAGGTGTTAAGAGTAAACTAGTCGCAAGCTCGAACTCACTGCTGGTCATGGCCAAAAAGCACGCTGTGTCACCTGGCTTCGTGTCTGACAGAGCTAGTAAGAGTTATGAGCAGTTAGACGCTAGTCCACACGCACAACGTCTAGTTATCACGCACAGAAACATGGTTCCGAACTAATAGGCGCGTAAAAAAATTCGAAAAGTGCGTTGGAAAATCGAGTTTTATGAAAAAATCACTGCATAAATTAATTACAAATAAAGTTTATTAAACTCTTCGATAGCTGAGCTTTGTCGGACTTGGTTAAGATTTTACAGTTCTTTTATTACTTTTTTACACCCAAATTTATGTTAAAAATAGCAAGAAAAACGAATCTTTGTTGGCTCATAACTTTATAATGGCTTTTTATTTTACTATTCTGTTTCCGTACAGTCAAAATTAATAATAAGACAAAACAATAACATGTTTAACTTTGGATGCACAATGTCAAACAGTGGAGTAATACTCTCCCGAAATTTGTATGGAAAAAATATCGCCTAGTGGCACCTTAAGCGTACAGATAGAGTAAGAAACACCACGCTGCGCTCCATAACTCAAGTAGCGGATGTTGGAGAAAAAACAGCCAGGCTGAAGTGGGAGTGGGCCGGACACGTCTCACGAATACACCCGAAGAGACGGGCAAAGATCACGTCACTCACTGAACGTCAGAGGCAGAACATCGCCGTCGAGGTAGACCAAGGCGAAGATGGTGTAACGATCTAATATCATTTGCAGGGCCAACATGGCCAGCGATCGCACAAGACAGGGAGGTTTGGAGGAAAAAGGGGAGGCCTTTGCCCAGCAGTGGGACACATATTAGGCTAACAAAAAAAAAAGAGCTGAATTGATACATCCAATTTTTAACTTGGACCTGCATGTGTTTAATTCGGATAACATTTGTGCATTTAAAACGTTTTTTTTTTCACATTTTCAAAGGTTTAAATTATTGTTAAAAAGTTATTTCGAGGCGGGGTATGTAGTTTTTCGTTAGTATTATACCTTTTATCTGTTTCCGTGCGCTGTTCAGAAGCAATAGTTAAATTTACTTCCGCAAGGCTAGGCAAACAGGCGTTAATTAGTTACCAGGGGTTTCAAGCATATTTTGTATGAGACATACCCAATTAATAAATGTACATAATGACAGTGTTAATTACCTGAACCACCTGCCCGTGGCTAGCGGCAGCAGCGTACTCCCCTGCGGTAGTCTTCTCTCTAAACTCCTGAACGTGCATTTCTATGAGACGCATGAAGAATGCGAATATCTCCGACATGTTGCTAGTTAGGCCTTGGTTAATGTCCTTCCGTCGTTGGTTATTTTCTAAAGTCTGGGAAAACGAGCTTTTGCGATTATTGGTGTTGAGAAGGGTTAGGATTTTCATGTATGACGTTCTATTGTTTCTATACATTCAGTTTCTTTGGCAGAATCACTGTTGAATTTAAAAAAACGTTTTTCTATGGTTCAGTTTTAACGAAGTGTCTGGACGTACAATACAACCGAAGTAACTTGGCGGGCCTGAACTTTGCGCAGGAGGCTGCGCAGTAAGATTTTTTAGGAACCAAATGGTGACATGAGGCGAGTGCGAGTGAGAGAACATACGCGAAAGTTCTTAGTGCCTATGTTCAGGCCCGCCCAGTTACGTCGGTCGTATTGTATATTCATAACTGCGACTTTGTCCGCGTGAAGTTTCTTGTTTTAATATAAAACATCATAAAGGCACTCTCAATAGTGTAGATTTCTATCAATTGAAGAATTTTTTATTGGGATTAGTACCAGATACTAGTGATACTACCACTTACAAACAAACAATTTTACTTGTTTATAATATTAGTTTATCACCTAGTTATAACAGCAGTCAAGTAGCTTGGTCATAAAATACTATGGGTACCATTTAAAGTATTTTAAATCCATACACACATTTATTCAACTGCGCGGAACGATAAGCCGTTAAAACATTACACGTTAGTAATCACAGGTAATTTGAAATGGTTGAAGTCATATTAAATAATAAAAGTTTTGGAATTTGACGTAAAATTGGACTATTTCTTCAACTATTATTTTTCGACTTAGGGTGGTTAACAGGCTGACGATGGCGGCCCCTAGTTGTTTACCAACGCATTTATTCGCTTCGCTTGCAAGACCGAACATATTATTATCAATTTGTTGTCCATCTTAATCTTAGGGTCAAAGGTTATAAGATGCATGTGTCTGGGATTTACCAGCATCTATTAACCTGTAAAATTCGGTGCAGCAATATTGTTCGGCTTCAGTACGCTGGCAATCGGGGCAGTAAGTTCCCAGTCGAACTTTATACCTACACGAGGTAAAATTTCTGCGCTAGGGGCTCTAAATTATGTACTGAAATTCATGGTCGATGTCCCTGCAAACCTGTATAAAAGCTTCAAAGCAATAATCCATACTAATCCATACAGGAATGAGGAGATCTATCCGCACAGGAGAACCAAGGTAACCGACATAGCCCGAAGAATTGCCAAACTTAAGTGGCAGGGCACATTGCTCGCAGAACAGATGGCCGAAAGGTTCTGGAGTGGCGACCGCGTACCGGAAGACGTAGCGTTGGAAGGCCTCCCACAAGGTGGACCGACGACCTTGTGAAGGTCGCAGGAACCCGTTGGATGCGAGAAGCACAGAACCGGTCGAAGTGGAGGTGCTTGGGGGAGGCCTATGTTCAGCAGTGGACGTCTTTCGGCTGAATCTATACTATTATTATAAATGTGAAAGTGTGTCTGTCTGTTACCTCTTCACGCTTAAACTGCTGAACCGATTTAGATGAAATATGGTATATAGTTTGAGTCCCGGGAAAGGACATAGCATAGTTTTTCTCCCGATATTCCCCCGGGATCGACACTTATGCGGGTGAAACCGCGGGGCGCGCTAGTGACAACAGAAGTCGAGAAAAGTTTCCACACGCTTTCAAGTCTGCACATTTGCGTAATTCAGAAAACATTAAAACAGGATGCTGTCTCTGATAAATAATGCTTTAGTATTTTCTAACTCCAGCATACAAATTCTATTTTAGTTGAAACACGAGTACACGACACAGCACAGTGTGACATCATCAGTGCAGTTTGTACATAAACATTACGTAGCTTTAGGTATCGAAAGTAAATAAAACATTCACACGCTCGTGTAGCTTGGCCAGTGTCTTTAGGTATTGTCGCCATGCAATGTCGCCAGATAACGTGGCTGTTATCTAACTTAAAAAAAATCTACTTCCTCATATATAATTTACTAGCAGCGCCCCGCGGTTTCACCCGCATAAGTATCAATCCAGTGGGAATATCGGGATAAAAACTAGCCTATGTCCTTTCCCGGGACTCAAACTATCTCTGTACAAAATTTCATCTAAATCGGTTCAGCGGTTTAAGCGTGAAGAGGTAACATACAGACACACTTTCGCATTTATAATATAATTAGTAAATTAGTATAGATTACCCATGAATGTCCCACTACTAGGCAAAGGCCTCCCTACTCTCCACCTCTCTCTGTCCAGAGCTGCCAAGGACCAATCTTTATTAAAGGAGTCCAGCTCATGAGTTAATGTGTAACATAATTTCTTAATCATTGCAAAGGGGGGAATGAATAAGTCATAAAGCTGACATACAAGTGCTCTTTCACTGCATATAACTCTCTTTGAACAGATCAAATACCATTGACCTATTTGACTACCTACTTGCACAATGTCGATAGCATACATTATCCTTTTTATTAGTTGTACTTTTGCACACACACTATCGCCTGAGCAGGCTTTCTATACACACCATAGTAATTCTATAGTGCACACATGAGGTGTCTTAAATAATAGTGACTTTTTGATTCTTACATGACATAATGCCATCCATACTAATATTATAAATGCGAAAGTGTGTCTGTTACCTCTTCACGCTTAAACCGCTGAACCGATTTAGATTAAATTTGGTATGGAGATAGTTTGAGTCCTGAGAAAGGAAATAGCATAGTTTTTATCCCGATATTCCCACGGGATCGCAACTTATGCGGGTGAAACCGCGGGACGCAGATAGCTAATAAAGCTTGTAAATTTTAATGTGCACTACTGAATAGAGCAGACAAAGATATTATCATCTTTTGCGAACAGATAAGGTAGTGATTGAAAAATGTTTTCATGCTCACTCAATAATCTCCACTAGTTCTAGTGAAGTCTGCTAAATCGATACTATTATTATAAATTCGAAAGTAACTCTTGTCGGTTAGTTGCCTTTTCACACCTAAATCACTGAACGGAAATTGATAAAATTTGGCAACAAGATAGATGACATCCTGGGGAAGGATATAGGCAACTTTTGCCGGCAGAAGCTGGTACTCTATACAATTGTACTCACTTGTAATATAGCTACATCTTCAGCCAGTCTCAAGAACACATGCAGCACTATCTGTGTATGCCTGTGTCCTCTGGAACATGCGTCACTCAGCTCGGCCAGCAGAGTAGGCCACTGTTGAGGCCACTCTCTCTTTATCATCTCCACAATGACGCGCGCCAACGCGTCGTTCAGGTGGCTGGTCTCCCAACCACCCAGATAAAGGTGTTTCATTGCATTCTCCTGTAGGAAAAGTTTAAGATACTGAATAGATGACATGGATCACGGATCTTTTGTTTGGTATTAATTTTGTTCGTGGATTTAAGGATCACTAGGATATATGGAAGCTTTCTAGTCATCATTTCGTATATAGCTCCAATAAGCTATGAGTACAAGTACTTTTGACTCTGTTGAGTTTTCAAGGCTTAAAAATTACTGAACACTTTCATTCACAATTAAACCCAATAAATTAAATAATAACAATAGCTGTTATTAATCTGCTAGGATATAACAATAGCTGTTATTAATCTGCTAGGATAATTAAACACAACTATTTAAACAGATGAAATCTTGGCAATAATAAAAATTGTACCACACATATTAATTTTTGGCAAAAAATCAAAAACATGCCCTCGGTGTCAAAGTCTGTCATGTAGTCGAACCATGGCGTGCTAGGCACATTTTGGTTTGTCATCTATCATGACTGTGGTGGTCAAAAGGTTAATCTACTAGGATAATTAAACATAATTATTAAAACAGATGTAATCTTAACAAAAATAAAAATTATACCACAGATGTCTACAGCACATTTTATCATTGAATATTATATACAAAAATATATTTTCTAATCATTTTGAGCAATGTTTATCTGATCAACATATGTCATTATATTATAATTACATTAACATCAATTAGAATGGCCTTGAACAATTCCTTCACATGTTACAATTATTATCTCTACAATACAGAACATAGTTTTAGTGATCAAAGATGTTTCAAGTTGTCTGTTTAAAAGCCTGTTTCATAGTGCCATTATTGACAAACATTGAGCAATAATATCGACGGTTGAAAGGCGAATTGGTTTAAGCGACTTTTTTTTTGCAATATATATACCTACATATTCGGAATCAGTAAAATTTGCTGATTCCGAATATGTATATAACTAATATTGCAAAAAAAATGTCGCTTAGACCAATTAGCCTTTCAACCATCGATATTATGAATGTGAGGAAAATGTAGTGTAGGGAAAGTTATTAATATTATTTACCTTAATGAATATCTTCTCTGCTTGTGTAATCTGAGTCCACCTATACTTCACAGTATGTTCCATGAGCTGAAGACCAAAGTGTTTCACTCCGGGAGAGTATTGATTGCCACTGGCCAGCAAGAGACCAGCCTGGGCACACCATGGTGAATTCTCTTTGAAGCTACAAACATGAACATGTTGATTTCACAAATAAACTATTAGCAGATAAAGATAAAAAAAAATTGGATGTAGGTTAAGAGATTTACAATATTTCCTTTTTTCCAGTTTTAAATACTTTAGATGAAAATAGGTCTGTCAAAGTTACAGAATCAAACTGGTTCAGCATACAATTTTACATTATTTTCATATAAATTTGAGAATAATTATTTTACCTTTCACATGCATTATAGGCCTGGCTGCGTTCTTCATGAGAAACAGTGGGAATCAAAGTGATCTCAACCGCCCGACTGAGCTCATCAACTAGGAGTGCCACCTCCCCAGTAGCCTCGCTACCTACACCCACTACGTTCATCGTAGCTCAATACTACACCTAAAACAAAATAAAATAATATTTTAGTTATTTTGCCTGATAAATGCAAAGATAAACATGAAGAAATAACAGCTTGAAATGGAATCATTTAAATATATGAGAGCATACTTTGTTAAGAAATCATAAATGCGCAAAATTGGTGTCAACTTGTTTAAGTTTTGTTGGTAACCTCAGACTCTGACACATTTACCTTTGTTGATTCAGGAATAACAAAGAAAACTATTTGATTTTTATTCACATGTATTGGCTTGAATCCATGTAGTATTTTTGTAAATTGTGAATTTAATGTGAGAAATTCTCAATTGTCATGTCACAAAGTGATCTATTATTGAAAAATAATTTGGAAACTGATGCAACATGGAAAAACTTCAATCAAACTCACCAACAGCAGTCAAGAAAATAATCCCCATAGAATATTATTCACTTCATATTGACTTTCTCGATTCTGCAAATTAATGAAAATTAAAATCTTTGCTCGTACAATGTATTTAAAATTTTAATTTGTTCCGTGAAACAATATACGAATGCAACCGGCAGGGCCTGTCATTAAATTAGCAAAAACAAATTGGTCAGTATAGTAATATCAATTCTAATTACATTTTATGATTTGGAACTATATTAGCGATTATTTTACCTAATTCTAGTGAAGGAATTTATTTAAATTTCAGAAATAAAATTCAAAACATTGGAAACACCTCGTGTCTACCGAAAAGGAATCGAATATCGGCCACAGACTAAAGCAAAAGTAAAGTAAAAAGTAAGTAGACATAGACAAGTAGAGTAGAGATGAGATAGATTCATTGACATAGAAAAGGGATAGATTAGATGAGAATTATTATTAAGGGGGAAGCTCTAAGGTGGCCCGCGAAATTCAAATTTTCTTACGTTTTTTGCAATTTGCTGGTCAGTATTAAGTTGTACGTTGATTAAAATATGATTCGCGGTCGTAACAAATATGTATTTACAGAATTATAATCATTAAAGTCATCAACACAACTCTTTAAGACCATGTAATCCCCAAGAATGACTATTTCATGAAATCTTGACATTTGGGGATTACATGGTCTTAGAGAGTTGTGTTGATGACTTTAATGATTATAATTCTGTAAATACGTATTTGTTACGACCGCGAATCATATTTTAATCAACGTACAACTCAATACTGACCAGCAAATTTCAAAAAACCTAAAAAAAATTGAATTTCGCGGGCTAGCCTGGCGCTTTCGCCTTAAGCTTGACTGTACCTTTCTCTAAGCCATAAATTGAGATAGACGTATCCGGTTCCGGTACGGTGAAGCGCTATAAGCCCCGCAGCGTCATATCCGCCCCAATCCGGCAGTTAGTGGGGATACGTTTGCGGAGCGCAGAACGATATCCATGAACCTCATTGGCGTTCGGATTTCCGAACGGTGCAGTCGCGTTTAAAAGTAAACCGTTACTTTTAAAAAGGGTGTCCTACTTTTTAGTGTTAAATAAAAATAAAAATTAATTTGTGTTAAATGATGAACTCTTTAGACGAAAATATTAATAATGTTAGTATGGACAATGCCCCACGTGCTCGGTCGCAATCTAGTGGTTCGAGCAGTAGCAGCGATTCTTCTTCCACGGCGCGTAAAAGGAGACATCGTAGGCGAAAGGAGCGGCGCCGCCGTACAAAGCTAAGTAAATTAGAGGACGCTTTTAAAAAACTTACTGAAAAAGTATCCTCTTTGCAAGATCTTATTCTTAAAAATAATACTCAGCCGTGCATGTCTGACAGTGAGTCTATTCTATATATTCCGAGCCCTACTGAACTGGATAATGAATTAAACGAAGAAAAAGGGATTGATTTTAAAATACAAACTACCCTCAAGTCGCAGACATTACAGACAGATAGTACGCATCTCGATTTGCTTAACAAATTACAACATTTTAACTCGCCTGACTGGGCTCAAGTACGTTATTCTGAAGTACAAAAACTTTATAATTCTACCCCAGGTTTTGTAGAGCTCGAAAGTAACGATGTTTTGAAAAATTTTGAACGTAATCGATCGTTAGCGGTCGTTGAAAATTCTTTGGCTGCTATGTCACATGCTGTTATTTTGCAAAGCGAAGCATTTCAAAAAGGCTTATGCCAATTTATTTCATGGGTATCCGAATTAAAAAACCCAACGACCACTGTAGAGATTACTTCAAAAATCAATGAAATTTTTGCCGACGGGGAATACCAAAAAAAAATACAATCGGATTTATTACAAATGATATGCGGCAAACGGGCTGATATAGTGCAACAACGTCGTGATGGTATTTTAAATTCAGTAAAAGAAAGTTGTTTTAAGGAATCGTTAAGGAAAATACCTCCGTCCGCGCATCATTTATTTGACGATGCAAAGTTTACAGATTTTGTAGGAAAACAAGGGGGTGTCTTAAAAATTTTTCAAGCCGCACCCATTAAATTATCCTCGCAGGGTAGATCGTATAAACCTTCTGTCCAAAGAAGGGACACACAAGGAGGTAGGAAATATGTGGTGCCTGTGCGCAACAGTGCAAACTACCGCCCCTCCACTAATAGTGGCTCTAATCCTGCGCAAGGACGAAAGAGAAGGGCAGAAGAGTTTTTTCGTCACACCGAAGATACACGATACGGTAAGAAACGTAGTACCCTGGGACGGCGTGATAAACGAGTCGATTGACTATCATCAACGTTTTCAAGCCGGGGGAATCAAACATCGGGTAAGTGTCTGGAGGAAGTTGGGGGCACCTTTATATATACTGAAGATAATATCAGGCTATCGAATTCCCTTTTTAAGCAAACCACCACTTATTCATCCCTTGAAGATTCCCAGAAGATTTCACACAATAAATTCAAAAGAAATCTTAATCCAAATAAAGAAGCTAGTAAATCAAAAGGTGTTAGAAAAAGCTTCATTGACTCCGAGCTTTGTCTCAACAATTTTTCTTGTACCAAAAAAGGAAACGACGGCTTCGTTTCGTCCAGTCTTCAATTTAAAATTCCTAAACAACTTTGTCAAAATAGACAAATTTCGATTGGTGAACATGTACAAAGTCCCCGACTTCCTCCAACCACAGGATTGGTTAGTGAAAATAGACTTGAAAAATGCATATTTTCACCTGCCAATCGCGCCAGGACACAGACGTTTCCTCAGATTAATAGTATCGGACCAACTTTGGCAAATGACCTGCCTGCCTTTTGGTTTGGCAACGGCTCCGAAGGTTTTTGCCAGCCTGACGAATTGGATCGCGCAGATCCTAAGAGACCAAGGTGTGCGATTGCTGGTATATCTCGACGATTTTCTTCTGGCAAATCAAAATCGAGAAACTCTGCAAACTCACGCGAACTTAGCGGTAAGACTATTGCAATCCCTTGGCTTTGTAATAAACTTTCAGAAGTCTGTATTGACTCCTCAGCAGTCAATCGAGTATCTGGGGATATTATGGGACCCTTGGCGAAATGTCAAATTACTTCCACCAACAAAGGTTCGCTTGCTGCAATCGAGAACATCGAAAATGGCAAAAGCCACCAAGGTAAGTTTAAAAGAAGTCCAGAGTATACTAGGACTTTGGAATTTTGCCAGCTTCGTAGTCCCGCGAGGGCGCCTGAATTCTCGTGCAATGCTGACCTTCAGCAATTCCCTATTGCGAAAAAAGGTAAAAGGTCGAATACAGATGCCCGTCAAGGTGATTCCGAACCTGCAATGGTGGTTACAGAGTCACAGCATGACTTCTCAACTGCACGGTTCACCTCCAACTTATTTCCTTACGACGGACTCGGCCAAGACAGGTTGGGGTGCGCAGCTCAACAACGAGACCTTATGTGGCAGTTGGTCAGTACAGGAAAGAAACTCTCACAGCAATATCTTAGAGATGTTGGCAATTTTGCGAGTAATTCAGATAAAAGGTCGCCTAATGAGCGATACAAGCTTATTAATTCAGAGCGACAATCGAACTGTAGTTTCTTACCTGCGCAACGAAGGCGGCACACAGTCACAGCCTCTCCTAAACCTAACATACGAAGTCTTAGACGAAATAGATCGTTATCGGATACATATGTCGATATATCACCTTCCCGGTCGATACAACTACGTAGCAGATCGGCTCTCAAGGAAATCTGCCCCGACAGAATGGCACTTGCTTCCCGGTGCTACCGTGAAAATTTTTCAGCATTTTGGAGTTCCCGAAATAGATCTTTTTGCGTCAAGAACTGCTCATGTAGTACCCAGGTATGTGAGTCTGGACTTAGATCAGGAGGCTGTTTTCCACAACGCCTTTGGTCGCCCTTGGCACTACAGGTTAGCATGGGTATTCCCACCACCGTGTCTAATACCCAGAGTATTAGCGCACCTAAACCAGGCAACAGGTATGTACCTGGTGATAACACCAGATTGGGAGAAGGTCTTTTGGAGAGCAGATCTGGTGGCTCGCTCCATGCGCCCTCCCTACCCGTTGAGGGATTTGGACCAAGTCTTGATAGACACAACAACCAATCGACCGCCTCCACAAGTTCATCAATTGAATTTAAAGGTGTGGTTAATACAGGGTGGTCATCGTTATTAGATTCTTGGCAGAAAGATCAGATAGAAATTTTAGAAGGTAGCTGGAGGAAATCGACCTTAAATACATATAAGCCGGCATGGTTACGATGGTGTAAATGGTCACGTGACAATAATGTGAGCACTATAGATCCATCCCCTGAAGATGTGGCTCGATTTCTAACTGATTTGCATCTTAAATTTAAATTTGCCTATAATACAATTGCAGTACATAAGTCGGTGGTATGTACCTTTTGTCGTCCACCTAGTGGCTTGTCATTAGGTTCTCACATTATTATAAAGCAAATATTAAAGGGTATAGCATTAAAACAGCCACCCAAAGCTAAAAGTCCTATTTGGGACATTAATGTTTTAATTAGATTCTTGGTTGACAAAACTCCCTCCAAAATGTCATTGTTCGAAATTTCTAAAAGAACTGCAATTCTCCTTTTATTGTGTTCCGGGCGCAGAGTTCATGACCTTACATTATTGAGTATAAATAAAGAAAACTTTGTAAGGAGTGATGATTCTATAGTGTTTTGGCCGATTTTTGGGTCCAAAACTGATAATATAACTTATAAGCAATCCGGTTGGCGTTTACTTAAATGCGAGTCAAACTCTAACATAGACCCAATTTATTGGATTAACAAATTACTAGAGTACTCTAATGGTCGAAGAGGTAATATTGAGAGCTTATTTATTAGCACACGTGGTGAGCCCAAACCAGCTACCCGCACCATCATAGGGGGCTGGATTAAGTCATTGTTAAAACAAGCTGGTATAAACAGTAGTCCAGGTAGTGTGCGATCGGCAGTAGCCTCGGCTAGTTGGTCAGATAATATTCCCATTGATCATATTTTGGAGAGAGGAAATTGGCGCTCGGCGTTGACATTTCACAAATATTATAAAAAAGAAATCAAGGATTACAGGTCTACAAATGAATCAAGTCGTTCAAATCAGATCAGTAGTCTGTTTCAAACGATAAGATGATTTACTTAATCGTAATATCGATGTAATGTTATAATTAATAATTATGAGCTAATTCTGTTGATTGAACTATCAAAAGTTTAAAATGAATAAATAACTTTGTTGATCACATTGGCGTTCTAATTTAGTCCCAATCCAGCAGTCGATAACAAACACTTCTCAATTTATGGCTTAGAGAAAGGTACAGTCAAGCTTAATAGAACAATTTTACCTAAAAATAAAATTGATATTAAGCATACTTACCTTTCTCTAAGCCAATTTATATTTCTGTCTGCTGACTCTTAATTATAAATGTATGTGATTGATACCCTTATCAATCACTGTAAATTGAGCCGCAATGAGGTTCATGGATATCGTTCTGCGCTCCGCAAACGTATCCCCACTAACTGCCGGATTGGGGCGGATATGACGCTGCGGGGCTTATAGCGCTTCACCGTACCGGAACCGGATACGTCTATCTCAATTTATGGCTTAGAGAAAGGTAAGTATGCTTAATATCAATTTTATTTTTAGGTAAAATTGTTCTATTATTGTTCTGCTGCACAGCTGATTCATTCTAACTTCTTAAATAAATAAAAAAATTAAATACAAGTACGCAATTAAAAAAGACCGAAAATCTTCTTCATTTGTTTTGCCATCTACCAAGTATTTTGGGATTTTACTATTGTTGAGAATGTCTTTCTTTGAATTTTGGGCGAAGTTAGAGACAAACTGAAGACAAAGCGGCCACTTTTCAAGGTTTTTGACCGTTTGACTTTTCTTACGTCACAGAATGACAGAAACCAACAGAAACTTGACAGCAGTGACTGACAGCAGTTTGATTTGAATCACAGATTTGAATTCTGTTTATGTTGGAAACTATTGTTTTGTGTTCATTTCATCAATAAGGAAAATTGTTTGTTTTCGGCATGGAAAACAAATTTACTTACCTTGAACCATCTTTAGAAAAACAACTAAAAGGCCACCGCAATGGAATTACTGCGTTATATTTCAGTCCCAATGAACAACAAATTGCTAGCAGCTCACTGGATAACAGTGTTTTGGTATATTATTGTATTAATCTATAAATAACTATGTGCCATAGCTCTGGAATAATTATTGACAATGGCATATTTTGTGCATTGACCTATGTTTTTTTTCCTAGCTATGGGATCTACGCGGTACTATGAGAAGCTACAGGTTTCAAGGCCACGACGAAGCCGTTATGGATGTAACGTTTTCGCCTTCGGGCAAATATATGGCCTCCGCGTCGCGCGATAAAACCGTTAGGCTGTGGGTGCCCACTGTGACAGGTAGCACTGGCATGTTCAAGGCTCATTCACAGACTGTGCGGTCAGTGCAGTTCAGCCCTGATGGGACGAAGGTAATATAGAAAAGTTTACACTTACTTACCTACTACTTTATGTTACTCCATACTGAAAAAAAAAAATATACTTACCTTCCAGATAATCACTGCCTCGGATGACAAAATAGTGAAGCTCTGGTCAACTGATAAACACAAATTCTTAGCTTCATTTGTTGGCCACACCAACTGGGTGAGATGTGCCCGCATGTCCAGTGATGGTTCAGTTATAGCCTCTTGCTCGGATGACAAGTCTACCAAGCTATGGAACCTGGACAATGGAGAGTGTATCCACACTTATAAGGACCAGAAAGGCCATGGGTTATGTCTAGCATGGCACCCATCAGGGTGTTATATTGCTGTTGGTACTTCACATGGGAATGTGAAGTTATATGATGTGAGGACACATAATCTAGTGCAATACTATAGGTAATTAATAAATTTATTTATTAATTAATAACCTTATTTTGCTTGCTTAGGATTGCTTTCTGACTAATAAAATCTTTTTGTACAATTTCAGTATTCATAATGAAGCCCTAACTTCAGTAGCATTTCATCCTAGTGGAAGTTACATCCTAACTTCAAGCAAAGATGGGAAGATGAAGGTATGCACAACTTCAACTACCCACAGTATTGAAGGAATTGGATCTACAAATAAATAAAGTTGAAGTGTCTGTTTTAATGTCCAAATAACAGCTTTGTACTAAAACATATAAAAGTCGGTCCTTAGAACAAACAATTTTTGTCTGTTTGTTTGTTCTGGTTAATCTCCAAAACGGCTGGACCGATTTTGACGAGACTTTCACAGGCAGATAGCTGATTTTATAAGGAGTAATATACTTTTATTTTAGACAAGGAATTAGTAAAGAGATGTGTTATTGTTTTTCCACAACCATGAGAATGAAGTTGCGGGCACAGTTAGTTAAATCAAATAACCACTTAAATCAATTAATTTTCAGATACTGGATCTTTTAGAGGGCCATCCAATATTTACTCTAAGTGGGCATTCTGGTCCTATCAATGCTGTGAACTTCTCAGCTGGCGGTGATACCTTTGCCTCTGCAGGAGATGATAAACTGGTAAATATATTACTATAGTAAAGTTAATCTATATGATAATAATGTCAGAACAAGTTTTTGTAATTCAATGTGTGTGGCATTACATAGAACTGCTGTGTAGTTAGTATACATTGCTATAGAAGAGAATTTAATTTACATAACAGAAGTTTGTCTGAATCATATTTGCACACATGTTAATGTATAATATTTTATTCATGTTTGCAGGTTTTCATATGGAAAACGAACTTCACAGAACTATCAGGTGATTTAAAGGAAAACATTGCAGAGAATGGATCAATACCTAAGTGCAACTCTCAATCTTCCAAACTAACTTCCACATCAAAAGACAGGAATCAGGTTGCTCATAAAAGATTCTACTTGTAGTACACACAGTAGCATATAGTCACTAGCTAATTGTAATTAATTGTATATATTATTTTATTTTATATGGTATGAAGAAATACATTATATTCTAAATTAATGATAAAATTCTAAAACTCATTACTCTCCCCATTCAGGACAATTCATTGAGATCCATTTCAAACAAGTATATGGTAGCCTTTCAGAAAATAGAATTCAGAGAAAACTGCAATAATTCCTTTGCATTAAAACATTCCTCTTCATACTAAGTTTGCAATATGAGTCCAAGTATTAATACAGTTTTCATCATCCATAAAATAGGGCTCAAAAGCTTGGTATCAATGCTATCACACTCATAAGATTCCTGTAACTACATTTGTCCACCTGGATGATGTCAACCAATGTAACCAATCCCCAAGACTGAATTGTTCTGAAGAACCAAATGCTAACAGTACAATGGTTGAACCAAGATTGTGCAGTCAAACAGAACCTTGTTTACGAGGCTCGTATACAATTGTAAATCCAGTTCGAACAAATACACCAAAGAGTTGTGTATGTGTACCAAAAACTACACCAGCTCTGTCTGAATACTCATCTATGGATTGTTCGCTACACAGTGTTGGACATGTAAGTCATATTCCACGAATCCCACCCAGCCCTACTACATACACACTACCCTCTGTTTTGGACAAGTCCAGAGGGTCCACAAGGACATGTGGAGGTGGAAATGGACAAGATGATGACATGTTTGGAATGATCAAACTAAAGGAAAATGATGTTTGTTACACTAGTGGCACTATCGAGTGGGTGGGTAGAAAGAGGAGCTTTCCTATAAACAGCGGATTTAAATTAATTAATGATGAATTTGATACACAAGCAAAGAAAATAAAAAAATTGAATACTACTAATACCTGTGATAATATGCACAGAGATATGGAATGTAATTGTCCTGATGTATTGCCCACTGTTAATGCTATGGTTGACCATCTGAATGCTCTCCATGAAGCTGTAGATCTTGTTGACTTGAGACTCAACACAATAGAAGATATTTTGAGCAAGACAAAAGAAGGAAGTAGATGTGGTCGATTTTAATTTTAACTAATAAATGATCATTTACTTTAGTCTCTATATTATTATTAATAAACTTGGTATAGCAAAAATGATTTATTAAAATACTGTAATAGTTACATTCTATACACTTAGCAAAATAACATCAATTTAAAATAATAAACATGATACAACCATAATAACAATAGAATATTTTTCAAAATTAGTATAATGTCAACTTTTGGCTCAAGACATTCTCAGCCTTCTAATTTGGAGACTACAATTATACCATAGTACAAAGATTGATAGCATCAATTATGCTGGTCTTGTCTTCAGAACCTTTCTATTACTATTTTAAAGTTATCTTACACTAACACAACTATTGTGTGCCCACATAAGTTGTTTTCTTGCCAGTTTTCTTAATAACTTCCAATAGCTGGTCGGCATTGAGTGTGGATGTGACTGAAACCTTCTGGTCTGGCAAACTTATTGAAACGTTGTCCACACCCTGACCCTTTAGCCTGTTGAGTACTCTTTCTACAGCACCTGAGCACCCCTCGCAAGTCATTTCTACGTTGAAAACGTGTGTCTGTAATTACAAGTCTAGGACTTTAGTATGAACATAATATTTATTAGGAAAGGTAGACGATACTAGATAATAGGGTTCACTCACCGATGACATTATTACTCTTAATAAGTCCTTTATTATACGTGTGATTTCTAAATTGATTACAAGTGTAGAAAGTCCAAGATACGAATGATTGTGGATTTACTCTTATCAATAATTCAATATGTGTCAGTAAGCAAGCAAGCAAGCTGTTCAGTGTGTGACGTTGTCAAAAATTATTCAAGCAAGTTGCATGTACCTTTTCAGTACAGTTAGTTCAAAATTAACACATATTGCTACAGAATAAGATTCAATATTCCTTCGATCTTGCTACAGCCATAAGAAACGAAACGTTTCTTTATTATCTCTGACAAGCAAGCTGTCATCTCTGTGACAGGATCGGACAGAGATAAGATTGGATCAGATACAGAGTGCCCAGGGTATAAACATAAGAAACAACCAAAATAAATATTATTCTCATTACTTGCTATTGCTAGTGTTGCTAGTCGGCCGCCGGTTCCCCTAATCTCTGGAATCATTATAAGTTTATACATGACCCAGTGACGAAAACGGCGAACGATTCGTGCACGCTAACGGCTGGTGCGCGCCGGGCAGTTGTGCGAGTTCAATTCTCGCATAGAACAAATATTAAAATTTGTAAATGATTAATGATGGTAAATGGTCCTACTAGACATATCCTGCGTATAATACTTCTTTTCTTACTAGATACTCCCAATGATTGGTGTATGTTCTTGGCGTATATACCTATGGGACCAGCGAGCGGCGCGGCGGCGGTGTTAAAGGTAATTTGCATCACGTTTGCGTTGCGTCTTCTTGTGCTCCTTAAATCTCGGTTCGGTTACCGCCTTATCGGTTCGATTGCCAGCATAGACTAAGTAGCACTGCTAGTTCAGTTTCGAACGGAACAGTGCGAACAGTATATTCTCCACGAAACAACGAATGAAAGGCAGTGTTATATATCTTATCTTTCGCGCGATATTCGAGGAAAGAAATGAGTTTATTTTATGAAAATAATTTGCATTCCAGTTTGGCCCTATGAAAAACGTTACGTTTCGTTTTGCTCGATTTTATAGATAACATAAAAATGTGTAATGATTGCATTGTTAATCTGTTGTACATTACCGTGCCTGTCATTTCATTGATGGTGGTGCCGTATGTCTTCGAGTTTTATTTTTATTTTCCTTGAAGTCATGTTAATTTAACCACTAATGAAAACATGTCACTCAGGGAAAATTTAAGTGAACTAGGCTGGTAATTATATTTTTGTAGAAGTCGTTGTTTTAATGGAGAATACTCAAATGTTCACAGTCAGACTAATATCTGATTTTTTCAGGCACCTAAGTGAAGAGGGTCTTGATATTGTTAGTGAAAATGGTCAAATAGAGGATATAGATATCCTTACGAAGAAGGCATTAGATGTGAGTGGTTAGCGCAGCTACATTTTATTATTTGTCAAGGTCTGGTGCTCAATTGGTTCTGGTTGTGTTAATGTTCAATTCTTATTGTTTTCCAGTATGATTTAAGAGATATAGGAGATGCAGCGCTTCCTGAAGACTTTACTAAAGAACCAACTAAGTTGGAGAAGCCTGTGATACTCCAAATACAGAAAATTAGAAATGTGTCAGCACCAAAGGCAAATGAGGAGTCTACCTCTGCTCCTCGAATGCTTAAGTTGACGTTACACGATGGTAAATCAACATGTACAGGCCTAGAAACAAGTCCTATCTCCAGTTTAAGTATTAACACTCCACCCGGTACGAAGGTGATGTTGAATAATGAAGGTCTCGAGGTCTGTCACGGTGTGGTGTGGTTGGTTCCTGACGTCATAACAGTGCTGGGTGGGAAAGTCACTCATATGATTGAAAAATGGGAACTAAATAGGAGTCTTGCTAAGCATACTAGAGGTGAGTCGGTTCTGCTAATTTCAGAATAATTCCCAAAAATTATAAATATTTAACTTGACTTCCCACTTCCCACCCTTTAATACACAAATATTTATTTACAATAATATTTTTTAATGTTATCAGTTAGTTTAGTATTGTTAAAAAATACTTTTTTTTAAATACCTTTTGTATTGTTTTGATGTAATGATATTTGACTGCATTAATTTATTATGGTAACTGTTGCATTGTAATTTTTTTAAATATATTTCAATTGATGAAAAAATTATCCCACATAAACATACAGAATATTGTATTTTATGGATACCCTTTCATATTTTAATATGGCCATCTTAACAGGATTGATTTCATCATTTTGTTGGAATATTACTTGATATTTTATGAACATGGATGTAGGGATCTTCCATGCATTGATGTAGTGAATATAGAACATCAATGCATAATATAAACATAGCATGATGCCTGTATTCCCCCAAGGGTTTGTGTTGGTACAAGTAGGCCTCTTATATAAAAACTAGCAGCGCCCCGCAGTTTCACCCGCATAAGTGTCGACCCCGTGGGAATATAGGGATAAAAACTATCCTATGTCCTTCCCTGGGATGCAATCTATGTCTTTGCCAAATTTTATCGAAATCCGTACAGTGGTTTAGGCGTGAAAAGGTAACATACAGACAGACAAACAGACAGAGTTACTTTCGAATTTATAATATTAGTATGGATAATGAAAATTTAAATTCAAAAATTATTTATTTAAAATAGATTTAGGGTCAAAAGTTACTGCAAACAAAACAACCATTCTTTACCACTTGCCAAATGTTTAAGCAGTGTCTGAAAACATTAACATTATTTTTTAGGGGGCCCTGGTGTGGATGGAGGTCCTCCCCCATGGATACCGTTTGGTCAGAGACTAGAAGCTCTAACACTAGACAAACAGTTCAAGAGTATAACAGAAGCTGCCAAGCAAGATAATGCAGAGTTTGAAGCTCAGAGAAAAGGTGCAATCGCTGAAGCACAGAAACTGTCCTCTGGTGTTAAAAAAGTAATATGTTTTTTATGATTACTAGTAATTAGCTAGAAAATTCATAATAGCTGATAGCTTTACCTACAGTGTAATGCCGGTTTTAGCAATTACATAGTATGACCTGCAGCCTAATTGTGTAACACGCTGGCATTCACTTTCATATTAACAATACAATGTAATACTTTGATGATGAATACATGATCTAGTTCTAGCAAGAGGTTTGCAATGTTTATGTTTTTGTGAATTGTTATTATGCTAAACTTAAGTAGTTTATTAGCATTGTTGAAGGATTGTTACAAAGACTGAGTTATGCAATTATGGTGTTGATTTAGGATAGGTTTGACTCTAACTATAACCCACATGTAATAATGTCAAGAGGTTTCTTATCTTTTTTTTATTAGTCTAGTTTGCTTAAGCTTTCCAGTAAGTTTCTCAATCAAAAGTTCAGCTACTCAATATTCTTATATCTATATAATTTCTATTATCTGTAATTTTGCATTTTAGGTGTTTGGTGGTGGCACAAAACCTCTTTTGGATGCAAATGTACAGAAGATAGTTGATGCTGGTTTCTCAGAAGAGCAAGCTGAAAATGCTCTCAAATATACTAAGAATAACGTTGATAGGGCTCTTAAGATTCTGCAGAAGAGAGACAATTCAGAGAGTAGAAGTAAAGAGAAGCAGCAGAAAGAACCAGAACCACCCAAACGAAAGGGACGGAACAAGGAAATGAATGATGAGGACATACAAGTGAAACCATCCGGAAAAGTGTCCTTATTTGACTTCTTAGAAGATAAGCTGCCTAATGTACCTGATAAGGATAAGAGCAACCGCCAGAATAGCTCCTCGCAAGAGGACAGGAATGATCGGAATAATTATAGGGAGAGGAATAGTGGCAGAAATAACCCTCGTAATCAAGGAACTAGATTTGATGGTGCCAATAGACAAAGATCTGACACTAGAGGACATTATTCTCATGATAATAATCATTCACATAGAGATGATAGAAAATATCAAACACAGAGTGAAAAGCCACCAAGGTTTCAGAGGAAGTTAGAAGAGAAAAACAAGCAACAACAGCAGTTCCAACATCAACAGCAGAATCAGAATCAGTTCCAAGCTAGCACTAATAACTTGAACATGCATTACAACAATTCATATCACACTCTGCCGCCGCCACCACAGAGCCACTTTAATGATAAGAATATGAGGACGGACAGGAATTATAACAATGAGAATAAAATGCAACTACAGCAGCAGCAACAACAGCAACAGCAACAACAGCAACAGCAACACCAACAGCAACAGCAACAGCAGCAGCAGCAGCAGAATTACCGCAACGCTGCAAGTGCGATGGAGAGTTTAGTGGACGCTACGGCGAACTTGAACTTATTGGCGACTCAACGGGCTGTGGAGGAGCTACAACAGCCGCGGAACTACCCGCCGCTAGACCAGGTGTACGCCAAGCAAGCCTACCTCGCCGCGCAGGGCATGCCGGACATACCGCCCTTCAGAAGGGGCAGCGACCTGCAGAAGTACCAGGAGCAGTCGTACCAGCGGCGGCAGCAGCCGAACGGTTACGTGGAGCCGCGGCAGAGTAACTTGTACGGCAGTGTGGCCAGCTACATGGGGAATGCAGCGGCTGCAGCGGCTGCAGCGGCTAGCGGGTACGCTGGTAGGCAGTACGGGTACGGCGCGCGGCCTCAGGAGTACGCCAACGTGCGCGGGGCCCCCTTCCTCGCCAACTCGCTGCTGGGCTTTCAGAACGCGGCCGTCAATGAGCAGGCGCGCGCCATGCTGGGCGTCGCTGACATCAACTGGAAGGTTGGCGACCGCTGCCTCGCACTTTACTGGGAGGACAATAATGTAAGTTGACATGTAGCCTGTACAAGGGTATTTTGTTGCGCGGCCAAAATCGAAACTAACGCCGCCATCTTGATTTTTGAAACCAATAGCTCCTCCTTGTCAACGTCATTCGAGCGCCAAGGGATCCTTTATGCATTGACCTTAGAGAATATAAATACTGGAGATGGCATAAAAATATTCTGAACAAATGTAGTGTAAACAAGTGTAATGTAGGCGTAAATAGCTACTCTAGTCTGCAATTAAAAAAAGTCCGTACCACCGTTTTTGTTTATCGATATTCATTCGGAATTTAATTTCAATCCATGAAATAAAACAGCTGATGGATTAAATAGTTACATTTTAATAAAAAGAAAATATAACTACAATTTAATAAAATTAACAAAATTGTTGCTGTAGTAATTTTTAACATTACTGGTTTCACATTAAGAAATTATCGCCATGTCAGTTTTGGTTTCAAACATAACCCCGACACTACGGAAGTCTTTTTGAGCATTTTAAGGGGGTATCACATCTCCGCCGCGAAACCGTAGCAGCGAAACCGTAGTAGTTCCGCCATGCCTTATTTGTTGTAGGTATAACACACGAAACAGAAGCGAAACTGCCTGTTCTAATGTCCAGATTTGATTATGACTTTATCTCTTTTTTCTTTTTCTCTTTTTTGTAAAATTGGTGTTAATTTTACGAAAATCTAATCTAAGAGGTCCAAAGTAGAACTATATGTATTTACTAAGTCGAAAGCGACAACTTTTTGCTCCGATTGATTCGACGGACTCTCTTGATGTTCCGCTCCTCGAATTGCGATATAATGATTTCTTAGCGGAATTCGTTAAGCGGCTTCTCATATTTATTTTCACGGTGGAGGAGTGCTAAGGACACAATTGCATATCAATTTTGCTGAATTTACGTTTATTTAACATAAAAACAAGCTATAGCGAGAAAAATCTAAATGTTATGAGGTTAGGATTTTGAATTTTAATAAAAACAGGGCCAAATAAAAAAAAACCTAAATATGGAAAGTTATTCTGTCTTGAGTTTGACGTATTTGAATGCTTTTTTAACAGCACAGCTAGACATTTCTATTTCTAGAGAGTTCTGCTCGCCTTGAAAACGATTTACGATGTGCGAATCGATTAGAAAATTAGTCTACGAACATAAAACGTTCGTAAAGGGTCCCCGAAACGATAAACTGCAATCAATTGTTATTGTAGTAATATTGTCAATCGCTTCAATTACATTTGGTAGACGATCAATTTGCGCATCAATCATGTAAATATTGTCAATCGTAATTGATTGTTTCTGGGACCCCAGAGTAATTATTCTCTAAGGTAAAATGGTGAAATAGAATTCTAACATGAAATGCATTGTAATAAACTAACATGACAGGTTTTGATATATTTTTTTACAAGCAACGCTCATTACATTTACAACAAGAAAATAGGGATCAGTCTATTTCAATATATCACTTTGTCTCAAGTATGTTTTTCTCACAACCAAATTTTATAATTTCAGTTTTACGAGGCCGAGATCACGGGCATATCGGCTAACACTGTAGTTGTCAAGTTCTGTGCCTATGGTAATCACGAGGAGATACTCAAGACCAATTGCCTGCCGTTCCCTAACCAAGGTTCGTGAGTTTTAGCTAGTAGTAAGTAGGTATTTGAGACAGGTATTTAAAAATCTTTTTATAATTTTTTTGTTTAACTATATTTTGTTTTAAACTTATCAGAATGATACAATTATGAATATGAATTATAAGCTGCTTATAATTCATATTCATAATTTTATCTTTAAGCTGGAGGTAAGGCGTAACTTAGCGTTAGCAAAATATATATTTGAAGTGCTTCATGGTAGACTAAATAATCCTGATAATCCTGAATTTAAATCAAATAAGCTTATGCATAATCAGCCTATAATGTTCCCACTGCTGGGACACAGGCCTCTCTTCGAGAGGGAGTGGGCTGTGATCTACCACGCGGGCCCAGTGCGGGTTGGTGGATGTTACATGTTTTCGAATTTTTGGTTGTAAGATATAAAATAAATATTGTTTATATTAAATAATCACCAATATTTAGGTGAAATTATGAAATAATTACGCTAAAATTGTTCTATCCATTTTTATAAAAAAAAGGCTTTTTTTTAAGTTTTTATGTATTTTATTAGTAAGTATTGGAATTACTTAAGACTAAACAATTTTTTTATAAATTGTGATAGCATGAAGGCCGATTAAGTAATTTTCACGTGCCGCATCTGTCCACGCAGGCACCCACCCCGACAGCGCGGCGTACCTGGCGCAGCGCGGCGTGTTCGCGGCGCGGCGGCCCTAGTGCTGCGCCGCGGTGCCGCCCGGCCGGCCCGCGCGCCCCGCCAGCTGACCGCACCGCGACATGCACTTAGCCCGAGTACCCACGCACGATTTTTAACGCGCCCTGGATTCTCAATGCTCGGCTTGACAACCGAGTGTTGAAAATCCAGTGCGTAATAAAATATCGGCCGTGCTACCGGGGCTTGACACAGCTGAACATGCAGCCGGATACAACCCGACACACCCGATAGTGGCAGCTACATTTAACCCCCCTTCTAAAGTAGCACAACATTGTTTCAGCAACATGTTTCTGTGTGGAACATGGTGCTAATAACGTGATAGTCTCGTATTCATGGGGAAACAAGTGGCGTAACGTTGTTTAGCAACTGTTTCTCTACTTTTTTTTGTTTCGTTTCCCCTACAATACGTGGCTTTATTTGTACCCACATTGAGGAGTGTCTGATTAAAAACTAATAAAATATTTCCATGATAACTAATTTAAAAAAAGTAAAACTTTTTAGATTTTTATTGTAAAAAAATAGTGTTGTTTTAATTGTGAATTTTTTGTATGAATTGAACATTTACTCTTTGAAGTACATACTAGGTTCTAACAAAAGGCTTTTGGTTCCAATTTTAATTTTATCACATAGGAAATCAGTTTTTAAACGTGGCATTATTGGTTTTTGGTAAGTCCACTTCTCAATTTAATTCTTGGTACGAATTTGAAGTGAGCATTTTTGAAAGTTTACAATGTTTTTCGTGATCGTGTGGTGATGTATAGAACATTTTCTATGCAGTGCCACGATTTTTGGTACACACAGACTGATGTCGCGTACGCATCTATACGTTTTAGGGAAGATGATGATAATGACGAGTAAACGAGAGTGTTTCAAAACTCACTCTGAACTATACAGTATTATTTCCACATAAAATGTAAGTAGTCCATAATTAATGCGTTATGCCATAATGCATAAATTATGGTCTGCGTACATTTTAGCATATGTTACGGGAAATCAGTCTTATCTAATGCTTTTGCGCTGCGGTCGCGTGAATACTGCTCAAGGTACTCCGCTAAGTCCATGTTACCGATGCCACGAGTATCCGCGTCGCGTACTCTATCCGTGCGATGGATCCCAGCAGGGCTAGCATGGCCGGAGACATTTTATCCACGGGGAGAGGACAAAATACTATTCCCCTCTGTCAATTTTGTCCACCCTCCGAGCATGGCGACATGGGTGGATAAACTATTCACGGTGGACAAACCAGCAGGGCTAGCATGGCCGGAGACATTTTATCCACGGGGAGAGGACAGAATACTATTTCCCTCTGTCAATTTTGCTCGAATCGCGAATTGAACGCCGGTGTATTTTTCGCTCGATTTTCTCCCTTTCCGACGACAACACTAAGCTCCAGTAAGCACGAGACATTTTTATATTACAATTAATTATATTTTCTCCAAGAGATATACTTAAACCCACTATCTAAAGACGAGGACAAATTTCTCCCTTTGTTATGTCAAAATATCTGTAATTTTTCTCTTTCACTAGTCGCCATGCTATAGGCGGGGGGTGAGTATCCACGTCTAATGTCAAAAAGTGATATAATTCTCTTTCCCCGTTGCCGTACTTTGGCAGGTGGATAAAATAATTTTATCCCTTGTCAGTGGAAACAACCGGTGGACAAAAGTTTTATCCCCAGCCCATGCTAGCCCTGCAGGCCTCATACAAGACGAAGCGATTGCGAATAACTTCTTTCTAATGTTGAGGCTCAAATAACACTTATCAGTATCGATTTGCTATTGTATATTGAGAGATTACACTTGTGCAAATGTTTTGTTCTCTCGTCACACCTTTTGCTAAAACTTTCTTCACGGTTACCTGAGAAGATTGAAAAAACAATAGATTTTCACTGCTTAAAGCAACATTTAGTTGCTTAAAGTACGTTTTGGTTCGTATATTCTAGCTCAAATTCAGTGCTAATAATTTAGTTTGACACGCAACATGCGTAGTAGTGTATTAAATTTTACAGCTGCATGTAAATCGGTATTGATAAGAGTGACTTGAGCCGAGCACGCTCTCGAGTGCCCGAGATGATACGGTTGAATGTTCAGCTACATTTCTAGTTCGGGATGAGTGAATGAAGTTGAAATATACTTGCGATCGAAGCGTTTGATAATAGCTCCACAGATGGTTCTAACTTGCAGTCAACATTTTAAAATACCTCCTAATGATGTATGCAATAATAATAAATACGTGTTAAATGTTCATATTCAATTCCGTACGACACGCGGAAGTTTGTGAGTTTTCAACTTTCTTCACTTCATGTATAAAGGGAAATGAAAGGGCTCACGCGCCACTGCGTAGCTTCTTGCTTGATACTTGTAATGTTTGTGTACAAAGGACTTAAACATGCGTTTGGATATTGATAGAAATTTATGAAATTACTTGCATTTAATTGGTTGTCTTCTGCTGAAATATATATTTTTGTTTGATTCGATTTGAAGAAAGTGCAGATTTTTTATATAACACGCTGTCTACGACGTAAAAGTTCATAATATACTAAAATCACTAGGCTAATGTTTTGGCACAATTCTTCAAAAACGAATATGCAAAAAGCAATGTTTTTTATGTCTTTAAACTAAGGCAAATTGCGTTATTAGAAAAGTTATAAACCGAAATTATACTCTTAAAAATAGGTAGGTTACATAATGCGTGGTGACGTCAGAACACTTGTGCCTACACAGACGTGAATCATTTTGTATCAATCCATTACAACGTTTTTTGTTATCAGTCGAATAGCATAATACAGTTTTGGACTACAAGGGATGTGCAAAGTTCATAATGGATCTTATCCTGTCTCTTTTACGTTTTTCTATGTTCTTAGTCTGTAGGATCGGAAAAAAACGACAAAAAATAAAATATTATTTATCGCTATTAGGCCATGTTTGAAATTAAATATTATTTATTGTGTTAAAGTTTTTCTTCATGCAAGATGTATATTTTAACTTGAAGGTTTATTGATCGAGGAGTTTTTATATGTCGTTCTGGGCTTAAAACAGTACCCTGCGGAAACCTTAGTAAAGCTTCTAAACATTGAACGGCTTTTTGGATTCGTATGTTGGTTAAAGTCTGGCAGCCCGATTAACGTCCCTTCCTATTGTTTTTGGTTCAGAATTAGTCCTCATTTAACTTTGCTTTGACTAAAATATACAGCTTATATGGTTTTATCTTTGTCAATTAATTTATAAGAGAAGCTACGCAGGTCGTGTTGTGTATCTAGGTCTAATTAAAGCGTTCTTAATGTTTAAATATAGGTAATATAATGTTAAAAAAGATGTAACTCTCATGCGTTAATTTATTGCCAATCCGTATGTAATCAACAGCAGTAGCGAGTTGCTTGTATAAGTGTATTTCGTTGTATTTTTAGCGCAAAATATGTAATATATGACTATAATTTCAGTTAAAATATTATTTGAAATGTATTTGTTTTATTTTATATCCGTGTCTAAATAGATATAAATAATTGTACCTACGAAATCACCTACCGTTTACTGCTTCATGTTTTAATTAAGTTTATAACAAATGAGATGTATCTATAATTTTTACTATCGTTCATTTATACGCGATCACTAATAATTCCGCACTTGCTACTTTTTTTTTCTGAAAGACTTGTAATGGCTATAGTATCAGAGCCAGTAGCAGGTGAGGATATATTATGGAATCAAATAGGGCCTACATGCTGAGAGAGGTATTCACGTTACTATCCACTTCTATTCGATATCATGTTATATTTCACAAGTTCAAAGCACTGGGTTGTCTATTTATTGCATAGTTTCACATTGTTATGAGCTGCGTGCGATCGGGACAGATTACTTGAGACTTTTATGCCTTAGGTTTTGTTTAGAGTTATTCAAAGATTTGTATAAGACGGGTATTTTTGGTCATATTATATAGTTTTAATAAGTGTAGATAAAGATCATCTAAATACTCGCTGAAGAAGTTATAACAATATAAAGATTTATCCACATTGCAGCAGTAATAGCTATTATGTGGTCTGCCTAAATATGTAATCTTTACGAACGGCCTTATGTTCCTATCTTTTTAGATGTTTATAACTTTAACAATTAAGTAGAATTAAAACAATTTGGAACCAGTTTTGTTCATTGGATCTCTGCTTGATCGCGCGCAGGTCATAGATTTTCTTGAGTTTTTTTAATCTAAAACTTATTTACTAAACTGATGGCAATATCAGAGAGACGATTTCAAGTAAACCAAAGCTCAATGACATCTTAGTTGGTAGTAGACGCAGTAATGCTCATATTGATGTAAAACCGCGTTGATTACATTTGTACCACCAGTTTATAATTATGTTGAGTTGAGGTGAACGTTTATTAACAAAACGCTAATAAAAGAAACTGTGACAAACTATTGTTTTATTTAATCAGCCAAGCTCAATGCTATTTGCCGCAATTATCAATCAATCAATCAAATTAATAGTCTTATTACAACAGTGTGCAAGATGTTACAATTGCAATGATTTCAAAAGTAAGGATACGCCCATCTGAACATTTTACATAGACGTTCTTCATACAAGCAAAAGTAACGCCATCTGGTATAAATCATACGAACTACGTGAGTGCAGCGTTGCATAGGTCGACGACGTAACCTTGTACGTGCGTACTTAAATGTTTTTTTTATCACATTATGTCGTCAGTCAGTATAAGTCAGTTGCATGCCGATATCCTTTAAACTCAGAATACCAGATTCTGAAAATATAAGATTCTCAATATATCAGATTTCAGACAGTCGAAATCAAAATTTATTACTTAATATTACAAAAAAAAAACCTAGCTAGTTTTTGCAGCAAATAGACGGCATATTGCACATTTTGCAATAAAATACTGTTTGGTTTTCTTATATTATTACCTATTTTGATTCATTGTCATTGTTGGCATGAAGTTAAAAAGCCTTCTCCTTAGTTTGGAAATCTGTAATTTAAATATTATTTGTATCGTATTCGCTATCGCATATTGTATAAAAATCGTTTATACCTATGTCTTCTCCTAATTTGGTACCAAAATTCAAAATTACTTTGTCATAAGACAAAAATAAAACAGAAATAAAAAAATTACGTCCGTACAAGATTACTTTGTTCACATCGAGGAGCCATTGTCAGCCATTGGCCACACAATGGCCGCCATTGTAAAATAATTGTCGCTGTAGATAAAAATGTGTTTATTTAATCATTTAATTGCAACAAAAATAATGTAAGGTTACATTCCGATGATACGATATCCCATGTTTCTTTTTAATTTTTGTATCTTAATTTTTGCAGCCTTTTACCACGCAACTAGGCATTTTTATGACAGGCAAATACATGTTCTCTCCTTCGCGCGCACCACTGTCAACTGAGTCGCGTTGGCCCTAAAACCGTCATTTTAGGGCCAGCGAGTTGGTGCCATTTAGTCGCGCGGTTAGCCCGGTCCTTACGCTAGTAATATATATGTCAATGTACAATTGTTATTTATTTATGAGGCGGACATAATGCCATAGGCATTTTCTACCAGTCAACCTTTGGGTGATGCCTAAACAAACAGGGGTAGGTGCAATCATGAAAATTGAGGAATAAATATTTGTTATAGTTTCTTTGTTTTGCCATTTAGAGTATAAAATATACAAATTACATTTTATGGAAGGCTTTTGAGGCGAGTGCAATAAGGAAGCCGAGAGTGTGTAATGCTCAATGCACACGCGTTTTATACGACTTTTTCAACACAGTTACGAAGAAAAAACAGACTTATAGGCAATGCTTATAGGTACCTATTGTTATTAACTTCTATAGAAAATGGCGCGCTGGTTTTGTTTTTCCGCGCGCCGCGCTAACGATGCGCGCGCAGGTGTAAATAAAGGCACTGGCAAAACCGCTAAACAGCCTATATAAAAATATAATAAACATAAAATAATGTTTAGACTGATCGTAGGTGTTGTCGTCAAATTGTAGTTTAGTTAGTATGGAATTAGAAAATACTATTGGCATAGAGAAATATACTTTCGTTCGGTGAGAATCCGAAATAATAGAACACCAGTCAGGGTCTTCGGTTTGGTTCCGGGAAGGACCACGGACAATTTAATGCGAAAGCGCCAGGGTAGCTCGCGAAATTCAATATTTTTAACGTTTTTTGCAATTTTCTGGTCAGTATTAAGTTGTACGTTGATTAAAATATGATTCACGGCAGTAACAAATATTATTATGTATTTACAGAATTATAATCATTAAAGTCATCAACACAACTCTCTAAGACCAAATAGGTAATCCCACTGAATAACTATTTCATGAAATTCTGACATTTGGGGATTATCTAACTTAACAAGTTGTATTACTGATTCTAATGAATATATAATTCTGTAAACACATATTTGTTGTGGTCGCGAATCATACCTACTTATTTTAATCAACGTAATACTGACCAGCAAATTGCAAAAAACGTAAGAAAATTTTAATTTCGCGGGCTACCTTAGCGCTTCCCCCTTAAAGGCTCTTACACACCGGCGCGACTTGTCGCGCGACGTGTCGCCTGGCGATTCTGCGATATTATCGCGCCGCAACACCTTTCACACAAGCGCTACACCGTGTAGCCGCGATATCGCCGCGACACCATACAAAATGAACATTTAGTATGGTGTCGCGGCGATATCGCGGCTACACGGTGTCGCGCTACTCGTCGCGCCGCGACACCGTCGCGGCGCGACAAGTCGCCCCTGTGTGAAGTGTCGCGCGCGTTTCCATAGAAATTGTTCTATGGATAGGTATATATCGCAGAATCGCGTCGCACTGTCGCGTCGCGCCTGTGTGTAAGAGCCTTAAGGCGAAAGCGCCAGGGTATCCCGCGAAATTCATTTTTTTTTACGTTTTTTACAATTTGCAATGAGATTAAAAAATCGCACATCTCCGACTAGTAAATAGTTATCTGTAAGTAAAAAACGCGTGTTTAATACACTGCATTATGGACCTAAAAGCTGTTAATTAAGAGCCACTTTAAGAGCAAAAGTGTGTTAATTAATTTAAGTATAATAATTCAATATTATCAAAGTATTTTTTTCAATGTACATAATTGCAACAGGTACCTAATGTCAGGTACTTATTGATAATATCGAAATGCGATAATCTCAAAATCTAAACAAATATCTAATTGGCTTACCTATTGACTTTACGCAGTCGTAGGCTGGCAAACAATACCTGGGAATCGAACCTATTACCCAGGACCTGACGTTCAACAGCCGTGATTATAGCAACTAGGTACCTACTGGGTCATTTGAGCAGCTGATAGGTACTTGCTGATATTATGTGGTTTGCTCAATGAATTTGTAGAAGAAATCACAAAAACTGAGCACCTTTCTACGTCTAGATCTCTATGCAAAAATTAATAATAGGTAGGTATACATAATAGGTAATGTTATACATAATAACATAGATCCCTCATGAGTCATGCATAATGAATAACATCGTCCGTTATAAAAAGTGAACTCAAAAAATTCGTTTATTTCAAACGTCTTCCGCTGAGTGACGTCAACTTGTTTGGTGGTTTTATTTTATAAATATAGTACTTAATGTGAATTATGTAGTCGTAATCTTTTCTTTTCGATCTTTCATTGTAAATTATCGCTGCGTTGCACGCTATTTACCTGACCTAGTTGCGAACACAGCCATAAACACGTTCGTAGGACCCTTCGAAGGCTGTCCCATTCTTCCTACAGCCTACAGCTTGGTTGGTGGGGCGTCGCCCGCGTGCTTGACTCAACAAACCAGTTGAGTCTGTATTACCGGCCACGACGCACTTGTCGTCTTCCATAACAAGCAACTCGTCAATGAACTGTTCAAATTATCGTAGTAACTGTAGTGAGAAGTAAGAGTGATGGTAAAGTGAAACTGTCTCGGCTAACGGTTCTATAAAAGACAATATCGGATTTCGTGACAAAATGTAAGTAAACGCCACGATCGCGACGCGGACGCGACCGACGCAAAACTTATGTTGATGTTGACATCAATCGGGAATTTTCAAACTTTAAACTACTGTTACCTAGCACGTTTCGGTCGTCTCCTATGTTATTGTTTTACGTGCTCGTTGTAATGAAGCGTCATACAATGCTACTTTCACTTATAAACAAAGTTAAGAGAATGGATTAGATGGACCTTGTGTTAGCCGGGGTATCACCTTGAGTGTTTGCGTCCGCGCAAGTCGCGTAGCTCCTCTCTGCAAGTGGTCGTAATACTTCATGTACGCATGACATACATAGCATTACATTATGACATGTAATGACATACATAACATACACTGTAGTCAATAGCATTGCACAGTACCTAGCTAAGCAGAGTTAGTTATGTACTCAGATAATTATTTAGGTAGATCCTTATTTGATTGCTAGTAGATAAGCGACCATTATTTTTTTGTTAGCAAAAAAATAATAATGTAAACGCCAATTGAACGCGTGATGTTTCTGATAGATCAACAGGAAAATATGCGAAATAGTCCTCGGGCTTCCGGATCTAACTTTCCAAGGTGCCTCTACTTTTTTGTTGTAGGTACCTTGATTCAATGGAGTCCAAAATGATGGCGTTCGAACTACCAAAACCCTAAAACTGGATAGCTACGTAGGTTGATACTTAAGTAGCTACCTGTTCATGAGTTTTGGACCCATTGGTGGGTAACCTACCTATCTTTTATTTCAATTAGTTTTGGTTTTCACAAAAGAACATGAAAATAGAACAACATTGATTTGTTTTTTCTATGGCCCTACGAGATCACGTAGTATCCTTCCTACCTACCTAACAATTAAATAAGATACGTACTGTGGGTACAAGGAAAACTAAATCCATAGGAAATAAAATCAAATGATTGTCATTCCAAGCCTTACATTAAACACATAATTATTTCGGTAACATGCTCAGTATTAAAAATCGTTTTAAAATACATTTTAAGTTGCGAAGAAAAACGAAGTCAACTTATTGGAGGCAAGAACTGGTGCTATTTATTTATCTGTTAAACCGTGGCATACTGGATCACCTAGCTGTGTACAATGTCGACCACATCCTATTGACATGAGCGATGATATAAAACACGATTCATTATAATTCTCTCGTGGCAGGTACTCAGACTTACTTAATTAATTAGTTTCAAGTTTTTATATCAAGCTTAGATTTATTACAAGGATGTAATTAGATTATCTGATCCTTACAATACGTTTGTCATTTTGATCGATGTGTGTAGATTACGCTGTGAATTGTTAATTAGTCCTAATTTGTAATAAAGGTGAACGTAGGTGGGTACAGTTACCTACTATTCATTAATGCCTTTTAGTCAGATCTCATGAACATGATGTTGTGTGTGGGACTATGAAGGTCAAGCCCATGGTGTAACTACTTAATATACTGTACACCGGATCTCTGACTCCTGTCTCAAATAGGTGTCTCTGTCAGCGTAATCATTAAACCCCCAGATTAGCCACTAAGTTTATTAATGTATAAACAGAAGCATCGCTTGTATCCAAAGCTTTATGACTCAAATTATAAAGGTCAAAAGGCGACATCAGTCGTGCAAACCCATAGATATATGTACAGTGTCGATCAAAAGTCCTTAAGCAAATTCGCAAAGTTATAGTTTGAAGTTTAGTTAGTGACTTACGACCTTCTTTTAATGAGTAATTTGACACACACACCCGCATATTACTCGAATAATCACGCTATTGAATATAGTTCCGTGTCATGTTCGTCTTGTTCACATAGTTCGTAAAACTTTATGATTATACCCACAGAAATCATAATAAATAAATTAATTATAAGGTGGACAGATGCACCATTCACCGCGAAAGAATGTTGTGGTTCTTTGTTGGTTGATAATAATTTGATATTGTGGGTTAGTGAAGTGTGTTTAATCTATTAGAGGTGTTATTCATTTTGAAACGCAAGCAAATTTAAATATTGAGATGAAAGCGGATATTATCGCGCTGCGTAAAAGTGGACTTAATATTATACCACAAATATTTGATGAAACCGGACTGACTGTGAGTATTATGATTTAATTCTTTTATCGAACATTTATTTAATTAATGTATAACTGCTGATCCTTGTAGTTATTTTATTAAACGTTTTATATTTACCATAGGGTCTAAATAGAAGAAAAAATATATATTTCCAAGAGTTTATTTATTTACTTTTGGAATGATGAATATAACATTAAGTATAAATTATAATCTTCTCTTTTGAACTATTTTCAAAATATTTTTTTTTCAAAATAGTAGTTAATAATATTTTATCATTTTGCTAGTAGCCTTACAATATTCCTTTTTTGTTTTAGAGAAATTACCTACCTACTGTGAGTAGGAAGGTCAAAAGGTCGGAGGGTCCGTGCCAGTCGAACGCGATCGACAGTGGAAGGCCCCAGCTGGTCAGTGAATAAGAAAGAAATGTTGTTTTAACCAACCAGTTACCAGATGAAGTTGCATTGCAAGGAAATATGCAGAAATATGTTTAAATATTATAGGATCCATACGCCAGCGTTTACTTGATAGCATGGATAATAATGGGGGTTATACAACGTATTAAGTTATAAATTAGAAATTGATTTTAGTAATATTAAAATAATATTGTGTCTTAACCGTATTAAGGATTATTTTGAGGTTTATAGTTTCAATCTTCTTTTCATAATGAAAATGAATACTTAAGCTATAACCGCAATATATATATATAGAACAATATTATTTTATTAAAGATACCTACTTACAATATTTTAAGTCTAATGGTAGTAGTTCACATGCTTTACTTCAATAAATTGTTCTTTATGAGAAAATAAACTGTTTTAAAAGTTTATTTATAAAATTATAACGAATAAAATTTTGGAAATCACTTAAAAATCTTTTTTTTTTTATCCCATATTTCAATAAAAATATAATAATACAAATAAAATAAATATTACATTATTATTCTCGTGTATTAATTAATCGAATAATAATAAAAAAAGATAAGAATATTGTTGAAAAGATAAATTAAAGTTTCATCTCGAGATTCGAACCTAGGCCAACTTGTTTAATAATCCAATACGCAACGCTATCCGCTAGCGGTACTTGTTATGAAGATGTGAATTTTAGCAATCGTATGAACCAACCAAGGTCATACGTAATTACGCCGCGCGTGTGAAAAAGCGACGGTATAATTATTTTTTGTTTCGTTCGACGTTAGCCAGTGTACACACACAGATGTAGGTACGGGCCTGCGCCTGCGCGGCGCGGGCGCGTGTTCACAGAAATTTCAACTTTATTGTGCCTATGCAAATTTGTTGCAGACCGTACCTACGTCACATTTCTATGTGCAAACCTCGGACTGGCTAATTTTGTAATTGACATTAGTATTCTCGCATCTAGTTCGTGATTTTGACACGATTATGTAGGTATTGGTGAAATGGCCGCGATCTCCGGATATAATCCTATATAAGCTTTCTACAGCATCCAGGATAAGTACAGTCAACAGCAAAAGTAGATGATCAAAGTCGAAGTGATTCAAAAAAGTATTCCACTTGAATACTTACTCAAGTAGTAGTACTTCGACGCCACACAGTTCTGACGCAAACTCCGTTCATTAAGTATTGAATTTCTGATTTTGATCATCTACTTTTGCTGTTGACTGTACCTAGTGTATTGGTTGTCACAAGGCATTGTGAGGACCACACGCACTGTCATTTTTACTCTCATTAAGAAATGCCAAAGTGTACCATAATTAGGTACCTATACTCATGTGCTATGCACGTGAATGGCTTACAAACAACTGGATATATTGTAATCAACTTTCACTGTTTAGTACTCAAGGTTGTCGTTAATACGTATGGACTCGGTTAATATGTATACTCTATAATATGCACCTGTGACTGGACGTAATCTAACCATCTACAAAGACCAAAATTTTCGCAAAACTAAAATTGCAACGCGAAAGTTGCAATGCCCGTATTGCCCGTGCCCTGCAGGCGTAACTGCCGAAATTCATGTCAAACCTTCACGTGTCTACACACAACTTTGTGGTGTCACTTTTGTTTTTGTGCTCCAGAAAATGAAATTTCTCATAACAAGCTAGAATTCTAATTTGAGAATAAACAAACTCACCAGAAACGTGGGAGTAGTAACAGATAACAAAAAAATATAAACATCGCAGATTGGTTCCATCTGTCGTTATAGTTCAGTTATCACTCCACCTGCACTTGCACGCATGGTTGAGAAAGTTAATAACATGTGCACCAACGCTAACGCACCCCTCGTAAAACCCAAGTCTGGGTATATTTTGGAAGGCGCAGGCGCGTCTTTTAGGTCGGTGACAGTTGATATTTCGAAGTGACTCATAATTCTATAGGTACCTACTATTATAAAGTGTTTGTTTGTTTGCACGCATTAATCTCCGGAACTACCAGTCGGATTTGAAAAATTCTTCTCTTGAAGAAAATTATAGGCTACTTAACATCACTCTTAGGCGCCGAGCAAAAAGAAAAAAAGGCAGAAAGGATGCTAAGCGAAAACAGAAAAGAAACAGCGCGGGCGATGTGACGCGACGTCGAGGAACAAGAAATATTACGTGGATGAAGTCGCGGGCATAAGCTGGTTTATACATAAATATCATTACTGATATTTTCTTAATAATGTGTCCACAGATTCGCCATGGGAATGGGAGGAGCAATGGACAGTTGCGGCAGATGTATGAAGTTCTCATTAATATGCATCAATGTAGTCACCTTTGTAAGTACTCACTACTTTAAATAAGTACCTCTATTAAAAGGCATTGAAGTCTTTACGGATGCGAAAGATATTTGAATAGATCTTTAGGTAAAGAGCTTCGTAAATAAGAAATAAAACAGGCATTTACGTTTAAACGGGCAACCTTAGATGTTACCTTACCTACTCCTTTCAACTTTACAGCTCATGGAACATCCTGGCGATAAAATTAAGCAATATTTCAAGACGAACGCATTAAGACAACCACAAAAGCAATTTAGATCGTATCTAAACATTAGACGGACATCCACCTGCATTAATTAGTAGAAAAAACGGTCAAATTCACGATAAAAAAAACTGTTGTGTCTATTTTATTGATGGGGTATAGGTGTGCACGAAATACGAAGTTATGTTTTTTTAGACAACAATATTAGTTCAAGTGCGTAGGTTCTGGATTCTGGCATCAATTGCATCTACCTGTACATACCTACTAATAAAATATATTAGGATTACCATGTAGCATCATTAGATGCAGGTATCCATGCATCCGTTGCGTGTCGTCAATGTCAAATGTGAGTGCATTGAGTGATCTTTAGTAGTCTTTAATGTCTGGTGCCACTTATATCAATCAAGTACCACCGGTAGATTATTGCTCATCACGCAAACATAATGATCGGACCTTACAATTCAATAGATATACGTAGATCCATCCATGCATGAACGTCGAGGGTTAGAACTTGAAAAGTTACTTTTTGTAATAAGTATATTTTAGGCCCTCTTGTGTTTAGTCCGTGGTCTAGATTGTCCGCATATTTTTCTTTTAGACCATTCAGAGGTCAACTAAGATTTTTCACTTTACTATTTATTGAATGCAACCTCCTTAGTTCGAATATTTGCTATAAGTGACAATCACTGGTCATCCGTCTACAAAATAATGTTAAGATGCCATTAAGATTTTCTTTTTCTGGTTTTTTTTTTCATGGAAAATGGCTTTTGTAATTTTGTTTTCACCCGAGTTGGCCAGCCCTATTCATTAGGTAATCGATAGCCACCTCTTTTATAAAAATATTGTAAAATGGACGGAATATTTGCTGCTCTCTTTCGAAGTGGCTCAAATAAAAATAATATTTGTATTCAGCTTTTTTTGCCTTTACTTTTGATGTAAGCATTGCAGAGCTTTCAAGGGTTGCAGGAGAGATTAATTCAATTCTACTATCCCTATTTAAAATCCTAATAAATACAATCGACCATGAAAAATCATAACTGAGGATAAAACTAACACATGCAATTTCTGCATTCCAGATTGGCGGTGCGATCGCGCTGGCCATAGGCCTATGGGTATGGACCTCCCGTTCCTTCTCCAGCACGCTGATGAGCAACAACATGTTCATAGCATCGGTGGGCGTTGTGGTGGCTATGGGAGCTGCGCTGATGCTGCTGTCGCTGCTCGGGTGCTGCGGCGCCGCTAAGGAGGTCAAATGTATGCTGCTTACGGTGCGTTGTAATAAGACCGTCCACACATGTGAATACCACTTGAATTACGAAAGCAAGCTTTATTGCTGCAAAATAAAGACGCTCTCAGGGTCAACACAGGGCATGGAGACGCCTCTGCGGTTGCTGGTAGAGACGGTTTCGGGTTTTGTCAACACTTTCCATACAAACTAGGTATGTGCAAGAGTGGACTTCACCGCTTACTTAGAGAAATTGAAGGCCCGTGACAATTCTGCCCATGCATCTGACAGCTGAATTTGTGCACAGCACTAATTGTTCGGGCACGAATATATTAGTAAGTACTGGCGTCTCTAGTCGTTGCCGGCACGGGCAGCGAGTCCACGCTCTGTGGGGTCAAACCAATAGGTCAAACTGTTATTTAACGTGTGGTTGACTATACCTACTTAGTTTAAGGAGCTGGTACGAGTATTATAACTGTAGGAAAAAGGGCACATGCAGCTAGAATGTTCATTTGAAATTTGTCCTGTTAATATGCTCGTGTCTATTTCAATGCTAATTCTGTTCATTTATTACGTAAGACAATAATTTTGACCACCCCTTCCCTTACGTAAGAAAAAATAACACTTGGATGAACTCCTTCCGCCCCTTTCAATCTTACGTGAGTTCTGGATCTAACAAAATTGCAAAGAAAAAAAGTAGCAAAAAAAATTAAGAACTATAATATTCGCTTACTTTTGTGATTTTACGTAAGAACAATCGAGACACCTCTCAGTCCACCACGTAAGAAAAAATAAGACTTGTTGTACCCCCCTCCCTCCATCAAATCGTCTTACGTAATAAATGATCAGTCCCCAATCAGCAGGATACAAATAAATACCGATTGAGCGTGAAGAAGTAACAAACATATAAACACACACACTCACAAACTTTCGCCTCTAATATATTAGTGGTGTGATTATTTGATAATTATTTTTTTATTTGTTCCTGTGTTCGTCCAATCTATTAATCGCCCAAACACCCCAAACACAAAAAATCCCGGAAACCAAGTTATTTGTCTAATCATCACTTTATACTATTCCAGTACTACATCCTGGTATTCATAATCTTCGTGGTGATGCTGGTAGGCGGGATCCTCCAGTTCGTCTTCAGAGAGAAGGTCCTCACAACCTTAGACCGGGAGCTGTATGCCGCCATCCCTTATTACGGGGTCAGGCATGAGTACACCAAGTCCTGGGATGACACTCAGACGTATCTGAAGTGTTGCGGCGTCAAAGGGTACAAGGATTGGAATGATAACGTGCCTGAAAGCTGCTGTCGGGAAGTGTATCCGGGGAAGGTAAGGATTTTTGGATATTTTTTACTCTTGCAACATCAAAAACGTTGAAACAAAGCAGTGCATTTTTTGTCCCGTGAATATGAGGTTTAAATTGACAGGGGAGAATGGAAGAAGAAAACGTGTTGCGCCGACCCCAAGTAACATGGGATAAGGGCAGGAAGATGATGATGAATATGAGGTTTAAACTAAATGAAAGCTCTTATTTTGCCGATGCCATGGAATTAGGATGTAGGTACTATAGCCGATACCCATTAGTTGCAATGACTGGCCGTAAGCCATCAAAATAATTTTAGATGCCATTAAGTTTGTTTTTTTTTTATAAAAAAAAATGGTACCTAGGTAAATGGCTATTGTCATTTTATTTTTACCAAAAGCGGCCAGTATTTTCATAATCGGACTAATCTCCTTTGAAAAACAGTTTCTTAAGGGGTTTCAAAGGTATACTGAATTTTTGTCGCCCGCGCGCCTTGAGTGGCGTGTTTACTGTTATTTTTAATTGTGGAAGAAGTATAGAAGAGGTTAAAAAGTGCGATTTAATTATCCATAATCTTTGATAAATAACGCAATACTGACGTTTACATACTGAATGTTTCAGAGGATGGATTGCAAGGGGTCTCCAAATCCTACCACGATGTACGTGGAAGGATGCCTCACTAAGGTGATAGACTTCCTACGAGAAGACGCCGTGTATGTCGGCACAGCGGCCGTTATCATAGCTCTGATAATGGTGAGTATCGCAGATAGTATGCAAATAGAATAGAATAAAAAAAAAGTATATTCATAACACCACAGCAATAATTAAACGAGTAAAGGAAGGAATCAATGAATTATCTACAATCAATTTAAGGAAGAAAAATTTTTTTCTTGTAACAGTTCCGCTCAGCTTGCAGATTTATGTTAACAAGCGGTAAAAGTAAGATTTAATACAGACGATATTAGTTAACTGGTGATCTTAGGCTAAGATCACCAGTTAACTAATATTGTCTGTAGGTACCTATTAAATCTTACTTAAAGGTAACGGCATAAGCATTCCTACACGTACCCTACGTGACATTGAACCAAAATAAGGTTATAAAACATCTCATATCCGCATTGTTAAAACATGTTTACAAATTTAGTTTAATTTACCAATTCTCCAGTTTCTATGGGCACTAGTGAGGGCTTAGAGTTTTCCTACGCGATCGAATCAGAAATGTAGAGATCCGTAGGAGAACCAAGGTAACCGATATAGCCCGACTATTTGCCAAGCTTATGTGGCAGTGGGCAGGCACATTACTCGCAGAAAAGACGGCCGATTGGGCCAAAAGGTTCTGGAGTGGCGACCGCCTACCGGAAGATGTGTACCGATGACGTTTTGAAGGCCGCAGGAATCTGCTGGATGCTGAAGTGGCGATGCTTGGGGGCCTATTATACCTATTAGTATGTGGCTATGCCCAGCAGTGGACATCTTTCGGCTAAAATGATGATGATGATTGATTCCCCTGTTTCAGTTGCTGGCTCTGATATTATCGTGCGGATTGTTCGTGAAGATAGAATGATGACCACACAATGACAAGACCTTAAGGACTTGACGTGTAGAAGAAAATCGAGTATTAGTTGTATGATTATGAATGTGTAGGTACTAGTGATTTGTTTGATTCGTGTCGTGTACTTCAGACTTTTCTACTTATTTATATAACTATATTTTTGCAATAAAAATGTGATTGCAGTCCGTTATTATTTTAAAAGCTTGATTTTCATGCTTGATCTTGTTGTGATCTGGGGGCCTAAAAAGGCCACTTTGGCAGAATCATAAAAGGATAACATAATGGACAGTTAACTGTTAAGTTAATCGTATCAAATCCCATTGGTGAAGGATTTTTCAGTTTTTTTTTGTCTGTGCTAAAATATCAATCAATCGAATCCAAATCCAATTCCAATCTCTTTGATTATACCTACGTAAAGCAGCGAAAAAAAGAAAAGCACGGGCTGTCTTCATCATATTATGATTCATAATGTATTAAGTATGTAATCCTTTTATGTTTCTCCAAAGTGGCCTTCCTGATTTGATGTGCGCAACTTGAATTTAGATCATATTGTGAGTTAGAATGCATTACTTATCTCTTTTTGCTGATTATGGAAATGCCGGGCGATTAAATATGGCAATTTAAATTTATTAAACTTAACCATGTACCAGTGTAGGTACCTAAAAACAAAAACAAATTGGTTTTTAAATTTTGTATTAAAAAATCTTCTAACACATCTGGCAAAATGAAAATAGGTACATAAAAATTTCGCCTCATTTCTTCTATTTTCGTCTTGGTGGAAACTTGATGGTGTTAGGGAGGCCCTCACGGTATTGACCAGTGCGGGTGAACCAGCCACAGGAGCGGATGATACAGTCCGATGTGGGGGTGCCGAGGGGCAGCCCTAGCGCGCTGATTCGTTCCAATGTTGGCGGCGGCCCTGCTACTATCTATGGTCACACAGTTCAGTCAGTTCGGATTGTTTCGTTCCAAATAGATGTTCGAAGTTCAAATTTTAAACTAGCTTCTGGATGCTTGGATTTATGATTTTTCTATAAAAAACCTTTACTTAAAAACGCAACAGACGTGAAACATACCTAGTAGGCAGAGTTACTTTCACACTATAATATTAGTATGGACCTAAGCAGTCTGCAATTTTAAAATTGCTTGGTGGAACAGGCATTTTATGGGAAGAGTCAAAAATATAATACTTACAATTTTTACTACTAACACGAAAAAGACGACCAATACGTTCTAAAAAAGTTAAAAAAAGCGACTTACCCTTCCGAACACCACGTGCTTATTATCGAACTGTGGCAACGGCTTGAATATAATGTTGAACTGGCCGCTAACCTCATCGTTAGGAGTAACCACCATAGACAATACACCTGTGAGTAGTACATTTAAGCAGCTGTAAATTATGCCGTAAAACCTCCCTTTGGGGATTACAATTTGAAAAAAAAACTATCCTGACATAAGTCACAGATATCTCGCCCACTTTTTATAATTTTGGTCTTGAACCATAGGTACAAGCTTTACCATCATGAACAACTATTTGCGCTCAGGAACATGCTTTGCTATTTATGCTATATTTATTTATGCTATTTATCTATTATAAGAAATCGGTCTATCGTCCTTAATACTACAAAAAAGGAGCAGCGGCTTTAGGATCGAATACGAAGCTCGCCTTACTTGCCGTTACAAAAGTCAAAACGGCCACGAAGAGCAAAATATGATATGTGTTTGTTTTGTAATCGAAGGGGCGGCTAAGACCACCTGCAGGGTAATTGCGTAACACACTATCAGTAGCAATGGGTTTCATTTTGACAGTTCAACAACATTCATTGCGTTATTTACGTTGTTGAGCAAATACACTTTTCGAACATAAGGAGCAATGGATTAGCAATATGCTTCAAAATTATTCGAATTGAGAGAAATAGTGTGTTACGCGATATAGGGTGCTGGACGGGTTCAGCAACTGCGGAGGTACTCCACGATCTCCCCTGAAACAAACCAGCGCCCATTCTGGGGTAGTTATATGACGTTTAGAGAGAGATGGAGCTTGTACATGACTTGAAAAGCACCTTCCTTTTTCTTTAGGTACGGAATTGAGAAAATATAACACAAAAAATAAAAATTCCGAGTAAATATCGATAAAAAAAAATGTATGTTACGGACTTCTCTTTCCGGGTGAGCAGCTTCTATATTTTTTTGTAAGTAGTAGCTACCGTCTTCTCTAGTGTTATATTGTCTGTTACGGAATTATAATGGCTTTGACACTTCATAAAACTGCTCAATCGTTAGCTCTTTACCTGGTACAGTATGCTTCAAGTCGCGGCTTTCAGCACACATAGGATTATTAAACTCTCCTTCTTCAACTGAAGGCTCCACGTACAATCCGAAACCATTATCTTTCATGACGTCACCACCGCAGCAGAACAGATCAGGTACTATTCTAAAAACAAAGATTTAAGTCATAAGTGATTACTACTACAAAAAAAAGCACATAAACCGTATCAAGAACATACTTTAGTAAAATTTCAAGTAGTTCTTGAAATTTCGTGATTAGTCAGTCAGCGAGTGGGTAAGTGGTAAGTATTTAGTTTTTTTTTTATATAATAAGAAGATATATTACTAACCTAAAGAATCGGGTGCCAGAATAAGCATGGCCAGTTTTAGTGCCCTTGACAAAGGTCAAGAATAACTTGCAAGTTTCCGGCACGATATCAGTGAAGAGCTCAATCATTACTTTACCGATCTTCGAACCACCTCGGACCCAGATGTCCATAGCTACCCTGTAATGATAGATAAGCATTTATTACAAAATTGATAGAAACTACTCTACTGGACTGGTAATGAAGCTCACATGATCTATAGCGCTACAAGGTTCTATTGGCACGTGGCCAAAATCGGAACTAACGCCGCCATCTTGTTTCTTCAATATATTTTTCACAATTTTCAGAAAATCTTTACCAACAGCACCCCCCTTGTCAACATCATTTGAGTGATCGTTGTACATACCTACCGTCCATTCACAGTTATTTTACCTTTGATTTTGCATCACTATCAAAATCATAGTGGTCTTTATTCTCGTTATAATATAGTTGATGTTGGGTTGCTGCTGTCAAAGGTAAAACAACTGAAAAGACTGTTGCAGTCAACAATGTAAGTATCCAAGTCGAAATTGTGTCAAACTAAATACATAGGTATAAACTTACTTAGGTCTGACGACGTGCATAGGTTTATCAAACGCGGGGTCTTTTATATCACGATCAATTTTACCAGTCTTGAATAAAATGAATGGTAATCTGGAAATCAACATCAACATTTAGCAGAACGTATTATCGGTTTACAAAGGATGAGCTAGAATTGTTAGGTGTTACCCGTTCGCGCTAAGTTTGCCGGTCCGTGGAATGCACATCTCTTTCCCCAACCGCCTACCACGCGCTGAGTCGCCCTCTCAGTACCGTAATCAACTTTATCGCAAGCGCAAAAAACTTAAAAAAAAAATGTTTTTTGTTGACGGTACCCCTTAATAGTGATATCACATCGTCAGCGGCAAACTTAGCGCGAACGGGTTGTACTCACGAGGCCCCTAAAATAAGTTTATGTTTTGTTTCCTTCCATTCTGCATCCAATTCATGGGTGAGTAGCTGCTCCGATCTCTGTTGAAACATTTGTAGAAGATTAGGTACCTACAGATGTCAGCACATCAAGCTACTATAATCTGCCAAATTTCTTTAATAGATTTTCAACTTTATCGCTAAAATATAAGGTACAAAGTTGATTGGGAAAATAAACGCAACGCGTTTGCTCGGCAAAGATATCACGACATGCATGTGCGGTGTCTGTTCATTCCACGCAAGAACATGAGCGGATTCAGGAAATTCGGGCAAGTCAGTCAGTCGAACAGCGTGTGCCCCAAATAGATCTAGACCGTATACGTCGCAATCTTCGCAATTCATCCTCATCTGATACTGAGTCTATGGTTTATGATCCTGAAGAGCAACCGTGGTTCAATAAAGAAAGGAGCGCGTTTTCCTATAACCCATTCAATAATTATGATAGGTTCCCTAGTTCCCACGGAAATGCCGAAATTTTAGCAAATATATTTCATTGCAGATTTTGCCGAACAGGCTAATGTCCGATGCCGTCACATTCCTAATTTAGACTTGAGCCGTATAAGGGGATCACAAAACACTCTGCACAGTGTCAACCCATACGTTACCGATTTCATAACCGCTCTGGAATCGGTGCCTGAACACGAGCGCGATAATTTTAAATTCGTTATTAGCCCAGACAAAAGACCGACTGCAGCCCATCCAGGACGATATAACGCACCAACGTCTAACGAGGTAGCCGTCCTCTTGGTTGACCAGGAATGCGACAAAAGGGACATTGTTTTACGCACACGTGATGATCGCCTACAGCGTATCAGCGAGACACATCGCGCTTATGATACCCTACAGTATCCCCTAATGTTTTGTCGCGGAGAGGATGGCTACCACTTTGCCGTATACAATCTAGACCCGCAGACAGGTGCCCCAAATTATAACAAAAAGACTTCCGCCCTCCAGTTTTACAGTTACATGATTCAGCTCCGTTCCAACGACAACTCTCATCTCCATTATTACCGTGCACTCTTTAGTCAATTTCTGGTAGATGAGTATGCCAATTTCTGGTAGATGAGTATGCCAAAATTGAAACTGAGCGGTTGGTGTTCATTAGAACGAATCAACGGAAACTGAGGGCGGAAAACTACGTGCACCTAAGGGACGCCATGCGAGAGGACTCTACGCGGAAAATGTTGGACGGATGGTGATACTCCCTTCCACCTTTACGGGAGGTCCGCGGTACATGCACGAGCAGACACAGGACGCATTCTGTCTGTCGTGCAAATACATCACGCATGTATTTCCCGAAAAGTTAGAGGTATACCTATAGTACACCCACATTTCGCCAGTAATGTTTAAGTCCCATATAACTGGGGGCGAACCTATTGCCATCAACCGGGCACCAATGCTGCTACTGAGCAATTCTACATAGAAAAACCCAATAATTTTACACTTTGCCCGACCCGAGAATCGAACCCAAGACCTCAGGCTGGGCAGTAGCGCTTGCGACCACTAGACCATCGAGGCAGTCAACAATATATGAATATCTATTAACTATGAACAAAATGAAGTCGATTAAAAACAACTTGCAGCAATGAGTAGTCTGGAGTAGAAATATAAATTGGACTTCTCTATTTCGGACAGTCCTCGTTGACGTTGTTTGCAGAGCAGCTTATTGTACTGATCGTTAGGTTCAGGCGACCAGCAGTCCACGTACCCCTGGAAATATACGTCACGTCTTAATTTCGTGCATCTTATTGGTAGGGTACTCTCGTTATCTCGTCTCGGAGAAGCTTCGCATATAGTGAATGGATATGAATTATCTATAATAAGTTTTATAACAAGGCCCGCCTCTTCTCATGGGATGTAACTTGATCTAATAGAAACTGTGGCTTAGTATCTTTACTTGCTATTGTTGTCTCTTAGAGATTGCAGTTTTTCATAACATGTTTGTAGAACATTGTTTTCCATATTTTAAACAATAGCTAAAAAACATACTCCAGTCCTCTGTATATGATTGATTCTCTTGAGTAGATCTTTGTTAACGTTCATGTTCTCTTCCAGCTGCCGCGCGTAGTAGTCCAGCCTTCGAGGCTTCAAGTACAGTTCCGGAAAAAGCTCTGGCGGGCTATCGTCCACTTTATGCTTCGCCATTTGCAACTAGATCAGAATAAAACTTGTTAAGTGTAATCTATACTAATAATAAAGCTGAAAAGTCAGTTTGTTTGAACGCGCTAATCTCTAGAAATACCGGAAAATTAAAAATAAAAATGCATTTCATAGTCCAATTCTTGAGGAAGGGTTTAGGTTATTAACATCAGGTTAGGACCCTTAGGAGCCATGCAAAAACGAAAAAGTCAGAACACTGAGTAAAAACGATGCAATAGTTCGGGCAGGCGATGCGAGGCGACGGGTGTGACGGGGGAACAAAAAATTTCACGCGGACGAAGTCGCGTGCAGAAGCTAGTTAAAGATATTTGTGTGTATGGATATTGTGTTGGTAGGTATTATAAAACCATTGTTGATGCAAGCAATGACGAAATGTCTACAGTTAAAAAAAACGGCTTTTGCATCTTCATACGATTTACCTCTTTTAGATGATTACACCAGCATTGGTACTCCTCTACCGGTATTAACGGAAATCTTGGCGGCTGTGAAGTAAGACGATTAAGATTTATTATCAAATTGAGAAGGTGTTAATTTTATTTGAATATTATATAATGATGAGGTTACAAGTTTAAAAACGCGTGGCCTGCGCACGCGCGGTGGTCTGGGCCTCTCAGGTTCGGGCGGTGGAGTCTTCAAGAGCGGGTTTTCCAACAATTCGTCGCATGTTCTTTCTCGTAGAGGATGCATGGTTCACTGCTATAGAAACTGGTTTTTATAATCCTTCTTCTGAGCTAGAAAGTATTTCAAATTCAACATGAACTATACTGAGATATAAATCAGAACTATTTTGGTATACCTACAGCAGCAGCAGCCTTAAAAATGTTAACTGAAATGCGTGATACCTTTGTCCTGAATTTGGAATTCGCCTGCTATAAAAAATATACATGGATAGCAAGCCACCTTCCTGCACATGAATTGAATTCTACTGAGTGTGTAATGAACTAATGATAGTTATAATTCACTTTTATAATTTGTTTTTGTTGAGCATTCATGCCAGTTCATGGTTCATGCTTCTCACTCAACTTTGAAAGAAGATGTTGTCATAAATATTTCATCGCCGTGACAGAACAGTACTCAGAATAGTCTTTATTCGTCCTGTACTTAAATAAAGAAGTATTAATATAAATGTATTTTTCGAGCTAGCTTTTTTTGATGCATTTCACACAAAAGCTTGTTTGTGAATTTGATACTATAAGTAATTTTAAAGTCAGGGAAATCAAATACATCTGCTTACTGCTTAGGACATTTTTATTAATCTCTCTTTTTGTGTTCAAAAACTTGCTTTTTATCCTAAAGCTTGCTTTATTTGCCATACACTAACTGCAGGGTGTCCGAATTTGCAGCGGGTACAGGTGCGTTTTTGCACGCTTCTTTCGGCTTGGCTTTCGCAACTACATCGTACGTAGACATGCTGATCTGCAGCGGTTTATAGGAGATGGTCACGATTTGTGTCAATTTGTTGTAATATACAGCAGGATTTGATAACATGTTGTTCACTTCAATCCTGACGTAATCTATTTCGTGACATTCTGGCACCTGTAAAAAGATTGTTAGAAAGGACATTAAAATTCTATAAATTCTCCTAGGAAATTAAATTCAAATTCAACAACAAAAAATATGGAATAAATTCCTAAACTGTTCTCAACATATTTATTATTGTGATTAGGAAAATCGATTGACTACGCCATGTGACTTCTGATATTGTACTTACGGTTAAGAGTATAGTCCTTGTTTTCTCTAACAGCGATATATCACCTTGACTGTGAGATACAACTCTACTGCTCGGAGCATTGTCACCAAACTCCCACACTTCGGCAAACGCAAAATGTGTAGTTGTAGCGATACAAAGAATAAGAGTGGTTTGTAAACTCATTGCATTAACAATTAAAACCTGCTTCCGTGACGAATAATCGAAAAGCTTGTATAAGTACAATAAATAAAACGTTTCAACCTTATTGCTGTAGAAAGTAGTACCTACCTACTTCATTTTAGAGATTCATGTATTTAAATAATTGTTATACTGACTGTAATGCTTTGTATTATGCAAAGCAAATAAAATTGATTCGTTCAAATTGTTTGCTCCATATAATTTCATATATTTTCACGGTGTAATTAGTTGTGCCTATTGAATATGTTCGTAAATTCGTATCAATATTGTTCTAATAAAACAAACTTACAGTTTGTCTTTATATCAAAACTAGCTGACCCGGCAACGTTGTTTTGCTCCTACACTACTCCTACCCAACTCCTACCCTACTCCCACACTACTCCTACCCTACTCCTACACTACTCCTACCCTTCTTCTACCCTATTCCTACCCTACTCCTACACTACTCCTACCCTACTCCTACACTACTCCTACCCTACTCCTACACTACTCCTACACTACTCCTACACTACTCCTACCCTACTTCTACCCTACTTCTACCCTACCCCTACCCTACCCTACTCCTACCCTACTCCTACACTACTCCTACCCTACTCCTACACTACTCCTACACTACTCCTACCCTACTTCTACCCTACTCCTACTATAAAAAAAAAAAAAAAAAAAAGTATCCTATGTCCGTCTCCTGGCTCTAAGCTACCTCCCCACCAATTTTCAGCCAAATCGGTTCAGCCGTTCTCGAGTTATAAGTGGTGTAACTAACAGACTTTCTTTTATATATATAGATGTTAGTTGGAAATGGATGAAGCAGCACATAAAGTAATTTTTTGTTATTAGGTTATTCTTTTATGTTATTATTATTATTTTTTTTTTAATTACTTCATGCGCGGCGGAACGCCGCGCATGAAGTAATTAAAAAAAAAAGTAGGAGTATATATATAAATAAATGTTAGAAGGTTTATCACCCAGAATACATTTTTGCATATTATCCGTTACCTAACAAGCATATTTTCAAACGTACGCAAGCTGTTTACCATCCATTTGCGACAATCACTGATAAAAGTAATCATACATATTATGTAAAAAATAAACCGACCTATTACCTAGTAGTTAGGCAAATCGCCAAAGTAAACTAGACAGATTCGTTATTTAAATATTGCATAATCAGCCTTTAATGTTCCCACTGCTGGGACACAGGCCTCCTCTCTTCGAGAAGGAGTGGGACCTGTGCGGGTTAGTAGATGGCACATGTCTTCGAATTTGTAGTTATAGGCCATGCCTTTCCTTACGATGTTTTCTTTCGCCCTTTTAAGAGCACTGCTGCAATTTACACAAAGTAAAGCGCCTGCCTGGGTTTCAACCCACAACTCGTTACTTCGTAAGTCGGGGCCGTTACCACTGGGCCACCACTCTGCTCTCTAGGTATATTTCTAGATATTGCAAAATAATTATAGGGCTAATGTCATGTCCCTGGGGTACCCTACCCTTATAATGATATAAGGCTAAATAAAGACAAGAGCTTCTAAATAACAGGTAAGTACGAAAACTTTTTATTTTTCTATTTGCCGTTAATGTCCCACTGCTGGGCAAGGGCCTCCCTACTGTCTTTCCACCTCTCTCTGTACAGAGCTGCCAAGGACCAATCTTTATGAAAGGAGTCTGAGAAGAGGAGAGTTAGCGATGATAATATGCTCGATTGTTTCTTTATGAATTCGAATACCATCGCATACCTCGTCTTTAGCGAAATCAAAGGGTTACTAACAGTCAACGGAACATGCACTGTTCGCATGCGATGAACTTCGCCTACGATTCAAGAGAATTATCTAAGATTTTTAAGCATCACTTTTATGAAGCAGATCCCCATCAATAAATTAGTCGTTGTAAAGAGTCCATATAAATAAATATACAACCGTTAATACCGGTTTTTAATTACTTATTTTTTAGGGTTCCGTACCCCAAAAGGAAACCGAACCCCTTATAGGATCACTTCGTGGTCCGTTCGGCCGTCTGTCCGTCAAGAGATGTTTTTTTTTATTTGATAAGATAAGATAATTTATTTGCGTAAAACATGGTAAGTAGGTATACATAGGTGTCATTAAAGCATATGAGATCATACATGTTTTGCTTAAAAATTAAAACATGCAAACTTCACGAATAAACAAATTTGAATTTATAAACATTATAATCAGGAACTATCTGTTTTTTTTATCAGGAACGCCTGGAGGTATAAAGTTGAAATATCTATGTACGGTCCCTTTTTTTTTTTTTTTTTTTTGCGGATGGGAATTCATCAAATGACCCTTCCCGCTCTGGGTGGAGCAGAAGGGAGTGTCAGACTCTTACTGACTAAAACCCACCCGTGTTCCTTCCTTAGCCCTTTATGTTCCGGGCCAGCAGTAACCCTTTCGGACAATCCCGCTGACCATGTACGGTCCCTTGGAGCTTCAAGAAGAAAATCAAGCTTTTATGTCAACGCAATGAAAAAATATGGCCATTTATGCGACAAATATTGATATTTTTCAAATAAATCAAAACCTTTTACTTTATTTTACTTTAGGTTACTTCTCGTTGACCTAGAATAACCGTTGACATAGAATATTGACGTAGAATCATGAAATTTGGCGAGAAGCAAGGTCTCACAGCACAAGTAAAGAAAAAAGTCCGAAAATCGTTACTTTGCAGTTTTATTTTACATTATATATATTTTTTTAAATTTCAATCTTAGGTACATTTGCAATTGGAGAATTGACCGTGACGTATATCGATGTATGGGAGAACATGTTTTTCAATTACAATGTTAACTTTGTTCTTGTGATAAATTTATCCCAACTACGGAACCCTTCATTGAGTGTGGTCCGATACGCACTTTGCTGGTTTTTTAATGATGCAATTGATTAGTGCAATCACAAAACCGATGTCACAGATTAAACTGTGAAATTATGATTTGTTAGCTAAAGACTTTACGTGTTATAGACTCGGAATGTTTTAATTACTAACATGCAAAAATTTGTAATGGTGGATTATACTCCACTCTTAATCCTGTAGTCAAGGGACATAGATACTATGGGAAAGAAAACCAGTGTAACGTAAGTAATAATATTTTTTAAATAGTAAAAAACATTTTGTACTTATTTGAATTTGTCGTAAGCCCACGTTCGCACAGACGTAAAAATGTCGCAGCGGGATTTTATCGCGCACTGGATTTTCAACTCTCGCTGTTGAGCCAAGCATTGAAAATCCCAGCGCTTCACAAAAACATACCGTTTGATTTTAAACTCTCGGCGCTAAGCAGTGCGTTGAAAATCAAGTGCGCGTAAATAAATCGCCCGAGAAAAGCGTGCCCGTGCGAACCTGGGCTAACAGTATGTTTTCTTGAACAGGAAAATTCTTAAGAAAAAGACCTGTCGCGTTGTTGTTGCGCTGGTGATATAATGCAGCCCTGCTTCCACACGGCTTTCGCCACTATGTCATAGGTCGAGGGGCTGTGTTGCCACAGCTTGTAAGCAATAGTAACCACACTCGTATGCGTATTAAAATCCACATTCGGGTTTGATATTAAGTTATTGATTTGCACACTTACATATGTTATTACGTAACACTGTGGCACCTGTAAGAGATCTTTTATTAGTTTAGTGATCAACTGGTTCTGGTTTCGGTTTCCAGGTCAGTCAAAGTGTTATTGAGTTTTTCCATTTGAAATTTCTCAGTAGCAGTCCGTCAGGGTCTGGATTAGGGCCCGGTTGATGGCAGCAGGCTCGCCCCCTATTACATGGGGCTGAAACATAACTGGCGAAACAATGGGTACCCTTCTGGGATCATTGCCGTGATGTTATGTTAGGTGATCATCATTACAGATGTTTCTATTAAGTTACAAATTGTCAATAATTTTGTTTCGTGAGTTGTGAAGCACAGAACCGGTCGAAGTGGCGGTGCTTGGGATGTCTAGTCCTATGTCCATTCAACGGTTTTCGGCTTTACTTTTATTATGGCAATACTTTTGTTATGGCTCCAACAATGTTCCAAACTTTCATCATCATTCTCCTGCCCTTGTATCCCAATTTATTTGTAGTCGGCGCAAGATGTCTCTTTCTGCCATTATACTTCTCTATTCGTCGTCATCTCGGTAGTCACCCCCTTTCTAGCCATATAATAATTCACACAGTCTATCCATCGTTTCTTTGGTCTTCCCCTACTCTTATAGCCATCGACATTCATACCCGATACTCTTCACACGACATTTTTTTCAGTCCTCCGTATCACATGCCCATTTCCGCACAACTTTTTAGTTACCGGTGACACTTTCAGACTTCCTCTTATATACTCCTTACATATCTCAATATTAAGTAGGTACCTATAGTTAGGTGGTTCACAATCATTTGACAGGCAATCGTGTCGAAAATTACACATTTTCGATTACCTGATTTGTCTTGCCTCCGAGAGCTACTGGAAGAATCGATTGTTTATTTGATTTAGGGCTGATTTTTCCAACGCCAGATAATTTTATCCGAGGAATCATTTTGAATTTTTGACAGTTCTTCCATACAAAATCTATCAGATGTCAATTTTATTCCACGAGTAAAAATTATCTGTTGATTAAGGCTACGCCGACCGCCTAGTGCCGCCCGCATCGTTGTTTTTTATATCGTTGGTTATTTCTTTTATTTTAGAATGAAAATTCAGAAAATAAGCATGTTAAGTTGTGCTCCACAAGATTATACGTTAATATTAAACGGTAGCTTTACATTCACTAATCACTAAAACGGATAATAGTGGCCACTATTTTTCACTGTCGGCGTTTGGTCGGCGCCCTCTTAATAAATCAGCCCTCAACTGTCAAAATTTTCGGGTTTAGAATTTCTGAAAATCTTTTAGAGGACTCTTTCTATAATATTGATGTTCGATTTTGCACGAAAGCGTATTGATTGGTTGTAAATACCAATGCAGGTTCAGAAATCCATCTGTGACTTGTACTTACGGCTAAGTTAATTTTCTTAGTACGTTCGAATAATCCGACATGTCCTTCATTATGAGCGACTACTACGCTGCCCGGAGTACTAAAAACACCGAATTCCCATTGTTCACTCTGTACGATTTGTGCAACAGACATCAACAAAACGATGCTGAGAGTAAGTGATGTGTAGGATCCCATCGCACCACGATCATCCGATTACTTACCTACATTAGTAATAACGACTCCACATGCTAACACTTTTTAAAACCCGGTAATTTTAAAATGGACTTAGCTCGTATTGGTGTTATACGTAAATTAATCTTGATAGTACGTAATAATATACGTATGTTACACCCTCCGATTGCAAGCAAAATTGATTCGTTCTATCCGTTTGTACAATGTAACATTTTTGTATTTTTTTATTGTGGAATTTGTGCCGCCTAAAGTAAAATTTTCAATTGAAATCTTGTTTATAGCTTAATGGTGGCACGGGCCCAAACAATAAGGAAAAGATAAATAATTACTCTAACACAGCTCTTCTGTTTACTGGGCGACTGTGACTTTGTGGACCAGCTCTACCGAGAAGAGATGATCTTCGCTGAGTGATTGGTAGCAGCTGGATGAGAGTAGCTGCCAATTGAGTTAAATTTCATGGGATTGGAAAGGTCTATGATCAGCAATGAACTGGGAACTACTAGATGTTTAAATGATTTTGGACATAATCGCAATTTAAGTAAACTTAATTAAAAAAAAATTAAAAAAAAACGTTGTGTCATCTTTTCGTGCTTTCTGGTTTAGTGGCGGTGGATATTTTTTTAGAGTTTTCTTGCAAAGAAAACGACATAGGTAGTTTCACAAATTTATCACTTTTTATTATTTTAAATTTTGCTTAAAAATATTTCGTTTTTCATGGGTCACTGGCAGGCGACTCTGATTCGTTTTTGTATGCTTAATTACTTTCAGTTAACCATAGTACGTCCGTACACGAGTGGCGGTACATCCCGGTATCCATACAGCCTTCCCAATTATCTCGAACGACGAAAGACTGCTTGACAGTGCGGCGTAGTGGATGGTCACTACATTTGTCTTTGAGTTAAACTGCACATCTGGGGTTGAAATTAGATTTTTGACTCCTACTTTCACGTATGTCAATACATAACACTGTGGTACCTGTAATTAATGCGTTTAATTATTAGTGATGTTAAGTTGACGGAAGTTACAGGATTTTTATTCTGATGTAGCGGTATCTACAACGCCACATGAGAACGCGTCAACTGACGTCACGCAAAATCCTGCATCTCGAAAGCCGAGTTTACCGCGCAACTAGCATAGATACAACGGCCCGATATGAATCATCGGGCAGTTGCACGCCTCCCTCGATCCTCCCTTTTCTATAGAGTATGAGTGAACTTTACACCCTGTTCCTCATACCTCTATACTGATATTTCTCCATGTGTATGATAAACAAGGAATCAATAGCCATCGTGTCTGCAGAATTTGACTAGCTAATTTAATTTGACCCTAAATATAGATTTATGAAATTTCTTATAAATTATGTTAATTTATTAATACAAAAATGCGTTTTTTTTATACCTATAGGTACCTATTATAATTTGATTCCCTAACACATTTTTATGGTCTTGAGAATTTTAGCTATAAGCACAAGGACAAAAAATGCAAAAACTTCTCGCTGGATAAGCGAAGAACGAAAACCACGATGACGTCTTCAGGTAAAAAAAAATACAATTGAAAATATATTCCACCACAAAAATATAGGTAGGTTATTGGTACGCCGAATCGAACCAAAGAATACTATTTCTTGAATCTACGGTCTGCAAAATACTTGAGGTTAGTAATGTGTACCATATTAGGTACTTACAGCTAGTTTAACTTTCTTATTGTGTTCAAATAGTCCCATGCGACCTTCCTTACGGACGACGTTTAAACTTCCTGGAGTATTAACTTTTCCGAATTCCCAAACCTCCCCAAATGCAACCTGTGCAGCCAACAGGACTAAACAAAGTGCAGATATCGTGTGAAGTCCCATTGCACTATACAATCTACCGACTATATAATTATGTGAACCCGATTCAACGAGCCCACACTTCTTAAATAACTTTCCTGTAGGTATGTGACTTTGTAATCCCAATGTTATACATTAATTTAATTTCATCATACATAGCACTACACGTTGTTAGTTACCAAGTTTGGATTCAGTAAAATTGATTAGCTCAGAGTTTTTTGTTTAAGTAATATGTTGTACTTATTATTGTTGACGTAGCGTTGGAAGGCCTCCGACAAGGTGGACCGACGACCTTGTGAAGGCCGCAGGAACCCGTTGGATGCGAGAAGCACAGAACCGGTCGAAGTGGAAGTGCTTGGGGGAGGCCTATGTCCAGCAGTGGACGTCTTTCGGCTGAAATGATGATGATATGTTGTATTTCTCTTTGTTGAATTTGGTGTGCATTGAAGAAAATGCTGGTACATTTTGCGTTAATTGTTATTATTTAAGTAAAATCGCTCCAACTCAGTGCGTGTGTAAAAATAATAATAAATGAAAGATGAATTCGCGACTGGTTCGCGCGTTAATTTTTTAGTTACCTACTTATAATCATTTTTACTAAACTGAATCTCGGGGTCGGATAATGTTGTAAGTACTTTAAATTGTTTTAAACATTCTCAAATAATAAATTTGCCTTTTAGACTAAAAGAAAGCAAAACACTATGTGGTTTCACTTTTAAGTCGTTTTTTTCTTAAATACTTATTATTTTATAGCAGACGAGTCCTTTTTAACAAGTGAGTAACCTATTCATTTATGGTTAGTAAACCTTGCCTTTCATAGCGAAGGTAGATACAGATTTTTCCGAATCTCTTTGATGCTCACTTAGAATCAATATTGGTCCGAAAGTGCTATCCGGTGGTATTCTTTGTAAAAGAGGCGTAGCGTAGAAGCAATCGACACGAGCTTCAGCAAACATGAAGTGGTACAGAAGCGGAACAGCCCCATCAACACCTAACGGAACGCATTATTAAATTGAATGCGAAGGGCGCTGTACAATTTTTGAGTGTAATCTACTCACAGGCTGCACGTGTAAAACGAGGTACAATATGCACGAAATAAGGTTTTTTTTTACTATTCTAGAACAACGTGCAAACCTGCGAGCGATCACTGACAGCGCCCATCATCATAATTTTTGAGGTCAGCGGTCAAAATATGTCCCAAGTATTTCACCTTATATACCCTTATGAGCGATACTCCGTTCAACTTGAACGGGGGGGGGGGATTATTTAGTCTCAGAAATTTTCTTACGGCTTCATTTTACAAAGTCAAAGTCATATCAAGTCAATTCTCCAAATCTGCTGAGCGTATGGTCCTGGGTTCGATTCCCGGATCGGGCATTGGGTTTTTGTTGTTTTTTTATCCGACTGCGCCAGAAGGAGGGTTATGTTTCTCGAGTGTATGTATCTATGTATGTATGTATATTTCTTTGGCACGCTCTGTAGCCTAAAAGGCTTGATCGATTTCAGCTTGAGAGGTGCCGTTAGATTTGTCTTAATTGTGAGAGTGACAATTGGTATATCAAAATAAAAAAAAAAAATTAAATGGCCTATTTTTGGCGCCGTCTTCAAATATTTATTTTTTCTCAACACCTATCGAGTGGGGTAGGTATCGAAATGAAGGGTTTTCAAAGGTGATTACTTTTAACCATTTATGCTGTTTAAATCGTAAAAACCTTAAAAATCGTAAAAAATATTTCACATTTGTTAACTAAGAAGCTGGAAATAAAAAAAAGTAATTAACAAAACTAAAAAACCCGACTCTGGTAAAAAACTTAAGTTAAAAAAAACTGAAAAGCTAAAAACTAGCCATTGGATGCAGGCGGGACCCATTTCATTTTTATTTTTAATCGCGCCGCAACGTCAACTTCAAGGCGTTCGTGGTGCGAGTACCTACATGCTACCTGCACCTCGTCATAGCAGAGGACTTTTGGCCGCAAGGTGTAGTATTCCGTCGCTTCCGCGGACAAGTGCCACACAATCGCACAAAGACAGTGCTCGAGTGAAGTGAGTTTTACTAACATAGTTCTAAGTTTAGACACTAACACACATTGTACTATTAAGTATAATATATATGTTAGTCTGTAAGGTATTTATCTATGGGCCATAGTAGCCTGAAAATAAAGGTATTATTATTATTTTTATTATTAAACTCAAATGGGTCCCGCCTGCTTCCAACTTTTATTTAATAAATGTTTTTAACTTTTCAGTTTTTTTTAACTTAAGTTTTTACCACAGTCGGGGATTTCAGTTTTATTAATTACTTTTTTTAAATATGCCGATGGCACGGTTACAGATGAGGTTGCGCAATAAAAGAAGGAATTTGAACAACCAAACCATTATATTTTCTTATCATTTGTTACTTTTACTATCCTACGTCTTAGTTGTAGGGTATGTCAGTCCTGTGGATCTTGTTCGTCCTGTGGGTTGGCTTGGATCTGTGGGTCGTCTAGGCTTTGTCGGTACTGATTTCCTTGTTGGGCATACCGGTTCTGTGGAGCAAACTGGCCCTGTGGAGCAAACTGGCCCTGTGGGGCAAACTGGCCCTTTGGGGCAAACTGGCCCTTTGGGACAAACTGGCCCTTTGGGGCAAACTGGCCCTGTGGAGCAAATTGGCCCTGTGGGGCAAACTGGCCCTGTGGGGCATGTTGGGTCTGTTGGCCCTGTACTGGTGGCACCGGTGGTCTCAGTGGACCCGGTGGCTGAATGTAACAACCCTGTTGCCATACTGCCTTCGCAGATATAGTATAGGTTGATGGACTAATTTGCCAGAAGTTGTAATGTATCGTTACTATGTTCGTCTCGTAGTTGTAATAAACAGTTGGACTTGAAAAGCGATTCTTCACTTGCACATTTACATATGTTACTATATGGCATGTAGGTACCTAAAAAACAAAAAAGCTTTATCAATGCTGCTGTATTATACATAATTGAGATCAGTGTTTTGCTTTATCTCTCTTGAGTCTTATGTCGTGGTAAAAGAATGGCCATGCTCATCTGTTCCCTCAACTAGAACTAGACCCCGAGAATTTTTAAGTTCACCAACGATACTGGAACAACTACAAACGTGTCATCTTATTTGAAACTATTCAATTTTACTTACAATTAATTGTATATGTTGTTCTTTTTGAAAAAACGAAAATTCTCCGTTATACTGAGAAATGGGTACAGCCGCCGGTATATTATCCGATCCGAACTCCCAAAGCTGCCCGCACACTATCTGTAGAGCCGACAGGCCAAAACAAATGAGGAGTATCGTCCGAGATCCCATCGCACTGTGACTCGGTGACTCCAAAATGATGACAATTTGACAAATCCTTTGTTAAAGAACAATTGCTTTATTATATAGAGTCTTTGTTTGCAATAATACATTTCCAATATATTTCAATTGTAAGTTAAATTGATTCGTTCGGTCGTTTGCACAATAATAGATGTATTTTGTTGATTTTATAAGGTGTAATTGGTTATGGAGTTGATACAATATTGCCAAGTTTAAAATAATATGGTTTCGATGTAAATAAAAACGCGATTATTTTTATTATAATATGTTCTTTTAAATGGTGTAGTTTTGATCGTAAATGATATATACTTAACATTAAGTCGCTATGGGTACTTCATCGTGAGGTCTCAATAGCGTAGTACAGGGGGCCTAAAAAGGCCACTTTGGCAGAATCATAAAAGGATAACATTATGAATCATAATGGACAGTAAACTGTTAAGTTAATCGTATCAAATCCCATTGGTGAAGGATTTTTCATTTTTTTTTGTCTGTGCTAAAATACCAATCAATCCAATCCAAATCCAATCCCAATCTCTTTGATTATACCTACGTAGTGCAGCGAAAAAAGAAAAATACGGGCTGTCTCCGCCATATTATGATTCATAATATTATCCTTTTATGATTCTGCCAAAGTGGCCTTTTTGTCTTGGGGTCATACCCCAGGGCAAACTTCAGTGCGTTTCATAGGACACTTCGGATTATCTTCCTCATGTAGGTAGGTACTAACGTGTTCCATCGTGTGACTATCGTCTGTATACATAGTGTTGGAGGTCCCTTCGCAATGTCCTGGCTCTAGGAGGACTTCTACTCGAGAAAAAGATTTATGGAGTGGGTAAAGCTAAGCGGCCTGGCCTGGTGGTCAGTAAAGTTAGACGTGGAAAATAGCATTTTAAAATCGTTCAATTAGGTCCTTCATTTTCGAGGAAAACTACAAATTGTATATTTGGAGTGTAACGACAAGTGGTGATGATATTTTGTATGTAATATTTCCTCGCTCTATCAAAATATACTGAGGACTTGCCACCCCAAAAACAATGGTACGTTCAGCAACAAAAGTCGATTAATACTTCAGTTTTTTTAATCTCAGTTATTGACCAGAATATTTGTTCAAAATTGCATTGTACTTCTGCTGCAATTTTGAACAAATATTTTGCTCAATAGCTGAGATTTAAAAAACTGAAGTGTTAATATTTTGTTCAATAACTGAGATTAAAAAAACTGAAGTGTTAATCGACTTTTGTTGCTGACTGTACCTATTGTTTATTTATATACAGATTAATATAATCGTGTATTCTATAAAGTGTGAGGCTGCATTCACGTAACCAAGACCAAAAACACGTGTGTTACGTACGTCGTAGACGTCATTTGTGATTAAGAAAACGAAAATTGACGTGCATATATATCACTAAATACAGGGCTAAGGTGAGTTGTAAGCAATATTTTTAGCTCAAAAATGATCCAGAGCGGAATCGAAATGTTTTTACATTTCCAAGCAATTCGTAGAAAAGTGTCCCATAGTTTGTGGTGCTGTTCGACAATCTATGGGACACTTAATATCATGTCCTGTGTGTCCTGTCAGCTGCACGTTACAGGAACTGATGGATGCTAGGGATGACGCTAAACACGTAGCCAAGTCCATTTAGATTACCATCGACACGCTAAGAAAAAGAGTAGAAGCCATAGATCATCATTTCTACGTTGCAATTGGAAAAATTAATTTAACTAAGGCTTTTGAGAAGGTGTATCACAAATTAGTTGGTTCACTTAGGTGATTTGTTAGTTTTAGTAGAATAAAAGAAGCTGTTAGTTACTACTTTAGAGAAAATATTGTTAAAGAATACATTAAAAAAAGAATGAACGATTAAAAGTGGCAATGGCACTGATCTTACCCATACACTATTGTAATCACATACTTATAACAAGGAGCAAGAGAGATCCCACTCTTCTCAAACGCAGGTGATGTCATGGAATAAACCTAGGTACATAAAACGTTCCGTCAGCAGCATAATTGAACCTATACGAGAAAACTATACATTACTGTCGCAATCTGTACAATGACTATTTTAATTTTGACGTGTTACTTAATGTAGAAACACTTTTTTTTATTCTTTATCTTGCTGCAGCCCGCGATTTAGCCCGTGCGTATGTCGGAAATTATCTCACTGGAACGTGCTTCCGGGATAAAAAAGTAGCATAATGCCAGTGAAAGTCTCGTCGAAATCGGTCTAGCCGTTTCGGAGATTAACCTGAATAGACAGACAAAAATTTTAACAATCGTTTTTTTGTTATAAGTACCGTATCTACTTTTCAAGATAAATGCATTCAGTAAAAAACTGTTATTTTAACATTACAAACATACACTTCATATTAATTTATTTGTGTAGAAGATGTATAGATATGAGTGTTAGTTCAGTGATGGATTAACGTAACCAACTGTTCTACTAATTGTAACTGTAATAATTGAAATGCAAATAAGTATATTGTGTAACATAAATGTAGCTGTTGACGATGATAACATCGTCGTTATGAAGGGATATTCTTGATCGAAGCTGTGGAGGTCGAGTAGCACATTGAAAGATGTGAGCAAGAAAATAATTCATAGAAATTTGCTAAGGACTAAGTTAGCAAAAACACGTATTTTATTCTGTTCGGGAAACTTACAGCATTCTTAAAAGCAGTGTTCTATACAAATTCAAGGCTATTTACAGGTTTCCAAAAAAAAGGTCGGTAAAAAATACCTACAACATTAATTTTGCGTATAATGCGAAAGAAACTTCTTAAAGTACGACTCTCGATTAGATGCTTTTCTTCATTCCTACATGGTCACTTCTAAAAGCCATCACTAACTAAACCTGGGCGATGACAACAACATTGTCTTGACCAGACGGAATGACGTTGTTGCGTTGGAAGGTGGTTAAGCCTCTGGTGTGGGACGCAACGTGTGTCAATACCCTTGCGCCATCTCATGTTCCTAGCACGGCGGGCTGTGCTGGCGCCGCTGCTGCGGCTGCTGAGACCCTCAAGCGGCGCAAATATTGTAACCTTATGGGCAACTACAGCTTTGAGCCGTTTGGGGTCGAAACGCTCGGGTCATGGGGCCCGAGTGCGCGTCTCCATTTTAAGGAATTTTCTCGCCGGCTGGTCGACACTTCACGTGACCAGAGGGCTGGGTCGTTCTTTGGCCAAAGAATTCTTCTGGTCACGTTTCCAGATGACAGCGATCCGGACGAGTACTTCGACGCATGACTGTCCTTTGTTTTTGTATAGTAAGTTAGTTAGTCTTTTAATTTAGTATCTAGTGTAAATAGCTTGACTAAATGTTTATTGTCTTAAGAAAATAAATCAACCTGGGCTAAAACTATAATGTAGGTACCTCCACATATTACCGACACGCCCGATACAGGGGCATTACACACGAGTGGTTCGCATTGGGAGCGAAAAAACCAACACCGCGCGTACTGAATACTGAAAATGTAACTAATTTAACTCGTGACTTGTATCGAAGGGAGATGAGGTGTACCGGAGAGTCTGATGCGGCATATACGTATAGATCAAGGAAACATTTTGGTTCTAGCAACAAATACAAATTACTAGCTTCTTAAAGTTTCCATTTCCATTCTACACTCCCGATCTGATGAACTATGATTTTCTTCAATTGCATTATGAAGCCATGTGTGTTGTAATTTAGCTCCTACACAAAAGATAGTTAAAGTTCCTATCATTTTATTTTTCTAGCCATTATAGTCTCTGCTTACAATTCACAATACTTTCACGTTTCAGCCTATATATGGTGGCAGGGGCAACCTGGTACCATGGATTCAGAACATAATTTTTTCAAGAGCTATCAAAAAAAAAAAAAAAATTGCTGTTCCATACATTTTGACCGTGAGATACCTATTGCAGTTTTCTATGAACGATAATTTTTTTTTTTTTGATACGTCTAGAATCATTTGATGAGTCCCTGCCACCCGTATATCGAATGCAAGTTGAGACCGCTGTTTTATCGTTTTAATGTATGTTATCTCCTATTGCCGTCCGTTCGGTATACAATCACGGATATTTTCTAATTATTTATGCGTATGTCATCAATGCCACATCCACAGTCCGCTCCCTTAGGACCTCCATACAATTGATGCACGTATGGTCAGTAAACGGCGTGTGTTTGCTCCGGGGCCGGCTTTTTGTCCGTCCGTGCGTCTCACGGTACCTACCCGCTGTTTAGGGCAAAGAACAAAACACCGTCAATATTCTTAGTAGTGTAGCCGACTACGTGGTTTGGGTCAACATGCTGTACTGTGGCTATATATTACGGTGAAGGTTTATCCTGAAGCTTCTTTAAATCAAAATACTTGTACTGTTTCAGTCAAAATAAACCAGTGTTTCATCTTAAATACATTCAGTTAGTCTGCCCATTTTCATTTGCTTTACCTTAATTATTTGTTATATTGGAAGTTAGTATATTCCTTACAACTTAATAAGTGACATGAAAAAAAAAAACATGTGCGTTCGAGGCACTCCCGTCAGGAACAAAGTTCCTTATGCGATACTAACACGCACACACACACTCGTATATAATAGGAAGAGTCAGAGAGAGAGAAAGTTGCATGGAGGGGGCATAATGCATTTTCCTTAAGTGCCAATTTCTACCAGTCAACTCCTATCGCTTTTATGATAAAAGCTATATGAAATATTACAGACGCCAGCACATCAAGCTACTCGAATCTGTCAAATTTTCCCAATCAAATTTGAGCCTTATTGCTTGAGCGATAAAGTTGAAAATCTATTAAACAAATATATTGATGTACAAAAAACAGACAAAAATGTTTGTAACAGGTTTATTTCAAATGATTACGAATACGCGAACTGCAGCAGCACGATGGCGTATTTCACGGTGAGGGCCATCAGTTCTATCGCCAGACTGTTGATGGCGAACATGCGGTACACTGACATCGGCTCCACAGACGTGATGACGGTTACTGGGAACATAGAAGGAGATTAGTATGTGGCCCTTTACATCAAAGCTGTCCCAAAAAGTCTTCAATAAAACATTTAGAGGTATGACGAACAAGTAGCGAAGTTCCTTATGACTTTAGACGGGTGTTGCGTCTGGTGGGCTACGACGGTTGTTGTCGTGTTTTCTGTATACAGGATGTATCAGAAAGGTGTGATACATACCATCAAACTGAACAACCTTCTCCATGTGACCAACATCGTAATAGAGAAAAAATATCAGGCGTCCCATACATTTGGGTTCAGTAGTTCAGTATTTTGTACGGGACAGCTGATTTTTTGTCGGTCCCATGGAGTTTGTTCACTTTGATGGTCTGTACACCCAAGCCCACACCTTTCTGATTCACCCTGTATATTTTAATCGCGCCGATAACCCTGTTAACGCGATGTAGGATACGTCAGTGTAGTTCGTATGAGGCGGTATAGATGTCGCCACAAACATTTTAAGCATATTACAGGCAGCAGTATTATGATCGAATGTCGAGTTACATTATATATAGTATAGAATTACAGACGCCTTAGTCTATTAGTTACTGCTTTAAAGACTGATAAAGGCTATCGATCAGGTATTGCTATATTTGTAATTCCCGGTCGATGGTCGCATTAAGTATCCTCTAGTGAAAAGGAGATGCTGTTATCCTTCGTGATTCCTAGCAAAAATAAGTTACCTCGTTTAATTTGACTGGATAAGAATAAACGACGACAACTAGGTTAAGCAACAAGAACTGGCCCTGGAAAGAGAGTAGGGGGGCCTTTGTCCAGCAGTGGGACATCACAGGCTAATAATGCTAATAACTGGTTTAAACACAAAGTTTGTAAACGATACTCGGTTTTTCACCATCCTTTGTAAAACTGAACCCAGCGTCTATGTATTAGCTGCTACTGAATTAGAATTAACAAAATTATGCAGCAACACGGCAAGTCGATGGGAGGCATCGTTGCGGACCGTCTGCCGTCAATGTTGCACGCGTCAAGAGTCGCGCGACAATGAAATTGTGGCGGTGAATTCGCTTTTGTTGCAATGTATGAGTAATTGCGCGAGTTTATTCCTGTGACTGTGTTCGTTCTTGTTTGGAGCAGGGAATCTACATTAGGATATGGTGTAATCTCTTTACGAAAGACTGCTTCTTGGGAAAAAAATAGCTTAATCGTCTGATGGGCGCCTTTGAAAGACAACTGACAGACATAATATGGCAAACGATGAGAAGTCTCACTGTAGTTCTGTGCATTTTCATTTTATCAAGCTATTTGCCAAATTAGTTACAATGACACTCTTCTATGTATAATAGTATTTAACAATGCCATGGTTGTATGTGACGAGATACAAAAACCCATCGTTAACGCATCTCATCTACGATTGTGATTTAAAGTGATGCAAAATTCAAAGCATTAAATTAAAATACAAACCGTTTTAAATTTTCGCCAAAGCATGAATACAGCTCTCTCTCGTTTGAAACAGTTTGCCCTCCAATAAATTTGTTAAGTAGGAGTAGTGTAGGAGTAGGGTAGGAGTAGGGTAGGAGTAGGTTAGGAGTAGGGTAGAAGTAGGGTAGGAGTACGCGAACGAAGTAGCGCCGGGCAGCTAGAAATAATTTATATGGCAAAACAACGTTTGCCGGGTCAGCTAGTCTTATAATAAATCTGAAACTTTCCGGGTCTGGTGTTACTACGAGTTGACTCCATCTGAAATTCTGTAAGTAAAAAAATTGCGGATACTTCACGGAACAGCCTACTGATATAAATATTAGACCTAAGTGAAAAACTCTATCATTCCAGGGGTTTTCAAGTTATTTTAAGAAAATACACTGACATTAACCAGCCATTTTAACTATGGGTTAGGTACTCAAGTTTCGTTAAACCCGTGTTAATAAAAATAAATAAAAGACAACAATCCAATTATTTGATTGTGTAGGACTCATTTTATCATCAATTATTTCACATTAAACATTACCTACTCCCAAAGGTTGACCTGAAGATAGTGGCGAATTTTCAAGGTGTACGAATTTAGTGGGTAGTTGGTTCTGGGTGAATCAAGAAAGTATAAGCTTGATTTTGAAACACAGCAAAACATGGCATTTAATCTGTTCTTCTTGTCTTGGTGATCTCTTCTTGGTTGGACGTAATTTTACTCTTTTATCAATTAACTAATTGTATTGGCACAGACTAAGCAGTAAAGTTATCCACATATTTTACTCAATAAATAAATTAATTAAGTAGATACTACCTAAGAACACTAATATAAATCGTCGTTGATTTTGATTGACAGGACTAATAAAATTGATCTAGAGATTCCCGAACATATAGGAATACTAAACGAAAACTTTACAACAATCAAGTAACACTTATTTTATGAATTCCCGAAATAATAATGAATAACACATTGTTTTTATTTAACCACTAAAATTCCGACGAAACTCATTCGATTTACCGACACTCCAGTTAAATTATTTGAAAGGTAACAGTTTAATATACATATTTCACACTATACACCGCGCGTAGCGGCGTACCGGCGTAGTGGCGTAGTACCTGCAGTACGCGCGGCTTGTCATTGTTCCCACACAGGCTCATCAAGTATGCGCCTCTGAATTTTGAGCGGCGTATTCAAACATGTCCCCGTAAGCCTCTACAATACGTATTTTATTGGCGCTTCACACGATATTCCTGTAATAAATGATTTACACAGAATTGTTTGGGATACCTAGAAACAAGTAAATCAAACTAAGTGCTTTGCTAAATAAATTAAATAAGTAGTCATTTTATAGTAATTTCGGCGAACTAGTTAAAACAAACAATGGTTTATTACTAATAATTACAGTTATTGGTATTGCAGTTTATTACTAATAATTTAATGGGATTATTAGTAAATGAACTGGATATTAATTAATTATATATTTGGGAGTATGATCCATGTTTGAGTTGACATGGTATCAGGATATTTTTTTCTGTTTGTGAAAATTCTTTACCTAAATATTTAGATAATATATTATTTTTTTTGGAAATTAATAATAATCTTGCTCATAATTTCAGTGTTATTATGATTCTTGAAAAGATGTTGCAAGGTTTATTTATTCCGTTCTTATTTATTATGTTCGGAAATGAGTCCACTGCAGAATAGCTTAAGACTGCACCGAGCGCACAGTGGCGCCCTCATCGTTTGTTTGGTTATTTCTTTTATTTTAGAATGAAAATGCAGAAAATAAGCACTAAAGACAAAAAAAACAAAAGAAAAAAAAAACAACCAAATCGGTATTTTGACGTAGCAGCATACAAAGTATCCAACATAAAACGTTGCAACTTTTTACCGTATCGAAAAACTAAGCACTAAGTTCTCGTGACTTTTCCATTTACGAGAGCGACTGGAATCGTATTTTAAAATATAATACGCTTTTATTTTGGAAAATTCCGCGAGTGGCTCTGGGGAGAGAAAGCTAATTTCAATTTCATTTAGTTCTGGCGCGATTCCATGTGCCGACCAGAGAGTATGGCACGCCTGTACCGGCAGACCGGATTTTTACTTACCCACAAAATTGTACTGTGGGCAAGTTACTTTCTTGATTGTTTACATAATATTAGATTTGTTTATTAGAAGCTGAACTGATTAAATAAGGCCCTCTGTGAATCTTAAATTTTTCTGAAACCACCATACATAATTAAATTGAGTTTCTAAAAACATAGTAGAAAGTAAAGGACCAGAATATTATGAGTACCATACTATTTCAGAATTGTTCTGAAAGCTGACGAAGGTGACGAGAGGATTCTGGTATGATGCTATCTACAGCAGTAATATAACCACCACGAGTGACGATTGGCGCAGCTTGGGCACCCAGTCCGATTTTCACCTTTAACTGTTTAATTTATTTTTTTGTGGCCTGTACGTACACACAGCTGCATTAAGTAGTTACCCCACCAAAAGACATGTGCGTTCAAATCCGTGATAGGCCCAAGTTGGTTTTTGTATTTTGCAAAAACATTTTATTTTGAATAATGTATTGTTTTAGTGAATAAATAAGTTTAAGTAAGTATTTTTTTTTTAAATTCTGTTTTTATTATTGTTTTTTTCAATAAAACAATACTTTTGCGACGACAAGCAACAATAATAGGGTTAACATTTACGACAACTTATTCATCGTCTAAATAGACTGGAGGTTTCAAGACCGCTTACCGTGCATAAGATTGGAAGTTCAAATCCTATATAGGCACGAAATGTGCTTTTTGTTCATTATATTATTTTGATATATTTTTCTATTTTGTTTTAAGTAGTAATTATTTATAAAGAATTAAAAAATCAAGAAAAATAAAATACTTTATTAATCATTTATTAATATTTATTATTGCTATTATTTAACAAAACTATGATCTTATTTTACAACAAACAGAACAACTATTTTAGTTCTCATAAAATCAGAAATCATTTAAAAAAATAATTGATAAATAGTAGTCGTTTACTCTTCGCCGTTTTAAGTGAACGTATACAAAGTTCTAATTTGAAGGTATGGATTAATTTTATAAAGACAACGTAAGTAAGTAAAATTAATGGATACCCTCAAATTATAACATCTTTCGATTAGACAGGGACCTAAAGATATAATGACTCAGCCGATAGTAGATAACAATTTCATCGCAAATCGTATGGGCTCGCTGGCTAGTTCGTCAAACTGCCGGTATGAGTATGACGACGTTCGGTGATGCGATGGTTCGAATCCGAGTCAACACAATGGACTCTTTTTGAAGTATTCTTTAGATTATTCGTAAGGAATTCAATGTTGTAGCAGTGTAACATTTTAAAACTTGAGGGGTTAGGACATAGTGACGCTTTCTGTACGTACGATCCAAGAGAAGATGTAGAATTCTTCAACACACACATACACACTTAGACATGTAAATGCTGCCACTTATTATTTTTTATTTGTAAGTACCCAACAATGACGACACGACGACGTTCTACAAAGCCGATCAATTTGTTCTTAAACTTCATACGCTCTATGATCGGATACTACCAAAATATCTAAAACCCAGGTATTTTCAAAACATGCACACTTTACAGAAAGACTTATCTAATCTATGGTGGTGAGTGCAGCTCCACGGAACCCTTGGGAGCATTTGGGTACCGTAGGCAGATTACACCCTGTCTGAGCCCCAATACGCAATTTCATTGCAAGAGGATTTCGCATTTTTATCGGCGAATCTATCCGGTGTCTTTGCTATTAGAGTGCCCGCGCTTGAGAGGGTTTTAAGGTCTTTATTGTTTGTTAATGTAAGGGGTTGTGTTTGTTTGTGCGGTGGTATGAAGAACTAATCGGTATTTTGTAATGTGTCAGACCACTCAATACACTGACGAATTTTTTGATGCCCCATGAGGTCTTCCTTTTTTCCTTTTTATACTTGTACGTAATATATACGCCCTAGCGCCATCTGGTGGGATTTGTTGATCAAATGAATGAACATTGTACGGACGAGAGTGGCAGCGGGGGTGTCACTACTGTCACTCTAGCGGAACGTCATGAACAAAGACTACAATATGATGCTGGTCATGAACGTCAGGCGGCCATCTGACTCCGTGTGTTTGGAAGAAAAAGGTGGCGTGTCCGAGACGGTCACGACGGATCGTTTACGTCCTGAATCATAATCCACTCTCATCTGATTATAGTGGTGATATTTTTGGTAATATAAATTGAGATTCCTAATTATAAGGCTGCTGATCGAAGACCTGTCTAGCTATTTCAAGAATACCTCGCCCGATTACCCACTTTAAAATGAGTGATTCTGATATAGATAGATACCCACGTGCCTATATATATATATATATTCGTGTTAGATCGTACATTGTATTGATTTATTATCAAGAATGTAAATAAACGTACATAAAATAATAAAAAATACACAGTTCACTCCACTGTGTAGTTTATGAAATCATCAGATGGCGGAGTAATCTGCTTGTTTTTATTGTTTATGGTCAAACTGTCATAATGATATAGGATGCGACATGAGAAACGACAAACGAAACCAAGTAAACAAGTATCAAATAAATAAAGCGTATTTTTGTTTCAACCCCAAATAAACCGTATTCCCTATCAAGCTCAAAGTAATAAAGACTGACAAATAAAGTACATAAATAACTTCTAAACTTAGATTCTAACTTTATCCTCGGTACAGTCTGAGTGACGTGGGGACAATTTAACTCGTGGTACCTACATTCCGTGCCAAGATATCAAACCGCCCTTACGGTAGATGATTCATATTATTCGCCTCCAAGACTTGATTACGCCAGTGATATTGTAAGGGAGCGAGCACACGAGACAGACGGCTATATTGTACTGGTAAATTTTCGTAACTAGATGTCGGGTGTATTTTCCTGGAATGAAATGCTCTAGAAGAGCAGGACTTGTTCATAGAGAGGGTTCATAGGAACTTTAAACTTATTAGAAGTTGACTCTGAGCTTTGTCATTTATGTCATCATTGCGAAATGGTGTCTATATTCATAAAATATCTTCGATCCAATATTCTCGTCTCCTTTTGTGTAAATGTGTGACCTAAGCATTTCTTGCTCTGGCCCACGTGATATATAATCAGAATCTCGTAATAAAGCCAATTACGTCTGGAGTTAAAGTGGTGTAATTACAGGACCTTACACAGAAAAGAAGGGTGCATATGAAAAACTCGAGTGGAGCCGTTATTACGAAATGACGTGTTAAATGAAAACACGTCTTATTTGCATAATAAAAAGCTCGACAGCTCCCCTAGGAAATAATGACAAGGAAGTTTTGAGAACGCAATGGGCGAGAAATGAAAAGCTACACTGAAGAAAAACATATATTGTTTGTTGTATTTATATCCTATTGTACTATAATAAAGTTATTAGTCAAAGATGAAAACGAAGTGAGAGATACAATGAGAAAATAATGAAGAAGATTATAAGACGTCGCTGCAAACTTTGGCAAATATACGTACAAATATAAAAGTATCACATTTTTCATCTGTTTTAATTACACACATCCTTGGATCACAAATTGTACAGTGTGGTCTTAATTCAGCTCTTATATTCAATTTTAATTCATCATCTGCCTAGCCTTTTCCCAACTATGTTGAGGTCGGCTTCCAGTCTAACCGGATGCAGCTGAATCCCAATATTTTACATGGAGCTACTGCCTATCTGACCTCCACAACCCAGTTACTGGGTAATACGATACCCCTTGGTAAGACTGGTTGTCAGACTTTCGGGCTTCTGACTACCCGTAACGAGTGTAAAAGATCCACGAATGACAGCCGGGACCAACGGCTTAACGTGCTTTCCGAGGCACGGAGGGGTCTCGGTATGTAAAGATGGTCATCCATCCACAGACCAACCGCGGCAAGGGTAGCTTAACCCGATTGATCGACCTGTGCGGCTGTTATTATTTAGCCACGGACTCCTCAATATTATATTCAATTTTAATTAACCATTAAAATTAAAACTTAATATTCACCAGCTTGCTTTGATCCATCTATTGAATCACAAACAGTGTGCAAGCCTCCCACTTAAAACCACCTCGTTAGAACTTGATTAGAGAGGCCACAATGCGATAACAAGCTGGGCTTACAAGCCAAAACTTCTGATTATCTCGTTTATGGGTTCTGCAACTTTTTAAAGAAATGTCTTCGCGAATTAGCTGTATATCAGGAAATAATGCCGCGGGGTGCGGGCAGGGGCGCGGGGGCGCGGCGTCTGGGGGAACAAATTGACAATTTATACCGTATTAACAGACTGTTGCTTGGAATTGCTTGTGTTTGAGTGGACGGGTTTTTAAAGCGATAGGGTGAGCAGACTTGTCTTCTAAGTTGGTTTCGTATGAAGTGTGTTAGTCATACACACTTAAATTTAAGTGTAGACGAGAGGTAGGTAATTCCATTATGTAATAGAGCCCTAACGATCTCAAAGTGACACTTGTGATAAAGCTAGAAAGTATATAATCAGCCTATGTTGTTCCTACTGCTGGGACAGAGGCCTCCTCTCTGTTAAGGGAAGTGGGCCGTATTCCACCACGTGGTCCGTAATCCACCAGGCGGACCCAGTGCGGATTGGTAGATGTATGTATTAGAATTTTCGGTTCTAGGATATGCCGGTTTCCTCACGATGACTTCCTTCACCGTTTTAAGAATGAATGAGACATAATTCCAGCAAACTTAATAATAAAGAATTGGTGTCTACTTCCTAGTTCCTACTTATAAAACACACATCCACCACCATTCCCCTATTACATAGTCCACCGAGCGATTGCGAAGTTTAAGTAGATAGTTGAAAATTGGCATATTACCCGACAATGGCTATGCAATCGCAAATGCATTAGTCCAAGAGTGCTGGAGTCACCCGGCTTCTAGTCCTCGGCTGACCGTATGCAAACCTACTCGGTAATCGAACCGACGGCGACGTACCGTCTCAAGTGATTCTATATACACTCTCCATATACTCCACGAGGAATGGCTTGAGATCTATTTTGATTCTAGATTTTTTATTGAATAAAATTGATAATGGGAATATAAGTGTAAAAACCGACTTCAAAAAGAAATCAACTCAAAATTATGAAATAACTTTAATTTCGGAAGTCGGTGTCTTGGGATCTGTATTTTAGTTTTTTGCCACCGACTTCCGAAATTAAAGTTGTTGTGATTGTCATATGTGAATATAATGCAGTTCCAATAATATTACATACCTCATATCCTTTTTTTGAAGTCGGTTAATATGCTACTTTCGCTAGCAGTCACTAATTACTTACAGAGGTGTCTTCAAGTGGGAGTCAAAAGGGTGATTTGAGAATGTGATCGTATTTTACAGGGCAGCAGAATCTTTTTTGGGTGCTACCACAGGCAAAACCATTTTATTTACCAACATTTCTTCATTAAACGTAATTTGTACGCTTTTAATGCCATATGTCAAAATTCATGTACGTAGATGATTTTTGAAAATGGTTAAGAAACTTCTTCCTTTAACTCTTGTTTGATGTTTTAGAAAATTTGGTTAAATCGAAAGGTGTGTTAAAGTATCAGGTAGGTACCCAATGGAATAGCAATAAAGGCCATTCAATTTAAGACTAAGAAAAAGTGATATTTAGTGTCGGGTTCTGGATGAGTTTTGGCCTAGGCTTTGATTGTCCGAAAGGGTTACCCCTGGCACGGAACATAAAGGGCTCAAAATCAAAATCAAAATCAAAATATTTTATTTCACATAAGCCTACATGGACTTATGAAACGTCAGAAGCTAGGTGCACGGTTCCAATTGGTCGTTTCCTATGGAGAAGAACCGGCAAGAAACTCCACTAAGGAACGAACTCGGGTGGGTTTTAGTCAGTAAGAGTCTGACACTCCCTTCCTCTCCACCCAGAGCGGGAGGGGTCATTTGATGATTTCCCACCCTCAAAAAAAAAGGGTCTTTTACAAGTCATCCTGCATATTCCGTCTAAAATTTTGCCTATTTCTTTCAAAATCCCAATACAAAATACATACATAGTCCACAAATTCCCAGCTCGTATCAGCGACTCGTAAACTGTAAATACCAGTTAAGAGCCCAAAGACAAATGAAGCACCTTATCCGCACGGCGCGAAATCAAGACTAATATGCTCACGCTTGTAATTTAAAAGGGTAAGTCAGGAGTTCAGGACGGAACTCTTTAAGACTTTGATGAAGATTTCCTTGTTGGGGAATTAGTTGGAGGAGATAAGGAAGTGAATGATTGCTAGTTAGGTTCTAAGTAAATAATAGTAGTATGTTTTGTTTCAGGGTTACATTTTCTTCTTATATATCCTTCTTCTTCGTGTCGCTGCCACGACTGCATTTCAGATCGTGTTAACCCAAAACTTCGCAGCTTCCAAGGCGTCGTCGGTCACCGCAGAGGTGACTTTGACTTTGGGACACAGAGGGCAGGATAGGAGGTGGAGCATAGTTTGTGACATAGCTCCACAATCACACCCTACTGCCGTTTTTTTATTTTATTGCTGTATGGGCCCGCTCTTGACCTCGATCACGCCGGATGGAAAGCGATGGATAAGGTCTATGATGGAACGAGCGTGCCCAGAAGATGCCAAAGGCACTGGAACTCCCACGCATCGACGAAACACAGCAGGCTGCTTGACACCGGACTCCGGTGGCCCGGTCGTAAACCAGGCGGGCGTTAGCGCTACCACCGCAAGAAGCCGTTCCGTCGAGGTAGCCCCCCACTTTACCAGGTTGGAGTAACATCTTGTGTCCGGAGACGGTTGAGGGACTTCCAAGTGAACCACGAAAGGTTACACCCTGCAGGGAGATGTTTCTTTTTTGGTAAATGGTAAGTAGGAGGGGGAAGAGTATCCTGCCACAGCTCACACTTTGCAACAGGCGTCGGCCGTTCTTATAAATCAATATTATACAAGAATGATCATGCAGTTTAAAAATATTAGAAAGTTGGCAAGGTGGTAGCGGTTCAGGGTGCGCCGTACGTATGTAAGTACCTATGTGCAGTCAGGGAAATTATTTGTTATAAAAATTGACATCCTACGTCAATATGTCGTGTTATAGTCATATCATACAACTGTCAAAGAGTGAAGAAAGAAGAGTGAAGAAGAAGAGTGAGAGTGATTCGAATATACGGACAATTTAAGTTAATAAGTAAGTAGTCAATTTGATAAACAATCTCTGACTTTCGTTTAAGTACCTATCGCCACTCCTATAGGCTACATACATGAACGGGATTTCCTAATATGCTACATAAAGAAAAAATTGTAACCAGTACGTAAAATGTAACCACGAATTCAGCATGTGATTCTTTTCTTAGTTTCATAGAAAAGTACATAAGCGGTCAAAATGTAACTACAATTTTTTTTTATAACCGACAAAAAAATTCTACGCAGGAGTCTGGAATCATAACTCAAACTCAAAGCATTTATTTCAATTAAACCTTGTACAGGCACTTTTGAATTGTCAAAATTAAATAGTCTGTCAGTTAGTCAGAAAGTTGAAGCTAGTTGCCCATTCAAAAACGTAGATCTCTATGGAGAAGAACGGGCAAGAAGCTCCAAAGAACACATATTTTGAAATCATGGTTACAGTTTGCGCACTGGTCATGTTTTTTATCCTGTATTTACTTAGATAAGCTTACTGTACAATGAATATTTAACTAACGACATTAGAGCAAGTGAAGTTTACACCTAACCCTTAAACTGTCTTCCAAAAACTTATTTTAATTACAAGGAATTAAAGTTAGCACCCAACTTGATGGCTGTCATCGGCGATAAAAATTAAAAAGTAATAAATATGCAAACGAACCAAGTTCCCAACTGAGACGATTGGCGCAAAAATCTTCGTTTAATAAGCCTTTTTATGAGCTAGGTGATTTTATTAACGATGTCTTACGGAAATATTTCAGTAAGCAATCAAAGTTGATTTCGTTTATTTAAAATGTACATAATATTATACAACGTTATTTTTAGTATATGCGAAACTTGATTACAGTTTGTTCAGAATAAGTAACTAAATCGATTCCAATAATTTTTATCCCATGTTATATTGTGTCTCAAAAATATTTAAAAAAGGTTAAAAGTTGGACACCGAGCGACACCAATCTCCGCGCCGAACGGTTAGGTACCTAGGTACTATTATATATCAATAGAGCGGCGCGGTTGAGCATGTTTTTGTACGGACAAACAGGTACAGGTACAAGCTTATAACTTTATGATTTTTCATGATACAGTTTTGAAATTTTGTACATAGATTCTTTACATAAAAATACTAGACACGTGTTTCGGGTTTGGCATATACTAAAAATAATGTTGTATACGTTTCTGATTTTTAAGATTTAAAAACATGGGAGACACAAACAGCTATAGGTACAGTGTGCTGTTTCCATTTAAAAACTTCATAAATTAAGGGGCGTTTGAAAAGGTCTCTAAGATCTTAAATATTAGAAGTATTTACATCATCATCATCTGTCTAGCCTTTTCCCAACTATGTTAGGGTTGGCTTCCATTCTAACCGGATGCAGCTGAATACCAGTATTTTACATGGAGCGACTGCCTATCTGACCTTCACAATCAAGTTACTGGGTAATACGATACCCCTTGGTAAGACTGGTTGTCAGACTTTGTGTCTTCTGACGACCCGTAACGACTGTCAAAGATCCACGAATAACAGCCGGGACCAACCGCTTAACGTGCTTCCCGAGGCACGGAGGAGTTAGCAGTATTTACATACATAAACTAAATAAACTCACGCCTTCTCCCCATGGGGGTAGGTAGAAACTACAGAACGTCACCTGCTGCGATCCTTACATACACCTGTATAAGTATTTATAATAACATCAATTATGACTCGGGCATCACCTCAGAATTTCTCTGTTATTTTTCTCTCTATTAATTCTCAAACACTACTCTCTTACTTATGCGCATTCCTATTACTTAGGTTCTGCCCAATCTCACTATCATCCTTACGCCAAACGTCATAATAAAGATACTCCTACATAATCTCTACCGAGCAGTGTTTATGTCCGTCAATACAGTTTGTAGTTATTATGTGATTCATCATTACGTGTCAGCTATGTTTTATGACCGGCGTCGCCCGGCGCTGCCCAATTTCACGCACCAACACCCGCTATATACTCGCATCGCACCAGTACGAGTATTTCCAAATATGCGGGAGTGAAAGGGTGGTTAAAGCTGTGTTAGAATGGACTGTTATTTTGACAGAATGGATAGTGTAAGTTTTTAATTGGTATTTGAATTTTGATTGGAATGAGCAATTTATGATTTTACTAGCTGCGTCCCGCGGTTTCACCCGCATAAGTCTCGATCCCGTGAGAATATTGGTATAAAAAGTATGCCTATATGTTAATCCAGGGTGTCAGCTACCTCCATACGAAATTTTATCAAAATTGGTCCAGCCGTTTGAGCATGAAGAAGTAACAAACACATGAACACGCACACTCACAAACTTTCGCCTTTATAATATTAGTGTGATTCTTATTTATACAGGAAAAAAATTTTACCAGTGCGCATACTGTAACTATGAATTCTGCACATCGTGATTCTAAATCGTAGCGCAGCGTAGAAATTTTTGGACGGTCATAAAAAAAAAAAACGGCTGTTTCATAGAAAAGTGCAATACCTACGCGGTCAAAATGTATAGCAGAGCAAATTTTTTTTTTAATGGCTTACAAAAATTTAAATGCGTGGTGATACAGAATCATGAACTGAAGTCATGGTTAAAGTATGCGCACTTAAAAAAAAAACCTGTTTATAAACAGGGAAAATATATAAAAAATATGGGTAACAGGTCAATATTGTAACACATAATCTTTCTCTTTTTAGGGGAACCCATTTTAGGGGAACCCAAAGGGTAAAAACGGAACCCTATTACTAAGACTTCGCTGTCTGTCCGTCCGTCCGTCTGTCTGTCACCAGGCTGTATCTCAAGAACCGCAGTAGCTAGACAGTTGAAATTTTCAAAAATTATGTATTTCTGTTGCCGCTATAACAACAAATATTAAAAACAAAATAAAATAAATATTTAAGGGGGGCTCCCATACAACAAACGCGATTTTTTTGCCCTTTTTTGCTCGATATCAATAATGGCAACAGGTAGTAGGCACTTGAAATATTCACAAAATACTCAGTTGTATTTTTACTTTAATAATAAAATTAAAATAAAATAAATATTTAAGGGGGGCTCCCATACAACAAACGTGTTTTTTGCGGCGTTTTTGCCTTGTGGTACGCAACCCTTCATGTGCGAGTCCGACTCGCACTTGGCCAGTTTTTTTCATAAATATCTTATCTTCTATGTACCTATATGAATAAAAAATCCGACAAAAAAGCACCCCAGACATCTTCTTAAATTTAACAATAAAGACCTATTGCCTCCGACTGCATGAGATTGTACGGCTTAGGGGTACTTAAGGGGTGTGGGATTGAAGACAGAAATAGGTCATCTTGTTTCCATCTCTTTTAAACGTTACTATTTTTGTTTGAAAATGATCGTAATAGTCCAAATTAGGTTTATAAGGATAGAATAAATTTTATAAAATCCCGGAAATATTTCAAATTCGAGAACAACTAAAGGTCCTTTCTTTATTGGGATTTTTGTATAAACTTTTGAAAGGACAGGACGACGTCTGTGGGGTCAGCTAGTCAATAAATAAAAGTAATATCTTCTAAAACTTCACACATAATCATTTTGTATCGGTTTGCATGTATAAATACTTTAAATGGTAGTACGTAATTTACCCACACTACAATTGTACAAGTTAGTTATAAGGTAAATCGTAATCAATCATTTTGTGTTTTTCTGCACTGGGCGATGTGGTCGCTAAGCGATAAAGTCCTTTGAATAAAAAAAAAAAAAACTTGAATTATTGGTAGCTGGTGATTGGTTGGTGAAAAGAAGTACCTATGTACTGTCATATTCCTTCCCTTCTTTATAAATGTTTATCCATTACAATGTGAATCTTAGTAGTGCTTAGAATTATGAAGTGTTTAGTGCAAATAAGTGATTTAAGTACGGAATAATAGGACTGTCCTGCCTTAATACAGTAATGGGTACTGGAACTGGCCACTGACCTCCGTAACTCCGTACTAAATGACAAATGATTATAGTTCTGTAAGTAGGTTTGTAAAACCATTTTTACACGTCAATCTTATTTTTAGAAACTAGATGAGGTCGGCGTTTCCTATCTGACTACTCTGAGAAGAAAGGCTGAAACAACCTCAGAGGTCACAGTCTCTTTTAAAGTCTAGACATAATCTTGGTCAGATTGTGTGAAGACCATGTATATTGATGTCTGAAATGAAAGAACCACACAGATTGAGTGGACCTGTCCAGTCAGTGCACGCATTTGTCAGTAATCATGCAGCTCCACTCAAAACTTAAGGAGCTCAATGATTCGCCCAAGGCCGCATAAATTACTGAAACTATGACTAAAACTAACTTAGAAAAAATAAAGACAAAAGAAAATTAGGAGCCTGTTAGACCTCACAAAGGTCTTTTAAAAAAATGTAATTTTGTTAATTTTAAATGCTCCGTGTTTTATGGTTTGTGTTTATTTTTCTTTTTTTCTTTTCTTAAAATATCTATAAATCTAATCTAAACATATCATGCTCTATATGACGAGAAATCAGAAGGAGAGTGAATATACCGTTTTCTTTGACTGAATACCAGTGCACCGCCTGCTTATGCCTATCTGAAGATTACACTTAATTATAGAAATTATCGCAATAATTAACAAATTAAACATTTAGTTAATTACAGAGGCTAATTCTTTCAACCCACCAATTCAACCCGCAAATGTAAAACAGTAATAATGAAGTTCCACACTGAGCTGCGTCATTGCCCCCCACGCGCCAATAAAGGCGAGGTCTAGATTTATGAGAACACACGATAATCATAAGCGGAACACAACACGCGTTTTATTGCCCGCCGGCATTCTACACTCAGCTTTATTTGCATATTATTCCTTTATTACTCTCTCAGAATTCATATGCTAATGTCAACGACGATATTTTCGATCCCAGCGGTATCCTCACGGATGTGACCCTAAAGATTTCGACACGTTTTATGTGTGTTTCAGCGGGTTTCATTTGAATATGTTTTAAGTTTGCGAATTTATTATGTGTTAGGAAGTTTTGGTCAGTTTTCTTTGGAGGGTTATGGGGCTGAGGAAGATCTCTTCTGTTTGATGGCGTAAATAACGGTTATTTAGCTGTCTTGTCATGAGTTTGGTGGTACGTATACAAGAATGATTATTCAGTTCGGTCATAGGTAGCTATTCGGCCATTGCTCAGACGAGTTTGTAACCTGCTGAAAACAAATAGTGGTATCTCCTTATAATATGGGGAGCACAGAATTACTTATGCAGTTTTAAAACACAAAAGTCGTCAATGTATATTTCAGCAGAATGAAAATCTTTCCAGTGTTTTAAACTTTCTAAATTTTCCTATTTCATAGGATTAATCTGAACCATACTTATTTAAATTACCTAATTTAAATATGAAACTTCTCGACTGCATCAAAGCTCACCTTTTTTTCTCATCCTACCCCAGGACATAGACACCGTGAAAACGCAACAAAGTACAGGTATAATGTATGGGAACCAGCCACCCATGTAATGGTTTTATTCCGAGCAGCGATACCCAGCCGTCTTGTTCGACGCACCTGTGATATCCCGGGCTTACTTCTAACCTGCTAATTGCTAAGAGGATTTCGGAATTAACGGGAACAGATCACGTTTTTGCGTTGAATACCTAATTTAGAATTGAGATGGATCGTCTTTTGTTAAGTGTTAAATGTTTATTGGCTGAATGAAGCACTTATAGGATTTTAAGGTACAGGCAGATGTTTATTGTTCCCTTATTTTTAACATAATAATTTGTGCCTTATTTAATTTGTTGATTTATTTTAGGACAAGTTACTTGGAGATGGGTATTGATAGGTTTTGGAAAGCTTTTAGTAATCTGTGGTACCCACATATTAATTAAACTTGTTAAAATAAAAATATGCCACAATAGGCAAGTTAAACCGTCGACAGATGCGATTTATGAACAATATTTGACTGAACTCGAATAAAGTCGAGTAAGAAAGTAAGGATCGCTGAAAGAATTAAACTATCTTAGTGACACGATACTTTCCTCATTTATATTCTGATTGAGGTTCCGATAACATAATTATATATGTGAATAACTGCAGGTTTAAACATTTGATGGTCTCCCATCCATATAAAAAATATCATAGCAATCAATTTGAAATAATAAACAAGTAGTACATACAAAATGCCCAGTGTCCAGTACACAAACATTGAACGACAATTGCAACCAACTGGGCGATTTTAATTTGTAATCCAGTTCGGCGATTAAACGTCGACCGGTAAATACGATTGCCGGATTAAAAGTCCACAGTTCATTTAACAGCTGCCTCAGTAATACCGTGAAAGCTTATTTTAATTCGGCTAATTAATGTCCAATTGTTTCATGTATCGAGTTGCCATAGTAAATTGTTTAAATAATAACGTTTTTTTTTTAGTTATAAGTTCTTAATTCATCTCACACTGATGATTTTATTTTGTTTTGTTTGATCTCTCGCTGATGGCAATGTATCTTTTAATTGATTACAGTTTAGTTTAATTTTAATTTATGGTTTTGTCATCCAGTAATCACTCTGGAAATGTCGCAATGTTGACTCCCAAGATACAGGCAAATGCCTAGTTCACCGGGGTCACCGTCAGTCCAATCTATTCTTGTAATCAAATTTATGGTGCTAATTGTGCCTTTTGACTTTTTTGTTATGAAAGAAGTAGGTACCAACTCGTGTGAAGGTTTCATGAGAAAACAAAATTGGATCATAGATTCGTTGGCGTTTGACAAAGTTTGAGCTGTGCACAAATCTCACAGTTATAATGACTGAATTTTTTTTTTAAACTAATGACTGAAAGAAATACAAATGATTTACGTGGGCCTTATAAATAGTCTTTGTTTTTAGTTGAACTCTTTGTTTTTAATTGGACACAACCTCAATCTTTTTAAACTAAACACAAGGTAATGTAAACTAATATAATTAAACTTTAAATTATAGAGGCTGTACTATGACACGTAACCTACCCGTACCTCCAATTTCCAAGAAAGGTATCCTGGTGTACACGATGTATTCGTAGACGTTGAACTTTGCCTTACAGAGGTCAGGCCGAAGGTTCTATTTACAGTGAATATCGATGTTCTATGGTAGACCCTCAGATTCTAGCTTCAGTATACCTACGTACAGTGTATTTCTGAAGAGTATTGGACTCCATCTTTTATTAGATTATGATGAATTAAGTATATTTCCTTTTCTGAGTGTCGAGTATTTACCTGTAGTTCTTTTAACTTGATTGTAGAAGTTTAGTTTAGGAATATCTACTTATTTTCGGCGATTGTATTAAATAAAAAAATATTGCTATATATACTAATAATAGAGGCGAAGAGTTTGTTTGTTTGAACACGCTATATAAATCTCTAGAAATACCGATCGAATTAAAAAAAAATATAATAATTTGATAGCCCAATTCTTGAGGAAGACTATAGACTGTAATATAAACATCACGCTATGACCCTTAGGAGCCGAGCAAAAAGAAGATAAACCAGAAAGAACGCTTAGCGAAAACGAAGTGATAGCACGAGCAGGTGATACGATGCGACGGGGAGGGTCGGGGGAATAAGAAATTTCACGCGGACGAAGTCGCGGGCAGTAGCTAGTACAATATATAACTCAATTAACTATTTACACTAGGCACCAAATTAAAAGCCTAAAACAAAAGACAACTAGGCGTCGAAGTATCCGTCCGCATCGCTGTCATCCGGAAACGTGCCATGACTGGAAGCATTGCCAAACATAGAAACTTAAATGCGGTAAATCGACTCAAATTGGGAATTATTACCAATTCTTAAATGTTTCTTCAATTGTTAAATTTTATTAAACTTAACAATAGAAATACACAATCCGGTTCAAATCATCTAATGGATTTGTTGGATGGCCTTTTATGCATAAAACTAAAGTGACAACACGTGTATCACTGACTTTGTTGAATTATGTTTCGTAGACACTTGAAACATCTCTTGTGACGGCAGTCCGGCTCACCTCATACTACGGTTTAATAACTTACCTAGTTAAGCATAGAAAAGAATAAGTTTCAATATTGATAAGTCAACTGTGAGTTATGATAGTTGGATCGAAGGACCTTAATAATCCTTCGATTCGAATTATTCTTTAAATACTTTTAATTTGTTCCGGAAATAATATGACACTCATGTGACTTCAAAATATACACAGACATCACTTAATTTTTTTTGGCAGATATTAGCAGCTACATAAAAATGCTAGATTTTGTTGTAAAAAATGTAGATAAAATATGAGATATTTATAGCTCAAATCTGTATAAAATAGCGTACCTTGCGTAGCTCGTGCAGCTCGCAACATGTCAAGAGTGGCTCTTGCTGTTTGTACTCCCTGTTCAAACATGGCGGCTTCTCACTTGTTTATTTTACTAACATTATCATTTTATTCTGTGCTTGTTGGAAAAAAAATTCTGCGAGAGAGTGTGAAAATATTGTTAAAATCTTGCAGGTAGTAGTCGAATGGCCACTATGCGACCTACAAGAATGTCCGGAAAAGAACCGGAGTTACCGACATAGCTTGCAGAGTAAGCAAACTGAAGTGACAGTTGGTTGGTCATGTTTGTCGAAGGATGATGGCTGGCAGACGAGCAGTGGAGTGGAGACCGCGGTTCGGCCAGCGTAGTGTAGGTCGCACCGCAGTTAGATGGGCCGGCGACCTTATGGACGTTCACATTCTTTTATAATTTCATCTAAATACATACACACAAGGGGTATCGTATTACCCAGTAATTGGGTTATGGAGGTCAGATAGGCAGTTGCTCCATGTAAAATACTGGTATTCAGCTGCATCCGGTTAGACTGGAAGCCGACCCCAACATGTTTGGGAAAAGGCTAGGCAGATGATGATGATGATGACATATGCGAGAAGCACAGAACCGGTCGAAGTGGAGGTGCTTGGGGAGGCCTATCTCCAGCAGTGGACGTCTTTCGGCTGAAATGATGATGATGACATATTTGAGTTTTGGCCTTTTAACTAAGTCCGTCAGTCCTTGTCAAAATGTCATTTTGGGACCGATGGTTAGTCACTTCAATGGCTACGACGCAGCAATGACATTGAAGGTCTCACTAAATTCAAACCAATCATTTATTTTTAAGTCAAGTGAGCTTAGAATTAAGTATATTTCATGCACGAATAAACTAAAACATTTCTAAATCTAAAAATAACTCCGCAAGTTACGGCATAAGTCGCGCTGTGCGCACTGAGAGCAAATCTCAAGTGTACCGGTTACGTAGCAAACGAGGCTCCTACGTAATTGGTTGGAAAATTCAGAAGGCTTACCCAGTTGGCCGGCCTGTATCGACATGCTTGCGCTGTGGAAATATTTGGCCTACACGCTTTTCTGATACTATTAGTGCAAATTGTAAGGAAAATTCGGTGAGAATCTGATGAAAATTGGGAATAAATTTTGCAGAAAATGTGCTAGAAGATACCAGATACCGTTTAAAAGTCTTGTTAAAACATATAGGTATTCATATCATAACATGCGTAGCAATATACTAACGAAGTTTTATCTGATCAATGCTGAGTAAGTAAATATATTATTAGATAGATAGATATGAGAAAATGTATCGTAAAACTCTTTGCCTGCCTCGCAACTTGCTACCCATTTCAGCAGAATTTCGAAACGGGGAAAAATAATTTGTTTTATTAAAAAATAACAGGACTATTTCGGCTATAATTTGAAATATTTCAGTCGACAATATTAATATTTAGACAGGCAATACGAAGTTCAAAATAAGTATAAATTATCCGAGCGTTCAGTCCATAAAATAGTGTAAGCTACCAATGACAAACACCTACAACCAGTTAACTTTAAAGCCTTTAATAACCCTAAAAGCCCTTAAAACTAAGACCCTACCATAATTAGCTAAAATTACTATCAAACGAGAATAAAACAATATACAACTAAAAGTTAGTTATCTACGGCGCGGCGTCGTTTGTCAAAGCTCTTGCGTCCAAAAGTTTGGCTATTAACCGAACCTATCGGCTTCAGCTTAACTCCTGCTTAACGTGACGGGATCATAATTGATGCGCTTAACTTGCTTTTGGCATATTCTGGATTAATTAATTAATTAAGTATTGATTGTGATTAGGTTTTGTATTAGTTATTCTACGATCGTCTGTAATTGATGTAATTTATCTCTGGTCTGTGCTAAATTATCCTACTAGTTAACTTTAATATGTCAATGCATTGGCTATAAAGTCTGTTAGTAAAATAGGCCTCTTTTTGATACTTTTGAGTCTCATTAAAGGGATTATATTTTAACAGCAAAAATCTAATAGTAGGTAGGCTGCTTCGAGGCGGCGCAGGAAAAGAGTTCCTGGAAGGACTTGGGGGAGGCCTTTGCCCAGCAGTGGGACAGTATAGGCAAAACAAAAAAAAAAGGTACTGCGAAAAATCAACCCGTTAGCCAAGCATTATCACAACGGCAATATTCTTCCATGACAGTATTTTTATTTTATTTTTAAGGGAAAACAAACAGTAGTATATTAAAAAATAAATAGAAATAACTTAACAAATATATAAACCCACTACAGTTATATTAGATTAGAGGCTCATGTTAAGCAATTATCGTTTACGGTCTGTTATGATAAAGGGCGCCCGCCCAAACCATTTGCAACAGCACCATAACCCTAAAAAAGATAAGTGTTAAGCAAGATGTAAAAACTCCGTTTAATCCGCGACCAATTCGCGGTACCAACACTTTTATCGGTTTAGGCCCACATTAAAAAAGAAGGATACCGATATAAAATTAAGTCAACAAGCTCCTCCGAAAAATTATTCATAGAAAAAGATCGCGAGGTGAAAACTGTGGGGTGGGTTTGGGTAAGGGATGAAGAAAGGGAAAAAGTTGGATAACAGCCTTCATGAATTGGAAATGTAATTTGGCGGGTAGGTGTGTGTGTGGCAATTGTTTTCGTTCTATTGCCGGATTACGACGTTTCTGATTGACGACGCGTGTGGCGTGCGTCGCCTCGGTGGGATGGCGCTAGTGTCGTACGGAATGGGATGGCGCTATCAGTTGCTTGTCGTCGTTTCAGCTGATGGAATATTGAGTGATGGGGAGTAGTCTGTGACGTTTCTGGGTCTGAAGTTTAGGTTCCATCTGTACTGGGTAAAAGGTTTTCAGTTGGTTACTATGCGAGTGTTTTTATTAGGTAGGTAACCATTTTCGTAAACCTATAAGGTTTCATATTAGTTATGTCGAATTAAATGGTGATGGAAATAAAATAAAACTTCTTTTGCGGTCGTCACTTACTCGCATCTTCTACTCAAAAAACCATGCAATCACAATCGTGCAGTTGAAACAAACTCAATTCCTCCAAATAGCGCAGTTACACGTAAGCTCCACATAATAGAAAGTATCCCCACATTCCATCTGCCATCTCATCTGCAGCTCTCGGCAGACAATCTTGTGACAGACACGCAGACAACAGAGGGTCTGTCTAGCCTCGTAAAACACACGTTTTACCGACTTATTATACGACAACGTTTTGTAAAAACGACTTTCTCCGAGTAAAGGGAATCTAAATTGGCGTAAATTTTACGAGCACTATTTGAAGTGAGATGTAATTTTGTCAGGAGCTGATGGTAGTTTTTTTCGTGGACGTGAGGACGCCATAAAATGTTTGAAGGGCGGTTTAGCTGCCGTTAGCCCGGACCAGTGATAAACACGGCGGTCATTAAAATTCAGTGATATCAGGTAACGCTACTAAGTTTGTTGTTGGGAGCAAAATGAAATAGTGTCTGAGGTACTTGTAGAGGTGATCGACGAAAATAAAACACTGTGGTGTCGGCGAGCGGGCAGTAATTGTTTTGGCGTAGACAATGTACTAAGTGTAATCAAGTACATCATCCCAATACCTACCAACGTTTTACAAATAAAGTCTCCTCGATGAAGCAAGACTTCTGAGACATCTATTACTAAAGCCAGGACAATGTAATCTAGAAATAGACCTAGAAAACAACGGCAATGACATTGACCAGCACCCTAATTGACACAATCTGAATAATTTTGGAGGTTATTGCTAATCCATTGCTTCATATGTTGGAAAAAATTGTCTGCTCAAAAACGTAAATACCGCAATGAATGTTATTGAACTGTCAAAATGAAAGCCATGGCTAATGGTAGTGTGTTACGCAATTACCTTGCTGAAATACCTCAAACAGATACTAAACTTAGTCTCTATATTTCTATGTCAATAAAGGTGTGTATCCTTTGATATGCCCAGCCAATGTTGTCATCTATCTTAGGTACACACTAACAAAGACTGATGACCCGGCCGTGCAAGCTAAGGGGCATATAAGGTTATCCTAAGGACATAATAGAAAATGTAATTTACAGAAAAAGTGGCTGTAAAAGTACCTTTATCGCTATTTTTATAGGCAGTGAATAGTTTATAAGTACATATATTAAATGGAACCTTTAGGAATGGACTTGGGAGCAAAAATAATAACAAGAATACGGGTCACGTCGATGAGTTCTTTTCTTTGCTGATATTATGACTATTTGCTAAGTTTTTTAATGTAAAATTAACGACTTAACACGATTTTCGATTAATTATGTTCGAAAGGAAATTAGAATTCTAAGCATATTTTTTACTTAGGGCTGATTTGACTAGAGTCAGATATATTTTATCTGTGGAATGAAATTGACGTTTGACATCAATCTTTCAAATACCTATTCAAAATTTATTCTCAGGTTATGACTTATTCTAGATGTAAGAGTTTGGTGTAATTCGCCCTTAGTAGTCAAAAACCATAATACGCACTAGAGCCAATCTTAGAAAAAAGTCACTGTTTTTGTCAATAAAATTTAAAATTAGATTTTATTGACAAAAAACAGTGACATTTTTCTAATATTGGCCCTCCTGTAACATTTTATAATTTCGTTTAGTAACGGTTTTACTTAGTACTTATCTAAAATTAAGTTTCTCGGCCCAACAAATCTTTAGTTACAAAATAATAGCTAACTAAATGAAGCTACATAAATGATCTGTTCGTTCTTGCTTTGACTCCATTCCGTGGGGAATACAGCGGCTGGTTGCGGCTGATAAAATGCGCCTCCAAGGAGACCGGTACACTCACACGCGAGTGCACACTGGCGGACATTGCTGTTTGGACGTAGGATAACTTGGAAGAATAAAAAAAATGCTGGAGTATGAAAAACGTGAAGTAAAAACCGATTTTGAAAAAATGCACTTTCAAGATGACAACCGCCTTTTTAATGATTAACGTTCATATGCAAGAGTCTACGATGGTTGTTCTTTCTTTGCGCATTGAGACACTCAAAACTTTGAAAACACGTCCGGTCATATTACCCTAATGTGACTTGATAAGGAATATAAGAACCGATCTTACATAACCTTTTACTTTGTTTACATCAGGAATGAACAGCGGAAGGACCTGTTAGACAACAGAAGTTGCTTTAGTTAATTCTGGCCAAAGACCGTGAAAACCTTGAAACAAAAGAAAAGTAGTACGAAGTTTCACTGTGCCAATACTTTTGTCCCAGATTGTAAATATCCGCTTGATCCTATACACTTAATTCTGTTTTTAATTAAAGTTCAAGTTACCGTGAAAAACTTTTCCCGATGCAAATGAACGCATTTACCTTACGAAGACCAGCCTTACCTTCCGGTACAAGTTTAGTTGTTACTTACTTAGAAATAATTAAACAACTTATTTCTTTGATCTTATCTTTTGTATTGTGGTTTCTGTTTTTGTTGGGAAAAGGATTTAAAGCTAGCTACTGCTATGGTTACATTTGTAATTGATACTGTTGAGCGTGAGGTCTTGGCATGGTTTTGCTTGGTCATATTTTTCTGGTTGACCAAAGTAGGTATAATTTGGTTATTATTTTAGGAAATTTTGTTGTTTAGGAAATTTTGCTGTTCAACAAAAAGTGTCTGGTTATGGCTCACAATGGTAATCATTCTCAAAGAATTACCCATTGGGCCCAACTCGCAAAGAAGAACAATTGTTGATATTAAAAGATTAGCTCAGAGGATCCCCAGTGCAATCTAGTTTCAACAACAAGATAGGTAGGTCAGTACCTACTCCTAACACCCAATTTGAGATAATTATTCAAAGCATATCTGCATGAATATAAAATTTGCAGTCCTTAGAGTCGGTTTTCCTTGCCCCAAAACAACTAAGAAACTCCCATATATTTACAACCGCAAACCAAACACATTATATCGTATATAAAGCAGGACATTCACGGCAAGTTTAAAATCTAGTTGTCTGAAACCCATTCGGCGGTACCTGGCTAAAGCTAGGTCCAAGCTACTGCCTATGGTATGACTCTGTAATCAGCCATTCCGATGCAAATTCGCTCGCTGAACCAACTATGGCTTTATATAAAGGGCTGTATTCGCGTTCACTGTTGCGTGTTTGATTCGAATGTTGCAAAAGGGTTCTCTTATGATGTGGAGATAAATATTTATCCCAATATAAGCCCAATTCACACATTCGTATTATTTAAAGAATTGGTCGCAATCTGTTGTTTCACTCTGCAAAAACTCATTTTTTCCGCAGTGTTAATAGTCTTGAACTGCTCCCGTGTTCACCAACATTTAAGCGGCTTACATGACCTAAAGCGCGGTCACTGTCGGACTGCATAGAAAAGAAAGAGAAGCGCGATGACACAACGCTGGTAATTTATTGCAAAATATGAAGCAATTGTTTAATGACAAAAAATCTATTGTTTGGACAAAAAAATTAAAACAGTAGTATTTTAGTATGCTGCTTGTAGAATAATCTGACAAAAAATCAGAATGGTTGTATGTATATGAGTAAGGTTTTTATTGTAAAAATAAAGTTTTTAGAGGTATCTTCGTGATTTCTATCATATCAAATTAGTTGTAGGTATTATGTTTTCAACACACTATCTACCTAGAATATATTCTGAAGAATTTCATATATTTTTCTGATTTAGTTTACTCTAGTCGATCATATACTTTTAGTGTCTCTAAAACTTGCGTTTTTTGTGATTAGGTCTTGTAAATCAACTGATTAAATATTAAATGAGTCCTATATTTAAAATTTCTTTAGGAAATTTGACATAAGCCAACTGTTTAAATACCTAACCGGTGGTTTGAATGTTGGTGAACTCAGGCCTAGTTGAGAATTTTCGGGGTTATTATAAAAAAATTGCGTAGCTTTCAGAATCATGTACTGAATCCATGGTAATAAAAATAATTTAAAAAAATTAAACTGACTTCAAAAAGAAATAACTCAAAATTATGAAATAACTTTAATTTCGGAAGTCGGTGTCTTGGGATCTGTATTCTTGTTTAAGTTTTATGCCACCGACTTCCGAAATTAAAGTTATTTCATAATTTTGAGTTATTTCTTTTTGAAGTCAGTTTAATTTTTTTTAAATTATTTTTATTTCGTAATTTTTAGTTTTTGCACTAGAATTTGACCAAGGTTTTGAGATGTTTTCCCTTTGACACTACACCCGTAGCTCGTATCAATAAACCAGGCCGTCACACTTACACGTATTAGTCCATATCTTGAAAATTACTGAATCGATCTTGATGAAACTTGCACTGTTCCCTAAGTTGAAGTAAATGTAAGCCAATAAAAAAATCGTCACGATCTGATTAATAGTTCCGGAGATATGCGTGGACAAACATACATACATACATACGTCTACAAAATTTTGTATATTTGTTTGGAAGCCCTAATAGATTGTCATATGTGAATATAATGCAATTCCAATAATATTACATACATACGTATCGAATTGATAACCTCCTTTTTTTTTGAAGTCGGTAATAACAGAAGGTCAATTCCAGTACTTACCTAATTAAAAATGTTCAAAGTCTAGTCGCAGTCTCATCTCGGCGACAAACAAACGTCAAAAACTTGCCAAAATGTAGGGAAATTACGAGGGATTTTTGACAGATTGAGACTGAGATCACTGTGAACGTTCTTAAAATTACGAGATTTGGCCCTCTTATTGCGGGTATATCCCTGTCACTATTTTGGATTATTATGAATTCTTGTTGTGTAAATGTTTTTGTTGTAGATACCATTCTATCCTTAGGCAACTTCGAAGTATTGCCTAGATATATTTGATTGCGTTGCATTGGTATATTGTTCCTTCAAGCTACAGAGTAGGTAAAGAACCTGCATTGTTGTAGAGTTTCTTGCCGGTTATATATAGGAAACGACCAATTGGAAACAAACTCCTAGGTTCTGACGTTCCATAAGTGCCCATGTAGGTAAATTCCATACTAATATTATAAATTCGAAAGTAACTCTGTCTGTCTGTCTGTATGTTACCTTTTCACGCCTAAACCACTGAACGGATTTCGATAAAATTTGGCAGAGAGATAGATTGTATCCCGGGGAAGGACATAGGGTAGTTTTTATCGACATACCTCACGGGCGAAGCCGCGGGTGGAAGCTAGTGTGTAACAAAATATTTTGAATTTGAATTTGTTGTGTTTGGGTAGCCCAGTCACATTTTCTTTTTCAACCAAATGAGCATCAAATTCCATGTCCACACCGCGACTGTATCTCCATCCCAATGTTTGGAGCCGCGTCCGCTATAGGAGTAAGTGAATTTTCCCCTTTATGCAGCCACTTGACTCTGGCTACAGAAGGTTTTATCCTTTGATTACACTTGGAGAAAGTTGCGAAGGAACTCAATGAGGCCCCGGGCGCGACGATAGATGAGATCGTTTCAAAACTTTTGTGTTTACATGTCAACGGATCTCGATCAGTCTAGATTGTTCCAGAACAATCGAACACGGAAGATGATGATGCGATATTGGTTTCTTAAGAAGATAGTGCTTTAGTTTTTTAATTACGTCGCGTGTTTGTATTTGGTCCTGTATGCGTGGTATATTTGATCTTTTGATACGAACATAGCATCATTATACTCAATCTTAAAAGAAGGCGAGTATGTTACTGACATGTTTCAGTATTTTATTGTACGATATTATTGTTACACGTGCCAGTTTTCGATAGTCAAAGAAGTTGAGTACCTATGACAGAAAATCATTATTTTTATGTTCTCTATACAGGTACTTACAGAATAATATTTTCTAGACAAACGCCTCCAGAAAACAAATAAATAGAGGCTTCAACTCTACATTTTTTTTAGCCGTAACATGGAAGCTCTTGTCCGTCATATCACCTGATGGTAAGTGATGATCAGGCCGAAGGTGGAAGCGAACTTTACCCGGATTCCTCAACCACAGAGAGGAACTAGCTATCTAACCTCTAACTACCGAAACAAAACAATGTTGTTAAAATTGTTGTTATGGCGACAGAATTAGATAAGATGATGAGAAGATGGTTGCTAGCCGGACGGAATTAGAACAAGCCCTACTACCAAGCAAACCGAGCAGAAAAAAATCATTATCTTTAGGTACCTACGGATCTACGGTCCTTTTAATACGAAGTGATAAATGTTTCTTACATATAGCAGTGGAGTGACCCAGTGGTAACGACTAGTACTTACGAGTTGAAGGTCGTAGGTTCAAACCCAGCCAGGCGCTTTACTTTGTGTAAATAATTTTATCACCACTGCAATGTTGTCAAAACGAAGGAAAACATCGTGTGGAAACCGGCGTGTCCTAGAACAAAAAATTCGAAGACATGTGACATCTACCAACCCGCACTGGGCACGCGTGGTGAATTACAGCCCACTCCCTCTCACCGAGAGGAGGCTTGTGTCCCAGCAGTGGGAACACTATACGTTGATTATGCTGTTTGTTACTTACTTATCAGTTATCATGCACTAGCTGTTCCCCGCGGTGTCACACGCTGCGCGGCTCCTAAGGGTCGTAGCGTGATGTTATATAGCCTATAGCCTTCCTCGATAAATGGACTACCCAACACTAAAAGTATCATTCAAATCGGACCAGTAGTTCCAGAGATTAGCGCGTTCAAACAAACAAACTCTGCAGCTTTATAATATTATTATTAGTATATTAGTATAGACTAGCTGTTCCCCGCGGTGTCACACGCTGCGCAGCTCCTAAGGGTCGTAGCGTGATGTTATATAGCCTATAGCCTTCCTCGATAAATGGACTACCCAACACTAAAATAATCATTCAAATCGGACCAGTAGTTCCAGAGATTAGCGCGTTCAAACAAACAAACAAACAAACAAACTCTGCAGCTTTATAATATTAGTATAGATAAACGATCGACTGCTTTGGATGAAAATTGGCACACAGACAGACCATATCCAGGATAACCCCATAGAGTCCTTTTATATTAGGTGTATCAATTAGTTCTCCTAGGATGCGAGAAAAATTGTGAGCAACAGCTAGTATAAAAGTAAATTAATGTTCGTTTAGAAAAGTGTGATGTACTGACACCCACTTTTATTCAATCTACAGTACTACAATTATCTTGTGGCACTTTAATTACTTTAACTTAATAATAATTTATTTAATCACTAGCTGCGTCCCGCGGTTTTACCCGCATAAGTATCGATTCCGTGGGAATATCGGGATAAAAAGTAGCCTATATGTTAATCCAGGGTGTCAGCTACCTCCATACAAAATTTTATCAAAATTGATCCAGTCGTTTGAGCGTGAAGAAGTAACAAACATATAAACACACACACACACTCACAAACTTTCGCTTAAAGAATCTAAGCGTGATTGATTTATTTTCCCTTCAAGATACAGACATCAGTATAGCCCTGGCTCTTGTGCTAGGAGTTCCTGTATCACAAGAGCCAATCATACCACATAACTGGAGGTGTTGTTGGTAAACATTTGTGAAATTGTTACAGGATATTAATTCAGATTTGTTACAGTTGTAATGGTAGGTAATCATGTCATTTGGTTTCAATGGGTTTTTATTTTTATTATTTTGCATAACTTCTTTTATATTTTGTGAATGTGAGAATTTATAGACCTTGTAGGTAGACTGTAGATTTGTAGATTACTGTAGATTTGTAGACTGTAGATTTTTTTTCTATTTTTTTAAGTACCTGGACTGGTACTGACCTCCCTCAATTATTTTTAAAAGAGTCCTAACTGTGGAGTTTATTTCAGGCTCTTCTCCATTGGAAACGACCAATTGGAACCGTGCACTTAGTTTCTGACGCATCGTAAGTGCCGTGTAAGGTTTAAAAAAATGGCCTAATAAAAAAGGTGTAATAAACATATTTTGATTTTGAATGGTTTTGGTTACAAACATTGTATTGAAAACAAGATTTCGCAATAAGTTCCGATGTTTGCCACGGGCCAAAAGACGCATGTACCGGTGTATCTATTGTGATGATGATAAGCGACATCTTCCAACAAGAGTAAAGCCCAACCAACACAAAGAAACGTGTACAAGCAGCATATTTGCCCATCGCCCATTCAAGTCACGTATACTGTCGTACGCCACGAAACCAAAAATTGCAGCAATGCCGAAACAGTCTTGCCAAGTGACTTCATTAGGAAAAACTTGTGTTGTCAACTTTCTGCCGGTTGTACACTGGCGCCAAGGTAAACAGAACTGGTGTCGGTTTGTGATTTGGCTAAAATATCCTAACTAGATTATACTTGGGGTTGCTAATTTTGGGACGCAGAATGTTAGTTGAAGATTTCTGGAATATGATGTATCCTATCCATATTTCTGGTACTTAATGGTTTATACAAAAATGTTCTAAAGTAAAGAAATATAGGACAACACACGCTGGTTCGTTTCGAAGTTTCTTTCTAAGACAAATAAAACATGGTCCTTGAAACATATGGGTGCTATATCTGTACTTAGATAAGAACAGAACTAACACCCATGTATTTTAGGGACCATGTTTTTGTGGCCAACACATGTCTAGCAAATTTCAAAACGTTTCCAAACTTTTATAGCCATCTGAAAATTATAGCCAGAACGAAGTACTTACTAAGTAACAAACTTTCGACAACAGCCCCAAAACTTCATGCACTAACTGCGTTTAGGTGCTAATTCAAGCCCTTCATTTCTATTTATGAGTCCGAAATACATCTCCATAAAAAGGACCAACTTTAGATTGTAACTTGGAGAGTAACTATCAAAATCGTTACAACTTAAGCCATTCATTACTAACTTAATCTTGAATACAGCAAGCAAGTTAAATATTGACAGGAGGGTGTCTGGTGGAGTGCGGGAGTGATAAGCCGTGAAGGGTCCAGTCTTATTGGATGAGCACACAGGCAATCACGGCCGGACACAGCCGCCCAACTGGCCGTTTCGCTCCTGTGACGTATAACTGGCTAGATTAAATGTCGTAGATGCGACAATTTTAAAGTGTGTTTGATTTCACTCCTCTTTATTGTACGTTTTGACGTGAATACGTCTTTAAACTTGCTTCCATAGTGGGAGGGAAGTCAAAAAACCAATGATAACAAAATCGGGGGATACAGTTTGGTGTTGCAGCTTCATATCTATCACCTCCAGCCTAAATTTAATTACACCATTGGATAGCTAAAGGATCAAAGAATTCATTACGCTAAGTGAGTAAGCATCTCGCGCGCTGGAAGGGGAAGCGTCGCCATTTTGAGGTAATTTTGCTGCGTATCGAGATTTCCACTTAGTATAACTTTTGACTCGGAAAAGCTACGACGTTCGTTTAACTTCCAATCGGCTGCTCTTGTCAAAATCTATCGATTGTATATAAAACATAAGTGTCAAATAGTGACAGTGAATATAATGTGATAAAATAAAAAGAAAAATAATATCAAAAATATGTAATGTCGGCCTATACGCGTTAAAAAGCCAATTCAAAATAAAGAGATCGTATACGGTTGGAAAGGGCTCCTCAAGAGCAATCGAATGGTACGACGTACGTACCGACGCGAGCACATCAAGCTACTACAATCTGTCAAATTTCTTTAATAGATTTTCAACTTCAGCGCTAAAATATAAGGTTCAAAGTAATTGGGAAAATTTGTCAGTTTCGGGTAGCTTGATGTGATCTTGTCTGTGCTTATAAAACACCATATGACCGAGTGAAGCAGTGCCGGGAACGTAAAAGAATGAATGCGGCTGAGTACGTAAACGTAAACGTAATCACGTACAACACACGGCCGTGTCCATGACACAGCCACAAACTATTTTTTTTTAAACAAAAGTTTTACGTTTTTTACAGGAACTATTGGTACATAATTAAGAGAAAGACAACTTTTTAGAAGTTTGTTCAATAACATTGGGACATTTTAATAATATAATTTCCGTTATGTTTATAAGCATCTATGTTTTTAGTGATTTGAAACAAGCATTGGCAGAAGTACTCACTTTTAGTACTGATGTTTAAGACGAGGACGGACGCATAAGCATAAGAAAAATCCGCTTATAACATTCCCACTGCTGGGACACAGCCCTCCTCTTTGTAAGAGGGACTGGGCTGTCTTCGAATTTTTGGTTCTAGGACATGCAGTTTCCTCAAAATGTTTTCCTTCACCGTCCACAAAGTAATGCGTTTTGACTGATTGATTGTCTTGATTTAATTCCGAAAGCCCATAACGATTGGAGAGAAAATAAAAAATCAAGTGGCAATTGCTCATGAAACTTTGTCACCACTGCGGAACTATTTCAATCTTTGCCACCGAACCTTCAGTCCATTTATTTGCATTGGTAATTCATAATAATGCTATTATTGCCAACTCGACAATGTCCAGCTCCCTTTGATTGTCGGCCCCTGGTAATCGTGTTTGTGTCTGTCCAAACTATGTTATATTGATTTTTGTTATTAAATAACACGCTTTAGTTGTCAAGGGACGTATTGACCTTTCGATTTTGTTATTTTCATGACCCGGGAGTTGTTCCTCGTTTGTTTAGTAAAGCCGTAAAGGTTAATTGAACGGAATGAAAAGGCTCGTGAGGTGGGCGGTCGCGAATTTATTTGTTCTGAGATAATTGTATTATATAAAAGGACAGGTAGTCAGTCACCGTTATTTTAACTCTGACTTTGCAACACTGTCAATATCACACATAATCAGCTAACATGTTCCCACTGCTGGGACAGGCCTGTGTGTGTGGGCTGTACTCTGCCACGCGGGCACAGTGCGGGTTGGTAGATCTCACATGTCTTCGATTGTTTGGTTCTAAGACATACCGGTTTCCTCACAATGTTTTCCTTCATCGTTTTGAGAGAAGTGTTGATGAAATTACTTACACAAAGTAAAGCGCCTGCCTGGGTTCGAACCCACAACCTACAACTCGTAAGTCGCGTGGTCGCGGCCGTTACCATTGGGCCACCACTGCTCTAACAATATCACAATGATCTTTAATCTCGTGGCAATAAGGTTGCTGTTGAGTTGCTGCAACTGTCAAGTCCAAAATGTTGTTGCAGCTGTCAAAAGTAAAATACAGTTATTTTACTTTTGACAGCTGCAATAACATTTCCAAAAGAAATTCCGAAGGAATTTCGAAAGTATCTACAGTCCTTTCACAGTTGAAAGGACCTTCGGAAATCCATTATTGGGTGGAAGACGTGTATTTAGATTTGAGGGACTCGGCGTAAGGAATAACAGCCGCACGTGTCGATCGATCAGGTTAAGCTATTATACGCTTGCTGCGGTGGGTCCGTGGATGGGTGACCATCTTTAGACACCAAGACCCCTCGGTGCCTCGGAAGACACGTTAAGCTCTTGGTCCCGGCTGTCATTAGTAGATCTTTGACAGACGTTGCAAAGTCAAAGTCAAAAGAAGAAAAATTAACGTGTAATGTAATGAGACGCCTTGTGTCGCTTTGTGTCTTGTGTTTCGAGTCAAAGACAGTTTATATGAAACATACCGCGGATACAGAATACCGAATGATATTATATTTTGACAAAAATACAACAGACTTTTGAAGAAACCGCCAATCATTGACATTAGGTATCTGATTAATGTGTAAAATATATTTTTAGCAACTTTAAAAAAAATAAACAATACATTAAAACAGTAGATACTTATTTAATATTAGGTAATTCCAATATGTTATATGTATTCACATTGGCTTGATTAATTATATTTTGTTGATTGAGGTTTTATAAGAGTTGTGTTCATTATTACTGTGTTGTATTGTACGTATTTATCATCATCTGCCTAGCCTTTTCCCAAATATGTTGGGGTCGGCGTCCAGTCTAACCGGATGCAGCTGAATACCAGTATTTTACATGGAGCGACTGCCTGATAAGACTAGTAGGTACTTAGATTTGACATTTCCCTCAAAGTTTCATAAGGAAAATCTCTTTGAAAGAGGAAAAGATTTTCCGATTTATGACATCCCTTTACTATTTGTGAGAATCAATATCTTTATTTATTTCTTATCGCCCCCTCCGTGACACCAGTAGCTGGCGTCCGTTTGTCTCAAAGACAAAGCTGCTTTTCTTGTCTAAACCTCCAACGATAAATCCATTGGTGTCCAGTGCAGCTTATGCGGAACCTCGCTGCCTTCTCTGCCAACACAACAGCCATATAAACAATCGAAAACCACCCTTATCACAACAAAATAAAGTCTTCACGTCCTGAAAAGTTATCTGTGTATGTCACGCCAAAAGCAATACATTTTTTGAAGTTGGATTAATGAAAAATGACCCTTATGTCACAGATTTAAAGGTGCAATTGTCGGTATAAACAATTTGCGATTGTGTCATGTTTCCGATCATAGTGAGTGCTTGTTTGTCTTTGCTCCATGTCGACTTTAACGCAAATAGTAAAAATATTAGATATTATTTTAAAGAATTTTATTGAAATAATGAACGAACAATAAATAAAACAAAAATTGTCTAATCAAATTATAATGTGAGAACTGTTAAGTGAGACTGCAGAAATTATAGGGAAAAAATCAGTTGTTCATTCGGTGTCCGATTTTCTTTTGTAAATCTGGCTCTAATACTTAGGTAACAAAGTCTAAAAGAAGCATAGAAAATGAGAGGACTTATGCTTCTTTGCTGAAAACTCAAAAAAAAATCACCTTATTTTTGACAAATATAGCATTGTGACACGAGGTCCAAAGCAAAATGTTAGAATCCATTTCTCATGTTCTTCCTTGCATCCGATTAAGCGGGAATTTGGCACGTAAGTATGTAATTTGTCTATAGAAATCTAACGAGACCGAACACGATGGGGGTTTCTTTACTTGAGGAGTACCTATGGCAACCTTTCGGCTGCATCATCAGACCAGGGTACCATATTTTTACATTGTCATTAAAATCATCAAAATTAAGGATTAAAAAAAATACAATAAATGCGACACTTAAAGAGAACAATCACACTAATATAATAAGGCGAAAGTTTGTGAGTGTGTGTGTATGTTTATATGTTTGTTACTTCTTTACGCTTAAACGGCTGGACCAATTTTGATACAATTTTGTATGGAGGTAGCTGATACCCTGGATTAACATATAGGCTAATTTTTATCCCGATATTCCCACGGAATCGACATTTACGCGGATGAAACTACGGGGCGCAGCTAGTAAAAATAAACGCTTTTGACCTCGCTTCACAGGCCCCTGTATAAAACCATTTATAACAACAAAATATTTAGTTTCCATACTCCCCAACAGTAGGCAACATACTCGTAATTAGCCGTAGGGCTGGGGCACTATCCATTGCGGGCGACATCAAATAGTTAGGAGGCGTGACGGCGACGCGTTTGTGATGCTACATTGAGCACGATTTGCGAGCGGGCGCTCGGGAGCGCTCGGCAATGCTCGGTAAACCGATTTAGGAGCCAAGGAAAATTTTTGAGATATTTTTGCAGGTTGTCGTTCCTGTGTTACGATTTTCTTGGTGAACTGAATACACAGGTGCATTTGACACAAGAGTCATTGGAGCGTGATGGGAAGGGTACCTACTGAAAATAGAACATTTCAGTCACTAAAGCAAGTCGGAGTTTCTCATAAGGACCCGAAACTCCTACCAGCTTGAAGGCTTACTTGTACTTGCTAAGTTAAATAGCCAATCGTGATATCAACTACAGACGCCAGCACCACAGATTACTAAATAGTTACTACGTAACAGATACTTCACTCAGTAGAAAATTTCCAATACCTACAGCTATAATAGCCTACTCCGTCGCGTCAGCAACCGCTGCATGCTAAAATGTGCCTAAATGCTCAAGCGTACAGTTGTGATTGCTTCGCACCGCGCGATCCCACAGCAATCGCAGGGCTGCCTCTTCATTAAAATTAAATTAACATAACTATTTGTGTCTATTTTATTGAGAACTGTGAATATGTTGTGACTATAGGTGGTAGTTTAAAATGGTATCGTTTATAAAATATGTTTTTTATAAATTGGTGCCGACTGTGCAGTACATCTAAAACATGACATGACATCTTCATTGACATGTAAATAGAAAAATGTTAGATGTTTACCCCTTCTTTTACTTGATTTGCACCCATCTACTGCACATAAGGCACCACACGGCATCGTAATACGCGTACGAACGAACAGCACTATTAAAAATTGAACGGCGTGCGCGCGCTTCGCTTGCGAAAACCGCACTGAATTTGATCCGCCGGCGGACCGAGACCGCTCGGCTGGGCGGTAGGCACTTATAGCGCGCAAGTACATGGAGTGACGGAGGCCTGCCAGCACATCAAGCTACTACAGTCTGTCAAATTTCTTTAATAAATTTTCAACTTTATCGCTAAAGCATAAGGTTCAATGTTGATTGGGAAAATTTGCCAGTTTCGGGTAGCTTGGTGTGCTGGCGTCTGTACAACGACCGATATTTATGCTTAATATCACGATGGGCTTTTTAACATCATCACCATCATTTCCAGCCATAGATATCCGATTGTTTTCGCCATGTTATCTTAATTTCACATGAATTGTCGACATGAACCCTGCTCAAACCTGGCCTCCGATCAACTAAGCTTATCGCATGCTGGACAGAGGCCTCTCCCAGGCTGCGCCACAACACCCGGTCATTCGCCTTCCGCATCCAGTCTCTCCCAGCCATTTTCTTAGGGTCCGCGTCGGTCCATTTAGCTTAGGGGTCCACGGTACGCTTGCCGATACGCGATCTCCACTCCAGGACTCGTCTGTTCCACCGGCCATTCCACTGCCACTTCAGTTTGCTTACTCCGCAAGCTATGTCGGTAACTCCGGTTCTTGCTTTATTTCTCCGGCCTCCTGATCAATGTAATTTATCATAACCAGTGATGCCATTACTCCCTAAAAGTATGCAGGCTACACACCAAGAAATTCTTTCCAACTTGGATAAGTTGGAACACACCACGCTCCGTATTTCATCAAGACTCGAAACGCTACACACTTCATTCGAAAACTTGAACAATACGTTTGTTACATATAATTTGAGACTAAACAAAGCGAAAGTTGTTCGTGTATCTGTTTAGCATCTCTGCAGAAGTTGCCGCCATCGGAGGGAGTATGATACACTGGCGATAAATTAAGAGGAACAACAAAGTTGGCGCGGATAATTACTACACTTGCGTGTCCATTCACTTGTACTTTCATTATTCTTGGGGCGCGTTTTCGTTGTTGTGTCGAGAAGCTCTTGTTGTGCTTCAAAAGTTATTAGTAGAGGTTTTTAATTACAGAATTGTACGCCGGTTGGAGTAAAGACCGCGTATCGGCAAGCGTAATGTGGGACGCCCCCCAGTTAAATGGACCAACGATCTAATCGGTGGCTGGGATAGACTGGATGCGGAATGCGGAGGACAGGGTGGAAGAGGCCTATGTCCAGCAGTGGACTGAGATAGGTTGAGTTGATTGACCCTTATTCGCCTTTTACGACACCCACGGGAAATAGAGTGGCGCTCTTCTTTAAGTTCGGCACCACACGGACATCAGTATCTTACCTCATTATTATTAATAAGTGGGTGCTAATTTTGACCTCCATACCTCCTTCTCCTCCTTTTTACGATAAACGGATCAAATCTCCAGTAAAATCTCGTATTGCGTACCAATGGAGCTGCACACCAGTAGCGACGTACCAGTAGCACGTGTACGTAATGACTCCGCGAACTGTTTGATTTAAAGTCGCAACAATTGTGTTTACGAGCTGACACCCCTGCCTGCCCCCCTCTCGTGTTGTCCTGCCCCCCGAATTAACACTACCGATGATAAAGCTACACAAGTTTTGTTAAATGGACGGTGTTGGGAACCGGTGCTGTTTTGGGATGATATTGTATGCAATAATCGAGGATTCACTGAAGGCATCGGTTTGAATCGTTATGTGGGAGGAATTTTAGAGGGTTATTTATTATTAGCTGAAATAATGACGGGTATGGAAATGGTTACATTGTAAGATGAGTAAGTTTTGTTTAATTTTATTGAAAATGCTGCTGGACTCCTTTAACAAGAACTGGTTTTAGCAGCTTTGAACAGAGAGAAGTGAAAAGAGAGTAGATGTCCCACTGCAGGGCAAAGGCCTCCTCCTTTAATAATAATAATAAATAAGTATTGAAAAAAAGATTTACCTAAATAGAATTGGCAAATCTAATGGCATGTACAGATGTTGAGTTTCAAAATATAATAAATCATGGCCAGAATTTAATTTACTTCTATACAACAAAGTATTTTTCTTCCCCAACAAGAACCTTGACATTTCATCTGAGACAACACATAAAAACTTAAACAATACCCAATTTTACAAAAGACGTCGGGTAATAAACAGGTATTTGTCAAACAACTGATGCGAACGAAGGTAATGCTTCGTGAAATACCGAAATGAAATATGTATTAAATCCAGGGCCACAGAGATTAAGCTGCTGACGGGAGATCAGATATTAATGAGGGCGAGCACCCAGCGAGAGCGACGCGGGAAACAAGAGATTTGCAAGATGGCGGAAAAGGTTTAATGATAGTTGGGGTCATTAGTTCGTGTATTATTTGTGCCCTAATCTGGCAGGGTTGACCACCAACATTAGATATTTGCGTAGGGTAGGATGTCGGAGGAAACCACCAAGAGTACAATCTTAGCCTGTACAAGGTTTAATTGAAATAAATGCTTTGAGTTTGAGTTTGATATGTTCCAGGTTTGTACTTTTAGTTGTCATTGTGTTTGTTTAAAATTATGTTTATATTTAATTTAATTGTGAAGTATGAAAGGCTTCTGAAAAGGCTGTAGCTATCTTTTTATTTAAGTCAGATCTTTACAGAGTTGATTTCAGAGTGACCAGCAGTATACCTAGAAAAAGTTATAAAAATGTTTGAAGTTGTAGCGTAAACTGAACTTTATTGTGTAGGAATGAAAGTTATTTTTCCATTCATTCATATTTGTTTACATTTAATACAGATGCCACAATTGAAGTAGGTAAGTATATTTTTAATTGTTCGTACATTCTTATCCATCTATACCATTTTTATACACATAGCGCTCTCTTTGCTCCCACTGGACGCTCACTAGGTGAGTGGGGAATCAAAGAATTTAATCTACAATGAAAGAAGTTGGAGGTTCTTTGTGCGTGTCACCCGCCCCGACCCTCGGAGCTGGCGTGATCTGACACATGGAGCGAGGAAGGTATACTCTGTGGTTTTTGAGGAGATATGAGAGACAAGGGTATTAAATCTACCTGAAAGTTTTTCGTTTTCAGGGTATTGTACAATTTTACCAACATAAAAGAAACAAAATGTTGACAGCGAAATCATTTCTTTATCACGGGCTTGATTCACCATTTCCGATAAATTAAATAAAAATGAACAGATTTTGCACATATCAGAAATAAAGACAAGGCTAACTTATCTATCTGCTAGATAAGTTCCCAGAGAAATAAGTGCATTGAATATAAGTCATTGTTTTGAGAAGTCATATCGGTAATTTTACCACCTCAGTTCCCGGTTCGATCCGGGGCGGAAACAGTCTTTTTAGCACAACCATTTTTTGAGAACGTATTTTCAAAAATACCTCATCCACCACATCGTAAATCTTCACCACCGTTCCTTACAATTCAATATCATCCCTTTGTTGCTGGTTTTCTCTTTAATAAATGCGGCGAATCCCCAATTTTAGCTCGAATAATATTGTCACCTCACCACGCCCGAGCCACAGTATTAGTAGAGAGGGTAGTTGACTTTCATAGGCTCTTTGTAGATTTTTGAATCGGGAAAAATGCCATTTGAATAGACGTGTCCTGAAAAAGATTGGATTCTGTGAGTTATCGCGGCTTTTAGCTCTCGAGTGAACTGTTTGGACTTTGAGATCTGATTTTTTATAACTTGTTACTTTGTGAAGATTGGTAGTATTTTTCAGTTAAGGGGGATGCAGTAAGGTAATCCGCGAAATTCACATTTTCTTGTTTTTTTTGCAATTTGCAGGTCAGTGGCAAAAGGGACACTGACCTGTAAATTGCAATTGAATGACTATTTTATGTAATACTAGCTTTTGCTCGCAACTTAGTCCGCGTGAAATTTCAACCCCGACTCATCGCGTTGAATCCCATCGCCCGCCCGTGCTACTACCTACTTCGTTTTGGCTTAGCGTTCTTTGTGACTGTTTTAGTCTTGCTCTGCTCTTAAGGATCGAAGCGTGATGTTAAATCGCCTATAACCTACCTTAAGAATTGGGCTATCAAACGCAAAAATATTTTTTTCAAATCAGAGTGGAAGTTCCGGAGATTACCTCCAACATAGAAACAAACAAATTTTACCTCTTTATAATATTATTAGTATAGAAGTATAGAACAAACAATCATTAACAGCGTGAGGAAAGCGGCATGTCATAGAACCAAAAATTCGAAGTCCGCGTAGTAGATTATAGCCCACCCCACTCCCTCTCGACGAGACGAGGCCTGTGTCCCACACATTTTATTTATTTATTTATGTGTGCTTGCGGACGGCGAGGGGCTTGCGGACAGCGAGCAATGGGTGCTCGCTGTCCGGTAAGGACCAGGCCAGGGTGGACGGCGCGTTCTGTTCCACGCGCGCCTCAAAGAGATGTCAGCACTAACTGACGGGGTCCGCTAGGGCCGCTGCCTGCTAGGGTCGCGGGTTGTTCGAAAGAGATACCGTGGCCTCTGGCACAGGCAACTGAAGGAACACGGGTGGGTTTTAGTCAGTAAAAGTCTGACACGCCCTCCCGCTCCGCCCAGAGCGGGAGAAGTTATTTGATAATTTCCCGCCCAAAAAAAAAAAAGGCCTGTGTCCCAGCAATAGGAACATTATAGTCTGATTATGAATGAGGTAATATCAATCAACAGGGTTATATGAGGTTTTTTTTTGTTTTTTTTTTTAATTGATGATTTTAATGATTATAATTCTGTAAATAGGTACCTACATACTTGTTACGGTCGCGAATCATATTTTGTTGAACATACAACCTGACTCTGACTTGCAAATTAAAAAACAACGTGTGAAAAGAATTTCGCGGGCTTCCCTGGTGCTTTCCTCTTAGTTATAGGAAAGTGAGTTTTGAAATTTACATTTTTATTTTAATTAAATTTGTTCTGCATTTGAATACAAAAATATACAGAATCAGCCTATAATGTTCCCACTGCTGGGACACAAGCCTCCTCTCGGTGAGAGGGAGTGGGCCGTAATCCACCACGCGGGCCCAGTGCGGGTTGGTAGATGTCACATGTCTTCGAATTTTTGGTTCTAGGACACACCGGTTTCCACACCATGTTGTCCGTCACCGTTTTGAGAGCAGTGGTGATTTGAGCGTACCTTATTTAGTTATTTTTATTATTGACTAGCAGCGCCTCGCGGTTTCACCCGCGTAAATGTCGATCCCGTGGGAATATGTATGCCCAAGGCATTAAGTCCGCCTTTGTACAGTTTTTTTACTTGTGCATAATGTTTTAATAAATAAATAATATCTGGATTATAAGTAGCCTATATGTTAATCCAGGATGTCAGCTATCTCCATACAAAATTTTATGAAAATTGGTCCCGCCGTTTGAGCGTGAAGAAGTAACAAACATATAAATACACACACACTCACAAACTTTCGCCTTTATAATATTAGTGTGATTTTAAGAGAACGTATTATCCCTCTGCTGGACAGAGGCCACTCTACTCTCTTTCTAATTAGTTATTGTGAAAAATAAACAAATATGTCTGGTTTATAACGACTTTGAAATTTATTACCAGCTAGTAATAAAATTCTACTGAAATCCGCCGAGATTCCAAAAATCAATACAATTTAATCAATCCAACCACAACACTGCCGCCTATAACAGTTACAAAGTTAAAACAAGAGTTAATTAAAATATATAGAGAGCCAATCAGAGGCATCAAATGGGAGAACTTGGCGGTACACTCCGAGTATCACTTGACGACTTGTTAATTCGTTGCGGGATTTTATTCGTCTGTTGCCCTTTGTTGATTAGAAAATTTATATTTGAAAATTTGGAGCGATAGAGTTGTATTTTAATTGCTGTATTATTGTTTTTGTTGGCTATAAAATAACTATCGTTTTAAATTGTGCTTGAGGAAAATAAATGGCAAAGTTATATATAATTTCTAAAATTAAATTGCCATTATGATTCTTCCCCCTTTTATTTTTTTTATTGGTTTATGTACACACAGCTGCATTAAGTAGTTACCCCACCAAAAGACATGTGCGTTCAAATCCGTGATAGGCCCAAGTTGGTTTTTGTATTTTGCAAAAACATTTTATTTTAAATAATGTATTGTTTTAGTGAATAAATAAGTTTAAGTAAGTTTTTTTTTTTAAATTCTGTTTTTATTATTGTTTTTTTCAATAAAACAATACTTTTGCGACGACAAGCAACAATAATAGGGTTAACATTTACGACAACTTATTCATCGTCTAAATAGACTGGAGGTTTCAAGACCGCTTACCGTGCATAAGATTGGAAGTTCAAATCCTATATAGGCACGAAATGTGCTTTTTGTTCATTATATTATTTTGATATATTTTTCTATTTTGTTTTAAGTAGTAATTATTTATAAAGAATTAAAAAATCAAGAAAAATAAAATACTTTATTAATCATTTATTAATATTTATTATTGCTATTATTTAACAAAACTATGATCTTATTTTACAACAAACGGAACAACTATTTTAGTTCTCATAAAATCAGAAATCATTTAAAAAAATAATTGATAAATAGTAGTCGTTTACTCTTCGCCGTTTTAAGTGAACATATACAAAGTTCTAACTTGAAGGTATGGATTAATTTTATAAAGACAACGTAAGTAAGTAAAATTAATGGATACCCTCAAATTATAACATCTTTCGATTAGACAGGGACCTAAAGATATAATGACTCAGCCGATAGTAGATAACAATTTCATCGCAATTCGTATGGGCTCGCTGGCTAGTTCGTCAAACTGCCGGTATGAGTATGACGACGTTCGGTGATGCGATGGTTCGAATCCGAGTCAACACAGTGGACTCTTTTTGAAGTATTCTTTAGATTATTCGTAAGGAATTCAATGTTGTAGCAGTGTAACATTTTAAAACTTGAGGGGTTAGGACATAGTGACGCTTTCTGTACATGAACATATTATTTAAGTGTGTTAGCTTATTATTATCTACATATTATCTTGTTTGAAAATAAAAGTATCGTAAACTAAATTAACAACTCCCAAACTTAGATTTATGGTTAACTTATCGCTTTTAAGAAGCAACGATAAAACGGTATTCTTTGCTATTTGACTAGGCATTACACTACAGCATCAGTTAGTCCCGTACAGGTGCCCCTGCTCAAGTCCGTCTTATCATGTAACAATAATAATAACACTATCTTCATTATGTTGTTAATAAATTATTCACGGAAGTCAGCTAAAAATACAGCCAATAATCCCATACCTCACTAATAAATCGACTGCCCATCTCGATTAACGGACCATGAAATCGATTCACTCGATTATTTTTTTACCGATATTATTAACAATTACGGGACACTAATTTCGCATCGAATGATACATCAATCCTTGCCGAAGGTAGATTAACTCCATAATACGCGGCAGTCGGTGACATATTGTATCATTAATCTGTGCCGAGGGGCTGGCCAGTATCACCTGGCTTACATGTAGCTATATTATGTGGAGCTGCACTATTGTATACTGAAATTGGAAGTGGATAGTGTGTTCGATCTTGAAAGGTAATGATTGGCCATAGTTTATAATCGAATGAGCAGTTTTGTCTGAGTGCGAGTCTCCATTTAGTTTGCAAGCTAACTTTGTACACGTTGCTCTTAAATCATCAAATCGAAAAAAAGAACAGTGGCACTCCGGGAGTGCCGACAGAAGTGAAAACAAGACACAAACAGAATACTTTGCCATCACTCACTGACATATCGGATAAATATTAAACCGAGTACATACCACGCGCGGTGTTGCTTACGGTAACAGTGGCGCGAGTTCAATGGTTTTTTCCCATCTCAAAGAAGTTTGCACTTCAAAAATATCGTTCCGTTCCAATAATAATGTCTTCATTTGGGAGAGATTAAATGATATGATATTATACCGGCATGTCCTAGAACCAAAAATTCGAAGACATGTGACATCTACCAACCCGCACTGGGCCCGCGTGGTGGATTACGGCCCACTCCCTCTCACCGAGAGGAGGCCTGTGTCCCAGCAGTGGGAACATTATAGGCTGATTATGGTATGTTATGGTAAATGATATTTATTTCTGTAAATTGGTTCAAAAAACCACTTACAATAACCCTTCCAAAGCTAGTTGACATTTTTCCACTTCAGCTGTGATGCCACAATATGATTTAAAAATTTAGTTTCAAATGTATGAACTCTACACTCTAACATTTTTGTTGACTAATTCAACTACTTACCTACGACTAAGTACTCGTATATCATAAACAATAATCAGGTAATTCCTTAGAATTACCTGATTATTTTTATATTTTTAAACCGTAATGTGGCATTACAGCTGAGGTGGAAAAATGTCAACTAACTGTTGGAAAAACACGTAAAAAATATTGTTTCAAAACTAGATATATCATCATTATGAAGACGTACTGCATTTTCTTTCAAGGTTATTTAAAAAGTTCTTTATGGATTTATTAAACCATTAATCTGTGGCAAGGGCCGGGCAGTATCACCTGGCTTACATGTAGCTATATTATGTGGAGCTGCACTATTGTATACTGGAAATAGATGGGAGGAAAGCAATCGGTGTGCGTGTCTGTGTCTTGTCGTGTGACGTATCTTGAAAGGTAGTGATTGACTGAAGCTAATAATAGGATGTCTCAACATCCAGTCTGTAGGTGTTCATTGTCATCCTATAGAATTTAAATAAATAGTAAAATGTGGTCACCTGAATTGGCGACTGTTGTAGTTTTCTTTTTTGGGAAAAATCACAGTCCATTCACAGTAATTTTACCTCTGATTTGGCATCACTGTCAAAATCACAGTGGTCTATATACACCACCTGTATTCTACATGTTTAATAGAGGTCAGTGATATAGGTACAGTCACGAGCATAAGTATGTGTACATTTGGCTTTGTTCAAAGGCGATTTTCTCCTTTATTTTTGAATGAAATGTTATATTATTAGGAACATAGTATTTTCGTATCCATAGGTTTATGTAAAGTGTCGTATTTCAACGTTGCATTCGTTATTTCCTGAAAAATTCGCAATTGAAAGTTGCCAAGTATTTACATATTAGTGCTCGTGACTGTACACCCATGGACTTATTATATACCTTGTAATAAAATTGCTGTTATTATAGGTTGCTGCCACTGACAAGTCTGTCAAATTCACAATGATCTTTATTCTTGTTAATCTAAGGTAATTGTTGGATTCCTGCTGTCAGAGTTAAAACAACCGGTCAAGTGCGAGTCAGACTCGCGCACCGAGGGCTCCGTACAAATTTGTAGGTACCTATGTAAATAGTTTTAAAATTATTTTTTTTGTATCGTAACTACAAATTCACGGTTTAGGGATTTTTCCTTTACTAGTGCTACATGTCATTGCTTCTTGCCAAATTTCATGATTCTAGGTCGACGGAAAGTACCCTATAGTATTTGATTTCGGAACATAAACGCCCGTATCATTTTTGATTGCGTTAACTTAGAAGTTTGATTTTTCACTGCTTCAAGGGATTGCAGCCCTGAGTAGGTATTTGATATTAATTTCAACTTTGTAAATCCTCGCGTTCCTGAGAAAAAGGGTCTTGACTGACCGACAGACAGACGGACAACCAAGAGATCTTATAAGGATTCCGTTTTTCCTTTTGAGGTACGGAACCCTAAAAACTGTGAAAGGGCTGTACTGGCTGATTGATCTATGGCTGTGGTAGTCATAGATCTGTGGTGATAATAGCTGCTTGCAAGAAGTGTCAAGAACAATTCTAGATGATTTTTATGGAACGGAAAGTCTTTTAATATCGACAATAGCATGCTGAGTTTCCCACAGGGTTTATATATGCAGATGCGATCCCGTTCAATCTAGGGCCGCGTAGGCTAGACGTACGTTACAATATTAATTATTCATCGGATCGAGCGAATAAACCAATTTCACGGTTCTTTGGTCGCGAATCGCAGCGAACCGCCGCGGCTTATACAGCGGGTGTCGGAATACCTGGGCCTGTAAGTGGCGAGATGATTTTCTTTTTGCTTTTGGATAGCGTAAGTAATGTGTATTGTAACTACTACAAATAAATAAAATGGAAGTGTCTGTTTCATCTGTTTGTAATGTCAAAATAACAGCTTTTTTCTAAATGAAAAATTTAAAAAAAATGTCTGACTGTTAGTCTGTTTGTTTGTTCCGGCTAATCTCCGAAACGGTTGGACTGATTTTGACGGAACTTTCACTGGCAGATAGTTGATGTTATAAGGTGCAACTTACTCTAGGTACTTTTATTTTAGAACAACTAGTATTAAATACAAATGTATAGTGCCACAAGGAATTTGTGGCGCTTAAATGACATTGATAGCGAGGCGTTGTTGGTAAACATTTGTTTTTTTTTTTTGTGAAATTGTATAATTTAATGTAAGATGGCGTCGTTAGTTCCGGTTTATGCCACACGCCATAAGATCCTAGTACAAACGCCAGCACATCAAGCTACCCGAAACTGTCAAAATTTCCCAATCAACTTTGAACCTAATGCTTTAGCGATAAAGTTGAAAATCTATCAAACAAATTTGACAGGTTGTAGTAGCTTGATGTGCTGGCGTCTGTACTACAGCTGTAGAGGGAACAACACTTGTCATTTTGAATAACATGCTTATTGGACACTTGCGTTCTCGTGATGTATAAACAATTGCAATTCTTGTCTTTTTTATTGTAGATAAAAACTTCTGTCATAAAAAAAGTTTTATTTTTAAAATATACGTACTTAGTGCTACGGTAGAACCTATCTCAGTTAAAACGAGGGCGACAAAAACTGTTATTTCGAGGTAACTTGAAATTTTACTCGGGATTCTACAGGGTCATTTAAGAAAAGTTAGGCTATATAAAGATACGACTGTTCTAATGTTACTAGTTAGGAAGCTTCTTTTCTTTCTTCCATTTTTTGCAAAAAGGTGAATTACCTTTTATTAATAAGCGAAAAAATTTACCATTATCTCCTTCTATGGGTACTATCGATGTATGGCGAACATAGCCTGCCAAAACCAAAAATTATAAACAGTATAATATACTACTGTAACTATAACATAAGATAAACATCACGCCTGTTCCTACAGGTTTACGCAGAGCAGTTCCTATAGAACACCCACATTTCGCCACATTTACCTACTGTCTCTCAATCAAATTAGATTTTACAAAAAAAAATACAAATCGCTCCTAGAAAATATTAATGATTAAAAAAACATTACTAATTTGCAGAGCACCCTATAGAACAATAACTAAACGTATCCGTTAAGCCGAAACCGCGCGATCAAATTTGCAGCGTCAGCGCGCACGCAACCGCCCGAGCGAGCGTGTGACGTCACTATTCAGTATACATACGATAATTGTACCGCAAAGATTTTACGCGGACTAATTGAAGCTAGACACGAATTAGTGTCACTTTAGAAATAATCATGGCTCCCATTCAGCGCCATACGGCCATGCGGCAACTGTGTCGTTGACTATGGATATGGATTTCACCTTACTTAGTTATGAGGTCAGGTGTCAAATTTTTTTTAACAAAAATAGACGGTGTGGGGTATTGCTATAGGAGATTTCAGAAATGAAAGCCACAGGAATAAAAAAAAATTGTTTATTGTTTCTCAAACCTTTACCAATGTGAATGAAAGAGCCCCAAAAAGTTTCATATTTTTTTACTGAAGTTTGTATGTCACTTTCACTATACTTATCATCTCAGTTCAGGAGACGTAGGTGTGTTTAGAGTTATGAGTGCCAGAGTGTTCCACTTTGTTCCACTTCATCATCATCATCTGCCTAGCCTTTTGCGAACTATGTTGGGGTCGGCTTCCAGTCTAACCGGATGCAGCTGAATACCAGTATTTTACATTTAGCGACTGCCTATCTGACCTCCACAACCCATTTACCGGGTATTACAATACCCCTTGGTAAGACTGGTTGTCAGACTTTCGGGCTTGTGACTACCCATAACATAGAACTATCAAAGATCCACGAATGACAGCCGGGACCAACTCCGTCTCGGTATGTAAAGATGGCTACCCATCCACGGACCAACCGCGGCAAGCGTAGCTTAACCTGATCGATCGACCTGTGCGGCTAAAAACGTTAGCCAGCATATGCAGGCATTCTGGAAAAGTTCCCATCTCACAGCTGGACACACGTGTAACTTAATAAAAGTTACAGCACACCTCACACCGAAAATTCAGCACCAAAATTTCACACACACGCATTTTAATCACCAAAATAAACAGTCCCGAAACTTCTATACATTCTATTAAATTAAGCCTTTCGGTTTGAATATGATAATGCTCGTTAATTTTTATCCGCTCTGGCGGGCCCCATCAATTACCCGGGCGGGTGAATCCGACGGATTCCAACGTGATGCGATGGGAACCGGTCCACCCGGGTGTCTTCGTTTTCACTCTTCGCTGATTCTCTGACTCGGGTACCCTGATTTAGACAATTAAATTAAGTTTTGGGCTAGAGTTTGGTGGATGGGTTAGGAGGGTGAGCTGTCAATATGTTGTCGGGCCGTAATGGTGTTTGGGTCTATGATGGTAAATCTAAAGTCAGGTGGAATGGCAGCAGATGTTAGCATTACTATTAGGTATTAGCCAGCGATGTTGTTACCTTAATCCCCGTCATGCCATCTTCTTGAAACTAGACAATGCCATTTACCAGGGCCCATAACAAAAGAGGACTTTACAGTTTTCTAGCAATCTTCTACAATTCTGACAACATAAAAATATTTCAAGTACAAACTAAACATACAACAGACATTCAGTTTCAAAACACATCTCAAACATTTGCTCAAAAATATGTAAAGTTCAGCAAAGTTCAATATTTCATGAATGATTTGTGTTCATCAACTCGTGCGCAACGGCGCGTGAAATCGCTCGGATCGTAGTACCTACGTGAGTCAGAGCTCGTGATCTAAACAGCATGCAATGCTTCGCTCCCGATATGATTTATATTTAGGGGTGGCTGTCCAATCGAAATAACCCGAAATAAGGGAGCAATTTTGCCTGTATTGTTTGAAGATAAATAAATAAATAATAATAAATTTATTTACTCAAACAGACAGATTGTAGTAGGTATGCATAGTTATAGTACAGATCTTATATGATAATTATGTAGTCTACAATCGAGTGGGTAAAGCACTGTTCTCCTAGCTAGGTTACAAAATAACCTGTGTTAAGGAGAAACAGTCTTGGTCCCCTATGTTTAATGGTACAGTGATAATTTATACATAACATAATATAATAGTACTTGTGCTGATGCTACAATTGGAACTGTATTACGTAATAATATCGTGAGTAAATACTAATTTTACATTTTAGAAAAATCTTATTAATGTAAGTGTGACAGTGATTGGGGGTGTGTGTGCGTGTGTGAGGGTGTATTGGGGTGTATTTGTGTGTGGGTGTGTGTTTGGGGGGGTGTGTGTGGTGTGTGAGTGTGTGTGTGTGGTATGTGTATGCATGTGGAATGGTACGCTATAGTGTGTGTACAGCGCAGAGCAATGCTCATCATGCTACGAGTATGTAAGTATTTTTTCGGTTGCATCATAAGACAGATTTTGAAGGTATAGCCGGACAGTTTTTTTACAATTAGTGTATGATAAACCGTAAATCTGCATCGTCTTGCTTATTTTATTATAAAGATACGGACCTAAATAATAAAAGAATCTTTTTGCAAATGAGGAGTGCACTCGCGGCAGTATGCAAACACTATCTTTTCGTCTTTTGGTGATTTCTTTGTATGGGGTATTGTTGTGCTGCAAAGTGACTGTTTGTAAAATAAAATGTTGTCGAATGTTGAGAACTTGACAGTCTTTATATAATTGATCGGTCGGGAACAATATTGGACGAAATGTAGCTACCTTTAGTATGGCCCTATGTGCTATTTCTAATGATTTTAAGGTAGTTTTAGCAGCACCGCCCCAACACGAGACACAATATGTAATTATCGACAAACATAAAGCAAAATAAACATTACGTATTATAATTGGATTTGTTATATTTCGAAGAATTTTAAATATGTATATAAGTTTGCGTACTCTACCAGTCAGGAGATTTATGTGAGACTTAAAGTTCAGGTTCCTGTCCAGGGTTACACCCAAGTATTTAATTTGCTCCGTAGACTTCAATAAAGGACATTGACAAGGAACTATTGTTGGTTGGCGACATGAATGGGCTTTCAATAATATGGGTATTTTTGGCTGAGAGGTTGAAGAAATGGAATAAGTCATGAAATTCGTTTTGGAAGCATTTAGAGTAAGCTTATTGGCGTAAAGCCATTCTAATGCAGTGTTAAAGCCAAGCTGAGCATTATGCTCCAGATCTGGCCATGCACTGTTAACAAATGTTATAGCGGTGTCATCCGCAAATGAAATGATTTTGGCATTAGCCATATTAAGGTTACACAAATCATTTATGAAGACTAAGAAGAGCGTTGGACCCAATATGCTGCCCTGTGGTACACCGTAATAAATAGGAAATTCATCGCTTTTGTGATTTTCAATCTTAACGATCTGTCTACGATTTGAAAGATAACTTCTGAAAAGCTCCAACTGTAAACCCCGGACCCCCATGCCTTCCAGCTTAAATAAGAGTGCAGAAACCGGGACGGTATCAAATGCTTTCGCAATATCCAAGAAGATTGTTAGTACCTTATTCTTCTTGTTAAGATGTTCTACCACAAAATTCAATAAGTCAACGACGGCGTTATTTGTTGATTTATTTTTGCGAAAGCCATATTGCTGTGTTGAGAGTAAACCAAAATGTTCCAGGTAATGTATCAGCCTTTTATTAATTAAGCGTTCTAATACCTTGGATAAAGCACTCAAGACTGCAATAGGGCGGTAGTTGTTTGGTAAATTTCCATCACCCCCCTTGAAAATTGGATAAACTATAGCCTTTTTGAAAGCAGTGGGAAAGATTGCAGTTTCGAAGCAAATATTAAATATGTGACAAAGAATGGGTGACAGAGTACTAGAATATCTCTTTAAAAATAAAGCTGAGATACCATCCCATCCAGTTGAGGCATTAGATCGTAGTGAGTTTATCACAGACATTACTTCATCGGAGTCAGTGTCATCAAGGACAAATGATGATTTTGAAGAAGATATAGGTACCAGGTGTTTTACTGGAGTTTGCTGCGATTGTGACTCTTGTGTTTTAGTAATATCATCCGCGAGTTTCTTGCCTATATTTACGAAGAAAGAATTTACGTAATTACATGACTCGGTGGGAGAGGATGAGCAAGTTAGTAGTTGCGTAGATGTATTATTTGGTTTTACGGTATTCGTTACTCGCTTTAGTGTATCCCAAAGTTTTTTTGGATTTTGACTTGCTTTATTCAATTCGTCTGTATCAAAGGCCCGCTTAGCTTTTTTGATAACTTTTGAACAAAAGTTTCTGTATCGCTTGTAGGTAACTTTTAAGGTATCATTTTCAGGAGAATTTCTCAGTTTTCTGTGCAATGCATCTCTATGTCTCAAACACCGTAGCAAGCCCGGAGTGATCCAAGGCTTTATGATTTTCTTTTTTGCTGTTACTTTTTTGACTACAGTGTTATGCGATATAGCCAGCGTCAATGTTTCAATAAGTTTGTCTGTAGCGGTATTTGCGTCTGATAATGAGAGAATAGGGGAGAAGTCTAAGCTTGCAATTGTTTTATCAAGGGCCTCGTAATCAATTTTAGTGATGGTTGATGCACTGTTGACCGCACCTCGCCCGCTATCCAGGCATAACAATAATGAGCTATGGTCAGTAACTGTAGTATCATAAACAAATGTGATTGCCGATGATTGCGTTTTCAAGAATACGTGGTCCAGGCAATTATTACCTCTAGTTGGTAGTGTATGGGTAGGTAGAAAGCCGTGGAAGGCCATACAATTTAAATATTCATGTGAGCGTTCATCAAGCGTGGAAGGCTTAATATCTAGGTTGATATCACCTGTAATGACAACAGATTTAAAATTGCATAATGAAGGAAGTATAGCATTAAGGGCTAAGAGAAACTTACTAATGTTGTCATTTGAGGGTGAGCGATAAATACAAACTATAGCAACATCGGTATTAATTTTTATAATCATGGCTGAACCAGACTGCAATAAGTCTGGCTCTTCATAGGTTACGAGAAGGTTAGATTTAACATAAACTACGACGCCATCACTCTGGTTAATATGGTCAGTGGTCGAGTATACATTATAGTTTTGTAAAATGGGAATAGTTGAATTTCTGGCGCAAGGTAGCCAGCACTCAGTCAATACTATAACGTCAGAATCAAGCGAGATGCGGTGCAAAAGTACTTGTAAGTTAGTAAAATTACAATTAATTGATCGTATATTTTGAGAAAGTATTTTTAAGTAACGGCTTGGTTTTGTTAAAAACAACTGCGTCTGTTCCGGTGCGCATGAGTGGGTTGCAGATACAGAAAACTGGTCGATCTCTTCAATTAGGTGAGTAGCGTTATTAGCCATTTGTTAAAAGTATTATTAGGGTTGTGAAGAACGATAGCAAGCAATGGGTTGGGCTAAGAACATCATTCCATGTTAAAATTGTTATGCAAGTAGACGAATACGTGTGATAGTTGCATTTATATGTGTGAGTAATTGTTGTTTGTGTTCTAAACGTGTGAAATAAGTAGTGTGTATGCGTACAGTAATTTTTGTAATCAGAAATAGGTAAGATGATAACAATACTAAATACATGCAGACTTAATCTAATATTTCCTACAAAAACACGATATGAAAAGTAAAGAAAACTGAATTTAAAATAAGAAGTAAACTTGTTTGGAAAATTGAAAGTAAATAGTCATGTCTGTTTGTTGGTACTTAGCTGTTGCAGCTGGAGTTCGCTTTTAACCACAATTGACTGGCTATCCGAATCTTTCTTAAGCATAACTCGTCCATTCGATGTCCAGCAGTAGCTATATTTGTTTAGCTTTGCGTAAGTTCTGGTAGCATAGAACAGTCTTTTTGTGTAGGGAGTCAGTAGTTCAGCTATGTAGATAGGATTGCCTGTAGTTGATTTTATGCCCAAGTGGAGTGAGTTAACTTTATCCGTGCTATGTTTCTTATTATAATCTTTGACAGCATTGAGAAAATTTGTTTTTATAAGAGTGTTCGCGAACTCCACTGTTATATTAGATGATAAGGTTTCTTTTTTAGACGGTTGTCTTGCTACGTCACGAATATTTGACGATTCTGTGACAATTTCCAGCTGTTTCGAAAGGTTTGAAATCATGTCGTACAACATGTTTTTAGTCTCATTTGCTCTTTTTGGTACGTTACGGATTTCTATAGATGTCTTTATCTGATTACGATCGAGGAATTCCAGCTTATCTTCCAGTGACATAACCTTGGCGATCAGGGAGCTGCGTTCTTTCTCTAGACTTGTAATTGTTTTTTCCAATGACAACATTTGATCTGATATAGATGACATTGACTTTTCTAGTTCGGAGTGAATTGTTTTGATTTCGGTAGAATGGTTTTTTAATTCCAGCATGTGATGTTCCAGTGTATCTAACCGAGAACTTTGACTATTCATCATTTCTTTGATCATATTTCTAATATCATTCTTAAAACTATCAAGCTCATCGCCACTAATTTCACTAGATAAGCATTTACGTTTCGCCCTCTGACTTATATTTACATTTAAGACTTCGTCAGTACATAACTTTCTGATATCGGAGTCCGAGCGGGAAGGTGTACTTCTATTGGGCGGCGTTTTGAACCAGCGCATATCAGGATCTGGTTGAGTAGACGCATTTTCTTTGGTTGGAGTTTTCGGCGGTGTCTTGAACATAATCTCAATGTTATAGCTACCGCCTCAGACAAAAGTATTTGATATAAAAACAAGTACGGCCGCTTTATAATTGCTTGTTGTAAGCAACGCTGTACTCGCGAGAAGAAGGTCTTAAGCGCCGTGCAAGCGGTGGCGCTTACGCGTTTCTCCAAGTTAATATTTGAAGTATTGCGTTCGACGGTTATTTAGCAAAGTTTTAACACTTTTTACAATTATTATAAAAAGACACAACACTAGTAGTATGCACAGTTTTCACAGGTTTTTCCAACAGTTTCTTAGCACAGTTCTTTTAAATTGATTACCAAAACAACAGTTTAAACCATTTAAATATTGAAATTTTTAAGAGCCAACTTATAATAGATGTGCACTGTACGGTAGGTGGACTATATTTTTTATTATTTTTTTAAGATCTGAGGTTAGCGGCTTATTCATAAAAAGCGAATTGTTACTTAGCTACTTATTCGAGCAGAATTATCTCATTATCATGTCTAACACCTCTGTAAACTTTATAACATATTTTATTTTGCTTATTGGACCGTTAATAAAATGTTTCAGAAAATGGTTCAGCCGGTCGATTCTGTAAAAATCTTACCGTGAAAACTTAGGTGAAGTGAGTTTGTTTTTGCTTGGAATTGATACTATTGCCAGCTCATTCCACGCTCACATCACATACGTTTTCACGGTGAGATTTTTACTGTAGCATCCTAGGACTGTTTAGGACTTCTGAGGACACTTTTTTCCTCCCGTATAATAAAATCAAGCGATATAATTTGTGTAAATGGGGGGTGCGCATCTCGATACACCAAAACAAATAAGGTGCAACATTATTCGAAGTAATTAAAATGTTCTTACGGGTAAAATTTAGTTACAGGAACCATCGTAGTCAGTTCGCCGTAAGCCGTAATAATTTCGTCGAAATCCGTAACAACTCGAGTAATTTTAAGGTTTCTCGAATGAGCAGAGTCCAGTTCCGTCCGTTCCACATTTAATACAATATTCTAGTTGTCAACTCTGAATTGAGTTGAGCATTTTATGGTTTTCGTTAATTTTGCTACGGCCATTGTTCGTAGTTTGTTCATTATATTATTTATAAAGGAAATACTGAGAAATGTTTTAATTTTGAGGATATGAGAAGAGGACTTTGTTAATGGGTAGAACAAAGACATGGACTTATTTTTGAAGTGAAAACTTCTTAAGGCGCGTCGGGCATTTTTGAGATGGAAAAACCCATTGAACTCGCGCCACTGTTACCGTAAGCGACACCGCGTGTGTTTTGTTTATAAGACGATTTAAAAAAAACCGCTTCGGATGTGTTCGGCTGTCCTCGGGATGTACTCGGTTTTAACATCCGTTATGTCAGTTAGTGATGGCAAAGTATTCTGTTTGTTTTGTTTTCACTTCTGTCGGCACTCCCGGAGTGCCACTGTTTTTTTTAAATGAAAACTTCTTCAGGCGCGTTGGGCATTTTTGAGATGGGAAAAAACCATTGAACTCGCGGCGATGTTACCGTTAGCGACACCGCGTGTATTTTGTTTATAAGACGATTAAAAAAATACCCGCTTCGGATGTGTTCGGCTGTCCTCGGGATGAACTCGGTTTTAATGTATAGACGATATGTCAGTGAATGATGGCAAAGTATTCTGTTTGTGTTTTGTTTTTACTTCCGTCGGCACTCCCGGAGTGCCACTGTTTTTTTTAAAAGTGTAAACTTCTTCAGGCGCGTTGGGCATTTTTGAGATGGGAAAAAAACATTGAACTCGCGGCGATGTTACCGTTAGCGACACCGCGTGTATTTTGTTTATAAGACGATTAAAAAAATACCCGCTTCGGATGTGTTCGGCGGTCCTCGGGATGTACTCGGTTTTAATGTATACCCGATATGTCAGTGAGTGATGGCAAAGTATTCTGTTTGTTTTGTTTTCACTTCTGTCGGCACTCCCGGAGTGCTACTGTTTTTTTTTGTATTGAATCTGAAACGGTCAACCCGGCTTAAGTAAGCGTGGTGATCAATGCTCATGCCTGAGTATGAGAAGATGCCTTTGCCCTGCAGTGGTTCATTCATAGGTTGATATCATTGATATCCGTGGTTGATATTAATATTATTTTTTAATTTATTTTGGGTTAACTTTTCTCCAACAGTGCTACGTCGTATCAGTACATCAATCACAAATTGTATACTTACCCTTATTTAAGTAATTAATAGTAGGACAGTTGAACCAGTAATTCGATAGTAGGTAATGCAGGTCCCTTATTGCTGCCTCTGCACTGAAAGCTGGGGCCCGTAGCTTTGTGCTCTGAAAACGCAATTAGAGTTGCTAGCTAATATCAAGCTATTGTGTAAGTGACCGCACACATGTACGATGATATATGCGTTTCCGAGAACCTGCCACAATATGTATGCCCAGAAACCGAAAACATTAATTTCAATTTTTTTTTTCGCTCCAAAATTATGCAGCTTACTGCGATCACCAAATCGTTTGACTGGTGGTGATTATAATCATAACTTTATTTATAAAGTTATATAAATATCGGTGTATGAAATAACCATGTTCGTAGTATGGCTAAAAATATGATGATGTTTACTATGACAGTTAACCACAGACTTTATTTCCTAATAGATAATAATTAGGTATTAGTATAGACTAATAAGATTATGTTCACCATTTCTTTTTTTTGACTAGGTTTAAATACAGTCAATGTTGACAATTATGAAGCAACACTGAATCACAAATTTATTCGAATATACAGAAAGAAACTTCATATAACTTTGACGTCACACACAAGCAATCATTACCTATAGTGATCATTGTTAGTCATAGTGGTTTGGTTCCCTCTAAGTTTCCCATACTATAATCCATCTCGTACACATATAAACAACAACAAATGTAGGTGTAGTACAGCTACAGTTAAATAAATGCAGTGTCAAATGATAATGTTAATCCGTCACATGCAATGTGTCGGTGTCGCGTCTCACGGGATTTATTGGGGCGACCACACGAGCGGGACAAACGTTGCGTTTATTTATTTTTTATTAAACGCTTACTCATATAATTATGAAATTTTCAAGTTACAAATTTTTTTGCATTGCCTGTAGTGTATATCACTGTTAACTGTAGTTTTGAGGAAGTCTAATTCATGCTGAAGACTGAAACGTCTACTTTAGTATTATTCACTTTAAAAATATTGCACCAACAGCCGTAAGAAAGAATTTCCTTTTTTCTATCAAACCAAAAGGGATTCTTCTGGTTGGTTCGTATAGCTTCAATAAAAACTTTACAATCTTTCGTCTTGTTACTTTAATTGTAACGTTTGGTTTTATTACAGGCAGGTTTGAATAACGTATTAAATTAAAATAATTTGCTTGCATTCATAATCATAATTTGCACCATCCATAGATTCTTACAATCCATTGCAAATACTTGCTCAAAAATTCAAATGAAATTAATTTGCCGCAAACCCGCCGCGTTAGTAGTTCACCTTTTGACAGTACTTTTTTACTTGTGCATAAAGTTTTAATAAATAAATAAATAAAACAATATTTATTCGAGTATATTAAAATAATAAGTAAGCAAATAATAACTAATATTTAATTAATTAATAAAAATAACAAATTTAAATCCTAACTTAACTAAAACTATACCGACACAAACTAAAATATAGCGTCGAAAAATTCATCCGCATCGCTGTCGACTGGTAATGTACCCAAGAGACTGGCAGTATTACCACGTTGTATGGCGATGGTTAGCCTCTGGCCAAGGTAAAAGCCAGCCCTTGGGTCACGGGAAGTGTCAACCAACCGTTTCGAAATTTCCTTAAAAATACCATGAGCACTCGGACCCCACACGGCTCGAGGGTTTCAACTCCAAACGGCTCGTAAATATAATAAATAAGTAATTAAAAAAAAAACATTGCAACAAAACGTTCGTCTGCAACTCATAAATCAAAGGAAAATGTGGAAAAGGGGTGCGAAATGACACGTGTCGCTGTGTGCTGATTGGTCACATCGCACCCCCGGGTGCTGGGGCCGCGTGCCAATTATATGCAATAAGGGATAAGCTGATTTCGCTATGTGTCGAATTTCTGCTACTTTGCTAGGTAACAAGTGACTGATGTATGAGACGGTAAGGTTTTTGTTTATATTTGTAAAGGGTGGAAAGATACAGGCAATTTGAGATTTTCCGAACTATACCCTTAATGCGTGCTGTGTTCTGCTTATATAATATATTAAATAAAATTATATGATATTAAATAATATTACTAATACGTATCATTATAAATGTGAAAGTTTGTGATGATGTTTGTTACTCAATCACGCGTAAACAGTTGAACAGATTTGGATGAAAATTGGCACATAGATAGACTATTTTCTGGATTAACATATAGGATACCTTTATCCCGATATTCCAACGGGATCTAAACTTACGCGGGTGAAACCGCGGAGCGCTGCTAGTAGGGCATAATTTAGATATTGTCGTGCTTTACAAAGAAAATCTGAGCCACATGTGACAGTTCCTAAATAATTTTGCAATTACTGATATAATTTTGGTTTTTATTAATTACTAGCTGCGCCCCGCGGTTTCACCCGCGTAAATGTCGGTCCCGTGGGAATATTGGGATAAAAAGTAGCCTATATGTTAATCCAGGGTGTCAGCTACCTCCATACAAAATTTTATCAAAATTGGTCCAGCCGCTTCAGCGTGAAGAAGTAACAAACATATAAAAACACACAGACACTCACAAACTTTCGCCTTTATAATATTAGTGTAATGTAATTAATGTAATGTTAATACTAGCTTCTGCTTCTCTGCTTCTCCTTTATTTTTTGTTCTCCCGGCCTACCCCGTGTCGCATTGCCCCACCATTTACCTGCCCGTGCTATTACTTCGTTTTTGCTTAGCGTTCTTTCTAACTTTTTTTCTTAATAGTAGGCTCCTAAGGGCCATAGCGTGATGTTTAATAGCCTTTAGCCTTCCTCAAGAATTGGGTTATCAAATACAACAAGAATTCAACTAGTAATTTCAGAGATTAGCGCGTTCAAACTAGCAAAAAAAAAAATGTTTAGCTTTATTATTAGTTAATATAGGCTAAGTTCGGCTTTCCCCTCTTAAAAAAAACCGGGCAAGAGCGAGTCGGACTCGCGCACCGAGGGTTCCGTACCATCATATGTTTTTAAATTTTCACCGGCTACTTACTAGATCTCGTTCAAACCAATTTTCGGTGGAAGTTTACATGGTAATGTACATCATATATTTTTTTAGTTTTATCATTCTCTTATTTTAGAAGTTACAGGGGGGGACACACATTTTACCACTTTGGAAGTGTCTCTCGCGCAAACTAGTCAGTTTAGGAAAAAATTATATTAGAAACCTCAATATCATTTTTGAAGACCTATTCATAGATACCCAACACGTATGGGTTTGATGAAAAAAAAAATTTTCTAGTTTCAGTTCTAAGTATAGGGAAACCCCCAAAATTTATTGTGTTTTTCTATTTTTTGTGAAAATCTTAATGCGGTTCACAGAATACATCTACTTACCAAGTTTCAACAGTATATAGTTCTTAGAGTTTCGGAAAAAAGTGGCTGTGACATACGGACGGACAGACAGACAGACATGACGAATCCATAAGGGTTCCGTTTTTGCCATTTGGCTACGGAACCCTAAAAAGCTTTTGTAAATTTTATCCGACATTGAATAATTTGAATATCCATCCATTTTGTATCTTTAAAAATCATTTCATTGTATCGACATTTGATTCAACATTAGGAGGCAAATTACAGTACCCAGGATTTGTATAAAGAAATGGGTCCCCGGACATCCATTCTCCAATTCAACCACATTGTTTATCGAACCGTAAAATGATGTCCAAATGGCTTATCTATTCTCGCAAGCAAATACTTCGTCCGATTAAGTTATCACAAAGTGAGTATACTAAATCCAATTTTATTTAAACGGGGTAAAATGAAGGGCGAAAAAGAGCAAAAATGTACGTCAACAACACGGGAGCAGAGGAAGGGTCAATTTATTTACGTATTGATAAACCCTTGGACAGTGACAATGGTGACGGTTGGACGGATCAGCCAGTGTAATTGGACCCGTTTTATTTAGAAATCGAACGTAATTTGAGTTTTTGTTTATTTATTTTAAGTGAATATTTTCGTTGGTCTTTTTGTAGGGTTATTTAATCAAAAATTCATCATGACTGGACGTGTTCCTGTAATGTTTCGCAAAAGGGTCACACCGTAGGTAGCCACAGCTTTTCTTAAATATTTTTTTTTGTTTGTTTCCAAGTTTGTCAACTGTAAACTTGACAAACTTAAAAATAGTTGGTTTTGTAAACTTTTAATGAAACGAGTAAACGACACAATAGCTTACGCATGAAGGTTTAGGCTAGCTATAATAGTTAGCAGACAGGTTTATCAAGAAAAGACAGGTATCATTTTACTTTTTCTTGAAACTAGTCTCTATTCTTTATTTCTCTTTTTACTATTTTTCTCAACCGAACCCTTCGGGGATTACAGGCGTGATATTACGTTATGTGTAAACTACAAAAAATAACCTGCAAAATTATATTATAGTCTTCAGCATCTAACACTGCAACCACATCAAAATATATTTATTTATTTATTTTATTCATTCATCACATACCAAAAATTAATAAAATATATAAATGTAAAAATATATATTATTATTAGATATTTTTTATTATTGTCATTTATTTTTTTATTAATTAAATTTTAAATTGGATAAACCTACTCGTATATACGAAAATACGATCTTTGTACAGTAATACCAAGAAACTTATTTAGTATTTTCGCATGATAAATCCTCAAAAGGCCAGCATACACTGGCGGCAGATACCGAGCATAAAGCGAGGGTCGGTCCCCAAGAGGTCCTATTGATACTGTTAATGAAATCCGTGACCCCCGCCCGATAAATGCGTCTTCTACCTACATACATTTTTCTCTTGGTAACTTTTGAAATGAGACGACCAGTACTTGAGGTTAAGATAAGTTTTTAATTTTAGTTTTTTTTTTTCAGTCAGTATGTTTTTCTATATATTTAAGAGATGTTGTTAATAGTTTACGCTAAATCCGCTTACAATTCGATCATCGTTAAAAGGGTGATTATAAAAGAATCTCTCTATTTATTTTAGAAAAATATCTGATGATTTAGAATTCAGTAACTACCTATCTGCCTGAATCATGTTGAGAAAATTGTAAATGAATGATATTAGTACCCACCTGACATTACCAAATTCACAGAAAATCAAAATAGCCAATCATTAATACCTTTAGAACTATCGATTCTAAAGCAGCATTCACACTATTGAGCAACTGCGCGCGTTCATAACGATCATTACGCATTCAGGTGGCGTGCGATATGAAATGTGCATTTACACATAATGTAGACTAATTGTAATGCAAACGGTTACGTGGCAAGAGGAGACTGATAATTGGCATCCACCTACGTGCCCATTGCGCTCGGCGAAAAACACGACAAATCGTTCCCTCTGACGTGAATAATAATTCCCTATTTGGTTTAATCATATTATTAGCGTAATGGCTTAATTTTTCTGCAGGCTTTTGCAGGGTTATGTTTTAATTTTTAACGTGTTGAAACCAATGTGTTTTTTACTTTTGCTTTATTCGGATATCGCCAGCTACTCAAATAGTTGGTTCTGATGTAAACAATAATTTCTGTATCTGCTGAAATTATGTTTTCAGCGCTGTTTTTGCAGCCTTAAATCTGTATTGTTCTTAACCATTAGTGCCACTGCCTTGGTCATCAAAGAATCTAAAGTCAGATGAAAACTATTACCTAAATGATTTCGTAGATCATCTATATCAGTCCAGTTTATAATGACATTCCGAAAATATAAATCAAAGGCACTATAGATGTATGAGAAACAGGGTGTACAGTTCACTCATACTCTATAGAAAAGGGAGGATCCTCTGACCAGACGGGTGTTGTGTGGCGGGCAACTGCCCATTGATTCATGTCGGGCCGTTGTATCTATGCTAGTTGCGCGGTAAACTCTGCTTGCGCGATGCAGGATTTTGCGTGACGTCAGTATGACGCGTTGTTCGCATGTGGCACAGCTACAGCACTTTTTTAACGTGAAAGTTACATAAGACCCCCGAAACGCCCCTTGACCTATTCCTAGTTGGGAAGAAGAAGTGGAACAACAAACTTCCCAGAATGAATGATAGGTACTGCTTGGACGATAAAAACAACATTACTTCTAAAAACTGTATTTTGTTAATCCCTTTCCTCATTCGCAATCAACTCAATATTTATGTTTCCCCACATTAGCATAAACTCATAATGAAATTCAAAGTTTTTCACACGTGCTAATTGTAACGAACGCCGCCGTCGCGGCGCGCCCACAAATTGTATTATCAGACCTCAAAGCTCAGACTTCTGTTTGCGCTGCCTTCGTTTGACGTTGCACTAACTCGTGTGTTGCAGTATCACGTTCTGCTGTTGACTTGAAAACTGTGTGTGAATTGTTCTTTAGGTTATTTATACATGCTTGTGTTATTATGAGATTTAAAATGGTGAAAAAAAATACCGTACAACCCAAAATTTTTTCAACCACCTACTCACTAGGCCTATAACAGCCCACTCAGAAAGTACCTTGACCATGCAGATGCAGAGGAGGCCTGAGTCCCAGAAGGGAACGTTATTGGCTGATTATATTTGTGTCGTTTTAGTGAGCACGATGCCTTATTGTCGATTTCAATCCCCCATTTATAGAGTTTACTATGTTCTTTTCACAAAAAAAAACTTGTAAAAATTGAAAGAACCCTTTTAATAATATCAATCAGCGATAAATATAAGCTGTTTTCATCCCTTGTTGTTTTCCCCTGTTGCGCTCAGATTCTATTTTAGATACTAGGATAATCTGTTATTAGTTTTAATGAACATGTCAATCACGTAAAGCAACATGTTTTGTATTAAATGTGAACTATTGTTAAAGATTAATGAGAAAATTTATCGATGAGAGGATTATTGACTACCTTTGTTGGCAACGTCTCTCGTGGATTAGATTGTTAGAGTGATATCATGAGCAATTTTAATAAAATTACGCAACAACTATTTATTCCAGTTGCGATGTACGCCAGCACATCAAGCTACCCGATACTGTAAAATTTTCCCAATCTACATTGCACCTTATAGTTTAGAGATAAACTTGAAAATATATTAAAGAATTTTGACAGATTGTAGTAGCTTGAGGTGCGGGCGTTTGTATACAGGAAAAATAAATCCAGTGCGCAAACTGTAACCAAGAATTCAGCATAATTATAGACCCCTAGTTACCCGCCTGGTAGAGACTACGGTTATAAAAAAATTGTTTTGCCATACATTTTGACCGCGCAGGTAATGCATTTTTCTATGAAACAGCTGATTATTTTATGATAACCGTTTGCAGTTTGCGCACTGGTTAATTTTTTTCCTGTAGAAAGGACAATGGAAATCTTGAACTTCATGAAAAAAATATTGTACTTCATGTTGTATCACAAAAACTATCTGTTGGCTGTAGTTGAGTAAATTTCTAAAACGCTAGCACGCCGCTTTCATTCAATTTTGTCATTCAGTAAATCAAAACAGAATTGCAACAAAGCAGGAATGCTCGTTACATGCACTGCCTCGCTTTGTGCATAAAAAAGAAAGACAGAAACTCACCAGCCCTACATCCACATGAATGCGCCTCGACAATAGCCAATTTGACACTTTAAGTGACAATGAAAAACTTAAAAAAGTAACAATTAGGGTTGTTCCCACCGTCCCATTGTACGCTACGGAAGCAAGCATTTAAAATTCCATTAGGCACTTTGAATCGAACTGGTAATAATTGGTGTAACCCTATTGACTTTTCATATCGGTGGCATTCGCGTTACTTGGACTATGTGATAACCGTTTTAGCCTTAATAGCCTAATCGATGGCTGTTACACTACCAAATGGTAGTGTAACAGCCATCGATTAGGCTATTAGGTCCTAGGCTGTGAAACGATTGGATTTTTATTGTAAGTTAAAAAGCTTTTCAGAGCTTTGTTTCAAAATGAGATGCTTTAAATGTAAATGTTTTCCTTAATATTACTCAACTTATACATAAACAAGGATATATCGCACGCGCATCAGAGTGGAAGAAAACAAAGCATTCTAATTTCCCCATCAATGGAGTGTGAGCATAGTTTTTTATATGGCCAATTAATTTTTCAGTTTCAACACGACTGGCTGGCCACAAGCGCAGAACAAAATGTGATGTCGCTTGTCAAATTAGTGACGGTTGTGACGGCCATTTTGCTTTTTTAAATTTCGAATGCCGCATGATTGGCGACTGTTATTGAACGCTCGCTTTGGGCTGGAAACGGATGCGTTCAGTCAGTGAGAAAAGTTTACATGAAAGTTTTGTCACATTATTTTGTTTGAAGGTACTTATGCAGAAAAACGGACAATATGCAAGTTTGCTGCAAGAATAACATAAAATTGTTGCGTTTCAACTACTCGTGAACAAAAAAATATGTATAGTGTATACGACCAAGGATTGATTTTACCAAAGTCAGATTTCTTTTAACCTTGGAATAAAATTGAGATCTGACAGTTCTAGTATGGGAAAACTGTCAAAGTTCAAAAATTCTCAGTATAAGAGTATTCTAGGTAGGAGTTTAAAATATAGATCAAATATAACTGACTTTGGTAAAATAAACCCTAAACCTAATATAACCTATAAACGCAAACCTTGACCCCATTTTCATCTCAAAATTAATCCAATCAGTAAAGTTGAATAGCTAAAATAATAGTTTTTGCCCTTACACTATCTTTATGGCCATCGTAAAGTCTCTCGTTCGTATAAAGCTTATTTATTGTTCCAATTAGTGGAAAATTGGCGTAATTAAGATCGGACGTCAACCGATTTTCGTCAGTTGTGTACCTTTAATTTATACAGAACTAAGGGAACCTGATATTTTATTGCATAATTATGGTAAATACGTAACTTTTTAATGTCTGCTCTTCAAAATTGCGTGTTTATTTGCTAAAAAACAGCGCTCACTCACTCTTCTGAACGCAGCGTGGTGCATGCTAAACTTTGCCTTTCTTGGCAATATCGCAATTTATGTACCTATTACCTATAATACGTCATAGAGTGTGAAAATAGTTCTGATGTGACTTCGTCCGGTGATTTTGATTAGTAGTACTTAGTATTTTTCATGAAAAATGCTCATAGGACAATGGATCACATATTTTTCTTTACATGTTTTAGTTTTTCATAACAGTGCTATTGTGTCTCGCGCAATGGATTTTAGTTATTTGATAAAACTGTGTATTTATGACACAATTTTACCAAATTACTAAAATTCTATATTATATAAATTTCTTTATAAAGATATCTAATGAGATTAAGAAACGCCTGCCTTCCTAGATGCAATCAACTCACAGGCATAAAATGGCCGCCTCCTTGCAAAAAATTCAACTGTGCGGCCACTTTTAAAAAAGGCGAGTTTTGTACGAAGCACCGGCGGCGGCGCGGTTCGATGTAATTTAATTTCATGAGTGGCCTACCAAGCCTCGTACGCTGAATCGTAATAAGCAAACTTCGGAACAAGTTTGATAAGCTTTCGGGGCAATTACCAAGATTAAATAGCTGCCGGTAAGGGCTTTCTTAATGTAAACGTTGTACGTTTTAATGTTATAGTGAGGTTTTGAGTTTTATTGAGAGTTGTTGAAGTGGGTCTTTTGTGGGGTAAAGTTATGTATTGGTTTCATAAGAGGCTAGAGCGATATTGGATAACAGAAGATTTTGGATTTCCAAACTATTAGCTACCTAAACAAAAAAGTCGTTTCTGATTTGCCTAGATGCTAGCGTTGCCATTTCACGGGAGAAAAAGCAACATTTCAACCAGAAAATTCTTCAATAAAATGCCATAAAAGACCAACAGTGTTCTTTGCTGTCTATTCAAATAAAAACCAAGAAATTTCAAGCTCAAATTACCTTAAACACACAAACAAAGGCAAGTACACAGGCATTGATAGTCAAAATGTCCCCTAGGTAGCCAATTAGTGTGCCTCCCGTCCTAACGAGCTGTCAAACTTTTTGTACGCGCACCCTTTGTTTGTCGCAAACTGGCCAATAATGGCGATACTCGCGTATTTTCACTTTTAGACGTGAAAATATTGAAAATGGTAGAAGGTTTTATAGTGGAGTGTTGGAGAGTTTAAAGAAGACTTTTGTTTTGTGGGGGACTCAAAAAAATAAGAAGGGTGGTTTTGGTAAAACATAAAAATGTGAGCCTCGGCAAACGACAAGCAAGTAAACAAAATATGAGAAAACGAAAATAGGTCTCAAGTGGATCCAGGCAATAAAAGAAAAATACGTAGAAGACTGGTGGTGGAAAAATATATAATTCTGTAGTCGGACTCCATCCGACTAAACACGAATTTTGCTTAACTTTTAAGCACATAAGGATAGTCGGTTTCCCAAATGAAAGAAATAGCCTGGCATAGTGAAGTGATGGTCATTGCAAAATTCTAAAGCCATATTTTATTCACAAATAATAACGCATATTGAGAGAATTCGCCAGTTTAAACTGAAATGTTATATTCAATCAAACGTAACAAATTGAATTGTGCGGAGCTGGTCCGAGCGGGATGGGGTTTCCAAACAAATGGTGGACCAACGAACCGATGGCACCGTCAGCTTCCTTCAATATCTCTTATTTACATTTTGATTTATATGCGAAAGTATTTACTGGAGAGTTATGGGATAAAGTTTCTGTGAATTTGGTGCTTAAGTGTAACGTTTAGAGTGTTTAGTTTTGTTTGTTTTTTTTTTACAATGCTGCTGGTTTCCGATCCATATTTATTTATTAAAACTTTATGAAGAAGTAAAAAAATACTGTACAAAGGTGAACTTAATGCCTGAGGCATTTTAAATAACTTTGGGGTGATGCAGTGACAAAACATGGCAGGTGCAACGTACGGGATAGATAGCTCGGAAATGACTATAAAATACAAGAATATTTAATACTAATATATAAATACATACACACCTACCTACATATAAACAAAAAAAAAATGTCAGGAGAAATAGCGATCATAATTATTTTCTTCCCTTCTATTTATTGTCCTACTTACCTCCTACTGTTGCCCAAATTTTTTATAGAGATGACATACAGTTTTTGGTCGTTCAGTGTCTTTGCCATCAGAAGCAAAAAATCGTACATTGACATGAGTGTAAATTTAGAAGTCAGTCCAGGATCTGACCTGTTTCTGTGAACATTGTTTTTTGGGGTAGTCTCGATTCTTAGGGATGGATACAATCTGTAGCCTCTCGTCATGTCACCTACAAAACGTTTTTCCAAAATACTTCAATGAACTCAGCCTATCGCAGTCCACTGCTGGACATAGGCCTCGCCAGGCTGTGCCACAGCACCCTGTCGTCCGCCTTTCGCATCAAGTCTGTGCCAGTCACTTTCTTACGGTGGTCGGACAATGTAGCTTGGGCCCACGCCAAAAAACTTAAAACTATTTTCCCAAAATACTTCATAATGCAATGAAAACAAAAACAAAATTATCACTCCATAACAAAGCTAAGCGCAGACTCTCCAAAAATAAACGTGACCTCAATAAGAACGCGAAGTATTAAATCTGCGTTAAAGATTACAAGCTACTTTCGTTCGGCAATAAATTACTCGTTGCGACGCCGTGCGACACCGTGCGACACCGTGCGATACGCTGCGAATGGCGGCGAATTAGCGTGACGTCACTTTGGAACTTACCTAAACGATAATGACGAAATTTAAGGAATGTTAAGGCGAAGGCTTAAGGGCTGAATAGATTTTTAATGTGATGAGTTGATGACCGTTGGGTATTATTGGTTATATTATTTTTAGGGTTCCGTTCCAAAAGGGTACCATACCTGGACCCTACTAAGCCTCCGCTGTCCGCCTGTCCGTCCGTCTATCAGCGTTCTGTATCTTATGAACCGTAATAGGTAGACAGTTGGAATTTTTACAGAGTGTGTATTTCTATTGCCTCTATGTATAACAAATGCAATACGTTAAAAATAAAATGGAGTCTCCATACAAGAAACGTGTTTTTTTCGGTGTTTTTTGCCTTGTAGTACGGAACCCATCGTGTGCGAGTCCGACTCACACTTGACCGCTTTTTATTTAATTTGGTTTTCTTGGCCGTATTTAGGAATTACAAAAAGGGAAAGGGTGGGTGGTTTCCAGGGGGGGGGAAGGGGTGTGATACGAAATCAAGTTATTCTTTTGTGAACGCTAGAACTATGTATAGCTTTTCTCCATAAGTAGGTATTGAAAACATTACCTAGCTTACCATTTTTTATACTTACTTCAAAGTAAATTATGAAAGAAAAAACGATACAAAAAAAGGAATCATTTTATTTCCGCATTCAACCCGTAAGCGTAATCGTTACAGTTTAAATAAAAAGCATCCCTCGCTTAAAACACCACAAAACTAAAACATTTATTCGCGATCGGTATTGACAAATTAAATCGTTATTAATTTGCAAGCGTTCGGCGTCAACCAGTCGCGCCTTGAATTCATAAACACTGATTGTCAAATATGTGTCTATTGTCTCGTCTGGTTTAATTGTTTTAATAATTTACACGTGCGGTGAGGAATCATTTAGCGGTGTTGGATGGAGGATCATTTTGCAAAAAAAAGGGTTTTTCCAGTAACTCATGGCTTGTTCAATGAAATCTCCAAACGGCTGGTTGACACATCCCGTGATCTAAGGGCTGAATTTTACCTTGGCCAGAGGATAAGTATTGCCATACAACGTGGCAATGCCGCCAGTCTCTTGGGTACGTTACCAGTCGACAGCGATGCGAAGGAACATTTGGACGCCATATTTTATTTTGTTAATAGTTTTAGTTAGGTTACGATATTATATTTTAATTTTAATAGTTTGTTAGTTTATTTAGTATTAGAAGCTTGTCCATTTAATAAATAAAGGATATTTATAACACAAGGCATCTTAACGTATGTGGTTGCAATCCAGTATATATTTATTTATTTATTAACACTTTATGCACAAGTAAAAGAAATACTGTACAAAGGCGGACTTAATGCCCGAGGCATTTTCTACCAGTCAACCTTAACCTTAATAAACACAGAAGATTAGAATTTTCATAATCATAATAATCATATATTTGCAATAGGTATTATTAGTGTTGGGCTTAAATTCAGTAATTAAAAGTATATAGTCAGACATTTGACATGCTAGAGTATAATTAATCTAATACTTGATTTGATAGGTCTCTTGATTGCCAAGCTTGCGCTGTCTCCTTTACATTATTGCCAATGTAGATGTAGTTACATTATGATTGACGTCACTACGTCTAACGACCCCAACACCCAACAATAATCTTATCACCCGCCCAACTCCCAAAACGCAAATTATTCGTACAATCCTTGCGGCCCAAAATCACAGAATATGCATAATTTAGATTTTCACAGCGCAATCTAGTACGTAGACAAAGCAAAACAGTGTGTAATGATGAAAGTTAAACTGGTTCGTCACAATTGTCAGCCGCTACGAATATTTGCATACAGCCCGCGGGACTCCGGGCGGGTTGATAGTTTGCACTTAACTACTTACTTTCATTTACGACTCATGTGTGTTTCTCAGAGTTGCTGATTTTTTGGGTGTTTGTTTGAATATGCTTTGAGTTTATGCTTAGGTTCAGTTAATAAGAGTAGATTGTATATAATTCACAGGTATTTTACTCCCTTTGACAATTTTTTTTTGCGTTCTAGGAAAAAAAATCACACTACTATTATACACTAATATTATAAAGGCGAAAGCTTGTGTGTGTGTATTTGACGATGCTAGAACCAGAGTGATCTAAGTGACATTTTTGGCAAAAATGTTTTTTTTACACAATTGCATGGAAAAATCATTTTTGCCAAAAATGTCACTTAGATCACTCTGGTTCTAGCATCGTCATTTATTCTTTATACATTTGTCGTAGATAACTCCAACTCATAATTTTTAAAAATGTTTTTTTTTACACAATTGCATGGAAAAACCATTTTTGCCAAAAATGTCACTTAGATCACTCTGGTTCTAGCATCGTCATTTATATGTTTGTTACTTCTTCACACTCAAACGGCTGGATCAATCACACTAATATTATAAAGGCGAAAGTTTGTGAGTGTGTGTGGGGGTGTGTTTATATGTTTGTTACTTCTTCACGCTCAAACGGCTGGATCAATCACACTAATATTATAAAGGCGAAAGTTTGCGAGTGTGTGTGGGGGTGTGTTTATATGTTTGTTACTTCTTCACGCTCAAACGGCTGGATCAATCACACTAATATTATAAAGGCGAAAGTTTGCGAGTGTGTGTGGGGGTGTGTTTATATGTTTGTTACTTCTTCACGCTCAAACGGCTAGATCAATCACACTAATATTATAAAGGCGAAAGTTTGTGAGTGTGTGTGGGGGTGTGTTTATATGTTTGTTACTTCTTCACGCTCAAACGGCTGGATCAATCACACTAATATTATAAAGGCGAAAGTTTGCGAGTGTGTGTGGGGGTGTGTTTATATGTTTGTTACTTCTTCACGCTCAAACGGCTAGATCAATCACACTAATATTATAAAGGCGAAAGTTTGCGAGTGTGTGTGGGGGTGTGTTTATATGTTTGTTACTTCTTCACGCTCAAACGGCTAGATCAATCACACTAATATTATAAAGGCGAATTTTGCGAGTGTGTGTGGGGGTGTGTTTATATGTTTGTTACTTCTTCACGCTCAGCATATTAAAATCTCATAAATATTTTATTACCTCTGGTCAATCGAACGTTTTCTAGCCAACCCGAAATCCTTCTGCCAGTTAAGTGTATAAAGTACCTAACTCTTTATACTTTTCAGAAATATGTATTTTTCGAAACTGTTTCCGCAGTGCTACAGTCATGTGGACCTAGCAGCTATGCCCAGGTCGATGTAGGGTAGGTAACGAAATCCTAATGGAAAACCTGCCACCCTCTTCGAAATCTATATATATAAAATGGTAAACTGACTGACTGACTGATTGTTGATATATCAACGCACAGCCCAAACCGCTGATCCTAGAGACATGAAACTTGGAAGGTGTGTTCTTTGTGAAGAGTAAGTATCCACTAAGAAAGGATTTTCGGGAATTCTACCCCTAAAGGGATGAAATAGGGGATGGAAGTTTATATGAAAGTCCGTCAGTTTTGAAGTTAGGATCTTCAAATTTTGTTTTTAAGCTGAGGGTTGAAAATTAATTTACACGTATCTCAGAGTTTTTGACAATTCTACCCCCGAAGGGTTAAAAAGGGGGATGAAGTTGTGTATGGAAAGTCCTTAATTTTCGAAGGAAAAATTACTAAATTAATTATCTAGGCTTATGGTTGGAAGGTAACGCAACAGTGTTGTTAGAATTTCAACCCTTAAGGGGGTGAAAAGGGGGATGAAATTTTGTTTTTAATTATTTAATCTATCAACACACAGCCCAAACCGCTGGTCCTAGAGACATGAAACTTGGAGGGTGTGTTCTTTGTGAAGAGTAAGTATCCATTAAGAAAGGAATTTTGGGAATTCAACCTTTATGGAGGTGAAAAGGGGGGATTTTGTTTGTATGAAAAATCTTATTCCTTGAGTTTATAACCTTGAAACTTGGCACGGATACTTATCTAAGTAAATTATGAAGTTTGGCATTTTTCGTTTTTCTAAACTACCCTCTAAAGGGGGATTGGGGGGTGTCAAAATTTGTATGAAAGAATTTTATCACACTGTCCGATTAACTCGAAACTGAGTATGTAAACTTAAAACTAAAAATAAAGAATAATGTGTACCTATCAGGGTTTTTCGAAAATCTACCCCTAACTGCATGAAAAATAGTAGTTAATTTTACTGGGGAGGATTTTACTGCGTGCCTTGATTAGCTCGAAAATTGGTATAAATAATCTTTGAGTCAAGTTATGAACAATCTTAAAAACGATTTTTCAAAATTCCACCCCTATAAGGGCGAACTGCGGGGATACAGATAAAATAAAAATAAACTGAAACCTTGGCAAGAATACTATCTAAGTACCTAAATTGTGAAGTTTGTAATTTTTTGTTTTTCTAAACTACCCCCTATAAGGGGAGTGTCAAAAATTTGTAACGAAGAATTTTAACGTGCAATTCGATTAATTTTAAACTCTGTATTTATACCTACTCATGACCAAAAATAAAGAATAACGTATCAGGGTTTTTCGATAATCTACCCCTAACAGGGTGAAGAGGGGTAGTCAATTTCACAGGAGAGTACTTAATTACGTGGCTTGATTAACTGGACAATTGGTATAAATAATCCTTAAGTCATAGAAACATCCCAGACGATTTTTCAAAATTCCATCCGTATGGGGATAAAAAAGGGGATACCTACAGTTTATATGAAAAATCTTATTTATTTGGGTTATAAACTTTGTAGACTTCCAAAAAAAATACTGCAAAGTGAAAAATAACTTTAATTTCGGAAATCGGTGTCTTTAGATCTGTATTTTAGTTTTTTTCCACCGACTTGCGGGGTGTTATAACTTTGACGTGTCTGTGTGTGTGTGTGTGTGTGTCTGTGGCATCGTAGCTCCCGAACGGATGAACCGAATTTGATTTTGTTTTTTTGTTTGAAAGGTGAATTAGTTAGTGGGTCTGTTTATGATTTATCTAAGTTACAATAGCCTAATTTCAACTTGCTCATCGCCTTTACCAAAATATTGCTTTTCCCGATGCAGGGACATTAATTGTTTAGGAGTTCTCCTGGTATTTCACCATCAGCTCCAATTCACCCTTTGCATTGTGACGAGCATAAATTGCTTAGCAACCATATTAAAGTAATCGAATCGCAACCCGTGAAATACTTATTATTGAGTAGTTCCGGTGGCCATCTGTGGTCTTCATCATCAGTTCCACTTCACCAAATAGTGCTTTTCGAGAGCAAATGCACGAGTTACTATAAAAAATACCCAAATCGGTGCGCCTATAATATTTGAAGAGTTCCTTCGATTTCTCCAGCCACCTGCAAAGTATACCCATTCAAACAAAAAAATATTTTTTCAAATCGGTCTAGCCGTCTTCGAGTACCTAATCAGAATTTTATATAAAAAAAAGAGATTCCGATGAACTGAGAACCTCCTCCTTTTTTGAAGTCGGTTAAAAATAAAAAAGTGTGTTTTAGGATTTTTCAAAAATCGACTCCTACCAAGGTGGAAAAGGGTAATAAAGTTTAAGGGTTGGATTTTACAGCCTGCTTCCATTTACTTACTCGAAAATGAGTATGGGTCAAGTTATGAACACATCCCAAACAATTTTTCAAAATTCCACCCCCGTGGGGGGGGTGAAAATCGGGGATACAGTTTATTTGAAAAATACAAAAACCCTTTGATCTATAAACTTGGCTCGAATACTTATTTATCTAAATAAATGATAAGATCATAAACGTATTACATATTTTCGAAATATTTAGACGAAAGTACGAATTTCACGCGGACGAAGTCGCGGGCAGAAGCTAGTTGTTAATATACACAGATCGATGTCTCAAAAGATCTCAGCTGCAAATAATGCAGTGAGAACTTAAAGATACAAAATACGGGATTATGTTAATTTTAAGCTACTTTACCATTCAAATCCTATCTCGGGGTGTCTGGATTCGGCTCTCAGAATTCGTGAGTTTCGTACCTGTCGGTTTACTCTTAAGAATATTGTTGAGTATCGGGTGTTTACTTTGCTTAAGATATACGGAATTACGAGCAAAGTAATGTTTCAATTGGTAAGAAAAACTTCCTAGATTTCAATTCAATTATTCGAATGGGTAGCTTCGAATAGAAACGAAAAAAAAAAAACAAACATGACATACATGTTGTAACAATGATGTTTTGGACCGCTGCACTTTAATCATCAATTTCCACCATCACTCCTGCCATAGTAATTCAAACAATGACTAAACATTTTAAACCAATCTAAAAATGTCCTATACCGTAACTAAATACATTAAAAAATAAATAAAATAACTTATTTGGTGACCCTTTAATTTTTTCACATGGGTTTTTCGTTGACCCGTGCGAGGGGTGCTATCCTTAGGGTCCGGTTCTATGGTCACCCCGTCACCCCGTCACTGGTAGTTATACGCGTCACTTCACACATTACAAGGGTTGGTGATTGGCCACGTTTCTCTAGACCTTCGTTATTTTATTTAGTTATTAACTTTTGTTCGGTGATCTCGTCACGGTGCTTTCTGATCTTTGTCGCTTGACTCGTTTTGGGGCGTTGATTTTCGGTAATTTTGTGGGGTTTTGTTTAAAAATTAGTCCTTTGTATATTATTATTTTTGTAAGCCTGAGAAATATTTATGAATTCCTTTATCAATCCTTACCAATTCAAAAAATACTTTCTCCCGATTTGTACCTTAAAAATGTTCTATTTTTAGGCTGATATAATTTTCAGGATTCTAAAAATATAAATTCTTTTAATAGATCTACTAGGTGTCTACAACTAAAAGCTTCTTTAAATAAGATTATTTTTTTCTATAAAAAAAGGTGTGCTATTTATAGGTTTGTAAAACGGTATAATGATGTCGGAGCTTAAAAAAACTTTATGCTTAGCTGATGGGCTTTGGCAAGCTTATAAATTATGAATCCATGTTTTATTTATTAATCGAAAGCTTTCTCAATAAGGGTGCTCAAAAGGCGAACCCTTCCGGATAAAGTTGGTTTTAGAATTTTTTTATTTTAGAATCTTTTAATATAGAAAATGTAACGTACCTACTAAAAGACAAGCTTTTTAAATCGTTTCTTTAACTATCTCCGTTCAATCGAGTGGAAAGACTCAGTTATCAATTCCCTATATCGAGAGATGAGTTTCCATAATGATGGCAATATGGAGCTCGCCGTGTATCTCCGCTTATGTGGTGGTGCAAGTTGTAAGATGAAGAGTGTTACTCAGGAAAAGAAACTCTTGTACAAGATTGCCATTAATCGGTTGGGGGAATGTTTTAAACACATACAGGGTTTTCAATATTTGAATAGAAATAAAAACACATTGGAGGTTTACAGTTAGGTTGTATTTTCTATTTTTGTAGAAAAATCGCGCCATTGACAATCTAATATGGCCGCCATCGGCTGTCAAAGATACCTTGTCCCTCGTCAGAAAAACCATATCTTTTTTGGCAATCGAAAGGTTGGTAACATTTTTCCAAACTTGAACTTGAATGGTTTGAAAAATGTTCTAAGAAACCTCCCTCCTTCCTCTTTCCTCCTGCCTCCCTTGGTGCTTAAGATCAAGTTTCTCTACCTTTAATAGCTACCCTGTTCTAAACTGATCCATCTCAATAAGTCACCCTGTTTTACCTATAGCAGGATGTTGACAGCATTATTTTTTAGACCCCATTTTGTAGATGAAAGTGTGAAACAGAGCAGATTTTTTATCCACCTTGGACCACGCGCAGTCTTAAGCCGGTCATTTGGCCGTAATAATCGTCCAGTGTGCACGTGAAAGAAACAGGCGGGGCGTCCACCCTTTATTATCTTCATTCGCGTGTAATTGGACAAGACGCGTCCAGGACAGTTAGCCAGTGTGCAGCGGGGAAGGTTCAAACGGATTTATACTTTTGAGGGTTTAGAGATATACGCTATACTTAGATGTAATGTTAAAAGATATAAATGTTTAAGTTTGGGTTTCTAGGCGTGTGTAGTCGCGATAAGCCAGAGGAACATAATTTTGTTACTAGGCAGGTATTTGAAATAAAAGTTTGCTGAGTCCAAAAGTAAATTTAAAATCTATAATTAATGTTATACTAAATTTTTGATCCATTTTAAGTTAAGGTCTTACCTTTTCGCTCAATATTCACCATTACGATATTTGTCATTATGCTTTCGACAAGTTCTTATTATTATTTTTTTCAGATTTTCAATAATTGCATAACAGATTTAGGCAATTTTAAAACTCAATTTAAATACCAATTTTAATGGCAACATGAAAACATTGCCAAGCACTTACCGGAACCCTTACGCAGCAAACATGGCAACTACCATGCAGCTTAAACTGAATTAAACATTACATTTGATAGATACGAGTACGCAAGTAAGAGCGATTCCATTACTCGCACGCAATCTAAGTTGCAAGTTGTGGGTCACAGCTTAAGTTCAAGTTAGATGGCTCTTACGTTTGATCAGATTGAAACTGTTGAAGATGCTTTTACGTTATGAGTTTAGGAGATCCTTTGTTTAGCTGACTTGCAATCTTGGATTATTAAGTTTGGGAGTGGATTTCAATTAATTTGGAAATAGTTCCTTCAAGGCTACAAGTGATATAAATGCGAAAACACACTTATCTTTAACCGGTTTGGAAAAAAAATATACCTTGGCAGGGGCCAAGTGTAGTAAGTGTAATATACATAGACCGGAGAGTGAAATAGGCTAGTTTTTATCCCGGTATATGTACGGTTTCTGTGGACTACGAGATCGAAACCGGGTAAAAACTAGTTATCATCATCATCTACCTAGCCTTTCCCCAACTATGTTGGGATTGACTTCCAGTCTAACCGGATGCACCTGAGTACCAGTATTGTACATGGAGTGACTGCCTATCTGACCTCCACAACCCAATTACTGAGTATCGTACCCCATGGTAAGACTGGTTGTTAGACTTTCGGGCCTACGACGGCCCGTTACGACTGTCAAAGATCCACAAAAAGCTAGTCATTATACATATCCAAAATATCTGTCAATGATACACAGGATTCATTTACAGAGAATCTTTATAAAGTTCAAAGTATCAGTTCTCATTACTCTATTTATTTACACTGTAGTTTAAAAAGCGTAACAAACACAAAAGAGTGCAATGTTATAATATCACTAGTTTTGTTAATCTTCAACGAGGGGGATAAAGCCGCGTGAGAATCGAAGGGCCAGCGCGAAGTTTTTTATTTAATCTTGTTTGATAATAATTGATTTTTAGTTTATTTATTTATTTAAAATATTACACCAACAGTATATTATATCTATACATTTTACAATAACTAATGAAAGTTATTCGTGTTATTTGTCTTAGTTACCTGTACACCGATTATGATATTCTCATTCATAATTAAACTTCGATCAAAGTATCATGTTTTAAAACTATCAAAGGTGTTAAAAAATTAACCCGACAAACTTTAAGAGGTGCTTTAGACCATAACCAAATGAATAAGATTTTTCATATAAACTGTATCCCCGCTTTTCACCCCCATAGGGGTGGAATTTCGAAAAATTGTTTGTGATGTGTTTATTACTTGACTCAAAGATTATTTATACCAATTTTCGAGTAAATCAAGTCCCGCAGTAAAATCCTCCCCTGTAAAATTAACTACCCCTTTTCACCCCGTTAGGGGTACATTTTCGAAAAACCCTGATACACGTTATTCTCTATTTTTAGTCTTAAGTATAAATACTGAGTTTCGAGTTAACCGGACAGCCCGTTAAAATTCTTCCATACAAACTTTGACACCCCCCAATCCCCCTTTAGGGGGTAGTTAAGAAAAACAAAAAATGCCAAACTTAATAATTTACTTAGATAAGTATTCGTGCCAAGTTTCAAGTTTATTAACTCAAGGAATAAGATTTTCCATACAAATGAAATCCCCCCTTTTCACCCCCTTAAAGGTTGAATTTCCAAAAACCCCTTCTTAGTGCTCCCCTACATTATAAAAGGAAGCCGTGTGCAAAATTTCACATTCCTAGACCCAGTAGTTTCGGCTGTACGTTGATATGTCAGTCAGTCAGTCATTCATTCAGTCAGTCAGTTTCTTCTTTTATATATATAGATAGATAGATAGAAGATATCTGCATTTAAAAAAAAAATCACGAATAAGGTTCGTTTTTTAAATGCAAAACAACTGAATATCGGAGTACTCTGAACAAAAACTGACACATCAACACAGCTTGACGCAAAACTTGAATGGCCTGATGATTGACATTACCATGATCAACGGCTGCTATAATTGAGCACATAAAGTGGTATAATGAATGTAGCGGTGCTACCCCGCCATAGTTAACGACCGCAAACAGTATATGAATCGACGGGACGCAATCAGCTACATTTTGTTTGATTTGCAACACATCTCGTTAACACCACGGCCAATATTGCCAGTTAAATAATCACTATCATTGTTGCGATCCATGTAAAAGTGCTAGTTATGTGTTGTAGTTTATTTATTATGGAATCATATGAGGTCCTTAACGGCCGTCACACATTGAAACAACTCGACTGAAAGTAGCAATTGTTACTACAGAGTGATGCCAGCAATATTTTTAGTGATTACGCCAATGAATGAATAATTGAAGATGGAATTTTACTTGGGTTACAAGAATATTTTGATGAAAGGACGCTGTAAAATATGAATTATAATTATAATAATTCTATTATGGTTTTAGTTAATTTGGTGATATCAGCGGTATTCCGACGCACACCAGGCAGCAGTAACCAACCATTTTGACTGGCTAATTCAATACCATTTGAGAGAACTATCCTCATATTCCTTGTGCTGGCTCGAAAAGAGACTAAATGACGAAAAACGGGGGTATTAGAGACACGACAAACAAAAGCTCTGTTCATCACAATCATCACATGCAAAAATTAAGACACACAAACAAGGAGAGCTGAAAACGTAAAACAAGGCATGGTCGACACTGCGCAAAAGTTAACAGTATTAACTTGTTACTCAGTTATTCAGCTGAACTACTGCGAGTGAACGAACCCATATAAATGAAGTGAAATCGAATGAACCGATGTGTTATTGTCAACGGTTTTGTTTGAATTATATTCAAGCTGTTAAACTGTCACGGGATGAGTGGAATGCTAAGCTGTGTTGTGTAAGTTGATTTATGTATTTTTAATAAGGGATATTTTTATGATTCTGCCTTCCGATCTAACGATTTGGAACTGGCGCGCTTGAAGACATGCAATAAACTGGTAAATTGAAAACTTATAAAATAGAGAAAAAAAGTCTTCTGGACCGTTACAGTCGGCAACATAGCCAAAGATGCTAATAGAAATCTTGTCACGGGTTTCTTGCCTTGTTTCTACCCCAGAATCGCGTCTTCCTACCTTCATACAACTTATACGAACCCATCATCATCATCATCTGCCTAACCTTTTCCCAATTATATTGGGGTCGGCTTCCAGTCTTTCGTTACATGGAGCGACTGCCTATCTGACCTCCACAACCCAGTTTCTGGGTAATACGATACCCCTTGGTAAGACTGGTTGTTAGACTCACTAACTTATACGAACTAATTCCTGTAAAAGAAGAAAAAAGTTCCGTCAACCAACAGTTCAGTCTGGTTACAGCTTTATACAAGCTGGCGGGGACATCGACGAGCAACGAAGAACACATTACCAATATAAAAGTTACTCTCTCTCCCACAAAACCATAGTTCACAAATACTCGTGCACCTGTGGGAAGGTATTCCTCCATTCCACAAAAGATACCCGCTTCATGAGTGGTTGGATCTGAACACAAACATTCAACTATGCAGACGGTCCCGTCTAGATGCACTCCGTTTAATTAATGCCGATTTACTAGTTAGCAGTTGTTAAGCGAATGTGTGGGGTTGTTGTGAACTGGACCCGTGCGATGCGTTTTGTGAGGCTGTGGATTTGTTGCAAGCTTTGGTTGGACATTGAAAAATAAGGAATTGTTACCTACTTTAATAGGAATGCTTTCATTGGTATCCTATTAGTGGTCCTTATTTTAAAAGAGTTGATCGTGCGTGATGTGCGTTTTCCGCGTTATGCAGTAGGAGAGCATAAGGTTTATTCAATTTGAACAATTTAGCGTTTTCGTCGTCACTAGAATTACTTTTAATCGTTTATTTCAGGTATTTACACCAATACGATTGAAATAACAAAGTCTTCCTTATAACATTTAAAAAGAAACAAACAATACTTACTTCATTCTTTGTAATATTAATTTTGCCTACACTTCCAGACATGTACATTTACTTTGTGTAATTATTTCATCACTACTGCTCTCAAAACGGTGAACGAACACATCATGAGGAAACCGGCACGTGCTAGAACCAAAAATTCGAAGACATGACTGTGACATCTACAAACCTGCACTGGGCCCGCGTGGTGGATTACGGCCCCCTTCGTCTCACAGAGAGGAGGCCTGTGTGCCCTGTGTCCCAGCAGTGGGAACATTATAGGCTGATGCTACACTTCCAGAGCTCGAACATCTCGTCCTGCTGTCAAATGCATATCAAGGTGTAACGTTACACTCTAGTGTGTGCGGAGGCTCATAGTTTATCGACTTGCTCGCGGTAATCTAATAAAGTCGATGCGCTCGCATGACCAGCGGGAAGACGGCCGGGTTACACAAATGCCTTTCGACAATGGTTTTAAATAGTTCAAAGAGAATAAATTTGCAATTTTTACTTTTTGTATAAAGTCCATCTCCCAACCCGCACTGGGTCCGCGTGGTAGATTAAGGCCCACTCTCACAGAAAGGAGGCCTGTGTCCCAGCAGTGGGAATATTAAAGGTTAATTATGATTTATTAGGCCAATAATATTTTGGAATATTATAAAAAATAATATTTATTTTAAAGAAATGGAGTTCCATGGTCTGTGTGGTCATAGTTAAAAAAACCGATCAAGTGCAAGTCGGACTCGCGCACCGAGGGTTCCGTACAAGTTTGTAGGTATGCAACTAAAACAGTTTTCGGATTTTTTCATTACTTGTGCTACATAACATTGCTTCTTGCCTTCTGGGTCTACGGGAAGTACCCTAAAGGTTTTGATTCCCTTGCGAGTGTAGTTTGAAGTTTGATTTTTTCACTGCTTTAAGGGATTGCAGCCCTGAGTATTTGATATTAATTTCAACTTTATAACTCCACGCGCTCCTGTGAAAAAGAGTCTTGACTGACGGACAGACAGACGGACAACGAAGTGATCTTATAAGAGTTCCGTTTTTCCTTTTGAGGTACGGAACCCTAAAAATATGCTATGTTACTAAAGTGGCATCAGTGTAAAGTACCTATGCTTCATCATCATCATTTCAGCCGAAAGACGTCCACTGCTGAACATAGGCGAAGAGAACCGGTCAAAGTAGCGGTGCTTGGGGGAGCCCAAGCACTGCTACTTTGACCGGTTCTCTGTTTCTCGCATCCAACGGATTCCTGCGGCCTTCACGGGTATCGGCCCATCTTGTGAGAATGTGCTTACCTTTAGAAAAAGGTTTCAGACTTACATTATGATGGATTAGTTAAAATATTCCAAACGATTTAAACCATTTCATTCCTCAACAAATATGAGAACAATTCTGCTGTGTTGTTTATCCGTACAATGGGATAAAACTTCCTAATCTCTGGGCTACGAACAAGATTCGATTAAATGTTGAAACTCTCGCCAATTAGTTAGATATAGTTCTACTTATAAGCAACTAGCATTAAGCTGAACAACTAGATGCAAGTTGCATGTTTTTAATAGATTTTAGTACCACTTGAGTAAAGAGGTTTTGATAGTAATTAATCACAACAGAGAGATACAATAGAGATAGAACAGCAACAACAACTACAACAATAACATAACAAACAACAAACTGTTTTTTTTTTTACTTGTTTACCATCTATCATGGTATGTTTATGACGTTGAAAGTGATTAAGGATATGGTTCAGCAGCATTATCCTTTATACTAATAACGCCTGCCACGGTAATTTCCTTTTCTGGGTAGTCTCATATATATAGTTATATTAAAAAAAGATACATTTTATGGTACATTTTAATTGCAAACACAGTAGTTATTTCAATAGTCCTGACTATTAAATAGAGTATAAAGTGATATGTTACTGCTTCTATGTTCACAACACAAATTCTATTATAAGTCTTAACGCGAAGACTTGTAATTGGCTTTCTGTCGACTATTGTTTCCTATAGCATGATGTAATAAATGAATAAAAACAAATGAAATCGAGATTTCTTACTACCGCAATAATTGTGGCTGATTTTTTTTTAACGCCAGATAATTTTATCGGAGCAATATTTTGAATTTTTGAACTGACAGACGTCAATTTTATTCCGCGAATAAAAATTTTCTGTCGATTGAAAAATCAGCCCTAAGTTAAACAATATGATAAAACAATTTATCCCTGGCGCATCTCAAAAGTTTTAAATCATTCGTTCAGTAATGAAAAGTGCCTATGCTATATTCCAAGTACCTACTGAGCTACGACTCTGCAACATTTCATCCAAATCCAGTTATTTGCGTAGCCATGAAAGCGTAAAACAAACAAACAGCCAAATTCACTACAGATTCACAATATTAATGGCGGATTCTACGAACACATTAAATAATTCAACTTAATAAATTAATCCGTGCCAGGTAAATGTCATTAAATTATTACTCGCAGCGTATTGACACAGCCGTCATTTACAAATGAAATCGCGTGCGGCTGACGAGTACCCACGGGTCATCCCATATTCACGCTTCAGAGCTGATAGAATATTATGTTATTTTTATTACTAAACTAGCTGCGCCCCGCGGTTTCACCCGCATAAGTGTCGATCCCGTGGAAATATCGGGATAAAAAGTAGCCTATGTTAATCCAGGATACAACATTTTATCAAAATTGGTCCAGCCATTTGAGCGTGAATAAGTAACAAACATATAAACACACAAACACACAAAGTTTCGCCTTTATAATATTAGTGTGACTAGCTTCTGCCCGCGGCTTCGTCCGCTTGAATCTCGGGAATTATACCACGGGAACGTGCTACCGGGCCAAATAGTATGTTAGGCCATAATTATAACATCAGCTATCTGTCAGTGAAAGTCCCGTCAAAATCAGTCCAGACAGACAATAATTTTAAAAACTGTTTTTTTTTGGTATAAGTACCGTACCATTTAGTGAAAAACTGATATTTTCACATTAAAAAAAAAACAGACACTTCAATTTATATATCGCAGATGGATTAAAGAATCCGCTGTTTCACAAAACCGCTAATTGTTTTACAAAACAACTCCGTTAAGTAAAACAACTGAGTTGCCTGCAATTTCACTTGTGTGGATTTCGGTTAGGAACTTAACTGTTAATTTTCCTGTACATATTCAATAGCTCGTTGCATCATAATCCTTTCTTAGCGCACCTCGACACTCTCTAATCTCTTCTAAATACACTATGTATAGTTGTATTAAGCTATACAGATTCAGCACGTTCAAATTAAATGTGGTGTTCTTTTTTTTTACCCGACTGCGCGACGCAAAGGAGTGGTAATGTGTTCATCAGCCTATGTATGTATGTAATTATGTATGTTCCTTTGAAGCACTATACAGACCAAACGCCTGGGCCGATTTTTATGATTATGATGATGAAAAAACACGTACCAAGAACGAAATCGTCAGCGATCTCGAAATCTTTCACATTTGTAAACTAAAAAGCTGGAAATAAAAAAAGTTATTAAAAAAAATAAAAAACCCGACTGCGGTAAAAAAATTAAGTTAAAAGAACTGAAAAACTAAAAACAAGCCCATTTTAAATTAAATAAAAGTTAGAAGCAGGCGGGACCCATTTGAATTTAAAAATATAATAAAAATGGTATGGGTCCCGCCTGCTTCCAACTTTTATTTAATTTAAAATGGGCTTGTTTTTAGCTTTTCAGTTCTTTTAACTTAATTTTTTTACCGCAGTCGGGTTTTTTATTTTTTTAAATAACTTTTTTTAGGCCTGATTTTTCCATAGTCAGTTAGTATAGGTTTTTATATGAGGAATTTATATTAGGTCGGGGAAAAAGATTTTTTCGCATTTATTATTTTTATATTTTTTATTTAGTTGTAGTAAAATCTCTGTGGCTGTACTGTTTGTATCTGGCTGGTTTTGATACCATTAAGTAGATGAAATTTTAAAAAAGAAAAGTAAAAACGATTTCCCGCCACTTTCCAATTGTTTTTCTTTCTGCCAAAATGAGTGAATTTAACAAAGAAATTCGATACATTTTGAAGTTTTATTACAAAAAAGGGAAAAATGCGACATAAGCCGCGAAAAAAAATGTGATGTTTATGGACTTAACGCGGTGTCAATGAGAGTAGCACAAAGTTGGTTCAAGCCTTTTCAGTCCGGGAATTTTGATGTCAAAGATGCAGTTCGCTCTGGTCGCCTAGTTACGAAAAGTCGATGCCATTTTTGAAAAAGTGGAACATTATCGGCATATTAGTAGTTACGATATAGCTGGAAAGTTAGAGAATGACCACAAAACAGTTTTGACCCATTTGAAAAGGTCTGGGTATACTTACAAAAGAGCTCGATATTTGGGTGCCACACGAGATCACTGAAAGAAACCTAATGAATCGTGTAGGTACTCATTTGCGATTTTCTATTGAAAAGTAATGAAACCGTACCATTTTTCAAACGATTAATCACTGTTAATGAGAAGTGGGTCACCTACGACAAGAACGTGCAAAAAAGATCATGGTCAAAGGGCAGCCGAGCTCCATAGACTATAGCAAAACTCGGATTAACTCGCATTGTAAAATATTTAGCATCAGTCGACTATTTCACGTTGAGAACTAACCACAACGTTACAGCCTCAAGGACTTTCAAGTGGAGCACGAAAGTTTACACCCTGCAGAGAGATGCTTCTTTGGTGGTTAGATAGTAAGTAGGAGGGGAACTATAATCCTGCTATAGTTTGCAACGGGCGTCGGCCGGGTTTCTTTGTAGAGCCGCTGTCGATTTTAAGAAGCGGTACCTACTTTTTTTTGCTGTTGCGTTGGTAACTGTGCGAGGTAACCCTGGTCGTCGATCATTCCCGACAGTTTTGCCAATAATCTCTTGACACTGATAGTATCATATGCCGCTAACAAGTATTCAAGGTAAAATAAACGAATTCTCCGTCTAAGAATGATTTTTGTGGACTTATTTTACCCAGTGATCTACCACTTTTTTCCAAAAGTGCACTACAAAAACGCTTGATGTAAGTATATAAAAAAAAATACTGAAAATGCTTCACCAATGGGATTTGATACGATTAACTTAACAGTTAACTGTCCATTATGTTATCCTTTTATGATTCTGCCAAAGAGGCCTTTTTAGGCCCCCAGAACTGATGGAATGTAGCAACACAGGAAGGAAGGAAGAAAACAATGGAGGAGGATGGAACAAAAGAAAAGACGTCGTTGTCGTTAAAAATATTAAATTGTATTTATTGTCTTGAATAAACAAGGTTACAAGGTTTTTTTATTGCTAAATGGGCCCTCCCGCTCTTGGCTCCGATCACACCTGATGGAAAGCGATAGACGAGGTCTATGATGGAACGGGCGTGCCCAGAAGATGCCTGTTCAAGGTAAGGTAACGTCATTCAAACTGTTGTTTTATCTACGAATCCGAAATGTAGGTATGTAACATTTATTTAATTACTTGGTTGGATCACATGTTATCTTAGAGTGTTTCACGTGTAAATAGAACCTAATGTAGGTACACGTGACATTGATCTTAATATCAATCAATGAATAACTGAATCCGGCTACTAGCTTTTTAACGTTTAACCCGGCTTAAAGGTCAATCGTCTAACGAAACTGGTTATCTAAGCTCTAAGCGGTCAAAATAGTTGAGGTATTATTTTGTCGAACATTAGATAATTCGAGTGTTTGTTTTTGTTTTGATCTCTTATCCAGAAATTCTCGCCATAATTCCCGATTACTCTTTATTATAATTAAATACACAGCCAATGCTATTACGTTAAACATATTTCCGACTTCCATTATAACCGACATGACCAATGTAATACCTACGTACACCAAATATTTGAATAACATAAGGTAATGCGACAAAATTACTGAGTATCATAATCAACGTAGCTATATAAAAGCGCTGCCATTTGTTAAAAGATGTACTCGTACCAGCTTCACTAACGCGGAATAAAGAATATAAAACTACTATGTAGAGAACAAAACTAATCAACATGGGCATGAACAACATTACCAAGGCGATAATATCTAATATTAGCTTTGTAGTTATTGTCCTCGAGACAATCATAAAAACATAAACCCCAGGAACATAAAGTAATAAGGTTAATATAAACGGTAGACCCAAAGCAAATAGGCTAGTCTTAAGGTACCTTCTACGAATGTCAAGACGAAAAACTTTAACGAAATCAGCATAAAAGATGTAGCACAGAACCAGTAACCAATAATAATACGATCCTACAAGATACTTTATTAAAACTAATATAAAAAAGAACAGGCTCACAGCAAATTCAGAATTCCGAAAGATATTATATAGTTGATCTTTTATGAAATAGAAAAACAAAAATAAAACGTTCATTATATTTGCACTGATGAGCACATAGTTTCTCAAATGGCGAAACTTCTTGAGTACGCACCATGATGTCACTCCGTATACGGCCGCCGCGAGAGTCAGCACGAACAAAAACCATTTAATAGTGTTAATCCAAGAGTCACCAATGAGGTCGCTTAAGTCGCTTAATTCTTGTGGGCTGGTGCTGTTGTCGGCCATGGTGAGCGTCGCGTGCGCAGTCCGATGCGCTGATGAGTAGGGACACGCGTCCACTAAGTTACTCGCCACAAAGCGCTATGAAACCGGGTCAGTAATATCCCACCAAAACATTTTCATGTAAAATGTTGCCAAGACGAGACCACATGTGGCTCGCACTGTCAAAAAGTTATCAGATCTCATGTAGAGCCAAGCTTCTGACTCTACACGCCCTAACTTCACAAACTCTACACCTTAGTCAAAATATGAGGCTTGGCCGTTTTGTTACTAAAAGATTTGTATTGTAAAACAGAAAAGTAATGAACAGTGAATAAATTTTTCACCTTACGCCCATGTGATGGTAGCGAAACGGCCAAGCCACATATTTTGACTAAGGTGTAGAGTTTGTGAAGTTAGGGCGTGTAGAGTCAGAAGCTTGGCTCTACATGAGATCTGATAACTTTTTGACAGTGCGACCCATATGTAGTCTCGTCTTGGCAACATTTTACATGAAAATGTTTTGGTGGGATTTCACATCTTTTTGAAAGATGCTTATGAAATAAAAAAAAATTTTTTTGGGGGGTTATTTACGGAAAATCCTGAAATACGTATTTTTTATTATTTATAACAAGGAGTCCCTATATCAATTTTCAGAACTCTAGCATCAAAATTTGCGGAAGTCTCGTACAAACTTCCAACCCCTATTTTAAGGGGTTGGAGGGTAAAAGTTCCAAGTTTTAGAGTTTTTTTGTTGTTTGTGTACTATTACTAGCTTACATACCAAATTTTAGCTTTCTAGGACTTCGGGAAGACTCTTAGAATATTGATGATCATCAGTGAGTCAGTGAGTCAGTGACGAAATCGGGGTATTTTAGATATCAATAAAATCTAAAGTATAAGAGCTATGCAATTGAAACTTTATAAGTTTAATACCACTGACATCATATCCCGAAAATTTTGTTTAGTATAATCCAAACCCAAGTTATGAAGGTTCAAAAATACGACGAAGTGCTTCGAGAAAAGGTAGGTAGTGCCCTTGCGCTTCGCTTGCCTCGTCTTGGCGGGGGCACTACCGTGCCCCCAGATTATCAATATTATAAAACAAGTATGCAGATTTATTTTAATTCACGCAATTTTTTTACAATGGGATCCACTATTAGGAGTGTCGTGCAGTATGGAAACTTATAACGTTCTAGAACAAACAACAAAAACGAAACACAAAAAAACTGGCCAAGTGCGAGTCGGACTCGCACACGAAGGGTTCCGTACCACAAGGCAAAAACGCCGAAAAACACACACGTTTGTTGTATGGGAGCCTCCCTTAAATATTTATTTTATTATGTTTTTAGTAATTGTTGTTATAGCGGCAACCGAAATACATCATCTGTGAAAATTTCAACTGTCTAGCTATCACGGTTCATGAGATACAGCCTGGTGAAAGACAGACGGACGGACAGCGAAGTCTTAGTAATAGGGTTCCGTTTTTACCCTTTGGGTCCGGGACCCTAATAAAACGAAGTCTCTAAATAGCACACTTTTTCAGAAATCATCAACAAAAGTTACATTAGTTCCACTATCGGTCAAGAGATGGCACTGACATAAATCTGCAATATTCTACACCGCAGTGCACAGTGTTAAAATTCTCTGATGAATATAGGCCTCGCCGATGAAAATTTAAAAACATATGATGGTACGAAACCCTCGGTGCGCGAGTCCGACTCGCTCTTGCCCGGGTTTTTTTCATTAGGACTTACGGAACCCTAAAAACTAAAAAACACGCCTTTCATCACACACTAAAAATTAGCTTTTTAAATATATTTTTTATGAGAGTAGTACAGCGTATTAGTAAGTTTCTGTGTTGATCAGACAGATATTTTAATTTCTTTCTTATTTGAAAAATAGTTGGGCAAACGTCATCTAAAACTGTTCCAAATTTCAAGTTGATAGCATTAGTAGTTCTTGAGATATCCAGCTGTGACAGACAGACAGACTTAGTCTCACCCTAAGGGTTCCGTTTTTACCATTTTGGTACGGAACCCTAAAAAGCGTGATAAAAACAAAAAGAGTAAGATATTGATATTTTATATCGACTACCATACATTGTGATTGCGTGATATTCGATCGTTGAAGAAGTGTAAGGTGATTGTATGAATGTATCAGGGGGCCTAAAAAGGCCACTTTGGAGAATCATAAAAGGATAACATTATGAATCATAATTTGGCGAAGACAGTCCATGTTTTTCTTTTTTTCGCTGCACTACGTAGGTATAATCAAAGAGATGAATTGGATTTGGATTGGATTGATTGGTAGCACAGACAGAAAAAATATCTGAAAAATGCTTCACCAATGGGATTTGATACGATTACCTTAACAGCTAACTGTCCATTACGTTATCCTTTTATGATTCTGCCAAAGAGGCCTTTTTAGGCCCCCAGAACTGATGGAATGTAGCAACACAGGAAGGAAGGAAGAAAACAATGGAGGAGGATGGAACAAAAGGAAAGACGTCGTTGTCGTTAAAAATATTAAATTGTATTTATTGTCTTGAATAAACAAGGTTACAAGGTTTTTTTTATTGCTAAATGGGCCCTCCCGCTCTTGGCTCCGATCACACCTGATGGAAAGCGATAGACGAGGTCTATGATGGAACGGGCGTGCCCAGAAGATGCCTGTTCAAGGTAAGGTAACGTCATTCAAACTGTTGTTTTATCTACGAATCCGAAATGTAGGTATGTAACATTTATTTAATTATTTGGTTGGATCACATGTTATATCTTACAGTGTTACACGTGTAAATAGATGATAACACCCGCTCACTTCCTAATAGGACGACCACTCGTGTCGGTTCCACATCCACAGCTGACAGAAAGAATAACAAGCCTTGAGCGATACAAACGAATCGAGTTCGTCAAGCAACATTTCTGGAAACGATTCTCCAACGAGTACGTCACCACGCTGCAGCAAAAGACGAAGTGGCCTACTGCGTCAAGCGAACTCAAATTGGGTTCCTTAGTCCTTATAAAGGACAAGGCATTGCCTCCGTTACGTTGGGCCCTGGGTCGTTGTGTGGCCGTTTTCCCAGGGGCTCAGGATCAAGTTGCTCGAGTCGCCGATATAAGCATCAAGGGAGGAACCATTATTCGAAGGGCATTTAATAACATTTGTCCCCTTCCAGAACCTGCTTGTTGAATCAGCTGCCTACCTACTTCAACCCGGGGAGTATGTTGGAGACAAAACGCACCTCCGCCACTGCGACTACGGGAGCGGCGCAGCAGCGTGCGGGTATCGGGGGACGAGGGGCCGCTAGCCGCGGACCTACACTGCCCTTCACTTCAAAATACAACGGTCCGAGAAGCGCGCGTCCTTGTGTATCTCCAATATATGTCTCCAGTATACGAACCATACCTATTACTACAGTCCGCTATTTTATTTTAACACCTCTGAGAATCACCAACACCTAATGTAGGTACACGTGACATTGATATTGATTTCAATCAATGAATAACTATTATAAATCCGGCTCTAGCTTTTTAACGTTCACCCGGCATAAAGGTCAATCGTCTAACGAAACTGGTTACAAATGCGTCATTTGTTTTTTTCCTTATATCTAAGCGGTCAAAATAGTTGAGGTATTATTTTGTCGAAAATTAGATAATTCGAGTGTTTTTTTAGGGTTCCGTACCCAAAGGGTAAAAACGGAACCCTATTACTAAGACTTCGCTGTCCGTCCGTCCGTCTGTCTGTCACCAGGCTGTATCTCAAGAACCGCGGTAGCTAGACAGTTGAAATTTTCACAGATGATGTATTTCTGTTGCCGCTATAACAACAAATACTAAAAACAAAATAAAATAAATATTTAAGGGGGGCTGCCATACAACAAACGTGTTTTTTTCGGCGTTTTTGCCTTGTGGTACGGAACCCTTCGTGTGCGAGTCCGACTCGCACTTGGCCAGTTTTTTTTGTTTTGATCTCTTATCCAGAAATTCTCGCCAAAATTCCCGATTACTCTTTTATAATTAAAAACACAGCCAATGCTGTTGCGTTCAACAGATTTCCTAACTCCATTATAATCTCAATGACCCCTATAATATGTGCACCAAATATTTGAAGAACATAAGGTAATAAGAACAAATTACTGAGTACAAAAATCAACGAAGCTATGTAGAAGCGCTGCCATTTGTTAAAAGATGTACTCGTACCAGCTTCACTAACGCGGAATAAAGAATATATAACTGTTATAAAGATAACAAAACTAATCACAATGGGCATGAACATCATTCCATAGGATAAAGCAAATAATATTTGATATGTAAACATTGTTCTCGAGACAAAGATAAAAACATAAAACCAAGGAACATAAAGTAATAAGGTTAATATAAACGGTAGACCCAAAGCAAATAGGCTAGTCATAAGGTACCTTCTACTAATGTCAAGACGAAATACTTTAACAAAATCAACATAAAAAATGTGATCTCATGTAGAGCCACTAAGTACATGAGATCTGATAACTTTTTGACAGTGCGAGCCATAATGTGGTCTCGTCTTGGCAACATTTTACATGAAAATGTTTTGGTGGGATATTACTGACCCGGTTTCATAGCGCTTTGTGGCGAGTAACTTAGTGGACGCGTGTCCCTACTCAACAGCGCATCGGACTGCGCACGCGACGCTCACCATGGCCGACTACAGCACCAGCCCACAAGGATTAAGCGACCTCATTGGTGACTCTTGGATGTTCACTATTAGATGGTTTTTGTTCGTGCTGAATCTCGCGGCGGCCGTATACGGAGTGACATCATGGTGCATACTCAAGAAGTTTCGCCATTTGAGAAACTGTGCTCATCAGTGCAAATATAATGCACGTTTTATTTTTGTTTTTCTATTTAATACTAGATCAACTAATTCTTATTAAATTCATTCAGAATGTTGTACTAAATTTTTTTACAACAATTTTATTAACGTATCTTCTGGGATCGTATTATTATTGGTTACTGGTTCTGTGCTACATTTTTTATGTTGATTTTGTTAAAGTTTTTCGTCTTGACATTAGTAGAAGGTACCTTAAGACTAGCCTATTTGCTTTGGGCCTACCGTTTATATTAACCTTATTACTTTATGTTCCTGGGTTTTATGTTTTTATCTTTGTCTCGACAACAATGTTTACATATCAAATATTATGGCATGAATATCATTCCATAGGATAAAGCAAATAATATTTGATATGTAAACATTGTTCTCGAGACAAAGACCATAACATAAATCCCAGGAACATAAAGTAATAAGGTTAATATAAACGGTAGGCCCAAAGCAAATAGGCTAGTCTTAAGGTACCTTCTACGAATGTCAAGACAAAAAACTTTAACAAAATCAACATAAAAAATGTAGCACAGAACCAGTAACCAATAATAATACGATCCTAGAAGATACGTTAATAAAATTGTTGTAAAAAAATTCAGTACAACATTCTGAATTTTAGCAATAATTAGTTGATCTAGTATTAAATAGAAAAACAAAAATAAAACGTGCATTATATTTGCACTGATGAGCACATAGTTTCTCAAATGGCGAAACTTCTTGAGTATGCACCATGATGTCACTCCGTATACGGCCGCCGCGAGATTCAGCACGAACAAAAACCATCTAATAGTGAACATCCAAGAGTCACCAATGAGGTCGCTTAATCCTTGTGGGCTGGTGCTGTTGTCGGCCATGGTGAGCGTCGCCTGCGCAGTCCGATGCGCTGATGAGTAGGGACTCGCGTCCACTAAGTTACCCGCCACAAAGCGTTATGAGACCGGGTCAGTAATATTATCAATACTATAAAACAAGTATGCAGATTTATTTTAATTCACGCAACTTTTTTCCAATGGGACCCACTATTAAGGCCTGTGCACACCACGTTTTTAGAAACGTGCGTCGACGGCGCGCTTTTTTGTTTTTTTTTTTTATTTGAAATGGGGTTGCTCTTGACTCTAGTCTAGGTCAGAGGTGACAGGGGTGCATGTTGAAAGCCTCCTCGTGGCGCATCCTGGGCAACGTCAGCACCAATTGCCCACTAGGTTTTAGCCCTGGAGTTGTATTCGGGAGGCACTGAGGTATCATCGGGTGCCTCCCTACCTCCGCGCATTGTTGGGGCTTATCTGTCGGAGAGGAGTGTCACCTACATGGGACGCGATGGCGAACACCAGCACCGCGTGTCGTGCGGTGTTCCACAGGGCTCGGTCGTAGGCCCGCCCCTGTGAAACATCGGGTACGACTGGGTGCTGAGGGGTGAGCTCCAACCGGGCGTGGACCTGACGTGTTATGCCGATGACACGCTGGTCACTGCCCGGGGGAGCTCGCACAGGGAGGCAGCGTTGCTAGTGGCGGATGCGGTGTCACAGGTGGTGAGCCGCATACGTCGCCTGGGCCTGGAGGTGGCCCTCAACAAGTCGGAGGCCATGGTGTTTCATGGCCCCCGGCGGGCGCCGCCGCCCGGCTCACACATCGTGGTCGGGGGGGCTCGGATCGCTGTCGAGTCTACCATGAAGTACCTGGGATTGGTGCTCGACAGCCGGTGGGATTTCGGCCCCCACTTCCGGCGGCTGGCGCCCAAGTTGTTGGGCGCGGCTGGGGCGCTGTCAACGCTGCTTCCCAATCTGGGGGGCCCGAGCGCCGCCTGTAGGCGGCTCTACGTGGGGATCGTGCGATCGATGGCCCTGTATGGGGCCCCGATCTGGGCGACTGACCTGACGGCTGGTAGCATCGCAGTCCTGCGGAAGCCGCAGAGAGCGATGGCCGTCAGAGTCGTCCGCGGCTATCGCACGATCTCCTACGAGGCGGCTTGCGTACTGGCTGGATCCCCGCCCTGGGACGTGGAGGCGAAAGTACTTGCGTCACTGTACCGGTGGCGTGAGGAAGCGCGGGCGCGAGGCGAAAGGCTGATGCAGCGCCATATGGAGCTGCGTCGGTCTCAGCTTCGCGAGGTCCTGGTGGCGGAATGGCGGGACAGGCTTTCACGCCCTACCGCCGGCCTCGGTACCATCGGGGCGGTCCAGCCAGTGCTCGAGCGCTGGCTCGGGAGGAGGCACGGCTCCCTGTCGTTTCGGGTGACGCAGGTGCTCTCGGGGCATGGATGCTTCGGGAAGTACCTGTGTCGCATAAACAGGGAGCCGGACGCCCGGTGTCACCACTGCGTCGACTGCCGGGAGGACACGGCGTGGCATACGCTGGCAGAGTGTGCCGCTTGGGAGGAGCCGCGCCGTGCCCTCATCTCAGAAGTAGGCAGTGACCTGTCGCTGCCGGCCGTGGTCGAGTCGATGGTCGGCAGCGAAGAGTCCTGGGACGCGGTGGTTTCCTTCTGCGAAACGGTCATCTCGCAGAAGGAGGCTGCGGAAAGGGAGAGGGAGATCTCGTCCACTCACCCGGCCCGCAGCAGGCGCACCGGGCGTCGGCGGAGGGCTGACAACGCCCTCTTCCAGCCCCCCTAAATGGGTCCAGGGGCGACGGACTCGGGGACGTCCGCCGCCCCCCATAAATCAGGACCCGAGGTGGCAGCGCGTAGCGTTCCACGCGCGCCCCTCTTAGACGTCACGGGGGGAGTCAAACACCTCACTCCCCCCCCTGACCCGACGAGGCCCGCAGTGGCGGGCCGGCACCAGTCGGGGGTTGCGGAAGGATCGTACGTTCCCGCGACCCCCGGCGTAGGTGTGGGACGGAACACCGGGGTGGTTTTTAGTCAGTAAGAGTCTGACAGACCCCGTCGCCCACCCCAGGGCGGCGGACATCCATGAGGATTTTCCACCCCGGAACAAAAAAAAAAAGGTCAGAGGTGACAGAGACAAAGTCGACGATGGAGTGAGCTTACCCAGAAGAAGCCTGTTCATTCTTACTTTGAAGAGATTCGGGTTGTATGAGCTCGGAAACACAGAGGCAGGTAAAGAGTTCCACTCTTTTGCTGTGCGCATTATAAATATTCTTCACCGCAGTGCACAATGTTAAAATTCTCTGACGAATATAGGCCTCGCTGATGAAAATTTTAAAACATATAGGATGGTACGGAACCCTCGGTGCGCGAGTCCGACTCGCTCTTGCCCGGGTTTTTTTCATTAGGACTTACGGAACCCTAAAAACTAAAAAACACGCCTTTATCACACAGTAAAAATTAGCTTTTTAATTTTTTTTTTTATGAGAGTAGGACAGCGTATTAGTAAGTTTATGTGTTGATCAGACAGAAGCCGGTATTTTAATTTATTTCTTATTTGAAAAATAGTTGGGCAAACGTCATCTAAAACTATTCCAAATTTCAAGTTGATAGCATTAGTAGTTCTTGAGATATCCAGCTGTGACAGACAGACAGACTTAGTCTCACCATATGGGTTCCGTTTTTACCATTTTACCTAAAAAGCGTGATAAAAACAAAAAGAGTAAGATATTGATATTTTTACAGTAACCCCGACTACCATACATTGTGATTGTGTGATATTCGATCGTTAAAGAAGTGTAAGGTGATTGTATGAATGTATCAGGGGACCTAAAAAGGCCACTTTGGAGAATCATAAAAGGATAACATTATGAATCATAATATGGCGAAGACAGTCCGTGTTTTTCTTTTTTTCGCTGCACTCCGTAGGTATAGTCAAAGAGATTGGGATTGGATTTGGATTGGATTGATTGGTATTTTAGCACAGACAAAAAAAAATAACTGAAAAATGCTTCACCAATGGGATTTGATACGATTAACTGTCCATTATGTTATCCTTTTATGATTCTGCCAAAGTGGCCTTTTTAGGCCGCCAGAACTGATGGAATGTAGCAACACAGGAAGGAAGGAAGAAAACAATGGAGGGGGATGGAACAAAAGGAAAGACGTCGTTGTCGTCAAAAATATTAATGTAGGGGACAGTAGGAGAATACTTCAATTAAAACGCCGTGGTCAGCTTGAAAGGCACATGCCATTTATATTTTGCACATAAACACGTCACATAAAATACCTTATTTACACTGTACTTTCACATGAGACCTGGCGTCTTGTCATTGATATAATTACATTTACTTTACATTTACTTTGATAAGTTTACATAAGAGAGAATGGTATGCTTGATATGGACCGCTGTGTCGAGGTAAGCAGGGTGCCAAAGTCGAGACGTCTTCCTCTACCTTGTACTGTATCGTCGTGTTGTCGTGAATGAGATGAGCACCGCGCGATGTGGAAGCGAGGCGAGCGGCGTCAGGGCTTCGCCCCCCGGCCGCGAACGCTATGCGGCGACCCGCAAATACGGGCCTGTCACTAGCTGTGGCACATTGTCCAACGGCAGTTTTTGAACGCGCGTTTTTAAAAACGCGCGTCCATGTGAATAGTTGCATGTAGTGTTTCTGTAGGCGCGCCGCGACGCTGTCCCACAGCGCCGCTTTCTTCACGACACCTCGGCGGTCAGTCCCCGCCAGGTGAGACCCCCAGTTACCTGAGGGAGGCCCAGCGAGAGACGACCAGCGACGGAGGTAGCACCGCGCACTCTGAGTCACTCCTATTTATAGACTTGCGCGCGACGCGAGCCTAGGAGGCGTAGCTTAGGTTTCGCACCATATTGACGAGGCTGCGCGCGCATCTCTATCCACAGCGAGGAAGCCTTCCCCTCTCGAATAGGCGTCCCATTGGTCGAAATATATAACAATCCTATGGTGTTTTTTATAACATCCATATCGACCAATGGCACGACCTACTTTAAGTTCCAAAAGTTTTCCAAAATCGAGAATCCATGTACTCCCTTATGTGTAATAGCGCGCTCCTTAAAGATTCCCTTTAAACTGTACACAGGCCTTATGTACTACCCTCGTACCTAGCTTAAACGATTACAACGGGCCTGTGAACACGATAGACGAAGTTTCGTGTCATTATCTCTATGTCTTATCTTATTTATAGCGATCGTAGCGAGTATATAACGACGTTTTATCTACGAATCCGAAATGTATGTAACATTTACTTAAATACTTGGTTGGATCACATTTTATCTTGGAGTGTTTCACGTATAAATAGAACCTAATGTAGGTACACGTGACCTTTGCGGTCGCGGGCGCACAGAGTGGGGACTCTGTCCGCCCATCAAGTGACCCCAGGGAAGACGGTGGCACAGTGATCGCGTGCTGCCGTGCATAGCGAAGCTCAGGGGAGGCCCCTTTACAGTCTCCCCAGGGATGTGCCTTTCAGGCGTTGCACGGGGGGGTTCCGGAATTGGTCTTTTAAGAGGAACCGGGACCACCCCTATGTGCTGATGGTGATCACCGGGGTGGTTTTAGTGAGGTAAAAATCCCACACTCCCCGACCTCCCTCCCCAGAGGTCTGGGTGCCCTTTGAAGGTTTCACCCCGACGACAAAAAAAAAAAAAAAAGGTACACGTGACATTGATCTTAATATCAATCAATGAATAACTGAATCCGGCTACTAGCTTTTTAACGTTTAACCCGGCTTAAAGGTCAATCGTCTAACGAAACTGGTTATCTAAGCTCTAAGTTGAGGTATTATTTTGTCGAACATTAGATAATTCGAGTGTTAGTTTTTGTTATGATCTCTTATCCAGAAATTCTCGCCATAATTCCCGATTACTCTTTATTATAATTAAATACACAGGCAATGCTATTACGTTAAACATATTTCCGACTTCCATTATAACCGACATGACCAATGTAATACGTACACCTAATGTTTGGATAACATAAGGTAATATGACAAAATTATTGAGTACCATAATCAACGTAGCTATATAAAAGCGCTGCCATTTGTTAAAAGATGTACTCGTACTAGCTTCACTAACGCGGAATAAAGAATATAAAACTATTATATAGAGAACAAAACTAATCAACATGGGTATGAACAAAATTACCAAGCTGATAACAACGACTATTTGAAATGTAACCTCGAAACAAATAAAAAAACACAAAACCCAAGACCATAAAGTAATAAGATTACTATAATCGGTACACCCAAAGCAAATAGGCTAGTCTTAAGGTACCTTCTACGAATGTCAAAATGAAAAACTTTAACAAAATCAACATAAAAAATGTAGCACAGAACCAGTAACCAATAATAATACGATCCTCTAAGAGACATTCTTGAAATTAGTATAAAAAAGTTCAGTATAACATTCTGAATGAATTCAAAATTTGGAAGATGTAGAAAACCGAAAAAAAAAACCTTCATTAAATTTGCATTGATAAGCACATAGTTTCTCAAATGGCGAAACTTCTTGAGTATGCACCATGATGTCACTCCGTATACGGCCGCCGCGAGATTCAGCACGAAAAAAAAACAGTTAATAGTGGTCATCCAAGAGTCACCAATGAGGTCGCCTAATGTTTGTGGGCTGGTCATATTGGTGCTGTTGTCGGCCATGGTGAGCGTCGCGCGCGCAGTCCGATGCGCTGATGAGTAGGGACACACGTCCACTAAGTTACTCGCCACAAAGCGTTATGAAACCGGGTCAGTAATATTATCAATATTATAAAACAAGTATGCAGATTTATTTTAATTCACGCAATTTTTTTACAATGGGATCCACTATTAGGAGTTGTGCAGTATGGAAACTTATAACGTTCTAGAACAAACAACAAAAACGAAACACAAAAAAACTGGCCAAGTGCGAGTCGGACTCGCACACGAAGGGTTCCGTACCACAAGGCAAAAACGCCGAAAAAAACACGTTTGTTGTATGGGAGCCCCCCTTAAATATTTATTTTATTATTTATTATTAAAGTAAAAAAAACTTTTTAGCAAAAAAAAACCGACTTCCAAAAAAAACACTACAAACTGAAAAATTACTTTAATTTCGGAAGTCGGTGTCTTAGGGATCAGTATTTTAGTTTTTGCCACCGACTTCCGAAATTAAAGTAATTTTTCAGTTTGTAGTGTTTTTTTTTGGAAGTCGGTTTTTTTTTGTTAAAAAGTTTTTATTTCTCGCTTTTTAGTGGGTCTATTTATAATTTATCTAAGTTACAATAGCCTAATGTCAACTTCCCCATCGCCTTTTTATAAAATATTCCTTTTCTCGATGCAGGGACGTTAATTGTTGAGGAGTTCTCCTTTTATTAGTTTTTAGATTAGATGCTCATAATTCTGGCTGCAGCATCAGGCCAGACTTATGTCAACATTGCATTGAACTTAAAATTAGTCCTGTTTAAAATGAGCCCAAACACGACTACGGTGCTGTAATTTCAAGGTTTGTACTTTTTCTGATGCTCCTGGCTTCAGCATCAGGTCTTCGGTGTTCCTCAGTAACAGTACGTTTATCCACACATCGAGCCCTTTTCAATGAGCCTAAACACGATATATCTGCTGTTAGTTGTCGAGGAGTTAAGTACTCTGCAGACTATCCTGACTACAGCATCAGGTCATGACTTGATGATCATGAGACCAAATGTCGCAAATGCCCTATCAAACATCAAAACAATTTACTAAAGCAGACCTTGCCTGTTCGAGTAACTTCTTACTGTTAAGGAGTTGTACCTTCCATCATCAGCCCAGCTACCTGAGATGGTGACAACCATACAGAAATATACAAGATACTTCATAAAATATGCGAAAAACAATAAGTGAGCCTATAAAATTTGAGGGTTGCCCTCGATTTCTCTAAGATCCCATCATCAGATCCTAACTTGGTGACAATGGGACCACCTCAGAACTATTTACTTTCTAACAAAAAAAGAATTTTGAAAATCCGTCGACAATTGGCGGAGTATTCGATGAACAAACATACAAAAAAAAAAAAAAAAAAAACATGCAAACACCCGAACATAGTACCTCCTCCTTTTTGTAAAGTCGGTAAAAATGATTTTGTGGGGGATAGCGCCATGATGAGAAATGGGGAGAAACATTGACAAGATAAATGGACCAGATTTGAGATGAGATGATTAATTACCCGACGGAAGTGGGTAGCCTTGAAGAAATGTACAAGGTAAGTGAAAATGAAGGAACTTTCTGATGACTTGTTACTTAATAAAACATGTCTATTATCTGTGTTTAATTAATTTAATAAGGTTTAACAGAGTAATACGGTTATTATAAGAGATTATTTCGACAATTTAACTTAAAGAATTTTGGAGGGTTTTCTTCTTTCAAGTGTACTTCCATAAAATGATTAAATTAAACACGGTATTCTAAAATGCCCCCTATATTCAGACTATCTTTGTTTTGCAGAAGCGAGCTGTTAAATTTTATAAATTAAGTCCGACACACTCTAAGAGACAAAGGACAATGCGTAATATAGTATGGGCCCAGTAACAAAAAAAAAAAAAACTTACTGTAGCATGTATATTTGTATTTTATAGCCTCGTTTAATTAATCCTAGGACAGCATGTCTGAATTCACTTGCAGAAAAAAGACATGTGAGGAAGATTAATTTAATAAAGGGAAATATTTAACTTATTCTCTAAAAACGTTTAGTGCTTTTAGTGATGCACTTTTTTAACAATTGAGCCTCTTTTTAACTTTCTGTAATTTTTTAGGGTGCACAAAAGAAAACATGTAGTTAATCTAACTTTTAATATTATCATTATGCGCTGGTAAAAATGATTGAGGTGTAAAAGTGTTTGTGCAAACTTACTTACAGAAAATAAATCATTTATAACAAAATAGTTACCAAAATAAACTGAACTGTGTGCGACTCATTTTGAATCAAATAGGTATGTATGTTTGCGAATGTTTTTATTCTCTAAAAAGCCACAAAAAGCAATCCATCAAATACTGAAACTTTTCAAAACGTTATTTTATACAATTCGCTGAATTTTATTTAAATCTGTAATAGGCATAAAGTTACCTGCGTTTTTTCATTTTTTAAAGTCTTCTTTAGCGTAGGCCTACTGAAATACAACATGGTTAACGTGTGGCAGACAGGGACAGGTTGATGCATTTATGGGATGATAGAAAGAGATGCACATAGAGAACGCAATCCGTCTCCATTGCACGAGCGAATGCACCGGCTGCGTACGGTTAACAGATAAAATAGTGCAAATATAAATATCGGAGTTAACAGTTCTGTTTTTGTGGAATTTGTTGCTGACAAAATACTACTTATGTATTATTATTTCATTAAAGTTTATCACGAGTAATATTAAAATGTGTGGAATGGACATTTATTTTGCAAATATGGGTACTTAATACATTGGTGTCATAATACATTAAAGCTCAGCCACATTAAAATAGGTAATAAAATATTACGGAAATAGTTTCCTTAGCTTCTAAAAATAAATTAGACTTGTATGGCGTTTCATTTAAGGACACAAATAAGTAGGGAATCAATTAAAACACAATTTACCTAAGTATAATTTTTGGGAAAATGAAAAACAACAAAAAAAAACGTCAATTTATTTCACATTTCTATCACACGTTACGTTCGTTAACATTGGGCGCCCAAATTATCACCAAAATCAATTTCAAGATAACCATTGCAATATTTTGTTGCACCTTGCCCTGCTGTCTGTACCAGCCCACACGTGTGGCGCAAACGAGCCGGCCTTATAATGAATAGCCGTCGCCTGCCACCATATTTCAGCGAATTAACAAATGACTCGCTGTCATTGTACGCGCGGCGCACAATTTTTCTGCGCACCGTACCTAACGGCTTGATGTAGGTGCGGTTGGCGGTACTGTTACGTTCACGTTGCTGCTGTTGGTACCACCGAATTAATGTTGGGTTTATGGTGTATACGATGTCTGGTGAGGATTGTTATGACTGATACTGGACTTGTAATTAGACAGGAACTTGGTCATTTCTGAAAAGTTTGGTAGACACTTATATTCTCTTTGGTAGACACCACGTCAGCGTGACTAATATCAGTGATGATTTTCCTTGAATAAAAAGGCTTTGAGATGTAGGTCGTTCATTCGATATTTTTTTTTTCTGAACTATACGGTCTCGCTGCTGAGCAAAGGCATTCCCCAAGTCCTTCCAGGAACTCTTTTCCCGCGTTACATTTAATTTATGAAAAAAAAAAAATTGTAGGTATTTAATTTAAAGTCTACGCGCGAAGTTGTTCAGAATTTTTTGAAGTGAAAACTTCTTTAGGCGCATTGGGCATTTTTTGAGATGGGAAAAACTATTAAACTCGCGCCACTGTTACCGTAACCGACACCACTTCGGATGTGTTCGGCTGTCCTCGGGATGTGCTCGGTTTTAATGTATAAGTATCCGATATGTTAGTGAGTGATGGTAAAGTATTTTGTTTGTGTTTTGTTTTCAGTTCTGTCGACACTCCCGGAGTGCCACTTTTTTTAAAGAAAAACCGTAATAAGAATTACTAAAAAACAGGAAGAAGCAAAATGTAATATACAATCTGATTACACTAAAACGTGATGTGTGAAAAAAATAAACAAAAATGTACAGTATACAGGGTTATTGGTAAAACATTAAACAAAAAATCAGCTGTTCTCTACATTTTGACGAGTTATACGAACGTAAATCTAGGGAACAGCTTAATTTTTTTACGCGATTTCAGGTTTGGTCCCATAGTAAAAATTGTTCATAATGATGAATACAATGACCTCTATAAGAAGTTGTTAATGTTTTACCAATAACCCTGTATAAATAAGATTGAACTATGTACTTACCCATTTGCCAACCAATCGCAATCTGTGAATTGTTCATTCCACTCACTCAAAACCACACTTTTGCAACGAAGGAGGTAAACCTAAAAAATCTTCCAGCTAATATTTTACGGTTGACACCTGAAGTTTATTCCGTTTTTCGATCCAGACAAAGCCGATTTCCCACTGGTTGGAATCCAGTGGAGTCCCAGTACTTCGAGCTTTCCCTGTCGGATTAGGTCCGAGGAGCTTTGGTCGAAACCTATTACTGATTTATAGACAATGGTTTTATGATCAGCTGGTTCATTTGGATTTTTTGGCTTGGAAATGGTTATGGATAGCAATGGGAGAAATTTAGGGGATAGTAAAGCTGAGAAGGACAAATTTGAGCTACGTTCGGTGAATGCCAATGAAAATGCAAAAATGTATTCTTTTGGCCTACTTAAGGCCATATTAAGACAACTGTCTGCATATGTGCTAGTAGTGCAATAACTGGCTGGTTGAGATCTCTAACGTATGAAGATACAGAAAACATTCTCTACTCATATACACACACCCCCACACCCCCACACACAAACACACATACACATTTTAACTTTTTTTAAAACCATTTTTAATTACTTAATAGCCTCATCATGAATGAGCGCACAAGTACTTTTACTGAGGCTGCCTCAATTTATGTATGACACAATGTTTAAGATGAAATAAATACTTTTGTATTTTGTAGTGCTTAAAAATCTATGTTAGTCCATTAAAGGCTGATTACGCTAATGAGGGCTTGATACCTTAAAACTAGGTCAATATGTTTTTTTCTAATGACTGAATTGCTCACTTCAGAATCTGGGAGAGCAAATTTTGTTGGTATTAGAGCATCGCAATCTACAGTAGTTCTAATCTTCTCCTTCTTTCTAGAAACTGAAACAAGAGAAGGTGGACGTCCAACGAACTGCGCGCCATATACCAGAAGCTGATCACCGCCATCACGTTGGTCATCCAGTTCATTCACTCATAGCTCGGACAACTCGTAGTTTTCGTAATATTTTTCAGTGATAACACTGAAGATTTAAAAAAGTATAAATTTCCCTATAATACCCTACCGATACCTATTGTTTTCTATAAGTAGATATCGGTAAGGAAAGTGACAACTTTAACATTCGATCTTAAGATTTTTGCCTCAACTCTAATTAAAACCTGATCAAAGATTAACAACCAATGAATAACTTACCCATGAACGTATCAAACTACTTCGCGTAACAATGTTATAGAGATAACAACCCTTGCTTATTCGCCGTCATTTTGTATGCATGGCAAAACACTTAACAATATTCAAATGGGAGCTCCAATATAAAGCAATTTATTGTTTGACCTGAACTTAATGGTTGTGTGTGATATATTGTGTTATGATTGTGTTAAATAAAATTGTTAATACTGGTACCTCAACTAGCAACAAGATCTTTTAGATAAATATACAGTCCTTTACGTTATTTAAAAAATGGGTAGTTGAGACAGCGAAATTCAAATTTTCTTACGTTTTTTGCAATTTTGCAGGTCAGTGTCAGGTTGTATCTTGATCAAAATATGATTCGCAACAGTAACAGGTACATATTTAGAGAATTATAATCATTAGAATCATTAATACATCTTTCCAAGTTAGATTTTTACCATTAACACTTTTCCATAAGAGATTGGTGATTGGTAGTAGAAATCTAACTTAGAAAGATATATTAATGATTCTAATGATTATAATTCTCTAAATATGTATAGACCCCAGCACATTAAGCTACTATAATCTGTAAAATTTCTTTAATAGATTTTCAACTTTATCGCTAATGTATAAGGTTCAAAGTTGATTGGGAAAATTTGATAGTTTCGGGTAGCTTGTTGAATTTCGCGGTCTACCACTATCCATTCACCTTAAACAGCGAGACCAGAGAGTGCGTGAGAGTGAGAGTGATCAGAGGGGCAATGCTCGTAATTTTAAGAACGTTCATAGTCTGATCTCAGTCTCAATCTGTCAAAAATACCTCTAATTTCCTACATTTTTGACAAGTTTTTGACATTGATTGTCGCTGAGATGAGATTGCGACTAGATTTTGAAAGTTTTTAATTTTTATGGGAATTGGCCAGAATGAGGTAAACGAAGCAAAAGGATCGTAGCAGATGGCGTTCTGTAGTTTCTGCCTATCCCCACGGGAAGAAGGTGTGAGTTTATGTACAGTCAACAGCAAAAGTAGATGATCAAAATCAGAAATTCAATTCTAATGAACGGAGTTCGCGTCAGAACTGTGTGGCGTCGAAGTACTACTACTTAGAATACTTACTACGTAGAATACTTTTGAATCACTTCGACGCCACACAGTTCTGACGCGAAATCCGTTTATTAGTATTGAATTTCTGACTTTGGATCATCTACTTTTGCTGTTGACTGTACCGGTCTATATTTAAGAAAAAATATGAAACACAGCCAAATCGAGTCAAACACGAATTAAGTAGGTATCTACACATCACAAAACCACGTAAAGTTATGAATCCTACCCGAAACGTTGAAGTTTCTTCAGATAGGTACTGAGACCTAAGATGAAGTTTTGCTTTTAGAATCATTTCCACCGAAACACATGCCGTCTTTGCAACTTATCCCCAACGCTAGATCTCATGTGACATGACGTAATTTGCATTGAAGCGCAAAATGGCCATTGTTCAATTATTTAAAATTTACTCTCAAATTACGAAACGTAATACACAATCATTACTAACTAGCTTGGCACGTGTCGTACACGCGTTGTCCTGCAAAATGGACCCCTAATTACAAACTAGTAGACCGATTATGAAGGGGTTGTAATAAAAAAATTGCTTGCGTCAAATTGCAGCAATTACACTAACACATAAGCTGTCAGGATACGTGTTCATTAGTTTTAAAGAATATAAGTATATTTATATGTACCTTTATTTAAATGGCATTAAATAAGTACTAGCTTTAGCTCGCGGCTTCGCCCGCGTAGATATAGGAAAATAGCCCACAGGAACGTACTACCGGATTAAAAATGCCATAAGAGTTAATCCATACACTGTCTCTCTGCCAAATTTCATCCAAATCCGTTCTGCCGTTTTTGCGCCAATCCGGAACATACATCCAGTCAAACAGACAAACATTCTTCGTTACTATTTTATTATATGTCTAAATATCTATATATTAGGATCTATACATTTCTCTAAAAATCTAAATATCTGTTAGTGTAAGTTCTTAAGTATTTTGTTTTTATTAATTAGTAATTGGGACCTCCGACAAAGGAAACACAGACACAGACACACGACTAAGGCCCCGTTCCCGCTATGTCGTGACGACAGATTATCGTGTCGTTTAAAGCGTCGTGGCTTGTGTATTTAAATGGAGGTGTTCACATATAGGACTACACGATTAACTGTCGTCTACGACTTTTTTTGTAGTGACGACAGATTGTCAAGTCAATGGGAACGACTAGCATGACAGTCGTAAAATGATAAAAAAACGTCACTACAAATCATGTGTCGTTAATGCGACTATCTATCGTAGCCACGTAGGTATCACACACACGTATCACACATGCGTACACACGTTCATACCACTACTGATCTTCAAAAGAACGTAGAAGCGACTAATGTGCAAACGACAAGGCGACTGTCGTGAACAGTAAAAATGTCGTCACGATCCAATGGGAACAGCTAGATACGACAGTCGTTCAAAGATAAAATATTTCGACGACACATTGACGATAAACAGTCGACATATTGGGAACAGCTAGAGACGACAGTCGTCCAACGGTAAATTAATCGTCATGACATTATGGGAACGCGCCCTAACTGCTTCTCCAAACTAGTGGATACTAAAGCATGCACGTAGTTACAACTAGATGGAAAGTAGGATAAAATAAAAACAACGAAAGATATAATTTTAAAACCAGGTTGCAGACCGTTTTTCTTTGCTTCTTACCTATAAACTAGAATGTTAAAAGATCAGGTTCAGGGCCATAATAAACACCAGCAAACATTTCGTAGCGGCCGTGTTCAAGATCCCAAGCGACTTCGAAATAGAATGGTCTATCGAGAATTAATTCTGGTACGTTGTAATATGGCATCTGCGTTGTCTTTTCTTTAGCAGAGCGTTGTCTTTTCCCTGGTGGTTTATCTGTGGATAGAAGAATTTTTTGTTTATATTATTATCATAGAGGCGAAGGCTCGTGGCTAAATAATAACAGCCCCACGGCAGGTAATTGCGTAACACACTAACAGTAGCAATGGCTTTCATTTTGACAGTTCATTGCGTTATTTATGTTGATAAGTAGGCGCATTTTTCGAACATATGAGGCAATGGATTAGCAATATCTTACAAAATTATTCTGATTGAAAGTGTGTTACGCCTTATAGGTGCTGGTCGATTGATTTGTTTAAGCTACACTTTGCGTGGTTGGTCCCTAGTTGTGTGACCACCAAAACACACCGAAGCCCTTCTGTGTCTCGGAAAGCACAATAAACCGTTGCCGCGTTGGTCCCGTCTGGCATTCGTCGATCTTTGACAGTCTTACCAAGGGGTAACGCATTACCCAGTAACTGGTTTGTGGATGTCGGATAGGTAGTCACTACATGTGACTATTTTGCTGATATAATTATTATCATAAAGAGTGTTTTGATAAAAAAATTGCAAGGTTCGGTAGGTACAGTCATCACACGCCCATGGAACATTTTGATTTTGAGTCCTATGACGGACAGCTATCCAGATGGGGCTTTGTTTACGGAATCCCTTAAAAAATATTATCTGCGACATCGTTTCATATGCACTTTTTTTCGTGTCTCGTACATTTTTCTGATAGATTATAATTAAGCTAAGATATATCTAAATATTCTTACATGGTAATCTTCTATTTACACCCATTTCATCGAACTGGACAAACACTTTTTGTTTAACTTTACTTAAAGAAATGGTTTGGTTTTGACTTTCGGGCTTAAAAATTCCTGCCAGATCAGTGGAGTTGGTATCGAAAACTGAGTACAGACCCAACTGAAAGTAAGAAAAATCTTAAATACCCATTATTATACAGTAGATTAGATACTACGTAAAGCATGGCAGGCACGTAAAGCTTGTTTTTATAATTATTTCAGAAGAAAAGCATCCAGTGCTGGACATAGGCTTTCCCCAAGCATCGCCAATTCGACGGGTTCTATTCTTCTCGCCTCCAGCGGATTCCTGCGACATTCACCAGGTTCTCGGTCCACCTGGTGGGAGGCCTTCCAACGCTACGTCTTCCGGTACGCGGTCCCCTCTCCAGAACCTTTCGGTCCCAACGGCCATCTGTTCTGCGAGCAATGTGCCCTGCCCACTGCTACTTAAGTTTAGCAATTCTTCGGACTATGTCGGCTACCTTGGTTCTCCTGCGGATCCCTTCATTTCTGTTTTTATGCAAATTCTAAAACAAATCCGTTAGGCCGACTAGATCAAGTGGGACTGTGAATGAAATAAAAGTAGGTAATTGCGGCAGACAAAGATGGAGCCTCAGGGATGAATATTGATGGACAAAACCGATACTTATATACCTTTTTTGCCCGACAATGAAAAACAAAATCAATTACCCCTTGAAGAAATCCGGTCCAATCTACGAACGTTTTAATTTTAAATCTTGGGATTGTTATTTTCATTAATTTTATTTCTGATTTCTTTGTAAGGCTGCTAACGAATCCTTTTTGGTTATAAATTTTCTCAAGCAAATTTTCCCATTTTTTCGGGTTGTTTGGTACAACAAATGTCATAGATGTCCTAGAATTCATGAATCTGATTGTTAGGACCTGTAAAATGAAATAAGAAATCATTAACGATAAATTGTACCTAAATTATTTTAAAATCTAGGGAGAAGGCATGCTCGAAAAGGATAGAGTAAATAAATTATACGAAAGTAACTCTGTGTGTATGTTATCTATCCACGCCTCAACCGTTGAACGGATTTCGATAAAATTTGGCAAGAAGATAGAAGGCATTCTGGGGAAGGACATAGGTTTATGTCCCACGTTCGTAGCACGTTCCCGTAGGTAATGTTATCCGTTTGTTGTAGGCTGCATATAATTAAATATATTATCCGTTTATTGATAAAAGATTATCCGTTTATTGAAAGTGTTTGTACAAACCTACTTTCAAAAATATTTGAAAGTAGGTTTGTACAAACACTTTTACACGTCAATCATGTTTTTTTAAAACTAGATGAAGTCGGCGTTTCCTATCTGACTACTCTGAGAAGAAAGGCCGAAACAAACTCAGAGGTCACAGTCTCTTTTAAATTCCAGACATAATCTTGGTCAGGTTATTATGAAGACCATGTAGATCGGTGTCTGAGGTGGTCTTTTGAGGAAAGAACCACACAGATTGAGAGGACCTGTCAAGTCAGTGCACGCATTTGTCAGGAATCGTACAGCTCAACTATTGTAGGCTGCATATAATTAAATATACTATCCGTTTATTGTAGGCTGCATATAATTAAATATATTATCCGTTTGTTCTAGGCTGCATATAATTAAATATATTATCCGTTTGTTGTAGGCTGCATAAAAATAAACAGATGATTGAATGAAGTACGCTATTTCTAAGAATTGTTGAAGTCTCTTCGCCCTACCTCTATTTATGGTTCTTATTTAAAGCCCCATTTACACGATGCAAGTTCCTCGTCTGTGGTATACAATAGAATTGAAGCAAAATATATTACTTTGCATCGTCTAAATACTTCTTAGGCAGTGCAACTTTTATTGCTGCTTCAACTTATGATATGCCACAGGGAATTAAATCACATCGTGTAAATCCGGTCCGGCATTAGGATAGAATAAAAACGGCTTATCATGAACTATTCAGGGTCAAATTGAATTAGCTAGCGAAACTCCGCGGACGTGATGGGAATCGATAATTATCTAAACATGATAAAACAAAGAAAATCGCTTGCCGCGGTTGGTCTGTGGATGGGTGACCATCTTTACACACCGTGACCCCTCCGTGCCTCGGAAAGCACGTTAAGCAGTTGGTCCCGGTTGCCATTCGTGGATCTTTGACAGCCGTTAAGGGTAGTCAGAAGCCCGAAAGTGACAACCAGTCTTACCAAGGGGTATTGTATTACCCAGTAACTGGGTTGTGGAGGTCAGATAGGCAGTCGCTCCATGTAAAATACTGGTATTCAGCTGCATCCGGTTAGACTGGAAGCCGACCCCAACATGGTTGGGAAAAGGCTAGACAGATGATGATAAAACAAAAAAAAAAAAAAATTGATGATAATTTATTTTGGGATCAACGACCGCTGGTAGTGTTCTTACATGAAGTTTAGTTGAGAATATCAGTTTTTTGTGTTTAGGAATCGATACCCTTCACGTCTGTGAAGTTTACAGAAACAAAAACAGATTTTTGAACTGATATTTCAAGCAAATACACTACACACGGTCGTTGACTCCAAAATAAATTATCATCATCAAATATATCATCGCAAAAGACAGAATTGTGTAGAAAAGGGAGAGGGAGGCCTTTGCCCTGCAGTGGGACAACACAGGCTAGTTAGATTAGATGTTTATATATCGAATACTATCACGCTTGCGGAGTCTCTAGCTTATTAAATTTGATCCTGTATAGACGTAGCGCTGGCAGGCCTCCCACAAGGTAGACCGATGACGTGGTGAAAGCTGCAGGAATCCGCTGTATGCGAGAAGTACAGAACCGATCGAAGTGGCGGTGCTTGGGGGAGGCCTATGTCCAGCAGTGGACGTATTTATGATATTGTGTGTATTAACGTTTACCTCACAATCCGGACCGCTGGTGTACCAGAATTCATCCAGTTTGGTCATCATTGGTACTCTTGAGGTTTTCCCATTAATATGAGTGAACTTCGTCAGTTTCGTCAGTTTATAATCAAATGGAGTCTCCCATGTGCCCTTCGAAGTAGTTTAAGAAAACTGGCATAAGATAAACGTGACGTAATTTCAACGATGCTCCAGGAATTAAAAAGACAGTATAGTGATAAAGACGCGCGCGCGGTGGCGCGTGTGTTGGATCATTCGGTTCCCTACAAAATAGTTGAGCTGGATCCACGCGTTATGTTCGTGAACGGGCGTGGTACTTGCCCTTGGTACTTGCCCGTCGGTTGAGACTGGTCATCTTTTAACTGGCTTATTTTTAATCTTATATTTTGAATTGTTGAAATATCTTGATTTAAAAGAGTGTCCATGGAGTTTCTTGCCCGTTCTTCTCCATAGAGATCTACGTTTTGGAATGGGCAACTAGCTTCAACTTTCTGACTAACTGACAGACTATTTAATTTTGACAATTCAAAAGAAATAAATCCTTTGAGTTGAGTAAATTACTCAAAGAAAAAGTGAAATCTTGGCAATATATGTATAAAATAATCTTGATCAATAATATCGACTGCTACGTGCAAGGTCGTTCAAAAGTAATGTCATAATGTGAATTGGCTGCCATTTGGTTGGAAATGAAAAATAAAATCACGGAAAGTTTATTTAAAGGTGTAAAATTTACGAAATTAAGTTAAAAATGATATCGATCTAAAGACCACCTTCTGAGTTGCAGTGGCGAAGGTACCATACAAGCCGATTCCCACCGGCTTCCCTTCGAAAATTCAGAACACAACCACTCTATAGTCAATTCATCATTGAAATATAATCATATCATACTGTAGGTATTTAATACACCATAAAATTAAAACATTGCAAAACGCCTACATTCAATGTTTTGTGTTTATTTCCCAACAACAAAAAAAATTGCTCTAAAATATAACTCGTAAGCGCGCGCGGCTTGTCGTGAATTTAATTTGTATAGAAAATAAACACGTCATGACGTCACTTCAGGTCACATGTCCTGCTATATTTTGAGCGCCAATAACCCGATATAATCTTGCGTTTACTACAACAACCCCACAAAACTCGTTAGTCTTAAAAGCCAACATTGAAGAAGAAATCACCAATTTAGAGGATGGTTTGCAAGCAACAATTAAAAATGCCGTAAAACGACCACAAATGTGAATCAACTCAGCAGCGGCGAAGGGTGAATTTATGACAGAGGTAAGCCGGAGCAAAAAAAAAGTCAGTAAATCGTTTCATTAAATTCCTATTTCGATCTACTTTTCTAAGGTAGGTATGAGCTTCATCTGAATTAGCGAAAAATGACAGTACCAAAACTCATGTACAGACGAAGCTACTACAATCTGTCAAATTTCTTTATTAGATTTTCAACTTTCAAGGTTCAAAGTTGGTTGAGAAAAACGATAAGAGAAAATAATCAGAAGCCATAACTTCACACTCAATGAATTTAAATTTAAAATATATAACTTAAATGAACACTCACTTTAAAGTGGGCGCCAGACACGATGACCATTTTTGTAGTTATGTTGATATCATTACTGTCCACTATGTCTGTTGTTCTTTTAAATGTCCTAGCACTGAGCTGTAAGATTAATAGGTAGGATTATTATCGATTTTGACTGTCATGAGGCACATTTATACATTACAAGCACCGCCCCGCGGTTTCACCCGCGTAAGTTTCGATCCCGTACGAATATCGGGATAAAAACTATCCTATGTCCTTTCCCGGGGCTCAAACTCATCTAAGTCGGTTCAGCGGTTTAAGCTTGAAGAGGTAACAGACAGACACACTTTCGCATTTATAATATTAATATGCATACATAACGTCACGCCTATATTTCCCTAAGGGTTAGCCAGAAGTGCACCATCTTTAAGTCCCACGTACCTACACTACGAACTTTCGCGCATGTTCTCTCACTCACACTCGCCTCATATCACCATCTGGTTCCTGAAAAAATTACTGCGCAGCCTTTTGCGCGAAGTTCGGACTCGCTAAGATACATCGGTCGTATTGTAATAGGAGGCGCGCTTATTGCCCTCAACCAGACACATATCAAGACTCAGGGCTGCTACTCCAGATGGAATTTCTTCAACCCAATAACACTGCCCGACCCGGGAATGTAAACCAGGACCTCATGCTCAGCTGTAGCCCTTGCGACCACTAGATCATGGCCATGGCCCGTGGATATGAACAACTAACAAACACGATCAAAAATGTACGGAACAGTTGGTTTGGTGTTCTGTTAAAATTTTTGTCATGTTTTCACGAAGAACAATATTATTTTCACTCACCAAATTATTGATGTGTGCAATAGCTGCTTTAGGATAATTGAAACCAACTTTTTCTACTTGTACTCCATCATTTTCAGAGGAATTTTGATAAAACTTTGGGTCTATATCTTTTGTGTAATTCACGTATATTCTGTTGGTAACCGTCAGGTCCCTCATTTTCATCAACTTTATGTATGCTGCGATATTTGGGTAACACTTACTTAGCTGAAGAACAAAGTAGGTACAGTCAACAAAAGAGTTAGGTATGCAGGATCGACGGATATAGTTGAAGTTTCGTAAGAAACCGATGGATGTTCTCGTATAAAATTTAATTTTATTAATAGAAAACAAACAGCTCATTTATCAAATTAAATTTCAGTCGACAACATCCATCGGTTTCTTACTAAACTTCAACTATATCCGACGATCCTGCACACCTGACTCTTTTGTTGACTGTACATGGTAATAGTAATAGCACAGTATTTTTATTTCACGAAGTGACGCACGTTTTACTTGTGTTTACCAAGTATAAAAACACGCTAAGAATGTGTGTGTAAGCGCAGGAGCTCTCGGTACCGTCCGACACACTGGCGAAGTCGGAAGTGTGTGTTACGTGCAGACGCTACTCGTCTTCACGCACACATTCACAGCTTGTTTGTACACTTGGTTACTACTTGCAAAGTGCGCGTAGCTTCGTGAGATAAAAGTACTTTAATATTTATTTGACATAAAAAAGTACACAGATACAGCGGTGCTATTCTGTAAAAATATCACCGTGATAACTTAAGCGAAGTGAGCTTAAAGTGAGCTGTCATTCCACCTGGTGCTAGGGATTGACACTATTGACAGCTCACTCAAAGGTCACTTCACCTAAGTTTTCACGGTGAGATTTTTACAGAGTAGCATTACAGGTGACGCTTAGTTTAGATAGCGGTTACAAGTGTTATAACATGTCCGTATTCCTAGTTAGACCAAGACAGTATTTTTCTTTGTTAGGATCGCTTTAGCATTTCCATTTTTTTAATAACGCATGCGCTTCTTAGTACAGACGCCAGCACATCAAGCTACTACAATCTGACAAATCTCTTTAATAGATTTTCAACTTTATCGCTGAAGGTGAAAGGTTAATTAAGGTTCAAAGTTGATTGGGAAAATTTTACAGTTTCGCTTCGTTTACGCTATGCTACTGTTGTATAGTTTATGTTTGATCTATGGTTTTTATGATATGTCATCTTGACTTGTTAAAATAAACGTCAGTGCGCTACTAGCTATCCGTGAGTTCATTTCTCCTTTATAATCCTAGGGCTTCGCCTTCCGCAATTTCCGCATACTTATCATTGGCGACGAGGACCCACGACAAAATAAAAAAAACATGGCTCATTTCGGTATTTTGTCAAGTTTTGACCATGTCAACCAGACATGGGAAAATTTTAAGCAAAGGATTTTGCAATGGTACATTGCAAACGATGTAGACAGTGCGAAAGACCCAATAGGTATTAAACGACGGGCAATATTGCTGAGCGCACTCGCCGACGGCACATTCAAGCTTGCGGCCGATTTGGCTTTGCCAAAGGAAATTTCGCAGGTGCCCTTCGAAGATATTCTTATTCTTCTGGATAATCACTTCACGCCAAAAAAATGCGGTTTTGGCGAGCGGTATAATTTTTATGCTGCTACTCAAGGTCTGGAAGAAACATTTTCGCAGTGGGCTGCTAGGCTTCGCGGTCTGACCACGCATTGCGGATTTCTGAATGTTGAAGAGGCGCTGCGCGACCGATTTGTTATGGGTATGCGGCCGGGACCTGAGAAAGATAAGCTTTTCGCGCGTGAACTTCAAGATACCACACTGGCTAAAGCAGTGGAGTTGGCGGAGAGCGTGCACAGCGCACGCAAGGGAGCAGCAGCTTCGTCGTTGGCAGCGGTACAGGCGCCGCCGTCGAGTGAGGCGTTATTCAAAATAGAAACCAACTCAAAGGAATCAAGTGTTCACATTGAAAAGTGTTCAGTTTGCGGCTACAAGAACCACAAAACATCTCAATGTCGGTTTGCAAGCTATACATGTAAGAAATGTAACGTAAAAGGCCACCTACGCCGAATGTGCAAAAAGATTAATTACGTAGGAACTGGCGGGTCGGGCGAGAGTGACGATGACGGTAAGACAAAAAAAATATGTTCATTCAGAGGTGAACCTATGACTTTAATAGTATCGATTCAAAGTTTTAAGCTAAAGTTCGAAGTAGATACCGGATCGGCAGTCACAGCGATTTCAGAAAAAATATACAAAAAATATTTTAAATTGTTGCCATTATCACCAACGACGGATCAATTGTTTACATACACGGGGTGTGTTATACACTGTTTAGGAATAGTGCAATTGCCTATTACATACTTGGACAAGACACAGGATGTTAATGTTAGAGTGATTCGCGATGGTGGTCCCCCAATTTTAGGGCGAGATTTTATTAGTTTGTTTGGTTTACAGATGTTGCAAATCAATTATTGTAAAACAACTCAAATTGCTGATCAGTTAAAATTACAGTTTCCATCGGTTTTCTCAGATGAATTAGGCTTATTTACAAAATATAGAGTAACGTTACAGTTGAAAGAAAACGCAAAGCCAATTTTTTTTAAAGCTCGTCCTATAGCTTTTGCACTTAGAGATCAAATAAACGGTGAGATTGATCGTTTGGTACGTATAGGTGTGTTAAAACCGGTTCAATTTTCAGAATACGCCTCACCAATTGTCCCTATATTAAAGCGCGATGGCTCAATCAGGTTGTGTGTTGATTACTCTGTGAGCGTAAACAAACAGCTGGTCGTCGAACAGTATCCGTTACCGACTGCTCAAGAACTTTTTACAAAATTACACGGGGGTCAACAATTTAGCAAGTTGGATTTAACGCAAGCTTACTCACAATTTGTGTTAGATGAGACGTCTCAGAACATTACTTGTATCAATACTCACCGCGGTTTATTTGTTTATACAAGATTAGTTTTTGGTCTTGCTAGTGCTCCTGCTATTTTTCAGCGGGCTATGGAGTGTTTACTGTCGGGATTGGACGGTGTTATGTGTTTTCTTGACGACATCTGTATTACAGGGGCAACTAAAGAGCAACACTTAGAGAGATTATGTGCGGTTTTGCAACGACTGCAAGACGCAGGTTTAACACTTCGTAAAGATAAGTGCGTGTTCTTCGAGAACCAAATAGAATATTTAGGTTATACTATAGATAAGAATGGTTTAAGGAAATCAAATGAAAAGGTCAAAGCTATAGTCCAAGCACCTACACCAGAAAACGTGAATAAGTTACAATCGTTTTTGGGATTAGTCAATTATTATAGGAACTTTGTCCCTAACGCATCATCCATTTTGAGCCCGCTTTATTCATTGTTGCAAAAGGGTAATACATGGAAATGGGGCGTGATACAAGATAATGCATTCAAAGCAATTAAGAAATGTTTAGCCTCAAATCAGGTTCTTGCTCATTTTGATCAAAATGCTCATATAATTTTGACGGTGGATGCTTCGCCCAGCGGCTTAGGAGCTATCTTGTCACAGATAGGGTCAGACAGAGTGGAGCGCCCTATATCGTTCGCTTCACGTACACTGAATGCAGCAGAGAAGCGGTATTCTCAGTTACAAAAAGAGGCCACAGCTATTATTTTCGGAGTGCGTCGTTTTCACCAGTACTTATATGGAAGATCAGTTCCGTTTGTGCTCCGTACCGACCATAAGCCCCTTTTATCTATATTTGGTCCATATAGGGGTATTCCAGAGGTCTCGGCAAATAGGTTGCAGCGTTACGCGATGTTCCTGAGTGGTTACAATTATACCATCGAATACATACGCAGCGCCGACAACAGCGCAGATTTTTTATCGCGTGCCAGTCTGCCTGACAGTGAGTCAACGGCGGCTAGTGGGGGGTGTGGCTACAGGGCCGACGATAGTTTAGTCCCTGTAGAAGATCGCGCATCTTATGTTAATTTTGTTACCGATGGTAGTTTACCCGTTACACTTAGTGAAATTCGTGATGAAACTCAGAAAGATCCAGTATTAATTAAAGTTTTATCATATATTGTTAAAGGCTGGCCTAAGCGACTATCAGATATATTAATTAAGCCTTATTTTTTATGTCAAAACCAGTTGTCGTTTGAAGGCGGTTGTATTATGCGAGGGCACAAGGTGGTTATTCCAGAGACTCTGCGGACAAAATTATTATTTGAGCTACATAAGTCACATTTGGGTGTAGTGAAAACGAAAGCCGAAGCGCGCAGTAGATTTTGGTTTCCAGGAATTGATAACGCTGTAGAGAAAATGATTGCGGATTGTAAGGTCTGTTTACAGTTGAGACAACTACCAGCGCGTGCGCCACCAGCGCTGTGGCCACATCCACCGCAAGCTTTCTATCGTATTCACATAGATTTTCTCGGCCCCATACATAACCGTTCCTATTTTGTGATTGTGGATGCGTATTCGAAGTGGGTAGAAGCTTACGATATGGGAACGAGTACGTCATCCTTATCGGTGATTAATAAAATGTATGAATACATGGCACGATTTGGCTTACCGCATACTATAGTCAGTGACAATGGCACACAGTTTACTTCCTCAGAATTTAGGACGTTTTGTGTTTCAAATGGTATTTCGCATGTGACGTCGCCGGCTTATCATCCCGCTAGTAACGGGCAGGCGGAAAGCTACGTGAAGGTGGTTAAAAAAGGAATCAAATCATGTATGTTAAGTAGTAGTAATGTTACGGGATTAAACAATAACTTGCTGAAATATCTATTTGATTATAGAAATTCCATACATTCTACAACAGGCTGTTCACCTGCCCAGTTGGTATTCGGTCATAAACTGAGATCACGGTTAGATTTAATTTCACCGGCGTCTATCACTCTCACCCAAAACGTCGAAAATAAACAGTGTTTGCAGTCTAAAGTGAAAAGTGACAAAACTATTAAATACTTTAAACAAGGAGACAATGTATTGTATAAAAAAAACAGCACTAATAAACAAGGAACTTGGAATAGAGGCGTAATAATTAAAAAAAATAGGAAAAGTTGTTTATATTGTCCAGGATTGCAATACTTTATTGAAAGTTAAAAAACACAAGAATCAATTATTAGCATTCCACGGCACAGTAAGAAATATTCACGGGCCGAGTGAATGTCCTATTGAATTTGAAGATCTACAAGAAACTTCGGAACAGTCTGAACCGAACCCGGCACTTCCAGGGGATGGTAGTGCGTCGGACACTGGAGGGGAGGGAAATAGAGAAGACGAAGTATTCTATGATGCAGCAGATGCGACTCATGGTGATACTCCTGTGGAATCAAGACAAACGGTTGATGGAAAAATACTGCGAGCTGTGCCTAGAGTAGACTATAAGCGTTTTTATTAGAGTTTTTGATTTATGTTTATTTTGTCAAGCTAGGGGAAGGAATGTTGTATAGTTTATGTTTGATCTATGGTTTTTATGATATGTCATCTTGACTTGTTAAAATAAACGTCAGTGCGCTACTAGCTATCCGTGAGTTCATTTCTCCTTTATAATCCTAGGGCTTCGCCTTCCGCAATTTCCGCATACTTATCAGCTACTCTTCTTTTTTCAACCTGTGCGTCAATCAAAATGTCTTATTTTTAAATTCTATATTTTTCATGCAAGTGAATTTCATGTCTTAAGGGAAATAAAGATGCCACGTGGAAGAATGATCGGGAATGAAAAGGAAAAGCATACGTTGCTTCCGTGGACGCGACACTGAAGATGCCAAGTAGAAGTATGATCGGGAGCGGAAAGGAAAAGCATACGTTGCTTCCGTGGACGCGACACTGAAGATGCCAAGTGGAAGTATGATCGGGAGCGGAAAGGAAAAGCATACGTTGCTTCCGTGGACTGAGTTCAGGTTTGCTAATTTGCCAAGTTTTAACATGCCACTCGCAATTCTGATAGATTACTTACAGCGATTTCATCCCTGTATCCTAGAAGTAACAACAGCTCTCGTTTGGCATTACCCGTGGCTACCGACGCTAGCTTGCAAAGTGCAAGGCGCACCAGATACTCCGAAGCTGCTACGTTTTGGTTCGGTGTCACTTTTATTAGGCTCTAAAACAACAAACTTTTTAGTAACTTACTAGATCTTCTTAGCGTGTCGATGTCAAAAATATAGTTTTTTTTTCTTAAATTTGTTCGGCCCAAAATTCAGCAACTCGGATAGCGTTCGTTGACGCAGCCAATTAGGTCCTCACGTGTGCAGGTGACATACGGAGCAAGATGGGAGGTGAGCTATTTTCTGTGGAGAGACACCGCATACACACCGGAGTTCAATGCCTTCCATGAGCCCCCACTCGTGGAGGTTGTCCTTGCTGCGGCCTACTTGGGTACGAAGTCTATTTAAGAGACTCTTCGATGGTTTAAGAAAGAGATCAGGAGGTTTAAGTTGTTCTTTCCAGAGGTCACATCTTTCCGTGGAGGGGTTGCCTTCCGCCTTCCTTATTTACTAGATATTGACATTCTTATGTATTTATTGCAGCTGTCATATCTTCGTGTTAGGATATAAAAATAAAATTACCAAAACTAGTTTTTCACTTAAACTATTAAATTGTATTTCACTATATACCCTTGATAATATAAAGCTAAATATTAAAATTCTAAAATTTTTGTACTGGTACATGATACATTAGACTGCATTTAAGAAAATATGAAAAAAACTGCGCACATTTTGTAGGATAATATAACTGCAGCTAGAACCTAATTAATTAAGAAACGGATTTTATGGGGTCATAAAATAATTAATTTTCTTTTTATGTGGTTTGACTCTTACGATTAACAGAATGGTATGGGTTGAAATTAGCGTTAACTGATAATAAAGGACGATCGCAGCTGGTATGATGGATTACATTTCTGTGAAACTGCCTGTACCTTTATACTTATTAATTCTGTTCCTTTTTCTTGACTGTAAAATCTAATGAAGAGATCCGCAGGAGAACGAACGTAACCGACATAATCCGAAAAATTACAAACTTAGTGGCAGTGGGTCGATGGGACCGAAAGGTTCTGGAGTGACAACCGCGTACCGAAAGACGCCTCCCACTAGGTGGACCGATGACCTTGTGAACGCCGCAGGAATCCGCTGGATGCGGGAAGCACAGAACCGTTTGAAGTGGAGGTGCTTGCGGGAGGCCTATTTCCAGCAGTGGACGTTTTCGGCTGAGTTGATGATGAATAAATCTAATAAACGGCTCAATACATTTTAAAATATCACCTTTAAATCATAATAATCATAATCATACTCAGCCTATGATGTTACCACTGCTGGGATACAGGCCTCCACTTTTTGAGAGGGAGGGCTGTAATCTACAACATGGGCCCAGTGCGGGTTGGTACCTACACCTGTAAATAAACGACACAAAATCATAGCTGCTACAAGATTTTTCACAAAACAATTTGGATGATCAATCTAGGTTAGTCTATGCAGAATCTGGTTCTCAAAGAGGTGAGGCGTAGATAAGCTGGTGAGAATCTAAAGCGAAGAGATAATGTAACCGAGGTTCCCGTAGGACGGGCCGCTTTGACGGGTGAATCGAATAAGTCGTCGGCAGAGAGAATAGTAATAAAATTGAACCGAGCGCCTGCCCAGATGTAGCTATGGATTTATCGCCAGCTAAACTTTGAGGCACACTGGTTGCAACGGTGTTTTAAAAATTTTTTTTTCAAGAAAATCGTGGTACCTATTTTCAGTCGCGTTGTAACTATCTCTAAAATTAATAGGTACCTATGTAATTAATAAAAATAATAATTTAATATTAGGTATAAATGCGAAAGGAAGTTTGTTTGTTACCTTTTCACGCCTAAACCACTGAACCGATCATCCTGAAATTTTGCATATACGTTGTCAGGTGTACAGAAATGGACATGGGTTACCTTTCATCCCGTGAAAAAGTGCTGTTCCCGAGGAAATAACAATAACCTTATTATGATAATAGATGGCGCCATGTGTCTTTCGAACGGTATCGACACTTATGCGGGTGAAACCGCGGGGCGCTGCTAATAATAAATATAATAAAAAAATCTTTTATTTCTTGCCTTTTACATGATTTTCATATTTCTAGTTTCTAATATAGAGTATGTTCTAGGGTTAAGATATAGTTTTGTTACGTTTTTCCTATTTCTTCTTCTGCAAGAAGTTTGGGTGAAGTCCTCCTCCACAAATGCCCATTTGTCTCATTCTTGAGCTATTTGGTTCCAGTTTGAGGTTTTACTGATCTCGTCTTCCCAACGTCAGTCGTCGTCCTCTGTTTCTTTTTCCTTGTAGGCCTCTCCACAGTGTTGCTTTTACAGTCCATCTCAGGTCTGTAAGCCTCGCTACGGTATGTAATTATGTCTTTTAAATAAATTTCATATAGCACCATGTTTTCATCGTGTGTAATCTGGAAAGAAAATGAAAAGGTTGGATTTGGCTCACTTTTACGAAGAGCTACATAGTCCTTTTACAATCTTTTCGACGTCTTATAATAGCATCAGTCAATAATGTTCCTTCATATTCAGACGACTTTTATTAGCGTTCAAAAGATCATCTGGGTGCAGGTATCAACATTTAATGATAGGATTTGAATGTAAGATGGATCAAAGTTTGTAACGCAACAATAAATTAAGGTAAACGGTCTTTGAAACCCAAGCAACTTGTCAAAGGCTTCGTCTTAAAGGTACTCGTGAATTTATTCTTGTTTCTTCCAATTCCTGCCACCCAGTGTGCCTCAGTCTTCTCAGGTCGTCTCCGCTCGCTCGCTTACACATTCGTCGGGCTGCATCCAATATGTTTCCTAGCATATTGTCTTTAACAGCTCCATTATACCGACGATAGATTGTGCGGAAACCTTCGCTTCTGCCGCCGCCTCCCAGCATATTGCGACGAAAGAAATCTTTTTCCACATCCTCGATGAATATTTTTGTTTGCTTACGTACCGCGTATTGGGGAAATGAATAATGAAGACGTATTTTTCGTTCAAGTATTGGACGGGTTTGTTAGCCGGGAATATATGGTTCTGTGTACAGACTGTCTGCATTTCAACTTGCTGTGAGCAAAAGGCACGAACAGGGGGCCTAAAAAGGCCACTTTGGAGAATCATAAAAGGATAACATTATGAATCATATTATGGTGAAGACAGTTCGTGTTTTTATTTTTTTCGTTGCACTACGTAGGTATAATCAAAGAGATTGGGATTGGATTTGGATTGGATTGATTAGTATTTTAGCACAGACAAAAAAAAAATAACTGAAAAGTGCTTCACCAATGGGATTTGATACGATTAACTTAATGGTTAACTGTCCATTATGATCTCCTTTTATAATTCTACCAAAGTGGCCTTTTTAGGCCCCCAGGCCTGCAACAGCAAGGATTGCTTGACAATATCGCTTTTGCATTACGGACTTTATTAGGACGAGCTATGATACACATTTGTACCAGATCGTCCCTGAGAGGAATTGATAAACCTTTTGCCAGGTCTTTTACAATTTATTCATTTGATCAAGATTAACTATTTTTGCAATGAAGGAGAAAGCCAAATGAGCTCTAGCTTCCCATCTAATAGGTACTTACAAAAAACTGACCAAGTGCAAGTCGGACTCGCACACGACCGGTAAAGGCAAAAACGCCGAAAAAAAACGTTTGTTGTATGGGATCCCCCCTTAAATATTTATTTTATTCTGTTTTTAGTATTTGTTGTTATAGCAGCAACAGAAATACATCATCTGTGAAACTGACTATTTCAACTGTCTAGCTATCACAGTTCATGAGATACAGCCTGGTGACAGACAGACAGACATACGGACAGTGGAGTCTTAGTAATAGGGTCCCGTTTTTACCCTTTGGGTACGGAACCTTAAAAACAAACCACTAAGTGAGGACCGACAATGTCAATAGAACAGCTCAAATATTTTCCTTCAGAATAAGGTATGTAAATACCCTTTAAAACCATAACCCACGAGGTTTCATCTGGGAGCCGCGCTACCATATAATTGAATGAATATTCACGTTTCTTAATCAATAGAGGCATTACTACCGAGGTCCCACGGAAGCAACCAGCCGCCTGTGAAATTGGACTAGTATAGACAGGGATAGATGTATGCAATGTGGGGTAGAGAGAAAGGGACGTGTATAGCGAAGCGAGCTTTTATAAATCATTTTTCCTGGCACGGAAGAGATTTAGGCTGGTTGCATGGTTTAGATTTATTTTGAGTGTTTTGTCATTTGAAGCAATGAACGATTTTTTAGAGTTGGTCATGAAATAAGAAAAACTTTAGAAAGCGTTTTTACATGTCTTCAAAAATCTTAATACCTACATTTGGCATAGACAAGTAGGTACAGTCAACAAAGGAGATAAGTATACAGGAGCGTCGGATATAGTTGAAGTTTACTAAGAAACCGATGGATGTTCTGGACTGAAATTTAATTTAATAAATGAGCTGTTTATTTTCTATTAATAAAATAACATTTTGTTCGAGAACATCCATCGGTTTCTTAGTAAACTTCAACTATATCCGACGCTCTTGTATACTTATCTCCTTTGTTGACTGTACATATTGTTTAAAGAAAAAAAAAATGACGAAATCGATATTGCAGGCAAATAATCCTGCAATATTGTTTCATAATGCTATGAAAGACCTGTACCGACTAGTTGTAACTTTAGATCGCAGGAACCAACGAACTCAGTCGGAAATGTCCAACAACCCTTAGTTGATAAAACGCTGAATCGCGATTATTTCTCTTTGCGTTTAGTTAATCAATTATTCTAATGTTGTTGGCGGAGACGTGTGCACGTTTGTGGCTTAACATTTTTACGTAACGAACGTCGCATATCCTATTATCATTTACACAGATGTCTTGTATGTAACTGGATAAATAAATCAAAGAAAATCAAAGAAAATGCTTAAGAGTATGCCTTATGTGCATTTTATATGGATAGTTACCATAGCAAAATAATTATTTATTCATTAATCATTACAAAATAAAGAAATGAAAGTGAGTAGTGGTGGCGCTGTGGTAACAGCCCCGAATTACGAGTGGTAGGTTCGAACCCAGACAGGCGCTTTACTTTGTGTAAATTATTTAATCACCACTGCTCTCAAAACGGTGAAGGAAAAGATCGTGAGGCAACCGGCATGTCCTAGAACCAAAAATTCGAAGCCATGTGACATCTACCAACCCGCACGGGGCCTGCGTGGTAGATTACAGCCCACTACCTTTCGAAGAGAGGGACCTATATCCCAGTAGTGGGAACATTATAGGCTGATTATGTATGTATGAGTACATAAATAAAAACACAAGTTCACATGAAAATCACAATTGTAGGTACTTGAATTATCCTTCAGGAGAAATCATTTTCGATTTTCATAACATAAAAAGTACACAGTGAAAGTGTGTAAATCATCCAAGTGTAGCCAATCCGTTAAGTTCCTTTTGCAGTGAGGAATTTCGGCGGGAAACACCTTTCGAGAACTCCATGACAGCTGCGCGGTCGCTGTATCAAGCTGTGTAGATGCTGGCCTGTCCTTGTTACGTAGTGTGTTGCAATCTATTTTTTTTATGAGCCTACACTGTCCCACTGCTGAGCTAAGGCCTCCTCAAATTTTGTCTAGAGCCATCTCGATCCAATAATAATAATAATATTTTTATTAGACTAAAAATAATAAACTAGTTACACAATTCGTCTTAGCTACTTATAATTTAAGAGTAAATCAGTTACAACTGTATCTTATTATTAGCATCTGCTGCTGAACTAGGCTTATAGCCTGTGTTTCAGCACTCAGAGCCTCAAGCCTTCGGACTGGGTATGCAAGTATGAGCTTAGCAACAAAAGGAAACAGTTTATTAAAATATGGACATAATAAAATTGCCTGTGCCAGGGGTCACGGTATCTCTTTCGAACAACCCGCGACCCTGGAGGGTCGTCTCACCACCTCAATCTATTACGCAAAAAAATCACTTAAAAGAAAAATCCTTCAAAAGATTCCCACCTCCACATAAACGATAACAAAATCCTTCATTCATTAAAAACGCAATCGGCAATCGTTAAAAAACATCGTAGAATTCAGTTGGTGACGTCTAAAATGAGTCACGAGGGCAGCGTCCAATCGGGATCGTCCAATCAATCTCGTAGCGTCCGATCACCTGAAAAAAGTAAAGGAAGATCGTCGATAACCCAACGGTCGCTTGCTAATAAGTTTGCGCACTCTTCCATAGCAGAACGAAATTGGAGCAATTCCCTTTTAAAATTCGCAATTGGTCGATCGTGAGGGATTTTTTTTCGCCTTTTTGTTTTTATTCGCGTTTTTCTGTATCTCATAGTGTATTTTTTTGGAGTTTATTCTGCATATTGTTTTCAAAGTGCTCTTTTGCTGTTTCAGAAGATTTTTGAAAGAGAAAAAGATTGAATTATGAAGGTTGACATGACAGCATCTATCTATCATGATTGTTAAAATCACCAGTTCAGTTGTCCAGGCAGTTGGTGACCGAATAGTTGCCGAGAGCAATGCATAATCAGCCTGTGTTCCGACTGTTGGGACATAGACCTCCTCTCTGTGGAAGGGAATAGGCCGCAATCCACCACATGGGCCCAGTGCGGATTGGTAGATGACACATGTCTTCGAATTTTTGGTTCTACGCAATGCCGGTTTCCTCGCGATGATTTCCTTCACCATTTTGATAGCAGTGGTGATGAAATTATTTACATAAAGCGCCTGCTTGGGTTCGCACCATGACATACGACTCGTAAGTCACAGCCGTTGGGTACCTCTGGGCCACTAGTGCTCGAGCAAACGCTCCTAGAGCAATGCAAATGTTGTAATTAAAAAAATAACGGGTTTTAGCAAGTTTCAAGTAACGCCTTGAATGGGATGTCTTCAGAGTTAAACGAAGAAATAAACGGCTTTCCACTAAACTCCACCTCCCGTAAAAAGATTATAACCAACCATACCAACAACTAGAGTTTCCCAAAAAAAGTAAATACGTACCAAACAAGAGACGATCTTAATTCCACACCATACATTTTCCATCGAAGCCAATACAGCCCCGAAGATAAAGTCGCCATTCGAGCGAAAAGATACGAACAGGGAATTTACAAAGAGAAGCCAAGGGGACCGGCTAAGCCCCTTTCGGACGCCAATAGATTTATTGTTTAAGATCGGCGACCGGACAACTGTGTATTATATACTGAGACGATACGCGTCGGCCCGCGATGTCACGAGCTCAGGTTTTAAAAGAAGATATTTTTCTATGACGTTTATTTTTATTCGCGGTAAGCTGACGTGAGAGTTCTTACATAGGAACTCTTATCCGTAAGATGCAGAGGTGAATTTGGCAATTAGTTGTTGGCAATTTGTAGGAAAAGAAATCCTCTTTTTCTACCGGAAACGTATCATAATATTATCATAGAAAATAATTTAAAACTTCTTTTCAAAAATACCTTAGAAAAGTTTTAATAAATCCTTCATGCACTTCACACTATCCCACTCCTCAAAGTTAACTATCACAACTATCATCGAACTACAACACATACAATCAACTCATAAATTGCTATGCAAAAACTTAATGCCAATATTATGATGCTTAACTCCCTCCCATTGCAGTATTATTATGTTGGCTACATGATCCACGCGCCTCGCCGGGACAGTTCGGCGTGTATTGAAATTCAAATCGTCTTGAACATGGCCGGTGATAATGCAAAGTCCACAGAGGCTATTGCTACAGTATATCAATGAGAGAGAAGTATTCCAGTAAGAGGATTTCAGATTTGCACTCGTGTTTGGAATTTTGTGCATAAAATAAACATGTGTTAGTTACGTGTGGTTAGATTTGTTGGATTTTTCGATTGGCCACTTTTAAAGGGTTTTCATTCGAGAATGGCAGGAGCATCCGATTGAAAGAAAAACCTGTTCTTATGGCTGTTAATTAAGGAAATGGTAGGGTAATTCTAAGAAACAGGTCTCCAAGTGAATTGACAACAGATACCTCTAATACATAAGAACATAACTATTTCTGTTATTGATAGACATAGCCCATCAATTATTTCCTGTCATTCCCAAATTAGAAGACACAAAAATTCCTATAATTCCTAAATTTCTATTCCTTTCATAAAAACATCAATACATTATTTCCTGTGTGTACAAACTATTTTGCTGTCGATTCTCCATTACGCGTACACACCTACACGGACAGCACAATGTAATGAACTCAACATAATACGCGTGCATCGGACACTGAATGGCCGAGGGGCTGGCCATCAATGGCGAAGTGAAACGCCAGCTAATGGTAATGGTCGTTTCATATACAAATGGATCTTTTACTAAAACTGACGGGGGAGGAGATACATTTTATTTTCCGCAATCGGGGAGGATGAAAAGATGTCTGTGTCTGTGCATCAGTAAAACGGGAAACATTAGTATTGGATTTTTTTGAGCGTATTCAATGAATTAATTAATCCGCGCTGAGCTGGGGTGAAAGGAAGACCTATAGTAATATAGTTATACGTTCCTTTGGCTACACTCGGTGCATGTTGTGACTCGAGGGAAATGCGTCATTGTGTGTCTGACAATATTTATGTGCCGTTGTAAAAACTACAGGCTCAACGTTTTGTATTTGTGACGACTTTTGCTTACGCTGCGAATACTTAGCCCTTAGGCCAATCATCTTCATAATACCAAAGTTGTGACGGACTATGTACGAACTTAGTGCATTTCCTAATTCCCATACGGTTAGTTTAGTTGCTGATGTTTAGGGGGGGGGGGGGGTTTAATTAATATTGGGGTCGGCCTCCAGTCTAACCGGATGCAACTGAATACCAGTATTTTACATGGAGCGACTGCCTATCTGACCTCCTTAACCCAGTTACTGGGTAATACAATACCCCTTGGTAAGACTGGCTGTCAGATTTTCGGGCTTGTGACGAACCGTAACGACTGTCAAAGATCCACGAATGACAGCCGGGACCAACGGCTTAACGTGCTTTCCGAGGCACGGAGGGGTCTTGGTATGTAAAGATGGTCACCCATCCACGGAACACCCGCGGCAAGCGTAGCTTAACCTGATCGATCAACCCGTGCGGCCGTTATTACTTAGCCACAAGCCCCTCATTTAAAGAAAATAAATTCTTGTTTGTGCAGAATAAAAAATTTTTCTTTCTTTGTCTAAGAAAAAAAAAATTGTTTATTCTGCACAAACAAGAATTTCTTTTTTCAAGATTCAGCTTACAACTGCACTGGAATCATCATCATCATTTCAGTCAACAGACGTCCAGTGCTGGACATAGGCCTCCCCCAGCACTGCCACTTCGACCGTTTCTGTGCTTCTTACATCCAGCGGATTCTTGCGGCTTGAACTGGAATACGAAAAGCAATGTAAAGCAATAAAAAGATATGAGCAAGAAAGAAAAACGTAATATTAATAACCCCATAATACGTCTGCTCATTTTTCATGAGCTCGACAAATTAATGCGTAATATCCCGTGGTATGAGATCAAATCATTTTTTCATTCGAGATTGAACAGATTATTCAATGCAATTGAAAGATTTTTCATCTTAAGAGGTCACCAATCTTTTTAATAAAATCGTTTGCAATGTGAATCGAATTATATTTCTGTGATATTATAATGTCGAGGTGCATTAAATGAATTATTATTGTTATGAGCGCCCATGAGTTAAGTTAATTCGGCGGTTTGGTTAATAAAACAGTAATAATGTAGGAATGAGTGCATTCTTTGGAGTTATAGAGGTAATTTTGTTTGTTTTAATGATGAATCGATTAATTAGTGACCGATATTGCAAACAGAAATTGGAATTTAAGCTTTAAAAGCGATATTTATAACGCAAAGTTGGTTTGTTTTTTTATGCTATTATTACAGAGGAATACTTATTCAACCATAACATAGCAGTGGTTCATCAAGGATTTTTAAATTGATCAGCGGAGTAATTGCGTAACACACTACAACAGCAATGCCTTTCATTTCAACAGTTCAACAACATTCATTGCGTTATTTTCATTGTTGAGCAGACAAAATCGAATATACAGGGTTATTGGTAAAACATTAACAACCCCTTAAGAGGTCATTGTACTTATCATTATGAACAACTTTTACTATGGGACCAAACCTGAAATCGCGAAAAAAAAAATCTGCTGTTCCCTACATTTTCACGAGTTATATTAACACAAATTTATGGAACCACTGATTTTTTTTCGCGATTTCAGGTTTATAGATAGATTTATATATTTCTGAGTATGTGGTACATTAAGATCTTAATAATAAACAGTTTCACATACACTACCGTTGCCGGTGTAGAAATATTAAAATTAACTACGTCAAAAGTTTGGTCCCATAGTAAAAGTTGTTCATAATGATGAGTACCTACAATGACCTCTTAAGAGGTTGTTAATGTTTTACCAACAACCCTGTATAAAGCAATGGATTAGCAATGCCCAAAATGATTTAGATTGTGATTAAAAGTGTGCTACTCAAGTAGGGGGCTGAGTTTATTCTCAGATAATCCTAATTGTCCATCAATTACCATATATAATATCTTCTCAATATATAAAAGAAGTACATTCATATCCAGAATTATTATTCACTGTCTACGATATACCGAATTTATCATTTTAATCTCCCCGTCTTTGTAATTAAACACTTAAACAAAATTTACAAATTCACGGCAGTCTTATAAATATTAATACTTATTAAGCAAAAGTATCCTGTTTAATATGTAAAAAAGAAATCGAAAAGATAAATGGGAAAGTAAATTTTCCTAAACCAGGGTGGAAATCTTAATCGCGAAGTTTATGAAGTATAAAACGGAAAATATTCAAGAAATAAGTTTTTTTTTTCTCTTCTTGGGAATTCTCGATTCGGTCTTACATTTCGATTTAACAAGTTATCACAATTTACATGATGAATGTTAATCATTACGCGTAAATAAACCGGGAAATGCTTTTAAAACTTGCTGAGATTTTCAACAAGAGTTTTCTACGTTTTAATTTTGAGTGTCGCTTTGGGTATTATTTTTAATATCTGCGGCTTTATTTGTTCTGACATCTGAATGCTTTTTATAAGTTTGAGTTTGGTCTTGTGAGATGGAAAGTTGGTTTTGTAATTAGATGGAAGCATTAGGCCGTAATTATTAAGGTTAGCTATAGTAATGGTTTTTGTAACTGACACTTTTTTATTGTTATATTTTTTGTTGTGTTTATTAATGTTGATAGAAAAATTTGTATGTTCATAGCGTCAAACTGAATTGTGCATGTTTACACGTGTAAACAAGAGTCTATTACAAAACACTATTAAAATTTAAATTGTTAGCAAAGCACATTTTACTTGTCATGGGTGAGTGCACCAATTTGTCATCCTGAAAAATACTCGCCAGCAAAACATCATCTGCCTAGCCTTTTTCCAACTACGTATGGGTCGCCATCCAGTCAAACCGGATGCAGCTGAATACCAGTATTTTACGCCGGTAAACATAGGTACCTAAATAAGTCATTTGTCGAGTAATTCTACCTGATACTACTGATATCGTTCCTTCTAGTTTTTTACTTGAAAATTACTGCCAAATAGCCTTTCAAGTTTTTTTTAAATGTAATTTACTGTATTCACAGCACATAAAAAACGCACTATCAACGCCCATATTTCGGCGTGGCGCCCTAATTCCGTGCAATATTTATTCTGTTGATACATCGCGTGGGTCGGAAATAGCGGCAATGTCAATATCCGGCACACCGGCACACGCGTCCAGCTGGCTGTGTTACACGTAGTTATTTAAGGAAATATCCAGTTAAAAGTATTCGTTTTCGGTGGGAACTAGCTTTTAAAAGTAATGGTCTATAGTTATTTTTGTTATTTTTTCCTATACCTAATTATTCTGCTATTCGGGGCGAAGACAAATCCAACAAATAAAATATCATAAAAATCGGTTTAGCCGTTTTTGAGTTATAAATGGTTTATCTTACCCGACTTTGTTTTGTTTATATAGATAGATAATAAAAAGTAGCCACGGGCCTCTCATATATACCCCTAGCCTCTCATATATATAGTATACATACCTAGCATAACACAGCTCAAATATCGACATAACGGCACATACTCTCAGATGCTACCTAAAGCCGTTTATACCGATCCAGGTCGTTCCTACAATAGCCAGTTAGGCTTTCGGTGGCAGAGCAATTTGCATATTGAGAGGCTCCGTGGCGCCCCCTCCGTGCACACAATGGCCGATGATTCGATGACGGAGCCGATGATTTGATGATTGGTAACCTATTAACGTATGCAATGCGTTTGTTACAAGTGAATACTGATTGATTGATTGATAGCGTTGGGTTTTGATTGATATTTTATTGTTTTAATTTTGTTAGGTTTTCTTTGTGTAATTTTTTTGCTTATGAGTTGAGTGCCATTATGTGTCAGCGTTATTGATTTGAACATAATGTTGTAAAATTGAGTTGGGGTTGGAGGTATGGTAATATTCAAAAAATATTTTGCGTGCCGTTAATGTTTTTAATTGGCTGGGCAGGACATGTCTGCCGCATGCCGTGGCAAACTGTGGGCTCAAATAGCGCGGAATTGCTGGCCTGAGACAGTGAGGCGGGGTCGCGGCAGACCACGTAAGAGATGGTGGGACGAGCTGGATAGGTTCCATCAAAACTGGAAGGAGGACGTGCGGGCTAGCGAAAGATGAAAGGAGTGGAAGGAGGCCTTTGTACAGGAGTGGAACAGCGCAGGCTACAAAAAAAAAAATTGGTTGATTTCGTCACGTCCGGAGAAGTCTTGGTTAACGTATCTGACAAATAACTTCTTAGGTAGTGCCTAATCGAGATACTACACAGACTCTAATAATTGTCATAAATGGACTTGTGTTTTTTTACATGATAGTAGTGTTAATTATCAACATTTAATAATCAAAATTAAAACAAATTAGTATCAAAATTATCTACCACAAATAATATATCAGATGGAACTATGCGTTATTAGTTAGCTCGGTTGATTCCCAACGCCGCCGGTAGATAAGGCAATTGCTCTCATGGGCTCTGTTATACCATTTCAGTGTTATCAACAGTATATGCACGTAATACTGTGGTGGGAATTATTGGTCATATTTGCAGCTAGTTTTGTATGCGAAGTAGGTTAGATTTATGGTAAAATATGGTCTTCAAATTAGGGTAATTATGGATGAGAGTAACCAGAAGGCGAAACGGTGTAATCACGAGCATAAATACGTTAAAATTATGCAAGGTTCAAAGAGATCGTCTCCTGAAGTTTTGAATATGGTGTTAGGAACGTAGTATTTTTTAAAATTAATTTTTTAAATTAAATGTTATCGCATTAGACACACAGTGTTCTTCCTCCTCTCTTAGGCTCTTAGTCTTGCCAGTATTACCCAGTAACTGGGTTGTGGAGGTCAGATAGGCAGTTGCTCCATGTAAAATACTGGTATTCAGCTGCACCGGTTAGACTGGAAGCCGACCCCAACATAGTTGGGAAAAGGCTAGGCAGATGATGAAGGTATTAAAGTATATTATGCCACTGTTACTGATACTGAACCTATTCTTACGGAAGGCTGCTGCGGATACCCGACTATCAATTAGTAAACATAGTAAGTATTGACAATATGTGATATATATAGAACTAGCAGCGCCCCGCGGTTTCACCCGCATAAGTGTCGATCCCGTGGGAATATTGGGATAAAAACTATCCTATGTCCTTTCTCGGGACTCAAACTATCTATATACGTGACAAATCACAAACAGAAGGATTTTTAGGGAAATTATTGCTTCTTAATTATGTTTGAAAAAATCATCTGCTCGACAACGTATAACGCAATGAATTTTTGATTTGACGCATTGCCATCTGGTTCTAAACTAAAACATGACTGTGATATTGTTGTAACAAAGTTCCTTAACATGCGTTAAGGAACTTCGTTACAACAATTTCATCGAAATCAGTTCAGCGGTTTAAGCGTCAGTAGTAAGGCAGACAGACACACTTTCGCATTTATAATATTAGTATGGATGTTGTATTGTCTTGATCATGAAATTTGAAACGCGGCACCTATCTCTGCCTTTTCCAGCCAATGCCAAACCATAAGTAAAGTGAACCCTAGTTGACTTCACTTTACTTAGGGTTAGGGCCTCCATAACCCATGATAAAGTATTTGTCTATTCACTATACAAAGACTACAAAACGCAATTACTTAGACTATGTTTTATTTCTCCAACAATAGTTGACCACAAGGAGCAAAGCCTTCCGCCTCGAGCGACGCCGTAACCTTGACAACGGCTATAGCAGTTGTCCAGAGAACAGCAATTGTACAAAATTGCTCGAAATCCCCACGCCCAGCGGTATTCGAACAAATTTATAGAGTGGTGCCCGCTCCGGACGGATGGACGGACAAAAGATGCATTTACATAACAAATTGAAGGGCTACGAATGTGCTACGCCACTACGCTGCTACGCCGCTACGAACTCTCTGTGCTACGGCGCTCACAGCTACGTTTGTGTGTTCATAGATATTGTTATGTTACAATACACCTAGTATGTGGGTGCGAGTTATGATACCAGGTTGACTATGATACTTCTATTAACAAGTTACTGCTTGTTGGTATCAGCGATGCCGAATATTTCTCTTGTCTGTAAATTACATCATCGTATTATTGAGTCAGCTAAAAAAATAAACCTTTTTAATCGTCGTAATCATATCAAAATCAAAATATTTTATTTCACATAAGCCTACATGGGCACTTATGAAACGTCAGAAGCTAGGTGCACGGTTCCAATTGGTCGTTTCCTATGGAGAAGAACCGGCAAGAAACTCCACGGTTACTCTTTTTAAAAATAATTGGCTTTTACAATATTTTCAAATTACAGTAGGTATGGGAGGACAGCGTAGGCCTGTCAACAAGTACCAGGTACTTGATAAAATACCTAATAAAACCAAGTGATATGATTCCCATTATAACCACTAATAAAGAGATTAAAAATTTGAATTGTCTGTATATAATGTCAAATAATAAAGAGATTATGTCAAAAAACTATGTACAAAAAAAGTAAGTATCAGAGAAAATACTTCTTACTATATAAAATTGCTGATAATAAACGACCCCAAGCATTGCCACAACGCAACGACTGATGGATCACCTTTTTCAATACCAGCTAGGTATCTAATTAATATGCGTCTAACAAAACTAAACCACAGTCTACGTATTACTGCTCCGTTAAGTTCAGCTTACACTATAACCTGGCGTAACATGTGGAATGCGCGCTCCATGCCTCATTAACACCGCTCGTGGTGTTTCATTAGCCCAATGGCTTCCCTTTCCACCCCATAGATTTTTACGTTTATAAATAGAAAAGAGTTTTTATGAAGAGGTTTTATTAAAAAGTAAGTTAGTTTTCTAGGCTTAGGTTAGGCCTATTTCTTGTATGGATGAGGCCTCTTATACTGTTTAAAAATAAGATAAGGCAGGTAAAATACGCATTGTCAAGTAAAAATTTTCCACGCAGCATGGCTCGATTATTTGACCCTCAGCTTTATCTACAGTTTTCTATGCGACTCCTGAGGGGTAATCCCCGTAATTTTAAGAACGTTCACAGTCTGGGGGTCTAATAAGGCCACTTTGGCAGAATCATAAAAGGATAACATAATGGACAGTTAACCGTTAAGTTAATCGTATCAAATTCCATAGGTGAAGCATTTTTCAGTTATTTTTTTTTGTTTGTGCTAAAATACCAATCAATCCGATCCAAATCCAATCCCAATCTCTTTGATTACACCTACGTAGTACAGCGAAAAAAAAGAAAAACACGGACTGTCTTTGCCATATTACTATTCATACTGTTATCCTTTTATGATTCTCCAAAGTGACTTATCAGTCTCTATCTGTCAAAAATACCTGCAATTTTCCTAAAATTTTGACAAGTTTTTGACATTGATTATCGCTGAGATGAGATTGAGACTAGATTTTGACCGTTTTTAATTACGGAAATTGGTCTTCTGATTGTGTTTTGATGTTCAAGCGGATGGAGTCGCGGATACAAATACGAGAATAATTTCAAATTTTCAGCTGTCAAATAAATTATTAGATTATTATGAATAATCCCAAAAGATGACTCAAAATCTGTTTTCCACTCCGCCAGTAAAATGATACATTACAAAATATCGCTTACACATTATCCTCCCCTCTGTTTTATCTGAATTTTAATGGACGCGAACTAACCATTAATACGAGAACCCTCTTAACAAATGTCCGTGTTCCGCGATCATGGCGTGTAGGAATCTGTATGCCGTATAAATATTAATAAAGAAACACTTATGCGACTAAAATCACTGTGGTTTAGGAAGCTGTGATTTTGGCGACACTGAACTTGCTAGGGGAATTCGAAATGAGTGAATCATCAAGATTTTTTATGAAAATTCTGTGTGTAATATCTCGTCATAACATCTTTTGGATACGCACCCACCGCCCTTGATTAACGGAGTATTATGCATACTCATACCAACCGGAGGGCAATGGTGGCCTCCACTTACAAGCAGGTCGTGGGTTCGAACCCAGGCAGGTACTTTACTTTGTGTAAATAATTTCATCACCACTACTCTAAAAACGGTGAAGGAAAACATCGTGAGAAAACCGTCCTACAATCCAAAAAATTTGAAGACATGTGACATCTACCAACGCGCACTGGGTGCGCGTGGTTGATGACGGCCCACTCCCTTTCACCGAGAGAGGCCTGCGACCCAGCAATGGGAACATTATAGGCATATTAAGCTTATGCTACCTTATGTTGGTGATTTTGGTATCACTTGTGCAGTCGTTAGCGGACGGGGTAACTGTAGGTCCACTGTTTGTAAGCCTAGGAGCCTTTGTCCTAATGGGTTATTTTTCCTGACCCACCTAGGGGGAACTTTATTCGATTTTTTACCTACGTGTTACGGCTTTGATAAGTAATTGACGAGTCATTTACCGAATCAAAATACATTTGGTTATTTTTTAAGGCTGGCTTTTCATATAAAAGCATAACATGACGATACGGCTGAAAATTAAAACCGTAAAAAGGTATTATGATTCCATAAAAACAGGTAAATTTCAAGCCTACCTTGTAATTAAATTGATTTTACGTTTTAAACGGTCCATTATACTCATTATCATTACGGTAACGCCTCCGGTTATCCGGTTGAAATTGAATCGTTCCGGTAATGAGCGTCGGTATCGGATGCAATGCCGGCACGGATTCGATGCGATAGGCCAAATAAAAAGTAATGGCTCCACACGGTTACTGAACTATTAAACCATTTAGTTTGGTGATCATTGTTTGAGTCGTTCGAAGCAGTTCGGATTATTGTTTACCTTATTTGCAGGTGATATAGTAATCTATGCAAGGCTTACATAGTAATTCTGCTTGTTATTGTCTTATGTAAATTTAAAATAATGTATAAAACAGTTAAAAAAAAATCAATAAAAAAATCCACAGATTATATAAAACTTAGGCTGCCTGTCCACCGGAGCGGAGCGAGGCATATATTAACCAATAGGATTGCACAAAATCTCCACTCCTCTTCTGTCCAATTTTCTTATTGGTCAATATTTCTCCGTTTCTCTGCTTCGGTGGACAGGCAGCCTTATACAGGTGTATCAGAAAACTGAAATACCTATTCAACTCCTTACATTTGAGTTGAATAGGTATTTCAGTTTTATGACGACTGATTGTTTTTTCATGATAACGATGTTGGTCCCATGGAGAAAGTTGTTCAGTTTGATGATCTGACCCTTAAATACAACATTGTAGCTTGCGAAAAAATCAATTAATTGAGTCAACATTTTTTTATAGATTCGTTTCAACCATAGGAGAAACCTTATTGAAAATGGCTCTTTTATTCAAAGGACTTTAATTATAATTAATTAAAAACTAACTAATATGATATCTATGGTTTTTATACGATCAAATGAGCATTATGAGTCGTGCACTTTTGGATTTTCCAAATTTATGAAGAACCAGTGAAGATAGGTATAGTTAGTTCTTAGTAAAACTATTTTGTAAAACAATATTTATCTGATTTCAGTTTGAGGGTGGGTTCCTAATGTCTGTACATGATGAGACTACCGGTCGGCCAATTGAGCCCAAAACGATATAAAGCGAGTCTTAAAACCTACTTTTCTATTATCACCTGAAATCCAAGAGCTCCAATTCCCCCAAAACACATACCCACAATAGAAAACACATACTAGCATTATATACTCAAATAAACAGGTCGTGAGGACTTGAAGTAGCAGACCGCGGCACACCTGCGAGCCAACTTTGTCCCACAATTTAATTAGTTATGGAAATCGAGCCGGCCGCGCGGCCGTTTGGAGGTGGGAGGGGGGGGGGGGCGGCGCGGGCGCCATGTAAATTGTTTTTGGACTTGTTAGTTTGTAGACAAGTGGATGTTTCTTGATGCTCCGGTATTTGTGGATGTTGGGGTTTAGGATGGGAATTGGATCGGCTTTGTTTTTATTGAGAGGAAAATTGCATTCAAGATTATTTTTTTTGTAAAAACCGTCTACTTATACTGTACTGACCGAGATTTTCCTTGAGAGAAAAATTACTTTATTTATACTTTACTCTCTTACAATAAATTCTACCTTATTTTCTTTATGCATCGTAATCATCTGCGTAGCCTTTTCCCAACTATGTTGGGGTCGGCTTCCAGTCTAACCGGATGCAGCTGAATACCAGTATTTTACATGGAGCGACTGCCTATCTGACCTCCACAACCCATTTTCTTTATACACGAAAGATAAAATATTATGTTTGTTTAAATATGTGATTGATCGTTTAACATGCTTTTAAAGACTACGAGTGTATTGAGGTTTCATTACCCAATCATCATCAAAAACCAACTTAAAAAAAACTCAAATCTACAGAATTTTCAAAAAAAAAAAAAACACATTGTTGCACCACATAACATTTAGTCGCAGCAACTAAAGCTGAGGTTACTCGTTATTCCAAAACAATAATAGTTATAAACCACTTGAAATAACATACAAATAAAAGCGTACAGCGGACACGTGTAAACAGTACTACAACAAGCAACTAACACAAATTTCTTAGAACTCAAACAACGCACCTCATTTCCTACCATATAACCAGTAAAATTATGTGACTCAACGCGATCATAAGACCAACATGAGTCTAGTGTACGCAGAAAATACAGGGCGAGTCACTTTACAGCATCTCCCTAGACGTCTTGAGTAACAAGCGGCAAACCCCGCGCCGCCGCTACATTACACTACATAGCCTAACAACTGTATCTTACTGTGTATACAGTGGAGATTGCGTTGGTACAGCAATTTTTTTAAATGGGAAATTGTTTAAATGATCCTCTAAAAACTTATTGACATTTTAACCACGACCGTTTTTAAGGGTCCGTACCCACAGGGTGCCAATGGGACCCTACTAGTAAGCCTCGGCTGACCGTCCGTCTGTCACATGAACCGTAATAGGTAGACTGTTGAAATTTTCATAGAGTGTGTATTTCTTTTGCCGCTATAATAACAAGCAATAAAAATAAAATAAAGTAAAAAGTTAAAGCTGGTTTCCATAAAAGAAACGTATTTTTTTTACTTTTTGGGCTTCTAATGATGCCCACTTTTTACTACTTTACTTTTTACTTTACTTTACTTTTTGGTTAATTATTTAGGACCCCAAAATTGAAATAATTTGAGGTTCGATTAAATACGTTCCATTTTTTCGCATGTTAAACGCATATAAATACACGCCGAAAAAAATAATTTCTTACTACACCACATTAAAGAGATTTCATTAAGACTTACTGACTTTATACAAACTCAAACTCAATTACTGTAATGTAACTAAACTTCAATGGTTTGAACGAGATCACCAAATGAATAAAACAGTTAATTTTGTTACCTTTCAGCTATTTAAAACGTTAAAGTTGTGTCATGACGGTAACATTTTGCCTCAAGCTTTAACTGTTTTCGGATCAGTAAAAAATACTGTTTTGAACGTTAGGCTCATATGGAACTAGCAACTAGCTTCATAAAGTTCTTGACAATTCAAAAGTGCTTGTAAATGGTTTAATTGAAAGAAATGCTTTGAGTTTGAGTTTGAAACTGCTTGGAGTAGTTCAGATCAATGTTTTTTTCATTTCTATTTACTGCTTATTTCTTTCAGTGCAGGCTGGCGATTTAATCACCATGCATTCGTTAGGAGGGTTATTCTACTCGTCCTACTGAACAACTTTTCCAAAAGTATGTGAATCATCACCGCCTTCACGGACGCAAGTGAATAAGAATCACATTCATAAAATAAGTGGCTCAGTGGATTGATAGGATTGCAAGAAAACTCGATTGGCGAAAGACCGATCGCCATAGTAAATTCCTCAAGATTCACCAGTCTTATATATAGGTGTCCAAGAGGCGGATTTAATAACGTATTGAATGAAATACGTACGTATTAATAAAGTTATGCCGTTTTTAATAATTATTATTTATGCACTTTAACAACTTGCAGTAGTACGTAATGTGGCGAGACTATTAAAGATATAGTTTTTAGTCACCAATAAAGTTAAAACCATTGCAAACCCCCTTACTATCCCAATTCACGTATAACTCCGTTGCATTTAGTTTGCTTAGTGACTACAGCGCCATCTATCGGTGGTTAGAGTCTTATCAGACATTGACATAATTTAATTATAATAACAGTAGAAGAAAAGTTTAACAATATTGATAAACTTTAACCTTTACCTTTGCATAAAAAAGCATGTGCCCGTGTGTGTGTGTGTAATACCCACATGGTCAGTACAACTCGTAACGAAACCGCCCCACTGCTTTCTCGTCTAAATGTTTTAAGTAAATATGTCGTGTACATAGAACTCTGTTTCTGTTATAAAAATCGCTAGGGACTGCCCCTCGGACTCACATAATTTGTAATGTAAATGTTTGGAGCACAATCGTCATGTAGTTGCGAGTCGGCTTTATGGTTGGTCTGAGAATGTTTCGTGGATGTTTTGGCAATTAGAATTGAGGATGACTTTAGATAAAGTAGCTGGACAGTGGACAGAGAAAGGTGGAAAGAGAGTAGGGCGGCCTTTGCCCAGCAGTGGGACAATAATGGCTAATAAAAAAATAAAATTAAAAAGCTACTTTGGTTACAACTCGAAAAACCTGGATTTTTAGAAAAGCTAAAATATGCTCACGGATTTGTTAATCAGTCTTTATTCTTACACTATTATTGTTATGTGATCAACATTATACATACCTACTTGAAAATCTTACAAAAAATATGTTTTAATGGCATACCTATGCTGTTTTTAAATTTTCCTGAAAAACAACCTAAAAATTCCTTATTCGAGTTGTAACCTTATTTTATCGGAGGTGCAATGCTCATTTGTAAAACATTGTATCGCCAAATCCTATTCGATTATAGACATCCTATTGAACTAACTGAGCTCATAAAAAAAAAAATCAGGATATAAAAATCTAAATTACCTATATTTTTTTAACGTATACATAGAACCTGCTACCTGTGTAAGTGCACCACTGTGCTCACTATTTTTTTTCCGAAGAGACGTCATCTCATGATTGCCAACGTATTTTAACAACGCGACGTGTCAATAAGCAGGGAAACGCTTGGAACTTATCAAAAGAAGTACCTACGAACAAAATATCAACCATAAAATAAAAGTACACATCCAACGAGTGCAGTACAAAAATAATCAAACACCAAAACTGCAATTCGGCTGCAGCCGGAATACGATGCTTCAATCAAGGCGCGACTAAGCGGTTCCTATTTCCGCTCATAGATGGCGCTGCGTTATATTCGATGGTTCCTATCTGAGCGCAATCATGCCTTTGACCAGCCATTGTGCTGAAAATACGAAAATGCTCCCAGGGCCGTTCTTCCGGCCTTTATTTCGGGTTGAAATCACAACGTTCGCTTTGTGCCCTGGCCTCTTGCACGTGATTTCGTAAATTTCTTTGGGCGTCGACTCAGAAGGCAATAATGGTCGAAGTTTGATTCCAACTAGTTCGGAATTCGGAGGCCTATATTCGGCGCGTTCGAATGAGAGCCGATTACGTGGAACGTGGTCGTCGATCACCTCTGCGATTCAATTGGTTTAGGTTTCCAGCGTTTGAAGTTGTATTGGAATCGGTTATTGAGTTTTGTTACGTTTGGCCGCGAAAAAAGTTTTTTTGAGGACGAATTTACGGTTTGTTTTCTTTTTCAATCACTATGTTTGAGGTACTCGTACATAGTATTAAAAAACGAGTAGGTAGTCTTATATTAGTAAAAAAATAATATTTAAAAGCCTTATAAAGAAGCTGTAAGTGTGTGTCCTGGCCGTGTCTCCTGTAACACAGGTGTTGTCAGGGCTTCACTTAGTTTGTACACATTTTTATGCCAATAATTTTTTAATTTTTTGATTTTGCATATTATTGTTTTGAGAAATTCTAATATCTTTATTTATTTTTCTAAAATTGTCCGTCATTTATATTGTTTTTTAATTAAATCAATTCGAAACTTTTTAAAAATGTACCTCATACCATCCATCCACGCATTCTCGAAAATACACCAGAACAATTTCAGTCGATAAAACAACGAATAAATTAGTAAGTGAAAAACAATTTGCATTCAAAATATTTGACAACACAATCAGAAACACTATACCATCAAAACAGTGGAACTAAATGCAAACAGCACTACAACTAAAACGTTGAATCAGTCTGTGTACCATCGCTACTACGTCCCAACTCGTACCGAACTCGTGCCCAACTCGCGTTGCATGCACTAGGCATCAGTAGTTAGGGCTGCTGTGCCTACACCTATCCTAGACCTACGATATCAGTCGTTACTCTGTCTGATAGCCGCCGAGCTCAGTGCTACACCGTCGGCGCTCGCCGTAGCACGCGCTTCACATCCCTATTAAAAAAAAAGTTGCAAGAAAGTTTTTAAACAATATAAAACTCGCCAGTTATACCCGGCTGAGTACACTCGTCGACGTACGTTCGAATGTAAACTCAAATTTTGCGTATAGAACTTCTTGTTTTTTCTAATAGTTTTTATTCTATAGGTGTTTTTAAAAGTAATCAAAAGTATTTTGTAAAGTAATTAAGAAGTGTTTAGGCTAGTTCTAATAGTTAAGAAGCTACTCACTGGTTGTGAAGTTGTCGTAGTTGCATGTTAGGTCGTGGTAGTAAGTGTTAGAGTAGGCTCTTTGTATACGATTTTACTGTAGTTTTTAAAGTTATATGAACTTTGTATGAACTGACGGTATCGAGTTATCGCCATCTGTGGTATCTTCATTGCGGTAAGTTTAGATCAGATTATTTGGTAGTTTGTTAACTGTTTTCAAATGTTTGGAATACTATTTCTCGTACTGTGGAAACACAATACCTAGTGTGAATATTTATTCATAAATGAAATAAAACTAATTACGTTGTATTAAATGCGTATTATATAATTTTTTTTTTAAATCAAAACAACAATAAGTAATATAGTATTATTACAATTAATTTATGAATTACTTCCAAAGTATTCTTCAATAAATAAGTCATAATTAATACGTATAACAATTAAGTGGCTTTGAGAAACTACTTATTCGTAAACTTATTCTTCCTACTAACTCCGACGCGCGTGTAGCGCTTTCGAAGCTACGCCGGCTACACGTGGCTACGGCGTAGACCTATCACCTTGCTACGCCGTAGCTATAATTATGTCGTAATTATTTTATAAATATTTATCGACATTCAAGGATATAGCCAAGACGAATATTTTTTTATATAGCTTAATAAAAAATACTTGTTTTCTTTGTATATTTTTTTTTCTTTCAGAGAATTAAATATTTACAAAATGTACATTTCTAAAACAGTTTTGTATGACTTAATAAGTAATTAATGATGAATCTAAACTTTGGGGAAATAAATCATGAAGTCGTGAATGATTGTTTAATAGTCATGTAGTGTTTTAAGTGGCATAATCAAGTAAAAAGTTGCATGAAAGAACTAAAGTCAATTACGTTTAGAAATTGGTACGCAATTAAAACAATTACTAAGGGGATTTCGTTCGTCAAATCAGGATAATTATACTTTTATAATTACGCATCCGGTATAATATCATTGACACTTTCACTGACAGTCTAGTGACTTTTAAGCACCTTTATCATATTATATCATAGAGTTAAAGCTCATTTAAACAAGGCTTAATGATACAAAACCTTAATAACTAAAGCAATAACCTCATAACCATACAATTACATAAATTGCCGACACCATACAAACTTCCAGCGGGGGTGGAGTGTTTACTTTCTCTTAACGAATATTGACATTGATTGGAATGTAAATCTGGCTGCATCCATTTCTTAATGAGTCCTTTAAATTAATTATATGATGGATTGAAAGGTAGACAGACTGTATTCCCAATGGGTTTGGGATTTTGTTTTATGTGTTTTTTTTTTGAGCAGATATATAATTATATGTCTGTCATTATGTTATTTACTACTGAAAACGGGACCTCGCAATAACTGCTATTCCAAAATACACTTTATTTGATTAAAGAAAAACTCGTAAATAGAAATAATTTTAATCAACAGTAACGTTAATTCAGCACATAATCATTATTCTGAATAATCGAAAATCTATCACACTCTATTTCAAACAGTAGGTTGTTGCTGACATTCCTATAGGAAAAACCCAGAAACCACTCGAATTACCTGCACATACCAAACCATCGAAGCACCTTAATTTCAAACTAGATTTTTAAAGTAACTTTGAATTCCCGCATTTTAATTCAACACGAGCTTCACCACAACACGTATACGATAAAGCTAAAGAACGAAAGCTTTAAAAACTGACTCCAAGTACAACGAATCCACAAACAAGGATACCCATGTTCATATTACTACGGTCTAGTACACGCTTATTCCGTATAAAAATATTTGCTAACCTTTTAAAGTAATTACATCATTCGCGATGCCGTTTCAGACTGACTTGCGGTGTCGGTGCGCCGAATTTGGGAAGTGCGGCTTACTGTGGCGTATTGTTGGGTTGGCATCGTATGATGTGAATAGATAATAATGGAGGTTTAAATGATACAAATGAAATGGTCAAATGTCTTTTGTTATGGGTGTGATTCAGTAGTCCGAAAGTCTGACAACCAGTCTTACCAAGGGGTATCATATTACCCAGTAACTGGGTTGTGGAAGTTAGATAGGCAGTCGCTCTATGTAAAATACTGGTATTCAGCGGCATCCGGTTTGACTGGAAGCCGACTCCAACATAGTTGGGAAAAGGCTAGGCAGATGATGATGTACCTTATTGTGTGCGAGAAGTTTAAAAAAATAAAATTGTAATTAAATATTTCCCCACATTCGTATAAGTTACGGATACTTTATCTGACAGATATATCATTCGGTTACTTAGTTATCTTGTAAAGTGGTTTATTTAGCAGGAGCTTAACGCTGAAAAGTTAATCTATACAAATAAAGTAGGACACTAATGCAATTGAAATTACTTAAAGGACACCAAACAGCGGTCCCAATATATCACCCAACCGTACTGATTGTGTTAATTTCACCACCCGAAACGTGTCATTGGACTAACAATTAACATGTATACCTACCATCGGTGTACCGCATTTGCTGCAAATATCGTATAACTTTGACTTTCACCGTCAATTAAACGGCACATGATCAGTGATCGGTAGAAAAAAATATGTTTAAAGCAACGTAAAGGCACGATCACACATAAGTCTTTTACCAACATTAGAAAAGTATAGAGTTGCCAATAGAGTTACAACTTACAACTCACATAACACTGATGTGCACTATTTCTTACATCAACGACCACTTGGAATAGAAAGTATTAACCCTAATTCTGCCGCTGTAGTGGTCAAACAGTCTTCTATAGTCGGCATCGCAACTTGGTTCGCAATAGTCTATTAATCCGGCAACGAGCCACCTCACTTGAAATACATTACAGCAACTTACGGCGATCGTGCGCCGACTGGCAATCTCTCTGTTCACTTATGAATCAATTTGCTACACTTTCAAATTGTTTTATTTTTATTTTTTTAAGGCAATTTTTCCATTATGGCCTTGGGTATGTTTGGATGTAGCAAATTAAGGTAAAAATTTTGTGGGAAACTGAAGAAATTTTTCAGTTGTTTATCCACGATCTGATATGGTTTGCAAGGTGAATATGGCTAAACATCGCACATTACAAGGGGGAGGTTTGGAAGGAAAAGGGTAGGCATTTGCCCAGCAGTGGGACACAGTATAGGCTAAGAAAAAGAAATCTATGATAATATGCATGCCATTTATTAATGAATGACGTTTACGGCGACTCTTAATTTCCAGAAGACGTTAAGTTACCTACTCTTAATTCAAAAGGACCATGTTTGTTAAAAAAAGAAAACATATTTTTACTAAACCGCGCAGAAATAAACTAATAACCTACTTTACTAATGCACAGGAAAATACCATCCATATTCCTATTTCATATTTAAACCACCATTAAAAACGAACGGAACTAAAAACTTCGCGCTTATAAATAATCGCGTTCCGATTTCATCAGCCATTTTGCGACCGTCATTCGGTCCATTTCGCTGCAGGATGACGTCAGGAGTACCGACTGACAATACGGCGCGGCTGATGACGCAATTAGACCGACACTTTTAAGTACCCTGACGTGAAAAATGGCGTACATTTTTATTTCTGTATGCATTTCGCTCGTTTCGGTGTGAAAGAAAGACTTATCATCGTCTGACGCGATATCTAATGAGGGAAACGTTTAGTTTCAAGTACTTACTTGTGGGGTCAGTTATCTTGTTTCATTTAAAATTTATTTACGCAACTACGATAGTTGGGGAACTAAATTTTCCAACAAAGTAAGCGTTTTGTTATGGAAATTTATGGGGAGGCCTATGTGTAACAGTGTGCCTTCCGGTTGATATGGTGATGAACCTTGTTTAATGACTTTTATGGGCTAGATAACAAAGGCTTTCTTTAACGCCTTTTGTTTTGTTATTCTTCGCATAATAATATTAAATAATAATATTATTAATATTATAATTCTTCATGGGCGTACATCTAGTAGGTATTTATTAATTATTTATTTCATTTATTTTTTATACATTGTCAACAACAAGTAGGTATCTACGTTTCATAGTAAGCCTATACTGTTCCCACTGCTGGGACAGAAACCTCCTCTCTATAAGATGGAGTGGGCCATAATCTACTACGCCAGCTCAGTGCGGGTTGGACGATAATAATAATAATAAATCTTTATTGAAATAAATTAGTGTTACAAAAACTTATGAAGCCTCTGAAACCCAAACTAGGTAAAAACCTGTATGTTAGATTTCAACACACACACACACACACACACACATGATGATGTCACATGTCTTCGAATTTTTGGTTCTAAGAGATGCCGGTTTCCTCACGATGTTCTCCTTCACCGTTTTGAGAGCAGTGGTGATGAAATTAAATACACAAAGTAAACTGCCTGCCTGAGTTCGAACTCACGACTCATAAGTCGGGGGCGTTACCACTGGGCCATCACTGTTCTCAGGTATCCATGCATTTTTCATCTTTATTTTGTAACTACTTGCTGATGTGATACAATACAATGCATCAGATTACGATAGGTTTTCTATAACAATCAAGTTTTTGTCCGGGCCCATTTTAGTCTTTTGTTTCCTATGTACAGTCGCCAGCACATCAAGCTACCCGAAACTGTCAAATTTTCCCAATCAACTTTAAAGCTTATACTTTAGCGATAAAGTTGAAAATCTATTAAAGTAATTTGACAGATTGGAGTAGCTTGATGTGCTGGTGTCTATACTATAGACAAATACCAAAAGAAATCAAAGAGCAAGTAGATAAATACTCCAGACATAACATTCCTCCTCTATATCCTCCGATATCCCCCCATATACATCATAAACAACAAAACGTACAGCAAAACCGAAGGCCATCTGCGAATGTTAATTAAAACAATAAATTAAATACGCCAAGTGGGTAGCAATGAATATGTCACGACACAGGTCGGTATTAGCAATGCAGAGGTCGGCAACTATTGCTCGCCACCTTTATAAACTAACGCTGTATGTCGCTAATGTGCAGCAATGAAATTAGAGGTGAATAGTTAGACGGAATTTATTTGTGTAATTAGGGGACAACAAGTGGGCTTAACATTGGAATTTATGTTTTAGGCACCAGTTCTTAGGTGCTGGTGGCAGTTTTATTGCTGTTGAAATTAAGCTTTCGACGGGTTGGCGAATTTGTTTATGACAGGCCATATCCTATAGCACTCCTCTTGGCATGTAACGAGGTTAGTCTATGAAAACTGGCAAGTTGGTCGTCTGACCTTCAGGACCTTGTTATGGTGCATCATGTATAAGCTGACCGGTAGGTTCCAAAACTTTCAAAAGCAACTGGAGGGACTTTCAACCCGTCGGATGCTCATTGTACCTACACTTCTCACACTTCACATTCTTCGCATCATTCTTCACATTCTCGCGTTTTCCATGGCCCAATACATTTGTCCATGTGCGCCAACCCGCGGTCGACGGAAGACACCGCGCACCACAGACGACAGTTAGCAGCGTGTCGCAAAAACTAATTCAAACCGAAGGGTTCGCCCGCCCGCCATAAATTCTGTCCAGGAACGCGACGCGCGTTAGTTAACTATAGTTTATTATTTGGTGTCATCGGGCCTCATAGCATAGGTAGGGTTAGGTTTAAAGGGTTACGAAAATAGTCGTGTACAACTAGGATGACAGTTAAAAAAGTAATTTCAACCTGTAGTGGCAACCTCGTACCGGAAGACGTAGCGTTGGAAGGCCTCCCTCAAGGTGGATCGATGACCTGCTGAATCCGCTGGATGCGAGCAGCACAGAACCGGTCGAAGTGGCGATGCTCGCGGAAGTGCAGCAGTGGACGTCTTTCGGCTAAATTAATGATGATTTTAATCATAAAGCTGTTCACAAAATTCAACAGCTTCCTTTCCTAAATTCAAACCAGTCCAAGCGGTTCTAGATTATCAATGTCACAAATCATAAAACACTTACCTTTACCAATAAGCACTCACAAACTCAACTCCTATTTTCCACTTACATAATCTACACGCGATCGCAATATTCTCAAAGCAATAGATAACATATCGCACGCTACCACAATAACCATCCAGTACACAAATCCTCGCAACTATTCAGAATTACGATTTTTTCTCTCCTCGACATATATCACTGGGGCCGTTCGATTTAACTGTTTTCTTACGTTCAAATTTATAGAGGTTGGAGCCGAATTATAGCCGCCAGGTGTTGGCTATAGTCTGCGACGCTACTAGTTTTGTTTTGTTAAGAGAAACGCTTTTAAATAAGAATATTTGCACGTTGTTACGAGGTTTGTGGTAAGTAACGAGTTACGGAAACGGCTAATAGGCGTTTCTTTGATGATAGGCGTCGCCTATCGTCATCCTCATTTCAGCCGAAGGACCGTCCACTGCTAGACGTAGGCCTGCCCCAAGCACCTCGACTTCGACCGGTTCTGTAATTATAAAGAAAAGCCTATAGGTAGCGTCCGTCACCAAAAAAAATTACCTAAATACGCCATTGAAGCGCATCAACAAAAAAAAGTGACTCCGCAACACCAAGTGTCAAAAATGCCACATCAATCACTGTCTGTTAAGCAGTTCAATGCTAAAAATATTTAACTTTCCCAAGTAGCTCCACGACAGTTCATTATAAAGTTACGTTTTAAAGTGTTTAATGAATCAATTCATGTCCAACTGCACGCAAGTAAACGCAACCCACATTGACATTTACGTGCACCAAAACCAACCCAGTCCAACATGCACCCGTGACAAGACATGTGTCACAGTAGTGCGTGCTACGCAAAAAAACCCCTTAATACATAACTCAAGCATGTCTCCTTACAAAATATTCTCTTGCCGTCTAATTTATCACGAGGTGCAAAAACTCCGTCGAGTAAAGTAATGAAAATTTGTATCAAAATTCCTGGGCCGGTGTCGCGAAGCATGTTATCAACGGGAATTAATCATTCGCTATGCTAATGTATGTGTAGTGAAGTGATTATATTCAAATTGATGCTTTAATTTTATTCATGCTTATGGGGAAAATGCGCTCCTATTTTCGGTTCGTATGTATAGTTGTTTGTTGCGCACACGAATGCGTGGTTTCGTTACGGCTAGTAATTAACTAATGATGGTAGGAGATAATAGAACTGTTTGGTATATTATGTGTTTGGTACATTATGTATTTTCAGCTGCGAATGGGCTTCAGTTGGTTCGGTTCACGTGTTCACAGGGCTTCCTTTCATTTGTTGACAATTTGCATACATACCTACAGTTGGCTGTGGAAATAGCTAGCGGCCTTTAAAAACGGCTATGTATTTTAGGTGTGTGCTATGTTTGATAAACAGTTTGAAATACATTCTAAGGGCCAGTGTCCGATCCCCCATTTTTCGTATAGGCATCTAATATCCTTTTTCAGAAAAAAAAATCACCTAAGACTTTTAGGCGACTGTACTTGCGCTACTATAACCTTGACTTACAGTATTTTTATGGATATAAAGAGGTAAATAACAAAATAATTCACATTTTTGTTGTAAAGCAGACACAGCAAATAGATCTTAGCGTTGTATAACCCTCCAGTGCATAAATAACGACATAATTGCCGCGTTGTTTGACAAACGACTAACATTTTGCAGAGTTTGGGGGTTAACTACGGGCACATTAATATTGCGAGCCTGTCGAGACATACCCTTGGCTTGCTGGTATTTGATGCCTATGAATGTTAATGGGGAGTTTTACAGGTTAAAAAGCATAATTCCTTGTTTCGTCACCCCTTTCCTCGCCGTAGTCTTACTTACCTCCAATTTTATTACCTATTTAGCGTATTGAGGTTACCTTTCTGCAGTTGCTAGGCAAAGTGGAACGGAGTTAAGTAACCCAAGGATATAGCAATAAAAGTTGTTAGACGATTTATCAAGTCTTCTTTTGCTTTGCTCTTTGTAAAGGCATTCTGGTATTAAAGGAGTGTAGCTCTTTATGTAGACAGATCTTTTCTTAACTTTCATGATCCTAAAATGTCCACTTCTTAAAATAACTTTTTCATTTAATCAAACAGTTAGATCGTCCTTGAAACTTTATTCCAGGAAAAACATTGAAGGCTTTTTCTTTCAAATGTGCATTATCTGATAGGATAAAAAGATTGGGCTTGGTAAGTCAAAGAACAGCTCCTGCATCAAAATCACTACAAAAACCCACGGTGCTATCAGCACCGCAGCCGCTACCAGCACAGCAATCGTGGGTTCGATTCCGTGCGTGTTACCGGTGCTCAGTGGGCCAACAAACTGCCGCCATCCAAGATGGCGGCTCAGCGATAGAATAAATCTCTTAGAACGTATGCGCGCTGATAAAGTATAGGGTTTATTGAATGTGCTTTGTTTCAGTGATAGTGTTGACAAATGTAGTAGAAAGATGGCCGTGTCGATTGTACGGGGATATTGGTTTGTTCCACGTATAGTAGGTAAATAGTTTCTATTATTTGTATAAACGTCGACGTAGCCTACCTACTGTCGATGAAAACTCTAGGTATAACCCAACATGTGTCTCTTATTGAAATTAAAGTCATGCGTGGTCTTGAGCTCATTTTAAACAGATTACATTTTACTGAAATGTTTTACATGGATTCAAGCCAGTACTTCCTAATATTTGTTCGATATCCTGTAAGTACCGTAATGTATTTCAATACCAGGATGTAAGTAATAGAAAAGTTAAAGTTTTAAAAGTCAATATCCATCATAACTTTAGAATCAGCAATATATTCGTCGACTTGTAAAATGAAAAGTTCAACACAGTTTTGAACTGAGTAATATGAATGAATATGGCTTTACTTGGTTCACTTTTCAGATTTCAAATCTTTAGTTACTTTAAAAACTGTTGAGTGTGTGTGAGAGTTACGCCAGTGCTTATGGCCTGTTATATACTTTCACGCGCCGCGCTTGTCTAGGCTGCACCTCGTTTGTTTGCCTCTGGCATTTATTTTATAGAAAAGTGGTTAAAGTTAAGAGCCTATACTACCTCAAATGGCTTAGCATGATCCTCCGTTATGTCGAAAATTCCGCAGCATTAATTTTGAAATAAATATATGCTAAAGTTGAGGATTAATGTAAGGTCTTATGTTAGACGAAAACACGATTCCATAAAATTTTCTCGATAGAAAAAAATTCCAAAGTTACCTCCAAACCGAACAATAAACCGCTGGTATTCAAAAAGTACTTCAAATTAGATCATGAAACTTTGCATACTAACTGAACTAACTATAAAGCAGGTCTTATGTTAGTTAGTTTTTTTGAATTACCTTTATTTTCACCGTAAAAAGCAAATACCTAAACTATTGGCGCTGCCTCCCGCCCAGCACCGCACTCTGTCTCGCTTTCACACAGTCCGCGAGCAGTATCGTGCGAGCGAGATAAGGAGTGAATTTTAGCTGAGGTAGTATAGGCTCTTAATGTTTTTTACCAAAAACTTATTGATTACTCTTGCTCGCGTTTCACCGAAGCTCAGTGAAGTTCATTTGACTACAATAAGTGCAGTGTAACAAGAGTTGCAGCAAAAACAATTCCAAACATTTTAAATAACGGCCTAAAACCAAGCGTATTTGATCAACATTCGACCGACCGGGACGCTCGGAGCGCCCCGCACCGCAAGCACCGCCCGCGCCGCCTCCGCTGCCACTATCGCTGTACTTCTCCCACACTCACTGCGTGCTACTCACGCAACTACTCTGCGTCATCGTCACCGCCCGCTATTGCCGTACTGCTCTCACACTTACTGCGCACCGCTTACACGCTAACTGTGCATCAACGCTACTGGCTGTACTGACGTAAAACGCGCGATCGCTTTGTTTACATTTTGCTTTCAAATAAAACCTTCGTTTTTCTTGCTATAACGCTTTTGCTGGAGACAACATGAGTTGTTCTGCTTGCTGTAACGATATTGCCGATAATGAGGAACGGCTCTGTTGCATGCACGAGCATTGTGGCAGGCTTTTTCACCTGGCATGCACTGGTAAAAAGACCTTTCCTAATACGGACGAAGAGTATTCATGGGTCTGTCCCGAATGTCGTTGCGCCGTAAAAAGGGGTGGAGATAATAGTTTCACCCCTGTTGGCTCTAATCTGATGGATCCAAATGTAACACTGAGAAGGACAAGGACTCAAGCGCTTAGTAGTTGCTCTCTCATTGACTCTGATATTGAAAATAACGATCATACTGTCGCTATGGCTGATCTGCGCTCTGAGATGGCAGCTCTGAAAAATCTGTTAACCAAAGCATTATCCTTGGTGAGTAGTCATGAATTAAAATTGGAAAGATATGCTGTTCAGGTAGAGCAACTAAACACGAGACTTGAAAAATATGAAAAGTCAGGAATGTACTTAAACGCATCGAGTGAAATACAACCCGAGCCTACAAGTCGCCCACTAACTGTTCCTACCACACAGCAGATAAAAAAAGTTCAGAGTGTAAAAATTCAAGAAAAAGAACCACCTACCATCTCATGTCTCCAATCCAACCTAACGAACACCCAGCCTGATACATCTAAACACCAAGCAATAGATGCATCAGAAACAGTGAACCACCAAAGTCAAGCAATTGATAACAGTGAACAGAATAATGATATAGAATTGATAGGAACTACAGAAATTAATAATGAGGAATGGACTGTAGTGAAGAAACGAAACAACCGGCGTAACGCCTCGCTGTGTGGAACTGCTGATCCTACCGTCATTAGCTTGAAAGCTATGGAGGCCCGTAAATACATCCACCTATGGAACATGGCTTCAGGTGTAGATGAGGTACGCCAGTATCTCAAACAACTATGTCCGACGGCCACGATAGAAGAGATTGTACCCCGTGGAGATTATAAGTCCTATAAAATCGGCATCCCCGTTCATCTTTACGACCAGTGTTTCTCCATTAACGTATGGCCAGTCAATGCTAGAATTAAACCCTGGATAAACTACAGGAAAACAGTCCGTCCCACTCGACCCACTAACAGTGCAATAGTAGCGCCTAGTCAACTGCAGTCCTTTCGTGCCCCCAGAGATGCAAGGCAATAAAGTTAGTCGCATCAACGCTTTCTACCAGAATGTTCGAGGTCTAAAAACCAAACTTTCAATGTGGCGTAACAACCTCGCCATCTCAAACTACAATCTCGTCGCCGTTTCCGAAACATTCTTGGACTCTTCCGTTCAGGATCCTGAACTTGAAAGTAGTGACTGGAGTGTTCTGCGTCGTGACAGAAATACGCCGTGTGGAGGCGTCTTGCTCGCGGCGCGACCACCTATTGCACTACGCAGAAAACAGGAGTACGAGACTGACTGTGGGGAAGATCTGTGGGCATCTTTTACCTGGCGTGGTCATCCATTTCTCGTATGTGTAGTGTACATAAAGCCTAGTGCCAGTGATGAAGAATATATGCGTTGGTTCTGTAAGGTTGAAAGTTTTGTGCATAGTTTTAAGGGATCGATAACTATTATGGGTGACATTAATCTTAATAGTGCTTCAACTTGTGTTAAAAATTATTTTTGCTATTTTGTATCTTTTTGTGCTCTTGTTGATAAAAATGTAATTCTGAATAGCCACGGAGGAATGTTAGATATAATATTAGTCCGAGATGGCATCCAAGAAGCGATAGTTAATAGTGTTGATGGACTTGTGCCGCCCGACGCGTATCATCCTCCGCTAAACATTGAGATAAAGGTCGAATCAGCTCATAGATCGGATGTTATTGAGTCGAGTAACATAGATCCAGCTAAAGACTGGAATTTTAACAAATGTGATTTCGAACGTCTTTATCTATCCCTATCCGAAATTTCTTGGGAACCCGTTTTACAGACATGTGACGTTGGAGATGCTGTAAGTACATTTTATAGTAACATCTACAAAATATTTGATGACTGCATGCCTAAAAAACATCGTGGCAAATCCACTTGCAAACGATATCCAGTTTGGTTTACTTCAGATATAATTAATGATATCAAACTAAAACTAAAACTACATGCAAGCTGGAAGCGTACCAATTGCAGTGATGATTACAATATTTTTGCGGGCCTCAGAAACTCCTTAAAGAATCGTACTGCAGAAGCTTACAGTTTGTATATGAGGCGCATAGAAAATAATATAAAAAACAACCCACTGGAATTTTGGCGACATGTTAACAGCTTACGATCTAAAGGAGGTTTTGAGACTAGCGTTAGCTATAGTGGCGACTGTTTCTCAGGAGCAGCAGCTGCTGAAGCTTTTGCTAAATTCTTTGCAAGCATGTTTCTACCCGAAATACCACAATTAAATCCAGCATGTGTTAATAATCATAAAACCAATTGCAACAGTAATTACATAAATATTTTCCAATTTACTCTTGATGATGTGCAGTACGGTATCGACAAATTAAAACTCAGAAGTTCCATAGGACCTGACAGTATTCCGCCTTATATTTTGAAACAATTCAAAGAACTATTTTGCGCTCCTCTATGTCACATTTTTAATTTGTCATTAAAGACAGGCATATATCCATACCATTGGAAAATCTCGCGAGTGACGCCCATACCTAAGACTGCCAATAAATCAGCTGTTGAAAGTTATCGACCTATCGCTATATTGTCATCTCCAGCCAAGATATTCGAAAATGTTCTTCATAAACTTATATACTCCCAAGTTGAAAAATATTTGAGTAACAGCCAGCACGGTTTTAGATGCAAGAGGTCTGTCGATACCAACCTGCTGACAATTACAGAGTACATATCAAAACATCTTGACAAGAAGCGACAGGTAGATGTGCTTTATTTTGATTTTAGTAAAGCTTTCGACAGAGTTAATAACGATATCTTGCTTCGGAAACTCAGCGCCATTGGTTTCTGTCCAAATTTACTTAGACTTTTAGCTGACTATCTCCGTGACCGTCAGCAATTTGTAAGGCTGGGTATCTACGTATCTCGTCTCTACCATACACGCTCTGGTGTAAGTCAGGGGTCAATACTCGGGCCTTTACTATTTCTACTCATGGTAAATGACTTACCATCCATTGCAAAATTTGCAGAGTGTCTCCTTTATGCAGATGACCTCAAACTTTATAGTGCAGTCAACACTGTATCGGATTGCGAAGCTTTGCAAAATGATATAAATGCCATACATGAATGGGGAGTTCAAAATAAAATGGAGTTCAATTCTTCCAAATGCTATGTAATGACTTTTGGTCGAATGCGACACCCAATTAATTTCGAATACAAAATAAATGGTTCTAAAATAACTAGATCGACCACCATGAAGGACTTGGGTGTCACATTTGACCAGAAGCTTACTTTTCATGATCATATTTCTACAGTTGCCAAAGAATCTTTTAAAAGGCTAGGGTTTGTTTTACGGAATGCCCGTGATTTTCGCAACGAGCATGTAATAAGGCTCTTATACAGCACACTTGTCCGAACCAAGCTAGAAGCTAGTTCTTCTGTATGGAATCCGCACGAAGCAAAGTATGCACTTCTTCTTGAAAAAGTGCAAAAAGCATTCCTGCGTTTTCTTTACAGAAGAACCCTCGGTTACTATCCCTACCTCTATCCTACCAAGTTTCTCTTAGGATGTCTGGGATATCATATGCTGGAGACCAGAAGGGCATGTGACCACGTAGGCGTTATGCTCAAAGTATGGAAGGGTATGACGGATGCTCCTGACATCCATAATGAGCTGATTCGACTTTACACACCGAATAATTATCTCTGTGGCAGAAAACATCGACTGCTAGCCGTGCCTTCGTGTCGGACTGTGGCCCGTGCTGCGTCTCCCGTACCGCGCGTGTTGACCGCACTAAATAAGCTCGTGGAAGCCAACCCGGACTGCGATCTGTTCGCTAATAAATTTGCCAATTTAATGGTTATGTGCCTACACTTTTCTGAGAATAATAGTATTTAATTGTTGTTATTAGTTTATGTTTTATGTTAGTACTTAATATACTTTGATTTATGTAATTGGTTTGTTAAGCCGTGTAAATCAAATAAATAAATAAATAAAATAAATAAATAAATAAATAAATATAATGTAAAAAAGAGTGCAGTAATGGTGTTTCGGGCTGGTGGAAAATGTCCTGATGACCTCCAATGATATTTTCTAAATACATTTTTCATTAATGTAAAATGATATCCACCCATCTCACATGTTTTAACCTCAAATACATCTCACCGTTCGCTAATCACAGGAACTAACAGGTAATATTCATCTATCTACGGAACAACTTTTTTTTAAAGTTTAAAATTGCGCGCGGGAACGTTGCTCGCGGCCACTCCGCCGTAAAATTGCACAGACTCGAACCCACGGCCCGCAGGTTACCAACTTTACCAGTGAACTTCTGCTATTTTGTTTTTGTTAAATGAGACCGTTTTTTTAAGCATTCAATTATTATTAAGGAGATTGAATGATTTTTTCAGAGTGATTTTGTAGAGGAGGAATATAAGGTCCTCTAATGCTGATAGGTAAAGAAAATAATTGTATTTTTTTTTTAATTTTTCCTTACCTAATTTATACTGTTGACTTTAAAACAAATGCTTTTGTACCATTGATCCTCATAAGGCCGTAAAACCGCACGCCACGCTACAAGTTTTCATGGCATTGTTCAAAACTTATGACATCATTTCACCAGTCACGGGTCTTCATACTCACTCCAGTCAAAGTAAAATCATTTATTTCAAATAGGCACATTAAAGGCACTTTTGAACGTCAAAAATTACAACAAAATAGAATTGATTCTAGTCGCCCATTCCAAAAGGTAGTTTTCATATGGAGAAGAATGGGCAAGAAATTCCACCGTTACTCTTTAAAAGTGTTTTACAAGGTCTTGTATACATAATATTTTTTAAAGAAAAAAGCCAGTGAAACCATCTCATCACTCAACACTACTCTTTGCAGCAATAAACAGAGTTCCAAGCAAATAAACGTGCAGCCACCTTCACAGAAATACCAGCATCCGAGGTGAGACCAAATGTATGCACGTCAAGCTGTTTGCACTGACGATGGAGAACTAAAATTTATCTATCGCCAAACATATTCGCCAAGTAGCATCATTTCGTTAACAACCTCCCATACAAATTCCAACTTTAGAACTTAGGAATTAAGGTGTATTTTGGCCTGTGTGCTAATTTCTGTCGTAGTTGTTTATTGGCGATATATTTTTGGGAAGTGCATGCACTTTATAGTCGGGCATTCGAGCCGACACAAATCTTTGCGGTTCATATTTTTACGTATTTACTTTTAAAATGTCGCCGTTTATGTGATACTGTTGTGTGGTTTGTTGAATGTTGAGGTATCCAGGGATCGTTTGTGTTCTATTTGGCGTGTGTTTGTTACTTGAAAACTGGAAAACAAGTTGCATTGTTTAACGATGTTGAAGTATTTGGCTTCGTTTTAGACACGTTTGTTTTTTCAAGCTTTTTTCGTTCCGTTCGTGTACTATCTTTCTGCTCATCAGGATGATAATGATCATGATCAATCAGGTCAATTTCCGTAATTAAAAAAGTTCAAAATTTAGTTGCAATCTCATCTCGGTGACAATCAATGTGAAACACCAGCTGAAGACCTCCCACCTGGACATGAGCTACCTTGGGTAACCTGGAAGTCTTTAAACAGACTCCGCACCCAGGTTGGCTGAAGCAAGGAAAACCTGATCAAGTGGAGATTCATAGACGACTCCGCCTTGGAGTGTTAATGTGGTGCTGTTCCACAAACGATGAGACACTTAATATCGTGTCCTGCGTGTCCTGTCAGCTGCACGTTACAGGAACTGATGGACGCTGGTGAAGGCGCCAAACAAGTAGCCGAATTCTGGGCCGAGTACATTTAGATTGCTATCGACACGCTAAGAAGAAGAAGAAGAATGTGAAAACCCTATACATTTTTTGACAGATTGATCTGTCATAAATTAAAAAAATATGGGAATTGCCCCTTAGATCATTCAGGCCCCAGTGCGTGGTGTAAACTCTGAAATTGTTGTGGTAGCCTCATGCTATATGCGCACAATATTTACTATAATCTATTTATACAGGTGAAGGAAACTGTGCATACCTACTACTTATAGCTGAAGTAATTATTCAATTAGATCCATCGAAGCAATTTTTATTACGACTCTAGTCTTCCGTCGTAACTGCACTAAAGATAGCATAATCAGCTTGTAATGTTCCCACAGCTGGGACACAGGCCACCTCTCGGTGAGAGGGAGTGGACCGTTATCAACTACAGGGGCCCACAGTGCGGGTTGGTAGATTTCACATCTCTTCACTGCGGCGCCAACTCGGGCCTGTCTGGTCGCACGACGGACGCCCCTAGTCCTCCACCTGCAGGCCACTGGGCTACCACAGCTCTCACTATACTGCTCGCACTAAAGATAGCAAAATTCCAATCAAGATAAACCCAATTATAGTTATTAGATTTAAACGTTACTTAGGTCGTAATTCGCTAAATTCGTATTTATTACCTTCATTATCCAAAATTGGTAATCACTCTAGTTATCTTGTTAAACAAACATAGACCGAATGAATTCATAAACGAGTGATTGATTTAATGAATTTAGCTGTAACATCAACATTTACGCATTCCCTGCATGTTAGCTTTGTTCTACATTGCCCTTTCATTATGAATTAATATTCATTTAATTATACAACCAACAATATAAATGTAATTCATACTTAGAATATGAATAATATGAATTATTATTGAGTCCTAGCTTTGTCCCGCGGCTTCATTCGTGTGGATGTTGAAAAATTTCTCACGGGAACATACTAAGTAGCGGGATCAGAAGTATCCTGAATCCAACTATCCGTTTGCCAAATTTCATCTAAATCAGTTCAGCCGTTTTAGCGTGATTGAATAACAAACGTACATCCTTTCACATTTATAATATTAAGGGCGAATTCCACCAAACTTTTACACCTAGAATAGGTCCTAACCTGAGAATAAATTTAAAATTTTTGACAGGTTTTCCATTCTATAGAACTGTCAGACGTCAATTTTATTACACGGATAAAAAATATTTGACTTTGGAAAAATCAGCCTAGTTAGATTATAGGATTAGTAGGATAATACTGTAGGTGTGCCGAATTTGCTCTTTAGTCAATATTGGTAACAATTTTTATGTTATTGGTAGCCAGCTTGCCTATAGTCTCTATCATTCTTGCATGTAACAAAAAAAATATATATATACAATCCTCCCGACCAATTTCGGTCACCGTTGCCAATCTCAACGGAAAGCAGGAGATATTATAGTGTATAAGTAAGTGTGTTCGCAAAAACAGATGTCATGTACTCTCTGTTCCTTTACTCTCATAGTCCCATGGGACGGCAATCTGACACGACCAGAGAGAGATCAGGCGCAGGACCAACACAGCTTCACGTGCTTTCCGAGACACGGTGGGGTATAACCACCAACACCCAAACTCCGGGCTGTTACTGACAAATTCCTAACGAAAAAACCCAGTAACACTTTGCCCGACCTGGAAATCGAACCCAGGTCCCCGTGATCAGCAGCCCCGCTTCCGACCACGAGACCAAAGAGGTAGATACTATAATATGTTGAAAACAGTCGGTGGTTCTGGCATGAAAACATCGAAATCTCAAAAATGTATCATCAAGCTACCGAAAAGCTTATGTCCAGTCAACAAAAGAGATAAGTATGCAGGATCGTCGGATATAGTTGAAGTTTAGTAAGAAACCGATGGATGTTCTCGAATAAAATTTAATTTTATTAATAGAAAACAAACAGCTCATTTATTAAATTAAGTTTCAGTCGACAACATCCATTGGTTTCTTACTAAACTTCAACTATATCCGACGATCCTGCATACTTATCTCTTTTGTTGACTGTCCATTGTCCATATTGCGTGCTGAAAGTCGTTGTAACAATACGAAACGCTATGAAAGCGATTATTACTTGTCTAAGCCCTTTGATCTTTTTTCTGGGACTATTACTATTAATATTTACAAAAAAATTGTGTGCTTCATCGTTATACAGATCATATTATCACCACTTAACCCCTAAACGGACGTAATTAAACTAAAAAATTGTAAAACCATTCATTACTGACCTTGTTATCTTAAAAAGCTGACTGACCCAATTTTCATTCAGCGAAATACTATTAAATACTCCTTTTAAAAGAGTTAATTTTCCTGTTTAAGCCGTTGCCATTCACTGTCTGCCTATCCTCATTACGTCGAGGGTTGAATATAGGCTCGTTTGCACGACCCAGATACTCAATGAAAGTGTAACGTCAGCATTTTCAGTAGTCTTGTTCATTATGAAGTATTATCTACCATTAAGCGAGTGTCGTTTGTGCATACTGAGCGCTTCATTTGAGTTTTATTGTCGTAGTAGGTACTGCTGCCCTTTGGTCTCCTGGTCACAAGCGCGACTGCTGAGCGTGGGGTCTTGGGTTCGATTCCAGGGTCGTTACATACCTACAAATTAGTTAGTGTTACATACCTACAAATTAGTGCGGAACCCTCGGTGCGCGAGGCCAACTCGCACTTGACTGTTTTTTGTTAGTATTTATACATGCTATTGATCACATTGTAGTTCTTTATTTGAGGAAAACTAAATACATAAATAAATACAGTTCTATGTTGTTTATAAAGTCCTTGTTGGTTACCCAGAATTTGTCCGCTACGACTTCAATTTGTAACAATAGGTAAAGAATAACAACAAGAATAGGTAAAGTCTGTTAAGATGTTAATGAATGATCAAAAATTAATATTGGATTTTCTACTTCACTTAACTTTAAATGTTGCAAAAGAAACGGATCTCTTAACTCTTCAACGTCAGCGATAGTTAACGATCGAACTAATTAATAGTAAGAGCTGCGTTAGACTGTAAAGCTAAAGCTAGGGAATGCTTGCACTAGGTTTCTTTGATCCAGTAACCTATATTGCTTTTGAGTTAGAAATAATTATAAAGAAAAGCATGTCGGAGACATCATTAGTACGGGGGTGACTTGACAACGAGGCGGAAGCGCTGTGACGACAACGACCATTCGGAACGCCAGCGCCATCTGGTGGCGCTTGACAGAGTCTAGCCTGAGTTCGTGGGGGTTCGACGCTCGACGACAGCTCGACAGAACGATGTGAAGCTGCTCTTGGACATTGGACATCTTACGAACAACATGTGTTCAGAAACTGTCCCGCGTTCCTTATCTGGTCGTATCGTGTACCTACAGTGTGCGATTAAATTGTTCGTGAAATTATAATCTGATTTGAACTGCAAACGGTTTTTATATTGCGCAATAACCAACACATACCCACAGTAGCCCACACTAGATAAAAATATATGGCTGAAAATAACGAGACACTATACCTTCTCCGTCAAGCAAATAACGTTAGAATCATTCGGTTCACTTTTGCCTTTCAATAACGATGAAGCAAATGAATTGAGATACATAAACTCATTCCTTCTTTCCCTATGGGTAGGCAAAAGCTATAGAATACTCCTTATGCTGAATAGAATCGTGTTACCATAACTTTGGTACTACCGTACTTAAATTTGAAATCTACTAATGAAAGAAAGACTTCTAGAAGTACTTCAGTAGTTATGTAGATATTGAATTGAATTTTTTTAGTTTGTATTTAGTACTTTAAGATAGCATTATTTCAATAAATAAATTAACTATGGACAAAAATATGCTGATCGCTTAGTCTGGGGATGGCCTGAAACACAGGTTTTTATTAACCTAGTTCAGGCGGATCGCCACAAGTTAAAACGTCAGTACCAAAGTATTTTTTTATAAGTGATTAAAATGTGTAAATTAGAGTAGCTTTTATTAAATAAGTATTTAAGCCAATCAGTTAAGAACGTGGTACTACTAAGTATTTATAAGTTTGTATTACTTTGTAAAAGGACCTAAATAAATTATTATTATTATAAAATATTATTATTATTATAAAATACTAATGTGTATAATGTTTATGTGTATGTTTAAAATGTAGGTATGTGTCTTCATTCGATGGGCGGTCATACCCGATATTTCTGCACCTTTCAGTCAATGTGAATTAATTTAATTGGACCGTGTTATGTTACCACAAGCCATGTGCCCGAAAATTACGAACTTTCATACAAACTTTTTTCCCCAATTTAACTTGCATAAGGTGTGAGTTTTATGAAAGAGTATGTTTAGGTTCCTATAATTTTTGTTTGTTCAAAAATTCTCTAATTTGTCTGGTAGTCCCGGTAGTCCTCTATTCACGGCGGTAAAAATAGGGCATTTTTGTAATTTTTAGAGGGTCGTATTTTCTTTACTAATTAGTTGCTGTTAAAATAACAGGAACGTGTTTACAGCAGACATTAAAAAAAAAATCTCTAGGGGGGCATTATTCAGGAAAAAAAACGGGAATACATTTGTATGGAGAATCGAACGCCCTGCTCGGGATCTTAAGGTTGATTTTTCAATAGCCACATATCTCTTAACTGAAGAATAAATATTGCCCTTTGACAGCTTTTGTATAGAAAATATTTCAAACTGATATTTATTTTTCAGAAAGTTATTTGACTATTGAAAAGATTAAACAAAACAACTGACGATTGGCAGATAACTGAACCCACGCTCGAGGTTATGCGTCAGATTAGACGCTTATTTTCTTTCTTTCAAATAAACAATTTTTTGTGGAATGGAGCTTTTCTCTCATATTATATCATCATCTGCCTAGCCTTTTCCCAACTAAGTTGGGGTCGGCTTCCAGTCTAACCGGATGCAGCTGAATACCAGTATTTTACATGGAGCGACTGCTTATCTGACCTCCACAACCCAGTTACTGGGTAATACGATACCCATATTATATGTAACACTATATTTAGATCCTCACAGTAAATTAAGTGTCTTTAGCTAAAGGATACCATTAGATACGAGAGCGCATTATGCCTAAGTCTTCACCATATAGCAAGGAGGGTTCCAGCCATAATCATGGGCTTAGCAAGGAAACATCATGGTATGAAGTTACGGGAACAGCCAGAAGTAACCGCACATCCTTTCGTATACAGAAAAATAGTGTTACAGCCAAATCTTATCTTATTATCTCTTTTAAATAAGACATTTCGAAAATGTTCTCTACTAACTTTTTAGAACTTTGTATCCTGCTTATGCATTATGAAGTTTATTTAAAATTGGTTCATTCATTTCGAAAATGAAGGGCCTGCGTATTTAGTTTTCTGTTTTTTTTTCAGACGCAATAGTAGATGAACCCGGTGTACAAACCAGTAACCTTACCACAATCATCCAGGCTGGAGTTGTGGCAAGGATAAAATTACCCTTACAAAAGCTTCGGGGCTATTAACCTTTATTACAAGTCAGGCTCTTACTAAACATTACTCCCGGTCCCTCGGAAAAGCTTACCTGGTACATGTACTTTACGTTATGTCTACGGAGCCTATTTAGTTAAAACTGCCTGCGTTCCTGGCTACCATAATTTGTATCCTCCAAGACTCAAATAATGAAATGTGTAGAAAAATAAAAGTCCAGTATGGGCCTGTCCACATCTCTACGTCACGACGTCGTCAACGTGGAACAGTGGGGTAACGCGGCACGGTGTGTTGATATAACGTGCAAATTTACGTTACCGTATCGTAAAAATGCACGTTACGACGCAGCAACGTTACACGTCGCCGTGACTTGTAAAATTCCGGTACATTCTTCACTAACGTACCAGAGAAATAGCAGTCTCGTTCTAGATATGGAATGGATATTTTAGATGGATGGATCTATTACATTTATAATTATATTTATTATTCTTTTTATTCTGCTTCTTCTTTTATTGAGAACTAATCGCTAAGACAATGAAACATTAACTGAGCGAGCGCATCGTTGCCACGTCGGCTTACGACGACGTCAGACGCGCCGTTCCACGTTGACGACGTCGTGACGTGGAAATGTGGACAGGCCCCATGGTATGTGCGTCAACGTTAGGTCTATTTACCTACTTAGTTGTAAACTTATACTGAAAATTGGGGTTTTCAGTCTGGTCAAAAGGTCTCTTCTTATACAGAGAGTATCGAGAGCTGTTATTACCACCAAAATATGGTTGATATCTGACTAATAATTCCAGAATTCCTAACAATATTTCCCTTCGCCGTAACTCAGTCGTGTCTTAAATTAGTCAAGAAAGATTGTGCCTCTCTCTCCTAATAAAACAAGTTACGGTTTTTTTACACCGGTCACACTTTCTAAGATCAGAGCCGAGATAGCTATACATTAAAAGTTGGTCGGAACAATCGTACTGGGATATATAAACCGCCGCGAAGAGATCGTTTATTAGCACAAGTAATAAGAAAACTTCCGCGGAATCTTTGTGAATTTGCATTTTATCAGCCGAAGACTACAACTTAACTTCGTGGATGGCGATATGTTAGATGCAATGGTATGGTTTGGTTTTTTAATCATTCAAAGAATTAAATCTGTGTCTGTCTGTCTGTCTGTGACCTCTTCACGCTTAAACCGCTGAACCGATTTAGAGATAGTTTCAGTCCCGGAATATCGGGATAAAATGTATCCTATGTCCTTTACATAGAATACATTTTATCCCGATATTCCCTCGGGATCGAAACTTATGCGGGTGAAACCGCGGGGCGCAGCTAGTTATAAATAATCTGCTTTGTTACATTTGCTGAACATGGAAATGTTGACTTAAGACTTTGGCATTTCATTATTTTCACGTAGGTAAGTACGTAGTTTATTATTTGATTTTGATTTTATTTTTTAAATTAAACGTGCATTCATAAAGTGACTGTGAACAAACCACACAATGCGGCCATTTATTATGTTATCTTTGATAGTAGTGTAGTAGCCCAAGAAAACACACGAACAAGAAAATACATGCTGGTTACAAATTAATAAGTAGTACCTTTGTACTCAAATGTTATAATGTCGTATCTTAGTTGTTCTTTTTACTGTGTGTAGATAAATAACATGAAGAGTTATATCTTTGTTCTCTCTCATGAAACGTAATGTGCCTAAACGTGACGCGTCCTTGAAATTTTACTCTCAATTCTCGTCCAATTATCGCATTGCCGCTGAAGTTTCACTTTAATAAAAAAATAAACAATGAAAATAAAAATGCCTTGCTACATTCAGCATAACAGCATCCACAGTCACCTTACACCGCGGAACGTTATGATAACAATTTTCCTTATTTTTATCTCTTGCTTTTTATATTATTGCGGTGACAACTATGGGGGATGGCAACCCGCCTTATAATTTAACAGCACAATAGAACCGCGTAAATTGTATCGCTTTGTCACTGGTTCAAAATGGTAGACGGAATTGTCATGTTTAAAATGACGTTTTGGGGTGAGAAAGGTTGTAATCATAATGACAATGGTTGGAGTCATAATCTTTAGTAACCAACGCTAGGGTGAAAACCTACAATTAATCTAGTTTTCAGCTTAATAGACTTTTCCGTCTCTCATAGACTTTTACGACTGTCAGTTGATGATGAGCAGTAAAAACCTTTAACGTTCATTCATTTATCGGCGTCAAAGCTCATAAATTAGATCTGAAAACCTAAATGCTCAGTGACCGAACAGCATCAGTTAAACTAACTAAAAACGAAACTGCTTACAAACACACACCGTGTGAGCAAACATCAGAAAAGTATTTAAATTTTAATGACGTTGATACCTCCTTACGCAGTTTTAAGCCGCCGCGCGAGGAGGCAGGTGGGGTACAATTCCGCTCCACTTATCGTGCGAAAACTTTCACCCAATCCGATTTACCTGAGTTAATTACATTTCATAGTATTGGAGCTTACAGTCGCCTCACAGCGAATTGGCCACTGAGATTCTATCCGACATTTTACGGCGAAATCAACCGGCGAGATTGGCAGTGCAAACAATTTGTGGACAGAGATTCTGCGAACTGAAATATTTTAGGTAAAAGGGAACTTATCTACTGTCGTATCTAACTAATGTTCTTCGCTAAGCCTCACGGCTGTGTGACAGCGGTAGCAACGCGATAGTAAAGGGTTTAATAGCACTATAGGAAAAGAAAAACATCTCTCGGGTAGAATCCGTTTTTCTGATACGAACGTTAATGGTATCAGACTACTATAGGGATAAAAGCAACCGTTGAAATGCTGTTACCTATTCCTAGTTGTCTGGAATTTTGCTGAACTGTGACTTTTTGGCGCAGGCATGAGGCACACTTTCCTGCTAATTTCTTACATCATCGAACTGATACGTCCGATTTAAGAACTGCTAATTTATTTATAATAATAAAAATAAATAAGTAAAAAGTGTAAACATTTTAATTGATATTTATTAAAACGTGGACAATGGTGTGGGTTACATGTTTGTTAATCTCATTTTAGTACATATTTTTCTGTATGTAAAAAAACATGTACCAAAGTAACTGTTTTTTGTCCCTAATAAATAAATAAATATATGTTTTATCTACCTATATCTATATAGTATGTATCTGGTGTATTGTGTCTTTTAGTCTGTGCGAAATAAATGTATTTTCTTTTTTAAAATGATGATAATGATGTTGAGGTTAAACGTTTACTAACAACTTTTTTTTTGTTTTTTTTTTTTTTTTGTTTTGTTTAATACAGGAGAAATTCCTAGAGTAGGGCAACGTTTAAAAAAAAAAAAAAATTGTTATAAAGATGTTACTAGCATTGGAGACACCTACATTAACTACTTTCAACTCATTTGCTTCTTTAAAAGCTATTTAAATTTCATAGGTAACCATAGGTAGGCACATAGGTAGGCATATAACCATTTTGGTAAGTACTTAAATTCTGAAACATTGTGATGCATAAGTTGTGTGATGAATGTTGCATCTTCTGTCACTTTTCTCCAATTAAGTAAGTCAAGTTTTCATTGGGAAGTATTTAACTAATCCTCTAAAAACTTATTGATCTTTTTTTAAACACATTTTTTAAAATTGATGAACCTCTAAAAGTTTTTGGGCATCTAATGCTGCAAACTTTTTTAATATTCGAACGTTTTTTCTAAAGTTCTAGCCTTTTCTTACAGTTGATCGCAGTAATTATGCTAGGATACCCCGATCAAACATGGTTTAACCTAACTAGGTTAGAACTGTAACCAACCACCAGAAATGGTCGCAGTAACTAAGCTAGGGCACCCCGACCAAATGGGCTAGGTTAAGTTAGAACTGTGACCTATTGCGCCCGAGCCGAGCGAGCAAAGCGAGCGGTCCCGTGGTAGCGGTTGGCGAGCGCTACTCCCGAGTTGGTAGCAGTTACTTAGTAGGTATTCTTAGGACCCCAAAATAGGAAATTTTAGTGGTTTACGAAAGAAGCGCATTCATTATTTTAGAGTGTTCAATAATAGTTTTAGGAAAATCAAAACAGGAATTATTTGAGGTTTGATTAAATAAAAACCCTTTATTACCACAGTAAAACATTGACCTACATTCAAAACTGTCCAAACTAATCAATTTACGCCACTCCACGGCGACCTCACCCAACTAACTCGGAGAAATTCGTGTGTGAAATATCAGAAGTTGTCGAGATCTTAGCGGCGGGGCTTGGGGCCAGATTAAACCTTCGTAGACGTGTCAATTATCGACTGTTGCGAATTCATTATAAGGGATTTCCACTTTAAGTTTGCTGAGAATGTATTAATTGGGAGTTTTGGAAGGGGCTTAGATTTTTATGTGCGGTTAGTCCGTATGCTTTGTTGCTGTTGTCTTTTCTGAGCAGTTCAGCTGCCTGTGTTTATTTATTGTGACATATGGACTTCTGAATTAATAATTTGATTATTTGATTGAATGCTTTTTGTGGTTTTGTAGTAAATCTTCATGAAATTAAGCTTTTCAGCTTTGTTTTTCCTAGTTACTGTCATAAACCCACTTGCGATAAACGGTAAGATTCCCCGCTGTACCCTTTCCTATTAACCTATGAGGCTGCCATCTTGCACCCTTAAAACCATAGCATCGAGAAGACAGCACATCTATCTAGTAACCCCATAATTTAGATATAAGCAGTGACAGGTTACAATCCCATCGTTTACAAGCTCCATAATCACCTCTCCCCTCGAAAGGTGAGCCGTTATTTCCAGGAGTAATTAAACCCAATTTGAAGGCATTATATATTGTGATCAAGCGTTTCTTAGAAAATAATTTTCGACCTTAAAGTTCCCTCCCAAATTAATACCTTCTAGCAGATTCCCTTATAATGAATGCAATAAAACAATCTAGTCGTTTAACCGCCACAATATATGCCTCCCTTCCACGTAAAATGTAGTTGCAAGGCACGTTTTAAAATATATGGTCGGACGAAATTAAATGTGCGCACCGTCTTATTGCGAACGCAGTTTACGCCTAATGTGAATTATGAAGAATAATAGTGGTGGGAATATCAGGTGGGGTTTGAGAGCCTGGGAGGTGGGGGGAAAATGTTAATGCGATACTAACATGATCTTCGGGGTGAGAAAAATTATAGATGGAAATGGAATTAGGGTCTATATTATAGTCGACTAGCAACTAGGTTTCACCTGCTTAAGTATCGATCACGTTTGAAAGATAGGTGGCGCCATCTATTACCTATCATAATAACGTTATTGTTGTTTTCCTCGGGAACAGCACTTTCGGGATGAAAGGTACCCTATGTCCGTTTCTGTACACCTGACACAATGTATAAGCAAAATTTGAGGATGATCGGTTCAGTGGTTTATGCGTGAAAAGGTAAAAAACAAACTTACTGTCGCATTTATACCTATTAGTTAGGATTGCAGTTAAAACCGTCGCAAAAAATAATTCTCAGAGTAATAGCATTCTCATAATATTAAGGGCGTAAACTTTCATTAACAACGAAACTTTTTTACAAAAAAAAAAACAGACTTCCAAAAAACACTTCAAAGTGAAGCAAAGCTAATAAAATTTATATGGGACTACCCCTGAGGCAAACCTTAACTATTAAAAAAATAATTTTGTAAATCCGTCATAACGAAGATATGTCGAAAAATAATAAAAATAAAATATAAACATCCGAATTGAGAACCTCCTCCTTTTTGAAGTCGGTTAAAACTATCTATTTGAAAATTATATGTATCAACTTCCCTAACTCATACTTACAGAACACATCATGAAATAAAGTTTACCAGGTAGGTACACCTAGCATTGGAAATATCTAAACTTTATTCGGCGTTGAACTGAACGATACACTCCTCTCGTTCACATTCAAAGACTTTCTCGCAAATATAAATCGCAATTGTCTGAAGAAATAGTAAAGTAGAACGATAAATTGGATAAAGAGGCAATACTGCTGTGCTCAGGGGCTGGTAATAGGCAATTTTCGACATCCAATCCCAGCACAATGGGATGACTTGCCTGTTTAAATATTTCTAAGAATCATTCGTTTTCAATGTGACCTGTGTCACAGTCTTTTAGATTAGCAGGTAGATTGATTGTTGTACTGGTGTTATTGTTAGCTGTGTGTGAGGAAATGTTTTTCTTTGGTGTAAAATAAGCTCATTTATCTCTGAAGCGTTGTATTTTTGTTGGTACGGGTTTAGTAAACACCTTGGTGGCTATTTATGTGGTTATTGTTCAGTATTAATGTATATATTCTAGATCAGAAGAAATTGCATCAGCTCTACGACGTCATTATATCCAATTGTGGGTATAGATAACTCGAAACTCAAATCATTTATTTCAAATAAAACCAATCCGCCTGACCGAATCCTTGACAATTCAAAAGTACCTACCTGTAAGGTACTTTTGAATTGTCATTGTACCTATAGATGACAAACCAAAATGTGCCCAGCACGCCACGGTTCGACAACATGACAGACTTTGACGCCGAGGACACGTTTTTGATTTTTTGACGTGTGGCGGTCAAAAGGTTAATAAAATTTTGCGTTCAGCTGCTGTTCTCTCGTCATAAAACTTTCAAAATTGTTCAAAACCTACACCAACTTTCTAGTATGTATACTTAAAAGAATATCCTACAACTTTTCACCACAAGATCGAGTCAAATATCAAAGCAGTCCCGTTAATACCTACGTAAAGCCCACAGAGACGTGTTTCGTACGTCGCATTGTCTGGAATTAATTTTCCTGTTCCGCTCAATGCATCTTTTATAAGATAGAGGAACAAAAGTGGAATGAAAGTGCTAGAGGAAAAAAACTGTGCTGGCGGTTATTAAATTGAAGGATTTAATTTGTGTGCTCTAGGTGATTGTAGGTTTTGTCAGATTCGGGTAATTGATGTTGACTGTGTCTGTTTGTTTTGTTTTCGCTTTCAGGATGTTGATTTGTCTCGAGTGAATTGGTAGTTTTGTTTCGTGTTTTTGAGAATTAGCACTTATATTTGAACTTCAAAGTAAATTATGCAATTGAAGTAAAAGTTTTCTTTTTAGGGTTCCGTACCCAAAGGGTAAAAACGGGACCCTATTACTAAGACTTCGCTGTCCGTCCGTCCGTCCGTGTGTCTGTCACCAGGCTGTATCTCAAGAACCGCGATAGCTAGACAGTTGAAATTTTCACAAATTATGTATTTCTGTTGCCGCTATAACAACAAATACTAAAAACAAAATAAAATAAATATTTAAGGGGGGCTCCCATACAACAAACGTGTTTTTTTTTCGGTGTTTTTGTCTTGTGGTACGGAACCTTTCGTGTGCGAGTCCGACTCGCACTTGGCCAGTTTTTTGTTATTTAAGAAAAAGTATTATTTTTGTGGAGGTGCTTGGGGGAGGCCTATATCCAGCAGTGGACGTCTTTCGGCTGAAATGATGATGACGATTATTCTTTTTGTTATCTTTTGGCAACGTGTGGCAAAACACAGTAGTTAAAATTTTACTTGTTCTGCGGAGTTGGAAGAAGTCTCTGCAATTTAGGCATAGAGTTCTTTATTGTTTACCCAATGCTGTACAACTGCTGGGCAAAGGCCTCCCCTCATTCCTTCCAGCAAATCTTTTCCCGCGCCACCTCATACCAGCAACAGTTTTTACAGACGATTAATTAATGGACTTTAAAAGAGACCATGATCTCTGAGTTTGTTTCGGCATTTCTTCACCGTTTCAGTCACCTTGGAAATGCTGGCGCCATCTAGTTTTAAAATATTGACCAAAAAAATAAGATCTACTTATAAATAAACATTTTATTTCATTATAATAGACGTGTCTATGGGCCAACTTCCTCTGTTAATATAACTGAGTAACTTTGGTTAAATCCACATCACAAACACAATTTCACTGTAATTATGCACCATAATTATGCATTTGTTTAAAAGTTTTAGTGGTGATAAAGTAAATGCCGACTAATTGTGGGCGCATTAACTATTTTGTGGCACTGCATTACAGCCGAGTTTATTTCGTATTTAAGTATAATGTACACTTAAATTCTTTTACAGTCTCTTGCGTTTGTAGTTTACTTTTGCTTTATTTTTCTATTAAATACTAAAAGTCTGAAAACGGATCTGTGAAATTGGGAATGGTGTATGGGTAAAATATTTTAGGTATAAAATGCACCTTTTCAGGTGTGATCATGAAAATTATAAAAGAAAACAAAATTAAATTAAATGAATTTGTAAATTTTTGGTTGTTCTGGCTGTCATTACAGTCGTTACGGGTCGTCAGAAGCCCGAATGTCTGACAACCCGTCTTACCGAGGGGTATCGTATTATCCAGTAACTGGGTTGTGGAAGTCAGATAGGTAGTCATTCCATGTAAAATACTGGTATTCAGCTGCACCCAGTTAGACTGGAAGCCGATCTAAATATATTTATTTATTAAACTTTATGCACAAGTAAAAACTGTACAAAGGCGGACTTAATGCCTTGGGCATTTTCTACCAGTCTACCTTAGGGTGATGCAGAGACAATACACAGTAGGTGCAATTACAGAAAACAACTAATAATAATAATATAAATAAATAATGAATATATGTAGGTAGTTGGGAAAAGTCTAGGCAGATGATGATGAACTCCTGTTAAACACAGCACCTGCCCTCTTATCTGGTTTTCTTCATTTGTACATAAATGTAAAAACAGGACTAAAAAAAATGTTACGGGAAAAACAGGAATAATTTTCATGATAACGTCTGAAAAGGGCGCAGTTTATTCGTAAAAGATTTTAAATTCTAACTGAGTTGTGGATACCTTTGATAATAAAGCTACCTTCAATACCTGGACATTCCTCGTTCCCAATAAAAATGAGGAACGATCTAGCTCACCGTTCCTTCCAATAGTCTTAGTTGGAACGGTCAAAACTGATATATGACAGACATTTTATCAAATATTTTAGTTGCTTTTAAGAGTTATGGGAATGTGTAGATCACTGACAGTATGTTGAAAATTCTTTTGATAGATACTTTTAATATTTATTTTGAATTAAAACCTGTTTTCTGAAATAAGACTTTAGGATTTTTTAAATATCCTGTTAGCCTACATAGTTGGCAACAGCTTGGACCAATAATCATATCTTTTTATGACTTTTTTAGAAAAGATTTCAAAAATGGATTTTCTTCAACTTAGGTTTGCTAAACGAAGCAATCTCATTACCACATTTAGAATTTTAATTACACCTTCTCACGTGAGCAAGGGCCATTTCAATTAAAATGTCTGGTACGTACGTATTTGCCAGACAATATAAACCCTACAAAATCTAATCCTAAACCTTTGTGAGGTATTGCATTAAGTGTTTTATCATGTCTTGTCTCCGCAAGACGTAGACTACCGCAGAAAGAATGAACACTCCTTGAGGTTCCTTCATTCATTCACTCATTCATTATGAACGACGAACTCCCAGTCATGGGTGGTGGAAACGCTGAGTTGCATGTAAAAGCATTTGAGAGATTTTTAGGATGTCTTTTGTAGAAATTTTTGGTGAAAGAACTGTGAAAGAGGTAGTTTTATTTCTTTTTGAAGGTTTTTGGTTTGCTAACTTTTTAAGCATTGTTTGGCTTTGAGCTAGAATCATAATCTTCATCATTAGTAAAGTTAACTTAACCCGAAAAATGTCGAATGAACCACCGATTGTTCATAAAAAAATACACTTTAAACAACAATACATAAAATTAAGACAACCGTTGAGCGCTTACAAGCTTCTAGTAGGCGATCGTTTGTCGGGATCGTTAAATTTGGCTGTTTTGCTCAGTTGTTTTTAGCCACGTGATATCCCGTCCACTGCAAATTCACTTTTAAGAAAGTACACATGAACATGGTCATGTGTACTTTGCCCGTCGACAAACCCAAGCTTCAAATCACCAAGTTGAGTTTGTCGACGGGCTCACAGTTACATTACAATTTTTAGTTCCCACTATTCGGCACTTGAGGCGCTTCTTAATTTTTCTCACATTATTCGTTTAACGTTTTAAAAATAGTAAAGTTAAAGAGTAAAACTTACATTTATGGTAAAAAAATATCAACATAAAGCTTGACAAACAGACTCTTTATAGCTCCCGATACAAAGAATCGTGTAATCAATTAGTCCAGAAATACAATAAAAAGAGACTATCCCTACATGGCATATTCCAACAAAAAACGAAATTAAATTAATCAAATAGAGTATCATCAGCTATCTCGATAGAAAGTAGTACCTCAATCTCCGACTCCTTAGTCCGGGCATATCTCGATAATACTCTTTGTTAGAAAATCTTTAGGACCATTAGTTTTATTGGACCGGTTGAGTCTGTGGACCATGGTCCGCCCGGGGCAGAATACTGGCAGTAAGCAAACTTCTCGCTAAAATGTAATTGGTTTTTGAAAATCCTGACTATAACTCCATAGTCTTTGCGTAGAGCCGATCTAGGGTATCTAGGTTTTGCTATCCTAGTTTTGTTTGCATGTGCCAGTTTTCGAAGCGTACAAAGCTCTTCGATGGGTCTGGAATCTGGTTATCGTTTGTTGGTATTGCTTATTTACGTTGCTAGTTGGTTGGTTGTTACGAAGTCACACATTGTAAAGATGTTAGTTTTGTTTTAATAAATGTCGTTACCATGTCACCATATTTTAGTTTGTAAAATTGAATGTGATTTTGAGAAGAATTTACTTTAGGAATGGCATTTATAGATTAAAATGAACATGAAACATAATATGAATATAGAAATTACGTTCATTAGCAAATGTGGCCTCAGTTTCTAAGCAAAACATGTAGTAACGGTAACAAAGAAAATGCCTTCCGGATAAAAACTTTATGCTGATAATAAACATAGAGAAAACTCTGCAAGGAAAATGCACTTTAGCCTCGTAATTATAACTGTATTTATTTGAGTGTTGACTTTTAATTTTAAAGAACTGGCAGTAACTTGACGTTATCAGAATTTTATAGAAATACATAAAGGTTATGAGGAATGTTGTTAGTCTATGGGTCACAGGACTGAGGAATAATAGGGTATTATTCCGGGGGGTATCGTGAGGGTTAGTAACTGGCGGCCTTATACGATAAATTATGCACAAATAAATAAATAAATGTAAACATCGTGAGGAAATGTGGACTTTATTTTTTAACTGAAATCGTCAATACGTATTGAGCAACAGTGTAGTAATCAAAACTCGTGCTTTTTCTGTCAACATCTATCTGTCTAGTTTTTTCTGCACTATTTTGGTCGGCTTCCAGTCTAACCATTTATACAACATTTTAAATAGAGCGACTGCCTATCTGACCTCCACAAACCAGGTACTGTGTAACATGATACCCCTTGGTAAGACTTGGTGGACTGGTGCTTTCTCTGTATGAGGATAAAACCTTTGCTCTACAGTGGGATAATAAGACTGGGATTTCGTCTTACATTTTCATTAGACAAAATAATCATTATGTTCTCTCTTTCAAAATCCGTTGGCAAGCGATGATAAAAATTCCAAAGATTTATCATATAAAAAGATTTATCTAAACGGCCATAATACCTACTTTCAGAATATATTTATGCAACAAATTACACACTGCGCTGTAATAAACTCATTTGCGTACGCAGGGCGCTATAAATTGAGTCAGCCTGAATAATAAATATTTTGCGGTCGTCAGTATTAGTACGTCAGACACCACAATTTGAGGAAAATTTACTGTCTCCGAGTACTCCTTAACATATTGTATGTTGCTCATTTCCAAGAATTTGAATAAGTCTACTACGACTAATTTCTTATACCTAAAACGAACTTGGTAGACTAGGTAGATTGGGTTTCTCTCTAAAGACGACACCGACGAGAGTTTTTTAGTTTTATTATAATCCTTGACAATGTAAAATTACCGTTTGTAATAATCTATTTTTCTTAAATAAAATTCAAAGTCCTGACTGACTGACTGATAAATCAACGCACAGCCTAAACCGCTGGTCCTAGAGACATGAAATTTGGAGGGTGTGTTCTTTGTGAAGAGTAGGTATCCACTAAGAAAGGGTTTTTCGAAATTCCACCCCTAAGAGGGTGACTGGGGGGAGGGTGAAATTTCACGCGGACGAAGTCGCGGGCGAAAGCTAGTAATATCGTATAATCTTGTGGAGCACAATGTAACATGCTTATTTTCTGCATTTTCATTCTAAAATAAAAGAAATAACCAAACGAACGATGAGGGCGCCACTGCGCGGTCGGTGTCGTCATGAGTTACTCACTAACAGCCCGAGCCTGGATATGTGCCTGGTTGATGACAATAGGCTCGCTCCATGGGACCTAAAACATAACTGACGCAATGTGGGTGTACTGTCACTTCTGCCTAACCTTTCTGGGAAAATAAGCGTGGTGTTATGTTTGATAGACTTAGGGCTGATTTTTCCAGCGCCACATAATTTTATGGGAGGAATAATTTTGAATTTTTGACAGTTCTTCTATACAAAAACTGTCAGACGTCAATTTTATTCCACGAATAAAAATTATCTGTCGATTGAAAAATAAGCCCTTACAGTTCTAAGTTGTCTAGAATAAATTGTAGACCTAACTATGGGTAGATTGACAGCTACTAATCCATATATTTAGCCTATTCAAGGTTAGAAGTTATTTAAGTACATAATACATTGTCAACCCTTTTTTCTCTCCCTATTGTATTGGGTTTATAAAAATAAATTGTTATTATTAGATTATCGGTTCCAAAATACATATAAACTTTTTTTTCAGTAGGTAGCAATAAAATTATTGTTGGCATATTCGTCTTATAAAATGCTGTGGTTAAATTACCAACTCATTTAGAGTCGATAATATTTCAAAGTATCTACATGTCAATAAATTAAAAAATACCTGTGAAGTCTGAGCCCCCAATAAGTAAGGATCAAATCAGTATTTTTTTAGAAATAAATTGCAGGGATCAGTGGAAGTTTTTGATCGGCGAAAAAATGTGGTGTTCATGGTTTTTTAATTGGTTTCAGGACAAAAAAACTGATAAAAAGGTAGCTACTTATTTTAGCAAAAAAAAAATATTTTACTGTAGCTGAAATTATGCGCAAACAAAAAAAAACTGTTTATAGCTGAAGTTACGCATTTTCCGATCAGAAAAAAATATTTAGTTAGGTGCTTAGATTTGGTACAATATTATGTTTCTTAACGGAACTTTTCATTAAAGATGGGAGCAACTCAATCAGGCAAGCGATCACAAAAGGAGAGCTGTTAATTTTTTTTAAGCGCCTTTTTTCCACATTCTTGGTCACCCTGGCACAGAATTAACGTGCATTTTCAAGAGCTCAAGGATGGGGTGGAATAAAAAATCGCACTTTTAAATAGGTTCTGTGGCGTCAAGTGATTTAATGGTTTCTCCCGATTCTCATGCAGTGCGTGATACGACGATCATTTTTTTTTTATTCGTAATCAATTCGAGATACCCTCACTTTGGTTTAATTGAAATTCTTTTGAACGGTGTGACTTGAATTTTGCGATTAGGTGTTATAATGGATTTAGAGATGTACCCCTAATCTTTATTGTCTGTACCTATGTGTCTTGGTATAGTAGGGCCGTACTCGGGGTATTTTTTACTGTTGGTAAAAACATTATTACATTATTTATATAGGTAATCCTGCTATATAATATTATAATGTGAAAGTTTGTGAAGATGTTTGGATGTTTGTTACTCAATCACGAGTAAACCGTTAAACAGATTCAGATGCAATTTGGTATAGAGATAGTTTGAGTCCCAGGAAAGGACATAGGCTAGTTTTTATCCCGATATTCCCACGGGATTGACACTTATGCGGGTGAAACCGCGGGATGCTGCTAGTATAAATTAAATGTGAAAGTTTGTATGTTTGTTACTGAATCTAGCAAAAATAGCAAAATGGATTTGGATCAAATTTGGCACACCACATATAGTTTATAACCTGTAATAACACATACGATAATTTTTATCCCGGAAAAATTAAATTATCCCATAATTTCCAAACTCCACGTGGGCAAAGCCGCTGGAAAAGTTAGTAGTAATATAAAACTTAACGATAAATTGATACATTGCACTTAGGAATCTACTATATTCGATAAAGATTAAATACCTGTTAGTTTAAAAGAGATCCGTGTCACTTTAAAAAACTGAAAACAGGACCCTAATTGCGTAACATTAATCTGAATAATTTTGAAGGATATTACTAATCCATTGCTTGCATGTTTGATAAAATTGTCTGTTCAACAACGTAAATAGCGCAATGAATGTTGTTGAACTTGAACTGTCAAAACGGAAGCCATTGCTACTGATAGTGTGTTACGCAATTATTCCGCAGGCAGGCTTTGCATGCATTTAGGGAATTATAGGTACTAACTGTTGGTCACGACTACCTACCTGCAGGCTTTGTTTCGTAGGAAACAAAGTTTCCCACTATATCTGTCCATATGTCCACGTGTTCGTTGACACTTCGAACGTTTTACGAAGAAAGTTTAGGTGCCAGTATTAATTGAACGCGTACGAAGGAGCTGTCAGTTGTCTGAAAGCCTTTAAGGGGCTTATATGACCTAAAGCGCGGTCACAGTCGGACTGCATAGAAAAGAAAGAGAAGCGCGATGACACAACCCTGGTAATTTATTGCAAAATATGAGGCAATTATTTAATTACAAAAAATCTATTGTTTGGACAAAAAAAATTATACACTAGATAGTATTTTAGTATGTTGCTTGTAGAATCTGACAAAAAATCAGAATGATTGTATGTGTATTAGTATGGTTTTTATTGTAAAAAGAAAGTTTTTAGAGGTATCTACATGATTTTTTCTATCGTATCAAATCAAGGTGTATTATGTTTTCAAGACCTTATCTATCTAGAATATATCCTGAAGAATATCATATATTTTTCTGATTTTGTTTACTGTAGTCGATCATCTAATTTTATTGTTTCTAAAACTTGCGTTTTTTTGTGTTTGGGTCCTGTAAGCCTCTTAACGCCGTATATTATTGCCAGGGTCAGTTTAACTTATACAGTTTTGAAGTCCTATATTATTAGCTATCTTTGATGGTTTTCCGGATATTATGTCTTTAAAAAATCGGGGGTGACGGTAGTAATCGAGAATTTTGGCGACTTTATATTCGCCAATTTAATTTTACTTTACATTCTTCTTTTTTTACATCTATTAATAAGGACAGTCCGTCAGTCAGACATGCCTTCTCTGTATCAGAAGAGGCCTTTGCTCTGGAGTGTTTTCATTCATCGTTTTGAGAGCAGTGGTTATGAAATAATTTACACGAAGTAAAAGTGCCTGCTTATAACTCGTAAGTCGCGGCCTTTACCACCATCCCACCACCACTGCTATAATGGGTATCGCAAATACTGCTGCAGTCAACCACTAATGCAGAAATTGCCATAATCACTATTCTTGGTAGACTGATTGGTGATTGCAGCTGGTCATCATGGAAGCAGACCAGAGGATGCTGCTATCCTCCTGATGTCTTTTTCTCTGTACTCGATCCCTCATGTCTGAGGACCGTGGTAAGCTTCGGAGTTGCATATGGAGCGGATGATCCGTCTCCACCGGTTTCTGTCCAGCGCATCCCTTACTAACGTGTTCAGAGGAAGATGATTCCTTCACCTGATCGGTCCATCGTGTTGGTGAACGACCGCGCGATCGTTTGCCTGGCTTTGCCTCCTGAGGTAGTCTCATAATAAAATGTTACGACATCTTCGAATAGAGTTACTCCACAAGATGCGTATTTAGGCAACTTTTACGACACGTGACTCAACACTGTGATCTAAAACTGCAGTAAGTAAACCCCCCTTTGTTAAATATGCATAACTCACCTTACTCCGTGATTGTGCAGCTCATACCTCAACTCCACCTAACACTGAGTTCGCTTAAAGGCGGTACTATGGCGAATTTCCACGAAAGCAACAGCGGAGCGTTAATTATTATAGTCTAGTGAACTCAGGAGAGGATCGCTTCAACATCTACCTGTACCAGCGAATTTCATTAGGTGTAGGCTTTGAAGGGCATTGGCTTGCAAGCCTGGCTTACTTGCGATGTTCGAGGGTTGCGTGATAAAAATCTGTATGGGAAGCCAATTAGGTAATGTTGGTACTTCCGAACTCTTTTGTGTGGTGTGGTTGGTATCAATGTTGATTTGTTGCCGATATGAGGTCTCGATTCTAAAATAGATATGAAAGAACTGAGGGATAAATGCGCGATGAATAAAACCGTATAATACTTAAAAATAAGTTCCGGATCTCTGAACATAAACTATTCGTAATAGCATAAATTCATAACAAAACTTCCATACAACAGAGGTCAGATCAAACATAAATTCCTTTTCAATTCACTATTTGATATCTGTTTTATATCTCCCGACTTTTATCTGCCTTTCTAATGCGCGCTGACGAAGCGAACTCCATTTTATTCAATAAGCCATCGCATCAAAGAAGTCCCATGGATATATGGTTTTATTGACTCCGCTGGCCACCGCAAAACCCCCTAATTTCACGCTTCATTTAACAGTCTTATGGTGTACGATGGCGCCTCTATAGATTTGCCATTAGATTGCTCAATGGGGAGGTCACCCCAGTCGTCAATTTTTCACCATATCAAAAGCGGATTTTGTCTCTTTTTGTAGTTTCCGTAGTTTTAATGTGGTGCCTGTATGACACAATAGGCTATTTGACAGTGTAAAAGATAAGGTCATAATTATTGACACTCGTATAGATTATCGCTTTTAAAATCGATTTGCTTTAATTTTACTACAAAACAATGTATTATTTATTAAAAAAATCCCGAAAAAACTTCATCTTTTTAAATCTGGCGCCACGTAATCGAAAACGGTCTGGATTGGCTGAACTTATGATGACGTCATGATATAGTCAATTTCTGTCTATCGTTGACAGAACAGATGACTTTTGTCTAGTATCTCGACCGTTTCAACGTTTGTTTACGTGTATTTTGACGTCACGACGCCATATTGTTAAAGATAGCGTTTTGGCGGCTTATTTAAACAGTACATTTTTATTTACTATTTTCTAAAAGAAATACATTATGCAATTTGAAGTAATAGGTTTTTGTGGGCTCGTTAGACACCATTAAATAATCTGAGATGTTTATCAGAAACCAGTCAAATAGCCTATTGTATCGGTCTTCTTTTATGTGCAAAATTGCAGGCCATCGGCTTTCCCATCTTTATATGCCAAAATGCATACGTTGGTAAACTTACTAAGTAGGTACGTTACGTACTTTTATGTATGAAGTAGCTTCTGAAGCGTGGTAGCCGGAAATTTGTGGGTTTTTTTTGCGCGAAACTCTTATTTTTTTTCTAAAATAAAAGTAGCCTATGTTATTCCTTATAACATTAGCTAGCCATCTGCCAGTGAAAGTCCCGTCAAAATCAGTCCGGCCGTTTCGAAGATTAGCTAGAACAAACATACAATTTTTTTTTAAAGTTCTGTGTATAGTAGAAAGCTGTTATATTGACATTACAACAAGACACATCAATTGTATTTATATCTATACACCGTGTTCCGGACTTCGACCAGATGTTCAAACCATGGAAATAATCATTTTTCATTATGGACACATTAATGAATTCTTATTTCTTATTTTTTGTTAATTTTCATACAAACTAAATACCTTGACGTAAATCACCCGATATGCATGCCTCTTTATCCGAATTGGGAACGCCGTATTTTCATTCATAATAAACTTGTCAAAACTGAGTTAAGACCCTTTCTTACTGCATAGCTCAATTAAATTTCATTAAATGAAATTACAATTAATATCTTTGTAACGAAGCCTTTTTAAGTACCTACTACTTCCTTTGTTTGATTTAATTTGTAAATGCTATAGAAGCGTTTGACAAAGTTTATGGATAACGTGAAGACCACGGTGTATAGATTCCGCATTGAAACTTAAAGCTCTTCATCGTTAATATTAGAAAATTCAGATGAAAATGTGAAATGCAAGTGAAATAAAACAATTACATACAACAAAACAGCCCATTCAAGCATATACGGCACCTTTTAGTGTACCATTAAATTTTGCAAATGCACGCATGAAATAAAAACGAAAGAATAAAACAGGGAAATACAAAAGTCATGTGAATGAAATTCTCCCGCCCCTGCCAATGGTGCGTGGAGAAACTTCAATAAGTCCAATGCGTCTGGATTATAGACTTATGTCTCTTTATATGTCTGCGAAAGACAACTGTGAAATATTCTTTAGACGATATAAAAAAGGATCACTGTCATGCGTGTACCTTTGTGCAATATTGTAAAGGGGAGTATAATTTTTTGGAGAATAGAGAATATTGTTTATTTTGCAAGTCAACTAACACATAGTAACAATACAGTCCGGCTGTCAAGAGAATGCGTTTCTGACATATATCAGTGCGACAATTCTAGTAAGTAATAGCGATCAAATTCGCAAAACAAGTATTCGTTTATATGAAACTGACGGGTGTCAAGAAGCTAATCTGCGTTCGCGATTTATTTGCCAAAACAAATACGAGTTTATGAAAAAATAACTTTAAATCCTACACAATACAGTTCAGTGCAGAGTCATCAACCACGACCACTCTGTCAAGAGTGAACGACTAAGGAGGAGGAAAGTTCAGTTTACGACATTTTTATAACTTTTTCAATAGCGCTAGTCACTCTGAAATCAACTTAATTACCATTAAAATAAAGTTGTTTTTATTTTAACTTGAAATAATACTAATTTGAAACATAAGTTTGAATAGACTTTATGTTAATCACTTGTGACCTTATTTTTACAAAAAACTAATTCTTGGAAGCCACTGTTTTGCCAACGCTTCTTTTGCTTGTGAATTTAAAAGTCGAGTCACACGATCAGCAATAGATATAGCTGAAAGTATACAAAATAACTTAACGCTTTAACATTTAATGTGTTCCTGACCATGTTATGTAGGCACTCACATAAAATTCTAGACACGGGATCACCTAGTTCAAAGCTTTAGTGCTCAACATCTTTATTTATAAATGTACTTAAAGTGAATACCATACATTTTTGACGTTTAAACGTCTCTTTACTTTAAGCAATGCTTATGAATAAACCACCGAGTGTTTTTGAAAATACGTTTTTTTTATTTACATGCACATCATTACATAATAGAATCCCAAGGCTGAGATATACTCAGTTTCTTTAGTGGCCGATGGTGCCCAAATCCACTCTCGTCTATTGATAGCTTCCCCCATTCAATAATCATGGACAGGACAGTGGCCCTATAAAGCGGCTCGTGTAAAGATATCCACAGTCACATCGGTATCAGGCGATCTCACGTGGAATGGGGCAATTCGGTCCCTGTTCGATTCTCGGCAAGTCTTATCCGTTTTAGGATCTTTTATGTCTGGATGCTGGAGGTAGGCTGCTGGATGCTTTGGGGTATTTGTTTTTACGTCATTTGCATTCGCTTTAGATTAGTGTAGCTGAATACAAAGTGGTTTGCGCAGACAAATGTTTAAATGCAAGATAGTCAAACGAAAGTAATAATTGGATTGCTTAATCGTTTTGATACAGTTGAAATGTAAAGAGGTCGTTAAAAGAACTGCAATCACAGACATGTATTTTCCGATAAGCTTGATCTTTTTAATCAAGATGTCATTGGAAGCGGGTTAAAGTTCAACTATGGCAGCTACATACGTCATGGCGGCCATCTTTTGTGCGTGCCGCGTGTGCGTGCGTATGCGACGACTTTTGTCTGTTACTGCGTTGAATCCCGACCGGTAGAGGACAACACTGCTTGTGCTATGTAGAGTAGGCTTTTTATAAATTCCTACTTTTTTGGGAAATGTTTTCTCATTGTCAGTTTAGTGAAAAAACTGCCCAATTTTGCACAAAGTGCTTGCTTTTAGGTACCTACTAGTTGTGTAGCTTCCAGTCAAGAAATGTCATGATTTTCGTAGCATTATGGAATGGTTGTCACGAGCATTAAATATCTTGCAATTACGCAAAATTTAAAAGCGTTTTTCTCGTGAAATAAAAATTGCAACTTGCTAAAAATACATATTTCATAATAGTACGGTTTCGATGAGACTATGTTCATAACATAAAATATCCATCAATACTTTGGGTGAAAATCGCTTTTGAATCTTGCGTAAACGCAAAGTATTTATCCTTGTGACTGTACTCATGGATCATGAATTATACAATAATAGCTTCGAAGAAGAAGGAGAAAAATAATAGCTAGGTTGTATGATTATGTCCTAGTTCAATTTGTAATAACTTAGTCACAGTTCATCAATGGAGTTATTCAATGGTTTCTTGTGTGATGCTTAAAAATGTAACAAAAAGGAACCTATTCTACACTTCCCAATATCTCAGACAGTAGATACGACCTCGTAGTAATTATCTGAATTTGCCGCGTCCAATAGGACAGTGCAGATAAGGCACTAGTATAAATCTGACAATGGTCCGTGTCCTAATTAATTGTGTTGTTACTTCCACCGTATTATGGGGAAGCGATGGTGATCGCTGATAATTGAGGTGCCACCTTATTTATGGGAGTGTGGGTTTAGAGAAACTTCGTGTTTGTAGTGTTATATTGTGTAATTTAGAGATTATACAGAAGATTTGAGATATGGCTACTTAATTTTTTTTTTGTATTAGATTTAGATTTCATTTACGCAGTCCGTATCAGTCCGATTTCAGTTAACATAATAATGTCTACATTCTTTTCAACGGGCGAATTCTGCAGCTGATTCTCACCTTAAATAATGAGCCTTTGAAAAGTTACTTTTAACGACGCACACGAAAAAATATACCCCATTTTTAGCTTAAGGCCACATGGCTGCAACATCAACAAAAAACCATATCCTAGAATGTTGTACAAAAATGTTAAATATTCTACTAACTTAAAGGGAAATTGACCGTTGAAAATGTTGAAGTTTTTTATAGTCGGTAAACATTTTCGCCGGGTGTTTGTAGTGGAATTTTCACGCGTTACCCGTGTTATCCAATGATTTCGGCTCGATGGACTAACAACGTTATTCTGCTGGTATCTTGCTTCCCTGATTATGTGGTTACACACCGGATTATCGGTTATATTTAGAATAAAAACATTGTTTTGTATTTTATAAAAAATACAAGGCTGAGACGAATGACGTAGTTCACCAAAGGGTTATCTGAGTACCTAGGTATTTGGATATTCACAAAGAAAGATTAATAAGTTTTTTTAGCATGACGCAGCACACAGTTGTCAAAATAATTCCGTCACTAAAAACCAAGCTAAATATTCTTCATCCAGTTTACTACATCAAAATATAAAGCGTTGCCCTGGCTTTCCTCTAATTACTATGTCTCGAAATAATACGAGAGCTCCACTAGGCTTGCACTCAAGAGCAAAATTAATATTGATGTACGACTCATAATATTATCCTCCGCCTAGTGGGGGAAAACCAAAATCAACATCTATAATAAAATAATATGTGTTATCATTGTGTTTCCCTTTAATAAGAGCGTATCTATAAATGGGTGTTAATTATATTAAATGGAAATTCCACATAAGTATCTACCTATTTGAAATTGTGGATGATAAACTATTTCATTTCGGTATTGTGAGATATGGATAATCGGAATATTAATGAGCCCTTACGAAAGGCTTTAAAACTTTAAGCATTAGCCAATTTGCAGGTACTTAGGTACAGGCAATTAGGCAATTAACAGGGTCTTTTGATTTCACGGGAAGGTCTGGTTTAGGCCAATTTTCTATCTAAATTATGTTTCAATGGATGAATGGAGAAACTTAATACTGGAACATCCTTGAACTATTTCATTCATCGTCTGCCTAGCCGACCCCAACATAGGTGGGGACCTATGTTGGGGTCGGCTTCCAGTCAAACCGGATGCAGCTAAATATCAGTATTATACATGGAGCGACTGCCTATCTGACCATCACAACCCAGTTACTCCCTTGGCTTAAGACTGGTTGTCAGACTTTCGGGCTTCTGACGACCCGTAACGACAGCCGGGACCAACGGCTTAACGTGCTTTGCGGACTTGGTATGTCAAGATGGTCACCCATCCACGGACCAACCGCAGCAAGCGTAGCTTAACCTGATCGATCCATCCGTGTGGCTGTTATTATTTGGCCACAAGCTCCTCCTTCTCCTTGAACTATTTCATTGCAAGAAATATTATATAATTATATAACAAAAAAATTAAATCCCCTAAAAACTGTTTGGCGCCGACTCAAAGTTGCCTAAGTGTACTTACATTAGTAGGTATAAGAACTTAGTTATTAAGGTTAAATAAAAAATAGCTATTAATGTAGACTATATGGAAACGGGTTCCTGCGGCCTTCACAAGGTCGTCGGACCACCTTGTGGGAGGCCTTCCAACGCTACGTCTTCCGGTACGCGGTCGCCACTCCAGAAACTTTCGGCCCCATCGGCCATCTGTTCTGCGAGCAATGTGCCCTGCCTACTTACGTTTGGCAATTCCGTTGGATGCGAGAAGCGCAGAACCGGTTGAAGTGGAGGTGCTTGGGGGAGGCCCGGAGGCCTATGTCCAGCAGTGGCCGTCTCTCGGCTGAAATGATGATGATGATAAGGAAACGTAAACACTGTTTTTGGCAAATAAACATTATCTTACCTTATCTTAAGTGGAGGTGACGTCAGCGTAGAAAATGTTGTAGGTACCTATATCAAACTGCCTATGACTGCTACTACAGCTACCACTTTACGAAATCTTATTTTAACAGAGACTACGTGAACTATACTTAGGTACTCTCCAACAAATACAATCATGTGTCATACAAAGACACGAAGAAAAAGGAGATCGCCAAAACTTCCCACGTCGTACCCGCACGCGCCATAAAGCACGCAAAACTATCCGAGGGAAAGAAAAAAATAATAATTTAGAAAAAACACACTTTCCAACAGATAAAAGGAAACGCGAAAGTAGTAAAGTTTGTACAATTCGAACGGTGCTGGGCCGAAGGTAACTTTGCCAAACTACTTTTGATAGGATCCCTCTTTTGTCTAACTTAGTGTTTGAGCGCGAACTTAAGACTTCTATTGTGCTGTATACTTAAGTGGTTCGGGATGTGGTTTTGGATACAACTATCGATGTTAGAATGGATTAAATTTTAATTGTGTCAAAGGTACTTGCTTTGTGTAAGGTGTTCAAAGTTTAGCAACTATTATTAGTTACATACGAGTGGCAGTCGTTTCATCCAATATCTGAAACTTTATGTAAGAACTAGCTGCGCCCCGCTGTTTCAACCGCGTAAATGTCGATCCCGTGGGAATATCGGGATAAAAAGTAGACTATAATTATGTTAATCCAGGGTGTCAGCTACCGCCATACAAAATGTTGTCAAAATTGGTCCAGCCGTTTGAGCGTAAAGAAGTAACAAACATATAAACACACACCCACACCCCCTCACAAACTTTCGCCTTTATAATATTAGTGTGATGAGCCAAATAACTATCTACAAGAACAGTACTGCGGTGCTATTCTGTAAAAATCTCACCGTGAAAACTTAGGTGAAGTGAGCGTGGAGTGAGCTGTCAATAGTGTCAATTCCTAGCAAGCACCTAAGCACTTCATCTAAGTTTTCACGCTGAGATTTTTACAGAATCGACCGGCAGGAGGCCCAAAAACAACCTTCCAAATATCTGCTTCAGTCACTGAATCTTCAACTACATCCAAAACAAATTGACACCTTCTAACATTCCATTATACGAGTTACTCAATAAACCTAAAACGGCTTGTCCCAGACGCTCAACAGCAGACAGCTCCAAGACACAAACACACACACACATAAATCAAAACAGGCCTTCGACAAGATTGCTAAGTCGGGCTACACGCGACCCAACTACCAAACAAGTTCTTTGAATTTGAATTTTCCGAAGTAAGTAAGAAGTTGAAAAACAAATGGCGATACGGAATGCACCCAAGCTATGCGACAAAGCTTTGACAATCCGGGATTCCTAGCAGATCCAACTCCGGGCAGGTTGCATACCAAACATTTCAAGTAAATAAGATATTGGATAGTTTTGTGCCATCCTCGTGGATGTAGGTTTTTAAATTGTTAAGTTTTTTTTCTTGTGCGAGAGCTTTTATGTTGATTGGAATTGGATACTGTCGTGCTCGGAGGAAATATTCTTAGAAATAAAGTTTTTGGATAGTTGAGCCGTAGGGTTGCGCTTGCGCCGATTAGATTTTAGGTAAAATGCATATTCGCTTAAGGGTTGGCAGAGTTATGAACTTGGATATTGAAAAGTGTACGAAGCTGAAAAGTTTAAGTTTAAAATCATTTGAAGATTAATAAAAGACTTGCGCTTTTGGTCATGCATCGCAATATTTTTGTGTAAAGTTATCAACTTAGTTTATTGAAACAATAATCCCATTTTTGTTTGTTTCAGGTTTCCTTGTGTCTTCAAACACTGAAAGGTGAGTTATTTTTTTTTTTTCATTAGGAAATACTTTAAAATAGACTTCAAATATTTGAGATTTTTGACATTATCCATGGTGAAGCGGGTGAATATTTGCGGGTGGGTTAATTTTAAATTGGGCGAAGGCGGAAAGAATCAATTCTAATTTTGGGCGAAGGCGGAGGATATCTCTAATCCTATAATAAATGGGTATGAGCAGAGGACACACAGCCGAGAAATTACACCAACATGAAGAAATCAAGAGTACACCAACCTTTACTCTGTCGAAACGGCAGTTTGGCTGGCGGCGCTGGTTTGCAGGGGGCCCCTGCTCTCGATCGATCCTGGATGATTCTTAGCTCTGCGGCGCTCTGCTAGCCTAGACCGGTCTAGAAATTGGCTGCGAGCGTTTACTTAGCGGGTTACAAAAAAATTAGTTATGGCGGCGTTTTTCTGCGAGGACGGGCCTTATATAGGTATCCCCACCCGCGCCATTCTTGAGACAAAAGTCGGGTGTCTTTTTCCTTCCACACGTTGGTGATAGGTAAACGGCGTAAACATCCTCCCCCCTTTGAAACTCCGTAGGGGTTTCGAAAGAAAAACATAAAGGAACTCTAAGGGCGATGACAAGTGAGAGGAGGTCCAACTAGCTGGAAGTAGAATCATGGTTATGTTAAACTGAAGGTAATTAGCGGGAATGATATAATATAATAATAATAAATACTTAAATACTACAGGTGCGACCGTGACTAGGTCAATGACCGGTGGAATTATTGCGAAGGCAGCGGGCATAGTTTTACGACGGGACGTTTAAAAACTCCCAGCGCGGTACGTACTAGAGCCACCCTTACAACCCCGTCTTTACCAGGGTATACTTGTTCAATAACGCCAGTGGGCCAACGAAGCGGTGGTGAGTCATCCTGGTGTACTAGGACAAGTGTGCCCACTTGTATGGGTGTGTCAGGCGAGTTCCATTTTTGACGTAATTGAAGGGTGTGTAGGTAATCCACATGCCATCGTTTCCAATAGCTTTGCACTAAGCTATCTAACAATTTCTTCCTGTTATGGAGGCTTACGGATGCGTCAACCTCGCAGGCAGGTAAGGACTGTAGTGGTGTTGTATTTAAGAAGTGTGCGGGCGTCAGAATCGAGTGTGGCTCGTCCGCTAGTAAGCACAGTGGACGCGAGTTTAGCAAGCACTCAATCTGAGTTAAAACGGTCAGCAGCTCCTCATAGCATAGCAGCTGTTGGCCGATGCAACGGTATAGATGTGTTTTTATACATTTTATGTTACTTTCCCAAAGCCCCCCCCAATGGGGCGCGCGCGCCGGGATGTTGCGCCACGTTATTTTGTGTTTGTTTAGTTCAGTTTGGAAAGCAACAGAAGCGCTTTTGGACGAAAGGAAAGTATATAGTTCGTCCAGCTGACGTTTTGCCCCTATGAAATTTGTTCCGTTGTCTGAATACAACGTAGACACGGGACCTCTTCTAGCTAGAAAGCGCTTAAAAGCGTCTAGGAAGGTTTCTGAGCTCAAGTCTGAAGCGATCTCAATATGTATGGCCTTAGTAGTCAGGCAGATGAAGAGACAAATGTACGCCTTCTGGCTTTTCACACCTCGCCGGCGCGTGAGCGTAATGTTTATGGGCCCGGCGTAATCTACCCCGGTGTGTGTGAAAGCCTTGGCTTCCTGGACTCTGGCTGGGGGTAGGTTAGCCATCATGGGCGTAGGGTGCAGCGGAGACACCTTGAAACAAAAGTTGCATTGACGTATTCGTTGTCGTATAATATTACGAGCAGATATAATCCAATATCGTTGTCTCAGTAACGACATAAGCAAGTGGGAACCTGTATGACAATTAGAGCGGTGACAGTCGTCTATTAGCAGATTGACCACGTGATGTCTACGGGGCAGTAGTATCGGGTGCCGGTTGTTGAATGGGATATTGGCATTAGTTAATCTGCCGCCTACTCTAAGCAGACCGCTTTCGTCGACGAACGGGTTAAGTTTTCTTAAAGGATGCGAAGGCAGATTGCCTTTTTTTATGTTTTGTATTTCAATTGCAAAGCATTCCTCTTGCAATTTGTGAAGGATTGCTGTTTCAGCGGCTTCTAGATCTGTCGCTTGAATTACTTCGGAGGTAGGTAACTTGCGAATGAAGCGCAAAACGTATACCATTATTCGTAATAGTTTCTTCCACGAAGAAACCCGCATGGTTAGTTCAATGATTACCGAAGTTTCCCGGTTGGAAATGACGGTCAGTGTGACAGGCCCCTTTGTCTCAGGTATAGGACCTTCAACTCGGGACGGCTCAAATGGCACTGTTGGCCATTCGGTTATGGGGCGACAGACCCAGGGCGGACCCTTCCACCACAAGGGGTGATCAATTATCTGCGATGGCAATAAGCCTCTCGACAGACAATCGCTAGGATTATCTGTCCCATTTATGTGGAAAAAGCGGTCAGGAGATAAGTTTTCCTGAATCTCAGTCACTCGATTGGCAACAAAGGTTTGCCATCGGTGAGGGCATGAATGAATCCATGATAAAGCAATCGTGGAATCGCTAAAGGCAAATATATCCTGTATTGGATAGCGGGTATGGAAAATACTACGTACCTGCTGGACAAGTTTAGCTAGAAGTAATGCGGCGCATAGTTCTAGTCTTGCCAACGATACTGTCTTTAACGGAGCCACTTTAGACTTAGCGCATACTAGCTGAACGGATATATTCCCGTTAGGGTTCACCACATGCAAGTAGATGACGCAACCGTAAGCCCTCATACTAGCATCGCCAAACGCGATTAGGCTCACCACGCAACCGGCCGCGACGCCCAGATGGCGCGGCACTTGTAAAGTGGCCAACAACGATAGTTCGTTTTTAAACTTAGAGAAGCATTTAATAATATTTTCAGGAGGTTTATCATCCCATCCTATTTTAGCGAGCCAGAGCTCTTGAATGAGCAGCTTGGCATAAAGAATGACAGGCGCGACAAGTCCGAGCACATCAAAGAGGCGAGCAATAGTGGACAGTATAGTACGTTTAGTTATACCTGCCGTTTCCGACGATGCGACGAACGAGAACACATCAGATACAGGTATCCATTTTAAACCTAAGACCTTCAGGTTTTCGTCATCATCTGTGAACTCGATCTCCGCACGGTAGGACTCAGGCAAATGTTTCAGTAAAGTTTGCGAGTTACTCGCCCATTTGACAAGCTCAAATCCGCCCCGACGGAATAGCTCCAGCAACTCGTCGGCTAACCGAGTTCCATCCTCTACCGAATGTACGGACGTAGTCAAATCGTCCATGTACAGCTCTCTTGTGGCCACCTCCGCAGCGAGAGGGAGGCTTTCGGCATGGTCTGCGGCTAACTGGTGAATAGTACGCATTGCTAGGAATGGACTGGACCGGAGGCCAAAGGCCACTGAGTTAAACTGGAATATGCGAACCTGCTCGGAGTCGCTAAAGCGGTATAATATTTTCTGATACTTGCGATCATTTTCTGACAGCAAAATCCTAAGATACATTTGACGTATATCAGCGGTTATTGCCACTTTAAAATATCTAAAGTTAAGCAGAAGCGAAAAAAGGTCAGCCTGTAAATTAGGCCCGGTATGCAGTATGTCATTGAGTGACTTACCGGAGTCAGTTTTGGCACTGGCGTCCAATACTACTCGGGTTTTCGTCGTTGACTTATCAGGCCGAACGACAGCGTGATGGGGTATGAAGTACCTTGAAAGGCAGAGACACGATATACCTACCCCCGGGATGTCTTAATACCGTGGATTTATAAAATTCTTCACAGACTTGATGTTCTGTGTTTGTTATCTTTGTAGGCAGCACCTCCTCTATTTCCCAAAATTTCAATAGCGTAGCATTTAATCCACTCACAAGAGGGCCGAAGGACCAGGCGACATTGTTGGAGGTAACCGCAGGTAATTCTCCCATTACAATGTAACCAAGCGTGGTTTCTATAGCGTGAGGTGCCGAGCCCGCGGGAACGCTAACATCAGCTGATTCCATTAATGGAGGGGGTATTATTTTACCACCTAGCAAAATGAACGCGAACATTTGCGTTCCTAATATGGCGTCGATGTTGCCTGGTACATTCCAGCAATCATCCGCGAACGGTAAGTTTTTGAAATAATCCATAGCCGACGCCTGTATTACCCTACTAGGCAATGGGTCGGCGATGTGGTCGATTACCAGCATGGTTAAACTATACTGCGCGTCGCTCACTCGAGATTGTATAGTGACGGTTACATAACCTCGTATAGGTGCCGAAATGGCGCCAACTGATTTTAGCGACGAGTTAACTAGCGGTTTAACTTTCAATTTCAATCGGCTGCAACACTCAAGCGTGATAATATTGTTTTGAGACCCGCTGTCAACCAGACATCTCATTATAAAACGATGCCCGTCTATTGGCACATAAACCTGTGCAGTTGGCAATATTATAGTACTGTCCAGTTGTGTGCAAGATAGAACGTTATTATTTTCCGCATAAAAGGCGGTCGATTTTACCACATGTGGGCTATTTACCGGCGCATCTGGCAACGAGGCGGCCGATTGCGTCATCAAACATAACGGTTGCGAATCAACAGGTGGCTTAGTGCTAATTACCGCCGCTTCACTGTTATCGAAATGTAGTAATGAGTGATGTGTTTTATTACACCGATTGCAGGTATGTTTTGACGCACATCGTAACGTTGTATGTTTGTCACTAAAACAATTAACGCACAACCTTTTATCCTTGACATACCTAAAGCGATCCCTAACGGCAAGTTTCTTGAACTCTGAACATTCGTACAAATGAGTATGACTGGCATCTTTACAGAATATGCAGGTAGACGAAAAATTCGTTTTGTTGTCCGTTATCGCGAAACTATGCGTAGTTCGCGGCGTATTCCGATTACGTGACTTATCGTAGCTTCTCGTTTTATTCTCTGTCGCACTAATTTGATGTACCGCGGCTGTTCTTTCGATTATTTTGATGTGGTTCCGTATGTAATTTATTAATTCTTCACTTGACGGTAATTCAATAGCGCGGGCTGTAAACTCAAAGGACTGTACTAGTTGAGCATCCAGCTTTTTTAGCATCAAATGCGTAAAAATAAAATCAGGCAAGTCCGGAATATTTAAACCTGTTAACGCCGACCACGACGAATTCATTCGTTCGATAAAATCGTTTAATTGGTCTGACGCGGCGGTGGACGCTTTTATGTCGAGTATATTGTTCAAATACATAGACCCTAATAATCGTTTGTCTTGATACTTCGACACTAATGAATTCCATATTGACGCATAATTTTTCTCATTCGGTATAATTCCAGCGAATATATTCAGTGCATTTCCACTAAGTTTACCTACCAAATATTGTACTCTTTGACTGTCTGTTAACATCTTATTGTCGTGTACGTTAGCTTTAAAACACTCGTAGAACAGCGGCCAGTTTTCTGGATTACCCGAAAAACTTAATAATTCTAAAGCGGGCAGTCTTGGCGAGTACGTTTCTTTGGGAGGTACCTCGGGATTTTTTATGCGTTGAGTTTCAATCAAGTTATTTCGTATGTACTTGACCTGGGAATAAAGTGATTCAAATGCACTCCAGTCACTGAAGCTGATTTTATAATCTGGATCCACCTTTAAAACAACTTCGTTGTGCTCATCGCATAGCGTATTAAACTACGGTATAATTCGTCTATACTCGTAGTTGCAGCAAGAAATTCCTGTACACTTCTTGTGCTTGTAGTGACTGGAACCACTTTTTTTCCCGACTCGTATAACTCATTTATTTTTGCGAATACGGCTTGCTTCTTAGCCGCCAGTATTTTTATTTTTGCTTCGTAACTCATTGTTACTTAGGGTTTACCTACACTCCGTTATCGAACAAGTTTTCACTAACGGTTTTTATTTAAAATATGCCTGTCACCTTGCGCAAGGTCAACAGTCGCGGACAGTCACAATCGCAACCTATGTAGGTAATTTGTTTTTTATTGATTACGGGAATTTATTTTCCTTTGATTACTGTATATTACACATATAATATTCTTATGATTATGTTGGACTTATAAGGTACTGGTTTTTATATAAATCCGGCTCGAAGGACCAAAAATGGTGAAGCGGGTGAATATTTGCGGGTGGGTTAATTTTAAATTGGGCGAAGGCGGAAAGAATCAATTCTAATTTTGGGCGAAGGCGGAGGATATCTCTAATCCTATAATAAATGGGTATGAGCAGAGGACACACAGCCGAGAAATTACACCAACATGAAGAAATCAAGAGTACACCAACCTTTACTCTGTCGAAACGGCAGTTTGGCTGGCGGCGCTGGTTTGCAGGGGGCCCCTGCTCTCGATCGATCCTGGATGATTCTTAGCTCTGCGGCGCTCTGCTAGCCTAGACCGGTCTAGAAATTGGCTGCGAGCGTTTACTTAGCGGGTTACAAAAAAATTAGTTATGGCGGCGTTTTTCTGCGAGGACGGGCCTTATATAGGTATCCCCACCCGCGCCATTCTTGAGACAAAAGTCGGGTGTCTTTTTCCTTCCACACGTTGGTGATAGGTAAACGGCGTAAACAATCCATATTATTATTTATCGGGGAATTATAAAACGATCGAATAAAAAAAAGCTTAGCGACTGATGATGAGATACTGTTTTAATAACTTGATCGGTATGAATTTGAGTTAGCGAAAAATTAACTAAACTAACGACGAATATTAATTAATATTAAAATCCAGAACGAGCTTACAAAAAGTGGGTTGTAATTAATCCATTTCAGATATTAAAATTCTAGCCGTGCGACTAAATTACTAAGTGAGCGACTAGAAATACAGGGGTGTGTCACGTTTGATATAGAAACATACACATAGGATACAAGACACACACACACACACGACATAGGATGCAAGAGCGAGCGAAGGGCACCCCGAGGTTCGGTTGTGTTAGGTTACTTTAAACCCTTTACACAGAAATAGGGGCCCCGCGAAGCGGGGCTCCGTCGACATAGGATGCAAGAGCGAGCCAAGGGCACCCCGAGGTTCGGTTGTGTTAGGTTACTTTAAACTTCTTCATTTTGTATTTTAAGTAACTCAAAATAATGTTTGTAAGTTGCTGTTCTGTTGATTTCTCGTCACTCGCAGTCAGTCGCCCACTTAGTAATATTATATCGTAAATTAATTATGTTTGTCACTTAAAACTTTAATTTACAGTCACTCGTTTGAATACTACCCTTATTTATCTAGCAAAATATGAAGCGATTACGTCTAAATAAATTGTGGTCTCACCGTGCGACTTTTATCAAACGCTTTGTTTTTTTTCAAAACCCAACCAATTCACTCGGCACTCTAAAGAAAATTAAAAAAGCAATAAAAAGATAAAACCTATTTCAAGCACACCACATCAGATTTAAATAAAATTAGAATTTTAAACTTAAGTACGGCTGGCGTTGTGTCAATATTTAGCTGTACTACCGTCGGATGGCAATTAGCCCCTCAACTATTGAATTTACATTTATACCCCTCCACGAGAGCTACGTTAATATTAGCTCGTAGAATCGACACTTGAAATTCATTAGATTGTCGTATTTAGTTTGATACTCGCTTTTAACGCGGCGTTCGTTGAGGATATAAAATTTTTCTTGATCGCATTTCACGAGTATTTAGTGAAATGTTAAAACATTTCACTGGAATGCTGGGTTTCATGCATTTATTGCTACTATTAAAAGCTTTGCAAGGTTATTTGGAAAGGGTTTACTAAAACTTATATGTGTGTTTTTCTTTATAACAGATTCAAATCGTCATTGATTATTATTTTGTTATATAATTTGAAAGTAAAACAAATATGTTGTCTTTATAATAATATTAAAATATCAAAAACTGAACACAAAATTTATAAATAAACCCTTAATTTTGAATTATTCTAAGAGGGACAGTTACTCATTGGAACGTTGAAATTTGTCAGTGGAAAAGTAAGGGCTCTGGTTACAATGAAGGATTTTTTGCCAATTTTGATTGTTTTACCAACTTATTGAAATTGATTTGCTTTGTTACAATATACTTACTAGAAAACTGAATAAACTTCTTAATGAAAAACAATATTTAAAAAATCTTAAAATATCATTAAAACTGACTTTGTTTTAATGAGACTTAATGGTGCGTCCAGATCTGACGAATGCGCCGCTCGCGAACGGCTTGCGAACTGCGCGCGAGCGCTGCATTCGCCAGATTTAAACGCACCATAATATATCACGTATATAAAATAACAATAGGAACACTGGTAATCTTATGATTACCAGTATAACAATAGGAACACTGGTAATCATAAGATTACCAGTGTTTCTATTGTTATTTTATTATTAATAAAGCTGCTTTCGAACGCATCGGTGACGATGGTTGGGAAGTTCAATATACCTAACTAGAAAAACTAAATAAACTTCTTAAAGCAAAACAAAAAAAAAACTCTTACATAAAATCTCTTAACACAATGTCTTAAAAATATTATTAAAACTGACTTTTTTATAATTAGACAAGAATCACATATTGTCATAATAATAGGAACATTGGTATACAGGATAATAAAACTGTTTTTGAGCTGCAATCATACTTAAATAATAATTAATAACAGTATTCGCATTCATCATGTTGATAGTGATGATACGCAGCATACCCACAATATTTGCACCAAAAGAAACTGCTGGCTACTAACACATTTATTTGTGCAGTATTCATGATACTGGTGAAGTGAGGAGGCATGGACCGTTTTGCAGAACTTGGTAATATGTGTCCACAACCAAAACATTTCGAAGCTAAAACAAAATGTGTCCACGTCCAAGGCCAAATGAGGCGATAGTGTAGACATTGCGTAAAATCATTTTTGGTTAAAAACTTATCTATATCCATAATGTTATTTATAACCATGTTTTTGAACCTTTGGTATCTTGCGATGGCAAAGTTGCGGACGGACTTATGATTTTACCTGGAACAATTGATATATTTTAAGAAACACCAGTTTTACTGAAAATAATCTTTGATTAGATTTCCACGCAAAACATTTTCTTAGATGGATGTGTGGGTTGACAAGAATGGATAAAGTGAGAAATGAGTATATAAGAGGAAGTTTGAAAGTAGCTCCAGTGACTGAAAAATTGAAAGGAAATCGTCTGTCATGGTATGGCTATGTAATGAGGAGGGATGAAAATCATGTGATCAGACGAGTGATGAATTGAATATGTGTGTTGACGAATGTAGAGGAAGAGGTAGGTCAAAGAAAAGATTGATGGATTGTGTGAGAGAGGATATGTATGAAAAAGGAGTGAATGTTTAAATGACTGCTGATAGAGGAGAATGGAAGAAGAAAACATTTTGCGCCGACCCCAAATAACATGGGATAAGAGCAGGCAGAAGAAGAAAACATTTTCTTAGGTCCGTATTATAGACCCTCACTCAAGATACAAGTTACATTACTTAACTAGTTTCAATTAATCAGAAGGCTTAAACGAGTTTTAAGTAATGCTTGAGTCTTGAGTTAAGGTTCTGTAATTTAATACGGACCTTGGTATCCTAATCAACTACACACCTTTTTATTCTTCGCCTAAACAATTATTACATACGTAATCAAAATAAGTATAGCCGTCGCTGCATTTTGAACAAATAGATTTTTTGCATGTCATGCATTTTATTATTCTTGATCGAAATGGCGACACGTGTTGGTTGCAGGTGGCACATTGTATGGTTCGACTTATGGAAGTTTTTATAGCTTTTGAAACTCTGGGTTGGATATTTTCTTTGGCTTTAGGATAGACAATTGGTAGTTCCGTTCTAGTATGTTTTTTTTTTTTTTTATTGGGTTTTAAATTATTTTGATTAGCTTCGGTTAATTTACGTTTTTTGAATTGCATGGTTTGGCCAATAATATCTTGTCGACCTTCGCTAAGTGTGAGAGGACCTACTTGATTTGAAACTGTTATGTCTTGTGAAATTGTATTCAAAATTGAATCAACGTCTTGATCAAATAGACCTATATATTGTATTTCAGGAGATGGACATAATTGGATTGATATTTCAGGTGGACATATTTCAGAACACTGTGTATTTTCTTCATCAACCTCTGTTCCTCGGTAACTCGTAAGCTCGGCATTGAGTAATATCGGGTTTGGTGTGTCATTATAAACTTTTTTATTTACTTCTTCAAACTCCAAGTTTTCGATAAGTAGGGTGGGTTTTGAAAAATCGTCGTTCCGTCTGAATGTCGTGTTGAAATCTTCATCAACAAATTGGATAATCTCATCCAAATTGTCAAATTGACTGTGATGAATGACAGCTTTAGATGAATTCGTTTCTGTCGAATGAGAGTCAGCTCTGGGTGGTGATATTGTACCAGTTGGATGAATGTCAGCTATGAATGAGATTATTTTTGAATTACTATTTATTGCACCAGAGTCTGTGAAAGTATGAGATGAATGTGTGTTTGTCAAATGAGTGTTAGCTCTGGGTGGTGATAATGTACCAGTTGGATGAATGTTAGCTTTGAATGAGATTATTTTTGAATGACTATTTATTGCACCAGAGTCTGTGAAAGTATGAGAAGTATGAGATGAATGTGTGTCTGTCGAACGAGTGTTAGCTCTGGGTGGTGATATTGTACCAGATGGATGAATGTCAGCTTTGAATGAGATTATTTTTGAATGACTATTTAATGCACCAGAGTCTGTGAAGCTATGAAATGAATTTGTGTCTGTCGAACGAATGTTAGCTCTGGGTGGTGATATTGTACCAGTTGGATGAATGTCAGTTTTGAAGGATGTTATATTTGAATGGCTATTAATTGCACCAGACTCTGTGAAACTATGACTTAGTGGAGCAAAACAATCACATAATCCTTTGTTATTTCCACAAAAACATGAATGGGTTCTGTGTTTAATAACACCTTGGCGAGTCGATATGATTTGGTGAATTTTCATTGTTCCAACTATGGTCTTTAAGTCTTGAGGAGTTATTTTACAAATATTTTCAATATCGGTGTTCATAATATAAAAACATCGTACGGACTTCATGAGCTTTTGCAATGCCTCATGAGCTTTTGTACCATTCGTGACATCATTTCCATAAGTAACATGACGGTCAAGTGCTCTTTTAATGGAACCACCAATGCCATCAGCAACTCCTTTTCCATGACCACTTTCCGTAAAAGACCATGTAGAATAGTTGAGATTCAATTTTGACGTGAACAAATTATGAAGATAAAAATTTTTCTTTTGGCGATACTGAGAGCTCGGGCCATCCGAATAAAAATGAATAATGTTTGTCTCAGGTTTCAGCGTTTTCATCATTTTTAAAACAGGCATAAGGTGAGCCCATATTGCTGCTGGCTCGTGGCAATTATTATCCGCAATTGAACAAAAAGATTGACTTTGGTCTTTCCAGAATATCATGCCTGTAATTAAGAAAACAAATAAACTTAATCAAGTTACAAGTTAACTAATAATTCTAAAATAATGTTGATCACATTTGGAAAGTATGTAGAAAGTAGAATAACCAAAGAAGTATATTGACTGATTATGAATGGAGATCTCTCCTTTATGCGCATTGACCAAGAAGAAAATGTGCTAATAAAAGAAGTCTTAAAAAAAGTACCTGTATGGAGAGTGATTTGCTGTTTGGATGCACCAAAGTGCATCGACTGAATTTCTGTGTGTAGCTTACATTGATAGTTTTCGGAAAAATCACATAATATTAGGGCCTCATTTTCGTTTAATGTGTTAATAAGACTTTGGTATTGTCGCTGCTGGTGTTTCCAGGTGTAATAGTGTTTTTTAAACTGTGGAATACTGGTTTCAAAATTTTTAATTAAAGTACGAATTGTTCCTTTCTTCAATACTTTAGAGCTTTTTTTTGTAACTACAGTCTTGGAAATTCCATTTTCAGTCTTCTTGTATTCGTAGTCTTCACGCTCCCATTGCACCCATTTCGCGCTCAAATTTGCCTGACCTTCTGCAAGGTGGTAATCCAACTTGGATAGTTTGCATGCCTCACATTCGCCGTTCATACATTTAAATGACTCCAAGTTGCAACTTACTAGTAATAAGACATCTTTCACAGATTTGCAATTTAGCAACAGTTTATGTACGTGCAGAGCATGCAACAAAAAGTCGAAATTACCATGCTTGATGCATAAACAAGTTTCTCGGTTTTGTACGCCCGGAGTTAAGACGAAAAAAGGCTTATATTTGTAGAATGTTGCTAGGCTGTATCTGCCACCTTCAGATTTATATATTTGGTGTAAATTGACTAATGTATCCGTAAGATATCTTATCTGTTCTTTTCTCTTTGATCGTTTTTCAGTACGACATTCTTTTTTGCCAGCAGTACATCTGCTGATATTGTCTCGTAAGTAGAAACTTTCTATTTCTCTTTTTATTGTATTATTTTTTAAAGCTTCTTGACGCTTTCTTATTCTTCCTTTCAAGCCTATTAAGTTTGTTATATATGTTTTCTTCCTAGCACGTATTACATTTTCGTTAAGAACTATTCTTTTAGTGATCCTTTTTTCTTGTTGAGTTTTACATTGTTTTAGTGTCTGTTTCAGTGTAAATTCTAAAATTTCTTGCCTTGTTTTCATCTTATCAACAAGTTCTTCAGTTTTTTCATATTTTTTTTTAAGTCTGTATAACTTCTTTCGAGCTGTCTCTAAACAAGTTGTTAATATTCCTATTCTTTTAAGAGCTAAATTATACTTTTTCGCTAATTTGGTATTCCTTCGTTTTATCTTTATGGAAACAATAGGCTCAGGAGTCTGCAGTGGCGGTACGCAGCTTGCAGAACGATTTTCCTTCTTAATTTTTTGTTTACGTTTTTGGTTTCTCCATTTCTCTCTTTGTTTTTCTTTCTCAGCTTCTGAGAGATCAGACACTTTTTTGGTTTTTGATTTTACGAGAGCTGCATGTTTTCTCTTGTATTCTTCAAATTTTATTGGGTCTTGCTTTAATTTGTCCCTGTGTCGTCTAACTCTCTCAGCTGATGTGAGAGGCATTATTATCACCTAATAATCAAATTACAATTTAAATACTTTTCTCTAACACTCTTTAAAACAATAAAGTTGGGAAGGATTCTAAAGATACCGCATCTAAATCGGATCAGTTGTTAATAGCGTGTACGCCCGCCGTACGGCATTTCATAAAAATTTTCAAGTCCTTGTTTTTCGAAACGACTGAACCGATTTTAATGAAACTTCACACACATAAGCAGGATACATAGGTCTAAAAAGTTTGTTGAAAACATTACGTACGACGAACACGCTCTTAAGGTGGTGTTGCAGTAATTTTGAACGTCTGTAGAAAATTATCATGAAATTTTAATAAAAAAATTATTGTTTGCTCAAGTTGACCATACCCTCTAGTAAATGGCAAAGATATGAACATGATTACGAATAATTTTCTCGATCGAAAAAATGTCAAACATGAGACAAAATCTCAACTTTAAACGTAGCATACGTTTAAGTACGTTAAGTGATTATGTAATGAATTTATTTCAAATGAAATGGCAAATCATAATATTTTACAACTTAGTTATTATTTATTTATTTTCTCCACGTAGAAAAACAATTAAAATTTTTGGGCGCTGCGAGTCGTCAGTGCCCTTTTTTTTTTGTACGTAGTTTTATCGCTTACTGCAATCCTGCCTTAGTGGAATGAAAAAACGTGCACATACATGAACCTAAATTTGGTTCTAAAATATTTAAGATTTCGTTTTAGTTGAAACTCCATGTGTTATTGAAAAAAAAAAAAAACAAAAAAAAATCTTACTATAGTTACTGTCTGACAATGTTTCAAGCAAAACAAAAACAATTCAAGCACAACAAAAACAAAAAAATATCCAAATTCAATTCAAAACAGTTGCTAGTTTTAATGATTTTGTGTCTATTTTAATAACGCAATAAAATATTAAGTGATCTGACGGAACGCTGTTCGTCGTGAATACAGCTTTAGCGTTCCACTGACTAACAATTTTCTCCATTGTGTAACGTTTTCGTCAGAATTAGTCAGTGGAATGTAACGAAAGTCCGACAAAAAATATGTTTGCATTTTTATTTCCATGATTTGCCGTTATATCAAGGAAATTATGCAACAATTTATAAAACTATTAACTAACAGTTGGTAAATTAAGTAGGAAACGTGTAAAAAATTGTTCAATTACCTTAAAAAGTGCCGCTAGTCACTGGATGTATTTTATGTGACACTGTGCGCGTCCTCCTTGTAGCGGTTGTGCACGATGACAGAAAATTTGTTGTCAAGATGGCGGCAGTCAATCAGACAGCTTTGTAATGTTGCCAACGAAAAAATTTATTTAAAATTTAGTAATATTTTTTTAAAACCACTTAAATTCGCGTTACTCACGGGAAAGTTCCACCCGGTCAAATTTCCAGACTATGATTTAAAAAATAATTTAAAATCAATTTGTTATTAATGAATTGTTATAACTAGGTTTATCAGAAATATATTATTTAAGCCGTCTTATAATGTAATTACATCAATCTACATACTGATAATTAAACTATTATTCTACTTTTTAAGTTACTAGTTGACGAGGGGACATGACAAAAACCTACTTTTTAGTCATTTAATTGTACTGAAAAGTTATAAATAAACCAGAAACAATAAAAAAAGAAATACAGAAATGCTACCAAACATATGCTCAATCAAGACACGTTTGAAAAATCTTAGTTTATTGCACTTAAGTAAATAAAAAAAAACATTAAACTTAAGGGACATCATGAAAACCTAAGGTACACTTTTAAAAAAATCCGCCCATATACCTAAGCTCAATCATATCTGACAAAATTTAGAGAAACTGAATTTTGAATGCCTAGATTTTGACACAAAAATTATTTAGACCTCTTTTTTTAGTTCTACAATTCGTTTCTTTAGACTGGAAAGCTTAAAATGCCTTTATATTGATAAACCCTTTTTATAAATCTTCAAGTAGATATTATAGTATATGACGTATATATGGTTGCTATACAAGGTCGACCATAGATGTCGACATTTTCCTTGACAATTTCCCCTTTGTCGGCGGGTAGAATGGGAAATATTTTGAATGATAATAATAACGTATTGGGGCCTGCGTGCGGTAACATCAAATTAGGGTGGATTTGTTTTACCGTTGACGTTTTGTTTCGCGGTTTTAGGGGCCCGTCGATAAGTAAGAAAGCTTTTTTGTAGTCGTTTTTTACTAGGTTTTATTGGCCTAGAAAACCAAATAAGAATTGAGCGTTGATAAGCTCCTTTGTATTCTTTGGTTGATTTAATATTTTCTCTTTTTCTACCTCTGAAGTTTCAACATAATACGTGGTGCTTTTTATTCATTTCTTCTGTGAAATTGAGTCCTTCCAGGGGGCCTAAAAAGGCCACTTTGGCAGAATCATAAAAGGATAAAATTATGAATCATAATGAACAGTTAACTGTTAAGTTAATTTTATCAAATTAATCCCATTGGTGTAGGATTTTTCAGTTATTTTTTTTGTCTGTGCTAAAATACCAATCAATCCAATCCAAATCCAATCCCAATCTCTTTCTTCGCCATATTATGATTCATAATGTTATCCTTTTACGATTCTGCTAAAGTGGCCTTTTGCCTTTGGCCCCCAGTTGCTCTAACAAGTTGTAGGGTAATGTACTAAATGTAGAAAGGTTTTCTTGAAGTCAAGTCAAAAGATTTAGTAATCTTTGTAACTTTAAAGCATGATGTGACACTTGAATATAATTTAAGTTAATCCCATCCCATGGTTGACATCCTAATATTAGTTACCTAACAAATCTGAATGCAAGATAGTTTTTAGCACTACAGGCTACGATGCAAGCGGTTTGTTCGCTAGCTGTTCGTTTGAACATACCTACTGAACCCAACGTTTTAAAGACGGAATTTTTTTGCTGTTGTTAAGTCGCGAGCAAGACAATTGATTTGTATACGTTGTGCTTGTTGGTTTTCCCAATAAGGGGAGATTCCACGGCTTGACAAAAGGGTGATTTAAGTTATGTTTGAAGTTGTTTAAGATTGGCTTAAGGGTTTTTTATTCTTAAGTTGATTGCCCTTTGTTTGTGAAAAAATGTTTACGTTTTAAATCATTTCCCATGATGCCATTGTTAAGTAACGTTTGGTTTGTTGTCTCGCGTTCTTGCTTTTATGCCGTGACCGTCATTTCTAACCGACTTCAAAAAAAGGAGGAGGTTTTCAATTTGGTTGTTTTTTTTTTTTTAAGTTTGTTACCTCAGCACGCCGTCATTAATAAACCAATTTGGAAAATTCTTTTTACTTAAATAATCTTTGATATTTAACAGGCTTTTTGAATCTCCAATTCAGACCATCCGAATTTAAAGCGGTCTCATAACCATAAACAGCCTATAATGTTCCCACCTGGGACTTACGCCTCTCCTATTCGAGATGTAGTGGGCTATACACGAGACCAGCGCGGGTCATTTGTTTTCGAATTTTTGGTTCTAGGAGCGGTGAATGAGTAAAACGGTATGTACCTAATAGTGTATAGGTTAGGAGTTATGACAGTAAAAAAACACGTTTTGAGATGCGCTTCGTACACAGATTTCCCTTATTTGACTTTTGTTTTTCTGTAACCGCTTTAATTCTTGCCAGCACAAAAAAATGAGTGTTGCAATCAAGCAAATTGAATAGAAATTAACGGTATATTGTGTCGTCCTTCTGGTAGACGTAATAGGTTGATCAAACAGTAGACTAAAATGGATCCTAACGTTGTTTGTGAAGGTTTAAATAATAATTGTATTCCCTTCGCCTATAAGGAATGAAATTGTTTATTTTGTAAATATAATATCGGAATCACTTTTACACGTCAGATTAAAACAAAAAAAATAACTAGATGGAATCGAGATTTCCTATCTGACTACCCCCGAGAAGAAATGACGAAACAAGCTCAAGGGTCAAAATCTCTTTTAAAGTCCAGACATAATCTTGGTCATACGTGTTAGGTATGCGAGGACCTTATAGGTACTAACCTAACCTAACCTATCTGAAATGATCTTTGAGGAAAGAACCACACCGATTATGAGGTATGTACCTACTGATTTTTGTGTGCGTTAAGGTTTATATCGCGTGACGCGCCTGTTTGTAGGAGCCTTTAGTCTAAAGAGAAATTTTTAAAACAATCATTTGCGACGAGACATTATGAAAAACATCATAGGAAGACTTGAACGCGTAAAAAAAGGATCTCTAGACTCTGGCTTAAAACTACTAACTTAAAATAACTTTCAAATATACGTCGATATCCGTGTATACCTCCCTAAATCATCATTATCGTCTGCCTAGCCTTGTCCCAACTATGTTGGGGTCGGCTTCCAGTCTAACCGGATGCAGCTGAATACCAGTATTTTACATGGAACGACTGCCTATCTGACCTTCACAACCCAGTTAATGCGTAATACGATACCCCTTGGTAAGACTGGTTGTCAGACTTTCGGGCTTCTGACTACCCGTAACGACTGTCAAAGATCCGCTAATGACAGCCGGGACCAACGGCTTAACGTGCTTTCCGAGGCACGGAGGGGTCACGGTATGTAAAGATGGTCACCCATCCACAGACCAACCGCGGCAAGCGTAGCTTAACCTGATCGATTCTGTGCGGCTGTTATTATTTATCCACGGGCCCCTCCCATACAATACCATATACCTACATACTTAATACCTACAGTATTCAAATGTAAGAGAAAGCAAACGACCAGGGGTCCACTTTAGCCCTGGATTTAAAGAGCTGGAAGTCATGGGGAGATGCCCATTAGTGGGCTGATACAGGCTAACAGTAACAGTAATACAGCATTTCTTTTTCGTAAAGCAACCTAAGTGATTTCATCAATGATAAAAAATTTAGGCCAATAAGACAACTATCGTCCCTATTCATATATGAATTAGAACTACTTATTCTATCAAAGATTGATATGTAAAAATATGTACGGTAAGATTAGTCTGTTCACTCTGGGTCTGCTAATGGTGTTTCAATGTAATCTGCACTATTTAGCCCTTCTCACGGCCTCGCGTGTCACACGGGATTTATATAAGGCTATTTACATACTGGTCATACTATTTCCAATGTTATTAAACTTTCCTACTGAAAAAAATGACGCTAATTCGTTGTTCATGTATTGTCATTCGTCCTGTGAATTATGATTTGATTTAGCTTACAAAAAAAGCAGTAATTTTTGTTGCATGTATTAGAAAGGCTGAATTATTCATCCTGAGACAGTATTTTTTTCTAATATTTCGAAGTATCTCTTAGATCCTCAAAATGTATTTATTTCCCATCATATTATAAAGTGGGCAATGAGCATGTTATGTTTATCAAAGTAGCCAGTTCGACAAAATGGCAAATACCTAATAAAACCTAATAATGTCAGCGGGATTGTCCGAAAGGGTTACCGCAGCCCCGGAACATAAAGGGCTCAGGATGGACCATGGGTGGGTTTTAGTCAGTCTGACACTCTCTTCCGCTCCACCCAGAGCGGGAGGGGTCATTTGATGATTTCCGATCCTCAAAAAAAAAAAAAAGAAGGACCTAATAGACCTAGTATGTTATAATTTGTGTGCTGTCTGTAGCGAGCGAGTTGTTTATGTTGTGTTAATTGTATCGTTAACAAACATTTTTTTTGCAAAAATGGCATGTATTTTCCGATTTCATACACAGCTACTTGAATACGTTGCTTTGTAAAACGCAAGTGTGCAAACGTCCTACGTTCGTCTCAGAGCGAGGATTTGAATAAGCTATACAGTTGTGTGAAGAAATAGTACTAAAGTTGAGTAGTGTGAACTGAAACACTGTGCGGGAAATTGACTGATTTATTACAGAGCTGATCTTTGTCATGACGTAATAAAATGAAAATTATAATAGCATCAGTTGTTGTTTAACTTGACATCCATTAAAACATTCCATTATTGAAACGAGAGGTGGGGCCTACCCGCGGGGTAACTTCCGTTTTGACAGTTCAACGACATTCATTGCGTTATTTAGGTAGGTACGTTGTTGAGCAGACAAATTTTTCGAGCATATGAAGCAATGGGTTAGCAATATCCTTCAAAATGAGTCAGGTTGTGATTGATAGTGTGTTACGCAATAAAGTTGTTTAAAAAAAAATTTGCTGTTCCCTACATTTATGTTCGTATAACTCGTCAATATGTAGGGAACAGCTGATTTTTTTTCACGATATCAGGTTTGGTCCCATAGTAAAAGTTGTTCATAATGATGAGTACAATGACCTCTTAAGAAGTTGTTAATGATTTACCAATAACCCTGTATATATATATTGATTGTTTGGATTTATTTGATACTCCCTAAATACTCGTATGCATTAATATTACCAGTGTTTTCATTTATTGTCGTATTGTTCCTTGACAACTATTGACCTTACTGAGGATTCCTTGCTAAAACAGAATTATAGTTATAAATTTAGTCATAACAAAATGAAAAAATATGCAAGAATGAATAGAATAATTAAAAAATGTAATCAATTTAGAAAACATCAAAAACACTTTTCCAAACATATTCCACTGAGGAAAGAACGTGTTGATCTAATGAATAAATTAACCAATTATCAAATCAAATTAGAAGACAGCAAGAAAATCTATGAAATTGATACACAGCGCTTACAGTCTGACATACAGGAACTTGAAAGCAGACTTAGTTCTCTTTACATTAAATATGTGGGTTCTCAGAACCAAATTAAAGAACACATTCTTGCTGCTAATGAGTTAGTAATGTGTCAGTGCACTTGTCAGACAGTTATACACCCTGTCGCTGTCCAGCCTGAGGTAACGGAGGACCCGTCCCAGACTGAGAGTTTGTCTCAAGAGTGTATCCTTAACCAGGATGTATCTGATATAGTAGAAGATCTTTCTCAATTGGTACAGCTTGAGACTGGTAGTTGTCCATCTTTCAGTAGTCATGATTGTTATGATTCGGTTATGTTCTCGGACAGTATAGGAAGAGGTTTAGGTAAATTAATTAGTAACAACCTGAGTTATTCTACTCAAAATAATTGTATGCCAGGGTCAACCTACAAACAAATAATGGCATCAGTAACAGGAAATGTATTTAATCCCAAAACTAACATTACTGTATTTGTAGGTAACAGTTCTAAGGTCAAAAAATATGAAATAACTGACTGTGTAACTGAGTTGTTAAAGTTAAATTGTAATAAAATAATATTGTGTGCTTTCCCATATTTTAAAAAATTAACAAATAGACAAAACAATTATATTCATATGCTTAATAAGCATATGCACTTTTTAGTTAGTCATTACAGTGACAAGCTTGTATATTTTGACACCAACTGTTATGTTGAAACTTTAAAGTCGACTAGGGGTACTGTGTATCTGCCTGTTAGTTTTAGACACATAATAGCAAGGCTATTAGCTTTTTATATAAACTCAGACATAAGTATTATGTCGAAGTCTTGTATTATTAACACCACAACAGTTAGTAATAATACTAATAATAAGGTGGTTTGCCGGAATGAATGTAGCTCAAATGCTATAAATATTTGTACAAATTATACGAAGGAGGTTCCATTTCTTTCACGCACTATGAGCTCACTGCCTGGTGATGACATTGAAGTCTTGGGAGTAACTCCGGATAATCATTTAAACTAGTTTGTAAGACAACAGAAGGTACCAGTAATAATATTCTTATACCTAACAACAACAAGGTATCTTCTTGCTCTAAATTATGTAAATATCAAAAAGGAGATCAGCAGAATGCCTTGACAGTATTTCATCAAAATATTCAAGGCATTTCTTCCAAATTATTAGAAATTGAAATGTTTTTAGAAAAAACAAAGTTTGACATTGTTTGTTGTACTGAACATTGGTTAAAGGATTACCAAATGTTAATTAATTTTGAGAACTATAGTGTGGGCAGTTGTTTTAACCGTAAATCTATGCTGCGTGGAGGTTGTCTAATATTGATAAAAAAATGTTTAAAATCCAAGCAACGAAATGACATAGTGGGTTTATCAGTTGAACATTGCATCGAACTGTCCTGTGTTGAGCTAGATAAGCATGTCATAGTGTGCGTTTACAGACCCCCTAATTATCAGAACTTTTCTTTATTTGAGTCAATAATGGAAGATGTCTTAGCGAAACTTGCATCCAATAACAAAGCCGCAATTATTTGTGGGGATTTTAATATTAATATTTTGGAAAATAATTCTAATAGCAGTAGATTATTAAGCCTTTTTAAATCGTTCAATTTATATAATGTGTTTGCAGAACCTACTAGAATAACTCCAACTTCTGCTACTTGTATTGATAATGTCTTTTGCGATTGTGATTATTTAGATAAAGCCATCGTAAATTATCTGCCGTCTGATCATAGTGGACAAACGGTATCTTTTAAGTTTAAAACACCTTTGCAAAAAGTGCAAATTCAATTTAGACCAATAACGACTGGTAAACTAAATAGATTCAATAGTACCCTAAATAATAAGTTAAATGATCTGGGCCATGATAGGGATGATGCTAATAAATTGTACGAGGATTTCTTTTCAGTAGTGCACACTCAATTTAATACAACTTTTGAAAAGAAAACAAAAAACATTTGCCCTAATTTTGTTTTTAGTGACTGGGCAACTAGAGGTATTAGGATAAGTAGGGAAAGACTTTTCGAGCTGTATGGCCTTAAGCCTTACATCAATACTGAAACTTTCAGCAAGTATGTTGCTACATATTCCAAAATTTTTAGAAATACTTGCAAAATAGCCAAAGCCCTGTACATTAGCAATAAGATCAAATCAGCAGAAAATAAGATAAAAACAGTTTGGAAAATTATAAATAACGAAACTAGTAGGAATAAAAAACGAAACACTGATTACACATTGGAGACTTCACGTGGTGCCATAAGCTCTAACTTAGAAGTAGCTCAGGAATTTGTAAATTTCTTTACTAATATACCATCAAAAACGACGGAAGCCTTAAATTCCTCATCCGACGTATCAATTGATTTATTAAGAGCGAACGTTCCAGCCTGCCCGGTTGAATTTCAATTTAAACATATAAACCCCGCTTCAATAATAAAAGCTTTTAAGCAAATTAAGATCAAATTGACCGAAGATCTTTGGGGAATGTCCATTAAAGTCTGTGCCTCCATAATTGAGACTATTGCACCTTACTTAGCCTTAGTATTTAATTTGTGTGTTGATCAAGGAATCTTCCCCGATTTAATGAAATACAGTAAGGTAATACCACTTTTCAAATCTGGGGACAGTAAAGACACTAATAGTTATAGACCCGTATCCGTGTTGCCGGTTTTCAGTAAGGTGTTCGAAAAGATAATGCTTAATCAGATGCTCAATCATTTTAACATGAATAAAATCCTTCACGATCAGCAATTTGGTTTCACCAAAGGACGTTGTACGACTGACGCTGGTGTAACCTTATTAAAACACATTTTTAACGCGTGGGAAGAGGCCCAAGACGCCATTGGAATCTTTTGTGACCTCTCTAAGGCATTTGATTGCGTCGATCACGAAACCTTGCTTTTGAAACTTGAGCATTACGGACTTGGAAAACTTGCGCTCAGTTTAGTTAGTTCTTATTTAAATGATAGACAACAGCAAGTCCAAATAAATGGTGTCAATTCATATGGTTTAAAAGTAAAAATGGGTGTGCCACAAGGCTCGATATTGGGTCCTTTCCTCTTTTTAGTGTATGTTAATGATCTACTCCATTTATTAAAAAATCAACCACAAATGGTGTTATTTGCTGATGACACTTCCTTAATTTTTAAGGTAAATAGACGTGCTACAAATTTTGACGACGTAAATAACGCCCTTCTGCAGGTCCAAAATTGGTTCACTGCTAATAATTTAGTATTAAATGGAAAAAAAACTAAGTGCATAAGATTTTCTTTACCAAATGTCAAAGGTAGTGATTGTGAGATAATATTGAATCAAGAGAAACTAGAATTCGTCGATAAAACTGTTTTCTTAGGAATCACGCTCGACTCAAGGCTACAATGGGGTCCTCATTTAACATCTCTTGCAGGACGGCTAAGTTCAGCAGCTTATGCTGTCAGAAAAATCCGTCAATTTACTGATGTCGATACCGCGAGACTAGTCTATTTTAGTTACTTTCATAGTGTCATGTCTTACGGTATTTTACTTTAGGGACGGGCTGCAGACATCGATTCTATTTTTATTCTGCAGAAAAGAGCCATCAGAGCCATATATAACCTCCGCAGGCGCGATTCTCTAAGGGAACTGTTTAAGGAAATTAACATCATGACGGTACCTTGTCAATATATCTACGAAAACATCATGTATGTAAGAAAAAACTTACATCTTTTTAGTAAAAGAGGTGAAAGACATAATTATAGTACTAGAAATAGGGACCTATTAGTTCAACCAGGTTTCAGACTGGCTAAAGTAGACTCATCTTTTATGGGGTACTGTTTAAAATGTTATAATAAAATACCTCCCCACATTCTTCAACTGAATGAGACAAAATTCAAGTCTTGTATAAAACGCACACTATGCAGTCAGGCATATTATAAGTTAGGGGATTACATAGCTGATAAAAATGCCTGGCTCAATGCTGGTCCTGCTCCACAACCACAACTAATTGATTGACACCTGAAAATACTGTTGGAGCTGCTGAAGATTGTAAGACTATCTTTGCATTGTATAAACTCAATTTCATTTGTATTGTATAATTGCATAGCACAGATGTGAGTTCTATGTAAGTACTATACCTTATTTTACCATTTACCGGGTAATATGTCTTTCATTGACTTGAATGTGCCCTGGCGGCTGATAGTATGTCATGCTCACACAAATGTCTCGCTGACGGTGGCGTGTATGTTGGATCATTTAGCTCCCTTCAAAATGGTTGAGCTGAATGGTGCTGATCTATGCGTCATGTTCGTGAACGGGCGCCGTCAGTTGGGGCTGGTCATCACTTAGCTGCTTCGGCTTATTTTTAATTATTTTATTTTTGGATTGTTTTAGTACTATTTGTTGTACTCTGGACGCTTTTAACGCATACGTCTTGTTTATTTTTACATCGTTCTCACATTATTTAATTATAAATTCAAAAGTAATGATGTAACTAATATTTTTGTAAAATATGATTTAAAAAGAGTGTCCATGGAGTTTCTTGTCCGTTCTTCTCCATAGGTACCTACGCTTTGGAATGGGCAACTAGCTTCACATTTTTCTGACTGACCTACTTCTTGACAATTCAAAAGTGCCTGTAAAATGGTTTAATTGAAATAAATGCTTTGAGTTTGAGTTTGAGTTTGAGTTTGTCATTGTAGAGTTCTTTTTTATACGAAAAAACGTAAACTGCGATTCCATGAGACAGCAGTTTAACGCAATTTCTATTCTGACTGTTCTTTGAGAGTCCCGTAAGTTTAGTAGATAAAGTAAAAGATGGGCATACGTAAACAGAGTAATCTATAGACTCATGGTATCCGTGTCACCGAAAGGGACAAAAAATTCCGGCAATCTTCATCATACTATCATTTTTACAGCTTATTACACTGCACCTTACCATTTTCACAATTGCGCAAATGTACTACTATTGAACTATGCACGAAAAAGATCTTCTTTTCCGTTTAATCGCGGTGTAGTTTTTAATATTTCATTCATAAACGTCAAACTTGTGGTGCACATTGATGTGCTTAGCCGACCCGCAGTAAGGGACAGAAATATTCTTACTCTGTCTCTTTTCTTTGCTAGTGACGTTAATATATTTCTCTTTTTCTTGTGCGAATGAAAAAGAAAATAAGCAGCAGTCTATAAATGAAATGAAATGATGAAAATGATTGATGAAATGAAATGATTTTATTTTTTGTAAGTAGGTTTGTACAAACACTTTTACACGTCAATCATGTTTTTTTTTTAAACTAGATGAAGTCGGCGTTTCCTATCTGACAACTCTGAGAAGAAAGGCCGAAACAAACTCAGAGGTCACAGTCTCTTTTAAAGTCCAGACATAATCTTGGTCAGGTTATATGAAGACCACGTAGATCGATGTCTGAGGTGGTCTTTTGAGGAAAGAACCACATAGTTTAGTTTACTCTGTCTACGTATACATACATGCATAAACTCACACCTTTCCTTGGGGGTAGGTAGAAACTACAGAACACCACCTGCTACGATCCTTACATACTCCTTTTGCCATTACGTTCATACATCTGCATAGCTATTCACAATAAGTTAAGCCCGATAAGCTTTCCTATAAGGAGTCCTCTTAACGCTGTTCACAAGTCAAAAACTCGAAAATGTTGTCAGTATAAGGGCTAATTTTTCAATCATCTGATAACTTTATTTGAAGAATCATTTTGAAATTTTGACAGTTATTTCATACAAAAATTGTCAAACGTCAATTTTATTCCTCGAATAAAAGTTAGTTATCTGGCGATGGAAAATTTCCGACAGCTGTTTGCTGTCGGGGGCAAGGCAATTCAGGTTATCGTAACGACAGCCCGTCGGATGGTTGTGAATACCTATCCAGCAGGGTAATTGCGTAACACACTATCAGTAGCAATGGGTTTCATTTTGACAGTTCAACATAATTCATTGCGTTATTTGCGTTGTTGAGCAGACACATTTTTTGAACATATGGAGCAATGGATTAGAAATTTGCTTCAAAATGATCCAAATTGAGAGTAATAGTGTGTTACGCAATTAGGGAGCTGGTCATACACGCACGGTTGCGGGTACCTACTACGCAACTATGGACATATAATCTGAAACAAAAATAAAAATTTCTTTTTCTATCCCAAAGCACATACATATTTTCCCTATCCTTTTCAATTCTAAAACATCTACGAAATCGAAATCAAATCGTCTTGAATAATGTCGATATAAAATCCACTGTCGAAATATGGAATTTCACGCGTAACACGTGGCGACATGTTGGAAAAATGACGTGTCAAACTGTAAGATAAATCTTTAGGTCGCAGTTATGTGCACTCAAAAATTGTTTCTATTTATCAACCCTTCTGATTGAACCGTGACGAAAATGTTGAAGAGTACGCTCGCGTACAGTGGTGTTAGAGAGGCAAGTTCTAAATGTAAATGTTTGTAATTAAATCATAATTATGATATGACTAGTTGCGCCCCGCGGTTTCACCCGCGTAAATGTCGATCCCGTGGGAATAACGGGATAAAAAGTAGCTTATATGTTAATATAGGGTGTCAGCTACCTCCATACAAAATTTTATTAAAATTGATCCAGCCGTTTGAGCGTGAACAAGTAACAAACATATAAACACACACACACACACACAAACTTTCGCCTTTATAATATTAGTGTGATGCTACTACTCATATCTTATTAAATTGTTGTGCTCGACAGGATGAACTTTATAACTATTACTAGCCCGCGACTTCTGCGATCGCTGTTTTCGCTCTTTTGTTGTAAGCTTTTCCACTTTTGACCACGACTGTACATTGCAACGGCTTCTGTCGGATAGCTGCAAAAAATGTTATGAACGATAGCAGAAGATCAGAAATACTATCAATAACGGTGTCGCCGCATCCACTTATAATGTTTTGGGGGGACATGACACCATCAAGTTTGTTTAAGACTCTCTATACAGGCTGTTGGGAAAATGTGTAGTTTATTTGGGACAATGGCGTTGATTTCGATTTTCCTTTGTGTGAGTATTAGAAGAAGTTCAGTATGACTTTGATAAGTGAATTGTTGTATTATTCTTTACGAGTCTTTGGTCAACTGGACCCACTCGGAACTGAACCCGTGGGTCCAGTTGACGTAATAATTTATTTTCTGTATTTTTATTGGTTAACTGGACCTACATTCAAACTTAGAAGAACATTTGATATAACTGACTTAACTGATATAATTATCCAGCAAGATCAGGTAGAAGTCAAGCTTTGAAAAATCTGGGTGTATGTAAAATATATTTAAGTACAGTATTCTAGGAAGTGTAATAAATAAATAAAATAAAAGAGAAAAGCCTTTTAATTCCAGTTGAGAATACATTGAAAAAAATTACATAACAATGAAAAAATAATAGATCATGCAAAATTGAGATTGATAATTTAAAAAATCAATGTAAGTTTTATCTCCTCTGAAGTCATATTTAAGAGTAAAATAGAATTAATGATAAAATGAAATAGACCAAAAAAGAATCCTTCATGTATACATACACACAAACATATTGCAACAGAAAATTCGTTAAAACTATAACACCCCAATAGTAGAATGAGACACGTTCGTTTTTCAAAAAATAATTTCTTTTCCATTGTGCGGGGAAAGGCCATTGTTAAAATGATCGATAGTATTGTCCACTGTCTATTAGTTTGGATTGCATCCAGATTTGAGCGTATCGTCTATTCGTACGCGCCCGTGCGGGACGAATCGAGCGTAGAGTGAGTCATTTAGATTTATCGATTATTTGATGGTGCATCACTAGTTTTGTTTGTTTTTATTCTGTATGCTGATCGGATGGTGGAATAAAGTTTCAGGGGAAAATAGTGTGGAGTTTTAGTTTCAGGGTAATTTTACGCATATAGCTCGCTTGTGCAGTAAACATAAATAACAAAAAATACAAAAATCTGTGAATTTCGTGAAATTAAGAATGTAGGGTTTTAAAAATTAGAAACATCCAGACAAATGCTCAAGTATACAGGGCAGCAGGGCCATCGACGTACAAACGTATTTTTAATATTGGAAATACTATATTGCTTATTTAAAAAGAAAAAAATGCTGTTCCATACATTTTGACTGCGTAAGTATTGCACTTTTCTATGAAACTGCAAGTTTTTTTTTTAAATAACCGCCGAAAAATGTCAACGTACCTATTTTGGTTCAGAATGATGTGCTGAATTCATATCCGTATGACATGTTCAATATGCGTTAAAAATAAATTGTGGTATAGCTTGCACACTGGCGTGCTTTTCTGACTGTACATAATTATGTCCCGAATGGTCACCGAAAATCTAACTCATCCTGCCTATCCACACAATTCCCACATCAGTGTCCCAAACATTTGAAATCTGTGTATAATCGAGTATACCAAACACTTGCAAAGAGATCCATTAACGATTACAATTAATCTGCCTGATGAATGTTTGCCAGGATGTGACCACTCAATTTGGACAAACATTTGGTCAAACCCCTCATGTTTGCTCTGCACTCCAGGTCTAATGAGGTCCTATTGTCGATATTGGTTACCTCTGACATTGAGCTCTATTGTTCTTGAGGAATGTGTGGATTAAACGGTGAGAGCTGAAAAAATAGAGCTCTTGATTAAAGGGGGCTTTTAGTACGCTTTTTTCGACAAATTGACTTAGAGAATGAGGGCAGTGATAGTACCGTAAACAGAGTAAACTACACACATCAAAAGTGTCTAGGGATCAACATATATTTTTGCAATAACTTTTCTCCTGATTGATATTAATAAAAATTTTCTTTAAGGATTCATCAAATAAAGTGTTTTCGTTTGTCACAGTAACGATAAACCAAGTCACCTTTGCATTAATAAAGAAATTTGCCATTTTCCTAATAAAGGGATTTTTGACATTTGAACCACTAACACAAAAGTTCGAAAAAAAGACTGAAATAACAGTTTTCTTTAAAATTTTATTGGGTAACTTAAACAATTAATAATCCGTGTTTCTACCGCGAACACTAACAACACAAGAACATCGGTTTGGCATACTCAAAATGAGTTCATCCAAATCACGCTGTGGAATGGCCGCCCATGTTCGTTGCAACAACAAAAAAAGGTCTTCTTGCTACTGGATACCCTCCATATTCGGCAGAGCTCTTCTCTGTAGCATATCCCATGCATGCTCAATCGGGTTCAAGTCTGGCGACTGAGCAGGCCAGGGCAGGACATTGATGTTAGCTGCGGCGAGAGTCTGTCTTACAACTCTTGCGGTGTGCGGTCGTGCATTATCATGCATTAACTGAAATAAGGGACCGATTTGCACTTGTAGAGGAACGATGACGTCTGATACAATCGTCTCAGCATAAATTTGAGCGTTGAGGTTGCCTCTGATCCAAATCAACTCAGTTCTTCCGCCGATCCAAATACCCGCCCATACCATGATGGTTCCACCACTATAAGGATGGACTTCCTGGCAGGATTTTAATCGCTGTTGGCGTCCAGGGGTTCTCCAGTGTCGTATACGTCTTGTATCCGGTCTCATACCAAAACGAGACTCATCAGAAAAGCACACGAAACGCCATTGTTCTTCTGCCCAATTTCTGTGTTCAAGAGCCCATTGATATCGAATCCTACGATTGTGCATTGCTATAGGTGGTACCCGTAGCGGTCTTCGGGAATGAAGGTTCACTTCATGCAAGCGGTTTCTGACTGTTTGGTCGCTAATTAAGTTCCCTGAAGAGTGATGAAGCCTCACGGCTAACATCATGGCGGTTATTGTTGGAGCTCTTCGAGTTAAGATTTGAATGTATCGGTCTTGTCTCCGTGTGGTGCAGCGATACCGTCCTCCATGGCGCTCAGCCACGGTACCAGTGCTTCGGTAACGTGTCCAAAGTCGACTGATAACACTCTGACTTGTATTCAGAGCTAAAGCCACAGTACGTTGCCGGGAACCAGCTTCTATCATTCCCACGGCTCTGAGCATTTCTTCCCTGCTTAAATGACGTCGCCGCTCCATAATAACGTTGGTTTTAATCAGTAGTAGGGAAACAGTAGCACTAATAATGTCTTCAATGCGTTGTATGTTTTTATAGGGAAAATATTGACAGCTGATTTTCATCTTTTACTCGAATTTGATTCACAGTTCCTGATTCAAATTATGAAATGCACCAAAAAGGATCCATATAAATTTATAAAATCATAAATTTATTACAAAGCCACATCTCAATCTCAAGAAATCCGCATAAAAATGCTTGATCCCTAGACACTTTTGATGTGTGTATATACTGCTGCATATCCTCTTTTTCATTCGCACAAGAAAAAGAGAAATATATTAACGTCACTAGCAAAGAAATGAGACAGAGTAAGAATACCAAGTTTGAAACCACAAATCTTTCATTCCGTACTTATTGGTTTCATGCAGAGTTATTCACCGACTCCTGTAATAGTACATTACGAACGTGTGACTTATGTAAGTACTTAGTACATTATTGAGTAGTATATTATTTTATAGCTCGTGTGACCTAAATCCGCTTTTAAGTCACGCTTTCATGTGTAAAAATGGACTACTTAAGTCACGGAAGATCGTGACTTAGGTGCGGGTTTAGGTTCCACAGTGTTATCACATCACACTAATATTATAAAGGCGAAAGTTTGTGAGTGTGTGAGTGTGTGGGGGTGTGTTTATATGTTTGTTACTTCTTCACGCTCAAACGGCTCGACCAATTTTCATAAAATTTGGTATGGAGGTAGCTGACACCCTGGATTAACATATAGGCTACTTTTTATACCGGTATTCTCACGGGATCGAAATTGATGCGGGTGAAACCGCGGGTGCAGCTAGTAAAATAAGTAAAACCATGGGCTATTCAGGTGAATGCAGCCAGGTTACCTACATCTTGACTAACTACCAAATAACACAACCCATTACCGTCAACAAATCAAGCTAATCACAGCCTAATAACTGCCACTAATATCAGTTTATGTCCGCTAATAAATCACGCTAGCGATTATATCGGCAACTTGTCAATAACTTGGCTAGGTAATCACTCAGGCGACTATCTGGCAGGCAGGTCACTGGCGCTTTGTTTGCCATGCTCTTATCACGGCTCGTATTGCAAACATGGGAAAGCTATGGACTAGGCGGAGTGTATGAATGAGGCTGGATATGGTATGTGTTGGGTTGAAGTGGGTCTAAAGTGTTTGTGTTTGATTGAGGAGAAGGTTGATAATGACCGTTGATGATGGATCATTAAGTTTGTATCTAATTATTTCGGTCTCAAGCGCATCTTAGACTATGATTTGTTTGTTTAGCATTGATCGAAACTCATTAGGTAGGTACAGATGCCAGCACATCAAGCTACCCGAAACCGTAAAATTTTCCCAATCAACTTTGAACCTTATGCTTTAGCGATAAAGTTGAAAATCTATTAAAGAAATTTGACAGATTGTAGTAGCTTGATGTGCTAGTCTGTACACATTTTTTTTTAACTGTCTGGCATTCTTTACCTAATTCTTTTCACTTTTGTCGCCATTTTGAGCCTGTCCTGAATCTTACGCTTAGTTCAGACCTAAAACAGATGTATTAAATTCCACTACATTGTACCTATCTACGTACATTTTCGTGACACAGCTTGGTACCTGTTTTACGACAATGTACGTAGGCTAAATCTTGGTAGATTTAGCTCATAGAACTCCAAAACTAAATTATATAAAATAACTACATATACCGCAAAACCTATTTGTTTTGTTGAAATAAAAAAGTAAGTAAAAACGTTTTTAATTTATGAAACTCGCTAATCTCACAGTAACCTTCTTTAAACTTGTAACTTAGGTACTAATATTCAAAGAACTATTATGCCGCATCCACCACAACCGCTCACACGTCCCTAGGTGTACAGTACACACACACCAGAAGCCCAACTTCAACCTGATTAATAGCATCCCGACACAGCACGTCCAAATGAATACTGTTTAGATCTAGATATTTAGACCGGCAGACATATTGATGAATGTAGTCGAGTGCCGAACTGTACCGGCAATTTCTGCCTCAATAACTTAGGGTAGGTACAGCTGGATTTAAGATTAGGTAATGCTGGATTTAGGGGTCTTAGTACATTTGCAAGTAAAAAGGGGTTCTAGGTGGAGAAAAGTTTGATTGTCAACAAATGAAAATGCATGTTTGAGGACCTCATTTGAGTCTTCGGTCAACTGGACCCAGTCGCTTCTGGACCCGCGGGTCCAGTTGACCACATCATTTATTTTATGTATTTTTATTGGTTAACTGGACCCAGATTCAAACTTAGTAGTTAATTGTTTAAAGCTACCCGTAGAAACGTTGCTTAAAGTTAAATTTTTGACGACCATACATGACGGATGTATGGTTAAACAGACATTCATCATTACTGAGCTCTAAGCATATGTTTATAAATAAAGGGATGAATAGTTCAACTGATAAGAAAAGGTTATTATGCAGCTGGTGATGAACCGTGCTATCAAAGGAGTTTGATTCTGTAAATGAAACTCTATGGTTCAAAAAGTCAATGTATTTGTTTGTCCGAATGATCAATCATTGTTAATAGAGCATCTGCGGTGTTACCAGACAAAGGCCCAAAGTATAAGCATAATCAGTCTATAATGTTCCCACTGCTGGGACACGGCCCTCCTCTCGGCGAGAGGGGGTGGGCCGTAATCCACCACGCGGGCCCAGTGCGGCTTGGGAGATGTCACATGTCTTCGAATTTTTGGTTCTAGGACATGCTGGTTTCCTCACGATGTTTTCCTTCACCGTTTTGAGATCAGTGGTCATAAAATAATTTACACATAATAAAGCGCCTGTCTGGGTTCGAACCTACGACCCACAACTCGTAAGTCCCATAGTTTCAAATTATAACAGAGCCAGCTCGAAAAACATCCAATAACTCTTTCACCTCATTAGGACCGGACCACTCATATCTCTCGATCAGTTGAAATGAAGACACACAACCAGATATAATGAGCCCATTGGCCAGATGCTGTATCATTATTACATGATATCCTGAACGAACATTAAGTAGACAAACGGCGCTCATTACAAGCGGTAAGTAGGTCATAGTATGGTCCCGGGAAGCTGGCCGATCCTCCCCGAGATTGATTCGGGTCTTTAATAATAAATCTGGCTTTGTTTTGTTTCCTTCTAATTAGAGTTAGTTATATTAAAAGTTCTTTTACTGGAACGGTAAAGTTGAGGGTTGGTTCGTGCTAAATGGCAATTGTGTGTTGTCTATTCTTGATACGTTTTGTCTATAAATAATTCATAAACAGGGTGGTAGGGACATCGACGTGCAAACTGTAACCATATGAATTCTGCACATGATTCTAGACCCCTTTTTTTTTTTTTTTTGATTTTGGTAAATCATCATATTACCCCTCTGATCTATACATATCGATGATACAAAATAATAATTCTATGAAACCTCCTAAAACCGAACAGGAAGTCACTATAAAGTAGACATCGTCATTTTAGCCGAAAGACGTTCACTGCTAGACATAGGCCTCCCCCAAGCACCTCCACTTCAACCGGTTCTGTGCTTCTCGCATCCAACAGGTTCCTGCGGCCTTCACAGGGTCGTCGGTCTACCTTGTGGGAGGCCTTCCAACGCTACGTCGCGTCGCCCGGTACCCTGTCTGTATGGTGCCGGACTTGAAGAATAGCACCACCCCATACTTCCCGTGGGTGTAGTAAAAGGCGACTAAGGGTCGTACCGGAGAATGGGCAGCAGCGTTCTCTATGCATTTCACCACCATACTGTGATCGCCAATCGCCTGCCAATGGTGGCGATTATGGCAAACCCCCCCAAGAATAGAGTAGAGTTTTAAATAAATATTACCAATTTATAAGTTTCATGAATAGTTATTTGTTTAAAGGCTGATTTTTTCAAAGCCAGATAATTTTATCCAAGGAATAATTTTATCAGATGATTGAAAAATCAACCCTAAACCTAGGCCTAATCATAACATAACAAGTCTGATTACTATTACCTAGAGAACCTGAAAAATGTCCTCTCTAGCAAACGTCGTAGGTAATTTCAGGTTTGAAGGAAGCGTGGGTCAGCGTTGTGCCCAAAATAATAACGTTACGGTTCACTTAAAATAATTGGCTGGTCTTAATGGAAGCTTTACGTTTAATAAGACTACTGTAAAAGGTTGCCTGGCTAAGAAAATACGAAAAACCTTGACTTTATGAATCTTAATATATGGCATGCTTGTGGACCATAGTTTTAGTTCAAGACTACTGTAAACTCTTCCCCCTTACTAATAAACGCAACGCTTTGTCTTCTTCTTTTGAAAGTCAAATTACTGACGACTGAAAGAGAGAAATCGGTGTGTAACTATTCATCTGATATAATACATTTATTAGTAAGGGCGTTTATAAATAAAAGATGTTAAAAAAAAAAGTTGAAAATCAATATTAAATAAGGAGTCCATAAAGCGGTAGGAAATGTTACAACACATTTTCAGTAGAAGACTAAACATATAAAGCCATGGGAAGAAGCCTTTGGCCTAGATCACTACTTTATGTATAAAGCAAACTAACTACCATAACCAATTCTGCATAAGGAAGCTTAGCAGACTCTGAGCCGGTTTAAAATGAATTCTACAGTATTTACTCCCATTTTATTCAATTATATAATATACTAAACATTTAGATTTGTTGAAAAAATGCACCCTCTACAGGGTGGTTATGGTAAATTTCAGAACTTTCCGCGAAGGAAATGCCAAGTATGACGTAAACCAATAAATAAGTACTTATTAAAACTACACATTTTACATGATATTATTTTTCAAAAAAAATGTTTGTAATCTCTGGAACGGGAGAAGTGGGCCATATGTTTCTCTTACCCCGGCCATCACTGTTTCTCGTACCCCAATCAGTGCTTTTTGGGCTTAGAATTTCTACCACTTTATAATTCAATTACTTGCACGTTTTAGCTAGAAATAACTATTAGAACATAAAATCTATAGTTTTAATACATTACTTACATATAAAAATCTTCATAAAACACTATTAAACTGCTTGACACCAGCGAAAAGATTAAGCACGTTCTACTCGTGTTTTGAAGTTTCAAAGATGTCAGTTTTTTTTTTATATAACCTTGTAGAATGATCATAGCGACAACTGTGCTAGAACATTGAAAGCTCTTCGTTGATCCTGTTTTATCGAACGATCACTATTAGAGCTGAACTGTTTAGTTTATTGTATATTATTATTACTATCCATTTATTTGAGGCATCAAGGCCCATATAAAACACATACAATACAATATGAATATAACTTAAAAATACTATAAATACATACAACATTAGAATTACACTAAAAATTAACAAGTTAAAGCACACGATGTGTCTGCGTTGTGTTTCGCTGACTGGTGTATAAGGTTGGGTGTTTCACTTACCCCATCTGACCTTATGGCCTATATTTCTCATTATTGATCAAATAAAAGTATAAATATTGATTCCTATAATTTTACCGTATTTTATTTGTTCAGCTATGTTTGATTACCTTATCGATAAACCTCTTCGGAGCAGGGTTCCACCCGCACACGTGATAGCTCTCTATGCACATAGCCCCCCATTGCACCACACTCGCCACAAATTGAGTTACAAAACGATTCTTTGCTGGACCGGGCGAGTGCCTCTCAAACTTGCACAAAGGAACCATTTTATTGTTGGACGCAACAGACCAGGGCTTACATTTTTATACAAGGACCTCCTTTTTCTTCTTTATAGAAGGAGTGCTTGACGTCGTGTAGAAGTTCATAGTAGTTACTTTTTGGATATTGTGTGGTGTTGTACAATTAAAGTCATCATCGACGGTTGGATATCATACCGAGGCTGCCGAATACTTAATCAATGAATTCATCTATTCACAGGCATCCTCCAACAGCAAAATTGGCCACAAAACTACGAGTTTCAGTCTCACTGTCAAGGGAAGACATTGTGATTCAAAGACATCAAGCTATCATATAGTTGCGATATATTAAAGATTCACTGTTGGCCACGACTTCATCTGCGTGTACTTTATATTTCATAATTTTTTTTTACAAATATGTAGGACGAAAGTTAGCTAATGTCCTATTCCAGGTCCTAGGCTATCTCTCAAATTTCATAACGATGGGTTCAGTGGTTTAGGCGTGAAAAGGGAACACACAGACAGGCAGACAGGCTTACTTTCATATTTATAATATGGATTGTTTTTGAAAAGTTGATATGCTTACTTTCATATTTATAATGAGATTTGTTTTGAATAGTTAAGGCGATTTTAGGGGTTTTTGACACAAACTTTAGGGATAAATATTTTTGAAAGTATTATTCTCAATATTAACAATTTTGATCATTTCTATAAGCGATTTTATTTTTATTAATACCTAATTATCTTACAATTTTACTCTAAAATATACATATTATATAGTATATACAAGTATATAAAAAAAAGAAGGGAAAAGAAAAAGAGAGGAGCTCATTGGGCATAAAAAAATTCGTCCGCATCGCCCAAAAGGCTGGCAGCATTACCACGTTGGATGGCAATGCTTATTCTTTGGGCTAAAAATAGGCCAGCTCTCTGGTCACGTGATGAGTCAACCAACCGCTTGGCGATGTCCCGATATATTTGATGAGCACTCGGACCCCAAGGCCCTAATGTTTCAACCCCAAACGGCTCAAACATATAGCTCCCAATAAGGTTGTTATATTTGCGCCGTTTGAGGTTTTCTGCTCCTGCAGCAGCCGCCCCAGCACAGCCCACCGTACTAGGAAGATGGGATGGCGCGAGGGTGTCGACACAGGTAGCATCCCACACCAAAGGCCTACCCAACTTTTGAATAGTTGATTTGACCGGTTTCTGAAGCGAGCTTAGATACTTTCAAAAATAAATCCTAAACTGTTACTTTTCAACTGCAGTAATATGACTAGAGAAGTTCAAAATCCGCACGATCCTCGCAAATCTCATGGCTTTAATTTAATATGCAGTTCTTTCACTTCATAATTCTAAGGAAACTTTGAGCATCGTAGTTGAGCAGTGAAAGCTGGTGACGTCAGCTCATGTTCGTTACGGTGGTTCATTACGACTCACCCTCAAGGGCACCGGCAGGACTCTTCAACTGTCTTGTTGCAATACTAATGACGTAAAAAATCAAGTAAACGCTTTTCTATTGGGGAGAAGTTGATCGACAGCATTGTTTTGTAACTGAGGAGCGACGATATTTTGTTGTTGTTTTTTTAATTCTTGTAATTTTCTACCAGCGTTTGTTTGAAAAGTTTTATTGACAGTTGTATCGATGATATCATCGATACAAGTTTAATATTGTCACAACAATTATGTGGTACATCATCATCATCATCTGCCTAGCCTTTTCCCAACTATGTTGGGGTCGGCTTCCAGTCTAACCGGATGCAGCTGAATACCAGTATTTTACATGGAGCGACTGCCTATCTGACCTCCACGACCCAGTTACTGGGTAATACGATACCCCTTGGTAAGACTGGTTCTCAGACTTTCGGGCTTCTGACGACCCGTAACGACTGTCAAAGATCCACGAATGACAGCAATTATGTGGTACATCTTAAACGGAATTCACCCAATGCAATTTAAAAGAAAAAAAAAATGGTTGCCTGTAAAGTCGGTTTTACGGGCGAAGATTTTACGTGACAACGTCTTTTTCTCGGTAGAATATTTATTGATATGAATATAATTAAATTGCACAATAGGAACAAGGAATTGAATGAAAAACAGACCGATCATAGTTGAGTGGGAGAGAGACGCAAGGCATTCGGCGGGCCTCTCTCTCGTTCGGTGACTCATCGTAACGTTACCGAGCGTTACACTTTTTCATAAGTGACTCCCAGCCGCAACCTAATTTAAGACGTTGTCACGTCAAAAAAAAAAACCAAAGCCATCGCTAAATCTGTCCACACACTCCTTATGAAACCCATCTTCTAAATTGAACAACTTTTTAACACACATGAGCTACTTCATAGCCGCTCCATTTTTGACTTCTTAGCAAAGTGAGTTTGGAGACAATTTTCCCAGAGTTTTCTTTCAAAGTTTCATTATACCACGGGCGAAAATGAAGGTACGAATCGAACGGAGTTGGAAACAAAACCGATATATCTTCGAAGTTGAGTGGAACGCTTTCGGGGACTCCAGGGTTCGATTGTAGACTTTGGTAGTTTCAACTTTAAACTGCTTCAGAACCTGTTTATTTTGTGGCAGATCTGATAGTTTGATTTGTGAACTGGTGAGCTTCATACGTTCTACTTGGACTTTTATATGTTTTTGAAAACTAGATCTCCTTAGACAAGTTGTGATTTGTTCGAGTGTTGTGTAATGTAGTATCTTGTGGTGTTCCAACTTACTTGTGGGTAGAACATTAGCGGTGCAACATTACTGTGACCTATTTGATGTATAGTAAAGTCTTGCCAGATATGCAGATAACTCATGAATACAACATAGACCCTCTGTAGGTAACCTTCCAATGCATTACAAACTGTAAAAACATTCTAAAAAGACACTTTAAAAAACAAAAGATAAAAGCCCCGAACAAGCGAGAAAGCGTAGAAAAAACACTCGATATTCTGGAAATCCTTACTGGGCCGTAATCTTTTAAACCTTGGTGCCCAAAATGTAGCAAATGTACCAAAGTGGACCTTCCAAGCTCTCTCCATAAAAATTCTACTACTTTGAATAATTTTGTTAGTTCTGCAGTCCATCATGGTACGCCTATGTAAATGGGGGTAGATTGAGTTTGAAAGTGTATGTAGCGGATGCCCCTCGAAACAAAATGCTCCTTTTTTGGGCAGGAAACCGTTGATTTATGGAAACCGGCGGTATTATTAAAGTTTATACGTGTATCAAGTTTTGTGTACATTTTGCATGTGTTGATATGTGTGAAGATAATTTATTCTTACGGATTTTTTTAACGAAAACTTCTCTGTTGTATACTAAAATGATAGGTCGTCGTCGCACCAGCTTTAAATTATATGATTTTTTAAGTAAACAATTTTTTTTCCGATTGAATGAGTTGCTTAAAAAATAATGTTATTCGACATATCAAAAATACGATTTGGCAATTTTTGATATGACGAATTAAATTATTTTTTATGACGAAAAAATTCCAGTAGACACCTCCTCACACCCTCCACACAGAAGCACAGTGAATACATAAAACAACGTTTCCATCCAATTATCCACTATCTTTACAAGCCCCGTCTAAGTCAGGCGCCTGCTTTTCTTGTTAATAAAATGCCGATTCGGGAAAATTATCGAAAAACTGTCAGTTTCACGGGCCCCTCCCAGCTCAGCAGGGGTTTCCCTTCTAAGCGTCTAGCGTCCAACTCATTAAAGATACTTAGACAATTGCGAGAGACATTAATTTGTCCGTGTTTGCTAAAATTCGGAAGGTATTTTTTTGTTTTATTACTTTTTCTCTTGCTTTTGTAGACCGTACAAAATTGTTGGCAGACTTATTTGTTTTGTTAAGGCAGACTTATTCATTAGGGAGCTTTCGAATATTGTTGAAAATTTTTCATAGTCATAATTTAGGTAGGAAGTAAATTAGGCTGTTTTCAGCAAAGACCATACTCTAGCGATGGATTCACTTTAGTTCAGGTGTAAGAAACAGTTAAAACACTTACCAAACCAAACAAAACACAACACCCGAAAACCCAGGAAAAGTCTAAAACGATGCCTAAAGGGAAAATGGGTAGGTATTCTTTTCCAAGTTTTTAAAAATCATAATCATTATCAGCCTGTAATTTTTCCACTGCTGGGACACAGGCCTCCTCTCGGTGAGAGGGAGTGGGCCGTAATCCAATACGCGAACCAAGTGCGGGTTCGTAGATGTCACATGTCTTTGAATTTTTGGTTCCAGCACATGCCAGTTTCATCACAATATTTTCCTTCACCGCTTTGAGAGCAGTGGTGATGAAATATTTTATAGAAAGTAAAGTGCCTCTTTGGGTTCGAACCTACTACATACAACTCGTAAGTCACAGTGGTGGCTCCACTGCTCCACTTTAAAAAATAAAAACTGTGGTATATTAATGTTGAGGGTAACCTCACAATAATGTTTTGTTGATACACCGTACGGATAAAATCAATCAGTCATTATCTAGCAAGATCGTGTTTTACTTCATGGTGACAGCGATAAATACGAATTACGCTTTCGGAAGTAATAATTAGCCGAAATCAAAGTTGTGTTAGTGTGTTTTGGTGACAGACAGTACGTATTATTATGGCACACGCAACCAAGCTGACGCGTGGCGAAAGCGGCTCAAACAATTTAAGGTTTTTCTTAAGGCTTCAGGAGTGTATAAAGAAGACAAGGATGTACAAGCCAGTTTGCTTATTAACTTAATAGGCGCTGATGGATATGACGTATATTCTACTTTCAAAATAAAGGTGGTGGAAGGAAAAGATGATGATATCGATTAAAACTTCAGTACAAAAAGTAATACAACGTAGGCGAGATTCGGGACTGCAGCGGCGTACGGCGGCGCGAAATGCGCGGGGCCGAGCTCGCGGTGCGCCTGCGACGACACGCCTCGACACGGCGCGGGCGGCGGGCACGCGCAACCACATGGTTCAGCAGTCGGGAGTACCGCGGCATCGTCGGGTCGCGGATTCGATTCAGTTTCAAATCGTGGAACGCATTCAAAGTGTTGTAGTAATTGTGGTGGCGTTCACGATGATAATGCACAATGTCCAGCGCGATTTGCAAAGTGTTTCTTGTGCTACAATAAAGGTCATTTAAAAAATAAGTGTATGGCTAGAGATAATAAGCGTGTACATGAAATATAGGAGAGGAGTGATGGTGACGACAAGTTATACTATGTGTCAACCTTGGACAAAACTTCACAACATAAAGACAGTAAGTGGTTTGAGCGATTAATTTTGGTCGACAATGGAAAGCGAATTGTTTAAACTAGATACTGATAATTCTAGCTAGGTTCGGATCTGAATGTATTTATCGAGTCCGCGTATCACTGGTCAGTTTCCCTCAGCATTATTTATTTATAATAAATTAGGATACTCAGTAGATGACATTAAACCATGTTGCTTATGAGCACATAAACTTTTTGTGGAAATTATATTCCAATACTAGGTTCATGTCAGATGTTGTGGTCATATAAACATAAAAAAATATTTAATAGATTTTGTCATATCAAGTGATCGTTGCCAAAGTGTATTGGGAAAAAATACCAGTGAAGAATTAGGATTGGTCAAGAGGGTAGTAGTACAGTCAAAGTAGATAAATATAATGATTTATTTCATAGAATTGGCAAATTACCAGGTAAATACAGAATAATTTTAGAAAATACCCTTAGGGATTCGGGATAAATTAAAGGCGGAACTCGATAGTATGGAGCACATGAAGATAATTCGTAAAGTATCTCATCCGACAGCTTGGGTGAATGCTAAAAATAAATAAATAAGGAAAAGCATTCCTTGGTACACATACTTCCTAACAACTCTATCTACATAGGCTTCTTAATGAACGCGGGTCAAAGTAAGCACGTTCAGCCTCCGAAAATCTCAAGCACTACTCCAGTGGCTTAGACACGTCGATAGACGTACAGTTAATTAGACGGTCTGTCCATGACTTGTGAGACCTTATCGAGGACCCTACAAGTCTAGACGTATGTACTTAACATTGTATGGGGCTAATTAGGTGCTTGCACATATTTTTATCTCGTGGGAGGTTGACATATTCAGTGCAGATCTTGGCGGTTACTTTCAGTCACTGCAATGCAATAGATTTGTATCTACAACGCAACATGCGAACAACGCGTCATACTGACGTCACGCAAATTCTGCATCGCGCAAGCAGAGTTTACCGCGCAACTAGCATATATACAACGTCCCGACATGAATCATCGGGCAGTTGCCCGCCAGACACAACACCCATCTGGTCGGAGGATCCTCCCTTTTCTATAGAGTATGAATGAACTTTACACCCTGTTCCTCATACATACATAGATTGATTAAACATAACATTACTTCACGCCAGTAGTTCCCAAAGGGTTAGGCATGGGTGGACTATCTAAAGCAGTCCTATATGTGATAGGGGCGAGCTTATTGACATGAACCGCACAGGTTCCAGACCGAGCTGCTACTGAGAAATTCCTAATGGAAAGATTGCACTTTGCCCCACCTGGAAATCAAACCCAGAACCTCAATGCTCAGCAGTAGCGATTGTGACCACTATACCAATGAGGAAGGCTTTATTACATTTACACATCAAGCTACCCACGACTGTCAAATTTTCCCAATCAACTTTAAACCTTATGATTTAGCGATAAAGTTGAAAATCTATTAAAGAAATTTGACAGCTTGATGTGCAGCTGGCGTCTGTACATTTACATATGTAAATACCTGGCCGTTTGTGATGTTTATATGTTTTTAAATAAAAAATTATTGCATGAATTAAAATTACTCATGGACTCATTGGTATTTAAAGAATACATAATCAGTCTATATAATGTTCCCACTGCTGGGACACAAGCCTCCTCTCGGTGAGAGGGAGTGGGCCGTAATCCACCGCGCGGGCCCATTGCGGGTTGGCAGATGTCACATGTCTTAAAATTTTTGGTTCTAGGACATGCCGGTTTCCTCACGATGTTTTCCTTCACCGTTTTGAGAGCAGTAGTGATGAAATAATTTACACAAAGTAAAGCGCCTGGATTCGAACCTACGAGCTACAACTCGTAAGTCGCGGCCGTTGCCACATGGCCACCAATGCTCCATTTAAAGAATAACTTCGTAATAATAATCGATCTTTTTGTTATTTTCGCACATAAAGTACGAAACTTTTACATTTCAATGCGCCTAAAGGAAAAATAATTCGGAACATAAAACTTTTCGTTTGCTAACTTGACTGAATTTACTAACGAGATCACTAATTATCGATTTAACTGAAGCCGGTAGATACTTTTAAAAGATTACTGTTAAATAACTTTGCGTTAAGTAATTAAGACCTGTTCAGGATATTTTGAGAATTCGTTTCCTGTGTAATAGACTAATGCTTTAATTAAATTGCGTTGTTCTGTAGAATTATCTCGGATCAAAAGTAATTGGAAGAGGTTATGTATAAAGGTATAATTTAAAGGGCCAAATGTATTGTTCGGTTTTAGGTATAGAAAGATAAGGCTCGTAGGTTATCTGTGAGAAAATTCAGAAAAGGATAAAACAATAAACTTACTCAGCGAATAAAACTTATTCAGCGAATAAAACTTACTTAGCGAATAAAAGAATATTTTGAATTGTTACATGATTTTTTGATATAAATGTTCCCACCGCTGGGACACAGGCCTCCTCTCTTCGAGAGGTAGTGGGCTGTAATCTTCCACGCAGGCCCAGTGCGTGCTGGTAGATGTACCAACATGCTGCATTAACTTCGCTGCATTGCAGCATGAATCAAAAATTCGAAGACGAATTTTTGATTCATGCAATGCAGCGACATTAATTTTGTTAAGTATTTTTTTAAATATTTTTTTTTAAATATTTTAATAAATCTGAATACTTATTTGTTTTTGATTATGCCATATTTATTTCCTTTAACAGACCATCCTTTCATGCTTATTTTCTGTACAAAATATTGTCGATGCTTCACATCCGCAGGCGTCTCGCGAACGCTCATTTTTTTAGTTTTGCATTACTACTTAACATAAAGGCATTTCTTTTCTTAAGTCTGAAATAAAAAAAATGTATAAATGTGATCCAGAGCAGAATCCTCTATCCTCAATTCTACCAACCTAATTCCAGGCAACAAACGTTTTATCCTATATTTTTCTTGTACTCACGCATGAAAAAACATGAAACTAAAGTCAGTAGATCAAACCGACGGGAATGCAGCAAAATGGAGGCAAACGAACGCCAAACGTAACGCACGTACCCTACTAACAAGTAGAAGCTCAAACATGCGCACCAACCGGGCTAATTTTGGTTCATAGAGTATTAAAATAAAAGCAGACAGGCAATTTTGGATTTTTGTACCTAAATATTCGAGATCATTACCTATTATTTTGGTCCATAAGGGGCTTACAGGACCTAAACACAAAAAACGCAAGTTTTAGAAACAATAAAAGTATATGATCGACTACAGTAAACAAAATCAGAAAAATATATGATATTTTTAAGGATATATGCTAGGTAGGTAGTGTGTTGAAAACATAATACAACTAATTTTAAAACTTTCTTCTGTAAAGTCTGATTGACTTTGATAAATATGTATTATTCATTTATATAAAAATCACTTTCAGCTTTTGTTGAATCTTTCAATATCCCCGGCAAATTTTTAATTTTTTTTCCCCTAAAATCCTTATTCGGACTAGAACATTTTAAAACAAAAAAATGCCGAATCGATCGTGCCGTTCTCAAGTGATGTAGTCAAGTGATTACGAATCGCGTTGTTCCTTGTTTATTTATATAGATATTCTGTTTTGATCACTAATACCCATGCTCTGCTAAATTTAATTGAGTAACCGTTCTAAAACAGATTTTCGTGCACCTGATTTTGACAGTCAATATCAATGTCGGCTTTACTAGGATATTAAATCGAAACTGCAATGTTGTCGTTCAAAGTACTCCAAGAGCTCTACCAGCAATAGGCACAAATCTCCATCACTGTCAAACACATCTGCATATATCCCGCTAATCTATGCCCAATATACATCGTAATTTCTTACCTGCGTCTCATTAATTGTGGGCACGTAGGTACCACGTGACCGCTTGTGTGGTGAACTGGGGGTCGCGATGTGTTCTGTCCAGAGTCGGGTAATGGCTGACTGCCTGATGGTTCCTTGATTTAGTGGTTTGCTCTTGCTTAAAACGTGGCTTCAGGTAGAAGTGCTAAGGAGATGTTTTGGTTCTTTATGGTGGATCAAGATCTTTTTTAACCTGCTTAATATTTTTTTAGATATATGTCCTGTCCATCATAGATATGTCACACACACAGACGTTATTATGTTCACTCAGATCTGTCTGTAATACTTCCTTTTGGAATGAATACTAACAGATCTATATTCATGTAGACAGATCTGTAGCTTTTGCTACCGCAGCTTACCACAGTAGACCTTTACGTAATTGCTACCTACTTTAGTAAACAGGACTTTTACGAGACGACGCTATGATGTGATTCAAAACACTGTGGCTTACTCATTCACCCAATAACCTGACGTCATAACATGCACCGAAACTCACGTGACAATTTAAAAGCTACTCTACAGGTTTCCGCAATAGAACTTTTTGACATTAATATCTACTTACTCTTGTAAATAGCTGGACTGTTACGAGACGAGGCTACGATATGATTCAAAACACGGTGGTTTATTCATTCACGCAATATGCTGACGTCATAACTTGTACAATAGCCTACAAAAATTCACGTGAAGATTTGGCGGGCTGAATTTAAAACCCAAACACCTAGAGGCACCTAGAACCCTATATACAATACATATCAAACGGTGCTGGTTTTAACTGGGTGCGGGTGCGCGGCCGAGCGAATTTTGTTTGAGACCTCATAAATCTGTCACATGTCAAAGTAAGCCTCGTATCGAACGGGCCAGCCCTCCGGTAAATTATGAACTAACCGCCTTTTGCTTTGGTCGTCGCAGGACGTTGCACGTACTTTTAAAGCATGGTGTAGAGAATACTTAAAAATGTTGGGGATTGTGTTCTACGCGCCTTTGTTGTGGAACACAACTGATTAAAAGCTCGAGTATGATGGTCATACTGTATTTATATTACCATAATGTATAATCAGCCTATAATGCTCCCACTGATGGGACACAGGCCTCCTCTCTGTGAGAGGGATTGGGCGGTCATTCGCCACGCAGGACCAGTACGGGTTGGTAGATTTTACATGTCTTCGAGTGTTTGGTTTCCTCACGATGTTTTCCTTCACTGTTTTGAGGGCAGTGCTAATTAAATAATTTAGACAAAGTAAAGTATGTTTGGGTTCGACCCACTACACCTAAATCGCGGCGTTTACCACAAGGCTAACACTGCTCTTCCTCCGAATTTGTATTGCCTTTTGTTTATTAGGACATTGGCATAAAGAATATTATGGCTCGATTCAGATAATTGAGAAAACCACCAAACTACCCACCACTACAAATTCATTGACCTTTCCAAAGTAGTTTTCCATGAATAAAAACGGGGAAAAAAGTCGGTTTAGAAAAAGCATTCATTCAATATATATTTTTAGTACCGATACCTCATTGCCCATTTAATTTATACATATTTCAAACCTTCTGCTTCTGTACCAATCATAATTTTAGTGAGCTCCTTTTATACTACACATCCTATAGGTAATAATATATCCTACGAACGAGGAAAAACCTGCAAAAATACATAAGACGGTGAAACGATAAAACGTTTTATTGCTTACTTAAAATTCGCCAAAAATCAACAATTCAATTCTATGCGAGTCATAAAGTGGAAAGATGGATTTCGAATTGAATGTCGTACCACGGGCTCTCGATTCTTACCACGGTTATATTCTTGCATTATTCTTGATCGATTTTATTTTCAGCGAGCTAGGACACCATATCTTTCCTATAACAGTTATTAATTTATTTAACTGCTTCGTTGGTCTAGTGTGCGTGTTGCCAGTGATGACATATGGCACTGAGACGTGGTCGCTCACAATGGGCCTTATTAGAAGGCTAAAAGTCACCTAAAGGGCAATGGAGACGGCTATGCTTGGAGTTTCCCTGCGTGATCGAATCAGAAATGAGGAGATCCGCAGGAGAACCAAAGTAACCGACATAGCCCGAAGATTTGCCAAACTTAAGTGGCAGTGGGCAGTGCACATTGCTTGCAGAACAGGTGGCTGATGAGGCCGAAAGGTTCAGGAGTGGCGACCACGTACCAGAAAAAGGCCGCGAAAGCGAAAGCGTTGGAAGGCCTCCCACAAGGTGGACTGATGACCTTGTGAAGGCCACAGGAACCTGTGTGATGTGGGAAGCACAGAACCGGTCGAACTGAAGGTACTTGGGGGAGGCCTATGTCCAGCAGCGGACGTCTTTCGGCTGAAATGAAGGTCTAGTGTTCGCCAGCTCTTCTGCTGAGCATGAGGTCCTGGGTTTGATACCCAGGTCGGGGAAAGTGTTATTGGGGTTTTACTACCAGGAATGTCTCAGTAGCAGGCCGGAGTCTGGACTTATGCGCGGTTGATGGCAAATAGGCTCGCCCCCTATTACTTGGGACTTAAACGTAACTGGCCAAATGTCAGGGATTACTGGCGAGTTGATGTTTGGATATGTAATTTACTTATACTTTATGCAACAAGAAGGTCTTATAGACGGCCTTTATGCCTTACACATTCTCTACCAGTCAACCAAGGGTGGTGGAGAGATAACATGGCAGGTGCATTGGTTGTCATGACAAGGTGGTGTCCAGTTGCACCATAAAATAAGGTTCCAGATTATGTACTGCGGGAATCTACCATGAGGGATAGTTCTACCTTTCATGACAATAAAATACTAGTAGCACAATTCTATTATCCATAAACAGGTAGGAGTATAAGCAATAAGAGTTTTTCGAATCTGTTTGTTTATCAGTATGCTTCTCTTAAATTACCACGTCGCCACATCATTAGGTCATCTACTCTCTAAGTCCGTCAACGAAGATACTAGCCTGTCCGGAAGTAATTCGAAACTTTGGAATGAACCCTACATTCATTATGATCTTTCTATTCATTATCTTTTATCTTTCCATTCATTATCATTCCCATTCATTATCTTTTTTGGACGCGCAATAATACATCGGGGGTAGGGACAACTGTCAAATCGTGGTGTCATTCATTGTTAGTTCGGGCCCCAAATTAATCTTATATCCGTAGGTGATTCGGAGTAGGAAACGGTAATATATTTGGCCGATACTAAGGAATTTGTGCTTAGGGAGGAGATCTCTACCTAGATCGCATCTGCGCGAAGCACTCACAGGTCCATAATAGAATCCCTCCGTTACTAAATATAACTTCTAGCGACAACTCCATTCGAGTCATCTCCAGCCAATGGTAGGATCTTTATACAAACACTCGTAAAATACTGCCGATATTATCCGCGCAATAGGTTTAATGTCTTATGACGTAGACGGAGAGACAGAGCGAGACGGCAAGTGTGTACTGTTCAAATAGTCACGATTACTTCGCGCAATGGAAGATCGGCTCCTCAGGGAATGAGACGCCTTGAAGAATGCTCGTCTTTATTTTACAGTGGAGAGTTCTTCTTCTATTTTAATTTAGTAAGATTGGCTTGTGACGGCGGTTATTAGAATGGCTTTGTTTTTTCTTTCGTTTTGTGGACTTGAAGTTGCATGAAGGAACTTACTTTTCTATGAGGGGTAATCTTGGTAAATATATTAAACAAATGAAATTGTGTTATATTGAAACAAGTTCTGGACAAGTAATTCAAAAGCGGCCCGTCTCCTTAGAAGATTTTTTGAACCGGCCTTTTAATAAACAAAACGCATGCAGCACCATGATTTTTGCTGCTGAATATCAGCCAGGCATATCGCATTTCAAGCCTTTTTATATATTTAAAAAACAACAACACGCCTGCAATCCCCGAAATGTTAGGCAGTGGTGTACCTTCTGCAAGTAGACCCACATTTCGCCAGTTATGATTAAGTCCCATGTGATAGGGGCAAGTGTATAATTGCCATCAACCGTGCACAAATTAAAGTAATTTATGCTTAATTTTAAAATTTTCAGTAGAGTCACTTGTCGATAATCTCAAGAGCCGGCCGAGTTTCAGGATTCTTCATATGTAACGGTCCTCCGTCTGGCTTTCAATCGAATACTTCTACTTTGTTTTTGAGCTGATCTTGCTATTTTTCTCTGAATTTAGATAGGTAAATCATATGGCAGTGTTGAATTTGTGTACCATCATGATATCGGGTAAAAGTGGTAGCGGTTTTTTTCAGCCCTTTTTCATTAGTAACATCAATAATTACTTTGTTAATTATGTACCTTCTGACAAAGTTCATAGAACTAAAATAAAATGTGTCACTGACTCACAGAGGCCCTCTGCGAGTAGGCTTACTAGTGTAAAGTTTGTATCAATAACAGGTTTTCTATCTATAAATATACACCACGAAGAATTAAAGAACCTCACCTCTCAACAAATCAATTGCCACCCACCTCTACAGAATTCAACATAAATCAATATATAAAAATATTGGTAGCTAGAGAAAGTCTTAGTAATAATTGGAGCACATCTACTGCAGGTGGTCCAATCACCCTCATTGGTCCCGGAATCAATTAGAGTCGGTACTCGTCGTGGCCGAGACAATGCCGCGCCTGCGACGTGCTGACACCGATAGCAGAGAAATCGCACGAGGATATTGTAAAGAAGGATTTTTTTATTTACAGAATATTCTTCATAAAAAAATACTCCCGGAGACTAAGACTTAGGTGTTTTTTGTATTGTGTATCTGCTGGTCCTTTTTCAGATCATTTCTTTTTTAATTCGAAAGGTTTACTTGTTAGATGTCACGAACAGAAGTGTATCAATGATACCTGGGTATTGTAGCTATAAACGGAGTTTTATTTTGAAAAATTCTACACTACAACCATAGACTGACGTAATAGGTATTAATTATTAGAGAACCATTTTATTTTGCATGTGTTTTAGAATACTAAGTTGTAAAATCATACCACCATTTTATCTAAAGTTTAACTGAGATTAGTAGGTGAAGTTTGAAGTTAGTTTTTATATGTCTTGTCTTCTTTTTGCGGTAAATTTAGAAATTCTTAACTTGATATTGTAGATATCTTACATACCAACCAATATTATGCCTTTTTTATAGCGTAGAGATACCTTGAAGATAAAAGGAAGAATATAATATCAATAGTGTTACTCTTAAATCTTACTAAAGTTTATCTGAAAAGTAGTTTGAAGTCTTTCTTAAATGATTCTGTAAACCTGTGCCCACATTTGCATAACTCTCTCTAGGTGGATAGCCTAAAGATATCTTGAGGGTCGATATAGTTTTAACCAAGACAATGTCTAAGAATTTAGTTATTGTCTCGAAGACATAATCTTCAATAACTTGTAGCGGTATCTACAAACGCCATATGCGAACTACGCGTCATACTGACGTCACACAAAATCCTGCATCTCGCAAGAAGAGTTTACCGCGCAACTAGCATGTATGTATACAACGGCCCGACATGACTCACCAGGGCAGTTGCCCGCCAGACACGACACCCGTCTGGTCGGAGGATCCTCCTTTTTCTATAGAGTATGAGTGAACTTTACACCCTGTTCCTCATACCTCTATAACCTTTTTATGACATGGCAGTGCTACTTGGGTATGCACCTACCGTATCTACTCAATAAATCAACTGCTCGTCTTGGATTTTTATTTTGACCTCACTATCGGCTTCAGTAACCTCGGAAACCATGAAAACGACACCCAAGGCGAAAAATTAAAAAAACATTGCAGCCGCCATCCTGGATTTTCTTTTTTACCTCGTTATCGGCTTCAGCACCCTCGAAAACCATGTAAACTATCTCTCTCTCTCTCTGTCTCTTCCTATTACATTAATGAAAAGTCGCATGGAGGGGACATAACGCTTTTTCTAAACGTGACGATTTCTCCCATTTTACTCCTACCGCAAGCTCCGTAAAAGAACTTCGTTTCAATAACACCCCGATTAAGTATATGACGCATTTTCTCAACGCCATCTATAGAACAAAGTGGTTAACTTGAAACTGGCTCTGCATTAATCAACTTTCTTAAATCAATCATTATCATTTCATTCTCTATGGCTCAGAACACCACATCAATTATTATTATCTTACATTATCCTTACTTTTTATATGAAATTCTTTTAGCGCCACGAATCAACCATCAATGGAAATCGATTTTCATAACATTACAATCATTCGTCATAAAGTGAAGCCTTTATGACGTGATTATTCACATAATAATGTTATTTATATCACAATGTTTCGTTAGTACTATATCGCGCCAATAGATGTCGTTACGTGTTTCCACATTACGTAATGAAAAGTTCTTCTAGAATAGTTTAAATTGATTATATCTTTTGATAGAGAAGCTATTGCGATGTAGCAAAACTAATCGTTACTCCGAGTTCTACACTATATTGGAATATATAATTAAACCATATTGGCAAAAGGTCCAAACATTGATGAAATTGCGGCTGTTGGTTATCCTATAACACCCCAATTTTTTTTTGGAAATATTTTCTATGTACAGAAACGCCTCGTCTCCAGATTTATTATATTTGTATAGATATTCATAAAAAAATTGTGTAGATTTTTTCTTATAAGCACCCCAAAATTCATATTCACATAAACATTTGTTCTGCAACCACTACCTAAAGGTGTACATAGACAGAAACGTCCCAACTTGCCGAGTCAGGTCGTGACGACATCGACGCAATGAGTCGCAGGTGCACACCAGCCGTAATATGTGCTACTGTATGTTGAATGAAGCGTCAGTGTGCACCGCGCTTTACTTGTAAATGAAAACTGCCGTTTGACATATTGCAAATTTTCGCCCGTGTTTCGGGAGCATATTGAAATCGTGGATTTTGTAAAATAAAATGAAATTAATTTTCTTGTATCGGAAAATATGTTGGAAATATACAATGCATGCATCAGCTGCATTCTGTCTTCTTTGATACGCTAAATTGGTTGAATGTTTGTTCAACAACAACAATAAATAAATAATACTAAAAACGTCTGACTAGTATATAAAAGTTTTTCGGACAAGAAATATTTATGTAAACGTCATGTTAAAGTTAGGCACATTGAATGTCAAAGGCACTCTCTCTACCCACTATTGTAATGAAAAGATAACCTATCATTACTACCTTCAAGATTTCAATGAACCGCATCGTTACTGATTGGCTTAATTACCACGTTAAACGTAAACCACTGCCTGTAACTAAACAGCTAATCAAATCATATCGCGACTCGATAACAACTGTTACAAGTCACTGCTCACACCAACGGCTCCCGATAAGTAGTAGCATTTAAATCAGGTATATATCAACGCTAAACTGCAGATAATTTCATCACTAAGCCCGCATTTCACACTCGAGTCGGCAATTAGCCGTGATCTGTCTGATTAACATGCGTTGTTGGAGCGAGCGGGCGGTACGTGGAGCCTCTGTGAGAGCGGGTAGCGGTTCTTTTGTGTATAGAAGAAACATAACATAAAACAAGCTACTGTATCGTCCCATTGAGATATCGCTCCTCGCTTACTTCACTATTTCAGTGACTTCATAAATTACTAATTGGCAGTCCAGCCTCTGCGAGGTCGTTTAGGTGATGTTTCACCATCTCATTTATCACTATCCGCTTCTGGCTCTTACTGAGCGCTAGAGCTAACTGTCAGTTGGACTGCCTGACTGTCAGGCCGAGGACCTTAGCACTCGTTTCAAACCGGAAAGGGATCAGCACCGTAGCAACTCGAGCCGTTCAGTATTCTTTGTATGAAACTCCCTACTGCAACGCACACTAATCGGAATCATAACGTAATCGCCTCGCCTCGGGACAAGCTCACGAACAGCTGTGCGGTGCGTTTCGACTCGTCGTCCCCGAGTTTACGTCTCTTCGTCCACCCTTGCCTCTCACTCCTCCGGCCTGCCTACTGCACCATCAACCAGCGGTCGGCGAGCTGTAAGCGCGGCTTCGCCTAGCCGTAGCCGAGTCGACGTATCACAGCTTCTGATCCTCTTTGGTTACGTGCTTACATTAGGTTGACACCTGTTTGACGGCGAGGCGGAAGGTGATACGGAGCCGATCCCTTTCCGATTTGATACGTGTGCTATGACCTTTACGGACGCTAACGACACGTGATGGTATAAACAATTAAATTTGCTATTAATAAAATAGTTGATCGTGACGTCACGCTAAAATACGGTCACAATAAGAGCGCGAAGCGGAAAACAAAGTGGATCTATATCGCTATTCGCTTCTTGATCTCACTGCAACTTCACGAGCTACTCAGGAGAGATAAACTGGTGATGCTGCCCAACCACTACAAATACGTGATCTTACAAGCAATTAGGTACATAGGGTACTTATTGCTTACGCTTGTAACGTCCTGGGCCCGTATTCACTATGACAATTTTAATGATTCCTTACTTCGGAACCACGTCAATTCATTATCTAATCACAACATCTGCTAATAACGTTTTCTCTATCACACAATCAACGAAACCGCGCGAAATTAACGCGAAGTTGGCGTAGTTTGAACTCACACCATACTTGACAACCGTACGTGGTTTGCACGTGGTAAGGTTACTCGGGGAATAATAATTACCATACAGAATAAGGCATAGTGCGAACGCATCGCTGTTCACTTCACGCTCTTACTGTGACTTCACGAGTAACGAGTTACAATCGTCGGTACGGCCGCTACCGACACATGATCTCAACAATAAACTTTTTTATAATAATATACTCGCTCGTGACGTAACGCCCGAACAGGAAGTGAAGAGTAATGTAGGTTGCGATCACTATTCGCTTCTCGCTCTAACTGCAACCTCATGAGCTACTTAACAGCGACTAACTGTCGGTCCGGCCGCTACCGACACATGATCTCAACACTAAACTTGTTTATAATAATATACTCACTCGTGACGTCATGCTAAAATATGGTCACAGTGGAAACGGGAAGTGAAGAGCAATGTAGGTTGCGATCACTATTCGCTTCTCGCTCTAACTGCAACCTCATGAGCTACTTAACAGCGACTAACTGTCGGTCCGGCCGCTACCGACACATGATCTCAACACTAAACTTGTTTATAATAATATACTCACTCGTGACGTCATGCTAAAATATGGTCACAGTGGGAACGGGAAGTGAAGAGCAATGTAGGTTGCGATCACTATTCGCTTCTCGCTCTAACTGCAACCTCATGAGCTACAGTACTTAACAGCGACTAACTGTCGGTCCGGCCGCTACCGACACATGATCCCAACACTAAACTTGTTTATAATAATATACTCGCTCGTGACATCATGCTAAAATATGGTCACAGTGGGAGCGGGAAGTGAAGAGCAATGTAGGTTGAGATCACTATTCGCTTCTCGCTCTAACTGCAACCTCATGAGCTGCTTAACAGCGACTAACTGTCGGTCCGGCCGCTACCGACACGTGATCTTTCAGGTGCTACACTGTTGATTAATACGCTGCGCCGTCAGTTAGAGTGACGTCGTCGTTTCGAGCCATTACGCTCCTAATGACGTCCGTTGCAGAGTTATGGAGGTCATTAAAATTTTGGAAGAGGTCAGCGGATTAATGTTTGGATTTGTTCTTATTGATTCGCCAAAAACATTATTTCTTCAGGAAAGTACTTAAAACGTGTTAGAAAAGTCCAAAATCAGGATTTGCTAGTTAGACTACGATTTCGTATAGTGACGTTGACATAGGTTATGGAAGACTTTTTTGAGGCTATGTCAATCTGAATAACCAGCATCAAACCAACATTTGAGTACAAAAAGCACAACACATGCATGACGTCATAAAAACAAAAACATTCGCCGGTTTCAGCTAAAACTTTCAGTATTTTTTCACCGAAACAAACATTTTCTTTACTTTTTTCGACACTCGTACCGGACTTTTAACCAAAAATAAATAGCAAAGTGGCCACAAAAAAATAAATATGGTTTCGTTTGTGTATTGAGTCAATTAATTCAGTACGTTAGGCTGTCATAAATCAAAAAAACTGAAAATGCACGCGCTACTTTTTTTTTGGTGAAAAAATAAACTCGAAATGTGCAATTTTATTCGTAAATGTTTTCCGTTTAACTCACAAATAGCGGAAATTTATGGTCCGAGAAATTGGTGGGAACTTTTTGTTGCATGGTTTTGAGTGTGTTGCGTAGTTGTTAATTATAGGAAACCATGATTAATACGCTGCTTTGAGAATCGAAATATTATTCCGAAGTTGTTAAAACTGGCCAAGTGCGATTCGGACTCGCACACGAAGGGTTCCGTACCACAAGGCAAAAACGCCGAAAAAAACACGTTTGTGGTATGAGAGCCCCCCTTAAATATTTATTTTATTCTGTTTTTAGTATTTGTTGTTATAGCGGCAACAGAAATACATCATCTGTGAGAATTTCAACTGTCTAGCTATCGCGGTTCTTAAGATACAGCCTGGTGACAGACAGACGGACGGACGGACAGACGGACGGACAGACAGCGAAGTCTTAGTAATAGGGTCCCGTTTTTACCCTTTGGGTACGTAAACTAGTCTGTTGTATGAGCAGTGAAAAAGTACATCGCCTCGCCTGGAGAAATGGTTTCTTTAATGTATCTAGTTATAAAATAAAATTGAGAAGGATCAGTACCTACCTGCACTCTTTCAAAATTATTATCAATTTCTGATCATAATAATACCTCAGCTTATACCTACTAATTTTATTCCATGTATGCGTGCAACTCATTTTCAGGAATTTCTTGTGAAAACTTTCTCTCCCTTATATCTGTTCAATTGGTAGTTTAATTAAATGTTTTGGCACCTTCTTTTGTACTCACATTGCATGAGGCTTAAGCATAATCAGCCTATAATGTTCCCACTGCTGGGACACAGGCCTCCCCTCGGTGAGAGGGAGTGGGCCATAATCCACCACATTGGTCCAGTGCGGGTTTTTGGATGTCACATATCTTCAGATTTATTGGTTCTAGGACATGCCGGCTTCCTCACGATCTTTTCCTTCACCGTTTTGAGAGCAGTGGTGATGAAATAATTCTCACAAAGTTGTAAACTGCCTGTCTGGGTTTGAACCTACAACTCGTAAGACGCAGCCGTTTCAAATGGGCAACCAATGTTCTTCTATTCTAGTACTCACAATGGCCCTCTACTAACTTCGATATTCTCTCACAAAAAAAAACTGCAAAATCAAACAAAAAATCCTTTTTATAAAGGGTCTCGATGTAACTAAGTTTAAATTTTTTACGTAAAACGTACTCGTATTGCTTTAGCGATTCCATCGTCAATTGCACCCGGGTGAGTATTCAAAGAGATCTCAGTATTCAGAGATCACGTTCGCAGCTGACTTGGGTGGCACAATTTATAAGAGCAAGCGGGTGGGAGCTATTAGCTAATTTTGTTTTTACGAATTATTCTGAAAACTGATTTTGAGGTTTCGTTCAAGTTCGTCTTCTGTTTTAATCCCTGTCTTATCCACATTATGTACGTTTACTCTTTTTGACAGGTAAGTACAATGATATTATAAGTAACTATAATGATATTACCTATAAGTAACTTATAATATCATTAGGTAAGTACAGTCAAAAGAAAATAATATCGTCACTGGAAAGGCAAAGTTACTGGAGCGCCAAAAAGAAATTTCGAGAAAAAGCCACTTCAATATTTTATTATTAAACAAAAAAAATCGTATCTTTTTTTTTAATATATCATCCGACTTTAATAAAATAACTTGATATCATGAAATTTGGCAAGAAGCAATGTCATGAAGCACAAGTAAACGAAAAATTCGAAAACCGTTAAGTAGTTGTATAAAAAAAAAAATTAAAACTATTTACATACCTACCTACAAAGTACCGAGCCCTCCGTGCGCGGGTCCGGCTCACACTTGATCGTTTTTATTTTTATTCATATGCATAGGGAGGGGCTCGTGGCTAAATAATAACAGTCGCAAAGTCAAAGTCAAAGCATTTATTTCAAATAGGCACATTAAAGGCACTTTTGAACGTCAAAAATTACGATAAATAAAATAGAATTGATTCTAGTCGATTGAAGGTCGAGCTACGCTTGCCGCGGTTGGTCTGTGGATCTTTACATACCGTGACTCCTCCGTGCCTCGGAAAGCACGTTGAGCCGTTGGTCCCGGCTGTCATTCATAGATCTTTGTCAGTCGTTATGGCGCACCTTTAAAGTAAAACCGTTACTAAACGAAATTATAAAATTTTACAGGAGAGCTAATATTAGAAAAAAGTCACTGTTTTTTGTCAATAAAATTTTAATCTGGGTGCAGGGTTCTCTAATATTGACCTCTCCTGTAAAATTTTATAATTTCGTTTAGTAACGGTTTTACTTTAAAGGTGCGATGGGTAGTCAGAAGCCTGAAAGACAACCAGTCTTACCAAGGGGTAATCGTATTACCCAGTAACTTGTAAGTCAGATTTACTTTAACGCCGTCAAGTTAAACTTTCTTTGCAATTTAAACGTACTGATAACACATAACATACAGAAATAGAAGAACGATAAAATTTATTTTAAATGTATTTACTCGTATACTGTTAGGCTGGTGATGTAAAATTACGTCAAGGACATATTTTCCGTTTTCACATGTCTAGCACAAGGACTTACGAGCTACCTAATCAGTTAATTTACTAAGTTTACCTTGTTATAAACTTAGTAAATTAACTGATCACCTTACAAAACAAACAAACTTACTTTTAAGAAATTGTTTTCTTAAAAGTAAGCTTGCCGTAATCATATACGTGGTAAACGACGTAAGAGATTAATTATCTACTTTTAATAACTACATCAAAATTACTGATGACTTTAATTGATTTAAAAAGATGGGCATCCATTATTCTGATGTGTTAAAAATAAAGTAATTAGATACTTGGAAATTAGGTAACCTATATGGGGTTATTGGTAAAACATTAACAGCGTCTTAAGAGGTTTTTCGCGATTTCATGTTTGGTCCCATAGTAAAAGTTGTTCATAGTGATGAGTACAATGATCTCTTAAGAGGTCGTTAATGTTTTACCGATAGCCCTGTATAATAACTAAACGTTTTTTTCTTAAGCTTAAAGATTCCACGAGAACACAGGATAATATGAAACACTACGCACCTACCACAAGCGTCCAGTACGAAGTTATTCGCCGTATCTCTACGTTGACGTCGTGGTGGGGCTTGCGCGCTCAGAACACTAGAAAATAACAATTATTGAGGTACAAAATTATAAACAACCCGAACATCTATGCCTATTCCAATTAAAGCAGGAATAGTTTTATTTTTGAAGCCATGCTAGTTCGGTTGCGCTTGATCCAATTTTTTTCAGACTACAAATACACACATACAAATACAAAGTAAAATATACAAATTATAATCTTTGTAGCGTTAGAATAAACTCCGAAATCTCACGCTTTAAACCACAGTCTAAGTGGATCGAAGGCAGGCGGCGACGGAAAAAAAGTTGTGTCTAGCAAAGGTAACAATGGTTAGAGGTGGTTCGTGAGCTAGACGCCGCGGGAGCGCTTTTAAAATCCTTTCTTATTTAGTTTTCTTAACTGATATCCGCCTTTAGATTTACGTATGCACGTTTCCTAATAGCAGCTGTGGGAATTAAGGCTGTTGGTTTATATCGGTGGTGGGAAATCACTAATCGAACCGCTGGCTTTTTCATGTAGGTACCAAACCGACTGTGTCTGTCGTTCCTGTGTAGGTAGTGGTCAGCTTTTGCTTTCTTCACGTACGTTTCCATAAAATGCAAACATGTTTCATGCACTGTGTGCTTGATCATCTAAATCAGGAGAGACAGGTTAATGATTTTTACTCCTAGGTATTTGGGTTTTCATACACTGAAAGAAATAAGCAGTAAATAAAAAAGAAAAACATTGATCTGAACTGCTGTAAACAGTTCCTTATGAGCCTAACATTCAATACAGAATTTTTTACTGATCCGAAAACAGTTAAAGCTTGAGGCAAAATGTTGCCGTCATGACAGTAAACTTTAACGTTTCAAGTAGCTAAAAGGTCACAAAATTAACTGTTTTATTTATTTAGTGATATCGTTCAAACCATTGAAATTTACTTACTTTACAGTAATGGTGGTTTTCCTTTTTTTCAGTAAATAGTATGTTCAATCATTAAAAGTTACTGTTTTGTCTATTACTGTTTTACAAACATTTCTTCTTACTGTTTAAAGTGAGTAGGTAAGTCTTAATGAAATCGCTTTAATGTGGTGTAGTAATACATTATTTTTTTCAGTGTAACCTACCTTATTTCCAAGAAAATTTATATTAGTTATATATGGCATTGATGTGAATGGCACAAAGATGAGCTGCCCAATAAGACTGACTCGAAAAATTATGTTAACGACTGCGATGATGCTGTAAAGGTCAAAGGTCTACTCTCTGAGCCCGTCCGAAAGTTGTTAATCCATCAAAACAAGTGACAAATTATTTTTTTCGAACGTGCAACAAACACTTCGAGAGGGCGACTGGCAAATCATGTTGTTAAATTCTTAGTTTGGGCTAACTAACATTATCTCCGAAAGTGAAACTGATAAGGAAACGCCCGTTACTTCGGCCGTAATTACAGATTTTGTGCTTCGGTAGTAGACCTCCAGGGTAGTTGGTTTCGTATAGCTACTGGATGCGAAACTCAGTCGTCGCTGTTTTAACCTCGGAATTCATAAAATCTTTTATATAAGTAAAGTAGGTTCGTCATTAAATAAAATACAAAAACTTACTTCTAGAACTGCAGTTTTTTTTAATATTACAGTGGAAAGTAACTAAAAACCTAATCTAGTTCTCTTGATAAAAATGATCGGACTTTTTTAATAAAATGAATTTCTTGAGCACGTATAATTGAATCCACATTCAAGTTTCAATACCGAATAGGAACTCAATATGACTCGCAAATGAAAAATTCCTTTGCTGCAGCACTATTCCCGTTAATGAACACCTGTATTCAAAGAAAACCATAATGAGCTCACACTCAAAGCATACGTTTCGACATTTTCTAGAAATTTCTTTTTAAATAACGTAGGTCTGAGACGGAATGAATCGGCGTAAAGTCGGAATGAGTGAGACTCGCATAAGTGAATGGGCCGAGTTGAACGATGAATGGAGCGGCGCGGAATGAGACCGACTTTGGATTCTTTCGTGTATACCTGACGTTTGACGTAGACTCCTATTTTTTTTAAATTTCTTTAAAGTAGGTACCTATTTTGTTGAAGTCGGGTTAATGGTAAAGTTAGTTATCTTTGCGCTCGTTTCTTCTAATGAAGTCAGAAGCAGAACTTCTAAAGTTTGGATTGGACTGTGGAAGTCCGCATACTGTTACCTCGAATCTCATTCTGATCAAGTTTAAAAATACTGCTGCATATTTCGCATACTATCACCACTGCAGTGTTTTGAATTAACCGAAAGTAACAATATTATTGATATTTTCTAACCGCATATATTTCTTACTTACAGGTCGTTGCAGTTGATCCCGATTCCATAAAATAAGGTCAGTGCTCATAATGTTTTTTGATTATTTTGCGTCCATATCTCTAACTGTTCTTATGAACTGGCAAATATTATAAACATTTAATGTTTTATCGAAATTTACATTTGTCCAATATTTAATAGACAGGTATATCTACTATACCTAACTACATACAATAACGACAAAGACGCCTCACGTAGGCGTCTCTCGTAGCGTCTCCATACACACAAGGGAAGGAAATCTTGAACTTGGTACTAGGTACTCTTTAATCAGACAGCAATTCTCTCACAAATATAATTTTGCATTCAATGATCTCGCTAAAGAAATTCTCGCAGTACACTGAAGTGAAAATTTATCGGCGTTCCGCCCACTTAAATAATTTTCTAAGGGCCCAATTTCTCACTGGTTTATTGTTCGACGACTCGTTCTACGGCCCTTAACGACGTTAATTTCGAATTAATTCGTTGATACTCCCGCGCCTTGATTAAACTCTGATTAGAGAATAAATCTTGTTCTATTTTGTGTGAGAAGTCGTTGCGTTCAAATTGGGAAATCTTGGTGCCTAGGTAAGAGTTTGGGTGGTACCTTGATGTTATTTTGGGAATTCATTAAAAATTAATCAGGTGGTTATTACGCTTTTGAAGTGTTCGGGGTTGCGAGTTTACAAAGAAGGTGTGTTACTAAGTGGTTCTGATGGCAAGCTATTTATTTTTATGAGAAAATTGGAATTAATGGAACAATTTCTGGAATCATTTGAGTACACAGATTACATTATTAGTTTAATTAAAATACCTTCAAATGTGATGAACAATTTTAATACCAACACAAAAATAAATAGAGCGATATTTCCGTGCCAATCCAAGCCGTTTAATTTTCACTTTCCACAACTTTAGAGGTGAATGCTCAACGCTCATTAAACATGAAGCAGAGTGATGGCACGTATATAGCTACATTCAGCAATGTTGCGCTTTTGATTCCAAATTTAATAAACGCTTAACACTTCAAAGCTCGCGTGTAAAGCAATTTGGCGCGCGCCGAAAAACACCACAGTTTTGGTCTAGCTTCGTAATTGGTTTATACTGCAGTCCGTAGAGAAAATATTAATTAGGGCTGCTGACGGTGCACCGCTTGCGAGCGCTTTCACTCCTGTATCTAAAGTGCATCTGCAATAATCGTTGTAGTTGAGGAGACGCGAGGACGCGCTTTTGGGTTGATGATTTTTTCACATTTTTTTTTAAACTTTTTGCTTCCTCTGAAGTACCTAATATAGTCACTAGGTTACTTTGGTATCTACTGGTAAATAAGCGTAACCCACTCGCAAAAGGGTATATAATTAACCGACTTCAAAAAGGAGGAGGTTCTCATTTATGAAACTAGAAGTATATAAGTTTAAATTGTGACTGCAGGCTAGACATTTCGGGACCATTACCAGAGTTGCTACCCGGTATGTGCTTATTTCGGTTGTAACCGATTGACACTCATAATTTATTAGAAGCAAGAGCGAATACAGTTGACTTTTCGGATCTTATATGCTGCTCTTTCATGAGAAAAAGTAGCATATAAGATCCGAAAAGTCAATCCGGCCTTGTATTTTTTTTTTGCGGATGGTAAATCATCAAATGACCCGTCCCGCTTTGGGTGGAGCGGAAGGCAGTGTCAGACTCTTACTGACTAAAACCCACCCATGTTCCTTCCTTAGCCCTTTATGTTCCGGGCCAGCGGTAACCCTTTCGGACAATCCCGCTGACCCGGCAGGCTTCGGCCCTAAGGGGGTTCTCTGCTGCTGATATCTCTTTGAGGCGCGCATGGAACACGTACGCGCCGTCCGGCACGGGCCTGGTCCTGATCGGACGGTGAGCTACAGATTACTCTCCGCCCGGGAGGGAGACCCTCAACGGAAGTAATGACACCCATTCATGAGAAAAAGATAAAGTATATGTTACTTTATCTCATGAATGGGTAGCATAGTAGCATATAAGATCCGAAAAGTCAATCCGGCCTTGGATATGAATCCAAGGCCGGATAAAATAATTATGTAGGTACAAACTCCATTATTTCCTAACTAAATCTGTTCTGTGTTTGTTCTGTCTGCGAAAGCTCTAAGCTCTAAGAAGTGGTGAAGGACGGGCGTTTTGGGGGATTTTCTCGTGTCATTTTGACGTTCAAAAAGGGCAGGTTTTCAGCCTACTTTGAATAAATGACTTTTGATTTTTCAAACATGTTCACATCCAACGAATCCATGGAAAAGACAAGGAAAACGAGTGAAAGGATATGAAGCTTAAAGATACAAGCAGATCTTTTATTTACCGGCACAACGGTGAATTTCAGATCTACTCACAAACTCACGTTTCATCGGAACAGGTTTTTAAAGCGCTGGCCAATTTCGGTTTATTGCTATCAAATAACAGTTCACTGGATTAATAGTGCTGAAAGCGCTACTTTTGCAAGTTTTATATTTTCTGATAGTGATGAGAAAGTCTCGTTGGTTTTATGACATGTTTGGCAAGAGGTCGCAGTGACGTTGAAATCGGATATGTCGTGTCGCAAGTTTGTACATTCATTTGCTGAGAAACTTATTGCAAAAGATGGAATTCTGTAAAAGGAATCCAATTAAAGAAGCAATTATGACCAATTTAGGTAAAAAAATATAGATAATAATAGAAAAAATAATACGTTCTAAAATAAAAATATCCGTCGAAGATTATTACGTCACTATGTCGTAATAATCTTTACTGGTAATTCTTCTTCTTTCTTTTATTGTTGTCGTATTATCTTTTTTTTATTATATAAATAAAACAAAGTCTGGTTAGTTACACCATTTAATTTAAGAACGGCTGGACTGATTTTTATAATCTTTGATTTGTTGGATTTGTCTCCGCCCCGAATAGCAGAATAACCATATAACCATGGGAAAAAATCAAAAAAAAAAAAACAGTGAAGATAATTAATTTTCTCAAAAATTCGTTCTTATTAATTCTGAGGCGGTACGAAGGTCAGCTAGTTATGATATAAAATTTAGTTTTATAATAACTGAATAAATAAAAATAATTTGGGTTTATTGTACCTGTTATGGATAACTTATGGTTTCGGAGAAATCCCAGGATATTACGCAACCGGAATTAGATGTAATCCCATATTGAGCTCTACGGAGAATTTCTTAATATCGTAAGAGTAACAAAATAATATGGGAAACCTTTTATAAAAAAATATATTTTACTTTGCAGAGACCATTATAATCGTTCCGTTCTCTTTCACCATTTTCCGTCGGCTTCCTTGCTTCCGTTGAAGTATTTTAAAAAACTAGTAAAATGTTAGAACTAATTTCCGTTACACAGAAACTTTTCCGAAGGCGCCCTCCGCCTATTTTATGCTCATCTGAATCTTGAAAGTTTGATGAACTATCTCGAAGAATGGCTGCCGTGAAATTAATTTTACACTTGATAAGCTTTTGCTATTTTAAAATATTGCACTTTAAAAAGTTCCGTACCTACGAAAAAGGTTTAAATTGACAATGAAATTAAGGGTAGCAGAGTGAGGGTAAAAGAGAGGCGTGGTGACGAGGATAATGCTGTTCACTCAATAATGTAGGCCAGCTATAACTTTTTTATTCGGCGTCTTTTTTCCAGAAAATATATTATATTCTATTTTTATAACTAAGAGGATCTGATCCTCTATCTCGGAACTGGATTCTCACTTTAATATCAGAGCTTCTTTGAAATGTCGATGCTTTTAGTTTCGTACGGATTTGCAATAATATCAAAATTGTAATACCGCAAACTTGAGACATTATAAGCATTATTTTTCCTATTTATAGACCAGCCCTGTTTAGCATACGCAATCAGCCGATAATGTTCCCTTTGCTGGGATATAGGAAGGAGTGTGCCGTACTCACCATTGGTAGATGTCACATGTCTGTGAATTTTTGGTTCTACATTGAGAGAAATAAGCAGTAATTATAAATGAAAAAACATTTATTATCTGAACTGATTTAAACAGTTCCATAAGAGCCTAACGTTTAAAAAAGTATATTTTATTGATCCGAAAACAGTTAAAGCTTGAGGCAAAATATTACCTTCATGACACTAAACTTTAATGTTTTAAGTAGCTAAAAGGTCACAAAATTAACAGTTTTATTCATTTGGTGATATCGTTCAAACCATTGACATAATGGTGGTTTTCCCCTTTTTTTTTGTTGTTTTTTTTTCAGTTACAAAACAGTAACTTTTAATGATTAAACATACTATATGTTTAATCATTAAAAGTTACTGTTTTGTCTTTTACTGTTTTACAAACATTTCTTCTTACTGTATAAAGTCAGTAAGTCTTAATGAAATCGCTTTAATGTGGTGTAGTAAGAAATTATTTTTTTCAGTGTAGGACAGTTTCCTCACGATGTTTTCCTTCACCGTTTTGAGAGCAGTGATGAAGAAATTATTTACTCAAAAGTAAAGCGCCTAACTGCCTGTAAGCCGAGGCCGTTACCACTGGACCACTGCTGCTTTTGAATCTTTAACTCATCAAAAATTAAGTACAATAGTCACGAACCACCAAAGCTACAAGACCCGTCAAAAATGCTTCACAAAAATAAATATCGGCTCGCGATAATCCAACACGTTCGAACATTACCCACAAAACACTACCAACGCATTTGTATGTATTGCAAAATTCAATAGGATAGCTTATACCAGTGCGGACTCATCCCGACCGTTCTTCGGGTTATGAAATTGGATCCAGTGACAATAAAATACATAATTTAGGCCCCCGCCCCACAGTGGGGTGCCAACTTATTGTATTAGACATAGTAAATTCTGCTAAGACGCACGTGCGCACAATTGTGGCCAGAATTGGGTACGAATGTTTCAGACAATGTGGCCTTCCAAGGTTTCGGTTTGCTAAGAATTAGGCTGCAGGTGGGGTGTGAACGGAGCGTTGTAGGGATAAAATATGTAGCGTATAAACAATTTACATTATACGAAATCTACCTATGTACTTTAAAGCTATGTAACTTCACTTTATTGTATACCTACGTGTCATTGCCGCGTTACTCATAAACGTCGTAAAACCAAGATGCATCTATAGCTCTATCAGTCTTAAAGACTAACTTCCAAGAGACTTATGTAAGATGAGGATCCATAAGCGATAAACATGTAAACAATAGCATCACATATCCATCGCCTCTCCCCCAGGGACACAGCTTGTACATACCGATTTAATTAAGCAATGTAAAGCGCACAAACACTAACGTACTTAATATCTGTACTGACATGGTCGCTTCAAAACGTCGGTGTTCCGGCACAGCTGTTTAATTATCAGCCGCAGTTATAGACGAGTTTCGTAGACAACTTGTTCCGCCAATCCAGTGCTTTGCCAATCTGTGGGGCGCCTGTTTGAGCTGAGAGCGGGTGACAGATTTCCAGAGTGTTTGGTTTCTTCGGTAGCAATATGATATCCCAAGATAACTAATACGCTTCGGGAATCATCGTCTATCTTCGGAAATACAAACACGTGATGATGAAATCTAATATAGAGCTGTCACAATCAGGGAAGTAATTGCCTTTTTTATAAGCGCATACCTTTTCCGGTTTATCTGTAACTTAACTTCACACCATCTGGTCTATAAAAATCTCACCTGTAAACTTAAGTGAAGTATATAAGCTTGAAGTGAGCTATCATGATGCTACGGATTGACACTATTTGACAAGCTCACTTCACCAAAGATCTAATAGATTGGCTGTAGGTATTCCTTGTTCAGTTTGTAACACGAAGCAGCTCGGAATATACCTATAGAGTTGAAACACACCCACATTTTGCCAATTATATTTGCCGAAGTTGTGTCTAACCTGGAGATCAACACCAGGTCCCCCCATTCTCATATATTATGTTTGCGATTACTATATCTACTTAGTCAATAATAATAAAATCGTGAAAGTTGGATAAAGACACGAACTTACCTAATATCAATAACCTTATGATATTATACATAACGTACACAAATGTATTATTTATTAATTTCAACTATTCCAGTTGTTTATAACTCGATCCAATAATCTCATATTGTGTCAATCTGCAGGATTGGTGCTAGTTTGAGCGGTAAGCGGATAATGCGTACTTCAATTCCCCGCTGTAGATGCAATATTCACAGAAATTTGCTTTGCCAATATTTCAGTTGTCTCAACCATTAAGGGTTTAGCGTCATTTCATGTCTAAATACTATGTTATTATTAAGACAACTGCGGTGCTATTCAGTAAAAATCTCACCGTGAAAACTTAGGTGGAGTGAGCGTGGAGTGAGCTGTCAATAGTGTCAATTCCTAGCAAAAACAAACCGACTTCACCAAAGTTTTCACGGTGAGATTTTTACAGAATCGACCGGGTGGCATTTTCTGTCGGGCCTAACGTAACGTTTAAAAATATTTCTTCATAACTTTTCTCTCCGTTTTCTCTTAGAACATTTACCTTTATCTGTGTTATACAAAGTAAAATTAAATTAGCTAGAAAAACTTCACAGACGTGATGGGAATCGATATCTAAACCATCATATCACATTTTTGTTCTATCATATTTAGATATCTATAATATCCGTTGTGCAAGCCTTTTCTTCCTTTTGGTTTCTACTTCTGATTGACATTATACTTTTGTTTTATTACAAAGAAAAAAAAAATTAATAAAAAGGTAAAATATCAAAAGGAAGAAAAGGCTTGCACATCCGTAAAAGAAAGAAAGAAAGCAAAACATGTTTGTTTGCCTCAGAAACACGTACATTCAAAAAGATAAGATCATCCGAATAAAGGCTTCTTCAAACAGGCGCGACACGCGATAAAATCGGGAGCGACACAAAGGCACCGCAAGTCGCGCAACGAGAGGTGCCTTTCTGTCGCGCGCGATTATATCATATGTCGCGCCTGTTTGAAGGAGCCTTTAAACCACAGAAAGAAAAAAGGTTTATACTTTCGAACACAGAACATAAATGTAGAGTTTGGCTAGCTAATTTAATTTGGCCCGGTATTTAATTTAATTTAGACCGATATTTAATTTGGCCCGGTATTTAATTTGGCCCGCTATTTCATCTAACACTTTTCTATCGCTTCAATACTAGCCCCGCCCCACCGTCTCCTGGGCTGACCGCAGAGCTATAAATTCCGACACAATATTTCGATGTCGCTCCCCATCGAACTTTCAACACGGACACGCTGCGTACGTCACATAAAACCCTTGTTTATTACGATGTTTTATTAAATTTATATCGACACTATAAGGTTTAGTTGTTGTGTGTAATATTGGAGGGAATTTTGGATTGTTTTGTCAATAAAATTGGATTTTGGACTGTTTTCTTCTAAGTAGGTTCCTACTATAGATAGGTTGTAAGTACCTACTACTTCCTGTCCTGTTCACACATTAGATTGAAAATTTATTTCATTCATAAAGTTGTTTCAATCACTATCGGTTATAACCATAGATATCCGAGAGATAATGCCTTTACTCTATATTTGTTCGAGTTCAAATGTCGCCACCTTTTTCCCACTCCTGAAAATCACACAAAAACAAAAGAAATAGATACGGCCCACAATGATGCTTTTTTGGCACACACGCAAGAAAGTAGGCGTAACACTTTTGTGCTATCTTATTATCTTATCTTTGTACACATGCTCAAAAGGGGCGGGCACTAGAAACTATAGATACAATCTGTGAATGCACACAAATGCAACTCTGCACTGCTTAACACACTATCAATCTCAATTTGAATCATTTATAAAGATATTGCTAATCCATTGCTTTTTAAGTTCGAAAAATGTGTCTACTCAACAACGTAAATAACGCAATGAATGTTGTTGAACTGAAAAAACCCACTGCTACTGATTGTGTGTACGCAGTGAGAGCAGAGTTGGCCAAGTGGTAACGGCCGCGACTTACGAGTTGTAGGTCGTAGGTTCGAACCCAGACAGGCGCACAGATTATTTCATCACCACTGCTCTCAAAACGGTGAAGGAAAACATCGTGAGGAAACCGGCATGTCCTAGAACCAAAAATTCGAAGACATGTGACATCTGCCAACCCGCACTGGGCCCGCGTGGTGGATTACGGCCCACTCCCTCTCACTGAGAGGAGGCCAGTGTCCCAGCAGTGGGAACATTATAGGCTGATTATGGTGTGTAAGCAATTAAATTTTTGCTCAGTTTGTTCGGAAGGAGGCGACGTGTGCCACGCCTCCATGACATACCTATCCCTCGATATCCGTGGTTACAATAGTTTGCTCTTGATCGTCTTAAAATAATCCAGAAAAAATCGTAAATAACTTTAAATGTTTATAAATACAATTGAGAACAAGATAGCATCCGTTTCAATTGTTTCCTTCAAAGAATTCCTGGAAATATTCCTAAAGCTGCTAAACATTTTTCCTAATACGCGAAAATACAAGTTTCTGTTGTTAGTCCTTCCTACGTATCCCACTCTACAAAGCTACAGTATCTCTCAGATAGCCAACCAGTTGATAATATAGGGTGTAAAATTACAACAACCAAGATAACTGGGGGTAATTTATCATAATGACGTCTGTATTTTTTTAGCTCAACAGCGCCCCCTAACGGCGACCCCGTACTAAATCACGACCAAGAGACAAGAATTATCATATAACTCAAGATAATAAGAAATATAACCGTGGCATTTTTTATATTTATTTATGCCTCTGATAGCGCATTTTTTTTAGATCGGTGAGTAATGTTTGTGAAGTTCTGAAATTCCGATGTCCTTCTGTTACCTTGTCATCATCATCTGCCTAGCCTTTTCCCAACTATGTTGGGGTCGGCTTCCAGTCTTACCGGATGCAGCTGAATACCAGTATTTTACATGGAGCGACTGCCTATCTGACCTCCACAACCTAGTTACTGGGTAATACTATACCCCTTTGCAAGACTGGTGGTCAGACTTTCGGGCTTCTGACTACTCGTAACGACTGTCAATGATCCACGAAAGACAGCCGGGACCAACGGCTTAACGTGCTTTCCGAGGCACGGAGGGGTCTAGGTATGTGAAGATGGTCACCCATCCACAGACCAACCGCGGCAAGCGTAGCATAACGCAGCTATGTAAGGATTGTAGCAGGTGATCCGTAGTTTCTGCATACCCCCATTTGAAAAAGGCGTTAGTTTATGGTATGTCATCATCATCCTCAGCCTACAGCATCCACTACTGGACGTAGGCCTCACCAATTGACTCGATTTCGGCGACTATCATCCAGCTGCTACCAGCCATCCTGCGAAGATCGTCACTCCACCTAGCCTGAGGGTGTCCGGCATTACGTTTGCCGATTCGGGGTCTCCACTCAAGAAAACGTGTAGACGTTTTCTGACGTTTTTTTTTGACCGTTGGCCTAGCCCAACGGTCATCGGTTTTACTCACGGATATCTATGGTTTTACTGCTAATATGGCCGGCCCATTGCTACTTCAGCTTGCTTATTCTATGGGTTATGCCGACAACTTTGGTTCTCTGCCGGCTCACCTCGTTCCGGATTCTATCCCTGAGAGATTCCAAGGATAGCTCGTCCAATAACGCGATGAGCGACCTTGAATTTATAGACCAGCTGTACTGTGAGTGCTCACGTTTCGACTCCATAAGTCATAACAGGCAGGTCCCACTTATTGAAGAATGCGTGTATGGGTATCAAAATCAAGTTTTCGGCATAACAATTGTTTTTCTTTAATCATATAATTACCTAGATAACATATATATACATTACTAGCTGTTGCCTTCAACTTCGTCTGCGATCCAGGATGATAAGTAGCCAATGTCCTTCTCTAGGTCATGGTCTACCTATTTGCCAAATTTCATCCAAATCCGTTCAGCCGTTTTAGCGTGAAAGCGTAACAAATAAACAAACAAACTTACCTTCGCATTTATAATCCTGTAGCTGACCCAGACGTTGTCCTGTTTTTCATTCGAAAGACACGTGGCGCCATCTATTATCATAATAACGTTATTGTTGTTTTCCTCGGGAACAGCACTTTTTTCGGGATGAAAGGTAGGTACCCTATGTCCGTTTCTGTACACCTGACAACGTATATGCAAAATTACAGGGATCATCGGTTCAGTGGTTTAGGCGTGAAAACGTAACAAACAAACTTACATTCGCATTTTTAATATTAGTTAGGATAAGTATAGGTAACCCTTTTTATGTCACTAGCGATGATAAATGGTCTCTAATTATAATTGCTTTTCTGCATAAGTAGAGGACTTTACTCAATAGTGGGGCAATTTTATTATTATTTGTGTCAAAAGGAGGGAATATTTCGTATTATTATCATCCTATTACTAAGTCACAATTCAAAGAAAATCAGATATAAACAGTAGATTCTCTTCCCAGTTATTATCACGAAATTAACGTCATTAGTAAAGGTAATTATCATTGAATTGATTGTCATACAATATTGATGATCGAATTAATCGTATTACTGAATTATAGTACATTTATCTCGTGTCGAAGTGTGGACTTGCTGTAATTAGATATACTGTATTCTTCGTGTTCGTAATTATGTAGATAGGTAAATACTTGGAGGGAAGTTTAAAAGGTAAGTAGTATGTTTGGTTATCTTCCATTTCTACTACGGTATTAGATTAATTTGACATTTCAAATAGAACTGGTATAAGTGCTCATTCAGGTTTTATTTTCTTCATCATATCAGGAAATTAAAATAAAAAAAACTCGGGTAGACCTTCAGTCACAGCAATAGTTTAAAGACTTCATAAGCGGAGATTCGAAATTTCAATCCCATATTTCACAGCTTACGTAAAGAACGGCGGTAACCCGACAAAATCAAGAAGGTAGTTAGTTATAAAAATGTTACGAGACAGGAGCGGTTCATAGTAGTCGGTCGTGTAATAGGGCGACAAGCCAACTATTATGAGAAACTTAGTTGCGTGGAGACGAGAATAAATATGTGTCTTATATGGATATGATATAAAATTACGTCGTGTGGTTAGAATTAACTAAGGTTACTTTACAGGGGTGTAATAAGTGGAGACCATAACGAAATGCCTACCATCTTTGGGATGATTTGACAGGTGACCAAATACTTCCACCGCACCGGGGTAATTACTGTTAGTGTGTTAAAACAGTAGCAATGGCATTCATTTTGACAGTTCAACAAAATTCATTGCGTTATTTACGTTGTTGAGCAGACAAATTCTTCGAACATATGGAGCAATGGATTAGCAATATCCTTCAAAATTATTCAGATTATGATTGAAACTGTGTTACGCAATTAGGGTGCTGTTTAGCTCTTCACGGAGCCATTCGAAGGACTATGACTGCTAGCAGGAAGTCATATGCTCAAATGTCGGAGAAAAAGTCAGTCGATTAAAAAGCAATGATAAACGTTAGCCTTCTCCGTACTTACTCGTTTAAAATTCCCGAAAAATACCAAGAGTAGCAAATCTGCATAGTATTTTCCCCAACAAGTAAAACAGCGTCATATCCAAATTACTTTCGTAGTTCCTCCATCCTCTTACCGAGAGGTTCTTCATTACACCTCCGCGTAGACGAGGTAATTGCAGGGCCGACACACGCGAGCATAACCTCTTAATTTATTGAACGAAACTAATGAAATTCCTGCGCAAAGTTTATTGCGAGAGACAGCCCTGTTTCGCGCTAACAATTTTGGCCTCTCCTCTACAAGGGGCTGAAGTGCTCTAATCGTTTCTTTAATTATTTCTGAATTGATGTTTAGTCTCGTCTTGTAGCATTAATTTTGTAAAATATCTAGATATTTGTGTCTTTAAGTCTGTTTCTCCTTCTTGACACTTAGGGCCAAGATTTTGCCTAAAATTTTGTAAATGTGTTTCTAAAAGGCTGTATGATGATATTTTAAGCTGCATTTGGCTTATCTATATACAAATAAATAAAATTGAAGTGTCTGTTTGTAATGCCTAAATAACAGATTTTTACTTAATGCTTATGAAAGTAGGATATACGGTACTTATAACAAAAAAATAAGTTTTACATTTTTTCTGTATGTTTGTTTATTCCGGCTATTCTCCGAAGTGGCTGGACAGATTTTGACGGGACTTTCACTTGCAGATACCTGATGTTATAAGGAGTAACTGAGGCGACTTTTATTTTAGACAAATAAGTAGTAAAGAGACACATTATTGTTTTTTCCGAAATCCATGCCAACGAAGTCCCCACGACTTCTTTCGTATGGATTTCTTTCACAGCTAGTCGCCACTAAGTATGAAAATCACATTTAAGTACCCTACTACCCTACCCTAGTACCCTACTTGTTGCCTTTTCTGACGATATACAAAAAAATAACGAAATTGTTTGCGAAAAAAATCTGGTGATCCCTACATATTTTATGTTCGCTCTCGTTAAAATGTAGGGAACAGCTGATTTCGTTCATTTTTGTATATCGTCAGACAAGGCGTTAACAAGTATGTGATATAATTTATTGCACGTGGTTTCCATACTGTATATAGTACTAGCTTCTGTCCGCGGCTTCGCTCGCGTGGTTGTCGGAAATTATCCCACGGGAATATGCTACCGAGATAAAAAGTAGCATACAAAAAACTTTTTTTGTTGTAAAAAGTAGCGTAGGTAGGTATGCATTTAGTAAAAAGCTGTTATTTTGATATCACAAACAGATTCTTCAATTTTTATTTGTAAGTAGGTTTATTGTATTTTTTTATTCTAATATTAGTACGTATATTACCTACTAACTTAAATTATAATTGAAAGTTATATAACTATGAATGAATAATTATAAAATGCTAAAGACATGGTTCATTTGGTCTTCAGTAACAATTCAGTTGACTCTCTATTTTTTGCCAGCGGCGTACAAATTCTATAATAGTTAAACTTAGAATTAAATTAAATTCAGAAACATTATTAAATAATAATTAAGTATTTACAAATTCAATAAGGTAGTTTAGATTAATTAATATAACTAAACTTTAATCAGAAATAATCGTAGCACAAGTTGACGACTTACCTTTAATATTATATGCATATTGCACCAGTAAGTAATATCTTCTTTACGAGTGTAGTTCAGTCGTCACTAATATAACTCAAACATAGCATATGTTTCTCAACTTTTTTGATGACCCTTGAAATATTAAAACTTATAGTCAACTGGCTTCTGCCCGCGCTATTACTTCGTTTTCGATTAGCGTTCTTTCTGAATTTCTTTCTTCTTGCTCGGCTCGTAAGGGCCCTAGCGTGACGTTAAATACCTAGCTATAGCCTTTTTCAAGAATTGAACTATCAAATACAAAAAGAATTTTACAAATCCGACTGCTAGTTCTACAGATGTGCGCGTTAAAACAAACAAAAAAACATTGTTCAGCTTTATTAATACGAGTAGTAATTTTTACTTTCGTCTATATATCTATATATAGACGAAAGTAAAAATTTAAACAGTGATTATAGTCATTGTATGTCATTTAACGTTATTTTCTGATTTTGAATTAACCCTCATCCCCCAGGGGTCCACGAACACTACGTTGAGAAACTCTGACCTAGACTACGTATATGCTCGTATATGACCTAAATAAATGAGTGCCAGTGCACCTGGGTCGTGCTCAGTATTCACGATCATTTTATGTGTCGGTCTGTCTAATTGGCTGAACGCGTCAGGATTAATAGGAGGTGTAACTAGGGTATAAAGATGAAGTTAACGTTACGGCCTTAATATATACATCTTGATAAATGATTTGGTTGTCAACAATAAATTATCGTTTCTCCAAATAAATCTGTCATCGTAATCAGCCTATAATGTTCCCACTGCTGGGACACAGGCGTGGTGGATTACGGCCCACTACCTCTCAACGAGAGGAGTTGAGAGGGAGTGGGCCGTAATCCACCACGCGGGCCCAGTGCGGATTGGCAGATGTCACATGTCTTCGAATTTTTGGTTTTAGGCCATGCCGTGCCGGTTGCCTCACGATGTTTTCCTTCACCGTTTTGAGAGCAGTGGTGATGAAATTATTTACACAAAAACCTGTAATATTTTTTTATATTATTATTTTTCCGAAAAGGCTAGCAAAATACAGAATTGTGTGGAAAAGGGAGAGGGAGGCCTATGTCCTGCAGTGGGTCAATACAGGCTAGTTAGAAAGGAAGAAAATACATGTAGGTATTTGCGGAAAAATGACGCAGAGAAACAAAAAAAAAAAGATTTTATTTTTCTGAAGTTTTTAAGTCATGATCATCATTGCTTAGTAAGTACTGAGTCAGTGATCAATCGTAAACCTACCCAATATTAGAAAGAATATAATCGGTTAGCTACATACAACCCATTCAGTAATTTAATAATTAAAATCCTTGGAATTTTTCAAGAGCACTCAATGACTTCACATTCAACAACGATTAATGAATCCATTTAGAATACAAATCTAAATTAAAAACAGAGGCTGCAATTTGAAAAGAGGGCGCGCCTTATATTTTAATTTTCAATGAATCAATTAATCTGATGCGAAGTGTCTTAGCAACTTTTGCATTCTCCCCAGCCTCAGTGTTGCAGTTATTTCGATTCTTAAAACGACTTGTCATCAAAATTTACTGTTTGTTCCGCTGAAACTTCGAAATTTCGGGGATGTGGTCCAAGTTAAAAGATCCAAGATTAGTTTAATAACAAATTTAAATAAAAATATGTCGCATCAGCGGGTGGCCGAGATGCGATACATCGGGTCTTCTTCACGATCCGACATAGTTTAGATAGTTGTGGGCACTTCAGTGGGTACTCGAACGAAAAGATTATTTGAATTCACAGTAACTTTAATAAACTAGCAATTTACAGCCGAAACGCACACGTGCGTCGGAAACAAACACGTGCGTTGGTATTGAGCGATTGCCGAGACTGTCCGAGCTCGACGGTCGACTGTAGACTGACTGTCGCACCACTCGGTCTCTCCACCAGTCCTCGCGGCATCCCCTCCACCGACGATCGTGTCCAAGCGGTAGGGCTCGCTTGCGTTTCCGATCACATGATTCTTCGTTTACCAAACAAATTGTTAGATGGCGCTGTTCACTATACTGTGTTGCCATCTATCCACGACACGGCCATCCCTGACTAGCACCCGTCCTCGGGTGTAGTACCTGCGGACCAAATATACTCACAGAGTAAACAAGCTCGGCTATCCTGCCAAATATCTAAGGTAACTCGGCTATCCTGCCATTACCTAATAACTAAGGTAACTCTATCTCATTGTTACTTTAATTTCTCTAGTCTTCATTTACAATGCCTTGTTGTCAAGGTTTCGCACCCCCAACATTAATCATTAGAAAAGGTTCGATCAGTAAGTTGAACCAAAGAAAATCAAAATTGTAACGAATCAGTTACTATTTACCAAAATCTGTGCAAAAACACAGTCCAGAATCACACCAATGATTCTTACTAGATCAGTTGTGACATAAGCTACTGCACATAAGGTGCGGTTGAAACTAGTCACCACATGTGCTTACTACACATGAGTCGCTCTGTGCACCAACACAGACCAGAATCGACCCATTGATTCTCAGAAAAAGAAAATTAGCGCAATATGTGCTACAACACATGAAGCGATCTGTGCACCAACACAGACAGGACTCGACCCATTGATACTCAGTAAAAGAAAACTAGCGCAATATGTGCTACAACACATGAGACGCTCTGTGCACCAACACAGACAGGACTCGACCGATCAACAAGTTAAACCATCAAAATTGTAACAAATCAGTTAGACTTTACCGAAATCAAACTCATAGGCAATGTATACTCAACTCATGAAACTTTAATTGTAATCTGTGCACCAACACAGAACAGAATCGCACCAACGACTCTTTACATATCTACCGCCACATATGCTACAACACATGAGGGGCTCTGTGCACCAACACAGAAAAGAATCGCACCAACGACTCTTAAGATATCTGCCGCCACATATGCTACAACACATGAGGGGCTCTGTGCACCAACACAGAAAAGAATCGCACCAACGACTCTTAAGATATCTGCCGCCACATGTGCTACAACACATGAGGGGCTCTGTGCACCAACACAGAAAAGAATCGCAACAACGACTCTTAAGATATCTGCCACCACATATGCTACAACACATGAGGGGCTCTGTGCACCAACACAGAAAAGAATCGCACCAACGACTCTTAAGATATCTGCCACCACATATGCTACAACACATGAGGGGCTCTGTGCACCAACACAGAAAAGAATCGCACCAACGATTCTTAAGATATCTGCCACCACATATGCTACAACACATGAGGGGCTCTGTGCACCAACACAGAAAAGAATCGCACCAACGACTCTTAAGATATCTGCCACCACATATGCTACAACACATGAGGGGCTCTGTGCACCAACACAGAAAAGAATCGCACCAACGACTCTTAAGATATCTTGCGCAATATGTGCTACAACACATAAAGCGCTCCGTGCATCAACACAGACAGAAATCGCACCAACGATTTCTTATAGACCCATCGCCACATGTTACTCATGAGGTTTGGTCTTAAGTTTTGAGTTTGAGTGTACAAGCCATTCTTAACCAAAGGTGGTCTCACTACCACTGTCATCAACTATGACATCTAATTCCGGAGTAACTTGGTGATCGGGTATCCTTCTCACACAATCATGAGGGTATTCTTAGGCTCGCTGAGTCAAGCGCCTTTACAACAATAATAAGAGACTAATTTTATTTTAGTCAAATCGAATGTTATCGTAATTGCATTTTTTAATACCCTGTGTCGCGTGGTCTACTATCTCATCTAAGTGAATATCAGTCAACTCAACATCAGTTGTCACTAAGCTAAGCCAATACACTTTGACGCAACACAATCTTTGATGATAGAGCATTCGACGCCAGAATCGTAAAATGGATATGACTCACCCAGTATTCATCAGTAGGTACACTACTCGGATTGCTGACATAGCAAACTTGAACCGTATCACTCGCTACTAGCCGCTGCTGCAGGCGCTGGCCCGAAACCGCCTGGGACCCCCACCATACTGGCGCCTACATCATTGCTTCGTGGACATCTCGAAGCAAAATGTCTGGTGTTGCCGCATCGAAAACAGATGCTGTAGGGCACTGCCATCCTGTTGCACACGTTCTTGTGTGTTAACCTGTAACCAAAAATTCAACAGCAGTGCATGTTCCACTCGGCCAATTCTGACCATTTACGGCTTCTAACTTTTGAAATCAGAAAACTTTAATCCACTTCTTATTGTCAAAACTACCTCTAATTTAACTAAACAAACTTTGAATAATCTTAGCAAAAACATCCAATGACCAGAGCCTTGTAAACAAACTTTGATTTTATCTAATGAAAGCGAAAATCATCAACCAGAGCCATGTAAACAAACTTTGATTATCTAATCATAGCGAAAATCATCTACCAGAGCCATGTAAACAAACTTTGATTATTTAATCATAGCGAAAATCATCTACCAGAGCCATGTAAACAAACTTTGATTATTTAATCATAGCTAAAAATCATCTACCAGAAACGGACCTCTGAACTTCCGATCTAACATGGTTATAACCGTCTAAGAACACTACTGCCCTGCTGAGCCTCCAGACGTAGGTAGCGGGAACTGGAGGTAGATGTCCAGGGTCCCGTAGCGCCGCGGCAGGGTCATCCAGCCGCTCCCCTGCGGCGACGGCGGTGGCAGTATTAGTAACCGCCTCCGGGCCTCAAGCCTTCAACAGCCTACGTAGACACGTACGTCTGTGCAGGTGCAGGTGCAGAAGCGAAGTAGGCAGGCAGAAAGGTGGAAGGAAGGAAAAAAAAAAAAAAAAACCCTGTAACCAGTCGGTTTGTCCGTTGAGGTGATGTCCGGACACACGCGACCGACTGACACATCCCCACAACCGTAGTCTGAGTTGTCTACGGTGGACAGCAGTGAGCTGGCATCCACTGGTTATCGAGATGCGGCAGCCCAGGTGGTGCGTTACAATAGAAACACATGAATAAAGGAAAGTAAAGAATGACATCCAAAAGTGTAGGTAGGTGAAGAAAAATTATAGACTTTCTTTTCACTTTTAAACCTACGCTACGAACAGATCTGGATATCCTCCGCTGGATACATGGTTAATAGAAATAAGATAAGATTGTAGGCCGCTTAAGAAGTTATTATAACAAAGAGAATTGATAGGTACCAGTACGGATAACGGTTACATTATGAACGCTTAGAAAAGTGAGCTGTAGGTAGATCTAAGTTAACCGTGGTACGCGTAAGAACACTGAACAATTCTAATTTACAAAGGATTCTAATTAAAACGTTGTTATTTAAGTTATAAAGAGAGTTGGAACAACTGTAAGCGGCGAAGAAATAGGTGTTTGCGACACTCACTCGTCTGGGGTTTTTTTCACAACACTTAGGTCTTTGGACCCGCTTTACGCAGAGGACATACAGCGATCTGCGTGTCCAATATAATAACGCGTTTAGGATACTGTTGGGGCTGTCGTGGCGTTGTAGTGCGTCCACTATGTTTGCGGAAGCGCGCACAGACGATTTTTACGCCATTATAAGAAAAAGGACCGCCTCCATAGCCGGCCGGCTACGCATCGCCACCAATAGTCTCCTGAGCGTGTTCTCAGAGAGGTGGGACTCCCCTCTGCTGCGTCACTGGGAGAGGATCCATACCAATTGATAGTCTATTTTATGTCCTCCTTATTACTAACACTAGTCATTAAGTTATTTTGTTGCTACTAACACTATGGACTTACGTCTGAAATAAAGAATTTGAATTATTACATGGTAGTTATAAAAAGTTAGTACTTCAACAAATAACTGTCGTGAAGTTTTTAGATAATGGTTTCTTCAGCCGCGTTCCCGTCAAATGAGCTCCCGGGTTTTATATAGCCCGAGGTTGGATAGTTCTAGCAATATTTTGGTGGAAGGAGAACACAGCCAATCAGGACGTAGCTGGAGTGTTGCCACTATAATTCCTTCAAGATCCATTATAAGAGTTATTTTTGTTAAAAAATAATTAACAGAAATAACGTGTAACGTTACATCTTATAATCTAATTTTGCTCTTCGTTTTCTAATAACACGAAATCGCCAACCGAAAATGTTGTTATAGCTGCCTTTGTCCTATCATAATATTACTTTGCAAGTAAATGTCGGGTAGAAACGTAATAAAATCTCAAGTTGATGGTCGCTAATCGCAACGCTACAAATGATTTGTTCTGTGCTGAATACACGCGTTTGACCAATACCAGTCAACGCAACAACGTTATTAACTCGTTTGTCACATAATTTCGGTTGCACAACTCACTTTTACTAACGAGCATTCAGCACCAGAATCGTAAACAAAACAATACAGCTCACCTTTATTTTGTAACGTGCCTGAGGGCAGATAAACGACATCTACTCGCCCTTCACTACTTCCAGCACGTTGTCCACCATCAGCTTAGCTGCCACTGCTCGTGCAGGGTCGCGATATGTCCTGGTTTCTCACTTGCAGCACACGAAGGGTTTCACTGACGGCTGCGAGGCTGCTTGGCTCGATTCTTAGTCACTCAACGTCCTTATCCAGGTGAAATCCAGGCAAAGAAACATCGCACAGTGACGTCATCGCTCAATTCTCCATAATTTTTTCAGCTCGAGTGTATCCCAGTTCTGATGTCGCATCAGCGGGTGGCCGAGATGCGATACATCGGGTCTTCTTCACGATCCGACATAGTTTAGATAGTTGTGGGCACTTCAGTGGGTACTCGAACGAAAAGATTATTTGAATTCACAGTAACTTTAATAAACTAGCAATTTACAGCCGAAACGCACACGTGCGTCGGAAACAAACACGTGCGTTGGTATTGAGCGATTGCCGAGACTGTCCGAGCTCGACGGTCGACTGTAGACTGACTGTCGCACCACTCGGTCTCTCCACCAGTCCTCGCGGCATCCCCTCCACCGACGATCGTGTCCAAGCGGTAGGGCTCGCTTGCGTTTCCGATCACATGATTCTTCGTTTACCAAACAAATTGTTAGATGGCGCTGTTCACTATACTGTGTTGCCATCTATCCACGACAAATATAATATCCACGTAATATATACGTTATGTATGTTTCATTGTATTATGTAATAGGTACACCACAGACTACCTACAGTATTTGTCTGTCCTTCCCCTTTTCAATCCATCCAAAGGTTGTCTTTAAAAGATCGCTTTTAGCGATAAGACCGCCCATTGTGTCACCCTATGTACAGTTTCTATTTTTATGTCTGTAATTTATTTGGTGTACATAATAAAGAGTATTTCTATTCTATTCTATTCTATCCTAACCTAACTAAAACTATTAACAAACTAAAATATGGCGTCGAAATAATCCTCCGCTCCGCTGTCGACTGGTAATATTCCCGAGAGACTGCGACACGTTGTATGGCAATCCTTAGCCTCTGGCCAAGGTTAAAGCCAGCCCTTGGGTCACGGGATGTGTCAACTAGCCCTGTGGAGATTTTTAATTTGTTAGAATTTGATACTGCTCTCGAGATCAATCAATCTGCCTATTATAGCCTTTTCTCAGCCATGTTGGGGTCGGCTTTCAGTCTAACTGTATAGTATACTAGTATTTTATTTGGAGCGAATACATGTCTGACCACCCAGTGACTGGTAACACGTAAACTGCTCTAGAGAAAAGAGACAGTAAAACCAAAAGTTCAATCGCTCGATTAAATGCGTTAATCAAGTTGTTCAAATATTGCATCACCGAACTGGTACGCATCATTGTTGCTCCAGTCAACTAAACAAGCTTGTAACATGAGAAGGTACTCGTATCTGCAAAAGTTGAACTGTATTAACTCACAAAATGACATGTTACTCATATGACCAGTTGTCGTTTGCCCTTTATTAATTACACTTTTCTAAATGGCTCATCTACTACACAGTTTTTATCACTTAACTAGCTTCCGCCCGTAGCTTCGCCCGCGAAGTATGTCGATAAAACTATCCTATGTCCTTCTCCGGGATGCAATCTATCGCTCTGCCAAATTTTATTGAAATCCGTTCAGTGGTTTTGACGTCAAAAGGTAACATACAGACACACAGACAGAATTACTTTCGAATCTATAATATTAGTAAGGATATGAAATATCGCATTGGTTCTTCTCCGCTGTTATCCTATCCTAACTAATATTATAAATGCGAAAGTAAGTTTGTTTGCCAATCAATCAAAAGTTACATTAAATCTATAAAACTTAAGTACCTTATCAACTCGCTTATGTCTCATGACTTGTCACAAATATCAGGCAAACTCCCCCCTCAGTTACTCGGTATTTCGCTTAGACATGATTGTTAAGAAGAAATTTTAATTAAGCTTACATTTCTAAATTTTCTTCAGCGCTTAATAACGTCTGTGACGATTCAGTTTGTCTCACACAATTATCATATGAAGTCTGATTGTTACACGTTTATCTTTAAGTGAGTATTTTAAGTTGTCAGTCTTGTTAAGGCGCTACGTCACCGGGAGCATAATCAGCCTATAATGTTCCCACTTCTGGTACACAGGCCTCCTCTCGGTGAGAGAGAGTGGACCTTAATCCACCGTGCGGACCCAGGGCTTCACATTATGTCTTAGATTTTTTGGTAGTTCGACATTTTGGTTTCCTCACGATGTTTTGGTTAACCGTTTATAGAGCACAATAAGCCTATAACGTTGGGACACAGGCCTCCTGTAGGTGAGAGGGAGTGGGCCGTTATCCACCACGCGGGCCCAGTACCGTGCGAATTGGTAGATGTCACATATCTTCAAATTGGTTGAGGACATACCGGTTTCCTCACGATATTTTCCAGCACCGGTAAGACGGCAGTGGTGGTGAAATGATTTTCGCAAAGTAAATTACTTACACTTGAATTTTACAAAAGTCTCTTAAAAGTGTTTCAAGTTACAGGAACTACAGTGATAAATGACTGAAAAATGAGGCAGTAATTAGTCAGCAATCTATCACAATCAGCGTTAATTTGAGCAGCGGGTTCAAACTCTCTTTCAATTAAATGTTCAACATTTTTTGAAGAGAGTTTTTTCGCTTTAGTTAGGTTTTTTGGGCACAAAGAAAGGTTTATTACTTGAGAAAATTCGATAATTCCATCGGTATTTATAACTCTTTGTTGTCTTTATTAATTGGTCTGCGGTTTGGTTAAATGAAAACCTTGTTTAGAATAAATTGCTAAAGAATTGTTTTAATTGGTAAGCCTACACTTGCATCTGACAGGTTTAGAATTGCTACAATTGTTTTTTTTTTATTTAACGTACCTAGATGTAATGAAATATTTTAATAGTCGGTCAGATGTCGATTTAATTACTAAATTAAATCGAATTTGACTGATTTAATAATAAAATAATACGAGTAAAACATTTATTTCAGGCTACTATGGCCCATAGACAAACTAAAACAACAACTATTTAAAAAATAAAACAAAACTTACTACCTATAGCTTAAAAGTGATCGAATCGGGAATGAGGAGATCCGCAGGAGAACCAAGGTAACCGACATAGCCCGAAGAATTGCCAAACTTAAGTGGCAGTGGGCAGGGCGCTCGCAGAATAGATGGCCGATGGGGCCGAAAGGTTCTGGAGTGGCGACCGCGTACCGGAAGACGTAGCGTTGGAAGGCCTCCCACAAGGCGGTCTGATGACCTTGTGAAGGCTGCAGAAACTCGTTGGATGCGAGAAGCACAGAACCGGTCCAAGTGGAGGTGCTTGGGGGAGGTCTATGTCCAGCAGTGGACGTCTTTCGGCTGATGATGATAGCTTAAAACTATGTTAGGCTTCACTAGCAAACTATGTTACTCTTCACTTCACTAGCTTATCCTTGTGTTGTCCTGTGGAACTTGTCCGCGGAAGCAACGGAAAACCACGTCCTGCGGTCAAAAGTCTTCTTCCATGACGACGAGCAGATAACAATTCGCTACGTGCACCTCGAACAGTAGACGTTACGGTGCGACTCCAGTAACTACACCCTCAGTGTGTGTTTTAGCCGACCGAGTTAGTTTGACACACAAAACACAACGACTATAGAGTAGAAGTAACGTATCTTGCAAAATGACACTTAAAATTCACCAGAAAATTCAAAACTGTGTGTACTAAGATATTTCAACCGCTACGACTAAATTGAATACTTTCACGCTAAAACAAACACTAGCTTCACCCCTTCTAAGTATATTTACATTTACTTTGCAAAATCCAAAAATATACATGCGTCAACGTTTCACAATTTTCAGTTCTAGACCGAATCTAAACAAAGACCAATCCGATGGATACCAATAGTCGGTGCATTCACCAGTCTTGTCTAGACCAATTCCTAAACCAATTCGTAAATAAGTCTGACATTTTTGTCCGGTTGAGCCTTACTGGGGAAAATGACAAAATACCTTCGATTGGAAAAGAAGATGGCAGATTTTATTTTTGGATCCGGGTATTGACAGTCATTTGTTTTTTTTTTAACGTGTCCATCAAACAGCTTCCTTAGTCATCCATACAACACTGTCGACCATGCCTACACATGGCGAAAAAATAGTTTTTACGGCAAGAAATACGTGCGTGTACAAAGGGCTCCCTCTTAAGTGGAAATGCGGTCGCCGTCGGAGAGACTTTTGAAAAAGCCTAAGTAAAATGTTATAATTCGAGGTTTGGCTCTCGCCTATTTCCTCCTCCAATACTGAACCAATTTATAAGATACTAGCTTCTGCCCGCGACTTCGTCCGCGTGAAACTTCACCCTCCCCTCATTCACCCTCATAGGGGTGGAATTTCGAAAAACCCTTTCTTAGTGGATACCTACTCTTCACAAATAACACACCCTCCAAGTTTCATGTCTCTAGGACCAGTGGTTTGGGCTGTGTGTTGATATATCAACAATCAGTCAGTCAGTCAGTTTACCATTTTATATATATAAATAATATAAGATTTCATAAACTGAATAAGAAGGATATATACTGTGTCCCTATGTTTTTATTTTTTCATTATTATTTGTCAAATTTGTACACTAGGCCTCTGTTGACAGCGGTTGCTTATAAAAATAATGTATCATCAAAAAGGAAAACGTAGGGACATACTAGTACTTAATATTTATTATTCTGTAAAAAAACATTGTTTCATGGTCATTAACCAGAAAGAAAACAGGCGAGAGCGTTTTTATGGAGACCGCCCGCATTTCCTTTTAAGACTAAAACATAACTTTATGTTTAAGTCTTAAGGGCAAACCTAGCAAAATGTGGGAGTATCTACAATGTACAGACGCCAGCACATCAAGCTGCCCGAAACTGTCAAATTTTCCCAATCAACTTTGAACCTTATGCTTTAGCGTTAAAGTTGAAAATCTATTAAATAAATTTGCCGTCTGTACCTAGGTCCACCTCTGTTTAACCTGTGGGGCATACATGCGTGATGTCATGTTATGTGACACTTAGACGCCAGTAGGTACATCAAGCTGTCAAATTTTCCCAATCAACTTTGGACCTTATGATTTAGCAATCAAGTCGAAAACACAGATTGTAGTAGCTTGGTCTGTAGGATAACAATATGACGTCACAATTTAACTCGGTGAAAATACTCTTTGCATTGAAAGAAATAAGATGTATCATATAGGATAAGCCCCAGGACCTAGACCTTTTCATCGAATAATCCATTATAAGGATGTCTTTATGAAATTGCTTGTTACGATAAACTTGTCTATTGTGCTGATAATAGTGTACCCATTATACTTATTGTATTGTATCTATTGAGTAAGCTAACAATCCCTTAGACATCAGAATCTACAAGTTTTTCAAAGCAAATAAAGAAGAGAATCTATTTTTTTTTCGCAAATTGCTGCCATTGGGAGAATGTTTAGGTATATTTTACCTACCCAATTACCACTCTTCTATCTGCTCTAAATACTGACATCTCTTTCCGCACGGTTGTACATATAATGGACTAGCTTTTGCCTGCGGCTTCGCCCGGGATAGTATCCCTCGGGAAAGTACTACCGGTATTAAAAGTACATATTGTGTTTATTTTGGATATAAACTATCTGTGTGCTAAATTTCATCCAAATCTAAAAAAATATAAAAAAAATTAAAAAAATCAGTTTTTTTAATTTTTTGGATTTGCGTGATTATAATTTTTTAGAATTTTTGTCTGAATTTCATCCATCGGTTTCTTACTAAACTTCAACTATATCCGACGATCCTGCATACATATCTCCTTTGTTGACTGTACCTATAGATAAAGAATGTAAAGTTATTATCAAGTATTCTACTGCTCCAACCATTATCTGCACTTACCAATTTGCCTTCTAGACGATATGATTCATTTTCTCTTTCACCGCTCTTATTTCAAAGTAGCTTCTGCCCGCGACTTCGTACGCGGATCCTGTTGCTTATGCCAGCGACAACGGGGTCGTCAAAATCGGAGATCTGAAACGTCTGATGTCGAATTCTAAGAGCCCAGGGACTGAAAAACAACGGGATGCGCGAGACGATTCGAGACGTCATTTTCAGGCAATAATGAACCAATAAGGTGGTAAACTTGGCCTTGCACTTTGAATGTTTGCATAAATGGGCCTTCTGAAATCTGTTCTGCACCAAAAGATGTCATTTGAAAGGCATTATTGTACGAACGTATGTTATCCAAGAAATGTTTTGACTGTGGATGGTCACCGATTAGCAGTGATCTTAATATTTCTGGAGGATTTTGTAATATTTTAATATGTACTTTCCCACCTGAGCAACACATACCGTTTGTTTCTTTTTGCCATTTAACAGCTTCACAAAAAGTACAATTTTGAACCATACCTCCGATGGCGGAATATGTGGCGTAGTCAATCATAGGAGTATACGTAAATGCACTCCGTTCCTTATCAACCCAAGGAAGGTCGCCATGCCCTACGGCTATATCTTGAGACACATCCGATTCTTCAGATGATATCGACATTCTGTTCAGAGAATGTCGAAGTCGATCAGAATTCAAACGTTCGTTGAGCTCTTCTTAATCTGTCTCTTCATGCCGTACTCCAGCAATTCTTTCTTTCTCACTTTCTAACTGATTATGAGTATTTTGTTGTGTGCGTGTTCGGGACAATGTATGATAATCTCAAGTTCATCACTTGTTTCAAAAGACCTGTTAGTAGATGTGCGAATACGCTGAGAACTCAAGCGTGATTCTGTATCGGTAAACGTTTCCGATTCGCGAGACAATGCATGTCGCTCACGATCAGCGGACAGTCGCGCATCACGTTCCGCACTTGTCTCTAGAGACCTAGAAGCAGATGCGTAGATATGCTGAGAACTCAAGCGCAATTCTCTATCCGTGAACGTATCCGACTCGCGAGACAATGCATGACGTTCACGATCAGCGGTCAGTCGCGCATCATATTCTTCACTGGTCTCTAGAGACATGGATGTAGATGCGTAAATATGCTGAGAACGCAGGCGTGCTTCGCGATCCGAAGAGGTTTCCACGGAGCGAGTTGCAGCCTGATGTTCTCGAACAGCATCAAGTCTCTCCTGACGCTCTTCGGTAGATTCTTGGGATCTTATGATCCGCAATCTTTTAGCTCCTTTGGAACATTGGAAAAGATTTGACCTTTTTCTAGGCATGGTTATAGTTTTATTGTGAAGAAGATACCTGATCAATTAAAATCTAAGTGACTGCTCCCCTACCAAGGGTGCCCAGACACGGGGTCGTCTGGTGCCCATATGCTGGTTTGGTCCCTGGGGTCGTCACGGCGTGCTATGTGTTCTGGTGCGCCGGTGATGGGGAGTACTCCCCAGAGGAGGGTCCGGTGACGGACAGCCGCGGCGGGTTCACGAATGAGTGCTAACGCGTGCCCATATTCCCGCTGTAAGCGGCAGAGGAGGACACCATGGAGTTTTAGTGGGTTAGAGTCCCACATAACTGTACTATCTCCCCGTGGTAGTGCAGAACGCATGAGCATTTATTCACGTTAAAAAAAAAAATGGGAGTTTTGGCCAGTAGAGTCAAATTTTCAATGATATACCATCGTCATCGAAAATCAGTCCTAAACTGTTACCGCCTTCACCGCGTGGAGGTGAAATTAGTGATAGTTTTGATTTCCACATCAGATGTTTCTGATCTTCGATTTTTAGGGTTCCGTACCCAAAGGGTAAAAACGGAACCCTATTACTAAGACTTCCCTGTCCGTCCGTCCGTCTGTCTGTCACCAGGCTGTATCTCAAGAACCGCGGTAGCTAGACAGTTGAAATTTTCACAGATGATGTATTTCTGTTGCCGCTATAACAACAAATACTAAAAACAAAATAAAATAAATATTTAAGGGGGCCCATACAAAAAAACGTGTTTTTTTCGGCGTTTTTGCCGTCTGTCTGTCGCCAGGCTGTATCTCAAGAACCGCGGTAGCTAGACAGTTGAAATTTTCACAGATGATGTATTTCTGTTGCCGCTATAACAACAAATACTAAAAACAAAATAAAATAAATATTTAAGGGGGGCTCCCATACAACAAACGTGTTTTTTTCGGCGTTTTTGCCGTCTGTCTGTCACCAGACAGGTATCTCAAGAACCGCGGTAGCTAGACAGTTGAAATTTTCACAGATGCTGTATTTCTGTTGCCGCTATAACAACAAATACTAAAAACAAAATAAAATAAATATTTAAGGGGGGCTCCCATACAACAAACGTGTTTTTTTCGGCGTTTTTGCATTGTGGTACGGAACCCTTCGTGTTGGCCAGTTTTTTTATAAGTCAACAGGAAATGCCCATCAGACCGAACAACTTTTGCTAAGACGTCATTCCTGTATATGTTATGGTGTAGCTGGGCTCTTGGAGTTCCACATCAGGTGTTCCAGATCTTCAAATTTATTCTCTCGGCAGAAAATGCTCATCACGTGGAACCATTTTTGCTATGGTACCATTTTTGTATCTCTTATAGTTTAGCTGGTCTGTTGCGGTTCTGCATCAGGTGTTCAAGTTTCCAAGATAAATTATAGCCTATATGTTGCCCAGACATAATACTTATACAACAAAACAAAAATCATTCAAATCCTTCCAGTAGTTCCGAAGATTAGCGTGTACAAACAAACAGACAAACAGACAGAATTTTTTTTTCGGATTCGTACCCTATTACTGTTTCTAAACCCCCCCCCCCCATTTTTTTTTTTTAAATATTTTCAATGTACGGACACAGTTTTTCTACTGTTTTATTATATGTATAGATTTTTTTTTCGGATTCGTACCCTATTACTGTTTCTAAACCCCCCCCCCATTTTTTTTTTTAAATATTTTCAATGTACAGACACAGTTTTTCTACTGTTTTGTTATATGTATAGATTAGGAACCATTTGAACTGTCAAAGGATCCCCAACTTTTAAAAACAAAAGAACGCGATGGTGTTCAATAAATAAAACTGCTCAGGCTATCAGCTACCAAGCAATTTAATAACAACGTCAACTGCAACGTCCTCTCGTCCACAGTAGTCCAAACGTTCCGGGCGGTCAAGTGACGTCGTCTAATCTGAGCAATTAATCCCCTGATTGCTCTAAATGGGGCTTTGTCCTGTGCCATCGTAGGTTATTGGGCAATACATGTGGATATGTACTAGTATAGGTAGGTAGTCGAAGATACAGTTGCTCTGTTTGGTGTAAGATGGGTCAATGATTGTTGGGAGGGAAAATGGTGGCGAAGAAATGTTGAATTTTCTTTCAGCTGAAAAGGAGACATCGCCGTTAATTGATAAGGTATTTTATAATCTGCATGAGTTTTTTGATAAAAAATAGAATTTGTAAGTACCCAATTTCTTATTACTATTGCATAACCGACTCGGGTAGACTGTTGAAACAAAAAAATGTTATGTGTAAGAACTTTATGTACACAGTTATCCAATAAATATATCTTTATCTTTATCATCATCTGGGAGATTTTGACTAAGACTTTGACAGCACAAAGTATTGCCTGTTCTTTAGATTATCTAAAGATGATGGAATCTTCATTTATTCCGTTGCTTAAGTTGCAAAAATATGTCGATGGTTCGGTCACAATTTATAGAATTAAAGCTTGCGTATCTTACAAGAGAAAAAAGATGAACAGTTTCTCTTCTAAATCTGCTTATAAAGGTTCTGAATAAATATTTTCAATAATAAAGCAATATCCGACCATTTAGGTTTAGGTAAAGATTTAATCAGAAAACTAGGTATAACCCTATCCACACCCAGCTTTCTATCCCCATTTCCCTAACTAGATAAATGGCTCCACATAGGCTAGCTATACATAAGCATGAGATTAAGTCCACGGGGACACGTCACGTAATGTCCGTCTGCTGTCGTGCTATGCATAAATAACGATGGTGTGTAACCATAAATACCCATAAACATTTAATCAATGTACGATTAATTTGATGCTAAATGTGCAGGCTAGTTAGGGTGGGGAAGCTTTTTATGAATGGGTTACTGAAAAATTAAGAAAATGCTCAGAGGCAAAATTGGACTTAAATCTTTATACAGGGTTACTGGTAAAACATTAACAACCTCTTAAGAGATCATTGTACTAATCATTATGAACAACTTTGACTATGGGACCAAACCTGAAATCGCGAAAAAAAAACAGCTGTTCCCTACATTTTGACGAGCTATAGGAACATAAATGTTGGATGTTCCTATAGCTCGTTAAAACCTGTATAAAACTATCATTTCACAGTAAATTCTCCACCAAATTGAACCGATACTTCTAACGTTAGTATTTAAATAAATGACGCTAATAATACTGTGGGGGGCAATACAAAATAATATAATAAACAAATAGACGAGATACAGATATCGTTTTTGGCGAACGTGCCTATTACGTTATTGGCCGTTTTCATAGGGTGCCTCGCAAAATGTAGGATGTAGCGGGAAAAAATCTAACCTAAATTAAAAAAAAACAATCTCGAAATAACAATTGCTTTAATTTTGACAGTTCAACCACAATCATTGCGCTTTTTACGATATTGAGCAGACTAACATTTCGAACATATGATGCAATGGATTAGCAATATCCTTCAAAATAATTCAGATTTAGACTGTGTGAATTAGGGTGCCGGTTTTTTCAGGAAATATTAATAAAAAAATAATTATGCTCAATAAGAAAAATCATTTCTGTGAACAGTCTTAAAACGGACTAGTTCGCAGATTGAACATTGGTTGTCAAAAAAATTGTTGTCAAACCCAAACTAATATTGCTACACTGTTTCCTTGTCGAATGAAATTAGGATTTTGTTGAATGCTTGAATGAATTCAGAGGAAAATCCTTTAAAACGTATATAAGTATTTCAGGAATGTTGACATAGTATGTTTGCAAATATAAGTGAAAGAAAGAAAAAAAATACGTTTATTCGCGGTAAATATGTCGCAAAGAAACAACACAAACAAAAAAAAAACAAGTTGGGGAAAATATACGTCACTATCCACGCAAAACGGCCATTGCTCAGCCTAATGCTAAGTCCCTATGTGAAATAGAGCGAATGTTGTGTGAAGTGAATATTGACATTCTAATACCCGCCTCGGCTCCACACTTGCAGACCGGCCGGTTTCGGAATAGGCATGTAAAAAGGCAGGGCGCAATGCATGCCAATTCGTCCGCTCCGGACACCGTCCGGCATCGGTGTATCGACAGCAAATTCATTTGATAGAGTAGGTTTTTTTTTTGGAATTATTTCAAAGCTAAAGTTTTGAAGTAAGTAATTGATATTCTTTAACTTTCCTGACTATCTTATTCATAAAAACCTACACTTTCAAAAATACTTATTCTCAATCTTATCTCGTCCTGAAATAGATAAAAAGTGAAAAAAAGTTAAAAAAAAAAACTCATTATTCTAAACTTTCTGAACGATTATCTTTTATCAATGAAATAGCAAAGCAATCACAGCAATAAACCCACTTGATCTCATCTATACTCATTCTAAAATCAGTCGCTGTACATTTTTTCTCAATTTGTATTTTCAAACTTTGTGCATGAAAAACTTTATAAACTGAAATTGTAAAATACAAAGCACAGAAAATCTCTTCCAGAGCATTTTCACCGAGTATTTACGAGTGAAATTCTCTCTATCTAGAATCATATTTTTGTGCAGACCGTACGTCCCGGTGTCCGGCCGTGACTGGTGTGCGAATCAAACCGGAGGGCAGTTTCAATTTGCCGTAGGCTCGACCCACGCGACTACTAACACTTTAGTGCCAAAGTGCAACCTGACTTCTAGGTATTGTCACCTTCTGTGTAGTATGGTATTACTGAGGGGTGTACTATGCTAAATCGAATGCCAAATGATCGACCACTATAAATCGAAAGTATAAATACGGGTAGTAGGCATTTCAATTAAATAAAAAAGTGCTACATAGATACTACTGTAATAATTAAGTGTTATGGTAGAGGCCTCAGCTGTGCATGAAAAATTTTTGTACAAAACTGTCAAAATTTCCCAATCAACTTTGAACCTTATGCTTTAGCGATAAAGTTGAAAATCTAGTATAGGAATTGGACAGATTGTAGTAGCTTGATGTCCTGGCACCTGTTCATGCCTTGACTACCATGACTTATTATTATAGATATTCTACTTATCAAATGACTGACTAACCAAGGGCTGATTTTTCAATCAACAGATAGTTTTTATTAGTAGAATAAAATTGACGTCTGACAGATTTTGTATAGAAGAACTGTCAAAAATTTAAAATTATTCCCCGGATTTTATCTGGCGTTGGAAACATCAGCCCTGAGTATACAAAGAAATAGGTACAAAAAAAATCCTTTTGTTTTTTGGTCACTTAGGCATCGAAGGAAACATGCCCAGAAGACTGACAGCATTGCCACTTTGACTGGCAATGCTAATTCTTTGGCCAAAGAACGAGCCAGCACTCTGGTCATGTGAACTATCGACCAGTCGTCGGCGAGAAATTTCCCGCGCGCTCAGGCTCCATGACCCGAGCGTTTCGACCCCAAACAGCTCAAAACTCTAGCTACCCTGTTCTGGTTATTTGGTTATTGAATCTGAACTAGACTCAAAAGGATTATATTATTAGAACAAATGGTATATAACTTATTCTGTCTGTCACATATTATATTAAGTGTTAGTCATTATTTTTCTTTGTAACTTGCACTACTTTTTGGAGCAGAGGAGATAGTTTAATTAGATCAAATAAAAAATATAGAGATAGGTCACATAAATATTTTTTTCTTCATTATCTTATCTTATCTTATCAGCCATTTCTGTCCCACTGCAGGGCAAAGGCCTCCCTTCCCTCCTACCACTTATCCCTAACCACTCCTTTCACTTATTCCTTCCTTTTTTCTTCATTGCAAAACTTTATTTTTTCTATTTAATACGCTTATCAAAACTACTAAAATCGGTTTCCATTCATAATTAAATGTATTACTAAACATAAAGGCAAATATACAGACTAACAATTGAGACCGTTTTGAGCTCCAAGGTCAAATATTTACAGTCTCTAAGGTCAAGGTCGAAAGGTCTGAACTCTCAATTTGTTATTGAATTCTTTCGTATCATTCCATAGCTAAGCAGCCTAAAAAAGGGTTCCATTTTATGGGTTCCATATAAATGAAACTTGAGAAATAGTATGTATTAATATTCTAAAACTGTTTTTGGGTTCTTAGAATGGAAATAAATGTTGGTAATTTATCTTTTTGTTCGACGGTATTATATATATTTAATGCAAAGGTTGGTTTCATAAAGTTTGTATTTTACATACTTCGTTTTTAAGTACCTTAGCATCAAACATTGAGGTCCTCTGGAAAGTCGTATACGAATAGATTTCTGTAACTACTGTCGGCCATGTCTAAGGCTGGATGGCCCTCATTGGAAAATGTCTTCAAACTTCTTCATCTTCATAAGTATTTCAATCAAAAAGGTTGCATGTAATGGAGGAAACGCTAGGGAACAGTAGAAATGCCTAAAAGGTCAATCAATCTACCAATCAACTCAGCTTATAGGAGTCCACTGCTGGATCCTCTTGATGTTGCGTCACAACACCCTGCCCTCTGCCTTCCGCATCCACTCTGTGCCAGCCATCTTTTTGAGGTCGTCGGTCCATCTAACTGGTAGGCGTCCCACACTACGATAAAAGGTATGTCCGAGTAGCTAGGGTTATATTTAAATATAAAACCCAAGTCAAAATTCCCACCCTAGTCATGTACCGATCTCTTATTGTACAGAACACAAAAGGATTTAGGTTTTAAAATTCCGCGCACCAAAAACCGATTGTCACGATTTCTCTTACGGTAGGCAAAAAAAACTACATTTTCTGATATTCGAATATAAATTTCTGATTTACCGGTCGACCTGCAAAATTCGAGATTCAAGATTCTCTCTCAAATTGTCGCCGCGCGTGAAATTTTAAAAATATTCCTGTGAACGAAACGTATGTATTGTAAATAGAATATTGTGTATGGCATTGGCGTTGTAAGATATGCATCTTACGTTTAAAATTGAGCACGCCGAAAGAGGTAAAGGCAAAACGTTGAGCGTGCAGTTTTGAAATATCGTTAGTTAGTTTCTGTAGTCTTCTGGCTTTGACAGGAAATGTGAAGTCAATATGGCTGCTGACATAAAGGGGTTAATTTTTACAGGGAGCTAAGGAAATAACTTTAAAAGCTTTTGTACCTACTCATAGTTTATATTCAGGGTCAAATTAAATCAGCTAGGAAAACTCTGAAGACGTGATGGATATCCATATCTAAACAAGTTATAATAAAAATATAAAATATTGTTTGGGGTCAATGACCGCTGGGAATGTTGTTACTTGAAGTATGAGTTGGGAAAACCTGTTTTCTTTTGTTTTATCGTGTTTAGATATCGATACTTCTGTGAAGTAACTATACACAGAAAACCAACAGATTTTTAAAGTGATGTTTCGAGTGACTGACTACACTAACTGCGGCCGATGGCCCCACAAAAATGTTATCAAATTAAGGCGAAAGCGCTAGGGTAGCCCGCGAAATTCATTTTTTTTTACGTTTTTTGCAATTTGCTGGTCAGTATTAAGTTGACGTTAATTAAAATATGATTCGCGACCGTAACAAATATGTACCTATTTACAGAATTATAATCATTAAAGTCATCAACACAACTCTCTAAGACCAAGTAATCCCACTGAATGACTATTTCATGACATTTTGGGATTATACTAACTTACAAGCTGTAAGTATTACTGATTCTAATGATTATAATTCTGTAAATACATATTTGTTACGGTCGCGAATCATATATTAATCTACGTACACCTTAATACTGACCAGCAAATTGCAAAAAACGTAAGAAAATTTTAGTTTTGCGGGCTACCCTAGCGCTTCCCCATTAATTTGACACCCATCTCATCTGCGGAGTTCCGCTAGCTAATTTAATTAGACCCTATAGAGACTATTCCGTGGAGCAAACCATGCCACCAATAAACTGTGATCATTGGCACTAATTTGACAAAGTAAAGCCACTATTTTTTAATTTTTATATAACTAATCCATAATAATTCAGCGGGATTGTCCGAAAGGGTTACCGCTGGCCCGGAACATAAAGGGCTAAGGAAGGAACACGGGTGGGTTTTAGTCAGTAAGAGTCTGACACTCCCTTCCGCTCCACCCAGAGCGGGAGGGGTCATTTGATGATTTCCCAACCGAAAAAAAAAAAAAAAAAAAAAAAACCATAATAATACAGAATTTCACTTTAAATAAAATCTGCCAAAATGCAAAGCAATTTGTCGACATTAAAATCCTGGAGTGACCACTTATTTTACCCAGAAAAGCGTGATTCGACTCATGATTGTAATGAAATAAAACATTCTTCATTAAAAACGGTTAACTACCACGTAAATAAACTAAAATCTTAGCTTCCACATTAATTAATTCATGCAGGTCCTCTGTCGAGAATCGCCAGTAGCATCCAAAATGCGCCTGTTGCAACGCTAGCCTGTCACAATCGATCTTCGTCGAGTCGCGGTGAGATTTACGAGCGACATGATGCGTATTGCTCGTACATTTGACGTTAAAAGCTGACGGGCGCGAAGTGAGCCGGCGATGTATGTCTGAAATATAGTATCTGATTGATATTCGTTGTTTGTTGATTTTCGTGGAGTGATATAGACTGCGATGCGATCAAAAGAAAGGTAATCCAATTTCAAATTTATTTATTAATAAATATACATTACTAAAATAAAAGACTAAAAATATACATTGTCATCAATGTGAGTTCAGACAAAGCAAAATAAAGTCATCAGTGTGAGATCAATTAAATAACAAAATTATAAGTAGGTAGGTACTGTAAGTGAGAATAATTATGTGAAATTATGCAATATACAGTTAGCAATAGTCGATCAACTGAGTCACACAACCTTAAATCATCTGCTGTTTTTTTTTTTGCGGATGGGAAATCATCAAATGACCCCTCCCGCTCTGACGGAGCGGAAGGGAGTGTCAGACTCTTACTGACTAAACCCACCCGTGTTCCTTCCTTAGCCCTTTATGTTCCGGGCCAGCGGTAACCCTTTTGGACAATCCCGCTGACATCATCTGCTCATAACTTTAAAATGATGAGCTAAAACTACACCTCTTGATTACCATTAATTTAAAACCTTAAATCCGAAAAGCATGTTCTAAAAATTACACCCAATCTGTAAAATTATCTCACATTTCCAATATAAAGGAACCTAATTTAATATAATTTTAATACATAATCGTTATGATCATAAACATAATCGTTATTTGATACAAAATTATAGTAGATCAATAATAATGACGGGTTCCGGGGACTCAGGGTACAAATTATGTTAATTTTTGGACCCAAGGCGGTGTAAGTTATCAAAAAAGTTTAACCGATTAGGCTAAAAACTTTTTTAAGCCGTAGGTACCTAAGAAACGTTGTGATGTTTAAGAATTCATGCGAATTTAAAGTTGATGTCAAATTAAATGGGGTAGTAGAATGTTTAAATTAAAAGAGTAACTTTATTTTAAGACTGAGTGAAAGATTACGACAAGTCATAATAATAGGAGGCTGATACTGAGCGAGCTACTGTCCTGCTGGGGAGTTTGTTTCCCCACTTCTTCCTCCCAGCGAACGCACTAGGGAGTGGTGAAGGGCGGGCGTTGTCGGGGACTGTCTTATGTAATTCTGACGTTCGAAATGTGCTGATTCTCAGCCTAATTTGAATAAATGACTTTTGATTTGTTTAAGAGAGTTATGGCTGACTCATTACTGTTCCAAATAGATACATTAGCCTACCACCATAAGACAAACAAAAACTAATGGTTAGATTGCAGTTCACAACAATTGTCCTATCAATAAGGTTATCGCTCATGCCACCGTGACAGCGACCTAATCAGGCTTCCTACAGACGGACTGCAACATCGCAGTTTGGATGCAGTGTACTTTAACTGCTTCGAAACCTAGTTATGTCAACTGCATCCACACTGCGAAGTTGCAGTTGGCATGCAGTTCAAATGCAGTCCGTCTGTTTAGACTCTAATAATAACTGAGCACACTTTACATACACTGTAAACTTTTTCACCGGACTTCATATTTTATTGTGTCGCCAAGCGTGAACGGTGCAGCTAAAATTATGTGTTAATTTGTTTACACGCTACAGTTTGACGTGTCACCGTGAATTATGGCCACATTCTGTTTTTGTAGAGTATAATTTCACGCTATTTTCTCTCTCAGTGTGAGCAGAACTTTATATGACACCTACTTTATGTTAGTTGATAGTGGTTTAATTTTACAACAAAGTAGAGCTAATTTTAATTGAAAGCTTAGGAAATTCCTCAAACACTGTCCTACAGTTGAGTTTAATGTGGAATTATTTTTTTCTCAACAAACCTAAACCTAGCTAAGGAGGCACGTATCACAACGCAGAAATAGTTCAATATTAAACTGTAACCTTCATTATTTGACAACCTAGGAATTTTACCATCAAAATTATTTCGGTCGATTCTGTAAAAATGTCACCGTGAAAACTTAGGTGAAGTGAGTTTGTTTTTGCTAGGAATTGACACTGTTTAGAGCTCACTCCACGCTCACTTCACCTAAGTTTTCACGGTGAGATTTTTACAGAATAGCACCGCAGGAGGCTACTCACTAAGCACGTAATCCGTAGTTTCAGCTGAAGTTACGGGCACTTACTACTCCGTATCACTCACTGACATATGATTACTTTGGGACCCGAACTAAGAATGTATGACAACACGATTTGACAGTTGTCCCTACTCCCAACATGTTAACTGCCCGTCCGAAAAAAATATATTTGACACGTGTTTTGACGGATCAAATACTTTGATAAGTGCGTACGTATCTTCGTTGACGGACTTAGAGACAATTTAATTTTTGTGTCATGTTGTTTGATAAAATACAGTTAATCTATAATTAATCTAATCTAAAACAAAGCAAATACTGCCGTATTTCCATCTGCCAATTTTCTTTTTGCCTAAGGAAAAATATTTTTAATTTGGCAAGTTTTCATTTCTTGTACACATTAATACAATGTTTGGCTATTCAAACAATGCAACACTCGTAACACGAACAATATAGTTATTCAATACTGTAAGGTTAGACACACAGTAGTTGCTCGCCCCGGGACATTTTGTACAACATTTGTAACTGGGGCGTTGTAGCCACAAGTTTCTTTAAAGCTAGTTTGTCTGTTTGATGTTGAAATTTTATATTTCGTTTGGTCAAGTGCGTGGTTTTCATTTATAGAAGTTTGGAATTGAAAGCGTTAAAAATTTAAAAGGTAACGATTCATTTATTAAATCAGCATCCTGTGGACAGAATAGAGGAGTAGTGCTAGTGGTAACTGCTGCGACTTACGAGTTTACTCTAGATTTACTCGGGACCCAAATAGGCGCTTTCAATCAATCAATCAACTCAGCCTATCGCAGTCCACTGCTGGACATAGGCCTCTCCCAGACTTCGCCACAGCACCCTGTCCTGACAGGCGCTTTACTTTGTGAACGGTGAAGGAAAACATCGTGAGGAAACAGGCATGTTCCAGAACCAATAATTCGAAATCTACCAAACCGCACTGGGCCCACGTGGTGTATTACGGCCCACTCTCTCCAGCCGAGAGGAGGCCTGTGTCCCAGCAATGGGAACATTATAGGCTAATTATGATGATGCTGAGAACAGTTAGCCCCGCTAACAACTTTGTTGACTGGCTAATCTTTTTGAGATATCCTCATGCTCATGCAGATACCATTACCCAAAGAATAAGTATGTGAGCTTCTACGCGGGCAATATTTACACTGCCTTAATAAAAGACGATAACAACCTCTTTTTTTTGAAGTCGGTAAAAATAAGAGACTAGGCTAGTAGATCTAATTATAATTTAGAATGATCTTTGTTGATCAAGTTCCCAATTTCTACTACGTATTGTGCGATTGAATAGTTAATTCTAAAAGAACTGAATTACAAAAATGTTTTTCAGTTTCAACTCTTACATCATCATCTGCTTTTCCCAACTAAGTTGGGTCGGCTTCCAGTCTAACCAGATCCAGCTGAATACCAGTATTTCACATAAAGCGACTGCCTATCTGACCTCCACGACCCTTTTACTGGGTAATACGATACCTCTTGGTAAGACTGGCTGTCACACTATTTTCGAAAAATAGTGTTACAGCCAAATTAGACAGATTTTAAATTTTCCATAGAAACTGAGAATTTCAGTTATGTTTTTTTAAATAAGACATTTCGAAAATACGATACCCTTTGGTAAGACTGATTGTCAGACTTTCGGACTACTGACGATCCGTAACGACTGTCAAAGGTCTACGAACGACAGCCGGGATCAACGGGTTAACGTGCTTTCCGTGACACTTTCAACATTTACATAAAACAAACAATAACCCATCCTCAAAGCACTAACTCAAATAGTTAATTTCCTAAACAACTCGCAGCCACACACTATTAATACCTGCATACACGAGACATGTATCTCACATCCCACAGAACACACACACAATATAGCTCATCTCAAGGATGGTACGGGTACAAACAAGCTATTACCCGTCACTTATGGGACGGATCGCCCCGTCGCGACCGTCAGCACCACCCATTAGTTTTTTCATCTATTTTAAAACGCTCTTCACTGTTGATTTTTTTTTCTTTTTTGTTGCCATAATTGTGTACATGGATAGCGTTTATGAGCTTTTTAGTTTCTATCTACGTGTAAATTATTTTAGGCTGTTGTAATGCAGCATCCTGTAAAGTTTCATTGATAAAATCTTTAGTCATGTTTTCCAAGATGATGACTGATAGTAAAATGGAATAGAATAAACGTTTATTGTCTTATAGTAGTAGTAGGGACATAAAATAGCCTCCAAAAATTTGTTGACATTTTTCCACTTCAGCTGTTACATCACTTTATGATTATAAATTGTAGTTATTCAAATGTTTGAACTGCACAGTATAACGTTTTCATTGACTAATTCAACTTATCAAAATAATAGTTAAGTAATCCCTCACGATAACCAGATAATTTTTTATTTAACATCGTATTGTGGCATCACATCTGAAGTGGAAAAATGTCAACAAATTTTTTGAGGCCACTGTACATCCTAACCCTAATAAATGAGAAAGTAAGTTTGTTTATTACCTCTTCACGTCTAAATCACAACCGATCATCCTGAAATTTCGCTTATACGTTGTCAGGTGTACAGAAACGGACATAGAGTACCTTTCATCCCGAAACAAAGTGCTATTCCAGAGGAAAACAACAATAACGTCCTTATGATAATAGATGGCGCCAGGTGTCATTCGAACGGGATCGACACGTGAGCGGGTGAAACCGCGGGGAGCTGCTAGTTAAACTATGATACCGGAAGCAAGAGGATATAACAACCTGTTTCTGATAGAAAATAGTGTCCTATTTTTTGACAGTATCCTTTGGTTTAGTAATTTCATGCTCTTGAAAACAGGCCTAATATTATACCTTCTAGATTTATTTTTCTGTTTAAATTTAGAAGTTTTTCAAACAAATTCCCTCATTGCCAAGCAAAAATGTATGACAAAGTGTTTGACTGTGGCATTTTGTGACTAAGAGAATGCAAAGAATCGTGAAATGCTCTCGTTTCATAACTTTTTATCTTTCCCCGAAGTTATTATAAAACCTGTCACACATTTATAATGAGGCGGTCATAACAAATCACGTTATTTCCGTGTTGATTATTTTCGAAATTTAAATTTACTATCAACGCAGTCGGATGTCTATAGAGTTGAAATTAATGCTCCTGCGCCGCGTTAAAAAAGATTAAATTATTAGTTTCGGATGACAGCTATGATGTCTTATGTCAGTTCAGTCATGCTTGAAGCTTTTATTTGTAAATCAAAATTAGATGCGATAATTATTGTTATAAATTAGGTGTGATGTTTATGTAATAAGAAATTAACTGCTATGATAGGATTTTATTTTCATGGAGGAAATAGTGTTGGATACTTAATTGTTTTGTTCTACATTTTTTTCATATTCGTTTAAGTACCTACTTAACAATAATGATTTATTCAAATCAGGTGAAAAGAAGATGAATTAGATCATTTATGTAATAGACCTCTGTTCATATTAGAAAATGAACCACAATCATAATCATGCGATTGTGTTTGAAACAATACAAAATGTACGATTCCGATAAATGCATAAAAAATGTGCGATTTAAAAATTTAATCGCGATCCGAATAAAAATCAAAGAGAATGGGTAAAAAAGCCGTATAAAAATAGGTAGGCTTAACCCTTCAACTGGCGGGGCGGGTCGAAACGACACAGGTAATTAGTGAACTGGTTGCGACAATTTGTCACGACTATATACGTACATGTGGGTTGGTTTTTTGTTGTTTTTTTTCTCCTGTTGTTATGTTGGTAGGTCTATTATTTGCATTTATATTGAGAGTTACGTATTATGCGGTTATCCGCTGAGTGTTTTTTGATTTTTCGCTTCATAAAATGATGACTTTCAGGGTAGTCCGACTTTATATTCACATTTAGATCTGTTATGGATCAAATTATGTTCTAGAAATACCTAAATCACAGGAAAATTCAAATTTGTGTATTGTACACACATTTTCTCTAAGATGTTAATTCATTAATTGAAAATACATATTCTGAACTACTTAACAAACTAAGGGAACACAGTGCAGCATACCGGTAGAATTGTGCACATTCCATTTTGAAAATTACTAGCACAGTTTCCATTCCAAAATAGCAATATATCCAGCATCAAATAAAAACACTTTCAAAGCTAAAAAAGCGTTTTACACACCTAAGAAGAAATATTAAAGTAAAACTGCTATTGCACGGTTTTATTCCATTCTTAGCCGAGAAGAGAAAACTCCAATTTTGTCTCATTTTGTATTCGCTTTGGACTCAAATCATATTTTAGTTGTCGCCACCGGGGAGCGCGGAGATTAATATTTTTATTCCAAATATAGCCGTATTGTGAGGTCAAATTGTAATAAATATTCTGTATTTTGTGCTTATAATTGGAAAATATAAGGGCTGATGTAGGTTCAAAATGGAAATCTTAAAGGTAAAAAATAGAAGTTTTATTGAAAACGAAAGCACAGCGACCGGCCTTTACTAAATTATTGTAAAAATTAAACCTATTTGAGCCACCACATCATACCGCACTTGATCTATAACTTTTTGCTGAAATATTATTACAAGATTTATGAAAAAATAACACAAATAATCGTCCCTCTAACAAGATTGCAAACGCCCCTGCAGTGACAGGTTAGTTCAGACCCCGATAAGCATTTAGCAACACTTCCTTCACCTGACATTTGCACCTTGCGTCGATGGAGGCAACACATTCGACTTTATTTTTCATTTCCGCGACTTTGTTGATAAAAGATGTTAAATATATTGTAGTTAGGCTATACTTTACGTGTAAAATGTAACTTAGTTACTTTTGCTGTAAAAGAATAATAATATTCCAACTGGATTATTTGCCTTGATATTTATATAGAGTGTTAAAAGTGAAGGCATTTAAGAGGAAGATGTAAATAAAATCATTGCACTGCTGCTATCAAGCGGTGAAGGAAAACGTCGTCGTAAGGAAACCGGCTGTACTATAGAATAAAAAATTCAAAGACATGTGAAATCTTCCAACCCACACTGGGCCCGCGTGGTAGATTGCAGCGAACTTTCTCTAGAAGAGAGGAGACCTGTGTCCTAGCAGTGGGAACATTATAGGCAAATCACACTAATATTATAAAGGTTTATTTAGGAAAGTTTGTGAATATGTGTGTGTTTTTATATGTTTGTTACTTCTTCACGCTCAAACGGCTGGACCAAGTTTGATCAAATTTTGTATGGAGGTAGCTGACACCCACGGGATCGACACTTTTGCGGGTGAAACCGCGGGGCGCAACTAGTTATTTTATGTAAATAATAGAGCAACACCATCGCATGCGACACTAAGGATCTACTAAAATGCATACAGTAAAAAAATAAAATGTTCGTAAAAAATAGTTACTATAATAATATGTCAATATTTGTTACATTAAACAGACAATGTAATGCAACTTTCCGCTGTAAAGGAACAAAAAATTCTATTTTGTACTCGAGTCGCTAGCATTTCACGGCTTGCATTGTTGCTCAGTTGAAAAATATTAATATTTTGTACCTCCTTGCTCCTTTTTGTGGGTCGACTTGACCTGTGATGTCTTGAATAGATAATATGAATGTTGCATTGTTCTTCACAAGACCACGCGTCTCAGGGCACGGGGTTTTGGGCACCCATTGTTTGCTTTTTTGTTAAGAGTGCAAAGGTTGATTTTAATAACGATATGTTTGAGGGTTTAGTTAGGATGGGTCGTCCTTAACGAGGTCTATTTAGATAAACTAGTAAATATTCTCCATTACCTACAAACATAACATAACATAATCAGCCTATAGTGTTCCCACTGCTGGGACACAGGCCTCCTCTCGGTGAGAGGGAGTGGGCCGTAATCCACCACGCGGGCCCAGTGCGGGTTGGCAGATGCCACATGTCTTCGAATTTTTGGTTCTAGGGCATGCCGGTTTCCTCACGATGTTTTCTTTCACCGTTTTGAGAGCAGTGGTGATGAAATAATTTACACAAAGTAAAGCGCCTGTCTGGGTTCGAACCTACGACCTACAATTCGTAAGTCGCGGCCGTTACCACTGGGCCACCACTGCTCTCTTACCTACAAAATACAGGCTTTATCTATTGAATGTTTGTTCAATGTTATATTGTAATGTATTGTGCTTGTCCCAAGAGATATTGAGATACCGCTTAAACTTCGGTCCTCCCCACCAAAACAAATGACGTAACGATAATAAGTAAGTGTGACAAAATATCGAAACACTCAAAAAAGTATCTGAAGCCGCGGGCAGAACGTGCCATATCACGGAAACTGATAGCAAACTCCATATCAGCAAGGAAAGTTATTAAAGCGTCTACCAATATTTTATACGAGCGAAATCACCGTCTCTAAGGGTCGATGGAAAACTTTCTAAGTAATGAAACTTACGGGCATAGAGTGGGTGCGGGAATGCAGCGTTATTGTAAAACGAAGCTTGTGTTACGAGAAAATTGTTAAAGTAAATTAATCTGCGTTCAAGTAACGGCAGATTCGCTGGTAATTAAATGTCTTAAAGCGCATTCTTTTTATAAATGTCACCAGATACTTACGATTAATGGGCATCACCTAATTCTTCTTGTGTTCTTGAAACTGAAAAGTCATTTAATTTTGTATTTCATGAATACTGTCAATATTACTTGTGCTAGGTACTCTCTCTGTGCAGACAACATTGTTGCCATCGCGGGCTAAAATCTGGATGAGGCTGGTACAGGAGCGTGGTGATTGGCACAAGAAAAAAGAGGCCTATGGGTGAAGTCGGCTTGTGGATGAAGATGAGGTACTCTCCGTGAGATTTTCAGTAACACCAAGGTGTTGCTGGTCTTAATTGAGGAGTTGGGGTGGATCGAGTCGATATTTTTACCCGTACGCAAAATTCGCATTTAGACGTGGGGTTGCGGACACCAGCATGTATTACTACAACTTCTTGTAGTAGTTAAATAGTCTACTACTTATGGTTTCCTTAAAAGCATAAATTAGGTCTAATTAACAGCTAGGATGACGACCGAACCGCTGACAACTTCCCACCGTGTGTTTCCAATCTAAGGACGATTCGTCTCAAACTTTACGAGGGTAGAACAATAAATCAATATGTCGAATAATTGCTCCTCATCGCAGCTCCGGAAAGTCGGAATCAAAAGTTACTAATCACCCGGTCTTTATTAATAAGGCGTGGAAGAAAATATATTCAGTGAGTCGAAAGTTTTCCACGGAGTTTTAAGAGTTCCGGTCTTTGGGACCGAACGCGGAATTTACGGGTTAGATGGTGCGGCGCGGTTTCGATTTGTTAGTTAGAATTTGAAGTTTAATAAATATTTTGTTCCGTTTCGCGTGATTGAAAGGAATCATTCTTTGAGGGGTTCGTAATGATGCAATGTTTCGTTCAATTTGGGGAATGAATTAACGTAAGAAATCATAATTTGATAGGTTTTTAGAGTATGCGTATACTTTTTGGCCTAAAATAGATATTTACATTACAATTATGATTTTCATAATACACAGACTTCAATGTATCCAAAACACTTTTAATGAGTATGATTTCCGGGATCGGACTTCTCATTTTCATTTGCATGTGTAGCCAGGTGTTAACAACGACAACCAATACGGAAATTTAATCCACTCAAATGATTCAAGCATTGCATTGAGAGATTTATTCATGCATTATTATTACAGCGCATTTATCAAGCGCTTGCACTTGGTACGAAAACAACAACAAATCAAAGGGTTAAATAATAATAGTGCATGCGAAACAATACAACGTAGACTGTGCTGTGAGTGTTTCATGTTTAATAACGTGGTTCCGTATATTACGAAAGGTACTAACTTATATTGTAACTTCGTGAGTAATAATAATAATTATCTATCTTGACGTGGCTCACGAGGTTGTCGCCATGTGGGATGTGAACTCAGCGATCATTGTGCCGATAGTCGTAACAGCCAATGGACGAATAGCCAAGAGCCTCGACCAACACCTGAGGTTGCTCTCGTTGGGCAGCTGGATCAAAGGCTTGATCCAGAAAGCGGTACTTCTGGACACGGCCCGCATTGTTAGGAGGTTCCTCTCTCTGGAGCCCTGACCGCCGCCGGTAGCTTGGACCCTGTTCCCGATACCGGTGGGCTACTATTTTTTATATTTTTAAATGTTTTTATATTTTTTTTATACTAATAGATAGGTACTTATTTAAAAATATAATTTATATGCATTTAATTAAATAAAGGAAATAATAATTTATTGATGCAAGTCCTTACAATTATGCTTATTAATTAGCTAAAGTTCTCAATAATTAAAGGCGCACAAAATTTTAAACCCTGACTCCTAAACTAGGAATACCTGTGACTTAAGAGTCAGTGTTCTACTGTCACTTGGATACTAAATCTCTATGGAAATTAAGAGCTGGTAAGCTGATATTACACAAAAATAATATAGGTACTATTATGTTGTGATTTAAAGGAAAAAAATTTGGAAAGCAAAATAACAGTAAAAAGTTAAATTAAAAGTAAAATGACTGTGTGGTTGATTCTGTGTGTGTGACTGGGAATCGTGTGTGTTGTTTGCGTTGTGTGAGTGTGTGTGTGAGACTGGGAAACGTGTGTATTTTGTGTTGGGTTACATATGACTTAGTACATCAATGATGGCAAATCAACCTAAGTTTTAACTCTATAGATACTAGTGGGCCGCTTTACACACGTGCATCGGCCACGGCTTTGCCACAGGGCAATCAAAATTAATTGTAAAATGAAGAAAATGTTGGTGAAAAACCAGTCATGCTGAAGTGGGAGTTGGCTGGCCACGTCGCAAGAATGCACACGGAGAGATGGGCAAAGACTCACTGGACGCCTGAGGAACAACGTCGCCGTCGAGGTTGACCGCGGCGAAGGTGGACTATCTAATCATGTTTGCGGGGTCAACATGGCCACAGATCGCACAGAAAAGAGAGGTTTGGAAGGAAAACCCAGCAGTGGGACACAAAGTATAAAACATTTTTATAAATAAAACAATCGACTTAAAAAAAAAAACACTACAAAGTGATAAATAACTTTAATTTCGGAAGTAGGTGTCGTTGGTTCCGCATTTTTATGTTTCTGCACCGACTGCCGAAATTAAAGTTATTAACTTTGTAGTTTTTTTTTGAAGTCGGTGATTTTTTTGTATAAATGTAAATCAATACAGAACCTCCTTTTTTGAAGTCGGTTAATAAATAGAGAAACTCTTGTGTTGATGCTTATTGATGTTAATGAAAGACAATTTAAATGTAGCGAAAGTTAGTTAGAGACACATTCCCTCATTAACTTTCACTTCATTTCAATTTTCTGTCTTTCTTTCTTACATGGTTACAATAGAAGCTTTCGTCAAATGGATAATAAAATTCTTCTAATTAAAAAAAACACGTATCTTAAGGGATCACAAAAGCTGCAACACTTACATAGTTTCAGAACTGCGTCAGACTAGACTAATAAAACAATCCTGCAAGCTTTTATAGTTTCTGTTTAAATCTTATAAAAGTCTAAGTTACGGGCTCCAGACTTCATTCCCTTCATCGAGAATTTATTTGATACGCTTTAGTTAATTTGAACTACTCAAACACGTTAAGAGGAACAGTTTCTTAAGTTTAAGATGCAACTATATGAGTAGTAGTTTTGTGTTTCTAGGACACACCGTATTCAGCCTACTTATAATATTCCCACTGCTGGGAGACTGGCCTTCTCTCGGTGAGGGAGTGGGCCGTAATCCACCATGCGGGCCCTGTGCGGATTGGCAGATGTCACATATCTTCGAATTTTTGGTTCTAGGACATGCCGGTTTCCTCACGATGTTTTCCTTCACCGTTTTGAGAGCAGTGGTGATGAAATTATTTACACAAAGTAAAGCGCCTGCCTGGGTTCGAACCTACGTCTCGTAAGTCGCGGCCGTTACCACTTGGCCACCACTGCTGTCTAGGACACACGCCCATGAGTATTAATTAAGGCCTCCTCTTCCTGTGAAAGAGAGTGGGAAATAATCCACCATTGCGGGTTAGTCTATATCGTTTAGTTAAAATACGCCATTATTTTGTTATGACATTTTCTTTAATTCTCTCTACGATCGACTTAACATTGCTATAAGTAGACATGTTTATAATTAATTAAACTCATAACACAAGCTCTGCTTAGCTTGAGACTAGACGGCGTTGTGTGATAGTTGTGGAATATTATTATTATTATTATTAATTATTATCCTTAAAATTATGGGGATGAGGAACTTTTCCTAGTATGGGTAATATTTTCTTATTTGGAAGAGTTTGGTGAAAAACTGCCAAAAATGGCTGATGTAATGTGGGCCACTCACGATCAAGTTCACCGTCAAGTTTGCAGCGGACTTGAAGCCGCGTCCAGTAAACTTGACGGTGTATGGCTACTTATCATGCATACCCAAAGCCATACACCGTCAAGTTTACTGGACGCGGTTTCAAGTCCGCTGCAAACTTGACGGTGAACTTAATCGTGAGTGACCCGCATTAGGATAAAAATCCAGACGAAGTTTGCAAGCTTTAATGCACTACAGAACCCTAAAAGCGACAATCACGAGCACGGTGGTCCAGAAGTCCAACAGCAACAATTCATATCATTGGCTCATTTCGTATGTACTCGCAGACAATCGTGCGAGCAATTTGTTCGTCCATTCTTTCGACGTCGAATTACTATCTACGTGAGTGTGTTGCTAAGCTGCGAACGGGTTATGAAGACATGTGCTGTTGACGGCTAGGCGTGAGGGGTCGAAAAGACCGAGCAGTTGCGGCTAGAGTATTATCACTATTGGTAGGTTTTATTTTTGTTTGGAATTTCTAAGTTATTTGGCGTAAAACAAGCAGGCAGCAGTTGATGGTAAGTGGTATCTGCCAATATCTTCCAGAGCCATTGCAGATTCGATTCGTTCATCCCAGCGGCCATCGCAGATACAAAGGTGAAATGTCTCATGTGTCTGTTTTGTTTCATGAAAAAGACAGTTTCAACGCTTTAGATTTTTTTCTTCAAAATTATTGTATTATCAAATTATATTTATAGTAGATTCGTAAAAAAATTGCATAACAGCAAAAATATAATATACTAGCTTCTGCCCGCGACTTTCGGGTCTCTCCATTCACCCTGTTAGGGGTGGAATTTCGAAAAACTCTTTCTTAGTGGATACCTACTCTCCACAAAGAACACACCTTCCGAATTTCATGTCTCTAGGACCAGCGGTTTAAGCTGTGCGTTGATATATCAGTCAGTCAGGACTTTGAATTTTATTTAAATAGATAATAATTATATAAATAGTATAATCTAGTTGTCTTGACACGTTGCTGGATAATGTTCATTTAATGGTGTTGACCAAAGTTTTACGTCTGTTACTCCTTGTTTAAGAAAATATCATGCCAAAAAAGTTAACTTAATTTTCATGACTCTAAAAAAAGAAAAACGCTGCTTTTTTTTTTGTTGTTTGTCTTTTAAATATCGGGGAAATACTAACCTTCCCTGACTTCTACAGTAGCTATTTTTGTTTTTAGTATCTCGTAACCGTAATCGTAACTAAACCAAACCTTTCCCATTTTCACGAATTCTAAACTATACAGACGGTTTAGAGTAAAAATATAAAAAGTCTAGTGTTCGTTACACGGTAGTCGAGCACAAAAAATGCAGCATTTTTTTATGCGTGCTCGGGTCTCAGGCCTTTCAGCCTAGCCTTTAGAGCCGTAAGCACACGAGTATCTATTCAGTGCTGCCAACGTTAGCGCTAGGTTGCAAGTTCGTTTTTTTAAATTTTTCGACTATTCAAATGCGGAATTCTGGAACGCGTTCCTTTTACGCGCGAAACGTGTTGTCATGATTTACTTTTGTTTTTTAACGAAGTCGGTAGTTGAGGGTGTACAAGAAGGCAGTGTGTAATTTTCTTTTTTATTTCACAAAAAAATACGAGAAGTCTGGATAAGTTTTAACTCAAACTTTTAAGAGAGGAGTTGGACAGGGTTTGTTGCTACGTACTTATTTTTAAGCTTAGTGCAATTTTTCACACTGTAAGAACGTTTACGACGTGGAAAATAGTGGATACTAAAATGAAACAAGAACTTATTACCCTGCACTTAAATAGTTTGTCTTTTATACTTTCCTTCAAACGGTGATCTAACAAATCCTCTCAGAGGAAGCTTAGTAGAACATCTACGGGCACAAAGATGATTGGATGCGTTTCCTCTTTTGAAATGAATCGACTGTGCAACTCTTGAGGCGTTTCCGTAGCGATGACGACTTCAAACGTGCCTCAGTGTCGTACTCAAACACGACAGACATGCACCTCATACTTTGTGCTATAACTCATAGTGGTAAATCATGGTGCTTCCTTGAGTTTACAACACCTACGGCTGAAGCATTATTGTCTCAGTTTGTTATATTATAACGATATTTATGTAGAGCCAGGAATTGGTAGGTATTGTTGATAGCCTATCACAATATCACCGGTTTGATGATTCTGCCTGTATCATTACCAAACCGGTGGCTTAAACATTTTGTAAAATAATGAAGAAGTTTCAACTGTGCATTACTTTTATTCTGGGATGTCCCTAATAATTTTTCATGTTTCTTTTAAGAGTATTTTTATGTACCTAACATACCCTTTCCTGAGATAAAAAAGTCTTGCAAACTGTTGAAAGTTCCAACAAAATGCATACTTTGTCTGGATAACGGATACATTTGTTTGAATCCTTACTCAGCACTCAGACGCGACGCGGATGTTCTGAGCGGTGGAGACATTGCAAACACGTGACGTCATCTGAAACAATCAGGATTTGAGTGAACTAACCATACATTTACTACATAGTGTAGTGACTGGCAAGTAGAAGTTGTAGTAAGGACGACGATATAGCAAAGTATGTACCTATTATTATAGCTTTCGTAAAGGTATAGGTAGCCATAAAAAATGGGATTGTTATAGCAATTGTGTCTATATAAGTCACTGGCTCCTGAAATGCAGGTACTCTAACTTAGTTCTGGAGTCAGGGTTTCATATTTTGTCTGTAACCTGTGTTTATGCCTATAAAATAATTTATTTGTTTATTTTATTAGTACCGATATCACGTCAAAATGTCGCAAGCTTTTTGTATAATATTGACAGCACGTCCTTTTTTTACGTCACAGCTTCGAGTTTTACCGCCAGCTAGCAAGAAATACTTTTCGGTATCGTTACGTTGGCAGTTATGTCCGTTCGTTACCGTGTTAAGGGTACACCAAATTGTCGTGCTGATTTAAGTTGACACAGCAAATAATTAATTAATCAAAATAGAACCTAAATAAATTAAAAAAAGAACTAACAAAACCCGTGTACCCACTCGCGACAATCCTTTCGCCAACGTTCGAAAATTTAAAATTTAATTAAGGCGCGGCTCCTACAGTCGGTTGCGCGCGTTAATCTCGTAAAGGCGGGGACACACGCGCACACCGCTTACAAAGCAATTTTTAATTGCGCCCCAGGCCGGAAAGCGCCGTGTCTTTGACATTTACGATTGATTAAAAAGAAAATGCCGGGACGTAGACTTTGCATTCTGTCTTCGGGTTTAAAATGTCCTTGTGGATGGTTTACTTTTTTCGGTTGTAGCCGTGCCATGCTCAGTGAATTTCTGTTTCAAAGTCAGATGCGTGCTAATATCCTAAAAAAATATTTGTTTCATTGATCAACAAAAGATTTGTAGGATGGCAAGTCATGTTAAGTCTTCGTCATTTGTATAATGACGAAGATTTATTTTTATATTTTTTTTTATGTAACTTTTAACTAATACCTACTTCTTAAACTCGATTTTGTCCACAAAAATAAAATGAACCAGGCATTCATCGATTTTTTTATTTAAATGGACGTCCAAATAAATGAAAAATTATCAAAAAATCGATGATCTCTGATGATGATGATAGTGATGACGTAATCACGTAACCCTTTAGCGCATCTATCCAATTCGAGAAAAAATCTAATCTGCATTCGCGATTTATTTGCCAAAAATGTAAACAAATATGAGTTGATGGAAAAATAACTGTAAATCCTACTCAATAAAGTTCAGTTTACGCTGCAACTTCAAACATTTGTATAACTGTTTCAATAGTGCTAGTCACTCTGAAATCAACTTAATCCCCATTAAAATAAAGTTGACATTTGCTTAACTTGCAATAATATTAATTTGAAACAAGTTTGAATATACTATTGGTACAGTACAGATGCCTGTCTGCAAGGAAAACCAAAAGTAAAGTCTCTAACGAAATTACTCCAACCGAATATATTCAGACGAATAAAGACAGAGTCACAATAACATTACGACAAGTTAGTTAAACAAAATAAAAAAACATACCTAATTAGGCAACGGAACTACACTGGAAGGCTAGAATGTGGGTCAAGAGCCACCACAAGTCTGCTTTCACAACTAAAAGTGTTGTTTTTTTACGTAATTAGTGTTGCTACCCGAACTACAACCAACCCCGTGTTCTCTCAAAACGCGATACATAGCCAATGTAACCTGATCCCCCAAACTACCACTGTTGCTGCTTCAAAAAGTTCAGAATACACTGGTAGATAGTTCTTTAACTTTACAATTCCTCTTTGAAGTTAATAAGCATGGGTTTATTGAGTGAAACCTCAGATAGTTCTACTTGGATAAATATTTCAGCTGGTGAATACGGTATCGATTTATTATCCGTTAGATGGACCGTGCTAACTATAGGATCAAAGTTTTAAGTGGATAACCTTTTATAAATCTTTCAATGTTATACTTAACAAAGCTCTATACTAGCATTGTTAAATGTTGTCAAAATCGCAGGTCATTGGTTTAGGTTTAGGTGCCTTCATCGACGGAGGACATGAAGGAACCCTGCATGATATAGGTACCTAACATTGCTATGATAAAAATATAAAAAAACAGTGGCACTCCGGGAGTGCTGACAGAAATGAAAACTTGAACAATTACGTGTGTATTTTTTTAATCGTCTTATAAACAAATCACGCGCGGTGTCGGTTACGGTAACAGTGTCGCGAGTTCAATGGTTTTATCCCATCTCAAAAAATGGCCAACGCGCCTAAAGAAGTATTCACGTCAAAAAAATTTTGAATCTGAGATCTACTGAAAATATGTCGGCTCCCGCAGACAGGCGCGACCCGACAGCGCGACTCGACTCTAGTAGAACAGTTTTTATGATAACTTCATGGAAATGGTTCTACCAGAATCGCGTCACGCCTTCTGCGGGAACCTTCATAGAAGGGTTCATTTAGAAGCTCGTATTCTTCGTAGCCGTCTCAGTGAAGTAGGTAGGTACCTTCCGCTTGACGCCAGCCAGAACTCCAAAACGGCACCAGACAATCTTAAACTCCTACCAAAGACTAAACTATGTAAATTCAAATAGGTCCAGGACCCGAAAAACGAAACAGCTTCTATCGTGGCGTGTAAAATTATAAAGTCGGCAGGTCTAAGTTAGGGAGTGCAGTGCGACAGATGGTCCGGGTGGAGAATTAAACGGGCCCCAAGGGAACGGCGCGAAGAAAGACAAACACGTAAAGTTGGCGTCTCTGTTGTTGAGATTATTAAATTTCCCCCGCTATAAACTTTGAATAAACTGAATGTGAAATTTTTGGACCGTAGAACTTATCTGGATGTTCGGAATAGCTAATGTCCAGAACTCCAGATATTTCTGAAACTGTATAATGGATGAGAAGATAAATATTGGCTGGGATTGACAATTGTACTTTTGGAGGAGGTCGAATGAAAGTGGTTCTCGAAACTGTGGAAAAATTAGACGCACGAACAATTTCTGAAGGACCAAGTAACAGATTGATAAATGTTTTTTCTTATCTAGACAATTTTTATGTAGTTTCTACAGTTTCTTGTCTCGAGCACGAAATCGTGCGCCGACAGCGGATACTAATAATAATAATCGTACCCATAAGCGCTTCGGGTTCGATGGAGGACAGCGTATTGTGGCGCAGTCTGGGGGAGGCCTATATCCAGCAGTGGACTGCGATAGGCTGAGTTGCTTGATTGAAGCGCTTCAGTTGTCACAGGCCGTCAGTTTCTATGAGCAGACGCTGGGCCCTAACTCACTATGACCACTTAATGATTCCTTACTTTGAAACCGCCTCAATTTCTTAGTTGATCACGACATATTGTCTATGACCCAATCAAGGAAACCGCGCGAAATGAACGCGAAGTTGGGTTGGTTTGAACTGTCAAAATACACGTTCAGTTCGTTCGTTCGTTTGTTTCGTTCCTTCGTGTCCGTAAGGTTGCCATTTCGATTCCTTACCGTTATAGGAGTTTCTGAAAGACTCGATATTGACGTGATTTGCACGTGGTAAGTTTACGCGGGTTATTATAGTTACCATACAAAATTGGGGCCCTAACGTCCACTGACACGCTTGGTTTTTATAGAAGTGTTGATAATACCATCTCCAGCGGCTGCTGAGGTGTCTTCATGCTCTGTGCCTGTCTACATTTATTTATATATACTTTATTGTATATCAGAAAATACATGACAAAAAATACATTTAACACCACAAACATACAGTGGGCGGCCTTATCGCTTTCTGCGATCTCTTCCAGGTAACCTTGGAATGGAAAGTGATTGCAGGGACATAAAAATGGGTCTACATTAGTATCTTTCAAAGTTTTTCTCAGTGAAGGTTGTTAAATATATCTTTCGGTATACGATGAGAGCGTTTAGATTTTAATTGTGTTACTTTTCTGAACATTCTATCAATTAGAATTCGACTGGAGTTTCATTTTGAAGCACATTGATGGTTTCCAAAGCTTAAATGCGTCAAACGACAGTGAATGACATCCGAGTCTCAATAATAAGGCTGCATTGAAATATCTCGGCCCATATACTGTCAAAATTAGTCACGTATGCTTTGTGATATGAACGTCAAACTGATACTGCAATCTAAACATTTATCAAGAGAATTCGACTGATGTTTAATTTTGTAACTCATCGATGGATTCCAAAGCTCGGACAAAGAGATGAAAGGGAATAAATACATTTTCATTTAATGTTGAAATGAAGTAATAGAACAGTTTCATGTTATGCCAAACTAATACTAAAATCAACTCATGACTGTTTTTGCAAAAATGAACGTCTTCAGAGCATAATCTTAAAGCATTTGTTAATTTGAAACGTCAGATTAATTCTTGCATCTGACAATTAATGTTATCTTTCATAAAAAATCGGAGTTCTCTGTAAAGAGAAATTATATATAATAACCCCATTAATAATAAATTAAAATCAGATAAATAGTTACACATCGATTTCTCTCTTTCAGTCGTCAGTAATTTGACTTTCGAAAGAAGAAGACAAAGCGTTGTGTAACTATACAGGACGCTATACAACGTTTATTAGTAAGGGGGTATAATGAGTTTAAGCCTTCAATTCCTAAAATACTCTAAGGTGAATAAACCCTAACATTTTCCACACACTAAAAATATCATATCTCCCATGGAAAGTCGTTTCCCAAGGGCTGTGCAGGTCAGACGGTAGTAACTACATGTAGAACCTGAAACTACCCTCTTGCTAATGAACACACGGTGTCTGTGAGCAGAACTGCATCTACTGGGATAGGAAAATAGTACCTATGTGATAATAAGGAAAAAGTTAGAACGTGTTAAAAAAAAGTCTAATAAAACAACTTATTACGATGCGATTTTTTACTTCTAATACCTATTCCAATCGATTCATAATATGAATACAAGTCTTTCTAGTAGTGAGCAGTTGGTGAGTTACCCATTTCTCTCTGGACACAGTGCTTTCCCCTAAGTTTGTTTACCCATTTCTTCTCAGGGGTAGTCGGATAGGAAATGTCGACCATCTAGCTTATTTTTTAATAGTACATTATGATACATGTGTGTATAATGATCATTGCACACGCGTTTCATACGACGTTTTTCCACACACTTGCGAGCTAATGATTATAATTCTGTAAATACGTACCTGATAAAGTCGCAAATCATATTTGGATCAAGATACAACCTGACACTGACCTGAAAATTGCAAAAAACGTAAGAAAATTTGAATTTCGCGGTCTACCACTGCGCCTCCATTCACCTTAAATTGTCCGTGGTCCCTGCGCATTCACCTTAAGGTAAATAAATTTTAGTTCATTTTGGGACCAAGGACAACACAGACTATTGGCATGAAATCTCTTTGATGAGATTAAAATAGCTCGCATTTCTGACTAGTAAATAGTTATCTGTGGCGTTATCGCACTAGTGCAATAACATAAAGTAAAAAGCACGCGTTTTAATACACTGCATTATGGACCTAAAAGCGGTTCATTAAGAGCCACTTTACGAGCAAGTGTGTTGAAAATAATATAAGGTACGTGTAAAAGTGATTCCGATATCCTATTTACAGAATAAGCAATATCATTTCCAATGATATTGCACCAAGAATAGCATCGGAAGGGACTAATCTCTACTGGCGTAACTACGACACGAGAAATCCTTGCTCACGAAGACAAGAAAAAACCCGAAACGCGCATTAAAAAAATGTGGGAAATATCCTTTTCAAAACTAATCACAATAAAGCACAAGAGAACCATCTAAGTCCAGAAGAAGGAATACCTTAACAAACCTCCTTATTATCAAGTCCTTCCGTATAAAAGAAGTCTTGTTTAAGTAAGTTACTTAAACTGTGGCGGCCGACTGGAGCAATTAAATTAGTAATACTATCCAGCGGTCGAGATAGTAAGATAATAATTAAATTACCGTCGATTTTACTGCGAAGGCGATTCTCCACTGAGGAAGTTTCGTTTTATTAATGCAATTACTTTCTGTGTCAGCTGATTTTCTGTTTCTGATTTTCATAAGTAGCTACTGTGGAGTGAATTGTTGAAATCCGGGGGCCTAAAAAGGCCACTTTGGAGAATTATAAAAGGATAACATTATGAATCATAATATGGCGAAGACAGTCCGTGTTTTTCTTTTTTTCGCTGCTTTACGTAGGTATAATCACAGAGATTGGGATTGGATTGGATTTGGATGATATTTTAGCACAGACAAAATAAAAAATAACTGAAAAATGCTTCACCAATGGGATTTGATAAGATTAAGTTAACAGTTAACTGTCCATTATGTTATCCCTTTATGATTCTGCCAAAAAGGCCTTTTTAGGCCCCCTGGAATCATAGAAATTGGGTCGGTTGTGGGTCCTTGTAAAAAAGAATTTAAAATAGTGAGTTTTTTTTACAAACGACACATTACAAAGGTTTTTCATGATTTTGGTAGAAGATTTTATATTACGTACAGACGCCAGCACCAAGCTACTACAATCTGTCGAATTTCTTTAATAGATTTTCAACTTTATCGCTAAAGCATTAGGATAAAAGTTGATTGGGAAAATTTTACAGTTTCGGGTAGCATGATGTCTGTACATAAAATGTACAGTTCAACACTTTATATTTTATGTACCTACTTATTACTTATTAGAAAATCTCTGTACTCTACTCGAGGAAATTTTATTGTATACGTACTGTAGTCAGATTTGTAATTAAGTGCTAATAGGTCATCATTAATCAGTGCCATGCTACGGTTCAATCGATAATTGCGATTATTGGGCATGTGGTTAACTGTTTATCTTAATTAGTGTAGCATACGCTACACTCCAATTGGAGCGGAAATGCCACCGCATCCCTGCAGGCCAGCGCGGTACCTACGGCGAATTTCCCATTTCTACGTTACATTTTGTACTAGCCGGCTCTCATCCTATTTTATTACGGCCATAAAAAAAGCCTGCAGTTAAAGCATTCCTGAACCAAAACTCTTGAAAATTTTATTAGTAGATACCAATCGAAATTCAACTCCGGATCAATGTCGGAATTTAAGTGCACAACATTAACTATTTGTGTATTTGCTGTATTTCTTAAGAACTTAAACTCAAATTAAAGCATTTATTTTAAATAAACTAATTTCAGGCACTTTTGAATTGTCAAGGCGTCGGTTCCACGCGCGCCTCAAAGAGATGTCAGCATCGAGGACCCCATAGGGCCGAAGCCTGCCGGGTCAGTGGGATTGTCCGAAAGGGTTACCGCTGGCCCGGAACATAAAGGGCTAAGGAAGGAACACGGGTTAGTTTTAGTCAGTAAGAGTCTGACACCCCCTTCCGCTCCATCCAGAGCGGGAGAGGTCATTTGATGATTTCCCATCCACAAAAAAAAAAAAAAGAGGTCGGTCAGTCAGAAATATAAATCTAATATAATACGTTTATTAGTAAGGGGGTAGATATATAACTGAATCAAATCTTTAACAGCACGACTATGATACAGCTAAAAACAAATTAACTCTACCAACTGAATCTAAGTTAATCTGAGTTTAAGCCCAGACCACTTGCTATATATCACTGTGTTTTAGACCTAACGTTTTAGTCGCTTCTAGGATTACCGCAGATAAGATGTTGCCTAAGTGGGGGTCTTAATAAGGATTTCACTGTTTTATTTCACCATTTATTTTAGTTTAATGTAATTGGACGACGAATAATTTCTTAAAACAGGAAAGTTTCCTTTGCTCGTAGAGTTTTTTAAGTGTTTGAAAAGGAGAAAGGTTTGGAAGAGATGGATTTGTTTTTGCAGACAGGAAGTTTGCTAAGGTAACCGGACTGGAATTAAATGGCTGCTAGTATAATGGGGCCACCTGTTTAATGGACATTTGGCTAAATTAGTTGGTTTTACTTATAGACGCCTTTCTATTGTTTCCTTGCAATGTTGACGTTGGGACTTTGTTCATCAATATGCACCGATTTACCGAGTACAAACGACAAAACCATCTATGTCACCCTAATATTTGCTAGTAGGTCCTGTAAGGCTGCATTTCCACCAGAGATGTGCGAGGATACCCAGCGAGGGATGTGTGTGAAACAAACCAATACCATCGCTTCGAAATGAAATGTTATTGGATAGTTTTACACACATTCCTCGCTACGCATCCTTGCTCCTCTTTGGTGGAAACGCAGCTTGTCAGCAAAAGGGATGTAAGGTTGCTTTTTATATATAGAATTTGTTTCAAAATTAAATATGCGGCAATTATTTCCATAAAACAATAGTACCTAATGTGATAGGTGCGTAAAAGTGAGCACCTCCTCTTGAATGAAATAAATAACGAAAATATATCTTTTTACTGTTATGTACATGTAGGTACATTCCGGTACTGTAAGCACACCCAGCACAATGAATACAAAAAAATATGAACAAAGGAAAAATACAAAGGAAGAAGTCCGTAGTGTTTTTTGTCACACTTTTTCCAACCACTCGTGCCATGTAAGCCTAAATCTACAGCGACAACAAAACAAAAAAAAAAAACACTAAGACATTAAACTTCAATAAGTTCCACGAAATCAGAAACTATAATTATGAATATGCAGGGAAAGTCGAGCCCTTTAAATACTAGAACACACGTACACATAATCCCAGAAACACCGACCCACCAAAACAAAACGAACTACTCACGCATCTAATCCACAACACAGTACAGTTTAATATCTTAAACTACTAAGTATGAAAGTTCCATCCCCTTGGTCTCAGATTATCCAATGATAATGAGACGACCGGCCACTCGGTTTTCATTACTATAACGACTGGTTTTCCGACGTAATGGCCCATAAACATTGCCGCAAATAGAGTGGGAAGAAACCAAGTTCTGCAATAATCTTGCTTTACTTGTATGTATGGGTTTATAATTGGATGTGACTGGATGGGGTTGCAGGCGTAGTCTGATGTGGGTGCAACTTCTGTTTAAAAAAAGATCAGTTTCATGTCAGAACAATAAATTCCTTCATCCTGCGATTTTGCAAAGAGCAGTTAGTTGAAACTAAATCTGTAAGACTGCGGGCACGAAACCAGTAGTGAGGAGCGGTGGCCGAGCGGGACTGAGTGACGGAACCATTTTGTTCCTACGATTCATCATCATCATTTCAGCCGAAAGACGTCCACTGCTGGACATAGACCTCCCCCAAGCACCTCCACTTCGACTGGTTCTGTGCTTTTCGCATCCAACGGGTTCCTGCGGCCTTCACAAGGTCGTCGGACCACCTTATGGGCGGCCCTCCAACGCTACGTCTTCCGGTACTTCTGTTTTACGAGCAATGTGCCCTGCCCACTGCCACTTGAGTTTCGGGCTATGTCGATTACCTTGGTTCTCCTGCGGATCTCCTCATTCCTGATTCGATCACGCAGGGAAACTCCAAGCATAGCCCTCTCCATTGCCCTTTGGGTGACTTTTAACCTTCTTATAAGGCCCATTGTGAGCGACCACGTTTCAGTGCCATAATTCATCACTGGCAACACGATTCCTACGATTGCCATCGCCAAAATCAAAATCAATTTTTATATTTCACGTAAACCTACATAGACACTTATGACTTATGACTAAGTGCACGGTCCTAACTCCTAGTTGATCGTTTCCTCAGGAGAAAATCTGGCAAGTAACTCCACGCGGTTTCTAATTTAAAAATAATTGGCTTTCACAATATTTCCAAATTAAAGCGTTAATAGGTATGGGAGGGGACAGTGTTGGCCTGTCAACAAGTACCAGATAATTAACAAAATACAAAATGGACAACAAATCGAATCTTCCGGGCTCGGGCACCGCTGGTTTCGTGCCCGCAAACTAAGTGCAACATACTTAACGGTACTTTATCAGGTGACAAAATGGTACTTTGTATCTAAAGGAAAAATAAGAAAAAAACACGATCGGATTAATGAAACCTATGGCTCATATTTACCATTTTTTTGTTAACCAATGATCTGTACCCTAATTGTGTAACACACTTTCAATGACAATCTCAACAATTTTGAAGGATATTGCTAATCCATTGCTCCATATGTTTGAAAAATTCGTCTGCTCAACAATGTAAATAACGCAATGAATGTCGTTCAACTGTCAAAATGAAAGCCACTGATACATCAATCATGACTTGCTTGTTTGTTCAAAATATTTCTCCCATATCACATCTAGTTCCTCTAAATCATCGTCTAACCCCATAAAGTTAGTTTTGGTCGGATATCTAACAAATTTTACGCCTGTTTGATTACTTGCCGGCTTCTGAGCGGAGCCTGGGTAGAAAACAGTGGGTTTATATCCATTTTAATAGTGCCCAACTATGAAATATAGTTCCTGAAGTTTCATAACTGCTATGAGAGCTTTCATTCGAGGTCTGATTAATGTAAAGTTATAATACTAGACTGGTTTAATATTTCTTGTAATTTTCCTTGGTTGTTTGAATTAATCATGATTAATTTATTAATTTTTTTTGCATTATTTTATTTACTTTACTAACTGACGAAATTTGGGTGTAGGGCGTAATTTTATGTTATGTTTTGTTGTCTATTGTAAGTATTTTTGTAGTTAAAAACATGTAAATTTGTACCTAATTTGTGACCCAAAATGATAAATCAATTATTATTTTTTCACAAATCCATCTTGTCATTGCTTAGGCATTAATTTCGTTCATCAACAATACATAATATAGTGTCAGTTAGCATGGTGTCATAACAACATCAATATCTATAGCCAGCCTCCCTCTCCTAATAACCGCTGAAGCTAATCCACCTCCAGCGATTATCACTAAGTCACCATAATTTGAAAATAGTCCCATTATTATGTCACTACCATATAGCAAAGTGTAAGCAGAAAACACCATAGCGGACCTTACTAATGGTCAATAAACGGGATCCTATGGCTGGCGCGAGCGAGTCCCGGGAATTGCACTCGTTGATCCCGGCTCTAATCCCGGGACCGGCGGCGCGGCAGTTAAGATGGGTAATGTGTTCGGACGCCAAATTATGACTGTTTTGATGTAGGTATATTGGTATTGCAGTTTGATAGTGTTTGCCTATGTATTTTGTTTTTCAAATTATTGAAGGAAGGAAGGAATTTAATTTCTATGGCAATAGGGCAGGGGTGGCCCGTTGGTAACGGCTAACTTTACTTTGTGTAATTTTTTGTATCATCACTGCTCTTAAACACCACTGCTCTTAGGGGAAAAAATAACAACAGCCAATAAAACAAAAAAAAATGATAACAGCCTCACAGGTCGATCGATCAGGTTAAACTACGCTTGCCGCGGTTGGTCTGTGGATGGGTGATCTTTACATACCGTGACACGGAGTGCGGCAATGTCTCCTCATTCTGCACAGGTATCCCAAGTAGTGCACTTGCGTCATTTGTTTATAATTCCTTTTGGACTATGAAACACAACAGTCAGTTTTTGGCAAGCTGTGAAATATTGAGGTCAAGTTTATTTTCTTGGCCTACTTGTATTCCCCTTATGACATTTTAAGGCACGTAAGAAAGGAGTTAAACTGGCCTGTTTTTTTTTGACCTGAAGTGCAATATCAATTTGAAATTCAAACGGCGCGCGGCGGCGCCGAAGTATGACGCTTTCAAAATAGTGCATGCAGCAGAGTGCTTCGAAGTGAACGGTCGCTTTTTATTTTTTACCAATCTTAGGTTGGCTTTTCCAGGCTTTTTAATTAAAACCGACTCAAAATACCACAAAATAGTATCAAATTTTTCGTCCGACCGCCATCGCGGGTGCACAATATTAGTTGAAAATATGAGCGGTTCGTTCATAATGTCGGCTTCATTTGTCACCCGGCATGTGCCAAGTGTTCACGTAGTGTTAATAACCTGCCTTCGTGGCACACAGCCAGAATCAGGTTTTTGAGGCCCAGGATTAAGTTAGGAGCGGCAAGCGGTGAAAATGGGAGTAGCGATTTTGAAGGTCGTGAAGTCATATTGATTAATTAAAATTGGGCTGAGAATCATTTCTTTTTAAGCGTCTAAAATTATAAGACAGTCTCCCAAAAGGCCCGCCCCTCACCACTTCCTAGTGGGAACAAGAAGTGGCGCAACAAACTCCCAAGGAGCACGTCTGTGTGTTAAGTTATAATATCTGTTATTTTATCAATCAAATAAGAGACCTGAATTCGAAGAGATGATAACCAAAATGGTGGAGTCTGTCCACCATTTTGGTTATCGTCTCTTGTTTATCCCTGGTCTTTTTCCATAAACCGGCCGAGTTTGAATGGCCACAAAAACCGGCTGCAGCATAAGTATGTTGCTACCCTTCCAAAATATAAAGTATAGTACAGTCTACAAACAATAAGGCCTGTTCACGACTCTTCTCACAAGTAACCAGTTACAAACTCCGCTCCGCTTATGACTTGTGGCCAGCCTTAAGTGCAACGTAAGCGATGAGTGCCCTATTTCGCTACCCTAACAAATATTTCGACGTTGAAATAACATCTAATTGCTATTTAAGATTTTGATTAATTGGGTGTATAGTCTTTTCTGATCATCTTTTCGACACGAACATAACACACAGTGAAAATCACAAAGTTAAAGAATTACCCCCTTTTACTAATAAGCGTTGTATAGCGTCTGTATAGTTACACAACGCTTTGTCTTCTTCTTTCGAAAAAAGTTCGAAAGTCAAATTACTGACGACTGAAAAAGAGAAATCGGTGTGTAACTATTCATCTGATTTAGTACGTATATTATTAAGGGGGGTAAAATAATAAGGAACTGCAACAGTCAACAAAATAACCATAGGTAATAATATTGCGCTGCAGCATAGTAATGGAAAACTAGAAATTGTTAAAACATTTCAGATAGACAAAATTGTGTTGTGGCTCCTTCTTTGACTGTGCGCCGAAACATATTCCCACTCTCAAAGACTTCGTCATTACTTATTTTTCATTAAAAGTCTAGTTAGAACCTACCGTTTTCAACCTTTTTTTCCTAGATGAAGGTTTAAAAACCAATCAATCTTAGCGCCTATATGGAAAAAAATATTCATCATCTGCCTAGTCCGTTTCCAACTATTTAGGGTCGGCTTCCAGTCTAACGTTATGCAGCTATTTTTTACATGGAGCGACTGCCTATCTGTACAACTTACCAGTTAGGTAAGAACCAGTTACTGGGTAACGTAGAGAGTCTTACCCCTTGGTAAAACTGGTTGTCAGCCTTTCGGGGGTTTGAGTACACGAGTACTTTTGACAGCCGTGTCTTCGCCCGACCGTTTGTCCGGTCTTTGAAAGACCGGACAAACGGAATGAATGACACGGCTGTCGGGACTAACTTTACGTGCTTGCTGAGGCTCGGAGGAGTCTTGGCAAGTAATGGGTGGTCACCCATCCACGGACTGCCCTCGGCAAGTGTAGCTTAACCTTCGATCCACCCGTTGTTATATAGCTCCTCCAGCTTTTCTTTTTAAGGAAAACGATTTATTCCTTTAATTTAGAAAAAGGCGTTTTACAAACGGATCACATCAATTGACTGTGATTACAATTGAATAATTCATTAGTTCGCTTAAAATTCAGTTAAAACTTGTAAAAAACCATCAGATAACTCTGGAAAAACTTGAGGTTTTGAAAAGTTACCAAATCTTTAGTTCATTACTCTTATCCTAAAGTCTTAAGCTGTTAAAGTGCAGTTAAAGTATCTACTTACTAACGACTTCTTTTAACTTCAGTTTTGAGTGTCACCGTAACTAGCAGTTTGGGTAGCGTTTTTTGATAACACCTGCGTTTTAGGTTTTTTACGGTTGTAGCTTCTAATCTAATAGGTAACTGATTAAAAGAAAATAAAAATTGGAAAATAATCTATTTACATTTTCAACCGACCTTGGGGCCTAAAAAGGCCAGTTTGGCAGAATCATAAAAGGATAGCATAATGGACAGTTAACTGTTAAGTTAATCGTATCAAATCCCATTGGTGAAGCATTTTTCAGTAAATTTTTTTTGTCTGTGCTAAAATACCTATCAATCTAATCCAAATCCAATCCCAATCTCTTTGATTGTAACTACGTAGTGCAGCGAAAAAAGGAAAAACACGGACTGTCTTCGCCATATTATAATTCATAATGTTATCCTTTTATGATTCTCCAAAGTGGCCTTTTTAGGCCCCCTGTTCATTCTTAGGTATTATCAATTAAAAGTATCTACTTATTAATTCGGAAGTTACCCGTTCGTGTTACAGATCAAATTAACAATGGATAACCTTTCGAGATAAGGTATACATTAAATAAAATCGTTTAAGAATGGATACAGTCCTGTAAACAAACATTTTCATTCATCTATTTTCCCGTTCATAGGCTTTCGTAGCAACCGATACGTAGTGACATCTATCGGAGAGTGGCGTTAAACAAACTTTTGTTTCTGCCTTCGCCGTTTTTACGTGGCGCTAGTATGCGTTTATTTACGTTTAATAGGACGTTAAATCACCGAGGTTACATTACATAATACATATACTAATATCTACTGTTCTGCAAACATTTTAAGAGCCCAAAGTAGTCTGTTTTGTCTTAGGTTTTTGTTAACAAATAAAATCTGCTGCGTTAGCTTTCACAAAAAAATCTTTACCCTCTTTTTAGGGAACCGGATAAAATAACATTTATTGATTGTTTCTGTTGTACAAAATGCTCTAGTCAGAGAAAACTTTTATAAAACCCAAGTCATCAAATTATTATTCATATTCCCACAAAACAAAAACAATAAACCGAAAGCCCCAATTTAGCCCATAAATAGCCTACGAAAGTACACAATTTTTACGCAATACCGTAAATAAAACAAAAACAAGATAATTCGAAGGATTCCCGCGAACAGCGAAGATTTATGTAACGCACACATATCAGGGGATCTCAATTTGTTTCGTACTACCCACCGCGTGATAAAACGTTCCGCATTGAACTATCGCACTTGGAGCCGATTTGGTTATTTGTTTGGCCGACCGAGGATTTTGGAAGAAATAATGCTGCAGTCATGCGTTGGTAGGGATGGTTATAACTTACTGAGTTGCCTTTTGAGGTACTTTTTACCCAACTGCGTGACAGCAAAAGCAGGGTTATGTTTTTCACGCGTATCTGTGCATCCTTGTATATGGGTTTCATTATATCCCTCATGGGTCCCTCGAAGCATTGTAACAACGATGAGAGATGAGCGATGTACAACATTTGCTGATGGATTGTGTCCGAAATAAAGATGTACGTAAATCACTCATGATCGAGCTAAAACTAAATAGGTTAGATGTAGGCTTAATATTGTCAATTTTATCTTTACCATGTTTAGAGACCACTAAAAATGTTTGTGAGTTAATGACCGTACCGATTGAGTGATTCACTTTCTTTGAGCTATTAGTACCTAGGTATATGTAATAAATATTGCTTATAATAAAATTCGATGTATGTAGATATATTGTAAAAGGGTTTGGGGTTGGCATATCTATAAGATAAAAACCCCTAAATAAAAATAGATTAGAAAAAACTGGCCAAGTGCGAGTCGGACTCGCACACGAAGGGTTCCGTACCACAAGGCAAAAACGCCGAAAAAAACATGTTTGTTGTATGGGAGCCCCCCTTAAATATTTATTTTATTTTGTTTTTAGTATTTGTTGTTATAGCGGCAACCGAAATATATCATTTGTGAAAATTTTAACTGTCTAGCTATCACGGTTCATGAGATACAGCCTGGTAACAGACAGACGGACGGATGGACGGACAGCGAAGTCATAGTAATAGGGTTCCGTTTTTACCCTTTGGGTACGGAACCCTAAAAAAGCATTGTAACGGGTGGATGGATACCTACATGAGATGTCCATCGACTTGTCTAGGTCGCGTGATGGTTACGGGCGTACGTTTATACGTTTAGTTTTTATAAAAACAAAATGGCGAATTTCAGAAGATAAAAAATAAGGTCTTGAAAAAAGAGTTTTTGTCTGTTGACCATGTGTTTTTTTTTTGGTTTATCTTGAAGTGTTCCCCTTGCTCTCAGCATGAAGCTATACTGTACTGTGTATCTAACACAATTTTCATTGGTGCTTATCAGACTAACAGCATATTAATTTATGTTCTTGTAGAAAATATCTTCACCATAATCTAAAAACCAGCTCAAAACAAAACACGAAGTTACTTACACAGACACTGTCAACAACTTACCTACATAACATAAACCGTCTATCCTTATAATTTCCAATCCTCAACTACGAAACAATATAGAGAGTTTGTTTCACAAACACTATCTGTAATATGGCCACACTTATTTATTAGCACACTAAATCCAGTCATAAAGGCGACTAAGGTCTCCAGACTATCCTAGGCTGAAGCTTAAACTTTTAATGGCACTTGACGGCCAAGAAAATGAGGTTAGCAACATTAAAGGCTTTATCACGATTCTTACTTGGCGTGCTTCACGTTACTGAGTCCTGAAACTAAAGTGATAATTTTGTTATAGAGCCCTGTTAGGATGTACTTGGGTACGCGAAGAGTTTGTGGCTCGCTGTTAGCTTTCTGTTTACTTTTTTGTGAGATAAGCATTGGACGGCCTCCCACAAGTCGGACTTTGTGAAGGCCACAGGAATCCGCTGGATGCGGGAAGCACAGAACTGGTCGAAGACGGTCACACCCGGTGCTTGGGGGAGGCCTACATCCAACAGTGGACCTCTTTGGGTTGGTGGTTGAAAAGATGAGCATGAGGTCCTGGATTCCATTCCCAGATCGGGATAAGGAATTTCTTAGTAGCAGCCCGGAGTCTGGATGATGGCAATAGGCTCGCTCCTATGACATGGGACTTAACCATAACTTGCGAAATGTGGTTGTACTATAGGTACACCTCTGCCTGACCCTTCGGGAATTAGAGGCGTGATGTTATGTTTTGTTGTTAGCTTTCAGTTTATCTCTGAATCCTTTTATCTTTGTATCGTTTGATTACTTCATTGACATGAAATGAAATGAAATGATGATGATAATCATCTCGGGCTTTAAAAATGTAGTTCAACCTTTATGTATTTGTATTTGCATAGAGTCACAGACCATTTAAAACAATTATGCTAACGAAGTCCAAAAAATCCAATAAAATCTATAAACATTTTTCTTCACCAAGCTTGACTCCGAACAAGTTTTTAAGTGACCGTCGCGCGCGCACGTCACATAACTCCATCGTCATCTAAATTTATAAAAAGAACATTTAAATTGAAACGTTTATTGATCTCGACAGATGACGCTACTGTTTATGTCAAAACCAAAACCACGTATCTCACGCATTTTTGTGTCAACAATTTTGAATTCTAAGAAATATTTTTAAGGTTGTAAGTTGCATGGCTGTTTTGAAAGATGTTTGTTTTGTAATATGGCGTCAAAGAAAGTTGAATGTTGCATATAATGAGTCGAGGCGTTAAGTGTCGTGTGGATTAAATTATACGCCATGTTGAATCATTAAAGGTTTATTTTCATTCTGTCATCTGTGAGTAAGCAAAAGCTTCGGTATAATTATAAACTTGGGTTGTTTGCGCAACGCGCAGCAATTTAACTAAGTTTTGAACGATAGCTTAGTAATGAATCCTACTCGTTGGTTCCTATAAAGACTACTAATTCAAGGCAACTGCGAAACTTTCCATACACTTTGTTTGCTCATCGTAACCCCTCCTAAAAACTCGAAAGTTTAGATAGGTACTTAGAGATACAGTTTAGAGTCTAAACTAACATAATAAACTCACACCTTCCCTTGGGGGTAGGCAGAAACTACAGAACGTCACCTGCTACGATCCTTACATACTCCTTTTGTCTCGTTTACGTTCATACATAACAACATAACAGTTATAGCGGCACCTGGTGGTCACTAGGAGAAACCTAATTTCCCATACAAAATTCTACGTGATCTACGCAATCGAACGTGAGTCGAAAAAACTCACACTAAAGGCGCTTTCAATTTAGACGTTTTGTGTTGGACCGCTGCGGTGCCGAAGCGGTGCGTTTGTCAGCAGCACCGCAGCGGTCCAACACGAAACGTCTAAATTGAAAGCGCCCTAAGGCCACTGGTCAGACACGCGCGTCGCCGCGTCGGTTGCGAGTACTACGCACCTGGCCTTTCTGAAGAACACCGCCAAGATGGTCACTATATGTCCTGTCAGGCCGTGTCCACTCACATCTGCCTTGTACGAGTAAATACCTTTTGTTAGTCGCGTTTCATTCATCCTCTCAATACGATATCTTTCCAATACAATATTAGAAGTCATCGTTCATACAAGAATCAGTAAAAGGATGGATAGGACACGACTATTTACTATCAATATCTATTCAAAATAATTATGTTCCCAGTCGAGATAAAGATGAAGCTGTTAAGATATTATTCAATCGTGCTTCAGTGATAATAATATCATTAACAGACACTTCAACATGGGTAGGATACAGGCATCCCGTATTACATATATTAAAACCAGCGACCCGACCCTGCTTCATACAATGTACCAACTGATGTAGTGATATGTCAAAACATCGAGATTTCCGTGCTATTTTTAAGTTTTTTTTAAACATTTATTTTTATACCAATTGTTTTTTATTTGATAATTTTGATGTTACGTTTAGTTATATTAAAATATTTACGTAATTTAAAAGCTAAAAGTCTTAAAATAATAATATGTAGAAAAGGAAAGAATCATAGTGCATCAAAAATTTTGTTCGCATCGTTGTCAACAGGTAAAGTGATCAAAAGGCTGGCAGCATTGCCACGTTGTATGGCAATGTTGATTCTTTGGCCAAAAAATAGGCCAGCCCTCTAGTCACGTAAAGAGTCCACTATTTATGATAAAAGCGTCTATTATGGAGTAGGTTGCTGTGTATATGTATTTTAATGCTGCCATTGTTACTTCTCAAACTCAAACTGGAATGAGTTTGAGTCACATGATCATTTTGTATCCAATCCAGTATGAATATTAACTTTTAAAAATTATGCTTTGAAAATTTAATAATAAAAGTTAACTAGGTTTTAATTTTCTCTCCGTCATTTAAACTGAGGTGCAATTCTCATAATTTTAAGAACGTTTACGTCTGATCTCAGTCTCAATCTGTCAAAAATACCTTTAAAATCCCTATACACTTTTGAAAAGTTTTTGACATTGATTGTCGCTGAGATGAGATTACGACTAGATTTTGAACGTTTTTTATTACGGGAATTAGCCTTCTGATCATTTTATTATACGGAACTGCTATGCTCTGGTAAAAAGATCCCGCACGCGGCATACAATACAACGGGTTATCATAATGTGACAATAATCTTATCTCGGAAGTGACAATTCACTTTAATAAAATGTGTTGTTCTTGTCGCCTGCTTATCGACACACTTGATAACGTGAGGCTGTGCGACCCGCGACCTTTGGAGATGAGCTCCACGCTTTAGATAATAAAACATTGGTACTTAAGATATCATTGCGTAGGTTGTGATAGTGGCAGGTTTCGTGGTCAGCGGTGACGTTAAGATTTTTTTTTTAATGATAGAGTTAATACGGAAATGTGCACCCTAATTGCGTAACACGCAATAATTAATCTCAATCTGAATCATTTTGAAGGATATTGCTAATCCATTGCTCCATATGTTCGAATGCAATGTCTGCTCGACAACGTAAATAACGCAATGAATGTTGTTGAACTGTCAAAATGAAACCCATTGATACTACCCATTCTACTGATAGTGTGTTAAGCAATTAGGTACCCCGCAGTTCTTTAAAATATCTATTTTTTTGTTATCCGAGAAACTTATGTCGTTCTGATTATGTGCAAAATCAGCAAAAAGTTTCTGATACCTTGCAAACTCATTATTGATTTTGCAAAACAGAACACTATTGGACATACCAGGAACCGTCCTGGATATAGCTGTACAATAATCCTTTGGCACAAATTGGAACTAACGCGGCCATCTTGTTTTTAAAACCGCTAAAAACGCCACGTTTCACATAAGGAGACCCAATTTAAATTTTTAACTTTACTTTAACTTTTATTAATTATGTTGTTATACCGGCAATAGAAATACACACTCTGTGAAATGTCACATGTTATGAGATACAGCCCGCTGCCATACAGACGGACGAACGGATGGATGGACGGATGCACGGATTGCGGAGGCTTAGTAATAGGGTCCCGTTGGCATCCTTTCGGGCGCTGCTAAACACCGCCATTGTTAATTACTAGAAAAAAAAACATTGTTTACGAAAATTCCGATCAACAATGTAATCTTTTAGTGGCTCCAATGTTGGCCAATAAAAGATTACATTGTTGATCTTGGGGCCTAAAAAAGCCACTTTGGCAGAATAATAAAAGGATAACATTATGAATTATAATATGGCGATGACAGTCCGTGTTTGTCTTTTTTTCCCTGCACTACGTAGGTATAATCAAAGAGATTGGGATTGGATTTGGATTGGATTGATTGGTATTTTAGCCCAGACAAAAAAAATTACTAAATAATCCTATACCAATGGGATTTGATACGAGTAACTTAACAGTTAACTGTCCATTATGATTCATATTTTTATCCTTTTATGATTCTGCCAAAGTGGCCGTTTTAGGCCCCCTGGTCACACTTCATAGCCACAAACATCTCTATTGATCTCCACCACGGTGAAATGCGTCTAATTCGGACACATACAAATGGTACATAGAAAATGGTCGGCCGGATCATTATCTAGCTTATCTATCATCCGTGTAGCCATCAGTGATTATCTCGTATCATTCATCAATGTAATTGGTGATTGTGAGTCGTGCCATGGTTGGTTAGTTTGGTAAAAGCAGTTACCTTAGGTAAATGCGTCTGTCTTCGTGAACCATTTCTTTCTTGGAGATCATCTAATATGCCTTTTGAAATCAGAGCATAGTCTGAATAATTTAAGTGATGTTGGCAGAAGAACGCATGGTACATACATAAAAATTAATTACAGCAGCGAAAATGAATAAGAAAAATGGATGAATTTTGATATTTTACATATAATAATAATAATACATTTTATTTCAGGTTAAAATCCATAATAATAATATGTTGTTAGTAAAAAATATTAACCTAATGTTTGTAAAAACACAAAATTGAAACGATTGACACCTACGGGCACCTACGTGTGCAGCATATAGGTTTATTATTTTTATTTGTTTATTATTAAAGATTTTGATGTGGCAGCATCATGCTGAGATAGCCTTTTGACCACGTATAGGACTTTCTGTTTTTTACTTTCTTTTTATATAATTTAGTTTTTTATTTATTTATGACTGTGTTTAGTTTAATTTGTGATCATCCTGTGCGAGTCACAATAAATACTTTTCTTTCTTTCTTTATTTTATAGATAGGTTCATAAACTCACGCTCTTTTTCCATGTGGGTAAGCAGAAACTACAGAACTTTGATATTTTATTATTAACATACTAGATTACTTAAAAGTTGAGCTTAAACATTAAATTAAAATTCAAGAGTATTTCCCACATTAATAAAATGAACCCCTGTGAACTTATTATTTCAGGGAAACGGAATGGAGTTCTCTTCATTTTCATATGGAAATATGGAAACGAATTGTAACAAAGAGTGGCATCCTCTTTTCCAATAAATACTCTTGTTTCATTATTCCTACATAATTTTTCCGATACATAACTTCGATTTTACCTGACTGTTCATATTTAAGCCGTATTGATTCCAAGTAGTTATTTTATTTCGTAGAATTACAAAGACTCGGGACTTTTGTGCTGACTTTTATTCGATAGGAATGCATGTCATTTCCACTTTTTGTATTTTTCCTAGGACTGAACATTGAACAATGGGATTCGCCATAACTCTCAGTATTCGTAGCTACTGTCCTTATTATTTTTCTGCATCATTATAAAAATCCATTCTTTACAACTGTACTTTTTGTACTTTTGTAAATCCTTCGTCAGCTCGTTATTCTCATCGTGTTTGGCTCTTGTACGTGATGATAGCAATCTTCAATTTCCATTGCCCAAAACACGAAACTTGATCTTCAGTTATTTAATGAATTGCGAAAAAGTAAAGTTACTCCACTTAGTATTCGGACGTAAGTATCAACTTAATATCATCTGCCTAGCCATTTCCCAACTATGTTGGAGTCGGCTTCCAGTCTAACCGGATGCAGCTGAATACCAGTATTTCACATGGAGCGACTGCCTATCTGACCTCCACATCCCAGTCACTGGGTAATACGATACCCTTTGGTAAGACTGGTTGTCAGACTTTCGGGCTTCTGACTACCCGTAACGACTATCAAAGATCCACGAATGACAGCCGGGACCAACGGCTTAACGTGTTTTCCGAGGCACGGAGGGGTCTCGGTATGTCACAGACCAACCGCGGCAAGCGTAGCTTAACCTGATCGATCGACATGTGCGGCTGTTATTATTTAGTAAATCGTGAATTAATTCACTCATTGAGAGACTGGGTCTAGAAATTTGTTATCTTTTACAAGAGTTCCTGATTTAAGCAGTGTGGCGATTAGGTTATCACATTAATTGAAACAACGTATTTAACATTACGTATTTTAAACATACACAATTAAAATAATGTATTTATTTATTATTTATTTATTAACTCAACATCACTATAATTACAGGAATTTCCTAATTCAATAGTGTGGCCATAATTACAGTTTTATTATTTACCATAACATAATTCTGTACAATTAATAACAATGTGTAATTAATAACAATTATTATTCTAGACGTGGGATCTTTTTTCGATTTAGTATTTAACAAAAATAAACTTAGTGATTATTTGGTAAAAATAGGTACCTAGGTACGACAAAGATTGTGTTGAATTGTTGATACCTTTGACAATTTCCCAGCGCCTGTCTAGAGCCTTAACATCAAGGGTGGTTTATTACGTGCCAATTTTTACACTTTTTATTTTGTTTTACAAAATCAGTTTCCTTTTTTTAGTAAAATTGTTAAGGATGAAAATTTTTATGGACGTTCGTCATTTTTCTTGATGGGCAATTCCATACACACAGCTTGTATTTTATCTTCCATCCCTCAAAAACTACCCAACAATTATTCCAAGATTACAGTTTTCCAAATCACGTTCCGTACTCATAAAGTGCGCTTACGCTCCGGCTGCATTCCTACCTGCATACAAGTGCAGACACCACGTCTCGCCTGGCCCGCACAATAGACTGGTAGACAATGGACGAACGCGTGACACCATGCTGGCGATAACGTCTACGTATGTTACTCTTATTTTTTTTTATGAGCCTTCAATGGGTTTTAAAGTTAGTGCGAAGGTTGAAAGATGTGTTTGGTAATGTTTTGGTGACATGAATTATGATGCTACTTTTTCTTAGAAAGATAAAAAGAACGTAAGTTTATATGCGGTAAACATGACGCAGAGAAGTCAGACAACAAGTCTTATATTAAAAAAAAAACCTTATTTTCATAATATTATAAATCGATACCAATAGTTTTAGTCCCACTTTAATCCACGAGGATGATTCTGTATCATCTGCCTAGCCTTTTCCCAACTATGTTGGGGTCAGCTTCCAGTCTAACCGGATGCAGCTGAATACCAGTATTTTACATGGAGCGACTGCCTATCTGACCTCCACAACCCAGTTACTGGGTAATACGATACCCCAAGGTAAGACTGGTTATCAGACTTTCGGGCTTCTGACTACCCGTAACGACTGTCAAAGATCCACGAATGACAGCAGGGACCAACGGCTGAACGTGCTTTCCGAGGCACGGAGTGGTCACGGTATGTAAAGATGGTCACCCATCCACAGACCAACAGCGGCAAGCGTAGCTTAACCTGATCGATCGACCTGTGCGGCTGTTATTATTTAGCCACGGGCCCCTCTAAGAAAGATTCTGTATATAAATGTGTTTAATTGGCTATAATTCTAAAACTGTTACTATCACCATATTTTGAGCATGACATCCACCAAAGACTACAATCAGGACATAATCATAAAAACACTGCTATAAACCTTACCCAAGGAAAGGCCTTATGTTCCTGAGGGGCCACATGCACCACCGGCTAACGAGGCGTCAGAAATAAGCGTGAATAATACGCTATGAAACTTCCTCCCCAAGGAATATCACGAGGGCCTCTCATTTAACAGCCGAATAAACTTAGCCAGTGAAATAATACTGTTCATTCACATACCAAATACCAAGTAATATCGTAAATAAAGGGTCATCCACAAACAGTGGCGCCCCACCCCGGTAGTTACCGAAACTAACGGTAATTGTTTAACGACACTGTCTTAAGGACTGCGAGGTATGTGGCGCGCCCATTCTAGTTGGGAATGCGCTGTTTATATTGTTAATAGGAGGGTAAGTCAGTTTTTCGAAAGCATGCTAAGGTAAAGTTAAGGGTGCAGTGCCCTGTAGGGCAAAAACCGACTGCTACGCTGCGTTCAAAACAAGCTCCCATTTCAAGCAGCCTGAAACAGTGAGTAGCATCAAAATCATGATCACGTCATTCCTATGTCAATATTGAAGCTACTATGCGTGGTCTCTAGAAAACTTAGAGAAGAAATTCTGAAAATAAAACTACAGGGGTACAGGGGTACCATTTCCATAAAACCCATATTTCAAACAATATTAAAATAAAATAAAACTGGTATTCAGCTGCATCTGGTTAGCCTGGAAGCCGACCCCAACATAGTTTGGAAATGGCTAGGCAGATGATGATACTCAATACTCAATTATTATTTTTTTTTTTTTGATGATGATGATTAAAATAAAATAAAACCAATTCAAAAACGAAAAAAACCCAAAGTCCCATCTACAATGCCCTCCCATGTCAATGTCAAATAATAAGGTACATCCACACTATTATATGTGAAACGTAACAACAGTAATACAAACGGACTTGTTTATTGTAATCGCGATTATATAATATAACAGCTGTCTGGAGAGTCGTGAGACGTTTGCGATGGTGTCTGGGTCGACCGGAGACTTTTTCACTATTTCGTAAGAAGAATAAAAGTTGAGAGAACTGTGCAATGCAACTGGGAATATCTGAAATGAAAAGCACCTTGTGTTATATACCAATTAAAAAAATATTACTTAGCCAAATTATCCGTTCGATTATGCCAACAACAACAATCACGACAACCTAGCCATGATATCCTTGGTACTAAATAGATAGACAGACTTTAACATATCTAAGGAAAGTGATACATAGAAATCTGACAATAACAGACAACCAAAATTAGGTATTGAAGACAACACGTACAATACAGAATAAAAACATTCCATTGTCCGTTATAATAGAGTGTTACCCGAATTTACAAACGGGTCACGGACTTTTCCAGGTAATATTTTATTGAATATACAAAAATACAATAATATTTAACACAACATAAACCAAACAGAGGTGTACTAAAAAACAAAATTCAATTACAAAAATGGTGATCGTTTAGCGAATCCGAATGCGATTAAAAAACCCGTCGCTGCGTCCGTAAATTTAACTCGGTACAATAATCGGCGCGGTAGATACACTTTTTATTTTCATTTAAGTGTGTTTTTTTTTGTTACTTATTTTCATGTGCTTTTGTTTTGAGTAGGTTTGGCCGAATGTTGGTGGCACCTATAAAATGTTGGTAATGTCTAATTGGCTATGGTTGACGATCCGTTTCAGGGGTCGGTAAAGCAATTAGTAGGGATCCAACCGACTTTCGCTCCACCAGTTCATAGACACATTTGACTCTGTGAGTAACGTGGATAACTTCTATGATACAATTAATATGTTTTGTTCCATCAGTCTGTTGGTATAAGATAAAACTATCCAATAAATTGTATCTATCAACTATAATGGCCATCAACAACATGCAACACAGTCTTATAGACCAACCAATTTAACACAAACCTCTGTTTCACGTGGCCTAACAAAAAAACCCCACTCATATATTCTGATCAAGAACAGGCCTAGATATTTATACCTTTCTTAATACAGCCGATACATATTTGGTAAGCCAAGTCCTTAGTTCCAGTGTCCTTGCAATTGTGCCGTACGTTAGCAAAAAGCAACAAAGCGCGGTGCGTGGAGCAGCTACCATAAACATTGCGACAGCTGCTGTAGATGTGGCAAAAAGTCGAGCAGTTACTGTGTGGTAGGAACTGGAAAAGTAGGATGTGGTATGTGCAACAGTTGGGTTGGTGGTGTCAAAGAATTGCTCCTGGATTGCTCTTTGGTTTTTCGAATATGAAGCTTAACCGCTGAACATACATCATGGGTTGTCTGACATCAGAAGGCAAATTCTCGTACTTAAACTACGTTCAAATTCAAGTCGCAATCTCATCTCAGGTCAAGCAGGGTCACGTTGGAGAAATATACTTAACCATCGCGGCTGAGATGATGATGAATCTCATCTAAGCGACAATCCATATAAAACACATGGCAAGTAGGTAAAAAAGGGATTTTTTTTGACAGATGGATTCTGTCATTAAAATGCGAACATTATCAAAAATACGGGAATTACCCTTGAGATAATATTTACAGATCCAATTATCTTAGTCTTAAACCAACATGAATGAACAGATAATTAAGGCGCTATCTCGAAAATCTAAAATCCTCGAAAACCTACTAAGCGAGCGAAAGTGATGCAATCACTTTTAAAACGCAAAAGAAGAGTGATGTCTATTGTCGCTACAATAATGTTGCTGTTCGGTTGCTGCTGTCCAAGGTACAACAACTGTGAAGGAACTGTCACAATATTTACTAGCACTTCTGTCATACACCATCAGAAGTACCGTATCTACCAACAGAACTTCTTCATACATCATAGTCCATAGATGTCGTTTCTCGTTTGTGCCGATAGTGTTACCATACACGAGCAACTCCCAATGCTGATGATAATGGGAATGCAGGATTTTTTCTACGATTTTAAATCGTTGGTTTTAGCGTAACCTTAACTATCTCACTGCTTATAGGGCATCGATGCTTGAATTACGATGCAATAATGTAGTGCTAGGCTCAATTAATGATGACTGGTAACGTTTCCTTACTTTCCTTCAAAGTTTTGAAAGCAGTGGTGATGAAATAAATTACATAAAGGGGCCCGTGGCTAAATAATAACAGCCGCACAGGTCGATCGATCAGGTTAAGCTACGCTTGCCGCGGTTGGTCTGTGGATGGGTGACCATCTTTATATACCGAGACCCCTCCGTGTCTCGGAAAGCACGTTAAGCCGTAGGTCCTGGCTGTCATTCGTGGATCTTTGACAGTCGTTACGGGTAGTCAGAAGCCCGAAAGTCTGATGACCAGTCTTACCAAGGGGTATCGTATTACCCAGTAACTGGGTTGTGGAGGTCAGATAGGCAGTCGTTCCATGTAAAATATTGGTATTCAGCTGCATCCGGTTAGACTGGAAGCCGACCCCAACATAGTTGGTAAAAGGCTAGGCAGGTGATGGTAACATTTCCTTACTATCTTTGGTGAGAGGAGTCTTTCATAAGATTACGTAAATATTGTAGAGCAGTGGTGGCCAAGTGGTAACGGCCGCGACTTACGAGTTGTAGGTCGTAGGTTCGAACCCAGACAGGCGCTTTACTTTGTGTAAATTATTTCATCACCACTGCTCTCAAAACGGTGAAGGAAAACATCGTGAGGAAACCGGCATGTCCTAGAACCAAAAATTCGAAGACATGTGACATCTGCCAATCCGCACTGGGCCCGCGTGGTGGATTACGGCCCACTCCCTCTCACCGAGAGGAGGCCTGTGTCCCAGTAGTGGGAACATTATAGGCTGATTATGGACGTAAAGATTGACAGGAATTTGTTGTGTGTTTAGGGAGTTTTTTGATACAAATTGTTTCAGAGTCAGTCATAATTTGAAAACACATTGTGGACACCATTTTATGTAGATAAAAATTACTTATTTGAAGAACAATTTCAATTTTAAACTAGGCTACTGTTCATTTAGACGTTAAAAGTTTAGGCCTGACAAAAATAACACACAGACTAAAAGGAGTACATCTTAGCATTCCAATTAATTTCTTTTCCCAACACTATTCTAGCTGGCCTTGAACTATCCAGAGATAATAACCCACCCAACAACTTACACATAACCGGGGAATTGTTAAACATGGTTTAACTGAAGGTTATCGGCGGTCTCGTTTTACCGACTTTATTAAGACAAACGACTCTTTGTTAACTACCAGTTTAATTGGCTATAAAATGTGAGATGACGCTCTCGGAGAAGATCTACATAGACGTGTTTTATATGTATGTTCCATTATGTAGTACGATAACTAAGGTTATAGCCGTGTTGGCTATAGGTTTATGGTTTATGTTACAAGGGCAGCTGATTAAAGATTATTTGAGGTAATAGGTAGACATTATGCTAGTTAATACAATACAAACTTGTAATAACAAAAGAAATCTATCGGAGAGTTGTCACAGGGTACAGATTGGTAAAACGTAACACACAAATTCGCTTAGTTGTTCTCGGCCTTCTGTACAGACAGCAGCACATCAAGTTACCCGAAACTGACAAATTTTCCCAATCAACTTTGAACCTTATGCTTTAGCGATAAAGTTGAAAATCTAATAAAGATAGCTTGGTGTGCTGAGTCTGTACATAGCACGGTTTCATTACGGTACGGTGGGCGTATAAACCGTGCCGTAGAAAAAACGTGTCTGTAAACAAGCTTCTATAGTGATCCAAACAACACTGACGACCGAGCCAACACACGGCAAATAAACCGTGGTTTTTCACGGAATGAAACACGTGTGTGTACCTGGCCTTACATTTCATTAGGACGACCAATAGCGTTATATTGCATGTTACGTCACACCATTGTGTGCTGTAAAAAATTGTACGACGAACCTAAAACTCATTTAAAAAAAATCAAATCAAATAAAATAATTTATTTGCTTGAATATGGGTATATTCAAGCAAATAAATGATTTGATTTGATTTTTGCAGTTCTTTAAACCATATCCTACCTTAATAGGTGTGCAAATCTATACTTTTAATAAATCTGTAGAAGTGAAAATTCTGTACATTGAAAATATCAAAAAAATAAATTGCGGGAGCGTTACTAGACCGACACCGAACCCAGAATAGTGATTAAAAATTTATTTGTCTGTCTGTCTGTTTGTTCAGGCATCACGCAAAAACTACCGGTTCGATTACCATGAAACTTAGTATAATTATTCTTTAATATCTTGGGCACCACACTTGACTGACTGATATATCAACGCACAGCCTAAACCGCGGGTCCTAGAGACATGACATTTGGAGGGTGTGTTATTTGTGAAGAGTAGGTATCCACTTAGAAAGGGTTTTTCGAAATTCCACCCCTAAGAGGGTGAATGAGGGGAGGGTGAAATTTCACGCGGACGAAGTCGCGGGCAGAAGCTAGTATCTAATAAAATAGCATTATACACATACATAAACTCACACCTTCCTCCCATGGGGTTAGGCCTGGTTAGGCAGAAAATTATAGAACGCTACCTGCTACGATCCTTACACAATACTAGAATTATTAAAAGAATCAGCGGGATAATTGCGTAACATACTATCGGTAGCAATGGGTTTCATTTTGACAGTTTAACAACATTCATTGCGATGTTTACGTTGTTGAGAAGACACATTTTTCGAACATATGAAGCAATGGATTAGCAATATCCTTCAAAATGATTCAAATCGAGAGTGTTACGTAGTTAGGGTGCAGGCAAAGATAGAAAAGCATAGAAAATCAGTAGGTTTAAAGTTCCATAAAGAAGATGATTAATAAACATGGCCAATGGAGATCTAAACTGTGTCAGACCAGAAGTACTAAGTACTATATAGAATCACATCACAATCTAACTGTAGGAAACTGTAGAAAATACTACCTACTATAGAGCACAGTAGTTTTTTTTCTACAGTTAGTTCAGCGGTCCAGGTAGAAAACCGCGCGTCAGAAATTGTGTGACTTTTTTACAAAATACAAAAATATTTTCTAGTCAAGAACTATACGGTATGGAAATCTACGTGGATGGACCATGTCAGGACTGTCCGTGTTCCGGTTGATGAGTTCACGTCACATAGTACCCGTCGTAGAGAAAACACACCGCGCACCGAGGGTTCCGTATCATCATGTTTTTAATTTTTCATCGGTGAGGCCTATATTCGTCAGAAAATTTTAACACTGTGCACTACGGTGTAGAATATTGCAGTTTTATGTCAGCGCCATCTTTTGACCGAATTGACCGATAGTGGAACTCATGGAACTAATGTAACTTTTGTTGATGATTTCTGAAAAAGTATGCTATTTAGAGGCTTCGTTTTATTTTTCCTGTAATCTTTACATAAACTTTTATCACATAGAATAATTTCAGATTTTTGTCTTTGCAAATTTACATTTTTCATTTTTTATCAAAAGTTGAAAACTATGCGGCTTTAAAAAAAGAGAAAAAATGTTTGAGAATGTGCAAACGGCGCTCTTTCATATGATACCCCACATGCACTAGTAGCCTGACTTCGAATTTTTCAGACCCTGTTGCAAAAAACATATATTTTTATGTCTTTCTTATTTGCAAAATAGTTGGGCAAAAAGAAAAATCTAAAACTGTTTTAAATTTCAAGTTGATAGCATTAGTAATTCTTGAGATATCCAGCTGTGACAAACAGACTGAGTCTCACCATAAGGGTTCCGTTATACCATTTTGGTACGGAGCCCTAAAAAGTGAGGACAGCTAAAGTTACCAGAATGGCTTAGTTTGGTGTAGAATCCAGTTTGCATGGCTAGAAATAAATATTTCGACGGAGGAAGTGGATGTGTAGAGCTTTGTTATTGAAATGTAGTTCTTTTCATTTTGAACTTATAGATTTAAATCAATAGGTATCATGTTACGCAGTAAATGAGTTGTCGAGGTCAGATAGGCAGTCGCTCCATGTAAAATACTGGTATTCAGCTGCATCCGCGTAGATTGGAAGCTGACCCCAATCTAGTTCAGAAAAGGTGAGGCAGATGATGATAAATATCTAAACGGCTATATTACAGAGAACTATTCTATTTTTACCCGACTGCACCAGAAGGAGGGTTATGTTTTTCGAGTGTATGTATGTTTTGTTTGTTTATGTTTTCACGCGTTTTAGCGTGAAAGCTGAACGGATTTGGAAGAAATTTGGCACATGGGTAGACTATGACCTGGATTGGGACATAATATTATTTTTATACCGATATTCTCACGGGATTGAGAATTATGCGGGTGAAACCGCCGAGCGCAACTAGTTTATAATGAAAAGTTAGTAGGAGACTCTGATTCAGAGTTCAAAATCGCTTACCAATAATTTTTGTGTTAACAACGAACAACTTTTACCTTTATCTTCGAATGGCATATGGTACCTTAGGGCCGATGCCTGCCGGGTCAGCGGGATTGTCCGAATGGGTTACCGCTGGCCCGGAACATAAAGGGCTAAGGAAGGAACACGGATGGGTTTTAGTCAGTAAGAGTCTGACACTTCCGCTCCACTCAGAGCGGGAGGGGGTCATTTGATGATTTCCCATCCGCAAAAAAAAAAAGCCTTTCAGACCCTGACAAACAATGTAACATCTGTTTTCCCTACTCAACACAATTACTCCACATCACCGTACACTAACTTTACATGAAGTTCATCACGGGTAAGTTTTGATTGCGCACGCAACATTTCACGATATCGCACAATTTGCATACGTTTGTTCGTTCCTGAAGAGTTTACAAGTTTATACTGTAGCCACATTAATTGCATCGTTAAACTGCACGTTGACGGCCGTTCAAAGGGTAATAAAGGTGGAGTTTTTAATGTTAATTTTGGTATGAAAAGATCGATATTGTATGTTTTTGACCGCTACTATGCTCATGAAAATATTTCACGAACACGAGCTATGTTTAAGCTTTATTTTAATCTACATTTATGATATTTGGATATTGTGAAACGGTTACTTAGTCTTAACTGAGGTGTCATCTCATTTGTATTTAGTTTCATTTGACAAGAAGCGGCCTGGGAATAACTAATTTCTCAATTCTAAATGTAATGTCTCCGGTAGAGAAAGCAAAAAACGACATTAGCTACATAAATAGGTTGTGCATAGTATATTGATAGTAAATGCTTTTAATTACTGGCCACTAAAATTTGAAATTTTATTCTGTTCCATCCAAACTATCTACCAAGCATTTTCTTTTGTTTTTTTTGTTTTAAAGTCAAAAGTCAAATTATTTATTTGAAATAGACACAGAAAAGGCACTTATGAACGTCAAAATAAAATAGAATTGATTCTAGTCGCCCCTTCCAAAAGGTTGTGTTCGTATGGGGAAGAATAGGCAAGAAACTCCACCGTTACTCTTTGAAAATGGTTTACAAGGTTTTGTATACATTCATTATATAATTAAATGTGAAGACGATGCTCCTAGAATAAAATTAGTCTACCACAAACAAAAGGAAAAAAAAAATAGAACAATGACAGGTAAATCAATTATGTGATAGATACATGTTGCTCACTTAATTACAAATATTGAAAAAGTAGATGATTTTCCTAGAGTTTTAACAAGTGTGTGAGTTAACTGTAGTCACAGAATGTAAAATTAATGTCATAAAATTAAAAAAAATAAATAAATAAATTTGCAACCAGTTTGATTTTGTCTAGGCTCTAGATTGTCCTAAGAAGATTTAGTTTTGCTAATATTCATAAAATTCAGTAAGTTATCGGAAAAGTAAATAGTGAATACATAAGAATATTGTAAACAGTAAATGTAGCGAATTACGATCGCGAATTATCATCATCTGTCTAGCCTTTCCCCAACTATGTTGCTTCGGTTAAATTACGATCGCGAATATTAACGGTAAATGAACGTTGAAAACTTTTCTGCATCGCATTGTTTTCAGTTTTCAGCAGTAGAGTATTTTAATAAGTGGGATAAAATTATGCTGCTTTATTCCGTTGTTAGGTAACCAATGTACCAGAGAGCTCGGTTCGGTAATAGATGGTTTAAAAACTGTAGAGGAGATTAATAATTCCTTTTGTATTGGGTATTATATTCATGGAAAGAATTAATGTTCTATACTTATTCCTACTGAATTATTATTATACTTATACTTATTCCTAGGTCAGATATTCAGTCGGTCCATGTAAAATGCTGGTGTTCAGCTGCCTCCGGTTAGACTGGAAGCCAACCCCAACATAGTTGGGAAAAGGCTAGGCAGATGATGACTTATTCCTACTCAAGGGGGGCTCGTGGCAAGTAATAATAGCCGCAAGGTTCAATCGATCAGGTTAAGCTTCACTTGCCGCGGTCGGTCCGTGGATGGGTGATCGTCTTTACATACCGAAATAAGTAACTAAGCTCAATAAGCCGTTGGTCCTGGCCTTCATTCACGACTTCGAGTAGGTATAGCGTCTCCAATCTTCATGAGAATGGGTGTTCATGAGACATGCATTATACCTACATACATACATAATCAGCCTATACTGTTCCCACTGCTGGGACACAGGCTTCCTCTCTGTGAGAGGGAAGAGGCATTATACCTACTACCAGAATATTTCTCGCTAACAATTTTCAATGAATCAAATCAGTCTGCCTCACATAGGTACCTACCTATAATTTGATGGTAATGATTCACTCGCACAAACGTTTTAGTGAAATTATATTAATTAGGCATCATTATCCTGGCATAATTGTTTCATAATACAATATTCCTATGTATAATAAATAGATGATTTACAACGCACTAAATACTGTTTATCATCATCATCATCATCTGCCTAGCCTTTTCCCAACTATGTTGGGGTCGGCTTCCAGTCTAACCGGATGCAGCTGACTATTAGTATTTTACATGGAGCGACTGCCTATCTGACCTCCGCAACCCAATTCCTGGGTAATGCGATACCCCTTGATAAGACTGGTTGTCAGACTTATCAAGGGGTATAGTAAATACTGTTTATATTATTATATATTCGTCAATTTTGCTTTCAAGATTCCTATTAGTTCTGCCCAGCCTACCATGAAAATAGGCGTAACAATTCGCGTTAATACAATTAAGAATTCCAAATATTCAAGATTAATCAGTGTCTAAAAGATAACACAGTTATCGTCGCTAAATGGCAGGGGACTGAAATTCCGACTTCAGTACAACGAACAAACTTACTCTGAAAATATCCAATTATTATTCTAGACTGAAGTTGGTAACAATTTCTAGGCTGTATGCTAATTTCACCAAGTATTTGTTCATGTTATCTGAGTGATGGATAGGGGGAGCCACTGGCACGCGAACTTAAAGCGTTAAAACAGAGGCTTTTTTTCATAGATAAGGCATTGTTTTGACGCGATCGCGCCTATAAATTAATTACCATTTATTTTTCTTTTCTTTATTGCGAAGGTAGGTTGCGTCACTGTGATCGGTCACTTTGATCGTAGATAAGGAATCTTCTTTATCAATGACTGCTGAGGTGTGGTAGCTATTCTTACTTATGATAAGAACGCGATCATAGCCTAATTTATCACTAAGACAGTGTGCACACCAGAGTTAAATTAGTTTTGACTAATAGATAGAGCAATTTTGTCCGACTAAATTTAAACGGTTTTATAAACGAATCTGCGTTCTATTACTATTTTAATAGAGTTTTAGTTGGTAAGTCGACTTGTCTTGAAACAGTTTTGCCCATAGCCTTAAAAATCGTTCAAATAGCTTACACAGTACCTTCGTTGGCAAAAGGTATTGAAAAGATCGGCAGTTATCGTTGAATAAATAGTTTGTTAGCCAACGATTCAAATAGAATTCACACGATTGTAAATGGAATCGTCAGATTTTTCCTGGAATTCATATCACATCGCTGTCATTCATGAACGATCGAACCGATACTGAACAATATTGGAAGACTTGAGAAGATGAGTATCTTTATAACAAAAAAATACAGCTTCGAGTTTGCATTCACAGTTCTTACGAACTCTTCGAAAACTTGAAGATAATGTTCGCTCGCTGAATAAAATTTTCAGTTGTTGCGAAAACATTCAGGGCGGCTTGGGCGGGCGGCAGTTTGCCGGCTGTCGTGGCGTCGGGCGGCTGTGCGAAGCCTCCGTACAACCTCCCGCACTAACTTATACCGCGAAGTGTTGTGAATAACTTTAATTTTCGTAAAGGATAATCTTGGATGTTAGACGATAGTAGTGAAATAACATTGGATGTTTCGGCGAATAGGCTTTCAGTAGTTTTGGATAACCGTTTAAGGTTGTGAATATAGTGTTACTAGTTTATCGTGATAGGTAAGTTTTGTATACTTTTTTATGGAATAGTAAACCTAGAAGTTTTTCAATATTTTTGCTCAATCATCGTAAAATCTACGAAGCCAGCACCTTCCTAGATTTTACGATAATTGAACACAAACAACCATTTAATTTTACGTGATTTAATTTTGTAACAACAATTTTTTTATTAAACAATTCTCTTTTACAATACAATATTAAGTCTTTCAATGATTATGACGTAAGTATAATATAATAACATAGTTTCATGTCTATCGTAAATTCGGTTGTCATGTTCAGAAGAAAAGAGCAAAAAGTGTCAGCTGGTGACATTCCCGCGGTACTTGGAAGTCAACTGAGGGGAGACGTCATTTAATGGTGGCAAGAAAGCCTTATTATCAAGTGTAAATATTTTGTTTCTTTCCATTTGTGTTAAGTGAAAAATCTAAGAAGATCCTTGCAGATAGACATGTATAACTGAAATATATATTTTTAGACTGTGTCGTTAAATTTTCATTATGTAACTAAATATCAAGCTACGGCTAAACTATTCGCCTTTAATTTAGTCTCCTAATTAAGTCTAAAGTGATGCTGGATGCATGAAAAATGTGCATATGAGCTAGAAAATATTTTTAGAATTATAAACATGAAATTTACTAACTCAATAAATCTACGTAGCCTTTTCCCAACATCGTTGTGGCCGGCTTCTAGTCTAACCGAGTGCAGCTGAATACCACCATAAAATTAAGTAACTATCACAAATTAATAAATACGTAAGTATGTTACCTTACCCTTTGCGTACTTAAATCGTAGGAGAGCAAAAACTTCCAACATAATGTTCAGATTTTATCCCTTCGTATAATATAATCTTCACTTGCTCAAAAGGTCTGTAGACAGACTCGTAACCGGGTTGGACGAAGCAATGTGGAGTTGTCCCACAAGCGATGGGACACTTAATATCGTGTCCGGCGCGTCCTGTCGTCTGCAGGTTACAGGAACTGATGGATGCTAATGATGATGCCAAATTCGAAGTCGAATTTTGGTCCAATACTCAATAATCAATACCTTAATACACAACACTCAAGGTGGTAGGATTTATAGAATATGATCATTAGTTCACATTTAGATTGGCATCGACACGATAAGGAGAAGGCTTAAGAGCGTTTACGCCGAACGGCATTTCATACAAACTTTCAAGCCCTTGTTTTCCGAAATGAACGAACCGATTTTAATGAAACTTCATACGTATGCAGGATACAAAGGTCTAAAAAGTTAGCAGAGAACATTTTCGAAATGTTTTATTTAAAAAAAGATAAATGGAAATCTCTGTTTCTATGAAAAGTTTAATATCGGTCTAATTTGGCTGTAACACTATTTTTCGAAAATGTTCTCTGCTAACTTTTTAGACCTTTGTATCCTGCTTATGCGCATGAAGTTTCATTAAAATCGGTTTGTATGAAATGACGTTCGGCGTAAACGCTCTTAATCTCAATAATTCCACCTTTATGTTCATTCAACCCATTCCTGACGTGCTCATAACTAAAAGTAACAAATAAACTAATATACATCCTAACTCAAAGTATCATCTTAAATAAAAAAAGAAATCAGAAACACATGTATCCCGCACTCAATTGGCATGATGCATGCAAAGTGATCTTAATAAGTCCTTACACGCCCACAGCTAGCACAATCCGTTCATTAATTTGTACTCTATTCCGTTGTAATAAGGCTGTTGGATTTGTAGTGCCATGAATCATGGGAACAGACATGTGCAGTGCGTTTGATTTACACCCTGTTACGATTTTAACCTCGGTTCATTTACACATGGTTTTGGTTTAAATGTTTATGGCCGATTCGCGTTCGGTATGCGAATTTGTAAGTGCAATAACGTGCTCTTTGTCTTTGGGTAGTGAAGTTTAGTTGGTGTTACATTAATTTGAGATGTGATACGGATTGTAAATAAATGTGAGCCTTCAATAAGTCTTTTGTATGTGTTATTTATAGCTTAATTCAGATGAGAAGTCCATTAAGTGACATTTACGTGCTTTAGCTTTGTAATCTTAAATATTGAGCAAAATATTTTATTAAAATTGAAACGGAAGATAATTATTTTTTAACTCTTTGCCATTATACCACACTAATAATATAAAGGCGAAAGTTTGTGAGTGTGTGTGTGTGGGGGTGTGTTTATATTTGTTACTTCTTCACGCTCAAACGGCTGGACCAATTTTGATGAAATTTTGTATGGAGGTAGCTGACACCCTGGATTAACATATAGGCTACTTTTTATCCCGATATTCCCACGGGATCGACATTTACGCGGGTAAAACCGCGGGGCGCAGCTAGTGAAATACTAAAATTGTTTCAATTAAGTAGCGTTAATCGAATTTTGTTGCTGATCGTACCAAAGAAGTATGAAGATGCAAATAATTAAATATTATATGTTTCTGAAATTATTAAGGTATGTAAGTATAACTTTTTTCAGGAGCAGTATTATGATTGTTAGCAAGGTTTGCTTTCGGAGAAATCATCATCCTCATTTCATTCGAAAGACGTCCACTGCTGGACAAAGGCCTCCCCAAGCACCGCCACTTCGACCGGTTTCGTGCTTCTCGCAGCCAGCGAAGGAATAAAAAAAAAAAATCTATTGTTTTTAAACAACGTAGTAGTTTCGTCAAAATGCTGGCTTTCATATCGGCTTTCGACGCTTCGTGTTAACATTCCCATGGCTTCTTGAATACGTATTGTTTTGTAAGTACTGCTAACTATACAACACTTACCTTGTTTCATGTTTCTATTAAGTAGGTATCATCATCATCATCATTTCAGCCGAAAGACGTCCACTGGACCATAGGCCTCCTCCAAGCACCTCCACTTCGACCGGTTCTGCGCTTCTCGCATCCAACGGGTTCCTGCGGCCTTCACAAGGTCGTCGGACCTCCTTGTGGGAGGCCTTCTAACGCAACGTCTTCCGGTAGTAGGTATAATCAGCTTATAATATTCCCACTGCTGGGACACAGGCCTCCTCTTTGTGAGATGAATGGACAATCCACCACGCGGGCCCAGTGCGGCTTGGTAGACGTCACATGTCGTAGAATTTTTGTTCTATGATACGCCGGTTTCCTCACGATGTTTTCTTCACCAGCTGTTAATTTCATATTCAAAAGAGGTTAAATAAAAATTCAGAATAGAGAAAATTTACGAGTAGTTCTTACAGGTTTGTGAAAATTACGAGACCATTTTCTTGTGCCTCTTGTAGAAACAAAAAAAAAAAATTAAAACCAATTATACACACTTCAAATCTATGTTTTGGCTTTCATTTTCTGGTACAAAATTTCGCGGGTAATTCCTGTAACGGCTCTTTGCAGCAATTGAATCGCGATACAGTCGCATACCGTCTACCTTTACCTTGCTTGTTTTACTTGTAGTGTTTCGATGTATTTTGTATCGCTGAAAAAGTCGCCGTGTGAGACCGCTCTAAGGTTAACAACCACAGTCGCGCTCGCGAACGATTTTAACGCGTACGTCTTTTTTACATCGTTCTCACATATAATTATAAATTTAACATTAATGATGTAACTAATATTTTTGTAAAAATATAATTTAAAAGAGTGTCCATGGAGTTTCTTGCCCGTACTTCTCCATAGGTACCTACGCTTTGGAATGGGCATCTGTTTCATATTTTCTGACTGAACGACTTCTTGACAATTCAAAAGTGCCTGTAAATGGTTCAATTGAAATAAATGCTTTGAGTTTGAGTCCCACAAATTTCTTTGAGCAACCATCTTATACAGTGCACATTACACTGTATTTGTATTCTCTTTTTTCCCGGACTGTCGTAAATTATAGCAATAAATTTGTACGGGACACATTCCCGTTGTCCGGGATTAATTAAAGCCTATAACGGTGCTACTTGTGAGTTAATTATTTATTATAAATACATGTGTGGTTGCCCCAAAATGTCTGGTTTCTTTGGGTAAGGAGTATTGGGGCGTGAAACAAGGTTCTTTGTGACATTGAAAAAGGCATTGGTGGTAATGAAATGGAGCACTGTCTTCCTTGTGATAGCTTTTTGCTGCCTGTTTCGACTTCAAATAATGGATCAAAAGTAGCAACTGTATCATACTTTTCGAAAGCATACTTAGTTGTCAAAAAGGCCTTGTGGCTAAGTAATAACAGCTAGAGCTGCATGGATTGATCGATCGGGTTAAGCTACGCTTGCCGTGGTTGTTCCGTGGATGGGCAACATATCGAGAGCTATTCGTGCCTCGGAAAGCACGTTTAGCCGTTGGTCCCGGCTGTAATTCGTAATTGTACTTTTAAAGTCGCTACAGAAGCTCAAAAGTCTGACAAACAGTCTTACTAAGAGGTATCGTATTACCCAATAACTGGGTTGTGGACGTCAGATAGGCAGTCGCTCTATGTAAAATACTGGTAGTCAGCGGCATTAGGTTAGATCGGAAGCCAACCCTAACATAGATGGGAAAAGGCTAGGTAGATGATGACTTAGCTACCAAAAGGCTTGAAAAGTGCCATCGCCATGATGCCTGTAACGTGCTTCTTTTTACCGAATTAAAAAAAAAAGGTTATTAAATCCTACATAGTATTCTCTTGCCACCATTTTATGGCACCCCATACCTACAGTGGCCTACAAAAGTTAGTTGACATTTTTCCACTTCAGCTGTGATGCCACATTATGATTTTAGATAAAAAATAATCAGGTACTTCTAAGGCAGGGGTGGCCAACCGGTCGATCGCGACTATTAGTCCAGTCGATCGTGGCAAGTAAAAAAATATTTCCAACTACAAACCTGATTTTGATAATCTAGCGAAAGATGCTCAAACGCAATGCTCACAATAATATAAATAAGTAGTTACTAAGAATAATTTTCAGTTTTATATTTTCCCTCTTAATAAAATAAAAAATCAGCTGCGTCCCAGAAATAAAACGATGGATAGCCATGGCTAAAGATGTTATGACACGCCTCCAAAACATCTGGAAAAATCGCTCTATAAGTTATAAAACTAAAGCCCGTTTGGTCAGAGCATTAGTTTTCCCGATTTTCCTCTATGGAGTTGAGACGTGGACAATCCGAGCAAGAGAAAGACAGAGGATAGATACATTCGAAATGTGGTGCTGGAGGCGGATGTTTTTTTTTTTTTTTTTATTCTGACCTATTTCGGCCACATAATGCGAAGGGGAGATAGCAGCCTTGAAAAGCTGGTTATTGTTGGCAATACCGAAGGAAAGAGAGCACGAGGCAGGTCGCCAACACGATGGTCCGACCAAGTAAAGGAAGCTACGTCGTCAAGCAATTTTCAGCAGGTGGTGATGGCAACTTTGGACCGGAGTAGATGGAGGCAGATTGTCCGCTTAAAAGCGTCCAGTGACCACGATCCTCAGTAATGAGGGACCGATTGAAGAAGAAGAAGAGAAAATAAAAAATACTACATAATATGCAGTTTTATTTAAGATTTCAAGAAGTATGTAATTGGTAGATCGCACAGGCTGTCGTCAGTGAACAGTAGATCTTGGGTCTAACCAAGTTGGTCACCCCTGTCCTAAGGGATTACTTGATATTTTTTTTATGAAAAGTCAAAGGTAGTTGAATTAGTCAATAAAAACCTTATAGCAGTTCACACATTTGGATCATAATGTGATTTGTCACAGCTGAAGTGGAAAAATGTCAACTAACTTTTGAAGACCACTATAATAATATATTGGACAGTTGGACTACCCTATAATAGTCAACAAAAAATATGAGAATTTGCCAAAAATAAGGGTATTTACAAATTGTAATGAACACAGTTCTAACTAAACATGACAAATGGCGCTAAGTTACGCAAACTTTTAAATTGAAGAGTCATTCATTATGTTACGTCGCTTGGAAGATAAATTAGAGCAGACAATGAATGTACGAGGGTTTAAAGTTAAAAAGTCAAACAAAGATTAAGGTAAATAATTAAGGTCAAACATAGGGTAAGGTGGCCCAGTGGCAACGGCTCCAACTTACGAGTTTTAGGTTACGAGGTTCGAACCCAGGAACTTTGTATAAGTAACTTCATTAACACTGCTCTCAAAACAGTAAAGGAAAACGTCTTTAGGAAACCGGCATGTTCTAAAACCAAACATTCGAAGACATGTGACATCTACCAACCCGCACTGGGCCCACGTGGTACAGCACACACACACAGCACACAACACACACACAAACAGCACAGCACCCACACAAAGGAGCACAGCACCCTCTAAGGAGGCCTGTATGACAATAATGGGAAAATTGTAGGCTCAATAAGCTATTTTATACAAAGAAAGAAAACTTCTGCCTCTTTGAGCCAATTTAACCAATAAATACAGCTGTTCCGTAGTCAGATAAAAAAAAATGTCTATTGTTTAATTAGGGCCGACTTTTCAATCGACAGATAATTTTTATTCGTAGAATAAATTTAACTGACAAAAATTATTTCGCGGATAAAATTACCTGGCGTTGGAAAAATCAGCCCTTAGTTAACTTGGTTTTCTACCCCTACAGATAGTAAGTAGGTAAACAACCGACATAGCTGTTTACCATAGATTTAGTACTAGCTGTTCCCCGCGGTGTCACACGCTGCGCGGCTCCTAAGGGTCGTAGCGTGATGTTATATAGCCTATAGCCTTCCTCGATAAATGGACTACCCAACACTAAAAGAATCATTCAAATCGGACCAGTAGTTCCAGAGATTAGCGCGTTCAAACAAACAAACAAACAAACTCTGCAGCTTTATAATATTATATAAGTATAGATATACTAGCGTAGTATACCTATACTAAATCTATGTTGTTTACCAAAAATGGTAGTCCAAAGAACCATAAACAAAACGAAGGTTGTATACGTAACTTCTATTGGCAAACATCCACATGCGATAGAGATAGAAGAAAGTTGAATTAGGAACTGTCATGTGCGTCAAAAAGAAAATGGTGGTACTACACTCGTATCTAAACAATCTATCTTTTGTGGGCAAACAATTGCTCCGGATGATAGCTATTTTGTGAATGAGGCAGATTTAGTTTGTCTTAGATGAGAAATAATATTTTTATCACATCTATTCAAAAAGAGCTAGTGTGTGTGTGTGATTCGTAAACAGTGGTTAAAATAGCTCTTTAATCCCTAGGGACTAAAAGTGATTTGAATTTGGAATGTGGATGTTGTTAGTAAAAGTTCCAATCACCAAAGAGATTAATCACGAACATTGTGTGAACAAGTAACAGGCTGTATGATAAAATAAAAGGCGCGAGCCAACTTAAAAAAAAAGTTTGTGAAACAATAAAAAACGCGCGAAAAGCATTCTGCCTTCGTTCGTAATTGTTTATTCAAATTAGGATTTTACTTAGTTTTATAAAAAAAGAGTATGTCTTCCTCAAGTAATTGTATGTAATTAATAAACGAACCATTCTTATTCATAAGTTGCACTTACTTATTTTTTCATAGAGGGTGAGAAAAAGTAGAGTGTCCACCTCGGGAGCAACACTATTTGACGTACTTTAAAGAAACACTCGCCTTCAAAATAGTTGTTTGCTCCCTTGGCAAATAATCTACTATTTGCCTGTGGGTATGTGGAAGTAATGGAGAAAATGGCTGCTTGTTACAAGTTATAGGGACAAAATGAATATCATGTCAATCTATCTAAGCCTGTATTGTCCTACTGCAGGGCAAAGGCCTCCCTCTCCCTTTTCCACACAATTCTGTTTTTTGCTAGTGCAGGTCAGTCCTTTCGGTAGGAGTCAAGCTCGTCGCGCCACCTTCGTCTCGGCCTTCCACGATGGCTTCGTGCGTTTAGTGGGACCCAATTGGTGGTTCTCTTAGCCCAATTGTCATCCGACATGCGGCAGACATGTCCAGTCCAACATGTAGGTTAGTTTACATTTTTTTAATTAGAAGATCTTAGATAATGGCTCCGATTCTGTTGTTCACAAACTAAACTAAATTTAAGTTCATGCATCTCTTTCTTTCTATTTCATTAAGAAAAGGACAGAAGATAAATATTAGTTTAGTCCTGTCAAATTAAGATACTCCATAGACAATTTAGACGAGATTAAAAAATTGGCTATTAAAAATACGTCAATTTTCGTCAGGCGCCGACTAATTTGACAGGACTAAACTAATATTTATCTTCTGTCCTTTTCGTAATGAAATAGAAAGAAAAAGATGCCCGAACTTAAATTTAGTTTAGTTTGTGAACAACAGAATCGGCGCCAATGTAAGCTTAAACCAGCAATGTGTGCCCATTGTGTGTATATTGGATCCAAATTCTGTATACCTAGCTTCAAAGATCTTTTCCTTCAATTTTCGTTTCCCGGCCCCGCTCTATTTTTCTATTTTAAAGTAGCAACACGTTATTTTTATAATTCTTAATATAACGACATAAATACAGAAATAAAACGTACTTCAAACGCACGACCGACTCCGTATCCTGTCTAGAAATAATTTAGATACTTACCTACTTACTCAGATCAAACCGAATACATTTTAAAGATTCGCCATCTCTCTCGTTGCCGCATTGATAGAAAAAGACAGGCATAACCGAATATCCAATACTTGTCTGTATTGCATGAAAGTACAGTCGCTCACAATATTTAGTAGGTATTTTATAATTGTATTTTTTTGTTCCTATTTTAATGTGTGTACAAGCAATCGATCATATAATTGTGTTGCGAAAAGAGGGTTAAACAAAGTAAACAACTTATAATTTGATTTTTAATTCGTAATATTAAAATGACAGCTGCGGTCAACCTTTTTTTGTCAACATGACATTAATGTAATGATCGCAGCTATCATTTTGGTCTAGCAAATTAAAAATCAGAGTTAAGACCTATACTGAATTCGAAAGTAACTGTCATATACAATACTTAAATTGGTATACCAACAAAAATACTAACAAGAAAATAGTCAGAAAAAGAATGACCATTGCCAATATTTCAAGGTTCAAGAGCCTTGAACTTTCATAACATTAATTTTTTAAACACCATTGTGTGGGAGTGTACTTGACTTGCTGCCAATAAACTGAGCGTATAGAACTGAGGATGAAGATGGGGTGTCACACGTCACCTTAAGAAATGGCCGGTATGATTTATATGTATACGAAATGCAATATCGGGGTTATAAAATTTTATTAGTGCCGTTTTTGGTTGAAAATTTATGTGACTCATGATTCTTTACGGTATGGACAGACATGCAAATTACTAGCACGAAAACATGCTATTATTGAGCAATTGGTAGCAATAGCACACACACGTGACGTGCTACTAAGTAGTTAGTAGCACGTGGGTTGAAACATTTCTAGTAATGAGCATGCTTATTTCGAGGATGCTCAAAAATCTTCAATTTTCGAGCATGCTACCTGAGGTTCCATCCGGTAGGGGGGTAGGGGGATTGCTCGGAACGCGTCTGCATACGCTTGTTTAGCAGTATGTTCAAAACTAGCATGCTTATTTCTAGCAAATGTGAACAGCTGCAGGGCGAATGCTTACAAGCATGTGTGTCAGTGCCTTTACGATGAGACTTGATTTGTAAAAAAAAAAAAGGAAACGCATCAAAATATTTGGGACTCGTTGATTGTCAGTACTTACCTACCGATATAAAATTCTACACAGCTCCAGAGATACAAGAATCTATCAAAACAAAACATATCGTATGTCTTAGAAAATAAGAACCATCTTTTCCGCTCCTGCTTCCACCAGTCACGTGGAACCAGAAAAATGCACAACAGTCGTAATAAATACGAAGATATAGACGAGAAACGGTACGCTTGACCTTCGACCTCAAACTTTTCGCAAACTTGACATCCATGCCTTGAACAAGCCACAAGTTATGGCGCATATTGATCTGGGTTCGCAAGAAAATATACTTCGTATTTCAGGATCAGATGAAGCTTCACAATGCGAGACTGTTCATTCTCTCGCCCTAAGATAAATAGTACATTTTATGTCAAATGCACGAATGCAATCTGGTGCAACTGTAAGGTGACTCGGTGGTGGAGATGGTAAGTGCAGCCAAACAAGCTATCTAAACTAGCTATCTAACTAGATATCTAGATAGATATCTAGTTAGATAGCTAGTTTACTCTAGATAGATATCTAGAGTAATCTATTCTATTCTTAACTAATAATAAAAAGAGCATAGCATAGCATAATCAGCCTATAATGTTCCCACTGCTGGGACACAGGCCTCCGCTCTGTGAGAGGGAGTGGGCCATAATCCACCACGCGGGCCCAGTGCGGGTTGGTAGATGTCACATGTCTTCGAATTTTTGGGTTCTAGGACATGCCCGGTTTCCTCACGATGTTTTCCTTCACCGTTTTGAGAGCAGTGGCGATGAAATAATTTACACAAAGTAAAGCGCCTGTCTGGGTTCGAACCTACTACCTGCAACTCTTAAGTCGCGGCAGTTACCACTGGGCCACCACTGCTCTCAGGGTGGCTAACATCCATGTATAATACTGGAATTTAGCTGCATCCAGTTAGTCTGGAAGTCAACCCCAACATAATTGGGGTAAGGCTAGACAGAGTCAAGAGTCAAGAATCTTTATTTGTGGAAACATGAGTATACATACAGAGCATGCAAGTTATCATAATACAATAATAGATCAGTCATGTTTGGCCTTAGTGATTGAAGTACCTATGCCTGAAAAGCTACGTGGAAAGATGATTATTTTTTTTGCCTGTCTACCAAATAAATACCTTATTGTTCGACTGATAGTATACACGATGAAATATAGAATAGGAACGAAATGACTAATTTACAGGAACCATAATAATGGTTTGTAAGATTATATTTGGAAATGTATTGATTATGACTTATGAAAAATGATTTTATTTCTGCAAGTTGGTTTGTACCACTGACCTCTATAATACAAGTTGTATAGATAGTGGTTTGTACAGATACCTTTACACGTCAACCGTATTAAAAAAAAAACTTGATGAGGTCGGCTGAGAAAAAAGGCCAAAACAAACTCAAAGTTTACGCCTCTTTTAAAATGCAGACAAAATCTTGGTCATATATACATATTTACAATTAAACGTTGGCAACTGTAAGTTTCATAACCCAAAAAATAACTAGGTCACATGATTTATAATAACCTCAATATTAATAAAATAAGCGTACATATTTACCTGTAATATCAGCCGCTCACAGAAACAGATTAGGAAGGCATTTGTCACAACGCACATGCAAACGATCATGATGGATGACAAGCTCAGGAGCGCTTAGCTGCCTATATAACCCATATTAATACTACTACTATATAGATTTCATATGTTTACTTATCTTTAACCCCTTTTCCATACAAAGTTTGGTAAAGAATCATGCTTTGCCGTAACTGTAAGTTCCCATTAAATGGCCTAGGGGAAAATAAATTTGCATCATCACGTTTGGGAGACGGCTTAAGGGGGAAGCTCTAAGGTGGCCCGCGAATTTCAAATTTTCTTACGTTTTTTGCAATTTGCTGGTCAGTATTAAGTTGTACGTTGATTAAAACATGATTCGCGTTTGAACAAATATGTATTTGAAGAATAATAATTATTAAAGTCATCAACACAACTCTCTAAGACCATGTAATCCCCAAATGTCAAGATTTCATGATATAGTCATTCTTGGGGATTACATGGTCTTAGTGTTGATGACTTTAATGATTATAATTCTGTAAATACATATTTGTTACGACCGCGAATCGTATTTTAATCAACGTACAACTTAATACTGACCAGCGAATTGCAAAAAACCTAAAAAAAATTGAATTTCGCGGGCTACCCTGGCGCTTTCGCCTTAATATCTTGCTATTAGAAAGGAGAAAACCAGTTCTGCCTACATATGTTACCGCTTGTATGTTCACAACACAAATTCTATTATAAGTATAAACGTGAAGACTTCACTGAAAAAAAAAATCGGTAATACCAATCGATTTTTCGGTAATATTCACCGCTTTGGTCAGTAAAAATAGAGCCTATTGTCCAAAGAAGTATAACTAACTGAAAAAAAACAGTTGAGTTATAACAGTAGATTTTACTGTGCATCTGCAACTGTTTTTTGGTCGGCTATTCTTATTGTTTGTAAGACAGTAAATGATAAGACAGTAAGAAAAAACAGTAAAGGAAAATCAGAACAGACAGTAAAGAAAAACAGTAAAGAGTGTCTTCTTTACTGTTTTTTTTTTACTGTTTCTAACAGTAGGTTTAACTGAATCATGATAGTACCTATAATCGTCATGCAAACAGTTGATTTTACTGTGTTCACACAGTACATACTACGTAGGACAACATGAATGAGTACTGTTTGATCAACGTAGTAGTAACCATGGAAAGCCAGTTATAAGTACTGTAAGCAACAGTAGCGGGTAATTTGTGCAGGACGTTAGCAGTTACTGTGCGATTCAGTAGAACTAACTGTAAGCGACCAGTTCTGTTCATTGTAAGTATGCATTAGTAGTAACGGTTTCCTCACAGTAACAGGCATGTAAATTCACAGTAAGGTATACTTTGGTTGCTCATTAAAATATACCTTGCTGTCCAGTTGGCAGTACCTTAGATATCAGTTATAATAATTGATAGTACACATTAATAACAACCGTTCCCTCTGTTATTTGTACAGTTGAGATACGTTACTAGTTACTGTGCGAAAACAGTAACTAATACTGACTGTCAGGTATCAGATACTGTGAGAATACTTTAAACGATACTGTGAGGTTTGCTAGTAGGAAATGTGGGCACATTAGGGTATACCGTGATTATCAGTTATAACAACTGTGTCTCCATTAAAAGTAACTGTGCCTTACAGGTTTAGGTACATGTTTCCACAGTAACATGCAGTGACCGCACATTACCTAGTACTGTGAGACTCAGTTACCATAACGTATTGTCACAGTACCGGGTACTATAGAAGCTATGTTGTAAGTACTGTAAGCGAACTTTATCCGGAACTGCTCATTCGCAGTGACAGGTACCTGTTACATCACAGTAATTACTGGGTACTCAACCCAGTAATTACTACTGTATATCGTAATGTTCAAACATTAAGCTAGACAGTAGTAATTACTGGGTTGAGTACCCAGTAATTACTGTGATGTAACAGGTACCTGTCACTGCGAATGAACAGTTCCAGATAAAGTTTGCTTACAGTACTCATTCGTAGTGACAGGTACTATTCATGATGATGTACCTGTAATTGCGAATGAACAGTTCCCAATGTCGTAATATTTAATATTACGATACAAAGTAGTAATTACTACTGTATATCGATATTATTAAACAATATCCAATGTATAGCATTATTTCAGTAGCAGTGTGGAATTTCAGTAAAAATGCAAAAACTCGTAAGAATTATATTTATTTTTTAAGATTATTATATTAGATTACAATTATCTATATTAAAAAATATGTAGGTAGGTACTATAAAAAAAAAGTATCAAAGCAAAAGAAAGAGGAAGAATGAAGAGAGGTGTGGTGGTGGTGAGGAGGAACACACCACACCTAAAAACCAAAATACTGTTTTTCTCTCTTAATTTGACAGATAATATTATGATATGCTACATGATAATAATATTCATAATTTCAATATTTACCAACTAAATATGTAAGTATGCTTAAAATACATTAGTGCCTTTTGACAAAAAAGTATGAGTATCACATTTTAACTTACTTCCTACTTAAAATGTATTTAATATTTAAACTTAAATTATACATATATCCACAGTCTTGATAATATTTGGCATTTCATAAACAATATTGTCGACAATCACATACCTGGCTGAAATTTTTTTCAGAGGGCCTGCAACTATTATGTATGGCTGAATTATTAATCCTAGATGTAAGTACTTTTCCTGACGTATTTGCTGCTGTTCTTGAAGCTCTTGCTCTTCTTCAATATGAAGGATGAAGTTCTCGCGCAGTTCTACCGCTGACCTTCTCTTTTTCTTTATGTAAATAGGTCCGAGCAGATGCGGAATTAGCAGAAGAACCGCAAGATTGCTCGTCTCAGAATCTGGGTCTGAAAAATAAAAGAAATCATTTAGTACCTAAAGTAATTAAAAAATATGTTCGAAAAATAGTTTTAAGTATTATTTTGTACTTGATTGACTCTTAACTGTGATACGAAAATAGCTGGAGTAATAAAATGTATTTATGGTTACAAATACGAGTAGGCACTTCCAATTTAACAAATCGAAAAATCCCCGCTGAATAGAAAATGGAAAGTGACATGATGTATAACCTAAAAGATAAAGGTGTAGTTTTCATATTTGTAATATACAGGTTGTTAGGTTATACGAGGGACACACTTTGAGGGGAGTTAGTACTCATGAAAATGAGCAACTTTTACTATGGGGCCGAACCTGAAATCGCAAAAAAAAATCTGCTGTTCAGTACATTTTAACGAGCTATGCAAACATAAATGTAGGAAACGGCTGATTTTTTTTTCGCGATTTCAGGGTTGTTCCCATATTAAAAGTTGTTCATTTTCATGAGTACTAACTCCCCTCAAAGTATGTCCCTCGTTTGACCTAACCTTCTGTATATTTAATTTTTTTAAATAAATTTTAGACTATTTTAAAACAAATTACATTATACCCGACTGCATTTTAAAATATGTAGTAACTGAAAAGTAATAAACAAGCTGTCAATTCTACAATATAAAATATTAATGTAAAATTTTGTGTGTGCATGTATATTTGTAACTTATTGTTATAATATAATATGTAACGAATTTTGATAGAATTTGATATGGACACAACTTAGACCTGTTGGATTGACACAGGCTACTTTTATTCCCAGTAAGCTCGATTAACACCGCGGGGCGCAGGTAGTCTAGTAATAAAATAAAAATTACACAAAAAACTCACCACGAGAGAGTTGTTTCAACTCTGCCAGGTATGTGTTCTTTCTTGAGATCTTGTCAAATGCCGCAAGCAACTTTACTTTGAGCAGAGGGAATTTGTCATCGAATGCTGTTTCGTTTCCTGGGTACCAAGCATGAAAGTCGGCAATTAGCTGAAACCAAAATACTGTGATAATAGGAACCTATGGTAATATTGTACTAAGTTTTTCAAATTACCTATACTAATGTATAATTTTATGTAGTTCATGGCTCTCGGGGATCTTGATTAACTTAATCTTAATTTGTTCGGCCGATTTGGTTTAATGAGTCACCTCATTAACATAAAAACATAAGCAGACACAAACTTTTGCTTTTATAATATTAATTAATATGATAATAATACATACCAAGGTATAACCCCGAAAGCGTCGAATGCAGGGAAATTCCTGGATGTATGATTCTCTTTCATTTGATAAAATGCGTTTTAGTCGTTCCTTGTTAGTTTTGTCCCATTTTTCTGCACATGAACTGTAATCATGAACATTGCTTTTTAGCCATTCTATCATTTCCTGTATCTCCTGGCTAGTGTCGTCGTCATTGTCAGCAGCAATCAAGTCATCAAAATGAGTTGTAGACCTCTCGCTATATGGTTTCAGTGGTAATATTTTTTCAAGTGAACGACGTGCCCGTGGTTCAAAGACTTTGTTGCGGCCATTGGGTTTCATAAAATAAATGCTGATATTTTCTTTTGGAAACACTTTCTCTGTAAGTAAAACAAGTACATAATTAAAAAATGTGGGAAAGTAGGAGTCACTACATAATATATTATACTTATTGTCTATATATAATATGGTTTCACAAACTGATTTACTGATTTGGCGTATCAAATGAACCTACGTACATTTGTGCTTGTAATTAATAAGTAATTTAAACTTACTTATTTCTTCTATCCAAGTAATATAATATGTTTCGGCTGTTACGGGGGCCTTCGGATTTGCCCTAAGTGTGTGTGTAGCTATTTCTCAAACTAGTATACCTTACGGTTTTGTTCTCCCAATGGTTGTTGCCTTTCTTTTAGAAGCTGCAGGCCATCAGGAGTCTTTTCAAACAGCGTTGCGAGACTCTGAAAACAGGGAAGATTGTTAATATATGTATATGAGAGTGTACTCTTAGTAGTCTTAGACTTATAATGGACCTTATAAGGACCTAGTTTAGAATTAGTTTAGTCTTAGTTTAAACTTAGTTCAATTTTAGTTTTAGACCGCCTCATTGGCCTAGTGTTTAGTTTAGTGTATTTATTGATAACGCAGCTAGTAATTAAACAAAATTATTAAAATTATATCCCAGTTGGGAGTTAGTTTGAAAGGCGTTTGACCTAAAGCTCCACCCAAACACGAAAAATATTAGGTTGGTACAGGGCCACTATGAATAGTGTTAATTGATAGATAACTTACATCAAGACATAGGGGACATGGAATTTGCATGACAACGAGGTGCTTGGTGATGATAATGCCGAACTGATTGGTGAATTTGTAAGTCCACCAACATTCTCTCCGTACACTTCCTTGTACAGAACCTTGTTCTCAAGATTGTCATAAATCTGTAAAAAAACATTTATGTTCACAAAAAATTGATGCCAAGGCGTGACTATATTTTTTTACATAAATTATTGTGTGCTTACTTTACTACACCACTCAGTTACATAGGAATTTAGCTTGGAAGCATTTCCACTTCAGAAGCGCTCTTTTAAATTTGGCTTGTGGGCCAATAGCTGGTATTAGCTCCCGGATTTGCTCATCATCGAGCAAAGAAAGCGCCTCTAAGTCAACTTCATGTTCTGAAATAACAAAGATTTATAATTAAATTAATTACAGTCTTGCATACAGATACAGACAGCAGCACAGACAGCATTCTTAACACAGATTTTCATTAGCAAAATTTATTAGTATACTTACTTTATTTTACGTTACGCACTCGACAGTCTACCTACTGTGCAGTCAGTAGCTCGCAACACATGTAAACAGTTTATGCCAGTCAAGCTACTGACCTGCACGAGTAGGTAGCTATACCTAGGTAGGTACACGATGCAAGCAGTTCTAACACGACTGCGTAGCGTACTTAAATGTAAGTACCTAGGTAAAGTATAAACCATAAAGCCATAGGTACATAACATAATAAACATAAAATCTTATTCAATTTGGCCCTAAAATTGGTAGGAACGTACTTTCAAAGTAGGTAGGTACATAAAACTTAGTTACTTACCAATAAATTTGTCGAGATATTTCTCAAAGCCCCACTCCTTTAATAAACATTCCATATCGTTCATGGAGCACGCACAGACTTGGTAAACTGCGTTGTCACTATTTGTTTGTTTAATATTTTTGTGATTTTTACACGATCATGCGAATCACGGCTACGCTACGCCTGACACAATCACACAACGGAAGCGAACTGATCAACTGACTGTTTGTTTGGTGGCGCGGCAGTCGCCGACGCGCGCGCATCGCATGTCGCGCTAGGGATGTGTATTTTCTAAACATTATCGATTCTATAATTATAAGAGCAAGGTAAAAATTTGGCGTGTTTTAAAACAACTACATGAATGATATGATTTTATTTCTGTAAGTAGGTTTGTACAAACACTTTTACACGTCAATCATATTTTTTTTTAAAACTAGATGGGGTCCTAACTGACTATTCTGAGAAGAAAGACCGAAACAAACTCAGAAGTCACAGTCTCTTTTAAAGTCCAGACAAAATCTTGGTCAGATCGTGTAACTTACATAAAAACCGAATTCAAATTTCTATTGCACGATATCTAGTTAAAATTCGCGTCTAATTTAGTTTGATCACACATGGTACCTCTTGCTTACGCATGTTGCCACGGAAACCATTACATAACACCAGTGATTGTGAAAATTATCATGATTGTGTAGATGATATTTGAGATACGTATTACGGCACACGTTAATTCCTCAAAATCAACTTTTAGACAACAACAGAAGAATCATCAAAATCTATTGAGAATTGGCGAAGATTTATTATCTATTCATTATTTATAGGTACAATATTGATAGAATTTTCATAATCGGTCTTTAATTGACGGAGAAACCGACGAACATCTATAAAAAATACATACAGCCGAACATAGAACCTCTTTCTTTTTTAAAGTTGGTTAATTAAATAGGACTTAGTACTATGGACTGTTAAATAGATATAACAGTTGTTATTTCAATCACACTAATATGATAAAGCTATAATCGACATCGAAACTCGTGATGAGGTGAGGTGAGTACCTACCTACATCACTAAATCACGATGCAACGTGCGTCCACGCCCCGCGCCCCGCTCCCTTCCCAATCACGTAGACAGTTATTTTAAATGTTTTGCTATGAATATGATTTAATGCTAATGTTTTAAACATTTAAGGCGAAAGGCCATAAAAATACTTTTCTTTTGTTTAGGTACTTTAATTAGGCAGAGATGAGAAATTGCTCTTGTTACATAGGTAGGTATAAGAAAGAGTAGGGCCTGATATCTAAGTAAGTATATAGCCTTTAGAGGTACCTACCTAAAATGCCAAATATGTACTAACCTAGCAGAGTCTGATAAATCTAGAGATGCATCGGGTAGGCAGGTAAGTAATATCAGTGCTCCGCTGTCACTCGCGCTCTCTTTTAAGTTAGGTACCAGGTAATACCTATTACATAGGTACCTACTTACATATAGTTAGTTACGTACAGTTTTCTTACCCCCAATTTGCAAGCTGACAACAGCTACCTACCTAGTGGATTTTTATGCTGCAGTAGGTAGGTACTTAAAAATATAAAAACTATTTACAGCGTATTAGTAACCTAGGTACATGTCTTACCTAATGAAAAGGTATATCTGGGGTCTGGGGGCACGGGAGCGCCCCGCCAAGACGAGCCAAGCGAAGCGCAAGGGCACTACTACCTTTTCTCGAAGCACTTCGACGTATTTTTGAACCTTCATAACTTGGGTTTGGATTATACCAGATAATCAAAATTTTCAGGATATGATGTCAGTTGTTGACTTATTAAGTTTCAGTTGCATAGCTCTTATACTTTAGATTTTATTGATATCTAAAATACCCCGATTTCGTCACTGACTCACTGATTCACTGACTCACTGATGATCATCAATATTCTAAGGGTCTTTCTGAAGTCCTAGAAAGCTGAAATTTGGTATGTAAGCTAGTAATAGTACACAAACAACAAAAAACTCTGAAACTTGGAACTTTTACCCTCCAACCTCTTAAAATAGGGGATGGAAGTTTGTACGAGACTTCCGCAAATTTTGATGCTAGAGTTCTGAAAATTGATATAGGGACTCCTTGTTATAAATAATAAAATACGTATTTCAGGATTTTCAGTAAATACCTAAAGCCCCCAAAAAAAATTTTTTTTTTCATAAGCAACTTTCAAAAAGATGTGAAATCCCACCAAAAACATTTTCATGTAAAATGTTGCCAAGACGAGACCACATATGGCTCGCACTGTCAAAAAGTTATCAGATCTCATGTAGAGCCAAGCTTCTGACTCTACACGCCCTAACTTCACAAACTGTACACCTTAGTCAAAATATGTGGCTTGGCCGTTTCGCTACCATCGTAAGGTGAAAAATTTATTCACTGTTCATTACTTTTCTGTTATACAATAGTTCTTGTAGTAACGAAACGGCCAAGCCTCATATTTTGACTAAGGTGTAGAGTTTGTGAAGTTAGGGCGTGTAGAGTCAGAAGCTTGGCTCTACATGAGATCTTATAACTTTTTGTCAGTGCGAGCCTTAAGTGGTCTCGTCTTGGCAACATTTTACATTAAAAGGTTTTTGGTGGGATTTCTAATACTTATACAAGAAGTAAGAATATTTTCTTTAATATAATAGGTATGGTTACATTAGGTATTGGTTTTGTAACAATATTTTGATTTAAAAGAGTGTCCATTGAGTTTCTCCTTCTCCATAGAGATCTACGCTAGGGAATGGGCAACCAGGGCAACTACAGTACTTTCTCAAGTTATTATGCCTTGTGTTGTGACTGTGACTGTAGCTTTGTTTTATTGTATTTTTTAACATTCAAAAGTATTTTACATTTAATGGTCAAATTGAAATAAATGCTTTTGAGTTTGAGTTTGATAGTAGGTTATTACCTATTAACTGTTTAGCTCCTTACTGTAAGCTATAAAATCTGTTCAGAAGCAGTAAAAATAATTGCTACGATATCAGTTAAGCCAGAAAACGGAAATACTTAAAAGAAACTGCTTGTTTCAGTAACTGTTAAATGTTCAAACAATAGATATTAACTGTTTAGCTCCTTACTGTATGCTACAGGAACTGTTCAGACGCAGTAAAAATAACTGCTACAATATCAGTAAAGCTTCAATACGGCAATACTTAAAAGAAACTGCTTGTATCAGTAACACTAAAATTTTCAAACAGTTGATTTTAACTGTTTAACTCTTTACTGTATGCTACAGGAACGGTTCAGAAGCAGTAAAAATAACTGCTACGATATCAGTAAAGCCTGAACACGGCAATACTTAAAAAAAACTGCTTGTATCAGTAACAGTTAAATGTTCAAACAGTTAATTTTAACTGTTTAGCTCCTTGCTGTATGCTACAGAAAATGTTCAGAAGCAGTAAAAATAACTGCTACGATATCAGTAAAGCCTGAACACGGCAATACTTAAAAAAACTGCTTGTATCAGTAACAGTTAAATGTTCAAACAGTTAATTTTAACTGTTTAGCTCCTTACTGTATGCTACAGAAACTGTTCAGAAGCAGTAAAAATAACTGCTACGATATCAGTAAAGTCTGAACACGGCAATACTTAAAAGAAACTGCTTGTTTTAGTAACTGTTAAATGTTCAAACAATTGATATTAACTGTTTAGCTCCTTACTGTATGCTACAGAAACTGTTAAGAAGCAGTAAAAATAACTGCTACAATATCAGTAAAGCCTCAACACGGCAATACTTAAAAGAAACTGCTTGTATCAGTAACAGTTAAATGTTCAAACAGTTAATTTTAACAGTTTATCTCCTTACTGTATGCTACAGGAACTGTTCAGAAGCAGTAAAAATAACTGCTACGATATCAGTAAAGCCTGAACACGGCAATACTTAAAAAAACTGCTTGTATCAGTAACAGTTAAATGTTCAAACAGTTAATTTTAACTGTTTAGCTCCTTACTGTATGCTACAGAAACTGCTCAGAAGCAGTAAATATAACTGCTACGATGTCAGTAAAGTCTGAACACGGCAATACTTAAAGGAAACTGCTTGTATCAGTAGACGTTAATGTTGAAACAGTTGATATTAACTGTTTAGCTCCTTACTGTATGCTACAGAAACTGTTCAGAAGCAGTAAAAATAACTGCCTACGATATCAGTAAAGCCTGAAAACGGCAATACTTAAAAGAAACTGCTTGTTTTTGTTACCGTTAATGTTTAAACAATTGAAATAACTGTTTAGCTCTTTTACTGTATGCTACAATAACTGTTCAGAAGCAGTAAAAATAACTGCTACGATATCAGTAAAGCTCTGAAAATGGCAATACTTGAAAGGAACTGTTTGTTTCAGTAAACTTTAATGTTCATCCAATTGAAATAACTGTTTAGCTCTTTACTGTTTTTGCCCATTTCAATGCACGGTTAGTAATCAATTATTTTAACATAAAAATAAGTTTCCTGTACCGTTTTTTTTTTTACTGTACAACAACAGTAAAAAGTCACGTTTTATTTTTTTCAGTGTTTTAATTGGTTTTCTGTCGACAATTTCCTTTTTTTGTTGTTTTTTTTAGTTGTAAGTCTTCCATGTTGTCATAAACCCTTCTTCATTTGTTTAGACTCATTTTCAAACCGGTCTTTGTGAGGCCATTTCGCACATTTTTTGGAACAAATTTCTTTAGCGCGTCTTGCGAAGGGTCACGTAACGAAAAAGCGTTATGCCTACTCCGTGCGACTTTCTCAATATTAATAAAAGAAACACAGAGAGAGAGAAAGTGTGAATTGAATACGCGTTTTTAATACGTGTGTATGCGATTATTGCGTATTTCTTTTCTGGCGGGGGTCCCCCAACTGTTATTATGAAGAAAGGTCCACGCATATAGAACCTTCTGGCCATCTTTTATTGAAGTCTTAAAACATCATGAACATCTAATTTATATCCAAGAACTATACGGCGAAACTAATTTAGTGTTCCCATTCCATTAATTAAAACTTTCCCTTTTTTTAATTTGGCCGGAAAATAAGAAGGAAGAGTTTTACGAATGACATCTATTTCTAGATTACAAAGAGGTTAAGCTTCTACGTGAGATTATGTAACGTGCGGTGACAAGAGGCGGCTGGGTTTTTGGGTCGCGCGTCGGTTATTTCAGCCCGTATTATATTTTATTAATGAACAATTTCGGCGGATAGGTAGGCTGGTTTTAAACAAAGGGCTTATGGTCGTTTTTATAACATTTTCTTAAGCTTCTATGGCTTTCAGAAGCCTAGAGATAGATATAATACTCTTTATTAAATACACTATATCAATTACTGAGGGGCCCGTGGCTAAATAATAACAGCCGCACAGGTCGATCGATCAGGTTAAGCTACGCTTACCGCGGTTAGTCTGTGGATGGGTGACCATCTTTACATACCGTGACCCGTCCGTGTCTCGGAAAGCACGTTAAGTCGTTGGTCCCGGCTGTCATTCTTGGATCTTGACAGTCGTTACGGGTAGTCAGAAGCCCGAAAGTCTGACAACGAGTCTTACCAAGGGGTATCGTATTACCCAGTAACTGGGTTGTTGAGGTCAGATAGGCAGTCGCTCCATGTAAAATACTGGTATTCAGCTGCATCCGGTTAAACTGAAAGCCGACCCCAACATAGTTGGGAAAAGGCCAGGCAGATGATGATGATCAATGACTGATATTAAATATCGACATTTTTCATAGGATGACACAATGGGCAGTCTTATCACTAAATGCGATCTTTTAAAGACAACCTCTGAAGTCTATATTTAGATATTGCCATGATCACGATGTTTGTCGCAATGTTTGGCGATAACAGTTTGTTATTATTAGTCGATGCAGGAAGATGTGGCGATTCTGCACATTCTGATGACAAAATCGTTTCCCTATCCGACAACCAGGGCTAATAAGCGAAAGTTTAGCGCTTGAAAAATAGATTGGGATGCACAGACTGTAGACTTTCATCGTAATGGTTGAATGTTTAGGAGGTCTGTGTTATGTGCAATGAGTACTTAGGGCCTGATATGAGAAATGTACAGTCAACAAAAGAGATAAGTATACAGGTTCGTCGGATATAGTTGAAGTTTAGTAAGAAATCGATTGAGGTTGTCGACTGAAATTTAATTTGATAAATGAGCTGTTTGAAATCATCCATCGGTTTCTTATTAAACTTCAACTATATCCGATGAACCTGTATCTCTTTTGCTGACTGTACCTAAAACAATAATTTCGCTCATAGTATAGAATAGAATCGACAGTTATTTTGCAAATATGGGTAATACATATTAACACACACTGTTTATGATACATTAAAGGTCTGCCATATTTCACCACTAGCTGCCCCCCGCGGTTTCACACGCATAAGTGTCGATCCCGTGAGAATATCGGGATAAAAAGTAGCCTATAAGTTAATCCAGGGTGTCAGCTACCTCTATACAAAATGTTATCAAAATTGGTCCAGCCGTTTGCGCGTGAAGAAGTAACAAACATATAAACACACACAAACTTTCGCCTTTATAATATTAGTGTGAAGTGTGATTCGGTATGTAAACATTTATATTGACATTAACTTAAGTTTAACCAAATGTCAGATCCATCAATCCCTAATAATTCAGGTTTATAATCTTGACCTTGAAAATATGGAGGAAAACAGTAGGTAATATTGACAATTTCTGGGTTTTCCGCGTAGGCGTAAGATTCTCTGCCTGCCTCTAATACGACAAAATATGGAAGAATAATAGAATGATATGAAATTCTAAGAATATACCTCTCCACCAGTAAAAATAGCCAACTTTTTCCTTTCCGTAGGTTTTAAGACAGTGAACGGATATCCGTTCTCTACGGCAAAAGAATATTCTTTTGCCGTGGGTATAAGTAGAAGAGATTGATTGAATGAAATATAGTTATTAGTATCAATGGAAATTTTCGATTCTATACCGTTAGCGTATAATTTTTTTCAGTATTATTAAGATCATCTAGCTTATGGCGTAAGGGCGGGCGTTTTGGGTAACTGTCTTTTGTAATTTTGACGTTCGAAAAGTGCTGATTCTCAGCCTAGTTTGAATAAATGACTTTTGATTTTGATTTTGACATTTTTAGGGTTCCGTATCTCAAAAGGAAAAAAAACGGAATCCTTATAGGATCACCGTGTTGATCTTCCGTCTGCCAAGACCCTTTTTCTCAGCAACGGGTAGAGTTATCAACTGAAAATTGTCAAGTTTTGTCACTTGATTCTTCAGGTGTCTATGTTTACTTACAGGACAATCCTGTTTGTTGAAACTTCACAAACAATGGGGAAGCCTAGAAAGTGCGTAGACATTGTAGCCGTTAGCTATCAGTATTATACGGCTATTCTGAAAGAAGTAGGTTCACAAAAGAGTAGTTAGATAGGTAGTAGTTTTTCCGATACTACCTTATTGTATATTGTATGCATCTTTGTGACAACTTGAGATGAAATAGTTAAAGGATACTGTGTAAACATTTTTAGACTGCATTATACCCTGGCCGTCGTGAGAATGCCTGACACCTGTCAGTGTGACATTTCTAGTAGCTAATAAAGATCAAATTCGCAAAACACGTATTCGTTTGTATGAAACTAACAGCACGCGTAGCATGAGCACCGGTTTGTCGACGGAAGAGTAGACAAAGGTGACGTTCCGTGTAGACAGTACGACGGCAGCAAAGTTGGAAGAGTCAACTGCACTTTTTACGAAATTCACTCTTTTACTTAATGGGGATTGTCCAAAAATTCTAACCATTAGATTTTATTTTATTTTTTGAAAATTTAGAGCATTTTGAGAAACTAATTTGAATATTTTGATGATTGGCTCAATAGTTGTTTTTAAAAAAAATATTTAATTATTTTAAGTTTTTAAGGTAGGTGACGTCATCTTTGGCTTAAATAGATTAAGTGCCGTTGCTTCACTAGTACATAATTAAAAATTTAAATCTGTCAACACAACGTCATCCATATCACATCTGTCAAAGTGTCAATACTGAATATTCAAGTACTGTCTTATATAATCGAATTCGAATCCTATCCTATTATCGTATTTGTTTACAAATGGTTTTTTTATGAGTAAGTGTCGTCCAAGGAATATACTACTCTCTGTCGTCACTAGAACAATCTACGCGGCGACTTAGAAATCGAATAATAACGCACGCGGCGACATAATTTTATTGTTCGTTTTCCTGAACCACAAATGACCACAATGAGCGATACTTTTGTTAAAGCTGACTCGCGAAACCTGCCTAAAGTTGAGACCGTTATGATATTAGAGTATATTTCTACTAGCAGCCATCATAGCGTAGCTGAAATAAGGGGAGCAAAAATAATAATATAATAAATATAATTTGACACTTGACAGATTGTAGACAATACTTGCCTCTTACTTTTTAACGATAACGAGGTAACGATACAAAACTGTACAGCCAAACCAAAGGGCAAACAAGGTCAATCGTATTTTATCAAAAATATCAATAAAATATGAATATTTTTCGTAATTAATTAGTCCGTAATGATCAGTAACGCTATTCCTCGAAATGGTTTTTCAATTACAACATTTAAAAAAATATGAACAATGCCCATTCGACTCAGAGTTCTTTGTTTTGTCATACGATTTTTTTTCTTTTTGATTCTTAATTTTTACTGATATTAATTTAATTGATTTTGACATTTGGGATAGAAAACTTTTTTCTGAAATAGTCTAAGTACATAAAAAAGGACCTAGACAAAGATTAGAGATAGTTAGAAACGAAAGACTTCTAGGCGATATAAAGATTTCTAGGCGGTAAGTTAAGCATTAAAAAAACATGAATTGTTACGTATAAAAGTCAGAGTAAATAGCATTGATACATAAATGTTTTATATAAGTTTTTAGCTCTCGCTATGAATGTTCATTGATTGAATCCACAGTGGGCGTTCCGTTCGTTCCATTACATGATTGAACTGACGTGGCAGACATATTGCGGATTTGTTGAGCTAGGCTGTTACGATATCGAGGGTTGGGGTGATTCGAAGCTCTAGTCAATTTGTCATAATGAAAATACTATAGCAAATAAAGGAGCAGTGGTGGCCTAGTGGTAACGGCCGCGACTTACGAGTTGTATGTCGTAGGTTCGAATCCAGACAGGCGCTTTACTTTGTGTAGGTACCTAAATTATTTCATCACCACTGCTCTCAAAACGGTGAAGGAAAACATCGTGAGGAAACCGGCATGTCGAAGACATGTGACATCTGCCAACCCGCACTGGGCCCTCATGGTGGATTACGGCCCATTCCCTCTCAACGAGAGGAGGCCTGTGTCCCAGCAGTAAGCTGATTATGAATAAAATGGTCTTATAATAGCGTCACTTTATGATGGCTTGTGACACTTGTAAATATGTGAGCACCATGTATCTATCACTTATTTGATTTACCTGTCATTGCTTAATTTTTAATTCTTTTTACCTTTTGTGGTAGACTAATTTTATTATGGGTGCATCGTGTTCACATATAATTATATTATGTATACAAGACCTTGTAAAACATTTAAAAAAAGTAACGGTGGAGTTTCTTGCCCATTCTTCTCCATACGAAAACTACCTTTTGGAATGGGCGACTAGAATCATTTCTATTTAGTTTTTTTTTTTGACATTCAAAAGTGCCTTTAATGTGCCTATTTGAAATAAATGATTTGACTTTGACTTGCAAATTTTCACTTTTCACTAAATGTGAGAAAACAGATACCATACTCCATCGTTGTATGGACCGCAATAATGACCTATGATGAGCTGATTTGGTCATCTTTTTACGTTGTAAAAAACCGGCCAAGTGCGAGTCGGACTCGCACACGAAGGGTTCCGTACCACACGGCATAAAATGCCGAAAAAAACGTTTCTTTTATACCCAAGCAGCTCAATCCCAAGCCTTTTTGTCCTCAATATGTATTAGGAACTTAATCACTGACTCTAAGACGAACACCGTACCAATACCTATTGCAAATAAATTATTATAAGCATAATCACAATTCACAGCCTATAATGTTCCCACTGTTGGGTCACAGGCCTCCTCTCTAGAGAGGGAGTGGTCTATTTACCACGCGGGCCCAGTGTGGGTTGGTACATGTCATATGTCTTCGAATTTTTGGTTCTAGGACATGTCGGTTTCCTCACGATGTTTTCAATTATTATGATTATGAGTCATTTCCCCTTGAATCACTACATATTGTGATGTCCACCTGTCTGGTTTCTATAGAGACCAATAATCATTTATTGATAACTAGCTGCACCCCGCGGTTTCACCCGCATAAGTTTCGATCCCGTGGGAATATCAAGATAAAAAGTAGCCTATATGTTAATCCAGGGTGTCAGCTACCTCCATACAAAATTTTATCAAAATTGGTTCAGCCGTTTGAGCGTGAAGAAGTAAGAAACATATAAACACACCCCCACACACACACACTCACAAACTTTCGCCTTTATAATATTAGTGTGATATCTGAAATATACCCTGGAATACGTTTCCCGAACGAGATACTTTTCATTGCTGACATATTTTGTTATGTGTACTTACATTTGGCGAGTATCAATCCCACTGTGTTCGGTATATTGATTTAATATTTATTTAAGAGAATGTACTTTCTAGAGACGTTTTTATTTAACGATGTATTTAAGCGAAGTTTTTTTTTATGGTGATGGGATATTCAAGTTTTTAGAGATCGAGACGTAAAATACGCTTTTATTACTTTAAGAAGCCTTAAAATCAACAACCAAACTGAAATCGAGAATGTGAAGGCTGTAAAGCGGGTCGTGTTTATTTTATTTTATTTATTTATTAGGGACAAAAAACAGTTACATGTTACAAAATACAGAAATATACTAAAATAAGATTAACAAACATGTAACCCACACCATTGTCCACGTTTTAACTAAAGGTTAAAAGTGCTAAAGACAAAAAAGAAAGAGAAAAGTAAAACAATAGTCGCTACCACAATAATATAGCTGCGTCATTTAGCTTAGCTTAGTCTAACTTAAAGCAGTCGCTAAACAAAACATCCAGAGCCATTTTCTCAAACGACCGCCTAGATAGACAAAATATATCCAAATCCATAAAATGCGTGTTGTAAGAATCAACAAGGCGACGAAGAGGTGCACGTTCCCCAGCATTAGTCCTGCATATGTCTGTATGGAATAGCTGAGGGACGCGCACTCCCCTTCGAATAACACTTCTGGGTACCTTGTAACACAATTTGTCTGCTAGGTCAATACAATCAAATTTGTTACTGCATATGCCGTGCAATGTCATGACATCGAGTAACAGTCGCCTAGATCCCAAATCCAGTACGCCATACCGTTTCAATAGCTGCACGTAAGGAACCTTTGATTGGAAGCACTTATAATTCATAGATCGTAAGAACTTCTTCTGTACCATTTCAATTCTAGTACAGTATTTGTCGTAGAAGGGGTTCCAGACCGGGACGGCATATTCTAACTGGGATCGTACCAAAGTCTTATAAAGCAGTAAGAACGTAGAGGGCCGCACAAAGTCACGTGACGATCTCATAACGAAACCATACATCTGATATGCCTTGTTCACTATATTGTCAACGTGTTTGTCGAAGTGCAAACTGGCATCCAGTGTGACACCTAAGTCACGAACAAAACTAACTACATTTAAGAATGCGTTATTAATTGAATAATTAAAATTTATTTTTATTCTCTTTTTGGTAAATGATATGGCATGACATTTGGGTAGACTCAGAAAGAGTTTGTTGTTGTTACAGTATATATATAATCTATCTAGGTCCATTTGAAGAAGTAGACAGTCTTGTATATTCTTGCAAGATCTGTAAATTTTTATATCATCCGCGTACATTAAAAACTTTGAGTTGATAAAACATTGTTTAATGTCATTAATAAATATAATGAAGAGAAGAGGGCCTAAAATGGATCCCTGTGGTACGCCAGATGTAACAACTATAGGGTCTGACTCGTAACCATTAACAACTATTCTTTGGGACCTGTTATAAATATATGACACAAACCATCTAAGCAAATTTCCACGTATTCCGTTGAATGCTATTTTTTCTAAAAGCAGTGTATGATCCACCTTGTCGAAAGCCTTCTGAAAGTCCGTGTACACAGCGTCTACTTGAACTTTTTGATCCAATTTTTCAAATAAGTAGTTGGTAAATACTAACAGATTAGTTGCGGTTGAACGACGTTTGACGAAACCGTGTTGCTCGGGTAAAATAAGCTGATGAATGTGGGGGTACACGGCGTCATGTACAAGTCTCTCAAAAACCTTGGACAAAGTAGAGAGAATAGAGATGGGGCGATAATTCTCTACATTGTTCTTGTCACCAGTCTTATAAACGGGGGTTATAAACGCACGTTTCCAAATTGCGGGAAAAACACCCTCACGTAAACATTTATTAAAAATCACATGTAATGCAGTACACAAGCTGTCACGTGTTTCTATGAAAAAGCTAGGCGGTAAGCCGTCAGGTCCAGCCCCTTTAGAGGAATCTAAAGATTTTAAGGCAGCGCGTACAACTTCTGTGGATAAACATATATCGGCAATGCAAGACGAGCCATTTGCATAGTGACCAGGTGGTTGCCATGTAACAGGGTCCAAAGTAGAGGGTTCGTAGACAGAAGAAAAGAAAGATGAAAATAGATTGCAAATTTGTATGGGGTCATCTGAAGAAACATTTCTGAAGTACATACTAGCCGGATAGTTAGCTTTTCCTTTTCTAGATGAGATGTAGGACCAGAAATGCTTTATGTTCTTAGGAATGCTGTCTTCGATCGAATCAATGTACTTCCGATAACATTTAAGTGACTCTCCGTGGAAAAGCTTGCGATAGTTAGAAAATTTAAAGTAGTCAGATTGATTATTGTACTTCTTCCATCTTATCCAAGCCCGCTCTTTAGTTTTAAAGATTCTTATGAGAGAGGGTGTAAACCAGACAGGAAAACTTGAGTTTCTTGTTCTAGTAAGCGGAACATGTGACTTGATAATACCGTATAATTTCTCATAGAAGACGTTGACAGCTTGATCAGAGTCAAGGTGAGATAGTTCCAAGTTCCAGTCAATTTTATTTAGGTCAAAATTTATATGATCGTAATTAGCTTTATGAAAGTTATGTCTACGGACCGAGCGGTGTTCTAGTGGAGTGTAATGCGTATTCAGACTAGTCAATACAGAGAAAACCGGATGATGATCATCGGGGTCAAGCAAAACATTGCATGATACGGACTGGCAGTCAACATTTGAGATAAACAGGTCTAGTATTCGACCCAATTTGTTTTTTGTAGTATTGAATTGTGAGCCACCAATTAAATTAATGAAATTCAATAATATTCGTCCGATTGTGTTAGAAACTTGTGCGATTGCATGATTCCCATGGTCAAACCAGTCAATGTCAGGAAGGTTAAAATCACCGATAACAAAGTAAGAGTCGGTAGAGGGATCGTTAGCTAAGTCTTGCAGCATGTCTAAGTAATGTGTATATATTACTTCGTGCGTTCGCGGTGGCAAGTATGCAGCACTAATGATATGGCGTTTATTGTGTTGGGAAGCAGGCAGTTGGACAATGACCTGTTCAACATCTGCTCGGACGAATTGTGTCGGCAACTTGGTAGGACGCAGTTCACGGAGAACAGCTATTAGAACTCCCCCTCCGTCGCCTTTACCTGTCACAGAACGATCACGATCGCATCTGAAGACCACGTAACGATCGTCAATAAATTCGTTATCCTGGATGCTGGGAATCAGCCAGGTTTCCGTCAGTATAATGACGTCATAGGAACACGCCATAATATTCATGTACAATGTGTGTAACTTCGTGCGGACCCCTCTACAGTTCTGATAATAAATCACAATATTATTAGTAGCCATTGATAATTAGAATCTTACAATAGTAATAACAATTAACATACTTATTTTCGATACATGATACATAAAGAGTAATTCCAAATTTGAGGTCGGGTGCATCACTATGTAGAACTTTATGCAGGTACATAAGCAATAAAATATAAAATGGTAATAATACACGCTTAAGAAACTGGAGGAAGCATAACATTGGAACTGCGATTGATAGCACATAGCATGAAAACAAGCAAATATGACAAGTAGAAAAAGAACAGCAACACATACATAGCTCAGAGGGAACGTAGATTAGAGCAAATATCATACATAAAAGCGACAAGCAAAAGCAAAACACGAATCCAAAAAACAACAACAGAACAGCAGCACACATAGAGTCGTTAAATTGAGTTCTCAGTACCGGTTTTCTCGCTAGCAGTGATTTTTTTGAAATCTTCAGCGGATCGAATCGCAAACGACTTGTCTCCATCCCGTTCACGTACAAGCACCGTCGAGTTCCTGATCCAAACGTATTTAAATCCTTGTTTCTTGGCGAGTACCTTGGCCTCACAAAATAAAGCCTTGTTTTTCAGGGTTAGATGCTCATTCAAGTAGACAGATACAGCGGTAGCGCCTGGAATTCCTATCTGATCTGACTTGAGACTCTTCGCATTACGGTAGGCGCTGAGTATATTATCACGAACGATCCGCGATCTGAGCTTTACAATTAAATTCTTAGGCTTGCTATCCTGCTGCTGTGCATGTGGGACTCGATGTATTGCCACGATTTCATTTTGCGGCACCGGTGAATGAATGGCTTTACCTATAGACTCCATAATGGCTATAAGATTCTCATTGCGTTTTTCGGGCACATTGCAAATTTCAATGTTGCACTGACGTGCCTGCTGTTCCATGGAGTCAATTTTTGCTTCAAGTATGGCCACCTTTTGTTGGCAATTATTATTGCTGGCTAATTCATGGAAGCGCTTCACATATTCTCTATGCTCCGCCTCCACAGTATCTATGCGAGTCTTCATAGCCTCGTATTCTATATTGAAGAATTTAATAGATTTTTCAATCTCTTCAAAGGATTTCTGAATAGAGAGATTCTGCTGCCTTACTTCTGAGACATCTGTCATTAATTTATTAAGTATTTTATCCTGGTCAGCCTTCCAGGACTGCAGCATGTTCTTTAATTCTTCGAACCTATCCGGCTCCGCACAGCTGTCATCACCTCGAAAACGCTTATTGCTCGGCCTTGTGGTAATATTTACCGAATCAAAGGTGCTACTTTCTGGAACCAACATGGCAGGAGAAAGGTCGGGTTCAGATTGCGTCTCCAATAGAACAAGGGCATTTCTGGGGCCCTGTGGGGGTGAGCGGGGCGTACGAGGCATGGTTGGCCAACCGGTTCAAAATCCAATTTATCTATTTGCTTAAACAGCAATATGACGAGTTGGTTTGGAGTGCACAAACACCAAGACAAACAAACAGATACTTCAATGGTTGGGGTGGCGCCACCAGTCGCGTTCAATGCACTTGGTCGCACAATGTTCGTCGCTGGAACGCTCACGCCAACTTCGTCGTCGGAAAGTTGGTAGCACTGACAGTACAGCTAATATTGCGCATACGCAGGACTATGGCCGTTATATCAGTCCGCACAACCGCTAGGATTCCGTGCACTCACGGGTTAGTCACTGTGATACGGCACTTTTTGTTTTTTATTCGATATCTATTATTGTTTTTATTACACTTCGTAGAGGATCGCAAACGATTATTAGTGGATTTACACTACACTAGACTTCTTTTTAGCGGAAAGTAAAAGTATTGACAGCCGATAATTAATTTTGCGGAACGAAATGAGTAAGAGCACGACTTAACGGTCTCGGAGCGCGTTCCGAGTTTTGAAAATGTGTGTTGTTTACCAATACATGGTAACATTTGGTAAGGTTAGGCAAATATTGACTGTCTGCTAAGTTACTAACGAGAACGTTTGTGAGGAAACCGGCATGTCCTAGAACCAAAAATTCGAAGACATGTAACATACACCAACCCGTATCGGGCCCGATTGGTGGATTGTATGGGAAAAGTTATAGCGCCACCTGGTGGTCACTAGGAGAACCCTAATTTCCCATACAAAGTTATAACGCGCTCGCAATTGAACGTGAGTCGAAAACACTCACACTAAGACCTCTATGAACGTTAACGAAGCAAAAGGAGTATGCAAGCATCGTAGCAGGTGGCGTTCTATGGTTTCTACGTAGCCCCATGGGGAAAAGGTGTGAGTTTATGCATATTCGTATACCTCAAGAAACTGGGCTTACCACACGCATACACAAAACTCTTATCTCCAATTCCCATTACCAATAAATCTCTCTACTCAATTTACAATAAAAATATAATTGAATAAACAAACGACAGTGTCCATTTGATCGCCTCTCCAGAGAATTACGTTGTCAGTCAGTATATTGTTCAAAAGATGCCGCGTGAGCTGTGAGTTACTGCTTGGTTCGTTTATTGGGATACTGTACCGAGTTGTCTTTTTTGATCTGAACATTATTTGAAGTTAAGCCCTTAGGTTTTAAGTGCATGATTGTGGGTTGTGTGGTCCTTGTGTTTATATATACCTACTAGCTGACCCGGCAAACGTTGTTTTGCCGTATAAATTATTTCTAGCTGCCCGGCGCTACTTCGTTTGCGTGGTGTCCTACCACTTACCCTACCCTACCCCTACCCTACCCTACTCCTACACTACTCCTACCCTACTCCTACCCTACTCCTACCCTACTCCTACACTACTCCTACCCTACTCCTACCCTACTCCTACCCTAATCCTACCCTACTCCTACCCTACTTCTAACCTATTCCTACCCTACTTCTACCCACTCCTAACCTACTTCTACACTACTCCTACCCTACTCGTACCCACTCCTAACCTACTCCTATACTACTCCTACCCTACTCCTGCCCTATTCCTACACTACCCTACTCCTACCCTACTTCAACCTTACTCCCATAGATATAATTATTACATTTAAATTAATTTAAAGAATTAGCGAAATCGGTTCAGCTGTTCTCGAGATTTGCGCAGCAACACATTCAGCGATTAATTTTTATATTATAGATAGATGATTTTGCTCTCATCAATAGGTCAAACAACTCAGCCTATCACGGTCTACCTGCTGGTCATAGGCCTAGGAATGGCCTATGTTGCAGCAGGTTGCATGCTGCCCAAGAAAAAAACAAGTGCGAGTCGGACTCGCACACGAAGGGTGCCACAAGGTAAAAACGCCGAAAAAAACACATGTTTGTTGTATGGGAGCCCCCTTAAATATTTATTTTGTTCTGTTTTTAGTTTTTGTTGTTATAGCGGCAACAGAAATACATCATTAGTGAAAATTTGAACTGTCTAGCTATCACGGTTCATGAGATACAGTGAGCCTGGTGACAGACGGATAGAAGGACAGTGGAGTCTTAGAAATAGGGTCCCGTTTTTACCCTTTGGCTACGGACAAAAACTGTCAGACGTCAATTCTATTCCACGAATAAAAACTATTTAGATTGAAAAATCAGCCTGAAATAAAATACAAAACAGTTCAAGCTAAACTCATGTGTCTAATATAAAAAAAGCTAAACTTAATGTATTAATAAATAAAATATTGAATTAAAAGAAGACTTCCCAAAAATGTGCAAAACTATGACACTTGGTTCCAAAACAAGCACATTTTCGACTACTGGAGACAAATTTTCAAAAACCAATATTACAGATACATCAATGCCAATTCCACCTCAGTAAACATTGATATACTTAATACCTGCTTGTGTGCGACATGGAACAGGCCATCCGAATCAGTGTAATGCATGATCACGACCCCGTGGGAGCGTGCTACTGTCACTCATGCTACGAACGCATTGCGCACAATTACGAGTCGCACTGAGCTTTATTATGCCACTGTTTTTGTATAAACAATAGATAGAAACGTGGGTTTTGTATTTTTTTCTTATGAAGTAGTATTTTTTTGCTATCCTGCTGTTATTGTATCATGCAAATTAATGGGTCGCAGATTTATCAAAAAAAAATAATACATTTATGCAGTGTTAAAAGTATAATCAGTTCTAATAAACGTTTTCTAATTCTTAAAATTACTTTTTAAAATAAATAAAAAAAAAAAGCAAGGGGACTTTCATTTTCAAAATAGCCGATAGATGGCGTGACTTGTAGCGAGCTTATAGCTTCTCGTAAATAAAACGTGTAGGAATGCTTTGAATTAGTTGAGAGTGAAACTACATTGAATAAAAATATTTTCTCAAGAAAAGTGTGACCCCAACATAAAATTCAATCAATTGAGCATAGTTTTGTCACTCTTTGAAAAGTGAGAGTGATCTTACACACAAATACGAATGCTGCATCCTACTATAATGCCATATTAATATGAAGCTCAATTTTGCCGGCACAAAAGTAACTCCACTTACTTCAAAGATCATAAGCGTGCACAGCATATTTATTACCATAAAGTCATATTTTGCAGTTCCACATTCAAATTCAAAAGTTTTTTTTTCTTTTTTTCCAATTGCACGCTACGACAACAAAGCCTGTGCATGCAAACCTCCATTGAATGGAGCCAGTCGACGATGTATAGAGTGGCATACTGACCTGAAATAGTTTAGTTTCAAATAGTTACGTGCATATTACATAGTAGGTATGGCCGATGTTTGCATTGAAATCGTATCAGAATTCAGTACCGAGTTATGTTACAGGAGCTTGTGGAATCAATTGAGTAGTTTTTAGTTGTGTTGTTTGTTAATTTATTACAAGAGAAGTTGTATGGGATTCGCTTTCTATGGGTGTTACACATTGGGTTTAAATACTTAATTCTCACAAATACAAAAGAGTCACTTACATGAGAAAAAAAAACAAAATGTTACACGTTCAACGGTTTTATTGTCAACTAGTAGGCTAAACAAAACTAACAACCCGTCAGCCTTCAAACCTAGAGTGAAAAGGCATCTTCTGGGCTTGCTCGTTCCATCATAGACCTCATCCCTCGCTTTCCGCCAGGCAAGATCGAGGACAAGAGCTGGCCGGTTTTGGAATTTAAAAAAAGCATGCAGGCATAAATCCTTATTAAGGATTTGATTACCAATGATTCTTTTCTCGTTCATTCAAATTACAAGCGTTCTCAATATGAATAAAAAAAAATTAAACATTTATTTATTCAAGCACCCAAATTTAAAACGTATGAATCCATCACTTTGAACTTCTTAAAAAAAAAAAACCTACCGTTTCAAGAAAGAACCCCCAACCTTCTTCAAAGGCACACATTTAAACCGTACGCGTTCCAAATTAAGGACCAAAACAAACGACAAAACATTTAATTCCATGCATACTAAAGAACACAATATGTCTGGTTTCTGAACGTAGCTCTTTGGAGCTATGACTGCAGCAGCCGAGCGGAAAATGTAACTGCTTGCGAATGAAAGCAGAGGCAAAAGGCTGTCGCATGCACTGCATGCGGTGATAATATTGTATGAGGCATGTTTTAGTTAATTTTGGAAGAGGTGAGGTATTAAGGGATTGTGGGGATTGTTAAGGTGAATACCCTAGTTGAGACCGCGAAATTTGCAGGTCAGTGTCAGGTTGTATCTTGATCACAATATAATTCGCGACAATAACAGGTACATATTTAGAGAATTAGAATCATTAATACGTCTTTCTAAGTTAGATTTCTACCATTAACACTTTTCCATAAGAGATTGGTGGTTGGTGGTAGAAATCTAACTTAGAAAGAAGTATTATTGATTCTAATGATTATAATTCTGTAAATACGTACCTGTTATAGTCGCGAATCATATTTTGATCAAAATACAACCTGACACTGACCTAAAACTTGCGTTTTTTGTGTTTAGGTCCCGTAAGCCCCTTAACTAGTCGAATTACGTGATTAGGGAAAAATGGCTTGAAGACTTCTTTATTTACCCCGGCGGGCCAGTCGTGTTGGCTTGCTGTCCCATCGGACTATGAGAGTGAGGGAAGACGGAGTGGGACGGACTGCGTCTGCGCACACACTTGTGCACCTAATATATCCTGCGCCGAAGGCTAGTCTGCAGATTGACCGTCATGGCCGAAATATGGTCTGGAGGACATTATGTACGGGGTGTTTTGGAAGCTGAGTGCAAAGCAAGGAGTGATGGTTGATACCACTTACAGCATTTTGAGCCATACATGTCTTAGACGAAGTATCTTTTTTTTATTTTTAACTACAAACATTTAGTCAAAATAACATACCAACTGGGAAAAAAATTAAAAACACATACTTCGTCTAAGACATGTATAGCTCAAAATGCTTTAAATGGTGTCAACTATCACCCCCTTCAGGCTTTGTATCCAGCTTCCAAACACCCTATACTCACGAAGCGAATATGTAACTTTATACCTACCTATAAAACCCTACTACCTACAAAAAAAATTATAACCCCTCATTGCTATCGTCTATGAACGGTAAGTCAAGACAAACAGCTGACGTCATCCATCACGATATTACATAGAGCGTCGACTTAGCCCAGGATGATTCTACTACGCAAATATTTGACGACGGCTCAAGGGATGGCCGCGTTCCCGTTGTTGCGAACGATACGGTATTGGTAAGTCGGGTGAAAGCTGTCAATTGTTTTTGTCCATGTTGATTTGATTAGAGCGCCATTCTCGTAATTTTAAGAACGTTCTAATCCGTTCGTTCGAATCTGTCAAAAATACCTCTAATTTCCGTACATTTTTGACATTGATTGTCGCTGTGATGAGATTGCGACTAGATTTTGAACGTTTTTAATTATAAAAATTAGTCTTTATCTAATATAGATCATTTTAACGGAAAATTCCACCTTTACATAGTAAAATAGATGACGAGTTTCCTTCGAATAATTGAAATTGTTTAGGTTTGCAACTATTTACTTTTCTGTTGTAGATATTTACGTCTGTTGCACTCAGAAAACTTAACAGGCCATGCAGTTTATGTTTTACTTTTGTTATTTTAGCTGTAATAGTATGTCTGAAATAATGGGGCCCTTCCTTTACACCTAAATAATTCGTGTTACAATGGAAACAGCTAGACGGTATTCCTGTTAGCCTGTCTACAAATTTCGTGGATCCCCCTTTCTTAAGTAATGTTCTATAACTATAGTTTGAGCATATTTATTTTACAGACAAAATAAGCTGGTGCTGACTAAAATAAACTTCAAGTAATTTGTAGACAAAACTACTTGACGCCGAGAACCTAAAGTATCTATAGGCCGACCGCTTAGCTGAGACGTTGCCTGAGGTAGCTGCGCGGTGCGGGAGGGGTGATAGTTGTCACAAGTTGACGAATCACTGAGCTCTCGCATCACGTCACCACACCCCTCCCGCACCGCGCTGCTATCTCAGGCAACGTCTCAGTTAAGGTGATATATTGAAAAAAATGTTTTTTTTTATTGAATTGGATTGAATGGATTTTGGTATAATATTTTTTAACTCTTTGGTCTAGTATCATGTAAAAAGAATACACGATTCAATAAATTTTTCTCCATACAAAAAAATTGCAAAGCTTTATCTATTTTTTTAATTTTTTTGACATCACGGCGTAACGCTTAAGAGTTATTCAATGGAATTTACTTTAAAACATAGAGAATTATCATATCAAAGTTTACTCAAATTAGTTTTAAATTCAATTTATTTATTTTGTTAAAAAAGGAGTAAATTCGTTTTGGCACATAAGTCGTTTTATTCCGAGCGCACGCACATTATAGCCATCTCTCTTTTTTGCGTTTCAAAAGTAATTGCATCACTTTTGCTCGCTTAGTGGATCAGTCGCTACGATTTATTTTCGAGGTAGCGCCTTAAGCGGTCGGCCTATAGTCATTGGTTACGCCGTTTACCTATCACCAACGTGTGGAGTGAAAGAGAGGCCCGACCTTTGTCTCACGCGAGGTGGGAGGAGACGAGCTTATAAAAAGCTGCGCGAGCGCAGAAAAAGTCGCCATAACTAATTTTTTTGTAATCCGCAAGTAACCAGCTCGCAACCCATTCCAAGACCGGTCTTTTGGGTTTGCTGAGCCCGTGCACCAGATAATCTTCTGGAACAGAGCAGGTTTGGGGCGCCCCAGCGAGTCTTCGCCGTTGCCAGCAGCATCACAGGTTAGTGCTTATCTTGAATTCCTTCATGTTGGTGTAATTTCTCGGCTGCGTGTCCTCTGCTCATACCCCTTTATATAATAGGATTAGTGATATCCATTAACCTCCGCAAGTTCTAGAATTGATTCTCTCCGCCTTCGCCCAATTTAAAAATTAACCCACCCGCAAATATTCACCCGCATCACCATTTTTGGTCACTTCGAGCCATATTTATATAAAAAACCAGTACCTTATGAAAAAAGTCCAACATATTCATATTCAAATACATTATATGTACAATATACGTGAATTATTAAAGTAAAATAAAGTCCCATATTAAGTAATAAAAATCTACCTACATAGGTTGCGATTGTGACTGTTCGCTACTGTTGACCTTGCGAAAGGTGACAGGCATATTTTTAAAAAATAACAACCGTTAACGGAAACTTGTTCGATAACGGAGTGTAGGTAAACCCTAAGTAACAATGAGTTACGAAGCAAAAATAAAAATACTGGCGGCTAAGAAGCAAGCCGTATTCGCAAAAATAAATGAGTTATACGAGTCGGGAAAAAAAGTGGCTCCAGTCACTACAAGCACAAGAAGTGTACAGGAATTTCTTGCTGCAACTACGAGTATAGACGAATTATACCGTAGTTTTAATACGCTATGCGATGAGCACAATGAAGTTGTTTTAAAGGTGGATCCAGAGTATAAAATCAGCTTCAGTGACTGGAGTGCATTTGAGTCACTTTATTCCCAGGTCAAGTACATAAGAAACAACTTGATTGAAACTCAACGCATAAAAAATCCCGAGGTACCTCCCAAAGAAACGTACTCGCCAAGACTGCCCGCTTTAGAGTTATTAAGTTTTTCGGGTAATCCAGAAAACTGGCCGTTGTTCTACGAGTGTTTTAAAGCTAACGTACACGATAATAAGATGTTAACAGACAGTCAAAGAGTGCAATATTTGGTAGGTAAACTTAGTGGAAATGCACTGAATATATTCGCTGGAATTATACCAAATGAGAAAAATTATGCGTCAATATGGAACTCATTAGTGTCGAAGTATCAAGACAAACGATTATTAGGGTCTATGTATTTGAACAATATACTCGACATAAAAGCGTCCACCGCCGCGTCAGACCAATTAAACGATTTTATCGAACGAATGAATTCGTCGTGGTCGGCGTTAACAGGTTTAAATATTCCGGACTTGCCTGATTTTATTTTTACGCATTTGATGCTAAAAAAGCTGGATGCTCAACTAGTACAGACCTTTGAGTTTACAGCCCGCGCTAGTGAATTACCGTCAAGTGAAGAATTAATAAATTACATACGGAACCACATCAAAATAATAGAAAGAACAGCCGCGGTACATCAAATTAGTGCGACAGAGAATAAAACGAGAAGCTACGATAAGTCACGTAATCGGAATACGCCGCGAACTACGCATAGTTTCGCGATAACGGACAACAAAACGAATTTTTCGTCTACCTGCATATTCTGTAAAGATGCCAGTCATACTCATTTGTACGAATGTTCAGAGTTCAAGAAGCTTGCCGTTAGGGATCGCTTTAGGTATGTCAAGGATAAAAGGTTGTGCGTTAATTGTTTTAGTGACAAACATACAACGTTACGATGTGCGTCAAAACATACCTGCAATCGGTGTAATAAAACACATCACTCATTACTACATTTCGATAACAGTGAAGCGGCGGTAATTAGCACTAAGCCACCTGTTGATTCGCAACCGTTATGTTTGATGACGCAATCGGCCGCCTCGTTGCCAGATGCGCCGGTAAATAGCCCACATGTGGTAAAATCGACCGCCTTTTATGCGGAAAATAATAACGTTCTATCTTGCACACAACTGGACAGTACTATAATATTGCCAACTGCACAAGTTTATGTGCCAATAGACGGGCATCGTTTTATAATGAGATGTCTGGTTGACAGCGGATCTCAAAACAATATTATCACGCTTGAGTGTTGCAGCCGATTGAAATTGAAAGTCAAACCGCTAGTTAACTCGTCGCTAAAATCAGTTGGCGCCATTTCGGCACCTATACGAGGTTATGTAACCGTCACTATACAATCTCGAGTGAGCGACGCGCAGTATAGTTTAACCATGCTGGTAATCGACCACATCGCAGACCCATTGCCTAGTAGGGTAATACAGGCGTCGGCTATGGATTATTTCAAAAACTTACCATTCGCGGATGATTGCTGGAATTTACCAGGCAATATCGACGCCATATTAGGAACGCAAATGTTCGCGTTCATTTTGCTAGGTGGTAAAATAATACCCCCTCCATTAATGGAATCAGCTGATGTTAGCGTTCCCGCGGGCTCGGCACCTCACGCTATAGAAACCACGCTTGGTTACATTGTAATGGGAGAATTACCTGCGGTTACCTCCAACAATGTCGCCTGGTCCTTCGGCCCTCTTGTGAGTGGATTAAATGCTACGCTATTGAAATTTTGGGAAATAGAGGAGGTGCTGCCTACAAAGATAACAAACACAGAACATCAAGTCTGTGAAGAATTTTATAAATCCACGGTATTAAGACATCCCGGGGGTAGGTATATCGTGTCTTTGCCTTTCAAGGTCGAACCTACCTCATTAGGTAACTCATTCATACACGCTCAACGCCGGTTAACTGCTTTAGAGCGCAAATTTAATTCGCTCCCCGCTTTACGTCACGCCTATAATGACGTCATTAATGATTATTTAGAGAAAGGCTATTTATTGGAAATACCTTATTCCTCCTCCGCTATAACCGAAGGGTACTTCATACCCCATCACGCTGTCGTTCGGCCTGATAAGTCAACGACGAAAACCCGAGTAGTATTGGACGCCAGTGCCAAAACTGACTCCGGTAAGTCACTCAATGACATACTGCATACCGGGCCTAATTTACAGGCTGACCTTTTTTCGCTTCTGCTTAACTTTAGATATTTTAAAGTGGCAATAACCGCTGATATACGTCAAATGTATCTTAGGATTCTGCTGTCAGAAAATGATCGCAAGTATCAGAAAATATTATACCGCTTTAGCGACTCCGAGCAGGTTCGCATATTCCAGTTTAACTCAGTGGCCTTTGGCCTCCGGTCCAGTCCATTCCTAGCAATGCGTACTATTCACCAGTTAGCCGCAGACCATGCCGAAAGCCTACCTCTCGCTGCGGAGGTGGCCACAAGAGAGCTGTACATGGACGATTTGACTACGTCCGTACCTTCGGTAGAGGATGGAACTCGGTTAGCCGACGAGTTGCTGGAGCTATTCCGTCGGGGCGGATTTGAGCTTGTCAAATGGGCGAGTAACTCGCAAACTTTACTGAAACATTTGCCTGAGTCCTACCGTGCGGAGATCGAGTTCACAGATGATGACGAAAACCTGAAGGTCTTAGGTTTAAAATGGATACCTGTATCTGATGTGTTCTCGTTCGTCGCATCTTCGGAAACGGCAGGTATAACTAAACGTACTATACTGTCCACTATTGCTCGCCTCTTTGATGTGCTCGGACTTGTCGCGCCTGTCATTCTTTATGCCAAGCTGCTTATCCAAGAGCTCTGGCTCGCTAAAATAGGATGGGATGATAAACCTCCTGAAAATATTGTTAAATGCTTCTCTAAGTTTAAAAACGAACTATCGTTGTTGCCCACTTTACAAGTGCCGCGCCATCTGGGCGTCGCGGCCGGTTGCGTGGTGAGCCTAATCGCGTTTGGCGATGCTAGTATGAGGGCTTACGGTTGCGTCATCTACTTGCATGTGGTGAACCCTAACGGGAATATATCCGTTCAGCTAGTATGCGCTAAGTCTAAAGTGGCTCCGTTAAAGACAGTATCGTTGGCAAGACTAGAACTATGCGCCGCATTACTTCTAGCTAAACTTGTCCAGCAGGTACGTAGTATTTTCCATACCCGCTATCCAATACAGGATATATTTGCCTTTAGCGATTCCACGATTGCTTTATCATGGATTCATTCATCTCCTCACCGATGGCAAACCTTTGTTGCCAATCGAGTGACTGAGATCCAGGAAAACTTATCTCCTGAACGCTTTTTCCACATAAATGGGACAGATAATCCTAGCGATTGCCTGTCGAGAGGCTTATTGCCATCGCAGATAATTGATCACCCCTTGTGGTGGAAGGGTCCGCCCTGGGTCTGTCGCCCCATAACCGAATGGCCAACAGTGCCATTTGAGCCGTCCCGAGTTGAAGGTCCTATACCTGAGACAAAGGGTCCTGTCACACTGACCGTCATTTCCAACCGGGAAACGTCGGTAATCATTGAACTAACCATGCGGGTTTCTTCGTGGAAGAAACTATTACGAATAATGGTATACGTTTTGCGCTTCATTCGCAAGTTACCTACCTCCGAAGTAATTCAAGCGACAGATCTAGAAGCTGCTGAAACAGCAATCCTTCACAAATTGCAAGAGGAATGCTTTGCAATTGAAATACAAAACATAAAAAAGGGCAATCTGCCTTCGCATCCTTTAAGAAAACTTAACCCGTTCGTCGACGAAAACGGTCTGCTTAGAGTAGGCGGCAGATTAACTAATGCCAATATCCCATTCAACAACAGGCACCCGATACTACTGCCCCGTAGACATCACGTGGTCAATCTGCTAATAGACGACTGTCACCGCTCTAACTGTCATACAGGTTCCCACTTGCTTATGTCTTTACTGAGACAACGATATTGGATTATATCTGCTCGTAATATTATACGACAACGAATACGTCAATGCAACTTTTGTTTCAAGGTGTCTCCACTACACCCTACGCCCATGATGGCTAACCTACCCCCAGCCAGAGTACAGGAAGCCAAGGCTTTCACGCACACAGGGGTAGATTACGCCGGGCCCATAAACATTACGCTCACGCGCCGGCGAGGTGTGAAAAGCCAGAAGGCGTACATTTGCCTCTTCATCTGCCTGACTACTAAGGCCATACATATTGAGATCGCTTCAGACTTGAGCTCAGAAACCTTCCTAGACGCTTTTAAGCGCTTTCTAGCTAGAAGAGGTCCCGTGTCTACATTGTATTCAGACAACGGAACAAATTTCATAGGGGCAAAACGTCAGCTGGACGAACTATATACTTTCCTTTCGTCCAGAAGCGCTTCTGTTGCCTTTCAAACTGAACTAAATAAACACAAAATAACGTGGCGCAATATCCCGGCGCGCGCGCCCCATTGGGGTGGGCTTTGGGAAAGTAACATAAAATGTATAAAAACACATCTATACCGTTGCATCGGCCAACAGCTGCTATGCTATGAGGAGCTGCTGACCGTTTTAACTCAGATTGAGTGTTTGCTAAACTCGCGTCCACTGTGCTTACTAGCGGACGAGCCACACTCGATTCTGACGCCCGCACACTTCTTAAATACAACACCACTACAGTCCTTACCTGCCTGCGAGATTGACGCATCCGTAAGCCTCCATAACAGGAAGAAACTGTTAGATAGCTTAGTGCAAAGTTATTGGAAACGATGGCATGTGGATTACCTACACACCCTTCAATTACGTCAAAAATGGAACTCGCCTGACACACCCATACAAGCGGGCACACTTGTCCTAGTACACCAGGATGACTCACCACCGCTTCGTTGGCCCACTGGCGTTATCGAACAAGTATACCCTGGTAAAGACGGGGTTGTGAGGGTGGCTCTAGTACGCACCGCGTTGGGAGTTTTTAAACGTCCCGTCGTAAAACTATGCCCGCTGCCTTCGCAATAATTCAACCAGTAATTGACCTAGTCACGGTCGCACCTGTAGTATTTAAGTATTTATTATTATTATATTATATCATTCCCGCTAATTACCTTCAGTTTAACATAACAATGATGCTACTTCCAGCTAGTTGGACCTCCTCTCACTTGTCATCGCCCTTAGAGTTCCTTTATGTTTTTCTTTCGAAACCCCTACGGAGTTTCAAAGGGGGGAGGATGGTTACGCCGTTTACCTATCACCAACGTGTGGAGTGAAAGAGAGGCCCGACCTTTGTCTCACGCGAGGTGGGAGGAGACGAGCTTATAAAAAGCTGCGCGAGCGCAGAAAAAGTCGCCATAACTAATTTTTTTGTAATCCGCAAGTAACCAGCTCGCAACCCATTCCAAGACCGGTCTTTTGGGTTTGCTGAGCCCGTGCACCAGATAATCTTCTGGAACAGAGCAGGTTTGGGGCGCCCCAGCGAGTCTTCGCCGTTGCCAGCAGCATCACAGGTTAGTGCTTATCTTGAATTCCTTCATGTTGGTGTAATTTCTCGGCTGCGTGTCCTCTGCTCATACCCCTTTATATAATAGGATTAGTGATATCCATTAACCTCCGCAAGTTCTAGAATTGATTCTCTCCGCCTTCGCCCAATTTAAAATTAACCCACCCGCAAATATTCACCCGCATCACCAGTCATGTTTCTGTAAGGCCTATTAATTGTATAGTTAAGGAAAATGAGTTTTTTGTGAAAAAATTGTTTTTAGCTTTTTTTTTAGTACAGCAGGCCGAACGTCATTCATAATTATAAAAGCAATATAAGCTGGCCTCTTAGCATAAGCATAGTCATCCTATGGAGTTCCCACTGCTGGGACACAGGCCCTCTCTTGGTGAGAGGGAGTGGGCCCGTAATCCACCACGCGGGCCCAGTGCGGGTTTGTAGATGTCACATGTCTTCGAATGTTTTTTGGTTCGGTTTCCTCATGATGTTTTCCTTCACCGTTTTGAGAGCAATGGTGATGAAACTATTACAAAAAGTAAAGCACCATATTAATTAGATATCGTTTCTATTTTTACCGACTTCAAAAGAAAGGAGGTTATTGTTGTAACAAAATATCGCGCACTCAACATTAGTCAACATTCATTATTCATTCAAGCTGAAGCCATACAAAATAACAATTTAAACTATTCAATTTTATCGTTAAGTTAATTCAAGGCACTTATAACAAAGAAATTATTTATATAACCCCTCGAAGCCGGCATGAATAAACAGAAACCCATTTCTCGAATGCTAAAATAAACCGATTTAGAAAAAATGCTGTAATGGAGTTGACAAATGTAGCTGTCATTCTTCTCTGTTATTGTTTTACGGTTTACGGGATGTCTTTGTCTAGGGAATGTTTAAAAGGTTTCTATTGAGTGATTAAATATGGCAGTGTTTGTTAGTTAATGAAATCAAACGGAAGATGTCGATAACAGGTTACGTCTGGCGAGGATTAAAAATTAATATTTTATTTGCTAATATTTATTTATTTCTGTAACTGCCAGTGACATCGCAGCGGGCCCATCAGAATACTAGCGCAAGACATTTATTTCTTAGACGTCGCAGCATCATGCTGAGATAGTAGCCTTTTGGCCTCGTATATGACTTTCTGTTTCCTTTTCCTTTTTTTTATGTAACTTGTTTTTTTTTTATTTTTTTTACTGTGTTTAATTTAATTTGTGATCTTCCTGTACGAGTCGCAATAAATACTTTTTCATCTCTCATGCTCGGAAAGTAGTGTTTGTTTGATCCGAATAGCGGGTGGAAGATGCTGCTTCCCACCATAGGGCGGGAAAGACTTATAGTAATTGCTTCCCTCCCTAAGGCGGGAATGAATTTTAAAAATGGAACTAAATTTGGTTAGGTAGTCAACTCAGTCAGACACCCTTAATTGATTATGTAAATATTTATTAGGCTACCCATCAAATCTTATAAATGTGCGTTAATTAGGAGAGTTGGATAAAAAGCTCATATGTTAACGCCATTAAATCTTTCATATTTAGCGCACAAGTTTAGTTAATAATTTACCTTGAATAAATTCAACATACTTAAAGGTACGATAATAATTTTGATGTCAGTTGTGGTCGAGGCTAAAAAACATAAAAATTGGGGATTTCGAACATCCTGACTTCACCATAGGGGGCTGTGTATATACATCATTTAATTATTCGACGAATTTATCCATAGTTTAAGGTAAATAAGTAGTGGTAATGAAGTTTTTTTATATCTAATGTCGAAGTTTCGCGCCAATCGTGCGTGTTTTCTTTTCACAAATTTCACACACAGATGTACTTAGATAAGATTTAAAATGTGACAAATATTATTGAAAATATTATAAACAACACGAAAATGCCCAGGTTTTAACGTAATATTCAAATTACCACTACCTACTCAATTTGTGTTCAAAATCGTCGACCATTATTGTTTTTTTTTTATTGCAATGATGTGCGAAAGCGATTATTCCAACAATTTTTTTTTAATTTCCACTGACGATTAATTAATATGAGGAATGTAATCGATACTTGAAAATTAAATAAAATAATTTTAAGCAATAAATACATGCATTGTTTTAATGATTTATGCTTTTCTAATAGATATCATTTCAATCTCTTCTAATAATTATCATGTCACTAGCAGCATTTAATGAATTTCGCGCCGAAATGTTTCTATATTTGAATTTATATTCGGAAAGCGCTCGCTGTTTAAAATAATTTTAATTTATTGGACAATTATTTATTGTGGATTTTATTTTTGATACTTTCTAATAGTATGCTACACAATTCCCAACAAACATTTTTTAGGTAGGCTTAGCAAAAGTTTTTTTGAGAATGATGATAAATTAATTCTATAAATTGGGTATTCAGCAAACACTTTACATTTCAATACATTTTGTTAGTTAAAAGAGTTTTTTATTCAGTTTCTAAAATTTTTTTTTATTGCGAACGTCGATTAGGCTGAATGCAAGTTTTGAATCTAAATAGAAAGTTGTGGGGACGGTCAGCACTAAAAAAGTGACGCGGTGTGTTCCATATTTCAAATTTAAAAAAGACTAATATATAGGTATCTACTATTCATGTTATTATTATCAATTAATATTTTAGAAAAACTGCTATTTTTTACTTTCCTTATATTCGAAATGAAAAGTAGAGTGTTTAACACGTGTGAAAGTCATCAATTCCCACTCGGACTGTAGCCGCCCTCGCTGCGCTCGGGCGTCTAAATGCCTCGTATAGGAATTGATTCCTTTCCACCCTTATATAACAATCTACTATTTCTTTCTTCCTTTATAATGATTTAGGCTTAAGGGACACCATAGTAAATATAGACATAGACATCATATTATGCTGGCGCCACACACAGCTTTATGGTAGGAATCTCACAAGGCGTCCAATCGGATGCGTAACCAACCGTAATATTTTGGCCCGTGCAACCATGGTTGCGCCGCCACCACTTTGTCCTAGTGAGTTAAGACCCTTAGAAATAATGTTAATGTCACTCTTTTTTTTTTTGGGTGGGAAATCATCAAAATATGACCCCTCCCGCTCTGAGCGGAGCGGAAGGGAGTGTCAGACTCTTACTGACTAAAACCCACCCGTGTTCCTTCCTTAGCCCTTTATGTTCCGGGGTAGCGGTAACCCTTTCGGACAATCCCGCTGCCCCGGCAGGGTTAATGTCACTCTTAGGCAGCCATTTTTCGTGGTGCCCAGGCAGCGGCTTGACTCCTGATTCAGCCTGTTCTAGATACCTATATTTTTTGTGGGTACATAAGGGTACATAAACGCCAGTAGGAGAAAGTATCGTGACCTTATTGGTGATGTTCTTCAGAAAGGTCAGGTTCGTAGTACTTGCAACCGGCGTGCGTATATGACCAGCAGGGTAATTGCGTAACACACTATGAGTAGCAATGGGTTTCATTTTGACAGTTAAACTACATTCATTGCGTTATTTGCGTTGTTGAGCAGACACATTTTTCGAACATATTTAACGTGAAGCAATGGATTAGAAACATGCTTCAAAATTATTCAAATTGAGAGTATTAGGGTGCAAATGTATGAACATAAACGAGGCAAAAGGAATAATGTAAGGATCGTAGTAGGTGAGGTCCTGTAGTTTCTACGTACCCCCGTGGGAAGAGGCGTGAGTATACATGTATGTGTGTATGTATATGGGTTCATAAAAAAGCACCAAACTCGAACGAAATTGATTCTATAAATTGACACCACACACAATAGTGGTATCGAAAACAGAATTGACTTTGTAAAAATATGAGCACAAAACTGGAAATAAAACTTATTTCAATATTTACAAAAAATAAATAACTTGGAACACAATACATTAAAAATATCCGTACAGTAAATTAACAAAAAGCACACAAAAACACAACTGCCAGATTGACGCAAAATTACCCCGTTACAACCCTCGCTGGTATCAAAATCAAAACGAATGCTTATTAAATAGTAACCAAACACCCCTTTAGTAAAAAACAGAAAAAAAAATATAAAAAAAGTCTGTCTCGTCTCGAATTAACAACATTTTAGGGCGACTTTTGTTACCGGCCGCATTGTCTTGGCCATGGACAATCTGTGGGGTGGAATGCCCTAAAAACTATTTTTGCGTGCCGGACGCATGTAGACATAGTGATGGGACGATCGATACCTATCGACAAGTTCTTTATTTTTTACGATGACAATTACAGGCCTGTTAAAAAAATCTAGCGTTTCTCTTTTGACAAGTAAAATAAATTTATATCCTTTTTAATGTAGGTAAGTACTTACTATTATTTTATTACCGCACACATAACGAAGGAGTTTAAGGTAAGTATTTGAATTTAATGGGAAATATAAAACTGAAATCATAATTTTTTTAATTTCAGCCGAAAGACGTCTACTGCTGGACATAGTCCTGAAAAACTGAAATATTATGTAGATACTAGGAAAACGTAATAACAGTAAGCGAGTAGTAAGGATTCGCCGAAATTTTGGTTTAGCTACATCATATACGCTACATACATATATGCTTAGGTCTTTATAGTCGAATTTATTTTGTTTAGTTGAATTTGAAATTTGACTATAACGATGTGTCTAGCAACAAAAGCGACCATTATTATTTGTACAACGTCATCTTCAATTTCAGTTCGCAAAACATCGATATCGATAAATCTTTTAACCAACAACACTAACAGCTCGTCGGGGATGGGCGCAAATTGATTTTAACACAATAACGAGCGCCTCTGAATGGCGACCCTATTTGTAGGCGACGACGAGCGATCCATCATCCTTGCTGGCTGCTACAGCTGGTGTGATGTCATAGCTTTATGGTACTGCATGTGTTTGCTGATCTGCATTTTGTTTCGGCACTGGTTTGGGAGAAAAACATCACCAGTCTTTTAGAGGAACAGTCTCTTTTTTTTTTTGGTAATGTTGCCATATTTAATCTTAACGCCTAACGCGTTTGCCCGCCTACCTGTCGAAACACCCCACGCGTCGGAGTAGTTGAATGGACGCAGTAAAGTCATTGTTTTAACAATGACAATAAAACAATGACACTGTTGTGTACACTTGGTGTACCGTTGACGTTTCGAGCACTTTCTCTTATGTACACTTGGTGTACACTACACTTGACGCTTGAGTTTTTTCAAAGAAATAGACTGCTTATTCTTCTCTTGTTGGTATCGGCTAAGATATTGGTATGAGAACTGTGGTAAAAATACACGGTGGCAGGGACATTGACGCACAAACTGTAACTATGGATTCAGCACATGATTCTGAACCCTTCATAACGTTGTTAAAAAAAATGAGCTTTCTATCCTAGGGTAGCATGTGCTGAATTCATGGTTTCAGTTTAAGCGTTGATGTCCATGCCATCATGTATAGGGCATTTAGCAAGGTGGTAGCGAGGCTGACTGCTCCGGTTGTACCGGATGTCGTCTCTGGTAACTAAACCAGTAAAGCTGGACTTATTGTATTGAAACTCCGACGTGAAATGGGTCGGGTCAAGGTCAAAATCTTACCGCTGACTTGCGCCCTACTGTAAGTAAGTATCTAATAAAAATGAACGATATAAGCTTCTGAGAAAAAGGATGTTTGCCATAATAATATCTCATGATATTTTTCCTGACAAATTTGAAACCAACGAGTATCTTTTAACTAAGCTTACTCTGAGTTCACTCTCGGTTTGCGTTTACCAAGTTATGTTTTATACGATTTGAAAGTAACATCACACAGCTGTAAACTTTGTTTTTTATTGTATCCGTAATCTCATACCAAATGTTATATGTAAATAGTTTATACAATTTTCTACCGTTTATTTTGTTATAGTGATGGTAAGTTACGGCAAATACATATCCAAGTTTAGCCATAAGCCGTAGAAGTTTACATAAACAAAGACTCTCTTACAGTTTTTTAAGAATATTTACCATCGAAATATTTTCAATATCAGACAAAAAATATCAAAGTATCAACATTCACCATTTTTTCCTTTGAAACTATCATTCGTTATTAAATTCCTTACTAGATGAAATCTTATATTTATTTTAATACAATTTTCCATGATGGATGGATTTTGTCATAATGTTTGTAAGATTATTTGTCACGCAATGAATCGAAAATGTTTGCGAAATTTTTACCTAAGATTTATATCTTTTTTACGATATTATTGATATAAAGACTGGTACAATTGCCATCTAATATATTTAAGCTTTTTGAAACATATTTTTAAATCTTACAAACGTAAACCACCGTATTTATGAACGTCGCTTAAAGTTATATAAGGAATAGCGTCTGCTTAACCATACTTTTTTTGACGTTGAGATGTATCTTAACTTTAAAGGGCTTACAGGACCTAAACGCAAAAAACGCAAATTTTAGAAACAAAAAAATTACATGATCGACTACAGTAAACAAATTCACCAAAATATATGATATTATTTAGGATATATGCTATGTAGATAGTGTGTTGAAAACATAATACAGCTAATTTGATACTATAGAAAAAAATCATGAAGATACCTCTAAAAACTTTCTTTTTACAATAAAAACCATACTAATATACATACAATCATTCTGATTTTTGGTCAGATTATTCTACAAGCAATATACTAAAACACTAGTGTTGAAATTTTTTAGTCCAAACAATAGATTTTTTGTAATTAAATAATTGCTTCATATTTTGCAATAAATTACCAGCGTTGTATCATAGCGCTTCTCTTTCTTTTCTATGCAATCCAACAGTGACCGTGCTTTAGGTCATGTAAGCTCCTTAAGCAACGTTTATAAATAACGGGGGTTATTTGTTAGATACAGCTGTTGCCTAACGTAACTGAAAATTATACACCCAAGGCATTTTGACTTAATTACTTTAGTGAACGCATCAGATTCTGAATAGAATTCATACAACTGTGTTTATCGTGGATCCAGATCATTTACTGCTAAGAGGATTATCTAGGCTGAGCTGGTGTTGATACTTCAACTGATGCAATTAGTATTTACATACGTATCTTGTTGATCACAGCTGGGTTTGGCCCGATATGACGGTGCGATATGGGTTTCGATATCTAGTGTGAAATGAGTTCCTATATGTGATAGGGATGAGGTAGTAGATGCTGCCCTTGTACGACATGTTTTTTGGTATAATTTGATTAGTTTCCTTGTAGTTTCATTTGTTTTTATTAATGCTAATCATACTTATGTAAGCATCTATATGAAAGTAAGTCTGTCTGTCTGTATGTTACCTTTTCACGCCTATAAAACTGAAAGGATTTCCACAAAATTTGGCAAGGAGATAGGTGGCATCCTGTAGAAGGACATAGGCTACTTTTTGTCTCAAAAAAAATTCTATAAGGGGTGATATAGGGGTGAACGTTTATATGGGAAACCCAGTATTTCTTAAGTTAGGTTAGACATCCACTCGGGCGAAACCACAAGTAGAAGCTAGTACTTTAATAAGGAAGCAACAATTCTATAGTAAAAGTGAGCAGAAACAGGGGGGCCTATTTCAAATTTAATAAATATCAACTTTATTTCAATGACAATTAAGTTGATTTCAGAGTGACTAGCACTATTGAAAAAGTTATACAAATGTTTGAAGTTGTAGCGTAAACTGGACTTTATTGTGTAGGAATTAAAGTTATTTATCCATTAATTCATATTAGTTTACATTTTTGGCAAATAAATCGCGAACGAAGTTTAGGCATACCGCTCGCGGCAAGAATTTTTATAAATATGTTTGTCGTAATTTTCATTAGGTAATATTAATTTGTGTAGTCAAATAATATTCTGTCTTCAGTCTCAGAATCCTAAAAAAAAACTCAAGTAAAGCTAACTAGCCAGGGGTCATAAACATTGAACTAACTTGAAGTAATCAAACACTGCCATTACCAACATTTTTACTTGTCGACAAGGGTGTACGAGTAAGCAAATTTTAATGATCCCGTACATTTAACCCGACATTTGCAGCTAATTTTACATTTAACATCGGTCCTATTGTATGGTCCTCTAAATCACTATTATTTGTCATCGAAATGTTACTATTTATGTCCGATACACACGTTGCTACAAAGTTGCCGTTGTAAATTGCCCGTACCACGCTGGCACACAATGGGACCCCAATACAAAGTCTATTATAAAAACGACCCCCTTTATTATTATGTTACAATTTTAATGACTGCTATGTGCATGTAACGAATATTTTTCTAAGCAAAAAATCATTTAATCGAATTTGGACTTTAAGTTGGATGGTCGAAAGTCGAGTTTCAAACTTTTGGTTTGTGTTTACAAAATTATTGTCGATACTGTTGTGAAAAATGTATTGTATGAAATAATAATTACTCATTATTCGCACAAAAGACTTATTTTCTTGGCTCGTAGGTATATTCAAGTAAATAATTATAACGGTTCTATTATGCCTTCATGTTATAACGAAAAATTAATTAGAAGTTTAGATGAGATCAAGTTTGACATGCTTGTTCTCATCTAATATTCAGGAAGTTTTTTTTTTGTTTTACGCTTCCACAATTTGTATCGGTATTAATTGAAAATTGTGTACCTATTGTATCCCAGTATGAAAAATTATATAAGTACGAATAAACTTACTAGACGAACTCTTGCAATACTTATTAACTTCTGTCAGTTATTCTGAACCTAATCGTAGCAACTCCGTTATTCGAGCAGATGGATGATTGCAGTATTATATTAAACACAATGTAGGTACAACACAGGTGGACCTATTGTTTGTACCAAAATAATAATAATTAATCCGTAAATCACCCATTACGATACCCAAGGGGTATTGACGGGGTGGTCTATACAATTATAGTATTAATTTTGGGTTCGTGTAACGTAAGCTGCTGACGTATCACTATAGCAACCAATAACCACAAAAAAGAAAAAAGTACGTAATTGAATTTGGAACCTCTTTAAAAGCGCAGAAAGTTCTATTGCTGCCACGTGTGCTTGGCTTCACGACACGTACGGGTGTGGTTGGCAAACAATGAACTCGCGTTGCTTAAGTAACCTCCAGCAACCACCCAGCTAATTACGTATCACACTATCAATAATAAAGATTTTGCTAATCCATTGCTTCATATGTTTGTAAAATTTGTCTGCTCGACAACGTAAATAACGCAATGAATACCAATACGCCTAAGGCCCGTAATCCACCAAAGAGGAGAGGAGATGTCTCATTTTTGTATAGAATTTCGTGCGAGCAAGCGGGCAAGCGGCACGAAATTCTATAGAAAAATGAGACATCTCCTCTCCTCTCCGCTTTGGTGGATTACAGGCCAAACTGTGCGACAAAAAACTGAGCGTTGCACGGTGTCCATGTCCTACGTTTGGGCAACGCCTTAATTTCTGTTTAACCCTTGTTGCATCAATCTGAATATAACGAGTCGACGTCATAAGGGTTGCGGTATCTACCGCTGATTAAATTCGGGATAATCCCTTACCCCCAAACGTGACGTAAGATTATTGTCACTCCATTAATCCTTCGTCTGTTAAATTAGATTACTAATGTTTTGTTCGGACCTCTGGATCTATAGTTCGGCAGTAGGATTACGCGATTTGGAGTAAATTTTGAGTCTAGTGATTGATGTGGGGGCCCAAATGTTTTGGAGTTAAGGTGCGATTGATTTCTAATTATGATATTTAGGTGGCAATGGCTTTGAAATTGATGCTTGTGTAGACGGTGTGTAGAAGTCTGGGCATTTTTAAGGTTCGGTACTTCAAAAGGGGACCCTTTAGGATCACTTTGTCGTCCGTCTTTCTGTCAGTCTGTCAAGGCCCTTTTTCTCAGGTACACGTTGTTATCAAGTTGAAATTAATATCAAATACGTAGGTCTACGATCCTTTGGAGCTCTAATAAAATCAAGCTTCTAAGTCAACGCGATAAAAAAATACAGACATGTATGCGACATATTTTGATAATCGCAAATAAATCAAAACCTATAAGGGTACTTTCAGTTGATATAGAATCATGAAATTTGGCAAAACTGACAATCGACTATTTGTACCTATTTTTTTTGCGATTACAAACTTACATTTGCATTTGGAGAATTGACCGGGACTTGTATGGAAAAACATGTTTTTGAACTAAAGTGTTAAGTTGGTTTTTTATTCGTCCCAACTACGGAACCCATCATTGTGCGTGGTCCGACGCACTTGGCCGATGTTTTTTATTTTGCTAGAATATCAGTTTGTAATAAGCCTCGATTATAGTCTATGATGACATAAATAACCCAGTAAACGATGTTTTCCTATCTTCGAAAGACAAGTTTGGCAACAATGCAAAGACGACATCTCCTGAACAGCACAAAAATGTTAATAAAAGCAAACGATTCGAATGTACGTTGCTTGGCTCCAATTCTTATATCAAATAACCATTTTCGTAGATTGATGTAATAAGACATATCCTATAGATACAATAGTAAGAGGGGACGACTCAAAGAAATTAGCAATACGCCCTTGTGTATTAGTAATATTAATACACGAATCTATTTGGGGGAAGCAAATAATAGGGATCTATTGATCGTGTCCCCAAATTTTTTTGGTTTAGAATTGAATAGTTCACCCCATGGCTTAGGCGTAGGTATGGTGAAAGGTTATTTTGAAATCGATGTTTTTGGATTTTTAACCGACTTCAAAAAAGAAGGAGGTTTCTCAATTCGACCGTATATTTTTTTTTTTTTTTTTTTTATGTGTGTTCGCGGATAACTTCGTCGTTTATGAACCGATTTTGATTATTCTTTTTTTGTTGGAAAGGAGATATGCCAAGGGTGGTCCCATGATAAGAAAACCAGGATCTGATGATGGCATCCCAGTGAAATCGAGGGGAACATTCGAAAATCGTAGGAGCGACTAGTGCGTTTGTTAATTTTTTCATTAGGTATTTTAAAGCACTACAATTTAATGAAGGCCTGGAGTCGATCTGATGATGAAGCCGAAAGACAGTCGAGGGAACTCCTCAACGGTTTACAGCAGTTACCTTGTGTTTGGGCTTGATTAATTTGTATTGATGAGAACTTTACACCTACATGGTTGTGACTGTCATTCGGGGTCTGATGATGAAGACGAAGGACAGTTAAGGGAACTCCTCAACAGTTTACAGTAGCTACCTTGTGTTTGGACGATTTACAGCAGTTTTTGTTGGGCTTACTTCATACGGTTCAATATGCCAAAATGTTCAGTTCGTACAATAATAATACCTAATTAAGATTGTAGTTTTACATAGGACGACCACTACCTACTAGTCATGCTGATGCGTCAATTTGAAACCGAATTTAAGTTGAGTAATCGCGTCATTTCTAGCAATGCTCTTTCGTCGTGTGGCCTACTCAATAATTAAAGTAACTTGAGCATTTGCTCTCGGAAATCATCATTTGGTAAAGTGGAGCTGATGATGAAGACCACAGATAGCCATCGGAACTACTCAATGACAAATATTTCACGGGTTGCGATTCGGTTACTTTAATATGGTTGCTAAGCAATTTATGCTCGTTACAATGCGTATGGTGAGTGGTTGTTGAGGAGTTCTCCTGGCTCTTACCAGGAGAACTCCTCAACAATAAACGTCCCAGCATCGGGAAAAGCAATATTTTGTAACATGTGATGAGCAGTTGACATTAGGCTATTGTAACTTAGATAAAAAAGCTTATAATTACAAACTGACCCACAAAAAAGTGAAAAATAAAAACTTTTTACAAAAAAAAACAACCGACTTCCAAAAAATACACTACAAATTGAAAAATAACTTTAATTTCGGAAGTCGGTGTCATTAAACGAAAATGCGGAACCAAAGACACCGACTTCCGAAATTAAAGTTATTTTTCAATTTGTAGTGTATTTTTTGGAAGTCGGTTGTTTTTTTTTGTAAAAAGTTTTTTGTAGTCATATCCCCCATTTATGAGACGCAAAAAGTATCCAGCGAAATAATTATGGAAGAAGTCTATGGAGTCAAATCATTCCATGTTCATGGTAGCCGTGTTCAGTGGTAAATTGGGAATGCATCTTACCACTGAATCTCATTCGAAAAAAGTTAACGTATCAAAATAAAAATTAAACTACTTTTAACCCTTTCAACTGTAACTACAACAATCATATCTTCCAAATATCTTGTGGAACAACACTTAACATAGTTTCAAGTGTAATAGCGTAGTACATTGTGGTGGAACATTGCCACCGAACAATAAAAACGGAAAGGCTCTTCGGTTTATTTGTGATAATGAACTCTTTCCAGCGACGGGGGTAGGGACAAAAGTACTAACTGTAGATCTAGAAACTTGGTGGAAGTGCTTTGTGCCATGGTATCTTTTGAAAATGATTTTAAACGATATGGTTTTAAAATTTCCGTTTTGACACCTGCTTGACGTTCATTCCATGGCTTTCAAAATTTCCGATCAGAAGACAAGTATGGCAACTAGATAATATTGACTATGAATATTGTAAGTATAAATACAGACACCAGCACATCAAGCTACTACAATCTGTCAAATTTCTTTAATAGATTTTCAACTTTATCTCTAAAACATAAGGTTCAAAGTTGATTGGGAAAATTTGACAGTTTCGGGTAGCTTGATGTGCTGGCGTCTGTATTTATACAATATTCATAGTCAATATTATCTAGTTGCCATACTTGTCTTCTGATCGGAAATTTTGTCTTTTGTTTGATTTGACATACCTAATTGTTTTTTTTAGCATGAAGACTGAGACGTATTGATATAATTTGGTTGTCTGATCTATGATAAACCGAATTGAATACAATAATTTTTAGTCAAAGTTGGCATTGGTTGGCCAAATATTTCAGGTTCAGGTATAGATTTCTTTCTCATCTTTTTAAGGTCTTCGTAGATGATGAATGACAAGCCCAAGTATTTGTATCTTCACAAAAGAAACCTTGCAGTGCAGTCCTAACCCCTATACCATCATCCAGTGCACTTGTACATCCAGGACTGGCACAGCTAGGAACCGAGCTGTTTGATACAATTTATGTGGCGCGATGTCGACGCTAATTGGTCGTGAGGACGCCTCATGCGCAAACATTGCCTTTTGATTGCACACTTACACTACTACTGCACCGTTAGATCCTGGGCTCTGATGGATTCTTATATCTATTTTTATTTTAGAAATTGTTTTTGATATATTGTTCTGTTTATTGGTAATTGTGAATATGGATTGACAACACTGTCAAATTGTGTTTTACCTGAATTTTAAAGAAATTCAGGTAGGTAGGTCTATGGTCATGCTTTTGAAAGATTAGTTCCAAAAACGGTATTATTGGGTTGGTTGTGGGTTAAAGTGCAGACCCAAACTATACTAACATGACGGCTTATCTCGATATATTTTACGCTCAGCACTTTGGTTTATTACCCTTACCGTCCTATAAAACAGTGGGCAAAATTACCTTATCTAACTAGCCTGTATTGTCCTACTAGAGGGCAAAGGCCTCCCTCTCCCTTTTACACACAATTCTGAGTTTTGCGAGCCAAAGAAACGAAACTAAACGCACGACGCCATCGCGGCAGCCCAAGACGAAGATGGCGGGAAGAGCTTGATCGCAAAATAATACAACTATTAAATACTTTTGTAAATCATAAAGAAATACAAACAAGGGCGCAGTTCCAAACGTAGGTACCTACCTAAATGAACGGCAATTAATGAGTGCAGGAACACTATTCACTGCTCGATTTTCTGTAGCGTTTTATTTGTTCTCGAATGCGACAAAACAAAATATTGAGTACAAATAAAAATTATAACGTATTGTGATTGTAGAAAATGAGAGACAATTAAAATCGTAGCAACTTTATGATATTTTTGTTTACATACGTTTTTCGATGAGGATGATGTGAATGCTATTGTAGTTAAAATAAAAATTATTAAATCAGATGACGAAAACAAGGATTATGTAGAAGAAGCAGAAAACACCAAAAACAAAAGTCAAGCAAACGCCAATACAACGCGCGCACAAATAGACGCACATTGAACACCCACCTTTAAGCAACACTACTTGGTTTTTGCCGGCGTTTTAACGTAATTTATGGTTTTTCTTTTTGTGTAGGTACCGTTTCTGTTTATTCGTATCTCTCTCACGTAGGTCAGTGCATTTGTTATGTTGCTAATGCCGAGTCTTTTTACTTCCAGGTACGTACCAGCTTTGTGATTTTCTTGCTTGATGAATGTTGAGGTAGGTTTTTAATGTGTACTTTGTGCTAGCGTGTCATTTGTTATGTTGATTACTTCGTTTTCTTGTAAGGCGGTTTTTGGAAATTATTTGTTAACTGGAATACGGTTAGATGTAGATGTAGATTAAAAAGAAATTGCCACTTCAGTTTGCTTACTCTGCAAGCTATGGCCGTAACTCCAGTTCTTTTCTGAATTCATCCTGCAAAGAAACTCCGAGCATAGCCCGCTCCATAGCGGTCCTGTATAAGGGTTGTAGGAAGAGTATTCTAATACACTTAGCAACAGTTTTTTGTGGAATAAATATAAAAACCATGACCAATCCTAAAAAAAAGCATGGCGATTACGGCAATATTTCTAATGTAACTTTGGTAACAGGAATTATTTCGTGATCAACAATGGAATCCGAAAATGTTACACATAATAATTTATTATATTCCACTAATCTCCTCGCATTATTAGTATCATTGATCGTACATATTTTAGCAATAGGTATTAACACTAATTATTCGTAACATATTATACTAATACTCTTCCTATTAAATATTGTTTGACGAATGATTCAATAGCTCTCATTACATTTTCAATTGATTCATTAAGGTCTGCTGTATCAGCATGATTAACTGGTAAACTATGTCGAAATAGATCATATTAATCGGCTTATCATGGTTAAGCATCGTGAAGAAACCAATAAGTCCTAGAAACAAATTTCGAAGACATGTGACATCTACCAACCCGCACTGGGCCCGCGTGGTGTCAAATAGGAATGAGCACTGAAGATCTCATTTCCCGGGAAGAGGTTGATGAAAATGTACATTATGGGCCTACTGTACAGTTTTAACTTCTTTCCGGAGCAGTGGTAACAAAATTAGTTTAAGCTGGCTCCGCATCCTATTATAACTGTACTATGCTAGGGTTCAAGGTCAAAGTGTTACCACAGGCGTGTGTGGTACTGTAGATATTCGTAGATTTCATCGAACAAAGAAAATGTATTCTTCAGAGGTCAAATATCAACCTTATTAAGGCGATTGTTTATGATTATTCTTTCAGGATTCATTTCATGGTTTAGGCGTCCACTGTTAAACAAGAACATCCAATAATCTCTACAAGAGATTACCCACTGTAATGCCTTTATGGCACCGCTTGGCATTAAAGATTGCTACATAATATCAGCTTGTTATAATTAGTACAGAGGAAGAGGCTGCTGACCCTGTCGCAAATCCTCTTGTCGTAATCCCAAAAGTCGTATTTTACGACCCTAGGGAAAGGTAGGGTGATCGATCGTTGTCGAAAACCACAAATTAGGAAGTAGGATTCTCAAAGCAAATGACACGGCATTCGAAATGTAAAAATCCACCATTTCACCAAGGCAACACATTAAACCTCATAATATGTTTAAAAATTAAAACTCCAGGATTTTAAAAGTGCACCTGAAATAAAAAAAAAATACGTAGACTTGTTCAACATCCATGTTGAATCACATTAGCTCGGCATAATTACGTCATACCATAACTAAGTTAGCGCCCAGGCGGTTGCTAATTCAAAACCGGACTTAATTTACTAACTGTACGGAACCCGGTGATTGATCGCACGCCCGGTGCAATTTATAGTTTTAGGGTTCCACCGGTGAGAACGCGCGACAAATTATGAATAATGCGATCGTGTTTGTTTGTAGGTTGATCGATGACGTCATGTTTTGTGGTTTTTTTTTTTGGCACGTTATTGTGTTTGTCTTGTATTTGGCGTCAATTTTCCTTGTAGATAGATGTAGGATTCTCCGTATGTATTGTGCTTATGTAGTAGTGCTAGGGTAGGTAACATAGGATTAGAACTTTTGTTATTTCAATCCGATAACCATACCATAAACTTACTAGATGTATGAACGTACGAAGCGAACGAAGCAAAAGGAGTATGTAAGGATCGTAGTAAGTTTATGAATGCAAATTAAGTATATCGACCTTTTAACTAAAAAGCGTATGCAAAGCAGATACATCAGAAACATTCCTAAAGAATATACATATAATTATAGTCTTTGGCAACATCCAAAGTAATTCCCTGCAAAAGTTTTACAATTTGAAATAGTTTTCAAAACAAATACAATCTATACAAGAACTGCTGTACCACAAAAAGCTGTCAAAACAAAACGCAACAAAATAAAAAAAAGAACCGCTTTGTCGATACGCGCTAATCCAAATTTGGTTCAGGCAAAAAAGCGCTGCAGCGCTGTTTCGCCCATGGGCGCGACGTCGCACGACAAGGCGTCACCGTATCGTATCGCATGTCACAACGACGGCGCGACATCGCCGCAGGCAATCGCACGACCGTATGACTTTTTCACCATTATTTTTCCACTCACCTGCTCAAATTTTTTTGTTGGAGTTTGTGTTGCGTTTTTGTTTTTTATTTTATGACGTTTATCTTGATGATTGTTTTTCTTAAATGGGTATCAACATAATTTAGTTTTACTCTAATTATATTTACATAGCACTGACTTAACTAAAAAAAGAGGATTTTTGAGAAATCGCAAAAGAAAATCTTGCTATGAGGACTTATTCTACTTGTTGACGGATAAAATTAAATCTGATTTGGTTTGATTATCATGAATGCTTGTATTTTGAACGTATGATTAACTATTGAAGAGAACTGAGTAAAAAAAAAAAAATCCGACCTATCTACTAATGGGTCAATATTCCATTAAGTATGCGATAGGTAAAACAGCGTACCTACTAGGTAGGTATGCCAATTTATATGCTTCTTAAAGTTGAAATGAAAGTTAGGTAACCCTTGATAAGTATAGACTCCAAGTTTCACCCAACTTTTTTATCCACGACATCCAGTGCTATGCAGTAGATATCTAAGAACCATTCCATAATCTTTATAAAATGTCTGTCACACTCACACGCCACTAGGTGTAGTAACATTAGAAATTTCATTCGTAGCAGGTACTGTGATGTGTATAGTATAGGGGCTACAAAATGACACATTGTTTTAATTATTACGTTTATTCCAAGCGAACGTGTTTACATCAACGCCCCTATTGTATCACTGTTTTTCGGAACAAAAAACCCTACTAGAAATAATTTGAAACCTAATTCTAAATTCGCTTGAATGTTCGAATGCAACCAGAGTTATTTGACGGCAAGCCTGCACAACATAAGGTCGACTTTTGAAGAAAATATTTACAGTACCAACTAACTTAGTTTCATACCGGTAATAACGCCGATTTCTGAGAACATCTGTCAAAGGAGAAATTGCCTCATAATATTAATACGGTTACGCAATGTTACCACACTTATAAATTACGCAAGTTCCAAGCAACCGCATATTAGGTACCTAAAGTACGTTTTCGTTAAGGGAAAAACCAGAAAAGCTGCCAAAACAAGGGTTTGAAAAGCTTTAACACCCGCGAAGGGTTGCCAGCCATCATTTATAACCAGCACTGACGGGATAAGAAATTCTTGTTTGTTTTATCCTTACAGAATGTTGCTTACTTTACGTGAAGTTTACATACTTTTAAAATTCCCGTTACTTGTTTATAGTGACTGTCGATACTGTGTTATAAATGGTTTTTTAATTTGCAACGTTAAAATTCCATTTAGGTTAACATTTTTCCCAAAAGTGGTATAACGTGATCTTTGACTTAATTAGGTACTTATGCATGTTACATGTGGGGGTTGAAGATAGAAAAGGTGGTTGTCTGTGGGACTGAACCAACGCACAGGGCTATCCCTTTAGCCATCGGTAACAATTGAATTTTAATAACCTATCGAGGTATGAGGAACAGGGTGTAAAGTTCACTCATACTCTATTGAAAAGGGAGGATCCTCCGATCAGACTGGTGTTGTGTCTGCCGGGCAACTGCCCGATGATTCATAGCGTGTCGTTGTATCTACGCTAGTAGCGCGGTAAACTCTGCTTGCGAGATGCAGGATTTTACGAGACGTCAGCATGACGCGTTGTTTGCATGTGGCGTTTCAGATACCGCTACAAACCTACCTAAAATTAATCGACACATTATTATATTTGTTCGCATAAAAGTCCCACGTAAAGTAACTACGTTCAGTTTTAATTAGTAAAAACTTGGTAAGAAAAATAAAGTAAACAGCACCGAAAATCCATGCGAAAAGATTTAAAAATCCTCTTTGGAACATCTCGAAACCGAAACGTTTGCTAGGTGTCTAAGCGCACACTAATAAGGAGGAGGCAATCCATCAAGCTCCGAGCTTTTTTCCACTTTTGCACCAAAAATTGTGGATTCCCTATGTGTTTCTTTTTCCAGTTTCATTTAGACGATGTTTTCTGTTTTTGTAAATACTCCCAGGATAAGTTGATTGATTTCGGTTGCGGTGCTTTTGGGTTTTAAGTTTCTCATTTTGCAAACAATAAAATATTTAAGTACCAACTACAAACATGCTTCCTAGATAAAAACGGTTTACAAACACTACTAGCTATTTTAGCATATACGATTTTCCCATGGATACATTTCTTCCATTTGACCCAATTTTTTTCAAACAAACAACGTTTCCCATAATTCGCTTATCAGCGCAAGACTCAACAACACGAGATACGGAGATAGGGGTTGTCGGTTCACCCCACAAGCAAAATGAACGCACAAACTGATCAAGCGTAAACCAAAATCATTTTTCACACCTGACGCTCTACATTCGAGTTCAAATACACCAATAACACGTTTAAGAACAGCCCTTGGCATATCGAAAGGAATTTATTTCTAATTTTGTCCCCCAATTGTCGTTCCCATGGCGACGGCAGATAATTTATCTCTGGCTTCGAGTTGCCGAGTTGCCTATTGTTCTCTACACACACGACCGGATTTAATATTAAACATTTATTTTGTTCTGTTTTTAGATATTAAGATTCGCTTTATAAGTTTTGATATAACTCTGTTTTGTAGAAACTCAAGTGACAATAGGGGCAGGAGGGCGTAACAGGAAGGATGTCTGTCTGAAGCTGTCTCAGTAGAACAATTACTTTGAACTTAGAAGAACAAGTATGATTCCAAAAGGGTTAAGTACTTACTCAGGTTCTCTAGGTACCTACAGATTTCCTGTTATACACCCATGCTCATTCGTATTGAAACTAAAGTCGCCCTGCCAAGCAGACACCTACCACATGCTTGGCAGCAACATTAGAATACGTATTTGCCATTTTAATAATTACTTAAGGAATCAACTTAACTTGAATAAAGAGCTTAAATCGGAAGATGTAAATAATTATCGTGCGCATGAAAAGTTCTAAAAAGTCACTGGGCTTAACTCAAATACTTAAAGCCAACTAATTTTGTTTATACATAAAATGATCTGAAACAAAAATAAAATACCAAGTCCTCAAACCCAGCGAACGAATGAAAAAGTTGAAATCGAAAATCAAATAAAAACGTCTCAACTCACAGAATCCTGAGACACAAACATGAAGAAAAATACAGAAACTTGGAATAGTAGAGAACGACATGACTTGTTTACTGAATTCGCTAAAAGTGACAATGCGTCAGCGAGCGGTGACTTTGTGCATCGGACATGAACTAACGTCATCAAAGGGGACAATGAATGGTACTGTGTACCCCTGTTGACAATCCACCCCTGTCGATCCGAATTTATTCAGCCAACCCCTCGTTTTCCTTAAACCTAATAAAGATCAGTGCTAGTCAACAGAATGCCGGTTAAGAACTGCGAATCCTTGAAGACCCAGATTTTGCTGTGACAAATCTTAATTCAATTTGAAGAAAGGGAAACAAGGAATTTATAATTGAATGATTACTTATTGTTAAATATTTTGTTCTCCCTTGTGGCGTGACCTTGACTTTGAAGCCGGCTTTGGGACTACTGTTCATTAATTATTATATGAATGGTTTTGTAGTAAAACAAAGTGTTTGTGCTTAACAAATGAGCAAGAATGTAAATCAAGTGTCGATGAAAATTAAATTGGGAAAATAATATTTTAGTGTTAGATTGTATAGGTATAAGTAAGGTTTATGATTAAAAAAAAAATGGTATAAATCACAAGTCTGAATTTTTAACGTGAACGTTCTTGAACGGTTGTTTGATATTTTCCTGATTTTATTTAAGTCCTTAATAGTAATGTCTTTACGTTAAAGAAGTAAGCAAACAAAGAAAGAAAATAAATTCCAAACTTGTTCTGTTTGCCATTATTCTTTTTTTCTTTTCACATCATTTGTAAACTTTTGAATTAACTTCGATTGCTTTTTTATACAATTTTACTTCAGACAGCTAAAAATAGATGGCGTGACCATGACATTTGGTAATTGCTTACTAGACAGGAAAGAAGGAAAGCTTTTCTGTTGCTATTTACTAAACTTCTTTGACCAGGTTGGGCAAGGAACAGCAAAAAGAGAACCAGTTTTTACCCTTCCAAAGATCTGTTTACATATTAAAATTATATATTCATTCATATCTATATGGTATTTTGGGTCCACATGTTCCCAACATGTGGACCCAAAATACCATCTAGATACCAATAGGAACCCTTTTCCAAATGACACGAAAACCAGAACAGAATGAATAAAAGCGAAACCCGTATCACCGCATAAAGCAGGCTATTTAAAAGGAAACCCCAAAATGCCGTTATGTCGACGGTAAAAAGCTCGCTAACTCAAAGCAAATAATGAACTGAACGAAATTTGTAGGCATCTGAAGTTAAAAAGAGCCGATGGAGCGTGTCTAACTTGCCGATATTTCTCTATCACATCATAATAGTGAGCATTTGACACTTGGCAGGAAAGCTTACCGTCCAAATCGACTAAACTTTCATTGCCTTTTCAATCGAAATTCAATTCTATGTGTCCGGCTTAACGTTTAGATTAAGTTTGGTGAATTTACGCCTTTACAATATCCTGTTCTAAATTTTCTGTCAGGTTATGAATGACTGTTCTTGGTCGATTACAAAGAGCTATAATTACTTTGAACGCTTGTTCTACATTCGGATTATTTTTTATTCAGTTTGTTTCCGGCTACAGGTACTATTTTATACGTAGGTATTTAACTGTTAATGCTTGCATTAAGCCAGTCCAGTTTAAACCTGTCTAAGCAACAAAAATATTTGAAACATTAGTGTTAGCTTCAATTTTGAAACCACATTTTACTGTAAGATAATTCTTTGAGTTTTCCTTCGGCTAAAACTTTAAACTTAGTCCCATCTTGTCATGTAGCATGTACCCGTATGTTTAACTCCCTCAACTGCTCTCTATGATGCAAGGGGACTCCATGTCAATCAATCATTGCTATCAATTCCTTTCAAACATTATTTATATACGAAAAGGGACTTTTATGTGATAGGTTTCAATAGCTTGTGTGTTTATGGTATAGTGCGAAGTATAGTAAACAGTTTTAAAGAAAAGCTATGAATTTTCACCTGTAAAAATTTTGGCTCATTCATGTATTAAGACGTTTTTCATAGAAGGCACTTTAAAATGTAATATGGGTGATTTAATGGGTTGGCTGAAGGGTTTTTTCAGTGCATTTTATTTCAAGTGTTTGTCAATACAAACACAAAACAATAATTAGAACCAGATTCAATAATCTGGTTCTAATTATTGTTTTGTTTTATATGTTGCTTGGACTTAGTAATGGAATTTAGGTTTTCAGGCAATGATAAAAGGGATCCAGTTCTATTAAAGCGGTTCTTTGGGTTTGGCTTTTCGACGGTTCTCTTACCTGGCACAGTAAGGTTGGTTTTGTGTAATGTTATAATATTTTGACGTGACAACGTCTTAAATTAGGTTGCGGCTGGGAGTCACTTATGAAAAAGTGTAACGCTCGGTAACGTTACGATGAGTCACCGAACGAGAGAGAGGCCCGCCGAATGCCTTGCGTCTCTCTCCCACTCAACTATCATTCAATTCCTTGTTCCTATTGTGCAATTTAATTATATTCATATCAATAAATATTCTACCGAGAAAAAGACGTTGTCACGTAAAATCTTCGCCCGTAAAACCGACTTTACAGGCAACCATTTTTTTACGTCAATAGATTACATTTAGCTTTGATGTAACCATTAACTTATATACAAACTAGCAGCGCCCCGCGGTTTCACCCGCATAAGTGTCGATCCAGTGGGAATATCGGGATAAAAACTAGCCTATGTCCTTTGCCGGGACTCAAACTATCTCTATGCCAAATTTCTTCTAAAGGCTCCTTCAAACAGGCGCGACACGCGATAAAATCGTGCGTGACACAAAGCGCACGCGCAACGAGCGGTGCCTTTGTGTCGCGCGCGATTATATCGCGTGTTGCGCCTGTTTGTAGGAGCCTCAAATCGGTTCAGAAGTTTAAGCGCGAAGAGGTAACAGACAGACAGACACTCTTTCGCATTTATAATATTAGTATGTATGTCAAAGGAAGAGCTGTGGTGGCCCAGTGGTAACGGCCCCGACTTACGAGTGGTAGGTCGTGGGGTCGAACCCAGAGAGGTGCTTCACTTTCTGTAAATAATTTCATCACCACTGCTCTTAAAACATAGAAGGAAAACATCGTGAGGAAACCGGCATGTCTTAAAACCAAAAATTTTAAGACATATGATATCTACCAACCCGCACTGAGCCCACGTGGTAGATTAGGTATAGCCCACTCCCTCTCGAAGAGAAGAGGCCTGTGTCCCAGCAGGAACATTTTAGGCTGATTATGCTAAAGCAAGTTATGTATGGTCCAGGATTCAGGTTTTCAGGCAACGATAAAGCGACCAGTTCTATTAAAGCGGTTCTTGGGTTTTATTGTCCCTGACCTGGCACAATAAGGCAGGTTATGTTTAATGTCATAATATTTTCACGTCAACATATTACATAAAGATTTGACGTAGCCCTAAAATTATTTGCAAACGTCAAAGGAACTTATGGTCCAATGAACCAGTAACATATTTCCAATATTATTCGGTAAATCTGTCAGGAAAAAACCGTAAAAGCTTAAAAGATCAATGGGAAATATTCGAACCCATCTAAATCAAGGTCACACAATAAATATTTTCCTTGAAATAGTGACGTTGGGAACTAAAGAGGAAAAATATTACTGTCAATCTGGCTCCGAGGAGCGATATTTAAATTCTCGAATATTCAAGATGGCGGACGATGGTGGCTTTATCGTTCGTATAATAAATCATCTGCTGTCATGTCGGCGGAAATACGAGATTTTTATTCTTAGCAGTTATGTCTCAATTTGCGTTTAGTTTGCTTTAGAGGTATTATGAAATTAGTGGTGAAGACGTATTTAACTTGTTCGGTTTATAAAAGACGTTTAGTTTTCGTTTTACAGAAAATTAAAGGTTATAAAAGTTTTAATTAACAGACGGGCAATTCCGGTATTTTTAGGAACGTTTACATTATAATGTCAGTCTTAATCTGTCAAAAATATATATTTTTTGCATTTTTCTGCATTTTTGATAAGTTTTTGACATTGATTGTCGTTGAGATGAGATTGCGACTTGATTTTGAACGTTTTAGATTACGAGAAATGGCCATCGGGTTTATAAAATACTGCAGTAATGCAGTTCTTAAAGCTCATGGTAAATTTTAATACCTCCATGAATTATGCCAATTATTTATATTTAAGTCCAAGTCTCAATGTTACATGCAGCAGTTTATCTTTTAACAAACTGTATAGAGAACAAATCAATATACCATAGACATAGTTGCTGGCGAGACGCATAGATACCGCTTGAAGTCTGCTGTATAACGAAAACTTGTATAGGCCAAAGATTAAACATTTTAAAGAGACATGACATGACATTTGTTTCATGCCTACGAGCATTTATGAAAACCATTTAGACACAAAAATTGGACAACTAACATTGGAATATTATAACTAAAAAAGTATAGTCGACCTCGGAATTGATTATTAGCCAGTGTTGACAACACAAATAATACCAGCCTATTAATGTTCAACTGCTGGGCAAAGGCCTCTACTCGTACGAAGAAGGCGTGAGAATTAATCACCATATGCTTGCCCAAGATGGGTTGGCGATTTCAAACTTATGTTAACTACTAGCTTCCGCCCGCGGCTTCGTCCGCGAGCGATGTCGATAAAAACTAGCCTATGTCCTTCCCAGGGATGCAATCTATCTCTCTGCCAAATTTTCTCGAAATCCGTTCAGTGGTTTAGGCGTGAAAAGGTTGTTACCTTTTCACGCCTAAACCGGAACGGAAATAAATAGGAATATTAGTATGGAAGTATGGATAAGTTCAGGTTTCCTCGTGATGTTTTTCTTTCACCAATGTTAGTAATGTCTTAAATAAACTATTTCCAGTAAATTAAAGCTTTACTAAGGTTGAAATTAACTGTCACGTACATACATGTGATATTCGGAAAGGGTAATAAAGCAGTTACGAAATCGACTAAACATCACAGTTTTACTAACATTTTCCTCACAGAACAATCCTCCATTTTCCTCCATACAAATAACACGACTATTCAACACACTACGAAATAAATGAAAACGTAACTAAAATCCCACCGCACACGTGTCGCGGTACGCACGTCGACACAATCAAAAGGAGAATAAAATCGCGCGACTGCAACGCGACTACACGTTTTATAAGCGGACATTAGGCAGGCCGTGCACGTCCGACACATTAACGTACACCGTGCGACATACGTGACCGCCAGTCGATGCAGAGGGGCGACTCGATTCAATAATCTGTGCTCTTTTTGTTGTTTTCTGTTTACTTGTTTTGACTGAATATTTTTTGGGTTGCGGCTCCTGTAACTGTGATGGTGTTTTAATTTTGTTATTTTATTTGGGTGTTTTATAGAGCACGTACTTAACTGTATTTAAAACCGCAGTTACCGCAGCTCTGAATCTCCATTTCAATTAAGTTTCATTTAATTTTATAAATCTGTAGTAATAGATTTCTTGGAAACACTCCACACCAAGATAATGTGTCACGGCACCACTACGTCCAAAATATATTACATCCTCTAGGTCTCCCTTGGGAGTTTTCACACCTTCAAATAATACCTTACTCTAGTAACTCAGGAGATTAACTCAAATCGTTCCCTTACTGAAAAGTCAAAGCCTACAGTCTTCACAACATCAATAGTAACATACATTTACATACACACAGACATTTTCGATAAACGCAAGCGTAATTAATGAATTCATTAGCATTGACGCGTCAGGCTGACATTCGATTAATATGTATTAATTACAATGCTAGATCACCTGCCGGATTATATGTATTAGACTTAAATGGTTTGGGTAATGTGCTATAAATGGATACTTGGTAAGACTTGGTAGGTGAAAATCCAGTTCAAAATCGGTTCTGTTTAAATAGCATCATACCACTGAACCACATACATAAACATACGCAGCCTATAATGTTCCCGCTGCTGGGACACAGGCCTCCTCTCGGTGAGAGGGAGTGGGCCGTAATCCACCATGCGGGCCCAGTGCTGGTTGGCAGATGTCACATGTCTTCGAATTTTTGGTTCTAGGAGATGCCGGTTTCCTCACGATACGATGTGTTCCTTCACCGTTGTGACTGTTGTGAGAGCAGTGGTGATGAAAAAATAATTTACACAAAGTAAAACGCCTGTCTGGGTTCGAAACTACGACCTACAACTCGTAAGTCGCGGCCGTTACCACTTGGCCACCACTCTTTCTTTATACTGTACCACAATATGACAAAATATGTTTCCGTGACTATCAATAAAAAAAAAAAACAAATGAACAATAAAAAGGAAAACTTATTGTTATGCTGTGCTGGCCGTTCTTTTTGAATAAGTTTTAATATAATATAATAATCCATTTATTTCAGGCGACGCAGGCCAATAGACTGATGAAGCCCAATCATTCATTCACAAGCATACCTACTTTGAATCGGATAAAGAAAAATCCATTTTAAAATCAGTTCAAAAGTCAAGGTAACTCTCTCTCTTTAATCTTTGGCCCGATTCGTCTTGTGTGGTTGCCGGAAGCGGATGTCGGGGTGCTTCTATCAGCCATGTTGTTGTTTTAGTTGCTCACTGACAACTGACGTGCGACGAATTGACATTGACGACGTGTCACGTCAAATGCTGGTGACAAATTTATTTTTTTCTGTTCAGATGGGGTTAGGTGCTGGTACGATACTTTTTGGTGTGTAATTGGTATTATTGGTTTGCAATTATTTCATAACATTCAGCGTGGCAAGTGGTGATGCTGGTAATTATCGATCTTAGACCTGCATCCTGATTGCGTCACACCATTTCATTCACAATCCGAAATTGCTAAAACATTGCTTCATACGTTTAAATAATTCCTCCGTTCAAAAATGTAAACAACGCAATTAATTATATTAATTAGGGTTCCGTACCCATTACTAAGACTCCACTGTGCGTCTGTCTGTCACCAGGCTGGCTGTATCTCATGAACCGTGATAGCTAGACAGTCGAAATTTTCACAGATGATGTATTTATGTTGCCGCTATACGCTATTACAACAAATACTAAAAACAGAATAAAATAAATATTTAAGGGGGGCTCCCATACAACAAACGTGTACATACACAACACATACAACACGTGTACATACATATTTTTATACCTATTACTTTTAGTTGCTATTTAAACTAATGAAACACAAAATAACGATAACTTATCACAAAAAGTAATGCCGAATTTTTAAGGAGAATTCTCACTAATTGCTATAAAATATAAAAGCACTAAACTAGATGACCAGATTTATGACCATATACGAATGTAAAGATTGCAGCAGGTGGCGTTTTGTAATTTCTGCCTACCCACAAGGAAATAAGGCGTGAGTTTGTGTATGTAACTTAAGTGGCAGTGGGCAGGGCACATTGCTCACAGAACAGATGGCCGATGGGGCTGAAAGGTTCTGGAGTGGCGACCGCGTACCGGAAAACGTAGCGTTGGAAGGCCTCCCACAAGGTGGTCTTACGACCTTGTGAAGGCCGCAGGAACACGTTGGATGCGTGAAGCGCAGAACCGGTCGAAGTGGAGGTGCTTGGGGGAGGTCTATGTCCAGCAGTAGACGTCTTTCGGCTGAAATGATGATGATGATGATGTGTATGTATGTAAAAAATAAAAGCCCTCTACTGATAATAACATTGACTATGTTGCTATATCAGTTATAATAGTCAATGAATGTGCATATATGATTGCTATTTAAATTTGTCCCAATTTAATCTAACCTAATTAAACATTTACTAAATTGCCAAAACTACTCAGACATGCGTTTCACATGTAAACCAATTAAATAAACATGTTTAAATATAAACATCCAACGTAAACATTAACTATGTAACGTTCTACTAAAACTCAAGTTTGTTCAGACTTTTCAAGTATGGTGTACGTCGAGGAGGTTTTTACCTTAAGTTGGTGGACAAACATGTTTACACCAGCTATTACATGCTTAGTTTTATCTTAGGTGTGGGATTAAAACAGATTTCTAGACACTGGTTACATAAGGAAAGCTTATCTTCACATTGTGGAGGATTCCCAGCTTTACACTACATTTATTTAAGTTGGAAACTGACCACAAAATGTACTTAGAACAGTCTTATTTTCAGAGAAACTTGACTCTCTTTTCATTGTTCAACGAAATATAAGTTACATTACCTAGGTAATACTTTAATTGGATGCAAGTCATTTGTTACTTAAATTTTATTGTATGACACAAGGTAAGAAACTTACATCACGTTGATGGGGTTTTATAATATAGAGGTATAAGGAACAGGGTGTAAAGTTCACTTCAGTTCATACTCTATCGAAAAGGGAGGATCCTCCGACCAGACGGGTTGTGTCTGGCGGGTAACTGCCTGATGATTCATGTCGGGCCGTTGTATCTAAACTCTGCTTGCGAGATGCAGGATTTTGCGTGACGCCAGTATGACGCGTTGTTCGCATGTGGCGTTGTAGATACCGCTACAATAGACCGACTATATTTTTCATTATCATTTCGTTCTCAGATCAGCAATTATAGTACAATTTACACCACAACTATCCATTACCATCTCCAAGCAAACATTCCGCAATATCTAACTGAGACTAGTATTTCATTAAGACGCTGAAATACCTTCAACATTCAATTTTTACATAACACGATCGCGTAACTCCAGCGAAACGGGCGCACGCTCCCCAAAAGTTAGTCCTCTCCGACTTACAAACGTTTTCAACTTTCTAATTAAGTTCAACAAGTCTTGAGTTAACATTTAGACGCGCTGATTAACTGCTGAGCTGGTTGCACTTAGTCAAATGTAGCTGGTCTATAAATAAGGATAACATTTGGAGAATAAGTAAGCGAACTTTTGATTTAGTCAATGGCTTGGGTACTAAATCGTGGTAAGGCTGTACGCAGAGCTGAGTCAGATATCTTTAGATAGACTATCGTTCTGTAAAAACGCATTAGTATCGCTCACACTCCTGAAAAATCACTCTCATAGCCAAAGTTGACTTAAATATACTGACAAATCTAATATGACTCGGGAACAGACATAGATAGACCTAGATAACGCAAGTATCACGAACTGTATGAAAACCAAGCGTGCCATTTTTTGACTACTTACTATGACGTCACAAGCTCGCGCTCTCGCTCACGCTTACCCAGCCAGAAGTACACAGGGCTGAGCGCGAAAGTGGCGACTTACGATTTTTGAACGTAAGCTGGTGCGATTTTTGGCACGCGAAGTAGGTACCTAGTTGCTCTTGTGTTATCTAGGTGTATATCTGTATACTCGGGTGTGCGCACTGTGTAACATACTCGTACATAGGGCAGATAGAACAATTGTTTAGTAAACTGTTACCGTACATCAATTTGTCGTTGTAGCTGCGCCCCGCGGTTTCACCCGCGTAAGTTTCGATTCTAAAAAAATTCTGGAGAGGGCCATCCTTATCACCTAGGGGTAAAATAGTATACGACCTATTCTCAGACCTACCAAAAATACACAAAAAATTTCATAAAAATCGGTCAAGCCGTTTTGGAGGAGTTCGATAACAAACACGAGATTTATATACATATTTAGATAGATTATTTCAGACAGCTGTCAAATAATGGCAGTTGGGATTTGAATATACCTATGGATAATTTAAATTCGTAGCCAATTTGCTTATCAATTAATTTCCCTGACATAAATTTTTAAGCCAATACGTGTTTGAATGTTGAGTAAAGATGTATTCTGGTTCATCTAAAGTTCAGTGATGTTTGTAGTAGTCTTCTGTCAAAAATTGAAATCTAATAAGCCTTCTATTGATTTTTCATGTTACGAGGATTAACTACATAAAATTTGTCTCGCTCTCAGTGGAGCGGTAAGAAAAGCATAGAAAAGTAGACTAGGCAGCCAGGGATAGTTTATTTAAAAGTGTCTTTGACAAAAGGTGCAGTGAGAGCGATCTGAAGGCCGCAGCAAAGGACGATGCTTTTTCATTCGATTTTCTATGTAGCGAACAGGATGCATGGTAAAAACCCGGAGTTTAGTCTTGTAGAAAAAAACGGACTCCACTGGCATTCCCTACAAGCTAATCTAATTTCCAACACTTTTATAGATCCACTTGACTCTTATATAGAAGGAAGAATATACACACATATTTGCACAACTAAAACGTGACTAATACTTTCTTAGCCCACTACCTGCAAAACCACACAAAACTCAAAATCAAGGAACCGTAGAACTTGACCTTGATACCAAAAAGGCCAAGGTCAGATAAAATAAAATAATCCAATTTAAAAAAAAAAACTTGTGTCTCAGGCCACTTGGGAAATCAAAGTCTTGAGGCGGCCTGAAGCCTACGACGAGAATTTATGGTAGTCCGTCAGGGGAGCGGATCGAACCGTACTGGGATGCCTAGCACACACGTTGAATACAGTATCGAGACGGTTTTCCTGTTACAGTGAAGTTAAATGAAGGGTTAAAAGTGAAATGGTATGTGTCGAAATCTTCGAATTTTTCAAACCATTGAGTTTACGACAGATTCGAAGTGTCATCAGAAAAGCGACAATTTGTTTGGGTAGCAGGTTTTAATGATTTCTCAGTATCTATTAGAGTTTTCGGAGAGGCTCTATTACGTTACGTGTCCTTTCTTTGGTATTCTTCGTCGAATCATTGTGAGTCTTCACATGTTCTAATCAAGATTATATTACATTTTAAAAGAGACTGTCAAACTAACAAAACTCATGTTTTCCTAAAATAAGGACAACCACTATTCCATTATATGTCACACATATCCCGTAAGCCAAAAAAAGGAGAAAAACCTCCTGAAATATATGAAATGTCAACGCGTCTTCAAATATTTATGACAAAGGTGCTTAGGAAATCATTCGCAGTACAAAATCCATATTGATTTTGCTTGTTATGTCCCAATGCATAATGCGGGGTCTCCTGAATATTGTATCGTCCGCGGAGTGTGGATGGTATGGCGGTGCCAAGGCACTTTGGCTTAGTGTTTTTTTTTTGTTATATTAACAGCTACTTACATACTGGACTTGGGTGCTTTTAGTATACATGAAGTGTGTCTCATTTAACTTTTGTTTGTAACAGGTGAATGGGTTAGTACATTGAGCATCACCAAGGGCTGCCTGCAATCACTTGTTTTTTTTTCTCCGTAAGTATCTCCTCAAGATCTTAAGTGATGACTTTTCAGTTAATCCATGCTCCTTCTCGTTGATCTAGTTACTAATTTAGTATGTTCAATGTATACAAAACTTCGCTTGAGCAAATTTCACCAATGAAACCATAGATAAAAATACTAAATGTACAAATCAGCACATTTAAAAGTTATCAATGTCATCGTTGTTGTGGAATATTGACACTGACAACTCTTGAGCGAGGTTTAGATGTGCTGATCGCGTTAGTTTCATTTGTGAAATTCGCCCTTAGACCGGTGTAAAGAACGGTTCAGAATAAATGGCACACTCATCACTCATCACACTCTACGTCTACATCAAATAGGTGATTGCAGTTAGTTATTTTAACATAATTAAAATACTATAGTACCTGGTGTATGTTGTGTCTGTGTACTGTGTGTTTGTCTGTTGTTGTGTACTGTCTGTGTCTGTCGTATTACCTAGTAACTGGGTTGTGGAGGTCAGATAGGCAGTCGCTCCATGTAAAATACTGGTATTCAGCTGCATCCGGTTAGACTGGAAGCCGAGCCCAACAAAAAAAAAAAAACAACGAAAAGGCTAGGCAGATGATGATGATGGTACCTACTGTCCATTTTCGCAACAAGCTAACCAAGAGCGTAACTTCAGGCAAATTACAAAACAACACGTAATGACTACTGCAGTTTCGTACGCAAGTTCCACAAAACCTTATTACGAACATTTCCTCAGGAGTTCACCGTGAAAGTTTGTGAGCTAAAACACTTAAGAACTTTATAACATGTTTATATTTGTTTCCACATTTCCTTAATCGTCAGAAAAGAAAATTTCCCACTTAAATTTGTCGTGGCAAGCGCTAAGACGTTCTTGTTAGCGCAGCATTCCCACAGGAGGGTCGTTGAGCAAGAAAACCTTCCCCTTGCTTTCTACAAAATCCTACTCCGGCTAAATTATTATTTTTTCACTAAGCTAACATATTTCCTCTACTTGTTAAAACTGCACGAGGGATATTTTGGTTTTTTTTTGGAGCTAGACATAGGTGAAGAGTTTTTATTTTTCTCTTCTCGAGTTTTGGTTTTTGTTACGAGTTAATTAGATTGGATTTTGTTGGTATTTTATACGGCGATTTCCCTGCACCTTAATTGCGTAACACACTATTACTCTCAATTTGAATAATTTTGAAGCATATTTCTAATCCATTGCTCCATATGTTCGAAAAATGCCTCTGCTGAACAACGCAAATAACGCAATGAATGTTGTTGAACTGTCAAAATGAAACCAATCGCTACTGATAGTGTGTTACGCAATTACCCTGCTGATTCTTTTCAAACTCAACTCAACTCATTTTTATAATGCTTACTCGCTTATCACTTATTCGATTAATTTGATTAAACTGACCATTTACACCGATACCAAAATTTTGATATTGGAAGTGTGTGCAGGTTATTATTTATCAGTCCTTTTACAAAATAAATATAGGTGCCCAGTTTTTTATCTTTCACATCCAAACGTTTATCATACCCAAGAAACTCACCTAAGCCTGCAAAATTCAGTAAACCGACCAGACACGGTATCCTAACCAAACTCCTTCATAAATAATCTTTAAAATCACTCATTTATTTACATTACACAGTTATATATCACGGGAAAGTTTAAAATTCCCCGCAATAACAAAACCCGCACTGGCGAATGTAACATTGCTAGTACAAAAGTGGTAGAACTTGCACGAAGTAGGGGTATATTAAACTTTCCTTCTGATTTATGACAGTTTATTGTTTTTGCGGCTACAACCCTCGTGAACGCCCTTGGCGACAGTTTTTTGTGGAGGATTTTAAAATTCGCACTATTTTATTTGATTTTCTTGCTGAAACGGGAAAGCGAAGCGGATTGTGGAAATGGATGTGGATATTTTGAAGATGGATTTTTTTTGTGGCTAATATGGCTTATCCCCTTTATTTTTTATCTAGTTTACAGTATACACGTGGCATAAATGCGTTTTATTTATTTATAAACAGGGTGGATTTTGAAATCGTGGCAGTACAGGCAGATATATTACCAGAAAAACCGGGTATCTTTCCTACAGGAAAACGGTAATTGGCGACTAAGCTTAACTTTTCAAGAAATTTTGATCTGCATTCACAGTGCATTTTCTTGCAGACTGTACAAGAAATCATTGTACAGTCTGCAAGAAAATGGGCACTTACTGCCCCATCTCAGAAATCCACCCTGCATACTTTATTGTAGACCAGATTCCATTTTGTTTCTGCGCTTTCCAAAGATGATTCAATATTTGGTCAAAGCTTGCATTTGGCACTGAACGACCTACTTAGCTAAATGCAGTTGAAGCGTTAGTATAGTTTTAGTATACTATTATTAAAGTGGAGTCCTAAACAGGCTGACGATGATGATTCATGAACAGCGGTGCTATTCTGTAAAAATCTCACCGTGAAAACTTAGGTGCAGTGAGCGTGGAGTGAGCTGTCAATAGTGTCAATTACTAGCAAAAACAAACTCACTTCACGTCAAGTCTTCACGGTGAGATTTTTACAGAATCGACCGGCAGTACACCCTTAGCCATACTAGTGATAGGTATATCCATGTCAAACAAAGGAGGACCTCAAAGCATATGAAACTAGTTCAAATAAGTTCCAGCACCGAGTAAAAGCACTCCAACATAAACTTCCAATATAGTACAATAGATGAAGTAGATATAAAGTTTAACCAACGACATGTGCTTCCTACAAAGAGTTTAAATGTGTGGTATTAAAAAGAAATCTAAGCTATGTTACGAAGTGCCGAGTCTTGAGCTCTTTTAGTTTCGTGAAGTTATCGATAAAGATAACTATCGATAAAAATAAATGTCGATGACTTCAATTGTGTCTATTTAATCAGTTGAATCAATAAATGTATAATAATAATGTGCATTTGTAGAAAATAAATGTGTTAAATAGCTACAAAAATAACAAAAACTGATAATTAATAAATTTTTAAACAAAATAACATGTTAAAAGAATTAAGACAGATAATTAAAATGAGATACTTACATAACTCAAAGTTTCTAATCAGCTTCCGCTTTTCCGAAATGATCTCATTAATAACAGAAAATTAATTATTTTAATGTAGACACCTTTGAAGTGTAGGCAGAGACCAGTAAATATTAATTAAACATTTTCGGCTTTGTAACTTTCATAGCGATGTATAATGTTATCTTTTTCCATCCAATTAACACTTCTTTTTGAGTTTTTGAGAATTTTGTGAATCAATATGGTGTTATTTTGTCAAGACTATAACGTTTACCATTAATGATGTTATTAATTTGTATGAAATATAATAGCACGGACCTTCACGTGTTTACTGTAAAAAAAAAAAAAATTGGAAAAACAACGTAATACTACTGGTAAAAGTCCTTGTTTTGTCCCAAAAATAAAATACGTTACTAGTACTACCTATCACATTTAATGGCCTAAGAAGATTTAATTTTCTATCGACATATACAAATCATTTCCCACAGCCCATCACTATTTCACTAGACGAAGACGATAAAGAAAGACGGATATAATGTAGTGCTTTCAAACATTGAAGCGAAGTTTGCCTACAGAGCAGCAGACAAATGACAACCGGCCTGAGGCGGGGAGCTGCGATATTAGAAGCCTTTAAGATGGGAAAAATAGCAACTTTTACTTGAGGTAGGTTTTGTATGGTGTTTGAGGGAAGACGAAGCGAATTGACAATTTGATAGCTTGTTGGTTGGATGGTGTAATGTATATTTTTGGTGCGGTTGTGAATGTTGAAACTATCTACAGGGTTTTCTGCTCAAGTGATGAAAACTATACAAGGCTGTCTTCCAAAATAGCCTATATTTTGGAAGGCAACCTTGCACGGTTTTCATATTATGTTAGGATTACGTTGTGCTCGGTTAGCAGAGAAATAACATTAAAATGAAGGAACATAATCGTTGGAGTGATAACCATATTATATTCATTTCGGCATTCATGAATCTTTTACACGTCATATTACAAAAAAAAAAAATAAGCCAGATGGAGTCGACATTTCCGTCCCATAGTGAAAGTTGTTCATAATGTTGAGTACAATGACCTCTTAGGAGGTTGTTAATGTTTTACCAATAACCCTGTATAATATATATATTTTTTTAAGTCTAGACATAATCTTGGAGGACGGTGTGGGGACCATGTAGATTAGTGTCTGAAATGGTCGTTTGAGGAACTTCAATCAGGGCAGAGTACGCTCGCTCCTCCTTACACATAAGCCCCGCTTCAAACCCTGCCTTACCCCATACGCCATGCATAAGATGGCAGAGATGTTACACTTCGGGACGCCGTGAGAAAGAATTGCCGACGACATTTGTTTCGGGAGCGCCTCTGATGCGCTTGTTTTGTAAACTTCAGTTACGAGCGAATATCTCTGTATCTTTTCAACTTATTATGCATTGCTATATGGAGGAAAAGATTTTGTAAAAAGTTTGGGGTATGTCTGTTTTTGCCGTAAGTGTTAAGTCTTGTATCCTGTCATGATGTCAATGGGAGCAAACCATAGAAATACTGTTAATATTAAACCGTCTCAGGCATCGGATATTGTATTACCTATCTATTTTAGCATCATCTTCTAACATTACAACTGACCCCCAAAATACAGGTCCAGGCCTAGTTTGGGGGTTAGGATCAGTTTTGTGGATCACATTCGTATTTATTTTATGATGACTGGTTTGTAACATGTATTTCTTTGTGTCAAATAAATATTTCTATTTAATATTTAGTCCTTAGTCTATGTTCATAATCACTTGCATCAATTTATTTCATGTTTAGCCTATGTTGTCCTACTGCATGGGAAAGGCCACCTTTTCTCCTTTCAACTCCTCTCTGTCTTGAGCTAGTGTGGAGCAATCTTGTCTGTAAGCGTTAAGCTCATTTCGCCATTTTGTCCTGGGGCTGCATCGATGTCGCCGGACGTTTTCTGGGACTCACATGGTCGTAGATTTGGCTCATGACTCGTTCGATATACCGCAAATGTGTCCGGCCCAGTCCCACTTAAGCTTGGCTGCTTTTTGGGTGACGTCGGCGATTAATGTTTTGGAGCGCAGCACTCATCATCATCTGCCTAGCCTTTTCCCAACTATGTTGGAGTCGGCTTCTAGTCTAACCGGATGCAGCTGAATACCAGTATTTTACATGGAGCTCACTAGCTGCGCCCCGCGGTTTTACCCGCGTAAATGTCGATCCCGTGGGAATATCGGGATAAAAAGTAGTCTATATGTTAATCCAGCTACCTCCATACGAAATTTTATCAAAATTGGTCCAGCCGTTTGAGCGTGAAGAAGTTACAAACATATAAACACACACACATACAACACCCCCTCACCCTCTCACAAACTTTCGCCTTTATAATATTAGTGTGATTACATAAAATTCCTACCTATTTAAGGAAAAATCTCCTAAGTAGGTACTTTTATGTATAAAACGGGAAATAAAGGTTAGTATTTAGTAGGCACACAAGTTTATTTAATTTTCTTTGAAAATCTATTTATAACTTTATACTAAACCAACTGGCATTATTTTAACTTGGATGAGAACTGAAACAAAATAATATAAAAACAATTAAGTAAAACACAATACAACGAATATTTAAAACACAAATGAGTCGTGGAGATAAAGAACAATGCGTTTAGAGGAAGCCCCACAACTCACGACACGGGTAATGCCAAGAATTCACCAACTTACGCCTGTTTCTGAAGATTCCATATTTACTAGAAACGTTATCAACTTTGTACCGAAAACCTTGTGTCATTTGTTGATTAATCTTAAGCTTTACTAAGAACTTGCCCTTCTAAGAACAGACTACTTAAATTTATATTTGGGACCAACAATGTGAATTTTCTATTAGTTTCCTACTTTAAATTCTAACCCTACACCAGGTACTAGCTTCCACAATGTGAATTTATAATTATAAGTAGTTCAAAACTGTAATGTGCTACAAAACCGTTGTGAGATAAAATAATTAACTTACTATTGGTTTATTTTCACAATATCTTATCTAACTATTTATACTAGGTACTAAATTAAAAGAATAACTAACAACTATATAAATATATACAAAAAAAAACCTATTATTGTTAATCATCTCTTGGGGTGAAGGTCTTACACATTTATATGTTTCGTCTAATAATTATCCAAATTCATTGTCATCATCATCTCGACTCAAAGTCATCGCACTCATTCAGCTCAAACTAAATCAGTAAGCCGACCTTAATGCCAAAAACATTGTATTACCACGTCACAATCCCAGTTTATCTTCATCGACAAGACGTATGTATGCAAATGATATTATATTTAAGAGGTAGATATGGCACTAGCGCGCGCAAATTGTTGCAGACAAATTCAGACAATTGTTGTAATTTCATTGTTGCTATCTCTTTCTGTGTCACACGTTCCGTATTTATCTATCGCAGTTAGAGTTGTAAGTACTTTGTAATAACAACGCAACAATACAGAACGTCGTCGCTCAGTATGAACGTAGCGTATCTTTCCTTTATAATATCATTGGTATTACCACATCACAATCCCAGATTATCTTCATCGACAAGACGTATGTATGTGATAAAATCATCAGCACCCCTCATTGTCCTAAACTTCACACGCCGAGACACTTCCAGTACCCTTCAGCCGCGCACCTATAGATATAGTCGAAATAAAAGTGGCGACAACGGCGTCTGGCTGCAGCTTAGAGTTGAAAGGCTTCGGCTAGACGGCACGACTAATTGTCGACACTACTATTGTCGTATTTGGATACGTATTTACATGTCTCACTGGCGTGGGTGAAAATTATGCGATCGAGCCTTTTTTTTCGTAGTTGCTTAAAGTTGAATTCAGCCAGATTACAGGTGCATGGGTTGGCAAAACTATATGTTTTTGCTTAAATATTGAATGCAGTCTATTCCCGACAATTTTTGGGATTATGAGAAACACATCGATCATAATAGGTAATAAATAACACTTTCACTATCTGAAAAGCAGACTCACCTTTTCTATTGTTATCTTTATATACTATAGACTTTAATAGTTAGAAATTGCTATGTGATCACGTGAACAATTGAACATATCCGTCAGAAGTTGGCCGAAACATCCCAGCGCTGATTTGCTAGATTCGTTTTCTCCTGTACCGATCGATATTTCTCCTGAAACAGTTTATTATGTATCTATTTACAGACGTCAGCACATCAAGCTACTACAATCTGTCAAATTTCATTAAAAGATTTCCAACTTTATCGCTAAAGTATAAGGTTCAAAGTTGATTGGGAAAATTTGACAGTTTCGGGTAGCTTGATGTGCTGGCTTCTAGCGCTGGATTAGTATTTATTCTTGAATTTTATAGATAAAAAACTAGCAAGCCAAGCCAAGTCAAGCTATCTATCCCTTACGTTGGACCTGCCATGTTTTGCCTCTGCATCACCCTAGGGTTGACTGGTAGAAAATGCCTCAGGCATTAAGTCCGCCTTCGTACAGTATCTTTTTTACTTGTGCATAACGTTTTAATAATAAATAATATATGGTTGTTCAGATGAGCCAATTTTGCCAGACATTGGCATATAAATTGACATTCATTCATATAGCGCCGATTTTTAAATACTTCAATTGTGTAACTGTAGTATAACTCACTTCTCAGAAATTGTTTTTCCATTCCATTTTATTATTGGTCTGAATTCAATTCTCCAGATTTCCTTACACCGTACCTCACCTCATTCCTGTTTATGTGACAATAATCGTCTTGTCTTGTTCATTCAAGGTGATAAAGTACCTACCATTTAATTTTGAGGGTGGTAGGACCTACGTCGTTACGGACCTTTAAGGGCATGTAGCAAGTTATTACAGCTCATTTTCAATGAACTTCAATATTACCCTGAGGGTCTGAAAGGTCAGACGGAAGTTACGTGTAAAATTGAAGGCTGTCTTTAGACTAACAAATTAAGTTCTTAAACTCGGAAAATGATTAAAATGTTCGTTGATAACCGCTAATATTTTGAATGAGTCATCATTTTAAAGTAAACTTTTAACGTTAAGGTGAATGGATAGTGGTAGACCGCGAAGTTCAAATTTTCTTACGTTTTTTGCAATTTGCAGGTCAGTGTCAGGTTGTATCTTGATCAAAATATGATTCGCGACAATAACAGATACATATTTAGAGAATTATAATCATTAGAATCATTAATACATCTTTCTATGTTAGATTTCTACCCCTAACACTTTTCCATAAGAGATTGGTGGTTGGTGGTAGAAATCTAACTTAGAAAGATATATTAATGATTTTAATGATTATAATTCTCTAAATATGTATCTGTTATTGTCGCGAATCATATTTTGATTAAGATTTGATCAAGAGAGAAAACGTAAGAAAATTTGAATTTCGCGGTATCAACTACCCATTCACCTTAAGTATTGGGTATGCGGGAAGCCCAGAACCGGTGCTTGAAGGACGCCTATATCCAGCAGTGGAAGTCTTTCGGCTGTAATGATGATGTTGATTGGGTGGCAAACAAACCAATTTGATGGTACGAGGTCATCGCCGTCAATGCCGCAGGTGATTGATAAATAGTTATGGTGATAGCATTTACTTAATGCTATCACCAATTCTTCGAACTAGCTTTTTCACAAAAATCTATTCCTACTACTTACAGCGGGGTAATTGCGTAACTCCCTAACAGTAGAAATGGCTTTCATTTTGACACTTCAACAACATTTATTGCGTTATTTACGTTGTCGAGCAGACACATTTTTCGAACATATGAAGCAATGGATTAGCAATATCTTTCCAAATGATTCAGATTGATGTGTTACGCAATTAGGTTGCTGCTTTTAAAAACCGAAACTATTCCTATTACAGAAACCGTAAAGCATTAAATAGAGAAAATTTAAACCTTCTCAAAAAAAATTTAACCGAAATACAAGCGAAACCGCCCCAAAATCTAGTACGTACTAATATAATTTAATTACTCCGTGACATGAATAGACGAAGAGACAAATTAAATGTTGGATTAAGGTATTCCGCGCGGGGTGATTAGAATGATTGATCCCTTGAATAGCATATGTTCTGGTACAGCGGGTATCGCGACCGGATGCCCGGTTTTTGGTCTATTTGTGGATGTAAAAATGAAATAGCTTAAGGATATAACCGTTATAACAAATATAAATAGCAGTGGTATCCCAGTACCGTAAACTCTTTTTTTCTTTCTTTCTTTCTTTTTTGAAAAAACGTTGCCCCACACTAGGATTTTCTCCTGTATTGTGGGTGCGTTTACAAACATTTAAATTCACGTACACAAACAGCCAGACCCGGAACAACTACTTGTAGGTCATACAAATATTTGTTCCGTGCGGGAATCGAACCCGCGACACACAGCGCAGCAGTCAATCGCTTAACCACTGCGCCAACCGTGCCGTCAAACTGGTCCTACTTTGCACCAAAATTTGCTCCAACTTTTTTTTTTAATCCACATCTTTTTAAATCTTGCCTAAATCGGTAATGTGATGTATTGTGTATATAATAGTACAATTAAAGTTTAACCTGACATTAAATACATTATTGTATTTAGTGACCAAGTTTTTTATTTTTTTTATTTCTTTTGGAGCAAAGTAGTTCTTATGCAGGGGGTAACTTTGCACCGTAAGTTCTCTTCACAGGTTTGTCATTTATTTTTCAATGGAGCATAGTTATACTTAGTCATTTTTATTTGCTCCAAAATTTTCACCTCGAAGAGCATTCCTATCACACACAGAAAAAAATAATGGCTGACTTTGACATCTGTCAACTCTGTTTTTGCTAGATTAAGAACAATATTTTCAGATAAAAATATTGGATTCTACTAAATAGTACTGATAATAGTGTATCAGTACGTAAAATCAGATTTAATAATTTTCGGAAGTGGAGCATTTTTACCACCTTATGAGTAAAGTAGGGCCAGATTACGGTAGGTAATATCGGCCCTGATTTACGAGTTGTAGATCGTGACTTCAAACCCAGGCAGGCACTTTACTTTATGAATATGATTTACTCTCAAAACGGTGAAGAAAAACATCGTGAGGAAACTGGCATGTCCTAGAATCAAAAATTCGAAAACATGTGACATCTACCAATCCGCGTGGCGGATTATGGCCAACACCCACTCACAGAGACGAGGCCTGTGTCTCAGCAGTGGGAACATTATAGTCTGATTATAAAATAAAGATTGTAGTTATTGGGTAAGAACTTTTAAACGTAGAAAGGACGATTCATCATTCTTTATTCGATTATTCTGTGAACCCCTGAGATCCAGGGGAAGTGTGTGTATCTCATTAATTTTTGATACCAAATCAAGCCTCACCACGACAGTTCAGAACTTAATACATCTGGGAATCGTTTAGCATCCGGTAGAAAAGATAGAAGTACAGCCTTTCATGTACAGACAGGGAAATTAATAGTAAAAAAACATAAATAAAGCAATTTAACGTCAATTTGCCGTGTTATAGCCATTTCATAATACTGTAAATAAATTGTGATTTGAATAATTTATTATACATAAGCATCCTCTGCTGGGACACAGGCCTCTCGGCGAGTGGGCCGTAATCCACCACGCGGGCCCAATGCGGGTAGGTAGAGTCACATGTCTTCGAATTTTTGGTTCTAGGACATGCCGGTTTCCTCACAATGTTTTCCTTCACCGTTTTGAGAACAGTGGTGATGAAATAATTTACACAAAGTAAAGCGCCTGTCTGGGTTCGAACCTACGACCTACAACTCGTAAGAGCCGGCAGTTACCACTGGGCCACCACTGACCGTTTCTTCTTGTCGATTTTAACCTTTTGACCCCCAAAGTCATGTATAGATGACAAACCAAAATGTGCCCAGCACGTCACGGTTCGACTACATGACAGACTTTGACGCCGAGGGCACGTTTTTGATTTTTTTGACGAAACAATAAATTTCCTTGACCTTACGTAATCGCAATTATCAATCATGAACCCGTTCGATTGCTGATTTTGATTGGTGCCTGAATGTAGACCCAGATTTCTTTGTATTACCTATACACCTAGTTTCCACCTTTCGTAGATACAGTGTTTCTAGCTTAGATTTTTATAAATTTTATTACACTTATTTCTGTAAAAACATCCCAAATTGTCATTTCTTATTATCATTCATTTTCATTCTCAAGTCAATCCATATTCACCGCTTTTAATTCAGTCTTCCACAAAACCGTGAATGTAGCTATAGTTCTACAGTGTTCCTTCAAATTGCCAGAGGTTGCCGTCATTATGAGGAGTAGAGCAAACTTAGATTGGCGTCGGAGGCGCCGGGATTGTTATCTTAATGAATGTGTTTTGGTAATATCTTGTAGACATTTATGAAGTTCATTTTCTTAGGAAAGTTTAGCTTTTGGTATGATGCCCTAAATATGAACACAAATAACTTTTTGATTGGGGTAGCTGGAGTCTGCGATTCGTTATCGGAAATAACAATAGTTTTGCTTTAGTTAACTGGAATAAAATAAATCATACACGAAATACAAAGTGTCATTGAAATAACTGAAAACCTGAAAAATTGTCCTAATAAAAGCTGTTCATAATGGTGAGTACAATGGTCAGATCATCAGTGGGCCTAAAAAGGTCACTTTGGCAGAATCATAAAAGAATAACATTATGAATCATAATATTATGGCGAAGACAGTCCGTGTTTTTCTGTTTTTGCTGCACTATGCAGGTACAATCAAAGAGATTGGAATTGGATTTGTATTGAATTGAGTGGTATTTTAGCACAGACAAAAAAAAAAACTGAAAATCCTTCACCAATGGGATTTGATACGATTAACTTAACAGTTAACTGTCCATTATGATTCATAGTGTTATCCTTTTATGATTCTGCCAAAGTGGCCTTTTTAGGCCCCCAGATCTCAAATGCCTATGCGGCACCTCCCCACAGACAGTGGCCCACCTTCCATCCTGTGTCACCTGTCCACTTGATGATCTTATGACTGCGTCAGTGAGTGGAGTTCGCAGAGCTGAATTTTTGGGTCAAAATTATTTAATCGTCTTGCTATCGATACGCTAAGAACAAGGGTGGTGAGTGCAATGACCGTTTCAGGTCTTCAGTAATTTTAATTACACATTGAAAACTTTCAACATTTGTTAAAATTAAAATATTTTAATTACGTATAGGTATTCATAGGATCTTTAGAGCAGTGGTGGCCCAGTGGCATCGGCCGCGACTTACGAGTTGTAGGTCGTAGGTTCGAACCCAGACAGGCGGCTTTACTTTGTGTAAATTATTTCATCACCATTGCTGTCAAAACGGTGAAGGAAAACATCGTGAGGAAACCGGCATGTCCTAGAACCAAAAATTCGAAGACATGTGACATCTACCAACCCGCACTGGGCCCACGTGGTGGATTACGGCCCACTCCCTCTCACAGAGAGGAGGCCTGTGTCCTAGTAGTGGGAACATTATAGGCTGATTATGATTCATAGAATCTTGCTTGACTAAATTCTCGCTAGACGTCAAATGACAATGCAGTCAACAACAGAACTATCTACTTATTCACTCGTAAATTTGTATACTTTATAAACAGTTATTATATCATGTCTATAGAACAAAGCAATCAATAAAATAACAATCAAACTCAATAATTAAACCAAACCAATGAAACAAAACAAAAGGAACTGAACTGAGTCAATAACAACCAACCACTTGAAAACAAAAGATCAAGTTGCTATTTTGTAATAAAAGAAGCAATTACTTACTACAGTGGAACTCAAAGACAGCAGTCTATATTTATAATCGGATTATTTCCACCATGTCTGATGCTAGAGACTGCAGCACAAAAGGCATTCGAGTTTTCATGAATTCAGTTTGAAAATTACGAACGAAAATCTTCAAACTTATTTTTGGCTAATTTCATTTTAGTTAAACTTGTTTTTCGTTTTAAGAGTTTGAACTTAAAAACTTTATTTTTAGCTCAGATGTGAAGTTTGCCCAAATTAAGAAAAATAAGAATGATGCTTTATTTTCAACTAGCTTATGCCCGCGACTTCATTTGCGTGAAATTTCACCCTCTTAGGGGTGGAATTTCTTAGTGGAAACCTACTCTTCACAAAGAACACACCCTCCAAATTTCATGTCTCTAGGACCAGCGGTATAAGCTGTGCGTTGATATATCAGTCAGTCAGTCAGGACTTTGAATTTTATTTATTTAGAAGATGACGTAGATAATTATGAATATAAAAGAGATGACTCGAATGACTTGTTTGTTGAAAAGTCTTATTAAAATAAATATTTCCAAAGAAATGAAAAGTTTTGAATGTGAATAAAGAGATGAAAAATTCCAGTATTCCAGTATCTAAAACTAGGTCACAAGGCTGTTGGTTTTCGATCAATTTACCCATTAACAGCTTATATGGTTTTCGAATTTGACCGTCCGCGTCGGTTAGAATTTAGGATCAGGATTTTCCGCGCCACAAATCAGTGATCCCTGTACTTAACACTAGTTTGTATTCGACGTCGAAGCCCCCATATCGATTTACTATATGAAACGCACTTTATACACACCGTTGCTGTCATGCTATCATTATTGCAAAACCGAAGTTTGTCTAACACTAACGGAACATCCTTGATCACACTCACAACACAAACTAAGCTCTATACTCCCATATAACCATGGGATCCTCCTATATAACCATGGGATCTGGAGGCGATAGTCCTCGCGCGCGTCTATGAGTGGCGCGCGGAGGCACTAAGCCGGGGGGAAGTTCCGCTTCCGCGGCAAATCGCTGCGGAGCGGACGGAGCTCCGGCGCGATCTCATGGCGACATGGAAGGAACGACTGTCGCAACCCAGCGCAGGGCACGCCGCGATAGCGGCGATAAGACCCCTCTTTGAGGAGTGGCTAGGGAGGCGCCACGGCGCCCTCACCTACCGCCTGACGCAGGTCCTCACCGGACACGGAAGTTTCGGGAGGTTCCTGCACATCATCAGGCGGGAGGAAACGCCCGGGTGTCACCATTGCCAGGATCGCCCAGAGGACACGGTGGAGCACACGGTGGAGGTCTGCCCCGCTTGGGCGGAGCACCGCCGTGTCCTCGTAGAGGCGATCGGCAGCGGCGGCGACCTCTCGCGCCCGGCCCTGGTGCAAGCCATGGTCCGGGGCGAGAGGGAGTGGGAGGCAGTCACCTCCTTCTGCGAAGCAGTCATGCTAGCGAAGGAGGTGGCGGGACGGCTCAGGGAGAGAGCCTCCCGTCCCAGCCGCCGCGGGAGACGCTCCGGGCGTCGGGAGCCGCGCGACGACTCCCGGCCACCGTAGGCGCGGGCCTGCGGGCGGAGAGTAATGGGTAGCTCACCGTCCGATCAGGACCAGGCCCGTGCCGGACGGCGCGTACGTGTTCCACGCGCGCCTCAAAGAGATGTCAGCATCGAGGAGGGGCCCCATAGGGCCGAAGCCTGCCGGGTCAGCGGGATTGTCCGAAAGGGTTACCGCTGGCCCGGAACATAAAGGGCTAAGGAAGGAACACGGGTGGGTTTTAGTCAGTAAGAGTCTGACACTCCCTTCCGCTCCACCCAGAGCGGGAGGGGTCATTTGATGATTTCCCATCCGCAAAAAAAAAAAAAAAAAAAAAAAAAAAAAAAAAAAAGCTCTATACTCCAGTGTTGAAGTCTAAAATGGCGTGACAATAGTAGTTGTTCAGCCGTTTCGCTAGTGAAGGGAAACGTAGTCAATAAAGGCGGCTTAGTGGCATCGATAACTTTGTGTTTTGCGATATTTATGCGTTCCACTTGGCTCGGGAACACCTGTTTGTTTGTGTGCACGCCAGTGTGGGCAGACACGGGAATTTGTCTTGTCGATTGTTGTTTGCCACCGAAAGACAGCTGTATTGACGCCGTTGACATTTTCAGCTACTAGATCATTGCTTGATTTCATTGTGTATATTTTTGCTCTGTAAGTATAAGTATTGGAAGTTAACGAACATTGTAGGTTCTAGCGCATGTGGTGCTGGTAATTAATGTATTTAGTAATATTCTAGCAACTAATGTTTTGTTTTGTTTATTCGGTAGTACCGATTCACCTTTTTCAATTTTATCAATTCATATTTGAATTATTGGTAAATACTTGTGAAAATACCCTCTCAAAGAGAGAGCCGTGTCCCAGCAGTGGGAACATTATACGCTCATTATGCTTATGCTACGTGTGAAAAAACTGCATAATACCACAATATCTTTAAAGTTCATGTATTCCACAAATCTAAGAATTAGCCAAAACATTTGATAGCAAAATGCTATGCCGTCATCAGTGAAAAAATATTATCGATAGTAATTACAAAACTGTCTACATCACTACAACAGCCTCCATGCATTTAACAGCAACATTCATTGTAATATTTGCTTTATACAATCTGTGTTGAATTTTGACTAGTCTGTTAAATAATTTAGTGAGGTTCGTTTCGCGCATACTGTGTAACAATTCAGTCCAATTTACTGGTTCTGTTGTATCTACTTACGTACTGAAGTTAATTCTTGGTATAACTAGAATGATTAAGAAAATTAAGACGCTCTCATTTCAGAGTATTTTTCAGAGCTCTTTTCTATTAATTTACTGAAAGTCAAAGTTATTTATTTTGTGAAAATAGGTTTTAAAACAAAATGAGAGAATTTAACAAAAAAAATCAGAACAATATTAAAACATACCTATTATGTCAATTTAACTATCATGTAAGTGTAGTGTGTGTGTAAATAGTGTGTAGTATGTTTAATTATCGTGTAGTGTGTAGTGTTCTCTGCCTTGCCGGTCTAGTGTTCACAAGTGCTACTGCTGACCATGAGGTCCTAGATTCGATTCCCTGGTGGGGCAAAGTGTTATTGGGTTTTTCAATTAGGAAATTCTCAGTAGCAGCCTGGAGTCTAGATTCGTGCCCGGTTGATTGCAATAGGCTCGCCCCCTATTACATGGGACTGAAACATACCCGGTGAAATTTGGGTATTACTAATAGTACACCTTTGCCTACCCCTTCGGAAGTTACAGGCGTGATGTTTATAAGTTCTAAAGAAATGCATGAAGAAGCCTCCTCGTGTAGCGCAGTTTGTTCCGACAGTTACTCAACTGAACCGAGCGCTTGGCGCATCCTGGACAGTCACACCCAACACCTTATTTGACTGGCCAATTCTTCCCTTGCGATAGTAGGGCTAACGCCCGCCTGGTTTACGACAACCGTCCCACCGGAGTCCGGCGTCAAGCAACCTGCTGTGTTTCGTCGATGCGTGGGAGTTCCAGTGCCTTAGGCATCTTTTGGGCACGCTCATTCCATTGTAGACCTCATCCATCGCTTTCCATCAGGCGTGATCGAGGTTAAGAGCCCCATTAAAAAAAATAAACGTAAATTTAATTAGATTTTTGTTTGTTTACAGGTGAGTGGTGTATGAATGATTAAAACGAGGAAAGGGGAATGGAAACTTCCTGGTGCGAATAGTATGCTGTATACCCAAGGTAAGTGTTTGACGGATTAATATACTGACAGAGAGTCAAGTACGTAGGTACGTACTGCTTCTTCCTCTTTACTAGCCTCTAAAATTGAGGACAAAGTTACACCAAGTTACAATGATGCTGCACCTACCTTAATAAGTCGCCTCATGTGAAATACTGATATTGCTGCAACCGGTTAGACTGGAAGCCGACCCCAACATAATAGGGAAAATTAAAAACTAAAATTCTAAATCTTTATGAAAATGCAAAGTATGAAAATAATTTGTAATGATTTCAAAATAAACTGTACTAATTAACCGATCAATATTCTTAAGAGCAATCTTCTTTAAAAACACAGGTACCTATATAACATTACTAGCAGGCCCCCACAGTTTCATCCACATAAGTGTCGATCCCGTGGGAATATCGGGATAAAAACTATCCTATATCCTTCCCCGGGGTTGCAATCTATCTCTCTGCCAAATTTTATCGAAATCCGTTCAGTGGTTTAGGCGTGAAAAGGTAACATACAGACAGACAGACAGAGTTACTTTCGAATTTATAATATTATTAGTATGGACTTTCTAATAATATATTTGTCAAAATTTTAAATAATCTTTCGAATATTTTAATTACAAACATCAAAACTCTCAAAAACCACCCCTTCTGCCTCCCTAATAGAAGTAATATGCGCGTTCACAAGTGCCTGACATCCCCCGTTACCTATAGCATCACGCTTCGCCGGTTAGGTACCGCCTAGACGGGCGGTTTGGTCGATTTCACACAATTCACGGCAATATGTTGTCACAATTAAAGGGGTAGACAGGCCTGGGGGTAGGTAAGGATGCGCTATACAGAGATAGTTAGTGAGTGGAAATTACTCGTAGTTTTTGATTGATTTTGATTTTGGTTGATTGATTGATTTCTGAAAAAGTGTGGTATTTAAAGACTTCGTTTTATTTTTCCTGTAATCTTTACATGGCTTTCTATCATATAGAATTATTTAAGATTTTTCTCTTTGCAAACTTCGGAGATAAGAGGGGGGGGGACGCTATTTTTTTTAAAATTTTCATCAAAAGTCGAAAACTATGCGGCCTAAAAAAAAGAAAAAATGTTTGAGAATGTGCAAACTGCGCTCTTTCATTTGATACCCCACATGCCCTGTTGCAAAAATATACATATATTTTTATTTCTTTCTATTTTGCAAAATAGTTGGGCAAACGTCATCTAAAACTATTCAAAATTTCAAGTTGTTATCATTAGTAGTTTTTGAGATATCCAGCTGTGACAGACAGACTGAGACACCATAAAGGTTCCTTTTTACCATTTTGGTACGGAACCCTAAAAATTGACAATGAGAAAATTAGAAAAGTAATTTAAATTAATTGTTTGATAAATAATTAATTCCAAGCGGTTAGTCGACTCTTCACGTGACCAGAGGGCTGGCCTGTTTCTTGGCCCAAGAATTAGCAACGCTATACAACGTGGCAATGCTGCCAGCCTTTTGGGCACTGTTCCTGTTGACAGCGATGCGGACGAATTTTTTGATGCCCTATGATTATTTTGATAATTTTTTCATGTTATTATTTTTTTTATTATTAGCATAGATTATGTAAATATTATCATATTGAAATTGGAAGAACACATTTTAATAAAAGAGTAGGTAACTGTTTGCTGTCCATGCTTCTTCTTAGGAACGATAACAATAGGGCAACTAGAATGAATTCTTGTTTCCCCATTCTATTCTTCCTTTTTAACCGACGAAAAAACTGAGGAGGTTCTCAAGTCGACACGTATATATTTTTTTTCTTGTAAATTTTGATGTTCAAATGTACCTTATTTAATGGTTTGTTTGGAATAAGATGTTACTTTGACTAAATAAATTCGCGGTTTGTTTTTTGATTGTTTTTAAGTACTGTTAAGATTATCTTAACTCTTACTTATTCTATAGATTGTATACGCCGAGTCAGACAGCGGGTTGGTGGCGTAACGGACTTCTTTGTCGCCACCAAACGACAGTTTAGTCACTCGTTGAGGCTCTACCCTGTAACATCTCTTGGCATAATCCTATTTAAGTTATATGAAATGAAATGGACACACTACGTCAATTTTCCGTATTATAGCCGTTTTATACAAGTGTCAAAAAACGACAGTTGTAATTTGGATATACGTCTATTTGATAAATAATTAATTTTCCCGGCGAAATAATACATTTTGTTACTACTTAACTGTAAATAACTACGTCACGAAAATTCTTGCGCGCAATACCACTTTGCGCCTTTCACCTTTATCGCCGGAAATCCAAAATATTTCGCACAACTACGTGTATCACGAACCTAAAATCATGAATAGAATCTGCAAACTGAATAAGGGGTGTCTACCAGGTGAGGGTGGAGGGTGCAAATGGTAGGCAGTCACGTCCTAAACAGCCCCTAAACGAAGGGTAAACGGACGGAAATAAGTCCTTTTATTTAGGGTACCTAGGGATATAATTTTAAGCTATATTGGACTAGATAACGCTGTGTTAATAAGTTTAGGGTTCGCGAATTTATTACTTAAACTTTTGTGTACCTGATATTTGCGCGCCAGAATGTGATGAGACCATTTATTAATTTTAGACCATGTAATGTACCATGTTCGGACAAATAAATGAATTTGAAAAGTTTTCGTGAAATTGCCTAAGTTTAATTTTAAGTTAAACGAAATAATGAAGATGTTTTCGTTGATTTAAAATATTACTTTCATACCTATTACTTTCATACCTACCGAAATGACACCCATGTAGATGACTTTTAGCTGATTTGAAGTTTGCCCATATGTCGCTCATTGTCGCTTTAAATTTAATAATAATAATTGGAAGATAAATTATTAGTTGTTTGACTATAATTTGTAATCCTAATAATGAAGACAAGCTGTTACATGTGTGGAATTTATAACTACTCGTAATTAATTACTTATATTAATTGCTGAAATAGGCTTTACATTAGAGAACACTCGAGAGAAATTATAATGATTAAATGTATTATCACGTGTCACGAATAAGCTTTTTTTTGACGGTAACAATATAAACAATTTTTTAAAACCTGCGGGGTAATTGCGTAACATACCACTACCACTAGCAAAGGCTTTCATTTTGACAGTTCAACAACATTCATTGCGTTATTTACGTTGTTGAGCAGATAAATTTTTCGAACATATGAATTAAGGGATTAGTAATATCCTTCAAAATTACGCAATTAGGTTGCTGAGCACTTGATTTTTCTTGTGTTGCACAGTGCCAGTAACAGGTACCTGCTATCGAGAGAAGGAATCGAACTCGGTAAAAGGTACTTTCCCGTGCCTGCATGCGAAAACATGCGATTAATTGCAGACGCAACGAGCTCAAACTGCGTGGGAAAATCCCAAAACTATCTCTGCCCATTTTTATGAAAATTCTTCGACGATTGAGGGCTCACCACCTTATGAAATTGCGTCATGAGGTTCTCACCTTCGTCTGTAGCTGTCAGCATTTTTATCTCTTACTTATTTAACTTTTCCCATAGGCTCTTTGTACACAGAGGTTTTTCTTGCCGTGAAAAACTACGGTTTATTCGCCGTGTGTAGGCACGGTTGTCAGTGTTTGATGATCTACTATGGAAGCTTGTTGATAATGAATGAATGAATGAATGAATTGCACCGATCCCAGCGTGGTTAAACCAGACTCGATTAATCGAATGAACCCCAAGATTCGCACTAGCTCCTGTAGCCTCATGTTCATGGTGCTACAGCGACCATTGCATATCAAGGAATAGACCGGGGGGCGCGTTAATGGTAGGGAAGACGTGCCCGTAGGATGGGTAAGGATTTAAGAGCCTACCGGATATGCATCCTAGAGTAAGCATTGGACTAGTGGAGAGATGGGTAATTATTATCTATGGATGGGCATCTTTTATCGACCTTGCCGCTTGGTTGGTTCAGGTCGAGCTTCCTCGGTGCGTCTTTTGGCGAGCTTCTTCTGCTTTCTCGGTTCCTTTGTATGTCATTGCTCAGCTGTGTTGTGTTAAATGTTGCTGTTTTCAATGTCTTCGTCGGAAGTTTCGCTACTATCCGTTTCCAGTTTTTGTAAATCTCGCTAGCAGCGATCTTGATTTTACTTCTATCTTCCGCTGTATCCATCCAAAAATTGGTTCCCTTGTCGAAGTACTTCATGTCCTGTTTTAAGTTGTCGTTCCATGTGTAAATAGGTCGGCCGACCTTCTTGGATTTGGCCTTGTACTGCATTGCTGCGTGCAGTAGATGTGGTTTGCGGCGCCTGTAGACATGTGCGAGGTAGCACATCCGGTGGTTCTTGATGCGTTTGGTTACTGTTTTTCCGTCTAAGATTTCATGCATTTTCTTTTGTCTTGGTTTATTCCTAGAGTGGTTAATCAAGTCTCTCATGATAACTCGCTCATATCTTCTGAGTCTTGACCTGTTAGCTTTGGTAAGTGCCGATACTTTCAGACCATGTATCATACACGGTACGATCACCATTCGGTACATGAGTCTGGCTAATTTCCAGTCCATATTTGAGTTATTTATGAATGGTTTGAATGGTAATGATTTGGCGTTTTTCATGGCCTGTTCGCAACGTTTTTTACGTATTCCATTAAGGGTCACGTGTGTCGTTATCTGTGTAGTTATGGGGTCCCTAATTAGTGTTTTTGTTTCATTTATTTGGAGGCCTACACTGTCTAGTAGGGGTTTAATATGGTATAGGATACCTTCTAACCTTTCTAGGTCATCTGAAATGAAGATAAGGTCGTCCGCAAATGATAGTACTAGGGGGAGTGAGATTTCGCGATCCTGGTCGAGTTTTATTAATTGGGTTTCCTCTTCGAGGGTTCTAAGGACTTCGTCGATGACCAGTGTAAACAGGCGAGGGGACAGAGGGCAACCTTGTATGACTCCCTTACCTTTGATAATCCAGCTGCTTTGCTGCCCACACCATTTGATGCATGTTCGTTCATTCAAGCATACCTTGATTATCCTGTTGGTTAGCGATTTGTTGGTTCGTTGTAATAGGATATCCCTCAGTGCATTAAGGTCGACATTGTCAAAGGCCTTTTCTATGTCGAGGGCAAGCACATAAGTTCTTTTACCTGCCCGCCATTCTTCGTCTAAGACCCTTTTAAGTGTAAACATATGGTCGTCTGTTGATCTATTGTTTAAAAAGGCCGCTTGATAGCTTCCCAGTTCCGATATTGTCTCGTCTAGTTTTTTAAGTACGTAGGAGGCGTAAATCCTGTAACCCGTGTTGCAAACCGATATACGGCGATATTCATTCGCATTTTTAGGGATTATTTTTTGGAATTGGTATTTGTACGGTCTCCAGCCACACGTCGGGTGCTTCGTTCTGGGTCCAAGCTTTGTTCATGTGTTTGGTGGCGGCTTCTTGTAATATTTCTGTCATTGCTTTGTAGAGCTCGATTACCACTTGGTCAGTTCCGGGGGCTGTCCCGTTCCGCATTTTATTAATGATTCCCATTACGTCATCCGCAATGGGACCGTCGCACTGTACTTTTCGGATTTTTTTAGTATTTGCTCCCATTTGGTCATCGGTATATAAGTGGATTTTTTTTCGACGTTTTGCTTGAAGTTTGTTTCTACTGTTAACAAAAGTATAGCATCTGCATGCGTTTTGCGGGGTGGTTTTTCCCCAGTCCATTTAGACAGGCCCTGCATGCTTTTTGCTCTTCCTGATAATTGACCTTTTGAAGTGTTGCCTGACATTCTTTTACTAGGTTATGCCTATTTGGGTTATCAGGTTGCCTTCTTTGTAGGAATTTGGCTTTTTGTAGTTTAGCAAGAGCTAGTCCATGATCCCCGGAGAGAACTGGCTGAATAATCAGAGTTTCCTGGGCAGCCGCTTTTAATACTTCCGTTATGGTATTCCAGGGTATTTCGATGTTTTTGTCCGTTAAGTTGATTCCTATATCTTTTAGTTTTTTGTTATACAATCTTGGTATTTTGTTTTCGTGAATTTACTATTTAGGGATTGATAATAGCACTGTTTATAGTTGAAGTCCTTGGCCGCAATTGTTGTTTCCTTCGCGGCTTGCTGTTGTCCTTGTGCATTAATGTGTTTGGTGTTTTCTTTTTTGTTTGAAGTTCGGTTTGTTCTTAGCCGACCCCAGATTATTTTATGGTCGGAAGTGCCCCTAGCGACCCATTCGCCTTTAATAAGTTCGAAGAGTTTCTCTGTTGCATGTGGCGTTATAATGTGATCCAATTGGGATTTCTGAGTGCCCTTTGACCATGTTATCCTGCATGATGATCTCGCTTTTGTAGTTTCTATTTGCAGTTTTTCCCTGTTGGCTATATCCATTAACATTTCCCCGTTGTAGTTAGAAAAGTCATGGTGTAGGTTTTGGTGGAAACTTTTTGTATCATGTCGACCAATATGAGCGTTGAAGTCGCCAGGAATTATTAAGGTACATTTCCTTGGTTTTTGTCTGATCAAGTTTAATAAGCCTGTGAAGGATCTGTTTGCTATAGATGTACAACTGTTGATGTGAGAGTTGATTATATACAGTTGAGCAGACTTGTCGTTTCCCCTGTTAACTTTAAGAGTAGCTGACATCGCGTCTGTGTCCTTTTTTCTGTTGACTAGTTCAATTTGGGCATCTTTTCTGATTAGAATTGCAAGTCCCCGGTGTGTTTTACCTGAGGTTCCATAGAGGTGCCATTCGTAGTGTGTAGAGTTGTATGTTCCAGAGTTCATACCTGTTTCTTGTATGCAGGCTGCATGAATTGAGAGTTCAGCGTCAATTTTATCTTTTTTGGCCGGTTTTAAGGCCCCACGGATGTTCCAGGTTGCAATACGCAATTCTGAGCAAGTATATTTTATTGCGGTAGTCGGCTGGTTTCTAAGTATTGTGAGCCCTGTAGCATCTGCGACTACATCTGTGTATTCATTGATGTTTGTTGTTCATACTGTGTTCCAACGCTAGCTAATTGAGGGCTGTTCGTTTGAGACTGGGGTATTATGGGTTGACCTTGCTTATCCCGTGCGTTGTACTGGTTAGTAATATGTTTATTATGCTGTGTTATTTTGACGTTGTTTGATTTTTGCATAAGGTCTATCGGGTTGCTGTTGTGGTGCTCGTCTTCAGTCATGACCCAGCTATCATAGTGCTGGTCCTTGTAGCGGATGTGTATGTTGCCGGGTACTGGTTCGCCGGTAGGTGAATACACTAGTGTGTGTCTTGTATCCGTGTGCACGTGCAGATAGAACTCGGACGCGGGCGATTAAGATGTCCTCTCCTCCCCAGAAGGTCTTGTTAAACTGCATGGTTATGTATTTTGTTATCCTTTGTTCCTGGGAGAGATTGCTGTTAGGGAAAAATTCTTGTATATTATTTAAAAGTGCTAGGCGAATTCTGTCGTCATTTCGATGTTCCAGTACATATGAGGCGAGGTCCTTGCGGACAGACACGTGATCGAAAGTTAAACCCATTACATTATTTATTTGATGGGCTATAGCCCTAAATAGGCAATTGCCGTCTTTTGTCATACGCACAATTATGCCCATTTTTAAAGACAAAAGCCTTTTGTTTATATGGTATTGCAAGACTTTCTCAGCGAACATGTGCCGTGTGGCTTTTTGAGAAACAATAAAGCTGACAGGGGGCGCCTCAGATTTATGAGCTTTGCTATTTTTGTTACTTAGCTTAACCTTTTTCCATTTCGAGTCGCGCACGTGTACAAAACTTGACTTACAGGTTACAGGCTAGGAAATATTTAGCTTGTTCAAAGCAGTTTTGGTAATTTAGTACTATGTTAAATGAAGAAAAGCGTGGAGTACGAATTCTAGAGCGATACCGTATTTTAGGCTAGAATAATAGAGTGTACTAGTTTATCCCTCGCTCCTAGATATAATATGAGTACATTTCCCTAAAGCCTATTTATAGCTTACAATGATGTTAAATTCGCGCGTGGCTTCAACAGCCCAAATTAAGAAAACAAGGCGCAGACGGATACAGCTTCTAATGGAGAGCCCTGAAAATAAATATACGGAAAGATCTCACCAAATTGGCCCGCTAAGGTCTCTCGACGCCACCAAGATCCTCGGCTGGACGGTCTAGGTCTCGGACTTGTATATCAGGAACACACGTATTCCACTTTGCCACCGTTTTAAGGCGTTTTAATTTGCACCCACAAAAACAACACGCGAAATACCGTTACGCCAGTTTAGTTAGAGCCATCTGCTACGCACGTTGCGTCAAGTATAAACAAAGGCTGGACACGACACGTCTGTCCCCTTCGGCGGTCACTACCCGAATCTACTATGGAAGCTTGTTGATAAATACGTTTTTTCTACGGCGCGGTTTATACGCCGTGTGTAGGTACGATCGTCAGTGTTGTATGGATCACTATGGAAGCTTGTTGACGGACACGTTTTTTCTACGGCGCGGTTTATACGCCGTGTGTAGCTATGATCGTCAGTGTTGTATGGATCACTATGGAAGCTTGTTGACGGACACGTTTTTTCTACGGCGCGGTTTATACGCCGTGTGTAGCTATGATCGTCAGTGTTGTATGGATCACTATGGAAGCTTGTTGACGGACACGTTTTTTCTACGGCGCGGTTTATACGCCGTGTGTAGCTATGATCGTCAGTGTTGTATGGATCACTATGGAAGCTTGTTGACGGACACGTTTTTTCTACGGCGCGGTTTATACGCCGTGTGTAGCTATGATCGTCAGTGTTGTATGGATCACTATGGAAGCTTGTTGACGGACACGTTTTTTCTACGGCGCGGTTTATACGCCGTGTGTAGGTACGATCGTCAGTGTTGTATGGATCACTATGGAAGCTTGTTGATGAACATGTTTTTTCTACGACGCGGTTTATATGCCGTGTGTAGGTACGATCGTCAGTGTTGTATGGATCACTATGGAAGCTTGTTGATGAACACGTTTTTTCTACGACGCGGTTTATATGCCGTGTGTAGGTACGATCGTCAGTGTTAAATGGATCACTAGGGAAGCTTGTTGATGAACACGTTTTTTCTACGACGCGGTTTATACGCCGTGTGTAGGTATGATCGTCAGTGTTGTATGGATCACTATGGAAGCTTGTTGACGGACACGTTTTTTTCGGATTATACGTCGTACCGTAAAGAAACCTAGCCGAATACAAAGGGCCACAGGGTTTTACAACATTATATATTCTATACTAACCTAACTAAACTTCTTACCTTTACACAGTCGCGTGTCCTATCTTTCCGACCTCCAGGTACAAGTCCCAGGACCCCTTGGTGTCTCGCGCCAGACTACTTCAGACAGCTGTAGTGCCACCGAGTGGGTGCGAAAAGTACCTTATTCAGGTTCAAGGTTATACTTTAGTGCGTGTGATGATTAAAGTGTTGTGACTCATTAGAATATGTGGGAAATGATAAAGTATAGAATATGTTGAACAGATTTTGTTCTAGTTTTTCAAAATATTTTTATACTTAATAAATTGTTGTTAGGTTGGGTTTTGCTTGTTATTTTAAGTAGTTTTGAAGCGTGGTGATTAGCTACGATTATGTGTTAGAAATATTGTACGGTTTTACAGTCATAAATTCCAAACAGTGCACTCTGGAATTAATACATAAAACCCATCTAATCTATCATCATCATCATCTGCCTAGCCTTTTCCCAACTATGTTGGGTTCGACTTTCAGTCTTACCAGATGCAGCTGTATACCGGTTTTTACATGAAACGACTGCCTATCTGACCTCCACAAACCAGTTACTGGGTAATACGATACCCTTGATAAGACTGGTTGTCAGACTTGGGGTTCTGACTACAAGACTACTACATGACTTCCAAAGCCTTCAAAAAACCCATCTGGGTGCCTAAAAAGAAATAACTGAAAAATCCTTCAACAATGGGATTTGATACGATTAACTTAACAGTTAACTGTTCATTTGTTATCCTTTTATGATTCTGCCAAAGTGGCCCTTTTAGGCACCCAGGTACCTAATCAATTCATTTCATCAGGCCGTTGTTTACATGGATCACGGACAGTGTGTCAGAGTGGCATTTTTGTGTGATAGAAGCGGATCGTAGGCCGCGCGATTCAGTCTGCATATACATTATTGAGTACCACTGAGTGACGAGACACGCGTCCCGTTGTACCGTTGTGACTAGCAAGTTGGCTGGAGCAAGTAACTTACCTACCTGTGGTTTTTTATACGAGCAAGGAGTCTTTAAATCTTTTTTCAAAAATTATTTTGTCTTGTGCTAGATATTGCAGTTATTTTTAATAAAGTGATCTAGTCATATGTCCTCATCATAATCAGCCTATAATGTTCCCACTGCTGGGACACAGGCCTCCTCTCTGTGAGAGGGAGTGGGCCGTAATCCACCACACGGGCCCAGTGCGGGTTGGTAGTAATATGTATCTAGTAATATGGCTTAATACATATATACTCCTTGGAAAATATTTGTAGTTTTAGCACAAATAAGTGAAAGTAAACAGGACCTGTGAAAGGAGTGCAGTCACTAATGTATGCAAGCGTTACGTAAAATGTAGCAGAACCGGAAACTTTTATAGTACCTAAGTATTTCTTTTCTCGTTTAAGAACGGACAATGTGAGAATATCCCTCTTGCTAGGTAAAGACAGTCAGCAAGGAGGTAGTGGCATTTACTGTCTTGAATCCCTAGAGTACTAACATTTAAGTACTTAAGTGTCGCTATGTATTGTCATTATTTTATAAATATCTATCTATGCTGTGTAAAAAGGAGAGAGTAAACACTACAGCGTCAGGTAGGTAAGGTAAGTGAGCTAGCAAGTAAACAGGCGAGTGGTGTGAAGGCAGCACAGTAGCAAGCACTCGGCACCCCATAACGCCAGACACTCCGACGTAGTTGCGAGCGACGTATAAATAAGTTTGTACACACTCGCTATCAACCGTTCTGAAGGCTTGCGTTTTGAACTACTCGTAGCTTTAAAAACGTAGACTTCCGATTGGAATTTTGCTGTAGGTGATAAATAAGTTAGACTTTTCAATAAAAAGTAAGTGCTACGTAAGTAACAATAAGTAAATAAAAAGTAAGTGTAAATACCTAATTGTAATAATATTAGCATATTTTAAGTCATAGAAATAAAACTAAAAGATTCGACTTTATTCCGTGACTGTGTTAATGATGAAATTGGGCAGTGGGTCCAGTCCACCTATTCAAAATGTGATTAGGTTGAGTGATCCCGTGGGTCCAGTTCGAGTGGGTCCAGTTGACCAAAGACTCTAATAATAGAGTTTATTTATTTAATTCGGGAAAACAAACAGTTACACAAACAGTTAGTGAGCAAAGAAAGACATTACATATTATGTGTAGCTCACGACGTTATCTACATCTTAAATACTACAAAATTATTATGGAACTATTTGCACACGAGTGAACCTTAAAAGGTAAATTCTTCTTCTTTCTTGTAATTCTTCTTCTTCTTTCTTATAGGCTGAGTGAGTAATGATAAAAAACAACATATTTTTCTCTCTCCAAATTCTTAATGAGTTACATTAGTTAAACTTCTGAAAGCGTGCAAACAATTTTCACAAATATTATAACTCAAAAAACTCAAAACTCAAAGCATATATTTCAATTAGACCAATTACAGGCACTTTTGAATTGTCAAGGGGTCGGTCAGTCAGAAAGGTGAAGCTAGTTGCCCATTCCAAAGCGTAGGTACCTATGGAGAAGAACGGGCAAGAAACTCCATGGACACTCTTTTAAATCAAAATAATATGGTTACAAAGTCTTGTTTACATCATTCATGTTAAAAATTATGCATGTGAGAACGATGCAGAACGTTAAAAGCGTCCGTAATGAAAAAAACAATTCAAAAATTTAATTAAATTAAAATAAGCCATGGCAGCAAAGAGATGACCAGTCCCTACTGACGGCGCCCGTTCACGAACATGACGCATGTATTAGCACCATTCAGCTCAACCATTTTATAGGGAGCTAACAACAACAACAACATGTACTAATATTCCAATATTCACCTTTGCAAATATGCAGCATGGTTTCCAATATGTGCTTAGTTTCATGATATTAAGTTTGGCAGACGTCAACTCTGCCAATACTGCTTGTACACACGGCGACACGATGTCCATGCCCGCCCCTGAAACTTTAGCCAAATGTAACTGAAACATCACACTAATATTATAAAGGCGAAAGTTTGTGAGTGGGGGTGAGTGTGTGTGTGTTTATATGTTTGTTACTTCTTCACGCTCAAACGGCTGAACCAATTTTGATAAAATTTTGTATGGAGGTAGCTGACACCCTGGATTAACATATAGGCTAATTTTTATCCCGATATTCCCACGGGATCGACATTTACGCGGGTGAAACCGCGGGCGCAGCTAGTTTCATATAAATACCTACCTACCTTTTTTCAGTGCACTGATTTTGCACTGAAAAAAAGTAATGTTGTGTTTCTGTAATACAAAATTGTCATACTTAAATAGTATTTCTTATTAAAATTCAAACTTACAGAACAAAATCATGAATTTAATATTAAAAAAAATGTATACTTATAGAAAATAAATGTTCTGACTTTTCTTATTCTTGTTAAATAATTATAATAGTTTTTATCATTTTTCAAATGAAAAAAACGGAACCCTTTTAAGATCACTTCGTTGTCCGTCTGTCAAGACCCTTTTTCTCAGGAACACGTGGAGTTATCAAGTTGAAATTAATATCAAATACTCAGCGCTACAATCCCTTGAAGAAATGAAAAAAAAAACAAACTTCTAAGTCAACGCAATCATAAGATGCGGGCGTCATAAAACAGTGGGTTAAATGCTAAGAAAGTAGCTCAAAAATGATATAAATGTTATTTTTAACTACGACTTCAGTGGTTATTACTCTAATAAAAGGAAAAGCTCTTCTATAGAATCCCACAGCATCAATGAAAATAAAATCAAAGAGTGGTACAAATCTTTTAGATTGCAAATGGCAGCTGTATAACGAGTAGAAACCAATTTGGCAACCCTTCTTACTGCGTATTTAATACTTGAGCGAAAACCGGACCTATTAAAAGAGTGTGCTGGTATAACGCCCTCTTCCTACTTCAGTAGGGATACCATGAAGAAGCCTTCAAGATATTATGGAAAGTATCTTTAATTTAAAATATATGCCTCATGCATTGTCTTGAACCAAAGGGCTGAATTTTTACGTGTTGACAAAGGCCTAAGTTTTCTGAATGAAACTTGAATAACATTTTAATGGGTAAGTAGGTAGTTATTATGAAATAGCCTTTGCCCGCGATTTCGTTCACGTGGAAGTCGTAAGATCGTTATTTTTTTCGCCAAATTTAATCTCGCGGTAAACTATTGTGGATTATGGACTTTAGGCAATATTGCTAATCCCCCTTAGCAAATAGCGAGATAACATGTAGCCTATTCGATGACCAAACCTTTTAGGAATATTTGTGCAAAATTTGAACAGAATCTATTGTGTAGTTTTTGCGCCAATCTAGTAAACAACATCCAGACAAACGGACAAAAATTACTTTTTTCAAAAATATTTAAATATACAGTTTTGACTTCGTTACTATTTTATTATAATATTATGTATGGAAGATATAGATCTGATAAAATTGACAATAAAGGACTTTCCTACAATCGACCTATGATTTAAGTTAATAAAAAAAAATTATCGAAAGTTCTAGAAACAAGATAATGTTACTAAAATTGTCCATAAACGACATCTAATCAATAGCCTTTCTATATTGTTATAGCTTCAACGATAATTGGAATCCGTTAGAGGCCGAACGCCTAATGAAAGCTATTTATATTACTAGTCAATACATTTAATGAATATTCGTCTTCGAATTGCAGATGTGGTCACAATTATTGACAAATAAAATGGCTTCTCGTAAGTACTATGTATTACTTACAAAACGTATTAGATTTATGAAGAGGAAGTATAGATACACACGAGCTTTAAATTAATTCCAGTTTTAGCTGACCTCCCATTATACACCGTGTTCCGGACGATAGACATACCTAAACATCGACCAGATGTTCAGACAATGGAAATAAGCATGGACATATTAATGAATTTTTATTTTTTGTTAATTTTCATACAAACTAAATTACCTTGACGTAAATCAACCGATATGCATGCCTCTTTATCCGAATTCGCAACGACGTATTTTCATTCGTAAGATTTGGCAGGTTGACACTTGTCAAAATTAAGTTAAGACACTTTCTTTTAATTACATTAAATGAAATTACGAATATCTTTGTAACGAAGCCTTTTTAAGTACTACTTCCTTTGTTAGATTTAATTTGTAAAAGCTATAGAAGCGTTTGACAAAGTTTATGAAGAACACGGTGTATAAGCTTTTCGTACAATGAGAAGTCAGCTAATACTGGAAATGTATAGAAAGTAAATAAATATCGTCGTACATACTAATAATTTAGTGCTATCGTAATTTAATGCTATCGAGTTCATTAGGTGTTGGACAGATAGGTACATATAAAGTTGTCATTTGGTTTAAAAGCTTGGTTAGATAGCTTCAGTTTTCTCTTATTAATACTATGGTTTAAGTAAATCACACTAATATTATAAAGGCGAAAGTTTGCGAGTGTGTGTGTGTATGTTTTTTACTTTTTCACGCTCAAACGGCGGGACCAATTTTGATAACATTTTGTATGAAGGTAGCTGACACCCTGGATTAATTAATTCCCGTGGAAATATCGGGGTAAAAAGTAGCCTATATGGGCTACTTTTTACCCCGATATTTCCACGGGATCGGCATTTACGCAGGTAAAACCGTGGGCGCAGCTAGTTCTATCATAATAAATAAACTATGTCAATTTTAAATATTGTTATGAAATCAGTTGTCCTAATAGTAATTGTAAAAACACGTGTCGCCTGTGATACAGGTTTGTCCTAGTACAGGCATCATACTTTGTACTACCTAATTATTATTTCTAAGATTTATTATATTATACTGTGTTTTACCAATTTTTATTTTTGAATTAGGTACCTGATATTTATTATTATTGTAATCACGTAAATTAAAACTTCCGTACACAAAATACGCGCATTGACGTGGAGTTGCGGACACCAGTCCGTATTACCTATTTAAATTATAACTTTGTCTTAACTTTGTACCTACTGCAGGTCATCAAATATTTATTTTAAAACTTTCAAAGCATGCGCATACCTTGTCTCGTTTGAATAATTTCATCAATATTTTTCAGCCAATGTTAGAAGTGACTCCAAAGCAATTATAGTTCATAACTCATAAGCGTACCGAGGAGTGATTTTGCGTTGTAGGAAATTGGAAATTAATTATGGCTCAGGGCAGCACTGCTTTGATAGCTAATAACATCCGACCGGACGGGCGAGGTCGCAGTTACCTATAAACGACCACAGAATAGTACAGAAGGTTGACCCCGAACAACGAGCGAGAACAAGCGCACGCACACATGCGTACGTAAGTACGGCGCGCGGCGATCCAAAACAAATGATGGTCGTGAGTGCGCTTGCACTTGCTGTACGTGAAGCATGTTATCTATGTGTGTTGCGTTTTCGCTCATTATAATGAAACTGACCTATCTGACTCTCTGACTTATCTATCTGTTTTGTGTACTGCCTTTGTAAAGCGAATTTAAAGGAAAAACTTTGTAAGAAAAAACCGACCAAGTGCGAGTCCGACTCGCACTCGAAGGGATCCGTACCACAAGGAAAAAAACGCCGATGGAGACCCCCTTTTATTTTGTAACCTTTATTTTTATTATAGCGGCAATATAACAATAATAAAAAAAGGTGCCGCATTTCATTAAAATTTCCTAAGGGGCCTCTGCGAGTTGGCTTCGCCTTCCAAAGGACCCCATAGTCCCGAGATAGATAAGTAAAATACAAATAATAATACACACTGTGGAAATTTCAACTGTCTACCTATTACGGTTCATGAGATACAGCACGCTGACATACAGACAAACCAATTGGGTGGACGGACGAACAGCGGAGGCTTACTAGTAGTGTCCCGCTGGCACCCTGGACCCCTTAAAATTCTGATTTCATTTTTGTTTGCTTGTAAAATTAAAATAATGTTCGTGAAGAAACAACTAAGTTTAAATTAAGTAAGCAATCACTTGCAAACGTGACATGTGCGGAGTTAAGATTAAGTTAGAGTTGAAGTTGCATTTACATACTTACTTTATTTTTGTTCTGCTTGCTGCATCTGGTGTAGATACTTAAACTTGCTTCTCAAACAAATTTCAAGTCACTCGTAATAATGCAGCGAGAAAACTTGATAAAGAATTACATCTTAAAATAATTAAACATGGCCAATTTAAACAAATTCATTTTCAAACCTGAGTTTCAGTGAAATATTTTTGGATTTCAAAGGAAATATGCGACATAATCCTTATTCACAGGTTTTTCTCCACAACCCTTTGCTTAATTGTCACACATATAATCAGCTTATAATGTTCCCAATGCTGGGACACAGACCTATTCTCGGTGAGAGGGAGTGGGCCGTAATGCACCACGCAGGTTACTTTATAAAAAGTAAAACACCTGACTAGGTTCGAACCCACGACCTCTAAACTCGTAAGTCGCGCTATTACAGCCACAAATTTACCCAGTTGTCTGTTTATCAAACTGAACCAATTAAATCTATTAAATAAGGTAAAGTTATAGGACGCGCATGTTGTTTATTTAATACCATTCAATAATTCACAAACTAGGACGTATGTCCTTCCACTAAAATTGGATATATTTCGGTAGTACCTATAAAGGTACTCTAGGTCTCGAACAAGATATAAATACACCCCCTTACTAATAAGCGTTGTATAGCGTCTGTATAGTTACACAACGCTTTGTCTTCTTCTTACGAAAGACTTGTTAAAGTTACACACCGCTTTCTCTCTTTCAGTCGTCCTCGTCAGTAATTTGAATTTCGAAAGAAGAAGACTAAGCGTTGTGTAACTATACAGACGTTATACAACGTTTATTAGTAAGGGGGTTAGTAACGGGGCAGCGGGATTGTCCGAAAGGGTTACCGCTACCCCGGAACATAAAGGGCTAAGGAAGGAACACGGGTGGGTTTTAGTCAGTACGAGACTGACACTCCCTTCCGCTCAGCCCAGAGCTGGAGGCGTTATTTGATGATTTCCCACCAAAAAAAAAAAAAAAAAACAAAGGAGGTTAGTAAAAAGCTGCTATTTTGACATTACAAACAGACACTACAATTTTATGTATTTGTAGTATGTTACATAGTAGATCTGTGGCAGAACCGGGCCTTAGTCATAGTCACCCTACCGAGTATTCCCAGTCATATTTGTTAGTGAGCCAAGTCTGAGGCAACTGGCAAGAGGCCTATCAGATGGAGTTGCGGCTAGCGGACCCATTGTGAACTGTGATAACCCACTTTTAGCCGGAAAATGTTTTGTGTGTATGACACTTGGGAGATAACGCGTTACGTGTAGCTCGGATCGGCTTGCCTATGGGCAGGGATTAGGACGATCCGATTGAGATCGAATCAGGCCTAATTTTTGGTTAGAATTGGAATTTTTGATTAAATTCGTGAAATAGTCTTGCGAGTCCCGGTGGGAAAAATCCTCAACGGTTTAAGATTTACTTAATAAACTTCAAGTTCAATGTGGAGAATGTTCTGTCCGACTACAAATCTAAGTACTTCCCTAAATTGGGTTGTTGTGAGGTCCTAGTTAGGTATTTACAAGGATTCTTGATCCTAGTTTTTTTTGCAAAAAAGTGCTCGAATGGAGCTTGATTGTATAATAAATCAAAACAACCGCTTCCAACTAAGCCCATAAAACCTACTACCTACAAACTTACTTTTGCAGACTTACACCGTTTCCTTTGCTATTCCACCATTAGATAGCAGTAGCCACTTATTGATTATGAGGTCCAAACCCGGGGGCAAGCCGATAAAAAGTTACGCCACCACTGTAATTTGAAAGAGTATTTCAGAGATAAGCTACCATTCGGTTCGCTTGTCTCTGTGCCACTGATAAAAGTTGTCCTATTATTTCTGCCGGGCGCCGTATCTGCGTGGCTCCAGGCGTTCACAAAGAAAATGCTGCCCGGTAGCAAGCCGATTATCGATACAGTCTTTGTATGAATTATGTATTTAGTTGGAAAAATTTGTTTTATACGATATCTGGTTGCGATTTATCTAGGAAGTTTGTTTGTGAGTTATACAGGGATAGTTTTGTGACCGTATTATTAGTTATTCAGACGTGACCTCTTTGGTTAATGTTCCGGGTACTGGCTTTGGTTATCTGGTTTTATTCTGTCCCTGCAGATCACTGCAGGGACAGAATAAAACCGACATTTCTATCAAGAACTGTCGGAGATAAGTGCGAACTGTGGTTAGCACTTATTTGTGTATTTTTCTAGCACTTTCTCTTACCTACCTGTATTGAGAGTTTCCGTACAATTTTTTTGATAGAGAAAACAGATTCTGGCGTCGGGAGCTACGGGACGACTCCCGGCCACCGTAGGCGCGGGACTGCGGACGGAGAGTAATGGGTAGCTCACCGTGCTATCAGGACCAGGCCCGTGCCGGACGGCGCGTACGTGTTCCACGCGCGTTTCAAAGAGATGTCAGCAACAGAGAAGGGGCCCGCTAGGGCCGACGCCTGCCGGGGCAGCGGGCTTGTCCGAAAAGGTTACCGTTAGCCCGGAACACAAAGGGCTAAGGAAGGAACACGGGTGGGTTTTAGTCAGTAAGAGTCTGACACTCCCTTCCGCTCCGCCCAGAGCGGGACGGGGTCATTTGATGATTTCCCACCAAAAAAAAAAAGGGGTAATTGTGGAACAGACTTACAGTAGTTATGGCTTTCCTTTTGACAGTTCAACAACATTCATTGCGTTATTTAAGTTGTTGAGCAGATACATTTTTCGAACTTAATAAGCAATAGATAAGCTATATCCTATTCAGATTGTGTGTTACGTAACTAGAGAGCTGGTTCCTAATAAATGACAATCTCCGAAATTCAGATTAGGATTAGCTAATTCCGTTCCTAGTTTGTTTCAAAGTTAATTGCATAAGTTTATCAGGAATTCACAGTCCATAACAGTCCATCATAGTAAGGCTAAGTGGACCGTTTATGTGAAATCATGGTTTATAAATAAATAGCTATTTGGTTATTTTAATCAAATTATAGGTTACATAATTGAAATTGATTAACAAGCTTCCAGTTAACGATATCATAGAAAGCTTCAGTAAAATCGTGTTAACTATTAAATGACAATTATGACATTAAAACATTATTAGTAACTAAAAAGGTTAAATGTCGGTTCGCGTGTTTGACACTGGTACTAAGGTAATTGAGTGATGTGGGGACTAAACTGACCATGGAATTATACATGAACACATCAGTAACCGTTTAAGCGCACAGCTATTTTCAATGTTCATTTTATTTTATAAAACCTGAAATAGTTATGTTGCTCTTGGTCAAATGCAAGTCGGACTCGCGCACCGAGGGTTCCGTACCAAATAGGTATGTACTTAAATAGTTTATCACGGGATTTTTTTTTGTAATGTAACTACTTTACGGTTGTCGGATTTTTCCTTTACTTGTGCTACATGCCATTATTTTTTGCCAAATTTCATGACTCTAGGTCAACGGGAAGTACCTTAAGCAGAGAGATAGATTGCTTCACGGGGAAGGACATAGAATATTTTTTATCGACATACCTCGAGGGCGAAGCCGCGGGTGGAAGCTGGTATATTATAATTATACTATAACAATTCGTTATAATGTAACAAGGATCTAAATATTTTCATAGACCCACTGTCCTAGTATTTAAATGATGAACTAACTAGTAGGTACTACTCTTTGTTCTGAACTTTGTGAAGGCTTGTCGCAGACCGGAGTCATGCCACAGCCCGCGGGTTGATGCCATTGGCTCTTTTGTCACTAGGCTGTAACGATAGCAACGAAAATAAACAAAACATTTTTTTTTTTGTTTTTGTGTAATAAAATAGGTATTATTACACAAAAACCAAAAAAAAATGTTTAAGACAAAAACAACAACAAACAATGTCATGACAATGTTTGTGTTTTGTGTGTTTGTGTTGTTGTGTTTTGTTTGTTTGTTTGTGTTTTGTGTGTGTTTTGTTTGTGTGTGTTGGTGTTTGTTGTGTGTTGTTTGTGTAAGACTATGCTAGATGAGTAGCTAGAAGAGAAAAAGGTAACAGAGGTTCAGAGATCCAGTGTTGTTAAATTCCTAGGAGTTGATTCTGCAACACAGTTTTAACTAGCGCAGGAGTCAATTTTTTTTTTGTTTTATGTCAAAGTTTATTTCTACTAATAAAATAATATGCCTGAAGAGTTTGTTTATTTTTTTTATTATTTTAATGCTCTAATCTCTGGAACTCCCGGTCGGATTAAAAAAAGTCTCTTAGCATTTGATAGACCAATTCTTGAGGAAGGCTATTAGGTCATGTAAAATCACGCTAAGACCCGTAAGAGCCGAGCAAAAAGAAAAAGTCGGAAAGAACGCTAAGCGAAAACGAAGCGATGCGATGCGATGCGATGATGGGGTGGATCGAGGATACAATAAATTTTACACGGACGAAGTCGCGGGCAGAAGCTAGTATTTATTATTTTTACTGGTGTAAAAGATGAGATTCCATACAAATTGGTTTAAAGTATATTATTGATACTACTGATGAGAAGTTTTCTTGTCTATTGAGTTAGTTTGCTTGTGGTTGATGTGAAGTGCTGGCTTTTTTGACTCGTGTAACGTCAGCAGCATAGTTAACAAAACTAACGTTTGCACATTCGCTTGCGATTTAAAAATAATCTTAAAATTTTTTTTTTCCTTTTTGGCAACAGCCGATGTCGACTATTCTGCCAGGGTCGAAAATTAAGACTTCGTTCGATAGTGTCGCTTGTCAAAGTAAAATGAAAATTCTGTAGTTAGCATCGGGTATACAAAATACGTGAGCTATAACATTTAATTATAAAATTATATCTACCTTAAAAGGAATCTAATAATAACTAAAGGTAGACAAATAGTTTGCTGCGCAACTCGACAGTCTCAATTTAAATCCTAACTTTCAAATGCCTTTAGGCGTAAACGCAAGACACACCATCAACTAACACCCAGTATCAAATTAATAATTGTCTCTACAGTTTACACTAGTTGTGATTAAACAAGAACATAGACTTAGCATAATCAGCCTATAATTTTCCCACTGCTGGGACACTGGCCTGCTCTCGGTGAGAGGGAGTGGGCCTTAATCCACCACGCGGGCCCAGTGCGGATTGGCAGATGTCACATGTCTTCGAATTTTTGGTTCTAGGACATGCCGGTTTCCTCACGATGTTTTCCTTCACCGTTTTGAGAGCAGTGGTGATGAAATAATTTACACAAAGTAGAGCGAGCGCCTGTCTGGGTTCGAACCTACGACCTACAACTCGTAAGTCGCGGCCGTTACCACTTGGCCACCACTGCTCTCCTTGGCCACCACTGCAAACATAGACTTAGTATTCAAATAAATACCCCAACCCGAATAGCAGAAAGGCCAACATGAACAATTTTTGTTTTTAAACATAACCTAAAAAAGTATTGGCATCATCTAAAATGCATAAAATGTATGTCATGTGTACAGTAAAAATAAATAAAACAAAAGAATAACCGATAATTCCTCCTAATTAGTGCCTCTGTTATCTAAATACACATTCTACGCTAAGCCTGTAAACTGCTAGTCGTACAATATTTCCATTATAATCTATTCTGCCGTCCGTACGGTAGTACACAACAATGTGACAGCCGCGTGCCGGACGTCCGGTGCCGGCCGTCTCGACGCCGGTCTAAACTTATTAATTGCCCGGAGCCGCGCCGCGCCGCGCTCGCTTGCGCCCACTCCACTCTTGAAACTGTTATGCTGGCCGTACGGATTTCAGTTTGTAAGGATTAACGGACTAGTATGTGAGATGTAGAATGCTTTTTTCTTTTTTTGTAGCTTTAAGTGTTGGACTATTTTGATCATGTTATTTTCTTTGGAAATTAATTAAAAGTCAACGTTATACGTAAAGGAAAAAGTAGAAATAGCTCTGTCTCATAAATCAAGAGTTACTATGTTATTGGTCGCGATAATATCTAATGCATACGCTCCGCCATTTTTCACATTTCGCATTTGTGATTTTCCTGAAGTGAAAATCTTCCATATCAGAGGCCTTATTATGAAGCATCAATGCCATCATTTTTCCTGCGCGAGAGAGAGAGATGAAGTTATACATGGCTTATAGTACCACCTTTTTAGCATTTTCTAAAAAAAAAATTTTTTTGGCAGTAGTAGATACTTCATAGTACGACCATTGAACATAAGTAAACCCGTCTTTATTAAATCAATTTATCTCTAAGTTAAACACACAAACTCATAATGTACGTAAGTACGTCATTTCCTCACACCAATCACTGCACCATCCACCATTCATAATTCAAAAATAATAAGAACAACACGAACTGCAATCGTAATTAGTCGGGCTATTTCGGCGGCGTCGGCTCTGTTGCGCGGGAGCATACGTCAAAACATCGTTTTGTTTTAGAAGGAAGATATATTTTACGACAGTCGCCCGCGCAGTCACGATTTTTAACTGCGCCCTCTTAATTAATGATAATGTCGGGTCGCAATCGGCAGTTGAAGCCGAGGTCGTTTGTTTTTTTTTAATCACATGCAGGTGTTGGTTCTGTATTCTTGGAGAAAAATATTGTCATAGTCACATTGGTTCATTTATCTAAAATTAAATTGACAGACCGGTAGGTACCTTACATCCCCAGGGATGTGCCTTACAGGCGTTGCACGGGGGGGTTCCGAAATTGGTATTTTAATAGGAACCGGGACCAGCCCTATGTGCTGATGATTTTAGTGAGGTAAAAATCCCACACTCCCCGACCTACCTCCCCGGAGGTCGGTTGCCTTTTGAAGGTTTCCCACCGAAAACAAAAAAAAGCCCCCCAAGCGTAGAGCCTCCCGTTTCGTCGGTTATAAAATAAATATTATAAATAAAATAAATATTTAAAAAAAAATCAGTACCTTACTACTGCAGTTTATTATACGATATTGCAGTTTAATATATGGATTTATTAGCGGCATGTCCTAGGTCCAAAAATTTGAAGACATGTGACACATCTAACAACACGCACTGGGCCCGCGTGGTGGATTACGGCCCACTCCCTCTCACAGACCCGTCTCACACCTGTGTCCCAGCAGTGGGAACATTATAGGCCGATTATGCTTTAAATGGATTTAGAACTATTTTGTGGATACCGTATTTAATCAAGATAGACAAAATATTACTTACACCTGATGCGTGTAATTTCTTGAGCACCTATTGGTATTCTTCATTTCGAATTTCAGCAATACTGAAATCTCTGATTTGCATCACTGTCCAAATCAAAATGATCTTTATTGTCATTCAAATAAGGTTCCTGTTAAATTTCTGCCACTGCTGGTTTTTGCACATTTTGTTGTTTTTTTTTCTTCTTTTGATTGCTGTCTGTCAAAATCATTTAGATCTTTATTTTCATCACAATAAGGTTGCTGGTGGGTTGTGGCTGTCAAAGGTAAAATAACCTGTTAACGGACTATAGTGACTTTGACACGGATGATGCTTTTGATATGAACCCTACTGAAATATCACAGGTCACAGTCTATAAAACATACAGCACTAGCTTCCGCCCGCGGCTTCGCCAGCGAGGTATGTCGATTAAAACTACCCTTTAACCTTCCCCGGGATGCAATCTATCTCTCTGCCAAATTTTATCGAAATCCGTTCAGTGGTTTAGGCGTGAAAAGGTAACATACAGACAGACAGACAGAGTTACTTTCGAATTTATAATATTCGTATGGATATCATATTCGGTGTCCAATCCCTATCCTTATTCCGTCGTTTTCATGCTTTTAAATAAAACATTAATCCGGCTCTCACATTTTTCATTTTCCCGTGATCTGTAGCGCATACTTGGACTGGCTATAAATAAATGAAGTTACACAAATAACTACTGATATTTCAGTTTGACCCAATCCGCCACACGCGTGTCGCCGGAGGCTGTTAAGGTGAACTCAACAATATTCGTTATAGATAGTTTTAAAATAACTTTTTGATTTTTTTGGTGCTGTAGTATTTTGTAAATCTCTTACAATATGTTTAATGGATATGTGTATACTTTATTAACCTTTAGAAACAAATAAATGTAAAAGTTATTCATAGAAAATTTTTGAAGAGTTTTTTTTTTAAAACGCGCACCCTAAGAATTTTTCATGTATTTTGAGTGCTAACTCACATTTAAACACACAAACAGCCCGACCCGGAACAACTACTTGTAGGTCATACAAATATTTGTTCCGTGCGGGAATCGAGCCCGCGACACGTAGCGCAGCAGACAATCCCTTAACCACTGCGCCAACCGTCAATTTATGTGGACACACAATACATATACAAGCTTATTGGTAAAACATTAACAACCTCTTAAGAGGTCATTCTACTTATCATTATGAACAACTTTGACTATGGGACCAAACCCGAAAACGCGAAAAATAAATCAGCTGTTCCCTACATTTTGACGAGTTATACGAACATAAATCAGAAATCTCATCCAGCACCTGCGATAGGTAAGTAGATGAAGAGATGAAAGAAAATAAAATACATAAAATCAAAAACACTGAATAAAATAAAACAAATATTAATAATAATTTTATTATTATTTATCTTGTATCTCAAAGTAACAATTTCTAAGATCAAACTTTCAATTCAAGTTCAACAAATATTGTAGTTTGATTATTTTTTTATTTGCTGGTAGCAAAAATAATGGTACCTACTCCTTCAGTCTGAAGAACCTCGAGTGTGGGTCGCCGGAGGATGAAAACATGAACGCACGGATTTGTAAGCAGGAGCCTAAATAATTAATTTGTATGTTAGTTTTTGGTACCTAATAAAGGATGTTGATCCGTCTTTTAATCCTTTATTATTATCTGCCAACCCGCACTGGGCCGGCGTGGTGGATTACGGCCCACTCCCTTTCACCAAGAGGAGGCCTGTGTCCCAGCAGTGGGAATATTATAGGGTGATTATGTTCTTTTTGCTATAGGTAGGTACCTCTGCCTTTTTTTTTTTTGTGGATGGGAAATCATCAAATGACCTCTCCCGCTCTGGGTGGAGCGGAAGGGAGTGTCAGACTCTTACAGACTAAAACTCACCCGTGTTCCTTCCTCAGCCCTTTATGTTCCGGGACAGCGATAACCCTTTCGGACAATCCCGCTGACCTGCCTAATTAACTACAATTCTATATCAGACACGATCATCATAATCAGCCTATAATATTTCCACTGCTGCAACAGGCTTCCTCTCTGTGAGAGGGAGTGGGCCGTCATCCACCACACAGGCCCAGTGTTGGTTGGTAGATGTCACATGTCTTAGAATTTTACTAACCCCCTTACTAATAAACGTTGTCGTCTTCGAATTTTTGGTTCTAGGACATGTTGATTTCCACACTATGTTTCCTTCAACCTTTTTAGAGCAGTGGTGATGAAAAAATTTACACAAAGTAAAGCGCCTGGCTGGGTTCGAATCTACGACTTACAACTCGTAAGTCGCGGCCGTTAGCACTGGGCCACCACTGCTACGTACTTCAAATTATCTTCTGCAAGGAAGTCTTACCAAAACAGGCTTAAACAAGACGTGCTGTAATCACTTGAATAACTTATTTTCGATACCTGAAAAAGTAAATAATCTGGTACTCGTTACCAACCAGGACATAAGAAACATACAGATAATTAACAAATCCATCCATGTAATAACAAGTCCTCCCACCGTATTAACACATTAATATTGCAAGCACTTTCCGTAACAAGATCATAACGTATTTATCATGACACTGCTCCCGTGCCGGCCCTGCGCCGCTTTCGTGCCGGTCCCGTGCCGTGGACGGATCGGACGGATCGGAACACCTGAAGGATTGCGTCGCGGTCACCTCTCGTTACTTATTTACAGGTACCCAGGGACAGATGATAGTGAAATTCGGATAGTTATGGAAAAATAAGCGTAGAATCAGGATCTATTCGAGTTCAATTCTGAGACTGGTGTTTCTCCAACAGACTTGACACGGCTTAAATGTAATCTGTCATTATGGTGGAAAGAAATGTTGGTAATATGAACTGCACCCATTCCTTCGGTAAATAGGTATTATAATAAAAACACAATTTGCTACCGAAAGAGATATTATTGATGATTGTTAGAATTATAATTTTATAAATAAATATTTGTTATTAGCGCGAATCATATTTAGATCAATCTGATACTGACCCGCAAATTGCAAAAAACGTAAGAATATTTGAGTATAATAAAATAATGATTTAGCATTGAATTTCGCGAGATTTACCCTGACGCTTTCACATTAATATCAATCCAAAAATTTGGATATTTAAACAAAGGAAGAATAGACTGCTGAGTAACCACAATAAATATAATAAATTCAATAGGTGTTCAGTATAGGACATAAGATACCGATATAAAGTTGACTCAGTACATCGCATTGAGTACAGAGCTCTCACCTGATGACTAAGTACCTACTACCAGAAATATCCATGGCGTGAATGTTGATTGGCAGTATAAGGAAAACGGAGATTCCTTGTTGGACTCTCCGTACACAACTCTTCACCACACGATTGTCTATTTGAACAACTAATGTATTGGTGCGTCACTACATTGTTCATGACAACATCCACCTGATTTCGACATTCACACAGATCTGCAGCAACATTTGTTACTTCTTAATTTGTCATATATCTTTACCTACATCATCATTATTATACTAGCCAAAGTTAACTATTGCTTGACATTGGGACACTCCCCAAAAATCGCCACAACGACCAGAAGGCCCAAAAAAAAAAGAAAACATAAAAAAACGTTCAAATACAAGTCGCAGTCCTCATCTCAGCGACAAAATATCAAAAACATGTCAAAAATTTAGGAAAATTAGACGTATTTAGTATTGAGACTGAGATCAGACTGTGAACGTTCTTAAAATTACGAGAATTGCCCCTCAGGTGTTGCCTGCATCCAGAAGCTTCCCATGGCCTTCATAAAATCATTGGACCACCTTTTGGAATTCTACTATTGGCGTGGGCTCGCTGACATATGTATAAATATTATGGCAAATAATTTAATGCTGTTTCGTAATGTTAATTACGTACTATTGTATAGAATCAAGTTCTTCTTACTGAACAGACAGCTGTGTTCTTCTTCCCAGCTAAAGCACTAGGAAGTGGTGAAGGACGGGCGCTTTGGCGGACTGTCCTATGTAATTATGACGTTCAAAAAGTGCTGATTCTCAGCTTAGTTTGAATAATCATAAACGATTAAAAATCAAAAGTCATAAACTTTTGAACTTTTGACATGGATGAAGGAACCCGCGACCTCAACCTCTGCGACCCCAGAAAAAATCAAAACCTCTTCGATGGTCATTCTCAAAATGTTAACTAATGGGGAGAAATTTAATTTACTTTTAAACACTCATGAGCAAATCAATTTCTACTTTACTAATCAATCATCCTTATCCTTAAAACAACAACACTACTAGCCAAGAATCACCTCACCTACAACAAAACAGTTTGTAAGTACGATATTATACATCGTACTTACAAGCTGTTTGTGTGTAGAAACAGAGGGCTGTTTGATAAACAATGCAGGGCGCGTACGCACGAGGTCGGCGGCGTACGCGACGAATGTTGAAACCGTTCGCAATCCGAAGCCGCGGCCACCGGCGATGTTCATACAGTTACAATGTCTGACTTCTCGCCCCCTGATATGGAAATACGGTGTTATATTCTTGGTGAAGTATCGATACAGAAATGTTATAAAGTGATCTGCGTAAGAAATGCAGGGGGACATTGATTGTAGGTGATACATAGGATAAATTATATATAGGATAAGTTATTAAAAGTTTTAAAATGTTCACGGAGTTAACTAGACCAAAGAAATCTAAGTGCAGGGTGTTGTAACTCATAATTTCAATGTAAAATTTTTGTTTTTTTTTTGTGTAGACTCGCGATTATAATGACAAAAAATGACAGTAAATTTTCTTAGGATTAATAACAGCATACTGAAGGAGTAAAATATTTATTCTAATAACTGCATTACGACTACTTCGAACTAGTAAACGCCTTCATTAATTATCTGAAAAGTATGAAATTTTCTGATTAGCCTTTAGACTAAAACTCAATATTGTGATACAAAAGTACTACAGTACTACTACACTAAATTTATACAGGAAAGCATAATACACCTAGATCAGTAGGTAAGTAGTTTTGTGTCGGAACAAACTCTAACATCCGTACATCGCCTGTAAGATTCATACACCGTTCCTTTTGACTTTAGCCGGGTAAAAAGTTTAATATAAGGCTCAAATCGGACCATAAATCTTGAAGAATGTCAAAACTTTCGTGTCTTCCTGTCACGTCACTTAGCTCCACACTTTAGTCACACATAAATTTAATAGATGCGTAAGCAAAATATTCGTAAGGAAGGTTACTTTAGGATTTTAATATCTTCGCGGAAGTAAAATGACCTGCTAAAAATTTAATGCTTCTATTACCCACTTTAGTGTATATTGAAACCATAATAAATAGGAATGTTACGTAAACAAGTATTTATCATTCAATGGAAAAAAAGTTATTTATTCAAACTAGGATGAGAATTAGCACATTTTGAACGTCCAAGTTACATAAGACAGTCTCCCAAAACGCCCGCCCTTCACCACTCTCTAGTGCTTTAGCTGGAAAGAAGAAGTGGCGCAACAAACTCCCCAGCAGCACAGCTGTCTGTTTAGTTAGAAGATCATTTCAATTACTCTGTAGTTGAATATAAGTTAGTCACTTACTTAATTTACTCATAAAGGAACTATAAAGAAGCTCTTAGCCAAGAAATTGCACCTATAATTTAAATTATGGCCCATGCCATCGTCCAACGAATACATTACCGTACCCAATGTGTTCTGCCCACTAATGCTTAAACTGTGTTCCGTATATGCATCGTATTTCAATCATTATTAATTACTAAGGCTGGGCCTTTAACGCATCTCGATAACTTACGGTCTAAGCATACACGATACTTGCTCGTCGGGTTAGTAGCGTCAACAGAGACATTATTTTGGCATCAAATTTAGTGAGTAATTTATAATTATTATTATATATACATGCTTATACCTGTGTTGTCCCACTGCAGGGCGAAGGCCTCCCCTCTTTCCACTTTTCTCGGTCTACTGCGAATGTCGGCCAATCCTTTAAGAAGGAGTCCAGCTCATCCCGCCATCTCTTTCTGGGCCTGCCGCGCAGTCGTTTCCTGCCATTGGGGATCCACTGAGTGGTGGCTTTTGCATATTGCTGCTCCGACATGCGACAGATATGGCCACCACAGTTCCACTTTAGTCCAGCAGCTGTGCGGCCAGCTTCCGCTATTTGTGTTTTGGAACGAAGTATAGTAATTTAAATTAATCTAAAGCTTGACGAGGTGTGGGCAATGCTTCAAATGAACACGTCTTAGAAATTATATATTTTGTTTTACCTACTAAGATTTAAGTTGCACTTTGTTTATCAATGTTCATCATGAGTCACTCAAGACAGAAATTTACCTATTGGCATCGTGGGTGCCATGCAGTCTTCAACGTTGTGTATTGTCTGCGGTTCAAGTCTAAGTGTCTACATATGTGTAGTCAGTATGTCTACTACAAGCTATGTCAATTCGTGGTCTCGGTAATTCCACTCAAGTTTGCTCTTCTTCAAGTTCCACGTCAACTCCATTGTTAACATAATTGACATTCCAAAATTAATAGCAACCTAATATTCTATCGGTACTAACCCTTTCTCATTGAGGCAGTCTCTATCAAACCGGTATCGGGGTCTAAAGCGCCGATGTTACTACACCCTCGCCATACATTATTACTTATGTCTAACCGCGTGATAACTCAATATGGGGCCCCTTCTAAACGATTTAAGATCTCGATGGCTCTGTTAAGTTTCCGAAGCGTTCGAAGGGTTATTTTGATTAATTCTGAGAGCACTTTCAACATTTATTGGAGTTTCAATTTATATTGCTTGAACGTTCAAGTGTGGCTTAAGAAAGGATCAAAAGAGTAATAATTGTTTATCTCCTTGCGTAAGTTGCGGAAGTACAAACGAATGTTACTCCGATACGGTGAAATGTTACAAATGAAAATCGCTATTGAATTTCAAGTACTTAGTTATAGAAGTAGTTTGGATTTTGCTTTGCGAAGAATATTTCACTATTCAAGTATTCAGTCAAGAGTTAGATTCCATGTTTTCATAATAATAATTTGAAAAGGATCTTTCAGCGGTTTCCCAGCACTCCGCAAATCTTTGAGTGGAAAGTGAAGCTTCAGTTCAAAAACCATATTTCTAGGAAAATACTCTTGTACATTTTCTTTTTAATTTGGTTAATGGAAACGTTTACATGAATATTGCAGAATAGGAAATCCGTAATCCTAAAAACACATTTAAAGGTGCCACCACATTAAACATGATAAACGCACAGCACTTTAAATTTAGCGTCATACGAATATGTATATGAAATGCCATTACGTTCCCCATTTTATGACCGGTATAAAAGGTCAGTTGCTCCCCCAAATAAGGGTTGGTTGCATTCGAAACCCCTAAAAATCCTAGGAGTGTCCAAGAAAGGATTTCTAAAATTGCTCTATGAATAAAAATGCGGCTATAACTCTTAATACCGGTCGAAATATGACCGGATGCGTTTCTCCATAGCGACGCATGCTATGGGTAAGGGAGCGTTTCCACTAGTACTTTCCGGTTGCGGTTGTTTTGTCCGCTAGTTAAGGTGTATGGATAGTGGTAGACCGCGAAATTCAAATTACACAACAAAAACATAAGAACATTTGAATTTCGCGGTCTCAACTACCAATTTACCTTAACGCAGGCTGATTATCCGTCGTAGGGGATCATTGGTCAACGTTAGATTGCTTTAAAAGTACCAGTCTAAAAATCGTATTCATAATTAAAGCAGTAATAAAAAATGAGCCTAATTATATTCTGTTTTTAAAGATTTTGGATGATGACTCAACAAATATTCACTTTAGTCCTAATAGCAGACTTATGAATCGTGCAACTTTGCTCTATTTTTTAGCTTAAAATTAAACTTTGTCACCTAATACATAGCTCTTTTTAGCTTAAAAGTTTTTGTTAGCTTGATTGAACCCGGGCAGCGACGTAGGTATAGCTTTCATTCACAGGGCCAACCCAAATTTCAAGTAAATGAAATCAACAGCTCCTTCGGTCTTCGGCCGGTTCCCCTCCGGCGCTAGGGTCGTCTAAAGCCTACTTTAGTCTAAACGTTTACCGCGCTGATCTCCGATGCATAATGCATGAGCCTGCATATTATGTACTAACACAAATATATTCATATGTAATGCGTCATACTGTACGCCTTTGTCACTACTTATATCTAATATCGGTTTTGAATAACTTTTAATATTGATTTTGAAGAGAGGAAATTAACTGGAACTACAAATAAGTACTGAACTTATTTGTAGAAAGATGGCTTCCTGTAAAAAGTTATGGTAAGTTCGGTTGGCGTTGTTCAAAATGAGCCGATGAATTTTCGTCCGATAGGGATAATTGCTAATTTCGACTGGGGCATGTGTATTCTTGATCGAATACCATTTTAGACAGTATATAAATGGTCCGACCAACATTATTTAAAAGAGACTGTGACCTCTGAGTTTGTTTCGGTGATTCTTCTCAGAGTAGTCGGATGGGAAATACCGACTTCATTAGGTTTATAGGGTTCCGTACCCAAAGGGTGAGACTCCACTGTCTGTCCGTCTGTCTGTCTGTCACCAGGCTGTATCTCATGAACCGTGATAGCTAGACAGTTGAAATTTTCACAGATGATGTATTTCTGTTGCTGCTATAACAACAAATACTAAAAACAGAATAAAATAATTATTTAAGGCTCCCATACAACAAACGTCTTTTTTTCGGCGTTTTTGCCTTGTGGTACGGAACCCTTCGTGTGCGAGTCCGACTCGCACTTGGCCAGTTTTTTTTTATTGACTCACTTTTCCAATTAACTTAATACGTTAAACACTGGTGTGTTTGTGTTGTGCAAGTCCTTGATAGTCACAATAAACTCCTATTTCACACGTTCCCAAAACCAGCAAAAACCGCAAGTATCCGACTCGTATACGTGTCAATCAAATCCTGACTCATGTAACATACCGCCCATCGTCCGTAGATCGTCAAACAATTGACCGCATGTCGGTAACGGACGGTCGACTCATTCGCAGCTTACTCATTGTTCTTGCTCGCATTAGTCCCCACTTACTAATAGATACTGGTTAACACTTACTTGTGGTTTTGTGGAAAGTACTCCGTAATTTATTGGTTTCTAAGAACTTTCGTGTACGGAACTTTTTGGTTGCAGGCAATTAAGGTGGTACGCGATGACTGTGATTAGATACATATTGTAATAAGACGTCAAAGATAATGAAAACCTCACCCTTCTTTATCGCAGTCGGGTAAAGGCTTATACAATGCGTAAAAGGTGCGCTTCCTTGGTGCGCAGGGTGTGGGGCGGTTCCAACAGAGTGTAAAACATAGTTGCGAGTCGCCTTGACTGTCTTTACGTGGGTCACTGTTTTGCCGTCTCTCATGGGATGTCGCAACGGTGACCAACCGTTATTTCTTATATTTTTGTTTAGTGTCTGTGCTTATTAACATAGTCGTAAGTTTTACTAACAAACTTGTTTGATTTTGAGTCTTGTTTACTTTAATAAAGAAAAATTCTATTCTATTCTATTATAAGTAAACTTCATGGAAATTGTTTTACTAGGGTTGAGTCGTGCTGTTGCGTTGCGCCGGTCTGCGGGAACCCTTAAATCATTCGCACTGGGAAGACCATGCTCGATGCTCTCCGGACGATACTCCACACAGTCTGTCGATAAACAATTGCTTGATATACAAAAAAAAAATTACTAACCATTATCTACAAAACATTTTATCAGTTATCGCTTGATAAACAGTAGCAAATATGTTAATAGAATAACAATGTCCAAACCCACGATGGGCGACTGAGAAATTAATTATGTGTCGAATGTGGCGCCATCTGGTGCATCAATATTCAATCCTATTGGGACTGATAGACCAGCCAGTCCATTTAGACACCATCCACGTCATTATATTACTTCCAGGCTAGTTCGGAATGTTTGGGAAAGCAAGGGAAGCTACGGATCAATGTTTTCTGGTCATCAAATTGCGGTATTCAATAAGCATATTGTGTGGCAATACTGACAATGATAATAGGACGGATCGATTACATGTTTTCGTGTACTAACTTTTGTTAATCAGACTATCCTAGTTTTGAATTACCTACCCACATATATTTTTCCTTTACATCAGCAACACAACAAATAAATGTAAGGTGTCCTTGTACGCTCATAGAAAGAGCTTAAAGTATCTTCCTGACCTTAATCATTGATTGACAGTTTCTTAAAGGTTTTAGTATACTTAAACAAAAAAAAAAAACACAAAACTACATTTCATAAATTAAAATAAGTTCAGTTTTCATAAAAAGATACCACATGTTTTAAGAATTCGTGATAACTATGTCCAAAGTATCCATTTTGTTTTAAACTAGCTGCGCCCCGCAGTTTCACCCACGTAAATGTCGATCCCGTGGGAATATCGGGATAAAAAGTAGCCTTTATGTTAATCCAGGGTGTCAGCTACCTCCATAGAATATTTTATCAAAATTGGTCCAGCCGTTTGAGCGTGAAGAAGTAACAAACATATAAACACACACACACACACACACTCACAAACTTTCGCCTTTATAATATTAGTGTGCTAAACAGCACTTCTCAAAAACCACTGCACCCTTTATTTCCTTCTAATTAGATCAAAGTGTCAGTTTTCCAATGCAGTTGCACAAGAAAGCCACGATAGCCATCAAAGCAAATAACGTTTCGTAATTCTGGGGGTTGGTTTCCAAATTGCAATCAATTTGTCCGATTAACGCGAGGTTGTATAGTCATTGGCGGCACCCCATGAAACCTCAAACCACAGTAAATATATGTATACCTTGACATTTAATAGTGGTAGTGTTGCAATGAGGAATACTATGCATTTTGCAGTGGAATATTAAATGATGATCAGTATCAAAAAATAGTATGGTTTTTGCCAACTCCTCATCTAGAGGAATAATAAAAGTGTACAGCAATGATTAATTTGAAAATGAAAGCAATGGAAAGCTAAAGGCCAATTCTCGTAATTTAAAACGTTCAAAATCTAGTCGCAATCTCAACTAAAATCAATGTCAAAAACTTATCAAAAATGTAGGGAAACTAAAGGTATTTTTGACAGATTGAGACTGAGATCATACTGTGAACGTTCTTAAAATTACGAGAATTGATCTTCTGAGCGGTTGGAATTATATTTACTATCAAGTATGACGCACATTAATTTTCTATGTAAGTATTTATTTAAACTTGACTATTCGAAAAATACAACCTATTAGCTTTTGGCCGCGGCTTCGCCCACGTGGAGGTCGGGGATAATCCCATGGAAACGTACCACCGTAAAGTATAAGTGGGATGTACCTAGTTCGTTGTCCTAACCCAGGTCATCATCTAACTGTGTGCTAAACTTTAATGAAATCCGTTCAGCCTTTCAGGTATGAAAAGGTAACAGAGTAATGTTTTGATGGATGTTTAGATAAAAATAAATGTCCTTATTGACTTACAATCGTTAACTGTACACAGAAACATCTTTCTGAGGAATTCTCCAACATTTTCCAGGTGATACTAACTCAGCTTGCTTAGGGTCTAGACGTCTCAATTCCAAATCTAATAGTCATGGTTCAATTATTGCAAATTAGCACGAAGTCTCCGTATATCGAGAAGGACTCGGTTCGTTACCCAATAATTTACTCTGAAAATTATTAGTGAAATTGGAAAGTTTGAGAGTAGGTAATTTTCAGGGTTGCATGATACGTTAATTATCCTTTCTTGATTCTATGTTAAATGCATTCTTTTTGTGCTTTAGCTATTCAAAAACCCCGAAACGTAATACCATTATCATGGTGATTAGAGCTGAGTTTTCCATAGCCATATTTATCAGAGAAATCATTTTTAATTTTTGTCCGTTTTCCAACACAACAATACTGTCAAACGTAGATTATATTCCACGGATAAAAGATAGGTATTTGACGTTGGAATAATCAGCCCCAACACTTATAATTAGCCATTTTTTTGAGAAAAAAAAACATCGGCAGACGTGATACACCAGTGTGTCTAAAACCATCATGCCCTGTCTCCGCCAATCACAACGCCTCGACTAAATGGCTTCTGCCAATGATGGAAGAGCGTACGGCACACCATGACCGATCGCGCCAATTACAGGGGACTGGCACTAATAATTACTGAACCAAGATCGATGCCGCTTCCAAAGAAGGATGGAACGTATATCAGTGTGGTCAAAGATGGGGGATGATAACATTAGAGGGTGATAAAAGGTATCTGCTAACACATTTGTATCTAGCCAGGGTACTGTCACTGTTGAATCCATGATGGATTCAACTACTATTACGATGGATTATCCATAGTAATTGACGCATGGATAGTTTCTGGCAGTACATTTTTGTCCTATGGTAGGTTCTAAATGTCTTATGTTTGTATGCGTTGCTTCAAGACAAGAAATCCTATTTTGATGAAGTTCAAAATCTACATGTGTTTTATTGTTGTGTACGTTGATTTATTTCAAGGTGTTAATGTTACCAATTAACATACACATTTAATTTTTATATTATTTAATTTTGAGTTAGCATAAAGACAAACTGATACGAAACTCTTTCTCTTTCAGTACAAAATACCCAACTGAACAACTCCCAAAGGGTTGCTAGCATCGAAATATAAATAAATTCCTGTCGCCCAACGAACCGAAAAAACTATGCAATCAAGGTTTATCATTAAATTGGTGTTCGCAAACATTATTAACGTGATTATAATTACAAAATATAAAATGGCTAGTAACATTAAAGTTTGGCGGGCAATCATTTCGGTGTTCCGTCAAGCGGTCATTCGCGTTCGCTCAATTGGTGACGCCGATTAATTTCATTACGAAAACGAACGGGTCATGTACTCGTTCAATTTCATTCAATTGGCGATTGTGATCGTTTGGTTTTTTGCGTGAATCCTGTTTTTTTATTGGGCATTTTTATTATTTGGTTACAGTTTTTGATTTTTTTGTTTTAAAGTCTTTTTAAAGTTTTGTGAACGCCAGCATAAAAACGCAACAATTTGTTTGCGTTGCACCGGTCTTCTAAATCTACTTGACTATTTTTTTAAAGTGAAAACTTCTTTAGGCGCGTCGGTAATTTTTTGAGATGGGAAAAAACCATTGAACTCGCGACACTGTTACCGTAACCGCTACCGCTACATTCGGATGTGTTTGGCTGTCCTCGGGATGTCCGATATGTCAGTGAGTGATGGCAAAGTATTCTGTTTGTGTTTTGTATATAGGTAAGACGATAAAAAAATACACAAGTAATTGCTCAAGTTTTCACTTCTGTTAGCACTCCCGGAGTGCCACTTTTTTTTGTACCCTCTCATGAAACTTGGTAGCAGCATTCATTCACAACTGTCTCAAAAGATAAATTCTCCAAGTGATTCTGGAATAGAACGGTAAACATAATTGAAACAATATAGGTATTACAGGCGTTGACGACTTTTGATAGGGATTTACTGGCAAAATTAAAATAATAGAATAGACATTTATTTTGCAAAAATGAGTATTACATAATAGAGGTGCACAGATTACTAATAAGGTGCTGATATGACATTTATATTAACATTTGGAACACACATGTCATATGGCATGCAAACATTTATATTAACATTCACTTAAATTTAAACAATAGCAGATCCATCAATCCTGAGCAATTCAGACAATTCTTTTCTCTGATAAAAACTCAGTCGTTTATGTAATATCTAACCCTTTTCATGTAAAATCCAATCACTATATGCTCAAAGCCTAACAATATTTAAGGCATATCGAAAGTGCACCTTACTGAAATTACTTGAAACCTGAAAAATCAACAAGTATTCATTCTGAAACCAAATTCCCATAACACAACTGAGATAGCTCGCTGAATGTTTTAAAAATAGCATTCTATGGCCGTCGTAGGGGAGAAGAAAAATGGACAAAACGAACGCCTAACTTTTGAACGCATCACACAAGTTTACACAATACACTCGTAATGGAACAAAGTTACATGAATTGAAACCTTATGACATTGCCTATAAGGTGTTAGGAAAATTTGTATAGGTTTGTGTTAATGTTGCAGAATAAAAATCCCGAATCAATTCGGTAAAAACTTATTCAGTTCGGGCTTCTAAAAGACATGTTACGTTTTGACGTTGCGTAGGTAGAATTAGGGATATAAAACGACTGAAAAGGGTTCGAGTAAGATCTATCTGTTGCGTAAATCTCTAGTAAACGAGGTTCCGTACGTGGCCAGCCTTGATAGCAATGTATACCGCTTATCGCTTTTACTTACGCAGTTGGCTTTATTTCGACCATTTTCGTAACATAATTTATAAAATTTAATACTAGCAGGAGATTACCGTAGATTTTTCGTAACGACAAGCTTGGGTTCGACGAAAGTGGTCTTGAAATTAAAAAATATGTCTTTGATATTATCAGATTTAGAGTGTCTGCCGCTTATATCGAAATTGTTTACGTTTTCATTAAAATATTGTGTAACGCTAATAGGAAAATAAATTGAAAACTTGTCTATATTAAAATTAAGGTTTGGTACAGATTATGTAAAGTTAATTAGACAGTGCGCATACCAAAGTCAAAACAGTTTTATGTTGCGACGAAACAGTATCAATAGGTTTGTCTATGAGTCTGGTTCATCATTCTTTTCTTAACCTTTTGACCGCCACGTCAATAACGAAAATCCGTGTTCTCTACGCCAAGCGATAAATTCCTTCTTTCATACCTACAAAATAATAGTCACGGCACATGTTTATTTTGAACTGTAAAAAAAAGGATTATTTTCGACGTGCCATGCCGTCCGTGCCGTCGTGAACACTATTTGATTTGACGTCCATAGACGTTTGTGGCGGTCAAAAGGTTAAAGCGGTATGTGCACAACCATACATGTTTTTACATGAATATAAACTTGAGAATTGTGCCCAGTGGCAAACGAGTGCTATATTGTATAGCTGCTGAAACAATAATAGGCCTTCCTATCTAACATTCTCTTTACCATTTAATCGGGATAAACAAAACCACTAAGGGCTGATTTTACCAAAGTCAGTTTTCTCTTATACCTGGAATAAAATTGACATCTGACAGTTCTAGTATGGAAAAACTGTCAAAAATTCAAAATTTATTCTCAGTATAAGACTGACCTACTCTAGGTATACAAGTTTGGTAGAATGCGCTCTTAGCCGAATACCTGGCGTAAAAATACGAAATATTCCGGTATTCATAAGCCGAGAGCAGTGGCATGCTGAGTTTATAGATCGCAATAAAACATAAATAGTTCGAGTTATAGCTATCGGCAACGTGAACAATAATAACTTTCCCTCAATTGACTTTCACAGCTCACGCGTTTTATGTATAACGTAGGATATACTCGCCATGTTATGTTTTAGGATTTATTTGGCACATTCATCAAAAAAGTTTGATAAAGAAGCATGAGCACTGGTTGCAAAAAAAAAGATAAAAACAAATGAATGCGTTTTCTGAAAATCTTGAGAAAATTTATACATAGTAGTGCCAAGTTTTCTTGCCCCGAGAGATTATTAAAAAAATTATCCCCGAGGTTATTTAAGATTTTGATTTGAAAAAGTACTAACTGTGTTTTACAAAAAAGGTACCCTGTGTCTACCTTGTAAAACACAATACTTTTTCAAATCAAAATCTCATAGTTGACTGCTCAAACGTTAATATCATTAACATCTTTTGATGAATCAGCCTATAATGTTCCCACTGCTGGACCAGAGGGCTCCTCTCTATGACAGGGAGTGGGCCATAATCCACCACGGTTCTAGGACATGCCGGTTACCTCACGATATTTTCTTTCACCGTTTTCAAATTACACAAAGTAAAGCGCCTGCCTGGGTTCGAACACACGACCTGCAACTAGTAAGTCGGGGCCGCTACTTAGTGAGCCATCACTACTCCTTACCATCTTTTAAAAGACACAGACTTACATATCATGATGTCAGTCTAAGTATTTGGATATTAAGTTATTACCAAGTTTATTTTATATTCTTAAAAAGAAAAAGTTTGGCAACATCTGCTCCCCTTAAAAGGTCATGATGACATTTTAAATTTTCATCACTGGCAACTTTAGCCTAAGAAAAAAGTTAATACATAGATAAAATTAGGCTTATTTATTCTGTGTCTGGCAATGTTGTTAGTCAACAATTTTCTTTATTAAATTTTAGACTGTAATGTAATATGTTGCTACTAAATTAGTTTACATTTCAAAGAGTTATTTAGTACTGTTGATCTTTTAGTGAAAAAAACATAGTTCATGTTGGAATTTGATGTTTCAATCGGGTCAAATTAAATTAGTTAGCGGAAATCTGCAGTCGTGAAAAAAATTAAAAATATTTGATGGATTTTTATGGGGGTTTCACCTACACTGGTAGTGTTGTTAAGGGGCTTACAGGACCTAAACGCAAAAAACGCAAGTTTTAGAAACAATAAAAGTATATGATCGACTACAGAACAAAATCAGAAAAATATTAAGTACATGATATTTATTCTACAGGATAATTATATGCTAGGCAGAACATAATACAACTAGTTTGATACAATAGAAAAATATCCTGAAGATACCTGTAAAAACTTTCTTTTTACAATAAAAACCATACTAAAATACATACAATTATTCAGATTTTTAACCCCCGATGCAAAAACGACGGTGTGTTATAAGTTTGACGTGTCTGTGTGTGTTTATATGTTTGTTACTTCTTCACGTATGGAGGTAGATGACACCCTGGATTAACATATAGGCTACTTTTTATCCCGATATTCCCACGGGATTGACATTTATCCGTGTGAAACTGCAAGGCACAGCTAGTTTAAACTAAAGAACATAACATAGATATAGCGTCATGCCTTTATTTTCCAAAGGGTTAGGAGGAGGTTTCCTCACGACGTTTTCCTTCACCGTTTTGAGAGCAGTGGTGCCCGTACCCAGCCCGTGCCCAGGTCGATCGATCAGGTTAAGCTACGCTTGCCGCGGTTGGTCTGTGGATGGGTGACCATCTTTACATACCGTGACCTGTCCGTGCCTCGGATAGCACGTTAAGCCGTTGGTCCCGGCTGTCATTCGTGGATCTTTGACAGTTGTTACGGGTAGTCAGAAGCCCGAAAGTCTGACAACCAGTCTTACCAAGGGGTATCGCATTACCCAGTAACTGGGTTGTGGAGGTCAGCACGCGTAGCATGAACACTTGTATCTCTACGAAGAGTACACTTTGCTTTCTATACAAATAGACATTTCTTTTCTTCATTTTTGACATACCGCCTAGAAATCATTCTACAATCTGTCAGTTTGTCTTTCGTTTCAAACGATCTTTGTCTAGGTCCTTTTCTATGTAGACTATTTCAGAAGAAAGTTTTCTATCCCAACTGTCAAAAACACATTGACAACTGACAGTTGTCTAAGAGATTTTGTAATCGCTAAAGACAGTAGAAAACTTTCTACTCGACGGCCACAAAGTATAAACGGTTATCTACAAAATCCCGTAACGACTGTCAAACGTCCACGAATCACAGCCGGGGCCAATGGCTTACCGTACTTTCCGAGGCACGGAGGGGTCTCGGTATGTAAAGATGGTCACCTATCCATGGACCAACCGCGACAAGGGTAGCTTAAACTGATCGATCAACCTGTGCGGCTGTTATTATTTAGCCACAGACCCCTCCTTATAATGTGACTTAATATCAATAAAAATTAAGAATCAAAAAGAAAAAAAAATCCTATGACAACAAAGAATTCTGAGTCGAATTATGTAAAAGAATTTCGTAAAAAGTGCAGTTGATTCTTCCTACTTTTTTGCCGTCGTACTGTCTACACGGAACGTCATCTTTGTCTGCTCTTCCGTCGACAAACCGGTGCTCATGCTACACGTGCAGATAGGCAGTCGCTCCATGTAAAATACTGGTATTCAGCTGCATCCAGTTAGACTGGAAGCCGACTCCAACATAGTTGAGAAAAGGCTAGGCAGATGATGATAACACGCCTGACTGGGATTGAACCTACGACGTACAGCTCGTAAGTCCGGGCCGCCACTACGGGGCTACCGCTGCTTTTCTTTAAATTCTTTTATTTTTGGATAAACATCGTTTACTCATACATATTAAACTCGTAAATCACAGATGTCTCCAACTGACAAATGTCAAGACAAATACTTCTGACGTCTCGTTGTAAACTTTGTCTAAATTAGTTTTTAATTAATGAAAACAAATTTTATTCTCCTTTGAAATACGCGTAGAGATTTCTATGAAAAAGAACATTCAGAATATTATTTATTAACTTTTTTTTCAATTATGAAAATACGAAAAGGAGACCTTTTCGTATATTCGTATAAGTTTTTAACTTTATAAGAATACTAGCTTCTGCCCGCGGTTTCGCTATCCTATGTCGTCCAGGGATGCAATCTATCTCTCTGCCAAATTTTATCGAAATCTGTTCAGTGGTTTAGAGGTGAAAAGGTAACATATAGACAGACAGACAGAATTCCTTTCGAATTTATAATATTAGTATGGATTGTTTGATCTGTTAACCTAAGGATTGTATTTTATCATAGGACTTTTCTACCGACAATTATTGAGTATTGGACAAGTTTTTTTTGTTAATCTAAGACATCGTTGCATTACGATTGGTAATAGAAAAAAATATGAGAAAACTTAAGAACTGATATGCTAATGAAATATCATAGAAATCAATACATGTTTCTTCAGCGCGTAGGTACAGCCGCCACCACATCAAACTACTACAATATGTCAAACTTCTTTAATAGATTTTCAACTTTATCGCTAACGCTTAAGTTTCAAAGTTGATTGGGAAAATTTGACAGTTTCGGGTAGCTTGATGTGCTGGTGTCTGTACTTAGCTAAGAGCAGCACTGCAGATCATACGCAGATCTCTTAACAGAACATAACATAATTACTCGCCTCTTTTCCCCAGAGGTGTATCGATCTACCTATACAATGAAAAAAATAATTTCTTACTACACGGACTACACCACATTAAAGCGATTTCATTAAGACTTACTGACTTTATACAGTTCGAAGAAATGTTTGTAAAACAGTAAAAGATAAAACCTTTAATGATTAAACATACTATTTACTGAAAAAAACTAAAAAAAAAATAAAAAAAAAGGAAAACCACCATTACTGTAATGTAAGTATCTACATTTCATTGGTTTGAACGATATCACCAAATGAATAAAACAGTTAATTTTGTGACCTTTTCGCTACCTACTTAAAACGTTAAAGTTTACTGACATGACGGTAACATTTTTCCTCAAGCTAGAACTGTTTTCGGATCAGTAAAAAATACTGTTTTGAACGTTAGGCTCAAATGGAACTGTTTAAAGCAGTTCAGATCAATGTTTTTCATTTTTATATACTGCTTATTTCTTTCAGTGTAGTTGGCTACACTCACATTTCGTCAGTTAATGTTTAAGTCGCATTTAAACCTGAAATCGCGAGAACAAACTCAACTGTTCTTTACATTTATGTTCGTATAACTCGTCAAAATGTAGGGATCAGCTGATTTTTTTTTCGCGACTGCAGCTTTGGTCCCTTAGTAAAAGTTGTTCATAATGATGAGTACAATCTCCCATTTCGGTTTGTCGCATGTTTTTAATTTCAACCTGTATAAATAAAACAAAGTCGGGTTAGTTACACCATGTATAACTCAAGAACGGCTGGACCGATTTTTATGATCTTTGTTTTGTTGGAAAATCTATTAAAACATGGAAAACAATCACGAATTTTTTTTTTTAAGATCGTTTATTTTCTCATATAATAATAAGATAATTTATTTTCTCATTCTTATAGATTCTGAGTTACACAATTTATATACCATTGTATAGATGTAAGTACTTTTCAAAAATTGATTGAATTCAGTAGAAAAGAAAAAAACATCAAAATATTTCTAAAAAAAATACCGTCAATCAAGTGTGAAACCTGAAAACATTGTAGCTGGCGAAAAAATCAAAGAATAGAGTATTTTTTTTTTTAAATAGATTCGTTTTACCCATAGAAGGAACCCTATTAAAAATGGTTCTTTTATTCAAAGTAGTTTAATTTTAATTAATAAAAAACTATCTAATATAATATCTATGTATATGGTTTTTTATACGTACAAATGAGCATTATGAGTCGTTCACTTTTGATTTTCCAATTGTTAAGGGACGCAAAAACCTAGATATTAAATTGCTAGGGGCGATCTCGCTCAATGAAACTTTTGTAATTGTAGCTTTTTATAGCCACTCTCAGTCTAATACCTAAATTACAAGGTAAAGTCGTCATAAAGGTAATAAGCCAGCATGACCTATAACGACCTATACTCATTCCGTTTGACTCAGTTGACTTTTGAAACTTTCCTAGACGATAAGTATGTACTGGCTACACCTTATATTTTGACTCGATTACACTTTCATTTCAAATGTCATGGTTTTAGTAAGAAAGTAGCTGACCCGGCGAACTTTGTACGTGTACTAGCAAGAGTATAACAATAGAAACAGTTCAAGAAAAGAAAGGAGGCAAAAAATAAATAAATATAGTATAGCACTATCTAATGCTTCGCATTATGTGTCGTGCAATATATATACCTCAATTTTCACAATAGCACCTACCCCTGTTTGTCTCTGCATCATCTTTGGATGACTGGTATAGAAAATGCCTATGGCATTAAGCCCGCCTCTGTACATTTATGTGTTTAAAGTATTAAATAAATAAATAATATATTTTATGGTGGAATCAATGTTTACTGTTTTAAGTCCTTCATAAATTAAATGTGTTGAACAACTGCGCAATTGTTTGCCCTCAAACAAATCAGTAGCGCTCTTAATACGACTTCTCAAGCACACTCGACTTCTATAATATAATACAACAAAAACATAGTCAATAGCCTATCTTTAGCCTCTTGTTATCGGCAGAGTTTCAAGTACCCCAATTAAGGGAAAAAAGCGACCACGTGCCAACTTTCAGGTACCAATCAGCCGTAATACAGACTTGTGAACATTGAATAAATAAAGCGATTCCATCATGTGTTTCCCGAGTACCTGCCAATCGTGTTAAATATCCAAACAGTGAAACCACCGCACCTGGCGTTAAATCGATAAAAAAAGGAAAACAAAAGAAATATAGTCTATAAATCGGACCGTAACGTAATTTACGTCTATTAGGGCCTTCACTTGAAACGCTGTAAATCTCTAGCGATCCCCCAACACTCCTGCTTTACAACTTTCACTCTATACATATGTATAAGAATACTAGATATTTCCTTTGCGGTGCATTTGATAAATTTTAAAGGGGTCCGAATAGGGCTCGTGGGTTTTGGCAATAGGGGTCTTGCGTCCACCTGATTCATATTAACTCGTCGGGGTTTCTTTCCCCTATTTTGTTAAGAATATAAAACTAAATTCTGCTTGTTTAAATGGCTGTATAAAGTTACATCACGTTTATGGCTACGTGTTGGGTTAACAAGGTTACATAATTAATTATTGGCAAGCTGCACTCTGAAGGTATTTATTTTACGAAGGAGGAGTACAATGTGTTTTATTTTTGACTCTGGTCCTTCTAAGGCGTTTCTTTTTGTAAGTTTTCTTTATACTTAAGATTGATTGTCAAGTGCGCGGTATGAAGCTTTATCAACATTTTCTTTCGCACATGATCGACACTCTAACACACACACATGATCGGCTCTTTTCTTATCTCAATAAGAAAAACACCTTTATCGTATAGCAGATAATTAACTGTCCGAATTTTCCGATCTCCTGGGAATGGAGAAGAATACTTCGAAAGCTTTGGAAGAATAACACTACCCATTAACTTAACATCTCGATAAACTTAGCTTACAGAACCCGATGACAGACTAACCAGTCTAAAATTTTCCTCTCACCGACATCAGGAAATAATGGTTAAAGAGTAATACGTTGGATTTAATTCAAAGGTGTTTCGGTTCGATGGCCGGGCCGCGACTTGCCCGGGGCACCGCGCCTAGCTGCAGATTTATGCGTTCGACTTGGAGCAAAATAGTTCAGCTTTGTTTCTGTGCAAGTTCCGAATTATGAAATGGGAAGTAGAGAGGGTATTAGACGCCTAGGTGGTGAATTTTGTATTGGTGAAGTTAGGCGTTACTTTTGGTAAGTAAATGTTCGTATTGGAATGTTTTACAAGAATCAGCCGGTCAATTCTGTAAAAATCTCACTGTGAATACTTAAGTGAAGTGAGTTTGTTTTTGCTAGGAATTGACACTATTAACAGCTCACTCCACGCTCACTTCACCTAAGTTTTCACTTTGAGATTTTTACAGAATAGCGCTGCCGCCTGGTGCGGTTTTTTTCCCGTGAACTGCAATTTTCATTTTTCATGACCTATATGAGTTTTAGCCAGGATATCATTTAAGTTTTAATTCCTAGTATTTTTCGTTGTGTTCTCTTGTAGCTCGTAGAATCTGTAAGGAATTCTCCTGAGACTCTATGAAAATCTTTTCGATTAAGAGACCTTCCAGAATCAATCTTTTGAAGCGGTACTTTTCTGTTACACCACTATTTTCAGGAACCCTGATCATGATGTTTCTGACCAGTGAAACTATTGTTAAATCCTAGTTAGCAGGCCCTTGATTGGTTCAACAAATTAGGTCCAACAAATAACGATTGTTTTGGGGTTCAGATGAAATTTAACAACTGAAGTCAGGAGCACTGAAGACAAAGTGTCATTTCAATCATCATAAAAAGCATTAAATTTATTAATAATATTATAATAACCAAGCTCTAAACACTTGCTTCGTACCTCCAACATTTCTCAGCTCATTCGTACTTCGTCAGATAGTGAGTTCATAGCACAGGATTATAATTTACAACAACGCATGCGCGACCCTTCGCCTCGGTTGATCCATCGTGGCTATTGTTGTTATTGTCTAGCGTTGCACAGATTACACAGTAAAGATATGAACAGTACGGAAAATACGTACTAACGTTCGAAACGGCACACTCACACAGACACGCGCATCTACGGCACCCCTAGCGATAGTCGCGGTGCTCTCAGTCACGGGTGCCACTTAGGGGTACCGTAGATGCGCGCGTCTGTGTGAGTGTGCCGTTTCGAACGTTAGTACGTAGTTTCCGTACTGTTCATATCTTTACTGTGCAGATTACCTGGCTAATTCTATTATTCACGATGTTATGTTATTTTGCAAAACGTGAATTTAGTATAATCAGCTTATACTGTTCCAAATACTAGGACACGGGCCTTTTCTCTATGAGAGGGAGTGGGCCGTAATCCACCACGCGGGCCCAGTGCGAGTTGATAGATGTCACGTGTGTTCGAATTTTTGGTTCTACGACATGCCGGTTTCCTCACGATGTTTTCCTTGATCGTTTTGAGAGCAGTATTGATGAAATTATTTACACAAAGTAAAGCGCCTGGGTTCGAACCTACGACCTACAACTCGTAAGTTGGGGCCGTTACCACTGGGCCACCGCTGCTCAAGTTATGTTGCAAAATATGAATGGCTGAATACTTAATTGCATACTCATAGGGTCGAAAAAAATCTTTACTTATTTTACTGCTTCATTGGTCTCGGGGTCGCAAGCGCTACTGCTGAACATGAGATCCTGGGTTCGATTCTCGGGTCGAGCAGTGTGTTATTGGCTTTTTTCATCCGGAATTCCTCAGCTTGGAGTCTGGATTTGTTCCCGGTTAATGGCAATAGATTGCTTGAAGAACAGTTGGCCGATGGAGCCGAAAGGTTCTGGAGTGGCGACCGCGTACCGGAAGACGTAGCGTTGGAAGGCCTCCCACAAGGTGGACCGACGACCTTGTGATTGCCGCAGGAACCCGCTGGATGCGAGAAGCACAGAACCGGGCGAAGTGGAGGTGCTTGGAGGAGGCCTATGTCCAGCATTGGACGTCTTTCGGCTGAAATGATGATGATGGCAATAGGCTCGCGCCCTATTACAAGAAACTTAAACAGAAGTGGTTATATGTGGATGTACCTACTATAGGTAGGTACACGGCTGCCTAACGCTTCGGGAAATAAAGCGTGATATTATTTACTTACAGATTTTTGTTACGACTGCCATCTTGGAAATTGAATTGAACCTTTTCATTTCCGCTTCAACCAAGAGCTGAGCTATGGGTAGCTGTCTCTTAGACGTTTTATTATAAACGTGATAGTATTCCATAATCTTCTCCAAAACTCAACTTCCCCGCACCGACTGTTTATCCTTTCATACAACTGCGTTCATAAATTTGTTTATTATTATTACCTATGTCACCTTTCTTTCCTCATACAGAAATTATTACTACCATAATTTCAACGTAACTCAGCACATACGTTTTATTACGAGGGAAATATCTTTATTAAGTCCATAGCATTTGTCTCTTGTGATACCTTATCGCTTGCCCTCGCTTACTTCGTATAAGACATAATCTCATAAAACTCACCTTTTACGACCCTACCTATAACGTATGCGTTTCATTACCGCTTTCCTTCCACCCCCGTTTATGCCCGTGTGTTAAAATACAGCAATGTATGACGTGTAAGTAATTCCGAATGGGTTAATATAGTATGGGAGTAAGGGAACTTTATTAACCCTAGTCACACTGTTTTAAGTTAACGCGTTGTTATGGCTACACTTTTAATGTGACTTTTCTTGTTATAAAAGGATTATTTTGTGTCTTATCAAATAATATTAATCGTAGTCGGTGTCTCTGAGTAGAAAGGCTTAGTTGTCCGTTTTATTACTGCGGTATAACAAGGTATATTAAAGTTAAAAGTTAGAGAGTTAACGTTGATAGCCAAGATATTAAAATAAAAAACAAAACAAAAGTCATTTATTTAAACTGGGCTGAGTGATTCTCAGTGAACTTTTTGAACGTCAACATTATGTGAGACAGTAGACCCGCCCGGCCCTGGTGCAAGCCATGCTCCGGGGCGAGAGGTCCTTCTGCGAAGCAGTCATGCTAGGGAAGGAGGTGGCGGGACGGCTCAGGGAGAGAGCCTCCCATCCCAGCCGCCGCGGGAGACGCTCCGGGCGTCGGGAGCCGCGCGACGACTCCCGGCCACCGTAGGCGCGGGCCTGTGGGCGGAGAGTAATGGGTAGCTCACCGTCCGATCAGGACCAGGCCCATGCCGGACGGCGCGTACGTGTTCCACGCGCGCCTCAAAGAGATGTCAGCATCGAGGAGGGGCCCCATAGGGCCGAAGCCTGCCGGGTCAGCGGGATTGTCCGAAAGGGTTACCGCTGGCCCGGAACATAAAGGGCTAAGGAAGGAACACGGGTGGGTTTTAGTCAGTAAGAGTCTGACACTCCCTTCCACTCCACCCAGAGCGGGAGGGGTCATTTGATGATTTCCCATCCGCAAAAAAAAAAAAAAAAAAAGACAGTAGACCCCAAAACGCCGCTTAATCAGCCTATACTGTTCCCAAAGCTGGGACACAGGCCTCCTTTCTATGCGAGGGAGTGGGCCATGATCCACCACGCAAGCCTAGTGGTGAGTTGGTGGATTTTGGAGACATAGGTGGAAGGTATTCTACCTGTCACCTCTTACGCGTATTGGAGGTGAAGTTGTCATCGAAGAGCGGTAGTGAAACTCTAATGTAATTGCCACACACGTGTTATGGTTTACAGTTAGATACACTATTTAGCACATAAACTAATTAAAACTAGTAGGGACAAAATAATCTAATCTAGTCTGTGTCCCAGGACGGTTGGCAAGCAAGAGAGGGGGCTACTTAAGGTAAGCCCCTCAGGACCTAAACACAAAAAACGCAAGTTTTAGAAACAATAAAAGTATATGATCGACTACAGTAAACAAAATCAGAAAAATATATGATATTCTTTAGGATATATGCTAGATAGATAGGTAGTGTGTTGAAAACATAATTATAACTAATTTGATACGATAGAAAGAAATCATGAAGATACCTATAAAAACTTTCTTTTTACAATAAAATCCATAATAATATACATACAATCATTATAATTTTTTTGCCAGATTAATCTACGTGATTCTACAAGCAAACATACTAAAACAATAGTGTTTTATTTTTTTAGTAAAGCCATAGATTTTAAGATCTAATAACATTCGCAGGGCCAACATGGCCAGAGATCGCACAAGACAGGGAGGTTTGGAGGGAAAAAGGGAGGCCTTTGCCCAGCAGTGGAACAAAAACTAGGCTAGCAAAAAAAAAAAAATTTTTTATTGTAAATAGATAATTGCTTCATTATTTGCAATAAATTACCAGCGTTGTGTCATCGCACTTCTCTTTCTTTTCTATGCAGTCCGACAAAGACCGCGCTAGGTCATGTAGTCGCTTTAAGGGCCCCTTTTCCGAAATTTACGTTTCTAGATCGAGTTGTTTTCATAGAAATCACCATATTTAAATTCGCAAAAAAATATATAGTACAGATACATGTTTAATCTAGTGACTTTTTTGGTTAAAAACACAATATTTAACATTTTGCTCGACAAAAAAAAAATCAGAAGTAAAGTCGATTTTGAAAGGATTTTAAGTTTTATGAGACTTGGGGGAACACAATTTTTATGAAAATTTTACATTTCATTTACTAATCAGGTTTAACAGGGATATTATTGGATAGATTTTTAATATGGCACTTATTTTTTTCCATATAAAATAAATGCGTGAAAAACGACTCGCGCGCACCGCGCCAGTGTCCTGCCGGACGTCATCGAGGGAGGACCTATGCAATTTTTGCTCGCAACCACATTATCGTCTTCGCGCGCGTAATAGTGCCTACTTACCTGAGTAAAAACGTGTTGTATTAGAAGTAATTAAAATGGCAAATAAAAAAAACAAAATTAAGAAAAAAAGGGCATCTGAAGTGAAGAAAACTTGTGGTTCTCTACACAGACTAGCGAAGTCAGTATGACTAGAGTTTTAAATCTTTAATATTTTAATGGAAACATTCACCTTTACATATTTTTACATAAACTGACGATCCGAATGGCGCAGCGGTAGTGAGGCCGCCTTACGATCTTAGGGTCCGGGTTCGAATCTCGGTAGGGGCAAATGTTTGTGTGATGAGCATGGACATTATTTTGTTTCTGAGTCATGGATGTTTGTACATAAGAAGTAGGTACCTATGTATTTACAAAAAAAGTATATATTTATTATATCAACTACCTGGTGTCCACGACACAAGCCAACGATATTTATTTATTTACTAGCTGTTGCCCGCGATTTCGTTCGCGTGGAAATTTGAAAGTGTATGAAAAAAAACATGTGTGCAATTCACACGTGGTAGAAGTGAAACCTTCAAAAAGAGCACAAAGAGAACCACGAACTTAAGAAACACTATACAATGCTTCCTATCTAATTTTTAACCCCCGACGCAAAAACGACGGGGTGTTCTAAGTTTAACGTGTGTGTGTGTGTGTGATTTTTTTATTTCGTGCTTTTTGTAGGGATTCCTTAATTTTATTTTTGTCGGGGGTTTTTTAAATTTTAAATTTAATTTTTTATCTCCCACGTTAAATCTTATGAATTTATGTGTCTGTCGCCAACGCCAATAACACTAGTTTACAGCGTTTTTGTTCATGAGATGAAAACCATGTGTTTGCATAGAGGATAAAATGCTTAATGAGATTCTGAAGTGGAAAAAATTTAGATCGTCTAGTTTTCAAAATTTTTACTTTTTTTTTTTGTTAATTTTAAGATTACCATTTAGTGAAAGTATTACATATTGCATATTTTACTCTGTTTTAATTCAGATTTGTATCAGTATCTCTTAAATTAGACCAACAGTAATCTGCTAACTTTTTTTTATACCAGAAATCTTGACTTTGACTTTGACTTTGCCATCCTTCAATTCAGATCCTTCGAAATCAAAATCATACATCTGGCTCGAAATGGGGTCTTAGGTTCTGTCTCCAATTCTGTGGGTTTTGCTTCGTTTTATTGACTGAAACTACTAGGCAACATCGGGTAAGGCATTCTTTTCGAATGTAGCATAGGATTTGACCCACGGTGTGGAACCTAAGATAGAAACACGCTTGTACGATACGACTACATACAGATAGCACAGCTAATAGAAATCTCTATTCCTAGACAGCACGTTTCGCCGAAAACTTTGTTGATAGACAACATTGTCCGTAGATATCACGGTTCATAGGAAGGACTGTTGACAGAGATCTCTGTTCATAGATAGCACTTCTTGCCGTAAACTTTGTTCATAGAAACCACTGTTTCCCTTGGTTAAAAAAGCGCAACATAGGATGCAAGAGCGAGCGAAGGGCACCCCGAGGTTCGGTTTGGTTACTTTAAACCCTTTACACTAGGATGCAAGAGCGAGTGAATAGGAATACAGCTTACTTAAAAAATAATGATCTAATTGGTTTCCGTGAACCAAAGGTGCTTTCTGTGAACCAAGGTGAAACAGTGGTTTCTATGAACAAAGTGGTGGTCACGAAACTAGCTGTTATTTTTGCCTAACTAAATATTATTTAGTTAGGCAAAAATAACAGCTAGTTTCGTGATTTGTTAGGTCTTGCCACAAAATTGACAATCTACATTGCACGTATTTTTTATTTCTTGCTACCGAATTTGTTAGTACTTTTCATCTACTACTTGAAAAACCCTTTTTATTAAAATTTGCTACCGAAAGTTGAAGTTAAATAAAGTAGTGCATCCATTTTTATAGCTTCTGTAACCGATCTGTTTTTTTTACTACATATTTTTCTTATAAATAAAACAAAAAATGTTATGATCTAATTTGCACTGTCTGAAAAACATTTTCAACAAAAAACACTACAAACTGAAAAATAACTTTAATTTCGGAAGTCGGTGTCTTAGGGATCAGTATTTTAGTTTTTGCCACCGACTTCCGAAATTAAAGTTATTTTTCAGTTTGTAGTGTTTTTTTTGGAAGTCGGTTTTTTTTTTGTTAAAAAGTTTTTATTTCTCGCTTTTTAGTGGGTCTATTTATAATTTATCTAAGTTACAATAGAATAATGTCAACTTGCCCATCGCCTTTTTATAAAATATTCCTTTTCTCGATGCAGGGACGTTAATTGTTGAGGAGTTCTCCTTTTATTAGTTTTTAGACTAGATGCTGATAATCCTGGCTGCAGCATCAGGCCAGACTTATGTCAACATTGCATTGAACTTAAAATTTGTCCTGTTTAAAATGAGCCCAAATACGAGTACGGTGCTGTAATTTCAAGGTTTGTACTTTTTCTGATGCTCCTGGCTTCAGCATCAGGTCTTCGGTGTTTCTCAGTAACAGTACGTTTATCCACACATCGAGCCCTTTTCAATGAGCCTAAACACGATATATCTGCTGTTACTTGTCGAGAAGTTAGGTACTCTGCAGACTATCCTGACTGCAGCATCAGGTCATGACTTGATGATCATGAGACCAAATGTGGCAAATCCCTATCAAACATCAAAACAATTTACTAAAACAGTCCTTGCCTGGTCGAGTAACTTCTTACTGTTAAGGAGTTGTAGCTTCCATCATCAGCCCAGCTACCTGAGATGGTGACAACCATACACAAATACACAAGATACTTCGTAAAATATGCGAAAAACAATAAGTGAGCCTATAAAATTTGAGGGTTGCCCTCGATTTCTATAAGATCCCATCATCAGATCCTAACTTGGTGACAATGGGACCACTTCAAAACTATCTACTTTCGAACAAAAAAAGAATTTTGAAAATCCGTCGACAATTGGCGGAGTATTCGATGAACAAACATACAAAAAAAAAAAAAAAACATACAATCACCCGAACATAGTACCTCCTCCTTTTTGTGAAGTCGGTAAAAATAGAATTTCATTAAATGTTTCCTTTTTGAGTTTAAGACAATTAATTGATCACTACGTAACCAGATTAAGCCAAAACTTCTTGTGAGTGTTATAAAAAAACCAGACTTGATAAAAACATTTTACATTTATTTTTACTGATTAGAAGGTAGTCACAAAACAAATCCAACGGTTTTGTCCTGTGAACGAAAAAAAATTAAAATTTGTAAACTAGTGTAATATTTGTACTACTGATTTATTTGTACTGTGGCGTGCTCTTCCGCCGCCATAGGTCACCGGAGTTCATACCGCGACGGCTCCTGTGCAACGCGGGCGCAAGCCGACTCAGCGCGTAAAATGCCTAAAGTTTTGGGAAAAGGGGCCCTTAAGGAACGCTATGGTTAGCGCCCCGGATTGTAGATTCGTGTTGCCACTTAACAGGGGTGCGTTCCTGACTAACTTATAAATACTTATCTAAAACAATACAGGCGACGGCACGTATTCTAAGGTGCATTCACATATGCATAATACATGATGTCACATGTCTTCATGTTTTTGGTTGTAGGATATTGCGGACTGTACTCTTGCTTACCTAAGTATATAAACTCTAAAATAATTTATGTAAGCGTTCGAAAATAATTTAAGTAGGTACTTATAGTTTTGATGAGTGAATTAGGTACTACTCAATATAAAACAATTGAGGGAAATTTCGGACTAGTTCTAATTATATTAGCCTCGGTAGTAATAAAGCCAGTTTCTAAAGCCCGAAACAATTTTCCGACGTTTATTGTTTCCTCCACTAAATGTTACTAACTTGAAACCCTCTCAAACTAATCACCTGAATTCAGGAAATGCTACCGAATGGACTAAATCTCGAAAGACGTAGGATTCTCTGTTATTTTCAATATTCAGAGTGTAGGCAACTCCGACACTGCAAAAATACATGTCCGAAAAAATAAAATAAAGCCTTCCATCCTATTCTATTTTCAACTTTATTTAAATTAAGTTAAGACATACATTTAAATGTGTGCACTACTTTTATTCAGGTCCCTACAGTTTGCAGTGGACGGAGCATAACGATTCGATTTTCAAAAGCCGAGTGACTCTTCAAACTTACCGATTATTCCATTCGAATCGATATCGATTTCAATGCGTTGTTTTAAGGTTGTTCTGTTGTGTCAAGTTGTATGTTGAGTTGACTAGGTTTTATTTACATTTATTCATTTGAATACCTAGGTCAGAAGCTACACAATACAGTTGTTGTAACAATAGAACTAGGTAGCGTTGAAATAAACTCAGAAATTGCATCATTTCCCACTTCAGGAGGCATTCGAACCTTTCTTCCAGCACTTTTTACATTTCATTCCTATAAATTGTGTTGCTTGATATAGAAATAGAATAGAAGAGCCACTTTCCATCAAAATGATTTCAATATAGCACAAAATTCCAAAACATATTTAAATAAATCAAGACTTATTTGATCTTCGGCGCGGACTCATAAAGCTGTAAATAGCCGAGCGAACGTATGAACGAGTTGAATGGAATGCGAACGAGTGAATGAAAGAGCTCTGAACACACGGCCATTAGTCAACTACAGCCGACCATTATCCTAATGGGATCTCTAACCGCTCGGCCGTTTGATGAGATAATACAGTCACTGATACATTTGAACATTTAAAATCGTGTGTTTGAACAAATCTGATCGCTGTTAATTTGACTTTCATGATAATCTGTATGAAATTGCTCTGCCGATATCATTGATGGCCGGTTTGATTATATCATTCGTCGTTCCACCTGATATTTATCTTCGCGTCCTTTTGTTCGACGTGGCGCGGCGTTCCGTTCACTTATGAGAATTGCAGGCATCAGCTTGCTCTCCTCTTCATAATGCATTGAAGATCGCACGTGTGCATATTTTCATGCTAATTTATGGCATGATTGGAATACATAAAGAATCGGATGTCATTTTTTAAGATAATTTTGCATGGCTCGTGGTGATGTGAAGTTTGCAAGGGTCTTCTGCACATTTTTTACAAAGATGTGACTTAAAATAAGGCGTAGTAAACTGTAAGAGTAAGGAAACGTTGGAACAAATCGTACCAAAGATTTAAAATACGCCAAAAAAATAACAAAAGAGGCAAAAAAGTGCAAAAAAAAAAACATCACAAAAACGAAAGTATTCCCAAAACATTCGCAACAAAACATCATTCACTCGTTGAACATATGTTCAGAATGAGACGGTCCCGTTCCCGACTACAATCAGATAGACAGCTCATTCGAATAATCGATTCAAGCGCCCGATTCCCGTCACTATACAAACGGACAGTGTTGTCGTTGCCTGTTGTCCGTTGCGAATTCGAAATTTGAATTTGAAAAGAATTTGAATGGAACGGTTTCAATTGGACGGAGTATGTTCGATCATATGTTGTGACGTAGTTAGAGTGACATGCTCTAGTTTTAAAGTATACTTGTCTGTAGGTGCGGCTCTGTTGGAGTTAGTGGAGTCATGCCAATGTAAAGTGCATTGGTAGGGTTGCGACTCACATATACAGGGTGTCCCGTAATTAAAGGATTACCTGTTGTTTGGGTCATTGTATTTATAATTATGAATAACTATTACTATGGGACCAAACCTGAAACCTTAAAAAAAATCTGCGGTTTCATAGAAAACTGCAATACCTACGCGGTTAAAATGTATGGAACAGAATAGAATAGAATAGATTTTTTATTTATTAAAGTGACCAAGACTAAACCTCAAGCAAGATTGTTACTAAAACTTACGACTATGTTAGTAAGCACAGACACTAAACAAAAACACAAGAAATAACGGTTGGTCACCGTTGTGACATCCCATCATCATCTGCCTAGCCTTTTCCCAACCGTGTTGGGGTCGGCTTCCAGTCTAACCGGATGCAGCTGAATACCAGTATTTTACATAGAGCGACTGCCTATGTGACCTCCACAACCCAATTACTGGGTAATACTATACTCCTTGATAAGACTGGTTGTCAGACTTTCGGGCTTCTGACTACCCGTAACGACTGTCAAAGATCCACGAATGACAGCCGGGACCAACGGCTTACCGTTGTCATCCCATGACTAAATAATATTTATATTATAACCGACGAAAAGTTCTACTCTAGGGGCTCTAGAATCATATGCTGATCGAATTCATGGTTACAGTTAGCGCACTGGTAATTTTTTCCTGTGTCATCTTTGAAACTCAAACGTTCCAAAAAGCTTAGCTTACGACATACCTACTTAAGTTAATAATAATTGCCAGGTAAACAAAAACTTAGAGAAAAAAATCCGCTATCTAAACATTTAACCATGCCAGTAACATTGTTTCTACATGAACATTAACAACCAACAAATGGCTTCTCAAACACAATATACATGTAAGTACGACATTACTATAAGCCCTGCGTTAGCTAAGCGCTTACCACTCATTCTCTATATAGGTTAAGAAGGAGTACCAGAGCTTACAGTATGAAAACGCATAAAAGCAATGTTGGTAGGCCGTCACGCGAGCTCGGCACGCGAATCAAGTGCCGGTTCGGTATGACGAATGTTAGTTTACAGTTAGCAAAATAAATGTTTAATTTAGGGCGCACCTCGAAACGCACCAAATGACACGTCTATCAATATCATTTATTACGAATCTTTCATGCTCTTCTCTATGTTTCATCGTTGATGCATTTCGAGGAATAAAATTATAATATTTTTATTTTTAATTAATATTTAATTATTTTTGCAAGGAATACTTATTTAATTTTATCGGAGGAATAATTTTGAATTTTTGACAATTCTTCTATACAAAAACTGTCAGACGTCAATTTTGTTCTACGAGTAAAAATTATCTGTCGATTGAAGAATCAGCCCTTAAATGTGGAATTAATTAAGGTGAAACGTTTAGGTAGCGCCCGAAGAACATGTGTTATTAAAATGAATGAACAGCCTTATCCAATTAGAAATCTGTTTGTCTTTAAAATACACACATTAACCAGACCATCGACGTTGAAATGAACGTCATTTTAGCGACAAAGACAGGTTAAAAACAAATTGAGGCTAGCATTGTAAAGGCTAATCTTCATCTGCTTAGCCTTTTCTTGGGGTCGGTTTCCAGTCTGACTGGATGCAGCTGAGTACCAGTATTTTCATGAAGCGACTGCCTATCTGACCTCCACAACCCAGTCACTGGGTAATTCGATACCCTTGTTATGACTGGTTGTCAGACTTTCGGGCTTCTGACGACCCGTAACGACTATCAAAGGTGTACAAATTACAGCCGGGAACAACGGTTTAACGTGCTTTCTGAGGCACGGAGGGATCTTAGTATGTAAAGATGGCACCCATTCACGGACTAACTAGTAGATAGAAGCTTAACCTGGTCGATCGACCCGTGCGGTTATTATTACTTAAGGCTAATCTACTTATGTCTTCCTTAATCGTTTTGGAAAACCCTTGACATTACTAAAAACCGGCCAAGTGCGAGTCGGACTGACACACGAAGGGTTCCGTACCACATAAAACGCCGGAAAAAACGTTTCTTTTATACCCGTTTAAATTTTAACTTTATTTTATTTTTATTATTTGTTGTTATAGCGGCAACAGAAATACATTACTTACCTGTGAAAATTTCAACTGTCTAGCTATCACGGTTCATGAGATACAGCCTGTTAATAGACAGACAGACGGTCCCGTTTTTACACTTTGGTTACGGAACCCTAAAAACATTGCTACTGCCATAATGCTACCTAGCACGAAGAGCTCTAAGCAGCAAAAGTCTGCAAGTCAATTTTATCTAAAAATAAAACCTAACACAAATCCGATAACAAAAAACGCTGCAGCAAATTGTTAAATTGTTTCTCCGAGCAAAAGTAAATTATACGCAATTCTAAAACGAACATTTTAACGAACCGATAAATAAAATGAAAAAGGAATTACCGGTTTTTTTATTCGGCATAACGAGGCAGGGACTGCGGAGCGGGCTTCCAGACATAATGAAAGCCTGGCACATTATTTTCTATGCAATTATAAACTACACACGAGATAGCACGTTTTAACGCTTATAATACATTTTTAATTAATTCATAGACGTTGATATGAAACTATTTCTTCGCGAATGTGATTTTGATTTAATTAAATTGCTACGGTAAGAAATTAGCGAACAGTGACTAACGTTTATTTCATATATTATAAAATTATTATATACAACTAGCTGCGCCCCGCGGTTTCACCCGCATAAGTGTCGATCCCTTGGGAATATCGGGATAAAAAGTAGCCTTTAGGTTAATCCAGGGTGTCAGCTACCTCCATACAAAATTTTATCCACCCTGTATAAAAATCTGAATTGAGAACCTCCTCCTTTTTTGAGGTGGGTTAAAAATTTAAACACATCGTTTTCAGTAATTTATAGATATCTATTTTATTTGGCAGACAATGGCTATTTACAGTACCTAATTACACGATAAAATGTTTTTGTGTTACAAAGTCGTTAGGTAGGTACATACTTATCTACATACAACTACTAGCTACAAGTAGATGCTTCATAGCTGCTGCTTTAGTATTTTTATCTCCCGAAGCGGCGCTCCTTTTACTTGTGATCACCAAGTGTGAATGAGTGTGTAAGCGCAGGAACGCTCGGTACCGTCCGCGTACGAGACAATGGTGAAGTGTGTGTGTCACGTCCTGACGCCACACGTCTTCACGCACACATTCACAGCGTGTTTGTACACTTGATTACCACAAGTAAAGCGCGTGTCGCTTCGTTAGATAAAATAATGTACCTACTGCGGTGAGAAAGAAGCATTCATAGGTATCTCGAAGCTTTGATGTAATGTATTCCAGCACGTGTAGCATGACGACGTTTTGTCGACGGAAGAATAGACAAAATGGCACATTGCCATGCTTAGACGTGTAGATTGTGTACAAATATTTCTACAATCAGTCATTTTGTCTATTCTTCCGTCGACAAAACCCGTTTCTATGGTGGTCATGCTGCGCGTGCTGGAAGAATGTTTAATAGGCTTTGAAACAGTGGTTTAAAATTATCGCCACTGGCGAATACCTTTTTAATATCTTTGATGTCCCATAATTTTCCGCTCATATCAGATGCAAATTCGCAACATCAAATCGAATGAAGACGAGTATAAAAAGCTTTAAAAAGACCCCTTTCTTTTAGCCCGGGGTAACAGGTGAACACCGTAACGGCGCAAACGCATCTGTCGATCCAATATGGCGGAAGACGTAATGATAGGATGTTATTACGAAATACGTTAACGAGAAGGACTCTTAGTTTTATTTTCTACTTTCTATAAATAGTTATTTTGTTGCGTGTTCGAAAAGTTAGCCTCCAATGGGTTGTTTTTGTTCATGCACCTACGTAGCTAGGCATCATTATACATAGTTGTGGTACATATAGTACAGATAATAATTATGGTGATCTTCGGAAATTTAAATCAAAGTAATATTTTTGTTAACTTTTCTTCGAAGTGTTATTCGTGTTGATAGTGTAAAAAAAAAAACCACCTCCGTTTTTTCGTCGGTTAATAAAATGAAATGAAATGAAGTTTTTAAGACACTATTTTAGTCACTATTTTAAAAACTAGATGGCGCCGGCATTTCTTAGCTGACTGACCTGAGAAGAAATGTCGAAACAAACTCAGAGGTCCTGCACCCTAATTGCGTAACACACTATTACTCTCAATTTGAATAATTTTGAAGCATATTTCTAATCCATTGCTCCATAATTATGTTCGAATAATGTGTCTGCTCAACAACGTAAATAACGCAATGAAAGTTGTTGAACTGTCAAAATGAAACCAATTGCTACTGATAGTGTGTTACGCAATTACCCTGCTGGTCTCTTTTAAACATTTAAACATTACTGTAAGTATAATAATTGGTGCTAGATCTAATGTGGTTTAATATGACCTTCCTACATAATCATGTCGACAAATTATACACCAATGGCCAATACCTAAATTTCTATTATAATAAAATTCTGTGCTTTAGTGAACAGCTGACAAACTAAAATCAAAATAAATTTATTTAACGACAAAATATTTATCAAATTGTAATTACGCTTCAGTTACAAATGAGGACACACATAAGTATACAGTTAAAGCGGTGACCAGTAAAAATTACAGTGGCGGCCACACATATCGACATGCTATCTCAATCTTACAGAAGTCCATTGCGCCGACAAATTATGTGGTTTGATTTGAGCCTGTGGGTCGAGAAACAAGAATTCAATGTTTTTTGATTTGGTCTTTAACAGAGTCCCTACTTAGTCAGGCAATTCTCTGAATAAAAGTTTTTTTTTTATTCTGCACATTACAAAAAAGGAGAAAAGATATACAAATTCATACATACAAAGTAGCCAAAAGCCTCAAACAAACAACAAATAAAACTTTAAAGTTTGATTATTTTGTCCATTGCTTGATGTCAGGGCAGGTCACAATTTAAAGATCACACCAAGACCAAAGACAATACATTGCGTAATTACTCTGTGTTCCGACATTGGAAACTGACAACAAACAATCAAAACAAAACAAAATGCCGATTACAGAATCAAAAATAACTAATTACATCCTTTTGTAACAAGACCGTGCCTCGCATCTGTGCAAGGCCAGGGGGCTTCAAAAGGCCACTTTGGCAGAATCACAAAAGGATAACATTATGAATCATAATGGACAGTTAACTGTTAAGTTAATCGTATCAAATCCCAATCTCTTTGATTACACCTACGTTGTGCAGTGAAAAAAAGAAAAACACGGACTGTCTTCGCCATATTATAATTCATAATGCTATCCTTTTTTGATTCTCCAAAATTGCCGTTTTAGGCCCCCTGTCGTTGCTCAGCAAAATGCTGTGACTTCCGACGAACCTATTATCAACAGCGCAACTATCTCTCGAGTCCCTGTGTTCCACTAAGAGCTTACGAGGATTAAGCGTGATAATTCTAAGTGATATAAAAAAAACAATAAAAAAAAAAATAATTTCAAATAAAAACAGAACAAATGAATCCCCTACAGTTTACTATTAATTACATTAAGACACCTTCTATTATTCCTAAAAGAATATCACTCCCACTCTCACAATACATTTATACCCATCATTACACACCTAACACGAATGATTGACCGAATATTTCCGCTCGGCTACCTTCATTCACCGCGGAGGAGCTTAGGGAAACGTTCATCAATCATACTGGCCACACTCTGGCGTGATTAGGTAATGAATAACTTTAGGTTATCATTAAAATTTATTGCTAAACACCCTAACTGCAATTAAGGTTTCATTATGATGGGAAAGATGGAGAAAGTGTTTATATACCGAATGGAAGTTAAGTTTGTGTAATTGTAGGATTTGATATATTTATTTACTAGCTCTCTTTCTTTTCTTTTTCTAGTTCTCTTTTTTTGTGTTAGACCTAATCTCTTTTTTTGCGTAAGTCTTGTAAGGGGTACCTGTACCCCTTACAAGACAAAAAAAAATCTATAGAATATTTGTTTAGTTAAGTTAGTACCTACTAGCTGCGCCACGCGGTTTCACCCGCGTAAATGTCGATCCCGTGGGAATATCGGGATAAAAATTAGTAGCCTGTATGTTAATCCAGGGTGTCAGCTACCTCCATACAAAATATTATCTAAATTGGACAAGCCGTTTGAGCGTGAAGAAGTAACAAACTTATAAACACACACACACACCCCCACACTCACAAACTGTCGCCTTTATAATATTAATATTATAATATTATATTATATATATTATATTATTATTGTGATTTTATTAATATTTATGTATTTACAATTTTCTTAAAATACTAATATGTACAAATACGTAAAATGGAGGGGAAATAATAGGGTATCACAAACCCGTAATGTTAATTGTAATAGATGAAGGTAGGATGTGGGTCTATTTTTTTTCTCGACAGTAGAATAGTTACATATTAAATCCTACAACTGAGTTCAAAGGAAATCAGAATATAGAACAAAGCTCTAAGAGAACATAATATGTTATATATAACCAATTCTGCGAAATTATATTATAATTTCGCAGAATTGGTTTGAACGTGTGCTAGCAGAAAATATGACACTTGATCTAATAAAAAAGGTAATAATGAAATTTTTATGAAACTTGATTGTGTCAATTCTAGGAATAGAAGAAATCATAATACCCTTCGCAACAGGCTTAGTCCAAAAATATCTACAATCCAATCGAAAAAAAAATAATATAGAACGTGCTACATACTTTAGACCCCATGCAGATGCATTAACATGTCTTGTTAAAATATCCCAATTAGCAATGACAAGTTACAAGTCATCGACTGTGCTAATAACCTCTTCAATCAATTGACTGTTTGCACTTAAGTGTGCACGCTAGCTTATGTCATCCTGGTTATACAGGCTTTATACGACTAATTTTTTTTTGTAGATTTCAACATACTTCGCAAAAACAGCAGGGGACCGAAATCGAACTTATTAAACTATTTGTGTTGAAATTATCCGGAAAAGAACCGGAGTTACCGACATAGCTTGCAGAGTAAGCAAACTGAAGTGGCAGTGGGCTGGCCATGTTTGTCGAAGGACCGATGGCCGTAGGAGCCACGGAACAGAAAAATTTCTGTTTCGTGGGTGGAGCAGACAAGTCCTGGAGTGGAGACCGCGTATCGGCAAGCATAGTGTGGGACGCCCCCCTGCTAGATGGACGGACGACCTAAAGAAGGTGGCTGGGATGGACTGGATGCGGAAGGCGGAGGACAGGGTGTTATGGCACAGCCTGGGAGAGGCCTATGTCCAGCAGTGGACTGCGATAGAACGATTTGATTGATTGAATGAACTAATAGAGCAATAATCTACTTTGTAATTATGTTGCGTTTGAAATTTGTCCAATGTAAACCCTTATTATATGATACCTCGTAAGCATCTGGATCGAGTTTTGTAATGGCGAAGACACAATTAGCAGCATCAGTCTGCTTCTAACTTGAATAATGTGCATCGTGATTCAAAGATTACGATCGGTTATACACCTCTAGACTTGCATAGACAATTTGTAGAGAGTTATGCGCAAAGGCAAATAGATGGTCGGTTATTTTAACAAGCATGGTGATTAAGGCATCTTCCACTATGACTATTCATGGTGGTAAATGATAAATGATTTATTTTCTGTAGGTAGGTTTGTACAAACACTTTTACACGTCAATCATATTTTTTTAAACTAGATGAGGTCGGCGTTTCCTATTTGACTATTCTGAGAAGGAAGGCCGAAACAAACTCAGAGGTCACAGTCTCTTTTAAAGTCCAGACAAAATCTTGGTCAGATCATGTGACGACCATGTAGATTGGTGTCTGAAATAGTCTTTTGAGGAAAGAGCCAGACTTGTCCAGTGAGTGCACGTATTTGTCAAAAATCGTGCAGCTCAACTCAGAACTTGAGGAGCTTAACGATTTGACGAACAATACCAAAGAAAGGACATTTGTGAAGGCCCCGTAAATTACTCAAACTGCCAGATCATGATTAAAACTAACTAAGAAGGAAAACAGAAAAAAAGAAATGACCCACATAGTCCTCACATTTACAATAATTAAAAAAAAGAATCATACCCAAGGCACAGAATACATACTAGTACAAGCCCAAGAGAAATGTAATTTTCGAAAGAAGATACTCTTTTAGAGGAATAAAAGTGCAACGAAAAACTTTCTGTACTCCCTGAAATATTACCAATGATTTCAAGATATATTCACTATGAATAAAATAACAGAACGTTTGAACAATTTTAAAGTCTATTACCTAAGCAATAATATTCTTATTTCTCCATTATAACATATCACAGCTCAACATCATTGCACTCACATCTTACACACACAAATTAATCCGATATTAGATTGGATCGCATCCAGTCATTAAGTGATTCGCGGAACATGACGCAAGCTTTTACATGAATCAGTATTAATTATTATACATAGTTTTATTAGTTAGGCCGCGAACTGTCGGCCCGTCGTCATTTTGATGAATGGTTTCACTTGACAGCTTATTGGTAACGGCTCATGTGGTTGATCTAAGTAACGTGAATCATCGTGGTGAAATTCATTATTAATTTAAATTTAATGTTCAGTTTTTAATTTATCCTACGTTTTCCTTATAGGTACGATTCATAGAATGAGCTATCAATGCTATGGTCTCATTGTAACCAAGACTACAATATAATGTAACTAAAACGCGCTGGTAGGTTACCACAGTTTATTTTCACATTCAATCGCAAAATCCAAAAGTGAAATCAACCAGATGTCAAACCTGACAGACCTACTAGAATTTAGAATACAATTAATGTTCCGAAAGAAGGTGATATGCTGCACTGTAACGAGTTCGATTCGCAACGTACTCCACATTTAAAAAAAAAAAGTCTAGCCTAGAGCTCCCTCAACAGTTCTTGAAATGACGTGACCCAGGGATCACTAGGAACTACTGACCTTATTTCTAGAGTAACAGTATACTGGTTGTGCTTTGTAACGACGATGATGTGTATAGAATTCATAGAATTTCTTCAACTCAGCCTATCGCAGTCCAATGCTGTACCTCCCCAGGCTGCGCCACAACACCCATGTCCTGCACGCCGCATCCAGGCTTTGTAGAGTTTCTTAATGCCTTGGAAAAGTCCTGATTCAACGATTTCTCTATGTTAATAAAATAAGCCTAGAAAATCACCACTGCTGCACAGGCCTCCTCGCTGTGAGAGGGAGTGGGTCACTTCGCGGGCAGAGTGAGGATTGATGGTCTTCGAATTTTCGGTTCTAGGCCATGCATTTTTACTCACGATGTTTCCTTTACCGTTTTGAGAGTTGAAGTGATGAAATAATACACACAAAGTAAAGCGACCGTCTAGATTCGAACCTACTGCTATAGAATTCGTAAGTCGTGGCCGTTACGACTGGATCACTACTGCAAAGAGTTTCAATATGTAGTTTCAATTTCTAATGTCTGGTCTGATTACAAGACTAATTGCAACAGCATCAATTAAAGTCCCAATTACCGCTAATCCCTTCATCTCACCGTTATCTACCCATCTTTCTATTGACTCGTAGCATACGTAACATGACAAGCCCCACAATAGAAGGTACTACGTCTTTCATACAAAAATAACCACGGTAAATCTATTAGTAAAATAATGATAAATATTTTATAACAAATAATTATGATTGATTCGAACCCGGACCCTCAACATGCCAAGCTCGGGATATTAATTAAGAAACTAATGGGCGAAAAAGAATAAAAACGTATCGCTGCACGGACAAGTGACGACCTCAGGTACGGTCAGCAGAAAGGGTTAACAGATTTGATTAATATATTGAAGATTTTAAATAGAATAGAAATAGAAAATATTGATTGTCCAGCTAATACAGGAAGTAAGGTTAACAGTAAGTTAAGACGACATATGAGTAGCTTAAAATATTAGGTACCTACAGCTAGGTTAAAATATAGTAATAACTAGTGAGCCCCAAACTAGACAGTCTGTATCTTGGGGCTCGGAGTACGAATTCCAGAGTGGAGATGATTTCAGGTATGGTATGATACGTGTGTATGTGTGATATTTGTGTGGTGTGAGTGTGTGCGTTTGTTCCATTGTGCTTCGTTTAATTTGTTGTCAGGTGTGGGTCTTTATATTAATTGTTCCGAGTCATCATAGCCAGTGTTATATTATATATTAATGGTGATTCTTTGTTTCTTAGAAAACAACAAACCGTGCAGTTGATGGGATTTGCGATTGGCAAAAATTACGAATATAATTGTCGTTTGACAGATTTTGCATTGAAGAACTGCCAAAAATTCAAATTATTCCTAGGAAAAATTATCTGGCGTTGGAAAAATTAGCCCTTACAAAGATACCTAAAATATAAATGAAAATAAAAGTTACCTGCTATACACCCAGCAATAAAGTATACACTAAGCACGATAAAGGGCGACGAGCAAAATTTAATTCCAGCCTTTTATTCCATGTATGCTAATTTTTAATTATTTCAATCACAATTCATCCTTCATGTTTGCGTCGGGTGAATATAAATTTACTGCGTAAAAGAAAAACTTGTTTAAAATAAATAAGCAAAAATCTAGTGTTATTAAAACTTAAAACGAATAAATTCATTAATTTTATAAAATTTAAATTAAAAATATTACTATCATATTTTTAGTTAACGGTCACAGTTAGGATATAATGGGAGACGCTATTTTTATGCACCTACATAGAGAGTGGTGTACAGCACCTCAATTCCGTAAAAGTTTCTTTCACAATCCGAAGTATTTTAAAGGAAATTCCTAACCCATTGCTTCATATGTCTGAAAAACTCGTCTACTCGACAACCTAAATAACGTAATGAATGTTAACGAATTGTCAAAATGAAAGACATTGCAATGTGTGTTACGCAATAAAATTGACACTCAGGTTTTATTTTTCATCGAAGGTCATCTTAATACAATTATTGAATAAAGAAAGCGTTCAGGCTGCTTTTGCTAACGGTTCCTCTGACTATAAGGCATCGCTCACATCGGTTCGTTATGACATGGGCGTTATCTCATAAAGCATCTGAACACTTGGAATATATCACCATTGTATAGAATCCGTGCATTAGTGTAAAAAAATTGTTTATTAAGTATTTTCACGGGTAGTGACCTCACAATACTAATGTATGTAATAATTCTTTAAAGGAAAAAAAATTGCAACGTTAATTGGGACTATAGAGGTATGAGGAACAGGGTATAAAGTTCCCTCATCCTCCATAGAAAAGGGAGGATCCTCCGACCAGACGGGTGTTGTGTCTGGCGGGCAACTGCCTGATGATTCATGTCAGGCCGTTGTATCTATGCTAGTTGCGCGGTAAACTCTGCTTGCGAGATGCAGGATTTTGCGTGACATCAGTATTTCGCGTTGTTCTCATGTGGCGTTGTAGATACCGCTACAGGACCTTTGACAGAAGGAAAGGGCAATAGGAGTAAACCACATAAGAACGCCACACCACATAAGCATCACTACATGCTGGTACTCCACCCTGCAGGTAATTGCGTAACACACTATCAGTAGCATCAATGGGTTTCATTTTGACAGTTCAACAACATTCATTGCGTTATTTACGTTGCTGAATAAACACACTTTTCGTACATAAGGACCAATGGATTAGCAATATGCTTCAAAATCATTCAAATTGACAGTAATAGTGTGTTACGCAATATTAGGGTGCTGGTTTAACTAATGCCACGGGTAAGATTTGAATGGCAAATTCATAATACATTCTACAACGATTTTCACTGTCATTCTTTTTTATCACCAAGGTACGAATGTCCATAATTATTTGCTTACCCACGAGAGAGATGTTTTACTATTTTACGAAAAAGCATTACATATTAATTTAACAACGTAAAGCAACCAGAAAACATTTTAATAGTGCGGTTAAAGCCTTTAATGTAACTAATGATATGAAAGTGTCGGTTGCGTGGCCAATTTACCATATTAACGACTATTTTTGTATGACATAATTTGTAAAAGAGATCGTGCTTTTGCTCTGAAATTGTTTATAAAAAGAGCGTGACTTAAAAATTTGCTATTTAAAATAGAGAGAGGAGTCATAACCTATTGACAGATCGCTACTCTGGTGGGAGCCAGTACAAATTATAACTGCCAGTATAATATAATCTTACAGATCGCTACTGATACCTATAGATTATTGGGACGTTAAAACCAGAGATAGATAGGTTTTCCTACCTCCAGTATGCCAAAACTGGTGCAAGATAAGTAATTGAGTTCGGCCATTAATCACCACGCTTGACAGATGGATCGGTGACTGTTGTACCTGTTAATTGAAGACGGGACGTGGCGATAGAAATGCTGCCTTTGAGCACGAGGAGCACCACAGCCAGCCACAAGCACCGGGTTAAGAAAAGCACACAAGTCCTTTGTGTAGGGGGCAAGGGTTCAACGGTAAGACTGCCTTGTTCACCTTAAGCTCAATGTATTGTATAGTTTTGGGATGCCCGAAGAAGCCTCCTCGTGTAGCGCAGTTTGTTCCGCCAGTTACTCAACTGAACCGAGCGGTCGGCGCATCCTGAACAGTTACACCCAACACCTTATTTGACTGGTCAACTCTTCCCTTGCGGTGGAAGGGCTAACGCCCGCCTGGTTTGCGACCGGTCCCACCGGACTCAAGCAGCCTGCTGTGTTTCGTCGACGCGTGGGAAGGCATCATCTGGGAACGCTCGTTCTATCATAGACCTCATCCATCGCTTTCCATCAGGCGTGATCGAAGCCAAGAGCGGGCCCCTTTTAGCAATAAAAAAAAGTAAAGTTGTTGTTGCTTGGAAGATGGTGGTGTGACACCCCCGTGCCTTGGAATGCGCGGAAAGCCTTTGGTTCTGCGCCTGATCTCTCCCGGTCATATCGGATTGCCATCCCATCGGACTATGAGAGTAAAGGAACAGATAATGCACCTGTGTTTGCGCATACACTTGTATATGTACTATATTCTCCTGCGTAGATACCTGGCTAGTTTCCGTTGAGACTGGCCACTGTGTCGGAAATCTGTCGGAAGGATTATTTTTTTTATAGTAAAGTTCTACGAAAAGGTATTTCAGCTGTCAGCAAACGAGCTGATTCTACATTAGAAATAGCAAAACTCGCTCAGTATACCTATCGTCAGTCATTCATTAAAATGAGTAACGACTGGGCAATGAAAAAGTAGTGATAAAGTTGGAAAACAAAGCTTTCTACTGCCAGCAAAAACTACAGTTTTGTCTAGTTCCTTGATGAGAGCCTAGACATTCTAACCGGTACCACTCGTCACTGTCAACTTTCACTTGACATTTCACTGGAGCTAGTAAAAACGGACAAGTGATTATAATTTCCTGGTTTTTGCCCTATTATCGGTTTAGTAATGGTTTGTTTATTTTTATATATAGCGATGACGTGCATTTTGATGTACTGACCTTTTGAGCAGTAAATTGTTTCATGACGTCGGACAGCGGCATTTAATGCAATAGGTATCATGGTTCAGTACTTAGATTGAGTCAAAGACACAGTCCAGAGCGGGAGGGGTCATTTGATGATTTCCCATCCCAAAAAAAATCGTGAATTATTCCACTTTGCCCCACCGGCCACCCCACTGGTGGAACAAAATAGAATCGTAGGTTCAATAAGACCATTAAATATACTACACTTTTGAACGTCATAAATTTAAAGAAAAAATAATAATTAATACTAGTTGCTCCTTCCAAAAGGAAGGTTTCTATGGAGAAGAATCGACAAGAAACTCTTTTTAGAAGCATTGAGCCAATATTAAAAGACATGCTCCTAGAAAAGTTTGTTGCGATTGCGACCTTAAATTTATTAGAATAGGGTACGGTTTTATAGTGATATATTTTTAAAATGACGACACACAAGAGAGCCATAAAAATATTGTTACTGTTTACTACATAGTGTAAAAATTACTCTCGACCTTCAAGGTTATTGCTCGTTCTTCATAAAGATAGAACATATAGTCTTCAATACCATATCCCAACCTTCATACCTCATCCTCTAGTGTCCCATTTACTTCTGACCCCACAGGCACCTCGTAAAATCAAGGTTCATCTACACAATAACTGCATAGCACTAACCTTACGGTAATTTACCGTACTTTACCGGCATTACCGGTAACAATGAGGCTTGGTGGAAACGTTTTATCGGCTTATAAGGCGTACGATCGTGCCCGATTGGCCTATAAGCGATCTATGACTGATGCTGTGATCTAGGGTTCAAAAGTATAATATAGACACATTACAACTTAACTTTGCTTTCATCTGGATTGATAGTAGATCGACGACGTAGTAATTTCGCGCATGTCATAATTGATCAATAGAAAAGGTCGGCTAGGCATAGCAAGGACAGCGACGCACAAACTGTAACCGTGACGACACACACACATGGCACATGATTTGTGCGAAGAAATTTTTCGTCGGACACAAAAAAAAAAAAAACATCTGTGTCAAACAAAAGTGCAATACCTACGCGGTAAAAATGTATGGAACAGCAATGTTTTTTTTTAAATAACCGACGAAAAAATGTAACGCAGGGATTAAGAATCATGTGAACTGAATTCATAGTAACAGGTGGTGCGTTGAAGTCTGCCAGCCTGTATTTATTAGTTATACGAGGAACTAGTTTGTCCATGACATGGCGTGTTCATACAGTTTTCTTAAGTTAGTCATCGAATTTTTAATTACATATTATTATCGGTCACCATGGCATGTAATTAAAATTGTCGAAGACTTGTTAATTGCTAAGTATACGGTACAAGATGATACGGACCTATCGGTATTGTGAAAAGATTAGTAAATTCGTTCTATTTAAAATTTTCTAGTGACTAAAAGGCTCTTGAATCTGTAAATATACAATGTGGAGACAACAATACGACAATAAGTGAAAACACTGGCAATGACAATGCGTCTTAAGCATAAAAGTATTTTGTAACTATGAAATAAATCCTAGCATCGAAATTTAAAAAGTGATTTTTTCAAATAAACTAAATAGTAATGATTGGCCGATGGGTTTTGCCAATCTTTAGACTATCTGTAGTGACTAACCTATTGGATATATTTCATTGAATTATCGTATGCAGACTGGGAACGGCATTAGATATACGCAGTTTAATTTATTGTCGTACTAGCTATGCCCCGCAATTTTGCCCGCATAAGTTTCGATCTCATGGGATTATCGGGATAAAAACTATCCTATGTCCTTTCCCGTGACTCAAACTATCTCTACTTATACCAAGTTTCATCTGAATTGGTTCAGCGGTTTAAGCGTGAAGAGGTTACAGACAGATAGATAGACAGACACACTTTCGCATTTATAATTATTATATAGTATGGATTGTCGTCTCCACCTGGTATAATATTTTAATACGCTTTGCAAAAATGAAACTCCGAAAACATTCGCCAAATTGTATCGGAAAGGGCATTCCGAACCGAATTCGTCATCAATTTTACTTCGAATTTTCCCACATATACAGTAATAAAATCCGACAATATTTTGCAACAAGTCCACCAAGCGCCAGGAGCAAATACCGGCTCATATTAATACTGCAGTGATATTTTTTTACCAATTTTTACCGTAATTTACGAGCGTTCAGTAAGGTGACTGGGATCGTGACTCGACGTTTCCCGCCCGACATTTTTTCCATACAATTTTCGCCAAAAGTCGACGCGACGGCTACATGTTCAGTGACGGTAATTACACGTTTTTTTATAGGAGTTCCAAATATGAACGGTATTCTGTGTTCAAAGGTGATTGCTTTACTTAGGGCTCTGCGAGGTAATCACGTAGTACACTAACAGAAGGAATGGCTTTAATTTTGACAGTATAACAACATTCATTGCGTTATTTACCTACCTTGTTGAGCAGACAAATTTTTCGAAGCTATGAAGCAATGGATTAGCAATATCCGTCACAATTATTGTGATTAAAGTGTTACCCAATCAGAGTGCTGGTATTCTTACTAGAATGGCCTAATCTGGTTATGTGTGTGGAGAAGAATAAATATCTTATACGCTTAAGTATATATTTCTTTTGTTATTAAAAGCAATACAAATAAAACAAAAAGAGACCAAATAAAATGTCAAGCCCAATTTAATACAGTATTTTCCTTCTTACTCAACAAACCGAAACGGATTAATGTCGTTACAAAACTTTATCAAGAGAATCATTTCTTCTTGCCCACTCAATAAAAAATATTCACCCTCATTCCCTTTTATACATAGCATTGAATTCATTAAACTAACGACAAAAACTTTGTCAAGAAATTCACTAAAATCACTGGAGCATTCAAGTTTATAGTCATTTGTTGCAAACTTGATTCTTTCCTTTCCAGAAGCCCCTGTGACATTGATTGAAAGTTGCCAGTGCGTAAAATGTATACAAACTGTAAATAATTTTATAAGATCAGCGTCTTTAGCTTGGCGGGAACAGTGGATTTAAATTTAGGGTTGGTGAAGTTTATAACTTAACTAGCAGTGCCCCGCGGTTTTACCCGCATAAGTGTCGATCACGCGGGAATATCAGGATAAGAAGTATCATACAATATTAACATATCGTCGACCGTAGGTTCAATTGAGGTAAGGGACATAATAAGATTTTTCAGGAGAGGCCGACAAAGTTTTTTTTCGGACTAAATCGCCTATAATTTTTTTTGTTATTTACCTTTTTCGGATCTGATTTCACACATAATCTTGTATTTTAGTGCTCTATCTACCTGTGTAACATTTATTTAAATAAGTTAGCTATTTAAGAAAATAGACGTCCCTTACACCAACGTATTTTGTTAGTAATGTCCCTTACATTAAATTGATCTCTACGTTGGATCCAATCTATAATGAAAAAATAGTGTAAAGGTCTTGTTGAAAAAATATGTGAAGAATAATTCGTTGATTGGGAAGACCCTTACCTTATTTGAAGTGGATTGGCGGCGGTAATTACACCATTTCAAGTTGCTATATTGCATAGTTTTTCAGATACATTGTTATTATGGGGCTGATTCGAAATTCGAATCCAAAAATCAGTAGGGTAAGGGACATTTTTTTTAACCTAGAATTTTTTCATATACACCATTCGAAAGAGCGCAAAATTCTGAACAAAACTGTATACTCAACTCATTTTGGGTATTTTGTCCCTTACCTTAATTGAACCTACGGTCGACGATATATACAAGGTTATTGGTAAAACATTAACAACCTCTTATGAGGTCAATTTACTGATCATTATGAACAACTTTGCCAACTATGGGACCAAACTTGAAATCGCGAAAAAAAAATCAGCTGTTCCCTACATTTATGTTCGTGTAACTCGCCAAAATGTAGGGAATAGCTGATTTTTTTTTCGCGATCTTTAGTGAAGAAGTAACAAACGTATAAACACACACACACTCACAAACTTTCGCCTTTATATTATTAGTGTGATAAGTAGGGTAGGTAGTAGGATAAACCCTGGAATAGAAAAAATCTGTGAATAAACTAATAATAATGTGCGTTTCTATGATTTCAGACGTGAATATATTATCGTGGATGTCCACTTCCGTCACGTAATAAAAATAATACAATCAGTATCGACTGCGATCAACTTTTTTGTCAATATGACATTATTAGCCGCCATTTTAGACTAGAAAATAAAAAAATCTGAGTTTAGGTAATCTTTATTACATTTATTACAGAATACTATTTATCTATAAGTGTATTAGGCATTTCTTAATTATGAGAGAAATGTCGTTACTATCCAATCTTTTTGAAGAATACGACTGTCATTTGTTTCTTGTTGTGATATAAAAGTATGGAAATATATATGAAGTCGCTTTTAAATTTCCGTTCACAGTAACGTTTTATCGTGCACGTATTATATTTCCATATATTTAAAGGCCGTGGAAGTCAACAAAAAAAGCAAGCATAATATTAAGTATTCACATGTTTACGTACGTGAATAAGTACCTATAGATGTATTCACGTACACAGACGTGTCAAAATTATGAGCTCCAATAGGCGATAATAGGTAGGTCATGCATGTGAGTATACCTACTCATGTTTCATTTATTTGTAATGTTATTTAATCAAATCATTTACAGAAATAAACCAGGAAAATGATTACGATACAGACGATCCTGAACAAACAATAAGGCACGGTACAAAGGGCGACAACAATGTCAAAAGTAACGTTTCTTACATTTGGAAAACTCAAAATCATTCGAGCGATATTTCATTTCCCGTCTACAGGTAGCAGCCCTATCTTTACATGTCAAAACATTTTGTCAACCATTTTTCCTTAGTACCTACCCCACCGAGTCCTTTAATCCTTTACTATAATGCATCATAACAACGGTCCGTGTTGGTCAACCGGAATAAAAACATCAGTAAGTAGGTTGCGAATTTCATTCAGGGATATAGTATTACTGTGTTTTTTAGTTATCGTTAGACTATATCATCCCACTGCTGGACACAGGCCTCTCCTCATGACTTCCAGCTCTTGCTATCCAGGGCTTTTTTTTTTTGACAGTTGGCAAATCATCAAATGACCGCTCCTGCTCTGGGTGGAGCGGAAGGGAGTGTCAGACTCTTACCTACTAAAACCCACCCATGTTCCTTCCTTAGCCCTTTATGTTCCGGGCCAGCGGTAACCCTTTCGAACAATCCTGCTGACCCGGCAGGCTTCGGCCCTAAGGGGCCCCTTGTCTGCTGCTGTACTACTATTACTGTAAGCCTACCATCCCATTGCTGGACACAGGCCTCTCCTCATGACTTTCAGCTGTTGCCATCCAGGGCTATGACCCATATTTTGTCTTTTGTTTTGTCCAGCTCGTCCCACCGTCTTCTACGGGGCTTACTGCGACGCCTTCTGGCTTTATCAAGGCTCCATATAGTTGCTATTTTGGCCCTCAGCTCATAAGGCACGCAGCAAACGAGAATACTGCGCTTCATCGCATGTTGGCTTTGCTTAGCGTTACTAAATTTAGGAGGTAATCCATCCTACTAATATTATAAACGCGAGAGTTTCCGAGGATGGATAGATGGATGAATGTTTGTTACTCTTTCACACAAAAACTACTGAACGGATTTTGATGAAACTATAGCTTATACATCAGAATAATACATAGAATACTTTTTATCCCGATATTCCTATGGAAACGATACTTACGCTGGTGAAACCGCGAGGCGCTGCTAGTAATAAATCATTTACAAACATAGACAACTCATAATTGATCAAACAAAACTATCAAGCGTGAATTTTCAAATATACCTAATTAATTTCACTTGATCTTTTCTGCAAATCCTAACACTTGCTAGGCCAACTTAAAGTATTTTATAGTATGATAAGATAAAAGACCAGGTAATCCTACTATATGACTATTTCATGAAACCTTGACATTTTAGGATTACACTAACTTAACAAGTTGTATTACTGAGTCTAATGATTATAATTCTGTAAATACGTATTTGTTACGGTCGCGAATCATATTTTAATCAACGTACAACTTAATACTCGTACTGACCAGCAAATTGCAAAAAACGTAAGAAAATCTGAATTTCGCGGGCTACCTTAGCGCTTCCCCTTTAAGTCCCATTTAATAGGGGTCTGGCCTATTGCCATGAACCGGACACAAATCCAGAATCTCAGATGCTACTCAGAAATTTAAGATGAAAAAGCCCATTAACACTTTACCCCAACTCGGAAATCGAACCCAGGACCTCGTGCTTAGCAGTAGCGCTTGGAACCACTAAACCAATGATGTCTCTTTCAAAGTTCTAAATAAATGTTGGTTCCAAATGGATAAAAAGACCTTCCAATAATTTTTAAATATGTCCTTTGCAGTAGAAGCTTACAAGAGTACCCTTAACCTTTTTTAAAGATTCGATGACATTAAAAAAGTCATTGTAATGAGGATTATGGGTTTGATCGGATTACGGTTCGAAATGATCATAGAATTTTTTTATTAAATCTGAAGAGATTCCATTTAAAAAACCTATTTTTAGGGTTCCGTACCAAAATGGTAAAACGGAACCCTGGTGAGACTCAGTCTGTCTGTCTGTCACAGCTGGATATCTCAAGAACTACGAATGCTGTCAACTTGAAATTTGAAATAGTTTTAGATGACCCAACTATTTTGCAAATAAAAATATACTTATGCATATTTTTTGCTGTGGGGCTACTAGAGCATGTGGGTTATCATATTATTATGAAAGAGCGCAGTTTGCACATTCTCACACATTTTTTTTATTTTAGTCTAATTGAGTGATAATTTACTAACAGAGGTGAGTAAATTAACACTCTGAATAGAATTAATGTCATATGTTGAGTCTTTAAAAGCATTTTTGGATATTCGTCGAATAGCTTTTATCTCTTAATTAAGACCCGCAGTAGCGAGTCAGACAACCGGTCAGGGGCCCGTGAGTAAATAATAACAGCCGCACAGGTCGATCGATAAAGTTAAGCTACGCTCGCCGCGGTTGGTCTGTGGATGGGTGACCACCTTTATATACCGATACTTCTATAAACCTCGAAAATAAACCGTTGATCCCGCCTGTCATTCGTGGCTCTTTGACAGTCGTTACGGGTAGTCAGAAGCCCGAAAGTCTGACAACCAGTCTTACTAAGCGTAGCGTAAGGGTATCTTATTACCAAGGAACTGGGTTGTGGAGGTCAGATAGGCAGTCGCTCCATGTAAAATACTGGTATTTAGCTGAGTCCTGTTAGACTGGAAACCAACCCGAACATAGTTGGGAAAAGGCTAGTCAGATGAGTAGCGAGTCAGACAACATTCAGAAAAAGTGGTAGTCATTGAGTAAAATTACATAATTATGTTGGTACTAATTTATATGTTGGTATGTGGGTGAGTTCCCATAATTTATATTGACCCACCAACGCAGGGGGCGTTGAAATTTTACGTGGTTTATTTTTTTTTAAATCAGCTGTTTCAAAGAAAAGTTCTATAATAACGCGGTCAATATATATGGAACAGCAATTTTTTTTAATAACGGGCGAGTTCAGGACTTTGTACTGTCTCTATGGTAACAGGTTGTGTGTCGAGGTCCCTGCTGCACTGAACTCCTCCTAAAAGGCTGGACCGATTTTAATGAAATTTTTGTGTACGTTTGAGTGGATCCCTGGATAGTTTAGATTCTCAATTGGGCCCAGTAGGTGGCGCTGCGATCAAGTCCTAACAAACAGGACAACGTCTGACCGGTCAGCTAGTAACATATACCTACTTAATGCTAAACCAGAAAAATATATTACAAAAAAAAATTACAAGACAATGGGCAGGAACTAGATACGCAGTTAGGTTTGTAAAAAATGTTGTCGGTAAAAACTACGCTTTAGGTTTTATTTACTTACCTACAAGTAGGTAGTTTATAAAAGACACGTGTAAGTTTATCCGCACGAGGCGTCTTCAATTTGCAATATGTTTTCCCTTATAAATTCTGAGAGAAAACTCTTAATGTAATAAGTATGTTTAATAATATACTTAGCTATCTTTAGAATTAGAATTGCGCATACCTAGAAGGAACAAGGACTTCTGTTTATTACTTTGGTCTGAATTAAAAACAACTCAGCTAAAAACCAACTGAATTAAAAAAGAGGGTATGTGCTTATAACCACACAATAGAAGAAAACTTACAACTAGAGCCTAGTATACCCGATTCAGAACCAGCGGGGCAATTACGGAACACATTATCAATCGGAATCGGTTTCATTTTGACAGTCCAACAACATTCATTGCGTTATTTACGTGTTGAGCAGACAATTTTTTCGAACTTATGAAGCAATGGATTAGCAATTGCCTTCAAAATGATTCAGATTTCGATTGATAGTGTGTTACGCAATTAGTGTGCCGAGCGTGAAGGATCAGTTTCGTTCACTGTTTAGAAGTTCAGAAAGAGCGCAAAGTGCGCCTGAAGTTTTTTCTTCAAAAGTGAAGTTTTGAAATCATTAATAATTATTTCTTTGCAAGCAGTGTGACGCAACTGTCTAATAAAAAAAGAAACTATGAAACGTGCACTAAACATAATGGCGGCTATCGCTGTCTCGCTTTAACATATATTCGACTCTATCATGTTTAGTACATCCCTATCTTGTTATTATGTTGGCAGCTTTACGTCATGTCTGCAGTCTGTGTTATTTTTGTTTTGTTGGTATTCAGTTTTAGTGCACGTTTCATACAAGCGACGTTTTTCAACTTTTTCTATGGGAGTTCCGTCTCTTATATAATTATGTGTACATGTTTACTTACTCTATGTTTGCAAGTAGAGAGCCGTCTTCCGTCACCTAATTAAACACAAAACTTGCACATTCACTAGTTCAGCACAAGGCCTAAAATAACCCACCAAAATCTTCATCTTTCATAGCATTTTAAATGAATACACTGCAAGAGATATTTTGTTTTTCAACCCATGAAAAGTGGTATAAAGAGGCGGCTGTTGCAAAGAAAACATAAATTCGGGACAGCGAGCGAATCTTGTACACGTCAGTGCAAAATAAAGTTGTTTCTCACAATAAGGCCTACGATCGAAGAAGATGGTTCAGCCGTTGACTGATGTATTTATAAGATGAAATGGGTATGTACTTACCAGTTTGAGGATTTATTTATTTTGTGATCGAAATAAATATTATTATATTTAAGGGTATTTTGTAATGCTTGGAGATCAAATCGAAAACAGATTTGGAATCACGAATGGTAGAAATTGCATTTTAGAAAATATATTTGGAGGAATTAGAAAAAATATATATGTAACAAGATAAGAGTTTCATTTTTTAAAGACCATGCTCATTTATTTATTCGTATGTTCTAATACGAATACTAAGTATCTTAGGCCAAAAAAAACATTTAAAAATACTTAGAATATCAAAATTTTTCCTAAGATTTGTAACCCAACCTTGTCGCGTTCAGCAAAGATGAGAGAGATATAATTCCTTTACTAAAGGGAAGTTTAATATTTTCTACCAGCCACAGTGCACTAATACCCCGGATAAATTCTAGCGAAACGCTTCTAGTATTCAAGCAATAAATTCTAGAATTCTATGAAGAATTTAGTAAAGCTGCTCAAAGCATGAAGAAAACTGCTATTTATTTTAATATTTTAGTAAGCTTAGTAACGTTAGATGTCTGATCTCAGTTTCGAATTCGAATCCACCGTAGACTGAAAAGAAAATCGAATTTGCTACCCAGAAAATCTCAAAATTCATTAAAAAACAGTTTTAGCTAAATGTAATGGGTTAGTGAGAAGAATAAATTAATATAATCTGTGTAAGTTTTAAAACAACTCTTTTTACTAATAAAAAAAACACATACAGGGTGATTCAGTACATTATTCTGAATTCCCCTGCATCGAAATTTTAAATGCGTTGTAAAAAAAAGATTGCTGTTCTGAATCGTGTAGGTATTGCACTTTTCCATGAAACAGCAATTTTTAGGGTGCCGTACCCAAAAGGTAAAAACGGGATGTGCGTGTGAACTGAGGGACCAAATTGCTATTTCGCAAAAAAAAAATTGTAGGATTTAGTAGTAGACTAAAAACAATTGTAGAACAAATCTGGGAATTTGTAAACAAATATATTAAAAACTATAGCCCTTAAAGTGCGGTCCCTCAGTCCTCACAGACCATCAGCCAGATCTCGGAAAGTATCTGAAAAATTAAGTTATTACGAAACAAGTTTTGTAATCTAGTGGATAGACCAGGTCTATCCACTTGAAGAAACAGCCATTAGTTTAACAGCGGTCCATAGATTTTTTTTCTGTACGAGTCGTGTATAAGTGGCGCGGCCCAAAATAAAAAATGTATGGGCATAACAATGCCCCTCGCGCGGGAAGCGTACATGTGAGTGGTTATATGACTACAGACATTTAGTAAAGAATTTGTAAAGATATTTACTGAATACCAGACCACAAAGCATCAAAGATATAAGAAGATATAACGACTAAACTGTGGACCCTCAATCCACACAAGAAAGATAAATATTTTAGTGAATATTACATTATAAAAAATAATTCACATAAAACTTATAAAATATTTTTACGTCTTAAAAAAAAATTCAAAATCACATTAACATTTCCCACACCCGTAAAACTTATGAATTTCTTGCCTCAAGTACACTTAGCTGCCACACCCTATAAGTTCTTCGAATTAAAAACCCAATCTAAGTTATCCCACACAATTACTAGGCACTTACCACTCCCCCGGCGTTAGGGGTGGCCAGTACCCAGTAATAATAAAATGCAAGGTGCAGACGTCACGTATTCCTGCAAGTGCGGGCATCCTGCAAATGGGTGAAATGGGGGATTCCTCCGGGGATTAGAATAACTGCTAAGGTGGGGAAAAGACACCCGATTTCCTTTAGTTTTCTTTCGCAATGAAGTCCTTGTTAAGTTTTGAAATATAGCTCTTTGTGTAATGTTTTACGACTGGCTTGAAATTTTTATGGCTTGAATATATAGCTGTCGTAATAACTTTTGTGTAATTTAGTTTTTGTTTGTGTTTACTTTGTGCTTTGTACTTGGAGCTGCGATAAAGGAAAGGTGTGTCCGCATTTTCTTGATGGGGAACCCCAATTATTGTTGTTTCGACGTCATAGTATTGTGGTCTCCTATAAGTGAAGGAGTGCACCTACTTAATACCTGATGTTTATGTTTATGTGTCATGTATTGTGTGCATCTCTTGGTGGAAATCCGAAATCAATAAATTAGTAACCGTTAGATATTAAGCATCGATTGCTGGACAAGTTGATATGAAATCATAAAGTTTTTTTTGCCAATAAATTTGGATTCCGCCGGCATTAACTAGAAGTACTGATTACTAAATATATCTAAACGTATACTATATATCCAGTATTCACTGATAAAAAAAATAAAATCATCAGTTTTCCAGTAAGTAATTTCTATCAAGATCACAATATTTTATTCAAAAAAAAAAACTATATACACACATAAACCAGCACGTTATTCTGTATTTTTTAATTATTGAACTCTACAGAGAACCTAAATTGGGTGTACATAATAACTTTTACCAACGACCAAAATATAGTGATTCGTGCAAATATCAATCGTGTGAATGGGCCCTATATTGTTGTACTAACAACGGAGCATCGCACTGTGTGAGTCGATTTATTGTAGCGTCCGCAAAAATATTTCAGTGCGACAGTTTTAATCATTTCAATTTCCATTGTAGAATGTGAGCTTAAGTGGAAATAGGTTTTGAGCTTTTGGCTTTAATATAAAATTTAAATGTTGAGTAATAATATTGTAGGTGTTGATAACATTCAAATAAAACCTTGGAAAATAAAGTGCAAAATTTTCGATTATTGTATTTATCGGTATCTCAAGGCTGATTAATAAATAAAAGGCAAAATACGGAGTTTAAATAATGCTCTGAATATTTACCGCATACACTTTTGAAATAATATTTCAAAAGTGTATGCGGTAAATATTCAGAGCATTATAACATAACATAATATAAAAACACTGCAAAATAACTTAGATTCGTAGAAAATAATACAGATTATTTATCTGCTATCTGTACACGAAGTGCATTGGCGCTATCACTGCGAGTCCATCGAACCCGTTCATACCTTGACCTGTCACACGACCGGGTTACCGTCACACCAGCTTGCCGTTTACTCTGTATCAGTAACGTTTACGCGCGCGTTACATATTTATTACGTCGGTGACTCGGGTGGGTAGGGTGAAGGAATAATATTCATGACAGGCGATTGTGGTAGGTCAGTGAATTTATTTGTGAGCGAAGTTGTTTGTAACGCCTACATACATAACTTAACACTTCGATATATACGTGGAGCGATTTTGAAATCTGATCCGAGGAAAATACCTTTCGAGTTAACAGGTATACGAAGTCTAAACATTGGGTGGGTACTGGTTGCATCATTAACTCGAAATACATCATACACTTATGATATATTTATCATAAGAAAAAAATATTATTTATAGTAGGTACTATAAAAAATGGTATTTGTGTAATAAAAGCACCTAACAGCCCCCCCCCCCCCCCCCCCTCATGAATGAGGACGTTTTGCAATTTTCAACTTTGACAAAAACGTTTTGATTAAAACGTCCTTTAACCCCTGTAAAATTTGTCTTCTAATGAAAAATGTTCTCTTTGTTCCAGGTAAGACTCGGCAGTTGAACAATAAGGTATAATAATATAAAACATGACAACACAAAAAACTGTAAAGTGGTAAGATCCAGCAATAAATTCGCAAAGGGGAGAGGCTCTCAAACAAATTAAGCCCTGTAAATATTAGTGGGGCCATCTTTCAAAATGTCAGCGGATTCGAACCTGGGACGAGGCGGCGACGAGACGACAAATAGGTCGAAAGCCTAATACTTTAAAGCTCCAATTCATTATTGTTAATTGGGGGACCCTTAATTTTTTCCCCCTCAACGAGTATTTTGGTTCCGCTTCGGTTTCTGGGTCACAAAATTTTGGTTATCACTGCTGTGCGGTGTAATAATCCTATCGTTGTTTATTGTGGGTCCAGGGTTTTTCGCTTTCGTGTCAGTTTTTATATAGGTCGAGCCGTCGAGGTAGACCAAAGCGAAGGTGGCGTGACGATCTAATAACATTCGCAGGGCCAACATGGCCAGAGATCGCACAAGACAGGGAGGTTTGGAATGAAAACCAGCAGTGGGACACAAACTAGGCTAACAAAAAAAAAAAACAGTTTTTATAATATTCGGTTTTTGATGGTCAAACTTTTAAGGCTTAGTCACTGCAGCCTGTATAGCATAATCAGTCTATAATGTTCCCAATGCTGAGACACAGGCCTCCTCTCGGTGAGAAAGAGTGGGCCGTAATCCACCACGCGGGCCCAGTGCGGGTCAGTGAATGTCACATGTTTTCGAATTTTTGGTTCTAAGACATGCTGGTTTCGTCACAGTGTTTTCTATCACCGTTTTGAGAACAGTGGTGATAAATAATTTACACAAAGTAAAGCACCTGTCTGGGATTCGAACCAACGACCTTTAACTCGTAAGTTGCGGCAGTTACCACTGGGCCACGACTGTCCTTTACCGCGACTGTATATCCGTTCCGTATGGATCATGAAATTTATATTTCATCCAATACAAAAAGGTCTATCCAAACTATTGAAGCTATGAATTATTTAACAACATTTTAATGACTGACCTAAGGGGAAAAACTACGATCCCCAATTATTCTACAAAAATAGAACTCAGAATTAAACCCAGGCTACGTTGAGGTCTAAAACTTTTGATTTACCTTCGACCTTTCAGTTAATCTGGCAAGGTTTCCTACCTACAGCTATATAACTCAAGTATTCACTAACCCTTGTACATACAGACGAAGTATATTATATACCTTTCAATGGCAAGCCAAGGACTTTTTCTCATCAGTACAAAGTCTATAGGATTTTGTTACAATTCTGTTCTAACTCATGTAGAGTCACCAAAAATAAGTAACCAGGGTCGAAGGATATAATAGTAAAGGCCGCTGTACACAGTGGGCCAACGTGCTGGGCGAGTGTGTTGGGCCAACGTGTAGAGGGCTACTTGGCGCATGTCCGGTAGTTGGCGCGAACGCTGGCCGGCCAACCGAATTGTGTCGGTTTTTCGTGCACACATCAAAGGATTTTGGCGAGCTCCACAAACAGTGTTCACACACTGGCGTCTTATTCAGTTCGTTGTTATTTGTCAGCAAAGACAGTAGAGCCTGGGCGAAAACATTCCTGATTTTCAATGACGATGACGGCGGTTTGAACAAATACATTAATAATAACAGATACTATACTATGTATTTGATTAACATGATAATATAAGCACTAATCTGCGTGTTGAGGTCTTCTATTCTATTATTTTTATCTCATCATCTGCCTAGCCTTTTCATAACTATGTTGGGGTCGGCTTCCAGTCTAACCGTATGCATACATGGAGCGACTGCCTATCTGACCTTCACAACCCAGTTACTAGGTAATTCGATACTCCTTGGTAAGACTGGTTGTCATCACATTCGGGCTTCTGACGACCCGTAACGACTGTCAAAGATCCACGAATGACCGCCGGGATCAACGGATTAAATGTTCTGTATAAATAAATTGCCAGGTTGCAACTGTTTCCACATCCATCTTTTCCGAAGAGCCAATGCAGAATGATCATACGCCAATGTGTAAACAGCGACTGCTGGCGATCCGATTTTTTGGCCCAACAGTTGGCCCAACACCTTGGCCCGTGTGTACGCCTGTATTGTCCCTCTGCTGCAAAGGCCTCCCTTTCCTTTTCCACTCAACTAGATCCTGAGCCAATATAGACCAATCCCTCATATAGGCGTCAAGTCAAGTTTGTTCCGCCATCTACTCCTGGGTATTCCGCGATTCCGTTTGAGATTAGTAAGATGTTTTCGAATGAAATTTAATTTGTTAAATGAACTGTTTGTTTTGTATTAATTAAATCAAATTTAATTCACTAACAACCATCGGTTTCTTACTAAACTTCAACAATATCCGACGACACTGGTTACTTACCTCCTTTGGCGACCGTACCTAGCTTGGTAGGTACTTACAATTATAATAAAAGCCTTGAGTAATGAAAGTTAGTCCGTAAAGAGAGTTAGAAGTAATTAAGTACTTCTAAGTAATAATGTAATAGTGGTGCCGATTCTGATGTTCACAAACTAAACTAAATTTAAGTTCAGTGCATCTTTTTCTTTCTATTTCATTAAGAAAGGGACAGAAGATAAATTTTGGTTTAGTCCTGTCAAATTAATCGGCGCCTGTCACTACTCCATACAAGCTTAGACTTGCCAGTGATTAAAACTAGCCTACTAAAATTACGTCAATTTACATCAGGCGCGTGATTAATTTGGCAGGACTGAACTAAAATTTATCTTCTGTCCTTTTCATAATGAAATACAAAAACCGACCAAGTGCGTGTCGGGCCACGCACGGTGTAGGGTTCCGTAGTGGCCCGTTATCACAATGTAGTAGGATTCTGTTGTTCTTTATTCTGAATGTAAAATAAAAATAAAACATATTTTGTCGGTGTATTTGATATTACGTGCTCCTACAAAATTACAGCTTTCTAGTACTAACGGTCTCTTAGCAAAACCTCGGACAGACAGGGGTATATAAGGTATATAAGGGTTCCTTGTAGGAACTACGAAACCCTAAAAGAAGATGCACTGAACTTAAATTTAGTTTAGTTTGTGAACAACAGAATCGTCACAAATGTCTTATAAGTAGTAATGTTAATTATTGGGTCAAGGGGGCAGTAATTTGACGGCACGGTTGGCGCAGTGGTTAAGCGGTTGACTGCTGCGCTGCGTATCGCAGGTTCGATTCCCGCACGGAACAAATATTTGTATGACCTACAAGTAGTTGTTCCGGGTCTGGCTGTTTGTGTATGTGTGTTTAAATGTTTGTAAACGCACCCACAATACAGGAGAAATTCCTAGTGAGGGGCAACGTTTTTTTTAAAAAAAAAAAATATTATGGAGACTGTAACATAACATAGCATCACACTTGTACTCCCGAAGGTTCAGACAGAGCTGTACCTATATCTAGTAGGTACACCCACCTTTTGCCATCTATGCTTTAGTCCCATATAATAGAGGGCGAGCCTATTACCATCAACCGGGCACAACTCCAGACTCCGGGCTGCTACTAGGACCCGACCAAAGCACTAATGAAAAAAAACTTTGAGACAGAATAAATTACTTCACTTCCTATTTGGGGCCATTAAAGTATTACGTAAGCAGATTTTTGCAATTATTAACCCCCTCCACCCCCTCGTCAGCAAAAGTAAGCAAAGCGCTCACCCCCCTCCCATTCCTGTTTTTTTTAGAGGATGGCAAATCATCAAATGACCTCTCCAGCTCTGGGTGGAGCGGAAGGGAGTGTCAGACTCTTACTGACTAAAACCCACCCGTGTTCCTTCCTTAGCCCTTTATGTTCCGGGGTAGTGGTAAGCCTTTCGGACAATACCGCTGCCTGGCAGGCTTCGGCCCTGACGGGCCCCTTCCCTATTGCTGACATCTCTTTGAGGCGCGCGTGGAACACGTACGCGCCGTCCGGCACGGGTGGTCTGGTAGTGGTGAGCCCCCCTTCCATGCTTAGGTAAACATTGGTACAAGCATTTTTCAATGTGTTCTGGTTTCTTTATTGATTCTTGAGCAATAGTTATATATGCGTTTCGTTTTCAAGCATAGACAAGTAGGGTTGCCAAATGTGTTCAAACCTAATCGACTAAATTTTGTACAAAATCCGAAAAAGTAAAAATTAATACCGCTGACGCAATCACCATCCAGACCCCATGTCATCAAAAATAAGCAAAGCAAAGACCCCCTGTAGTCCTCACGTAATATTGGAATGATCCCTTTCCATTACAACAGTCAAAGTCATCCGGTCATTGTCCTATTAACTCTACAGGCTACTTATTACAATAAAGCAAAGTAATTATATTCATCATCGGATCAATCGTTTGCACATTATCAATCATGTTCTGACATGAGCTGTCTTCGGCTACAAAGCCGACCGCGTATCCAGAAATCAAGAGTGACTTGCCATCGAATAGTTTATTGTCTAGTAGGCATTAGCTAGTATAATAGTATTGCCATATTATAAATTAGCATGTTGATTAATGTTGCCAGGTAGAGCGACTTAAGACCCATTTACACACTACCAGTTTCTTGCCTACCGCATAACAAAATTGAATCAACACATGACTTGCATCGTGTAAAAAGTTTAGATAGTGCTACTTTTATTGTTGTTTCTACTTGGCATATGCCATAGGCAATAAAATTGCACCGTGTAATCATAAACAGCCTATAATGTTCCCACTGCTGGGACACAGGCCTCCTCTCAGTGAGAGGGAGTGGGCCGTAATCCATTACGCGGGCCCAGTGTGGGTTGGTGAATGTCACATGACTTCGAATTTTTGGTTCTAGAAAATGCCGGTTTCCTCACGATGTTTTCCTTCACCGTTTTGAGAGCAGTGGTAATGAAATAATTTACACAAAGTAAAGCGCCTGTCTGGGTTCGAACCTACTACCTACAACTCGTAAGTCGTGTCCGTGACCACTGGGCCACCACTGCACCGTGTAAATCAGACTTTATTCATATAATATCTATTGTGCCTTTTTTACAATTACCAATATGGTTGAAGAATAACCAATTTTTCTTTCTTTTTTTCTTTACTTAATGATTTAAAATAAAATATTTTATATCATAATAAGTCACCATACTATAAAGAAAACGGAACAGAGCAATGCAACTTTATTAAAGGACATTGCTAATCCATTGCTTCAAAATTTCGAAAAATGTTTCTGCCCAACAACGTTAATAACGCAAAAAATGTCGTTGAACTGTCAAAATGCAAACGATTCCTACTGTTAGTGTGTTGCGAAATTACCCCGCAGTACTCAACATTTGAATAACATAGGAGTGAATTCATTGAGCTAGACATTCAAGTAATTGGAGGATAACGATATTCATTTCTATCAAAGATTACTGGTTTTCTCAGTATTTGCCCTTCAAATATGAATAAGAAGGTGGCCCTCTGGTATTCACTGTAATCCTTGGTATGGCCATGAAATCTGTTGATCTTGTTATTTGATATTAGCAACCGGTAAAGAGCGTTTACGACGTACGGCATTTCATACAAACTTTCAAGCCCTTGTTTTTCGAAATGAATGAACCGATTTTAATGAAACTTCATACACATAAGCAGGATACAAATGTCTAAAAAGTTAGTTAAGAACATTTTTGAAAAATAGTGTCACAGCCAAATTAGACCGATTTTAAATTTTCCATAGAATTTTCAATTTTTTACGTTTTTTGCAATTTGCTGATCAGTATTAAGTTGTACGTTGATTAAAATATGATTCGCGGCCGTAACAAATATGTATTTTACACGCACGTAGTCAGGATTTAGTTCGGTTGATGGCAATAGGCTGCCCCTTACATGTGGCTAAAACACAATTGACAAAATGTCGGTGTGTTATACACGTGGATATATCACCCCAGCTTAAGGTGTTAGAAGTGTAGTCGTTTCATGGAAGATTGTATTCAATAAAGTGCCCTATGCCTCCAGCTGTGTCCCAAAATATGCAGTCAAAGTGACTCTGTGCTGCCACCGACGACGCCGTGGAAATGGCGAAGTTTTGGGCGAACAAGATCAGACATACAGTCGTGCCAGCGACATAAAGAAGAAGTAATAAAGTAGGAGGTTTTGACAGTAAGCTAAAGCTGTCATCCTCGGAACTGGCTTACACCATTTCTCGACAGGACACCGTTATCAGATCCTGTTAGCTTATGCAGACCAGATGTGAATAATAGCCAAACTCGCTGCCTTACTGGCCGCCGAACAGTTGTCTATTTCACAATAAGCCTGCGATACTGAAGGCAGATGCCCGACGTTCCAGTCGCACTCTTTGTTCGCTCTAACAATGACTTGCCTCCAAACTCTGCTAGTCGAGTCGATTCGGATGTGATACCAATTATTTAGGTATTATTGATCGAAATGTTGAAAAACCTGGCCTCAAATAAAATACTGGCCGAAAAAGGTTCAAATCTCAGTAAATCCACGCGGATTTAAAAAAGGAACAAACGTCATCTCTGCAAAAACCAAACCATGCAAGAGAATGAAAGATGGCAGACAAAGATAACTTCAGACTGACGTAGTCTCAGTGACTGATACATCGAAATAAATCTACAAAGATACGTTAGATCTTTGAGTTCATCGTCTTAATTAATCCTCATCCTCTTTTAAACTCATTGCAGTGATCCAGCCATATAGAAAAATATCTCAGTCACCAACATGACCTTTGTCAATGCTTTGAAGTACAGATCATTTGAGAAGACCATCTCAAAACTGGACGAAAAAATTAAATCCAGAAAGACTTCTAATATTGTTCAAAATAAAGACACTGCAGAAAAATAAAACAGCGTCCTGAACAAACAATCAAACCTGGTCCTTGTAATACAAACAAACAAACGATAATTCAGTTGAGTGACCCGCCGACCAAGTTTAAACTAATTATGCAGAAACGAAATATATTTCTCATTCTACAGCGGAAGGCCCGAGGAGAGATTTTTTAGCTTTTATATAAAAAAAGGAACTGGCAAATAGGTGGAGTTTTAATGAATCTGTCATAAAAAGCTACGGGCCACGTCTAATGAGGGTTCGCTGTTAGCTATAATCAATTTGATGTCGGCCAATGAGGGTTTAGTTATTAAGTTTTCAATTTATTTAAAATAAACATTTTGAGAGGTATTGAGGTACCTACAAAAAAACTTTTCTACAAAAAAAAACAACCGACTTCCAAAAAAAAACAACACTATAAAATAAAAAATAACTTTAAAGTCGGTGTCATTGATTCCGCATTTTCGTTTTTTGACAGCGACTTCTGAAATTAAAGTTATTTTTATTTTGTAGTGTTTTTTTTTTGGAAGTCGGTTGTTTTTTTTTTTGTAAAAAAAGAACATTTTTCACTTTTTAGTTGTACCTACCCCACACAAATTCATATACCACTACTTGCTCTGTGAATATCAGGAAGCTATTAAAACATCATCAATATAAACTAAGTTTATCGTCCAAATTTTTCATAAAACGAAACGTCAAAATCTTATGTTCTCCTTGACAAACAAAAAACATGGAAATACAAGTAAAAATAAACTTCTAATTAAGTATTTAATTAGTTCGCGAAAGTTCAATAAACACGTAATAAATTAATGAACGAATATTTTAATGTTACGAGCTAGAGAGAAATTTCTATACATGCAGTCGCCAATACTTTATTTAGCCATATCCTTTTACTGCGCCCCGCGGTTTCACCCGCGTAAATGTTGATCCCGTGGGAATATCGGGATAAAAAGTAGCCTATATGTTAATCCAGGGTGTCAGCTACCTCCATACAAAATTTTATCAAAATTGGTCCAGCAGTTTAAGCGTGAAGAAGTAAAAAACATATAAACACACACACACACCCCTACACACACTCACAAACTTTCGCCTTTATAATATTAGTGTGACAAGGAATGTTTGATTGAGCTGTCTCAACATAAAGTAAATGGCAATTTTTAATTAAAATTTCTGTTTTTTTTAACATCACAATTGGTTGTGATATTAAAAAAAAAAACAGAATTTTTACAGTTGATGTTGATATGCGAAGCTTTAGAATTGTTACTTTCCTTCACTGACAACAAGGAAAACTCATTTAAGATTCGCAACAGAACTTAACTGGGTAAAAAAAATTGTAACCCGATTTTAACGTCTTCCTTTTTCTTAGCTTGTCAGGGAAAATCAAGCTATGTTATTTACAACAGTTGGGCAAAATTCTTCCTACGCTTCTTTTTGTGCTATTTTTATTTACAGTTATATCTTAATTTAGGATAACATTATTTTTATGTATATATATTTTTTTTAATATTTATTAATATTATTTATTAAACTTGTACATAACCAGAAAAAAAAACAAACTTAAGTGCCAGTGGGCAGGGCCCGAAGAACAGATGGCTGATGGGGCCGAAAGGTTCTGGAGTGGCGACCACGTACCAGAAAAAGGCCGCGAAAGCGAAAGAGTTGGAAGGCCTCCCACAAGGTGGACCGATGACCTTGTGAAAGGCCGCAGGAACCTGTGTGATGTGGGAAGCACAGAACCGGTCGAACTGGAGGTACTTGGGGGAGGCCTATGTGCAGCAGCGGACGTCTTTCGGCTGAAATGATGATGATGATGATCAAACTTTTCCCAGGAATGCCTCGATGGCCCTTTCTTACCAAGATACATTTTATCTACATTTATTTTATAAGTATTTGTAACACGTGTTACTCGATACGATAAACTTAGATAAACCTCAACCAATAAATTGAATCTGACAATGTAATGTCTGACCCATAAAACTGGCATACCAATTCTAAGATTGTTGGACATCAATTAGTTTTATTGCGAACAGTAAAGGACTCCACCTTATTAGTTTTGGTCAGAGATTCGTATTAAGCCACTACATAGTAAAATACGTTGTTAACTTGAAAATGGGCAGTCAATAACGAAATAGTTTATATATCTTTTAGGCTGAAGGCTGATTTTTCCATCCACATCGGTAGGATTTGTCTTTTGATAAAAGACGAAAAATTTCTACGTTAGGAATATAGAATATATTATATACAGGGTTATTGGTAAAACATTAACAACCTCTTAAGAGGTCATTGTACTCATGAACAACTTTTACTATGGCACCAAACACGAAATTGCGAAAAAAAAATCAGCTGTTCCCTACATTTAAGTTCGTCTATCTTGTCAAAATGTAGGGAACAGCTGTTTTTTTTTCACGATTTCAGGTTATGATGAGAATATGTGTGTAGGTGTGAAAGTTTTGACCAAATATATAAGTACAAAAACTAATAGAATTCTGCGGTCTATAAAGAGCTAGACAAACATGACATTGACATTCAAACTTTGCTAAAAAAACATTCCTTGATGTGCCTTATGCTTTTAAAAATGAAACATAAATCACACTTTGCCAGATACCTTGTTTTTTTTTTAAGAGTCTACTCCCAAACCAACTCAAGACATATATTCGATCGATTATGCGAAACTTTTTACTCTAAAATCCTTAACACTTTTCTACGTACATATACCTACCCGTACAGTTATCCCAAGATTTATATTGTGCTTACCACAGATTAATCAAATTAAGCTTTATTCGTTAAAACGTATTTGTTAGCACGGGACAAATTAATTTCTGACTTTTATTATGTGGCTGTCTGTAGGTACATCTGTATCTGTATGTTCAGAATTTACAGTTTTTTATATTTTATCTTTTATGTCTGCCATCAATTAATTTTAGTGTATTTCACGGTCGTATTACTGAGTTATCTACAATCTTTCTTAAGAGCGTTTACGCCGTACGGCCTTTCATACAAACTTTCAAGCTCTTGTTTTTCGAAATTAATGAACCGATTTTAATGAAACTTCATACGCATAAGCAGGATACAACGGTCTAAAAAGTTAGTAGAGAACATTTTCGAAATATCTTATTTAAAAAAAGATAACTGGAAATCTCTGTTTCTATGGAAAATTTAAAATCGGTCTAATTTGGCTGTAACACTATTTTTCGAAAATGTTTTCTACTAACTTTTTAGACCTTTGTATCCTGCTTATGCGTATGAAGTTTCATTAAAATGGGTTCATTAATTTCGTAAAATAAGGGCTTGAAAGTTTGTATGAAATGCCGTACGGCGTAAACGCTCTTAATTAAACTAGGCTTTCGATGTTATTCTTTCTTTTAATTATAAATGGTTTTCTTTAGATTACTTAGCAGGCGGCTTTTAGATTACTTAGCAGGCGGCTTTTAGATTACTTAGCAGGCGGCTTTTAGATTACTTAGCAGGCGGCTTTTAGATTACTTAGCAGGCGGCTTTTAGATTACTTAGCAGGCGGCTTTTAGATTACTTAGCAGGCGGCTTTTAGATTACTTAGCAGGCGGCTTTTAGATTACTTAGCAGGCGGCTTTTCAGATTAGAGAAACGAGTATTGTTCGCCAGGGAGTATGTTATTCACTCCAGTATATTATTTGTGCAGAAATGTCTAAGTCTTCATAAATAGGAATAATAGCGATAATGTTCAAAAGATTTCTGCATTTACCTTGCCAACATTTGAGAGACACCAAGATTTTCGTGCTTGTATTGGGTGAGAACTGACTATTTATAAGTTAGAGCTTCAAGTATGAAACAGAGCTGCTTTATAAATACTTGAAACAGCATTCAAAGACATAAATACCTATATATATGTAAGGGCGTGTGTGGATGACCGAAATAACTTCTCTCTTCTCTTCTTGATAACTTCTTTAAATATATTTTAATAATAACTTCTTACAAAAACGACAAACAGCTCGCTCGCCATCTTCCTCTATTCCCTTCCCACACATACTCTCTCATTCACTCATCGCTGCGTTCATATTCAATTTGTTTTCTCAAAATTATGATGCGTTCCGAATTAACATCCTACATTATTTAAATATTTCACAAAATTCAGCTTTATTCCATACCTAATCCTTCCAAAAATCATACCATTACAAATAACTTATCACTTCACGGATAGATGGCGTTTCAAATTCCTTCGTTCACGCAGACTTGGATCGCAGAAGCCTATACTTCGGGTCACGTCTCGCCCTATTTCCCGAACGTTTGAAGACTAATGCCGGTCGTACAGACCTAATGGCGTGCCGTTTAGGACCCAGTTACAACATCTCCCTCATTCCAAGCTTAGACTTCCATTAGTTTTTTTTTATGCAAAAGAAATACTTTTCCAATTGTTATTTTAGGTCGTTTATACCGCGCGAGATTACAACTGGATTAAATGTAGCAAATGGATTCGTGTTTTGATGTTCCCCAAATAGTGTCTGATGTTTTTAGAAATTTGTCGAATTTGTTCGGTTTAGTGATACGAGAATAATACAAGTGTCTGGGTTTTGTCCTTGTTTAACTATAGAAAAATGTTTTTCTTAAATGAAAGCTAACTTTGCGAGAGTAATGAAACCTTGTAACTTAGTGTGGGTACCTACCTACATACATCTTCTAATATACAAATAAATACAAACAAATAAATTTGAAGTGTCTGTTTCTAAGCAAAGCAAGCAAGCTTTTTACTAAATGCATGAAAGTATGTACAGTCACGAGCAAAAGTATGTATACACTTGGCTTTATTCAAAGGCGATTTTCTCCTTTATTTTTGAATGAAATTTTATATTATTAGAAACATAGTATTTTCGAACCCATAGGTATATGTAAAGTGTCGTATTTCAACGTTGCATTCGTTATTTCGTGAAAAAATCGCAATTTAAAGTTGCCAAGTGTTGACATATTGGTGTTCGTGACTGTACACGGTACTTATAAAACAATTTTAAAAATATCTGTCTGTTTGTTCCGGCTAATCCCCAAAACGGCTGGACCGATTTTGACGGGACTTTCACTGGCAGATAGCTGATGTTATAAGAAGTATCTTATGCTACTTACTTTTATTTTAGAAAAAGAATTAGGAATCCACGCAAAGAATTTAAAACCCATGAAATCCAATTTGTTTTCCGAAATGAAGGCGAACGAAGTCGCGGGCACAGCTAGTTGATAATAGAACTTTCTCGAGGCTTAAATTTAATAGTTTCTTTAAGGTCTTCATCATTACTTTGTTTACTTTTTTTTCTTCAGTTACTACATGAAGCAGCCATACCATTTTATGATAAGTACCTTTTAATTGCTCGTCGAACCTTTAGCCATAAAGCTATTTCCATGACTACCAACCCCACGAGGGGAAATGGGCATAAAGACAGGTATTAATATTAAAACATTAATACTAATTTAAAATCCCATTAGCTCGTATGTTGGGTCATTCCGATAATTGAATATCGAATAACGACACATCCAATGTTTGTCCGGAATCGTATCGAATCGAACAATGGCTTTCCGGCTTTTAACTCAATGCATTGCCTATGGTATACTTACCTATGTATATTATGTAGCAGAAAGAAATCATTATTGTAATAATGGATTTTAATATTTATCTAAGTTTACAAACTGCGAGTATCCATACTAATATTATAAATTCGTAATTAACTCTGTCTATCTGTATGTTACCTTTTTACGCCTAAACCACTGAACAGATTTCTATAAAATTTGGCAGAGAGATAGATTGCATCCCGAGGAAGGACATAGGATAGTTTTTATCGACATACCTCTTGGGCGAAGCCGCGGGCGGAAGCTAGTATTCTATAACTTTTACAATATTTAATACAACTAACCATTGATATAATGCAACTAACTATTTACACTAGGGACTATTAAATTAAATAACTAACTATATAAATAAATACAAAAACAAAAGGACACTTAGGCGTCGAAGCATCACTGTCATCTGGAAACGTGAAGATTGGCAGCATTGCCACGTTGAATGGCAATGCTAATTCTTTGCCCAAAGAACAACCCCGCTTACCCAGCCCTCTGGTCACGTGAAGTGTCGACCAGTGCGCTAGAAATTTCCGACGCGCACTCGAACCCTATGACCCGAGACGACCAAACGGCTCAAGTAGGTACCTATGAAGTATTTGTGGACCTACGGCAAATTAATTTCAAGATCCCAAAATATATTTTTTGTATGTACTTATTTTCTTCTTTTCATGACCAGCGAGGTAATCACACTAATATTATAAAGGCGAAAGTTTGTGGGGGTGTGTGTGTGTGTTTATATGTTTGTTTCTTCTTCACGCTCAAACGGCTGAACGGATTTGGATGAAATTTGGCACACAGATAGTTTATAACCATGATCAACATATAGGCTACTTTTTATCCCGATATTCCCATGGGATCGACACTTATGCGGGTGAAACCGCGAGGCGTAGTTAGTTACATATAAGTTCGAAAAAATTGTCTACAATGTAAATAACGCAATAAACGTGGCTGCCTGGTGGTGTTACAATTATCCCGTTGATTTAATGATATTTTAAGAAAACGTAATTTCTTAAAGCAGCGAGACTGATCATCCAAGGAAGATACAAACTTGTATCGCCCCTCGTTTAGATTGTTTTAATTTAGCCCAAAGTCTAACTTTTTTTTACCTTGTAACCTTTACCTAAGCTTACTTTCCTCAACGTTTAGAGCGTTTTTTTCCATCTGCTTTTTAACCTCTGTAAAATTCCTAGTGATTACAACGTAAAAGTTTACCGGAATCCGATTTGAACCCTAAATAAATCAACACTTTTTGATTTTTTTTGTTATTTAATTATCTGTGACTCGGTGATTCTCGTAAATTGTTGTGTGGGCTATTCACCAAATTACTTTGTAACTGGATTTTAGTTATTGCACCCTTATTTTAAGCCGATAAGGTTGATTTTTCCTTGATTTTACTTTTGTGAAAGTTGATTTATCATGGTTGGTTAGTGATAAAATCTTTCTTTGAACCATTTTTTTACTGGTTTGTTGGTAATTATTGGGCGCGTGTCGCTTCGGACGTATTTTATTACACGACTATACTGTCAAATTAAGGTAATTGTGATAAAAATGATAAAAACCGTAGAATATGGATGTTTCGTCACATTTAAGGGTTTGATATAAAGCGTGTTAATTGTTTGGGAAATTGGTTTGTTAGTGTTGTGACTTTTCATTTTTTACGTTTAATTTTTATTTTTTATGATTAATAAATCAACTAATTTCATTTATAAGGCACAGCTCTGTCTAAACCCTCAGGGAATTACAGGCGTTATATGTGTGTTATGTTCATTAGTAAGATTGATAAATTCTTGTACAGACACCAGCATAATTATCAAGCTACCTGAAACTGTAAAATTTTTCCAATCAACTTTGAACTTTAAGATTTAGCGATAAAGTTGAAAATATATTAAAGAAAATTTACAGATTGTAGTAGCTTAGCTGTGCTGGCGTCTGTACATAAGGTTATAGTCTGTAAATTAATTAACTCCAGCAAATAGTACCTACTTAATATACCTACTTAGCTACTGTTATCAAAAATCAAAGGGTCACTCCTGTTTGGTAACGCTCCCGTTTGGTAAAGCTACATAAAAAAAAAAAAAAAATATCATTGGTTATATTTGCAGATATTACGAAGACTTGATTCGTATCCGTCATTCTGTTGTTTTTTGTTTATTTACCCATTATATTAGGTATTTTTCCCTTTCGTCCCTTTCACTGAGCATCAACAAAAAACTGCGGGCGTGTATTAACCAATCTGAAAATCTCCGATCTATCAGATATTGGGAACATGTGGGCTCAATTAAAAGGCATTTTAAGCGAAGAAAAAAGTTAAGATCATGACTAACGATGCGTGTCCCCCTTGTCTCCTTGCCGTGTGAAGTGGCCTTTGTTTAAGGGCAAGTCCTTTTTGACGTGACAACGTCTTAAATTAGGTTGCGGCTGGGAGTCCCTTATGAAAAAGTGTAACGCTCGGTAACGTTACGATGAGTCACCGAACGAGAGAGAGGCCCGCCGAATGCCTTGCGTCTCTCTCCCACTCAACTATTCTACCGAGAAAAAGACGTTGTCACGTAAAATCTTCGCCCGTAAAACCGACTTTACAGGCAACCATTTTTGTTTTTCTTTTTTGTTACAAAAGTAAATTACGTATTTAATTGAGCTTTGCAACAAATTTTGTTATACCAAAAAGAAAACCTAATTTTCATTTATCGCCGTTGCCAAATCTCATGGCGGTAGTCGTAGCATTACCTATGAGACTTTAGCTTAACCGATCGTTGATAGAAGATGGTCTTGCGATTAAGGTAGCTTACCTATTAGTCTTTTGGATCCATCGAATGGTTGGTCTTCGAATCCAAGAAAAAAACCAGTTGGACTTTTGCTTACATTTATATTTTATTATTATAAACGAAGTTCTTCGCCTTAAAAGTAACTGACGCTAATTAGCTATGACGTCGCATTAGTTTTCTTTTATTCTGTCCCTTTCTATCATTCGAAATAGAATGAGAAGTCACGTGTTTAAAATTGATGGCTTCCTTTTTTGGCATCACTTTCGGTTTAAGAACCGAGAAATATAATGCCTATTTTATTTTTACATTTAATCACAAATAAATGAGGAGAAATAGCTTTTTTAATGTCGTCAATAGTTTCTACGGAATCCCCCAGAAATAGTTTTCGTATACATTTCAAGTATTTTACTAATTTAGCCATGAATAGCAACATTGTTTGTGTTGTTTTAGAGTCTAAATAAATTAAATGGACTTTATGAGTGACTTTACTTTTTATGGTAGGGAGTAGTTAGAAATAGCAATATTATTATACCTACTTTGTTCTCATTGAAATTCATTATTAAAGTATTAATAATTATCATTTTTGTTAAATTTTAATGAACATCCCGCCAGCACACTGGTAAACCATGAGAGATTTTCGTTGCGTGGCTAAAACGAAATTGTAAAATAAATTGTTTTAGAAATAAATAAGTAATAAAAGTAAAAAACATAAAAATAACAATATAATAATAATAACACCACCACAGGTAGCTTGGACCCTGCTCCCGACACCGGCGGATCACAATTTTTTTACATTTTAGATGTTTTTTATTCTTATTTTTAATATTTTAAGAAATGTTTAAAAATGTAAGAAAGTAAGTTAACTAAATAGATAAATAAAATAATAATAAAAAATAGGTAATAAGAGTGAGATGTAATAAAATCTTTATATTTCAGTGATTTTGAGAATTAAGTATACCTCGAAAGCATGTTCCATCTCCTGAAGAAAAAAGATCAGGTTTACCATACAAAACTTTGTGGCCACAAGTTATTTATAACGCCAAGTTTACTTTAAGAACAAGTGCGAAGTTTAGCCGACTTACAAAACAGTAATATTGTACTTTAAACTACATTACAGTTAACGACATCCGTGCTCGTGTTGGGTACACATAATGCTTATATTTGACGCTATAACTTACCTCCTACGGCGCCGCTTGAAATTTTATTTCATTGCCATTCACTAGATTTTTGTTCGCGCCTGAAAATGCGTAACAACATTCTGCTTTAGACTGGCTTTAACATTTTTAATTTTAATGTAAAATATTGAAAACAAAACTTGTTTATTTATGCAGTGCGAGCACAGCTTTTGGTGACAGATTTTTTTGTTAGCATAAAAGAAGTCTGTAAATCGTGATAAGCAAGCCAGTTTTCTAAAAGTCTTTGATAAATGGGCTCAAAATTTTTAAAAAGCAATAGATTCATTCATTCTTAGTTTATTTTTATTTTTTCTTAGTTTATTTTTATTTTTGTGTGTCTATGACATAGACCTTATACAGAGCTATAACGACGCAATTCATGGCAACAACAACACTCCAAAATCCTCACCTACCAACCAACAGCCGTAACGATCTACTTGTCTAATATTTATGCAGCACAACCACAAATCTACAACAAACGTTCAACATTCGGCGCCAGTGAAAGCAAGTTTGGAAATTATTCGGCTGCGGTGAGCAGACGGTCCTGTTCCAGAAGTATTCACGGAGGCTGCAATGCGGATGCGGATTTACAATAGTGCAGTCACAAACTTGCACCCACCTGCTACTAAATGGTCAACTTCTGCATGTAGTTACGTTTAATTTACGTATTTGTGCGAGTGAAAGAGAAAGAGTAGCAATCATTTTGAGTTGCATTTGTCGTCGGAATTTGCGCGATTAAATTCGGAATTGTATGAAGAGTGCAAGCTGTAAATGCGTTATTATAGCTGTTAACTGTCAGTATGGTACTATATTTGTAGTATTTTCGCTGCATACTGTGGGTAATTCCGTGAAAATAGGGATAGTCAAACCTTTCGGAGATTCGAAAACGAACTACGTCCGCATTTCCATATCTCAGTAAACATAAAAACATTTCCTGTAGCGGGCAATCAGAACAAAGTATCCACCAATTCATAGATGGAGCGGAATAATATAAAATTTTACACCATACATAAATCCAGGACTGTTTTATGTTGGAGCAATGGTCGGCCATGTTTTATTGGCGCGGTATCGCGCGCTAATTTTGAAATGTGGCGAAATGAGACGCGGTAACGTCGAGCCCGATCGCTTATTTATGACCCTTGGGAACTCTGTTCATGTTTTTGCTGACCAATAAATGGTTTATATGCTGGGTTTTTGGAGGTTTTTATGTTTGTTTCTATGGTTATTTAATTTGATTGTTGCGTAAATGACTTTTTACTACCGTGTAAAAACATCCTAAATACGTCATTGGATCAGTTAGGGTTATTTGAGCATCCTTTTTTACACTTGGGTATCTAGTTATTTTGATTTAGTACATATTCATTGCATTTACAAAACATACATAATATATGAGATGCCGCAATAAGCAGTTTCTCTACCATTATATTCTCTTTGACCATACCATACTTATTGTAGCATCCCAAATATCTAATATAATATCACAAGAAAACAAAACTGGCGACTTTTATCGAAATTCTACATAAAAAATCTATAAGCCCACGCGGCACCGATGTAGGTAAGTACAGTTGGGTAAACATACAAGTGCAACCACAAACAATGTCAAAATCAATTTTATACAACAACGGACGGACAGCATAACGGTATACTAAATCGCTGATGCATGTCAGCCCAATTTTTTTGTTCGAAAATACAATTATATCGAAACCGATCCCTTTGTGTTCAGTATGCGATGGATTTTTGGGTGTTGACAATACATTGCTGGTTATTAATAAAGTTATTTGGATGATGACCTGAATTTCCAGCCAGGCTTTCGGATCAAAGAATTTCGCTCCATTCCCGGACTCCCAATTTATACTACGTCAGGTAGTTTTACTATCTTTCTCACCATGCCACATTTAAAAGCACTACAATGCCATATTTAAGCAACACCACGCCCCATTTAAGCATCAGCATGCCACATTTAAACATCACCGTACCACATTTAAACATCATCATGCCACATTTTAACAGTACCGCGCCACATTAAATTTAAGCATGACACATTATAACCATCACCGATGACCGGTGGAGTAGGCGAGTAGGGGAGAGTGGAGTGGAGCGGGCGACGCCCCCCAGCTAGATGGACCAACAACCTTAAGAGAATGTGGCTGGGCCACATGCAAACAACATGTCATACTGACGTCACGCAAAATCCTGCATCTCGCAAGCAGAGTTTACCGCGCAACTAGCATAGATAGAACGGCCTGACATGAATCATCGGGCAGTTGCCCGCCAGACACAACACCCATCTAGTAGGAGGATCCTCCCTTTTCTATTGAAGTTGAGTGAACTTTACACCCTGTTCCTCACACCTCTATACCGCCTAACCCCTTCGTCTGATTACAGACACTGCCTCACAGTCATTAACCGATTTCTAGATGGGTGACCCCGACGTGATCCAGCAGTCATCGTATCTCACACGAGCCACATTTAAGCATTATAAAATCTAACCAGAAAACCAGTGATGTATATCGTACACAAACAAACTATCTATGTCCCAAACTAGAAAGAAACAAAGCATTAGTTCTCATGTTACAGTTTGGGAAGACGGTAATAGAACAAGATATCTGTGTCTCGCTCTAGCGGCCACGATTTGACGAGTATCGGTTACATGTTTCTTACGGGCATGGAATTGTAACGAGCGGAACGAAATAGGGTGTAAGTTTTTTTTTTCGGTTTTAGGCAAAAGTTGGGCTATTTAGATTCGACTGCAGAAGTTTCTAAGGTTTTTGAGTTCGACTAAACGTGGGATCTAAGTAAGCTAATCAACTAAATTGGCCTGTGCAACCAAATCACAACAGGGGCGCTCCATAGCTCTTAGTGGCTCAAATCCGAATCCTGCGGGGTAATTGTGTAACACACCAACAGTAGCAATGGCTTTCATTTTGACAGTTCAACAACATTCATTGCGTTATTTACGCTGTTGAGCAGACAAATTTTTCGAACATGTGAAGCAATGGATTAGCGAAATCCTTCAAAATTATTTAGATTGTGAATGAAAGTGTGTTACGCAAATAGGGTGCTGTAATGTGCTTTGAGTGCAGCCTGACTGAAGTCTGAAACCACAATAATAGGCTATTTGACAATGTAAAAAATAAGGTCATAATTATTGACACTCGTATAGATTATCGCTTTTAAAATCGATTTGCATTAATTTTACTACAAAACAATGTATTATTTATTAAAAAAATCCCGAAAAAACTTCATGTTTTTAAATCTGGCGCCACGTAATCGAAAACGGTCTGGATTGGCTGAACTTATGATGATGTCATGATATAGTCAATTTCTGTCTATCGTTGACAGAACAGAGGAATTTTTTCTAGTATCTCGACCGTTTCAACGTTTGTTTACGTGTATTTTGACGTCACGACGCCATATTGTTAAAGATAGCGTTTTGGCGGCTTATTTAAACAGTACATTTTTATTTACTATTTTCTAAAAGAAATACATTATGCAATTTGAAGTAATAGGTTTTTGTGGGCTCGTTAGACACCATTAAATAATCTGAGATGTTTATCAGAAACCAGTCAAATAGCCTATTGACATTATTGAAGCAGATACGATCAAATTGGTTAACAGTCTCATCGATTTGTAGTAGGTAACAGCTAATCGTAATGAAACCAAGTCCGGTCACACCAAAAACTTTATGAAGGTTCAAGCTGTGACCATGCCACCGAATCTCCAACTTCTATGTTCCAACTATAACTACTACAGAAATCGATATACCATAAAACGTTTCAATTATCGAAGTCTAGTCCGTAATGTAAATATTTTGATCCTTGGGTGGTATGTCAATGAACCCATAAACTATCATACACTGAGAATTAAGTCGCCGATAGAGATAAAAAACTTTATTAGTATGCGAAATGTCAAATGTAACTCTCAATCTGTCAAAAAATAAGACTGTTAAAAACATAGACTATAATGAACAGCTGTCTAAAACATGGTTTCCTGATTCCCAGCAAATTTTTCAGATACTTCTTTTAATCCCAAAATAGACCTTCTAAGAAATTAGGTCTAATTTTATAATTGCGTAAGCGTATAATCATGGGAATTCAATCTGTTTATTTTCAATCGAAGTCGCGACCTTGACGTGACGTGAGTCAGTGGAGAAACGAGTTTATAGTATAAGAGCTTACGGATAAAATATTTCCGACATGTTAATTCAGAATTACTGATCTATTAAAACTGTTAATTTATTTGATCTTTAAAAGCAATACGTTTCTACCAACCTAATTAATGTATGGATGCGTTAATACTATGCGGTTATTTAAATTGGATTCAAATACCAAAAATAATTTTGTAAATAATTGGCTTTATTCGTTGCGCTGTATTTAATTTACAGCGAAACTTTGTAATGCACTAAGTATTTAAAAACAAAATACGGTTAAAGAATAGAGGTTTTATAAATTTGGATTCATTTTATTTAACTACAACAACCAACTGAAATATTTGGATGATACCGGAAAGGCAGGGTGTAGGTGAATATTTTTACTTCGTGGGGTGTGTACAATTCTATTTACTTTAGGATGTAAACTTTCAACTCAAAAGAAAACTTATTTTGTTTAATGCCTCGTTGGTCTAATAGTGGTTGCAAGTGCAGGTACAGAGCGTGGTCCTGGGTCCAGTCCTCGAGTCAGCCAACTAAAGCGCTATGGTAGCCCGCAAAATTAAAATTTTCTTACGATTTTTGCAATTTTCAGCTCAGTTCAAGTAAGCAAGTTCAAAAAATATGGATAGACTCCATATTTTTTGAACTTGCTTACATCTTGATGCGTAGATACTGTATATGCGTTGACATAATCACTCGCGACAGTAGGTGTGTCAGGTTCCATATAAAAATCTTGGTTGCAGCACTAGGGAGTTAGATTGGTACTTTTAACATGACTGGCGAAATGTAAGTTTATCAAACACCTCTTCAAACTATTTGCCAACCCCATAATTTTTAAACCAACACGACATCGCAAATCCGTCCGTTTAAAACAAAGTTGTCTGGCTCTTAAACAACACAACATGTGGTTTCCAAACGGTTCCTAAGTAAATAAACGAACCTAGTTCTACTTTGGATTGACCAACTTGTGGTTGCTTTGTACCGCGACTACCAAAATATGAGGCTGAGTATGATTTATGTAGGGATATAATAAGTATATAAGCATGCGGTGATGTGGTACGGTGGTAAAAAGGACTAGGTTAATAAAATTTACGATTTTTCTCCTCTATTTTTGGCTTTGAGAAAGCTTTTAGTTAGAGAATTTGGGTTGTTTTTATTTAGATTTTGTTTTTTGTGATGCAAGTTATTTAATTTAGTACAACCTTTTTCTCTCATGCTATTAAAGATCAGCGTAGGAAAATAATATAATACATAGTAAGTAAATTATACTACGCCTGTAAAAAGTTTTACCAGTCAGAAAGGGCAAAGGAAATACGCCAAGAGTAAAAAAAAACTATGGTTTTCATCATCTCATTGTTAAATGATAAATGATTTATTTTCTGTAACAAGTAGGATTGTACAAACACTTTTACACGTCAATCATATTTTTTTAAACTAGATGACTATTCTGAGAAGAAAGGCAGAAACAAACTCAGAGGTCACAGTCTCTTTTAAAGCCCAGACAAAATCTTGGTCAGACCGTGTGAAGACCATGTAGATTGGTGTCTGAAATGGTCTTTTGAGGAAAGAACCACACCGATTGAGCGGACCTGTCCAATCAGTGCACGCATTTGTCAGTAACCGTATTTGTCATTTATCTACTGTGTAGGAAAAAGTAGAATATTTTTTTTATTCTGATTATTAAAGCTAATTTTGACTCCCAGTTCCGGCGCTATTTGCAACTTGTGTGTATTCTCTTTCCATTTTATTCCCTCTATAACCAAAAAAAATCTCCAAAATTAATGTCGATTTGATGTGTGTCAGTGTATCCGCCCTGACTAAACGTCTGCTTTGCCACTTTATACCATACATATTTGTTGGAACCATCTGTTTTACGTCAAGTGGCGTCGTAAACTTTGAGGGGGATATAGAATGCTTTGTATTACATTATAAATAAACTGTTTTAACTTTTTTACTGTTGTGACTGGTCATTATCGAACAGAATTGTACTTTTCAGATGTATGTATTTATAACTTTTACAAAACATTATTTCAGAACCCGGTGGCAATATTTGTTTCTACTGGAGTGTACCGTTTTAATAAAGTGGTATTTTCTCAATTTTGACAGAAAACGGCCTTTGATTAGTCAATTAACAAAACGTCTATAATTATTCTAAAGAGCATCATAAGTATAAACTGAATACTAAGAAATAAGCACAAATAACTATAAACTTCTATTTGAATGTTACGGAGAATCGCAGCAAATAAATCCTAGAGATATCAAGCTGGCAACATTGTTCCCGTCCAAGTGCGCTAGATCATCTCCTACCAACAATCTGTCTTGTTTCGTGACTCGCGCGCAGATAACGACCAATACACGGTTTATGAGTATTACAGGTAATAATATGCAATAAAATACTAGATGTATTGTCCCAGTCAGAGAATCTACTTTGTGGAAACCTGCTTTGATTTTGGTTGCTGGAAATATTGATGTATTTCTTTTGTTGGTAAAAGAACAATGCAAGACAAAGTAGGTATTTATTGTGACTCGCACGGGAAAATCACAAACTAAACGACACACAATCATAAAACTATCATTATCCTTATAGGGGCTGATTTTTCAATCGACAGTTATTTAAATTTATTCGTAAAATAAAATTGACGTCTGACAGTTTTTGTATGCATGAACCTGTTAAAAATACAAAATTATTCTTTCAATAAAATTATCTGGCGTTGGAAAAGTTTAAACAAAGCCTAAGAAATGTCTGTACGCGCATAACTTCCGAATGACTGCACCAAATTGGATAATTCTTTTCTTGCTGTGTTTGGTGTTGCCAGAACAAGGTTTGTATGAAAGAAAACATCGGAAATTTGAAAAAAATGGCACCCGTGCGAAGCTGGGGCGGGTCGCTAGTATAAAAATAAGGTAAAAACCAGAAAGTCTTTTACGACGCCAAAAGGCTTCTTTGCCCAGTCTTGCCAAGAATTATCGTGTTACCCAGTAACTGGGTAGTGGAGGTCAGATAGAGAGTTGCTCCATGTAAAATACTGGTATTCAGCTGCATCCGGTTATACTGGAAGCCGGCCCCAACAATGTTGTGAAAAGGCTACGCAGGTGATGATAGTGAGTTTGCTTTAAAACTGTAAGCTGTAGCTGGAATTGTGGCTTCAGAGATATGATAAAGGTTCTTTAACCTTTTGACCGCCACACGTCAAAAAATCAAAAAAGTGCCCTCGGCGTCAAAGTCTGTCATGTACTCGAACCGTGGCGTGCTGGGCACATTTTGGTTTGTCATCTATACATGACTGTGGCGGTCAAAAGGTTAATAACTTTCCTCTACAGATAAGACTTTGAAAACATTACCAGCCGGTCGATTCTGTAAAAATCGCACCGTGAAAACTTGGGTGATGTGGGTTTGTTTTTGCTAGGAATTGACACTATCGGCAGCTCACTCCACGCTCACTTCACCTAAGTTTTCACGGTGAGGTGCTTACAGAATCGTACTGCAGGTACTTAACTGTAAATTACTTGTCTGTGTCTTCAGTGAAGGGTAAACAGATATTCAACAGAATTCCACTAACACATATTTTCACGAAATAATATTATCTTAGCTGATAATGGAACGAGCTAAATTGGAAACTATAAACAATATTCCCCACCTTTATCAAAGGAAACTCACATGGCAAACAGACATGGCATATCTAATTAAATAAAACAAGAAAACCGTAAATATGTCACCGGAGCGCAAGCGCCGGTTGACAGCCTTTTGTCGCGCATGCGCGCTGCAATTTTTGTCCGCCATGTTGTAATTGCGTGCGCAATAAATTGTCAGTGCTTAAAACTGCGGCGGTGTAGCTGAAGCGAAACTATTGGGAAGCTAAGCTATTTTTAGTGTTTTTAGACACAGTCAGATTACTTAACATTTATTTTTTATCTCTAATTTTAATAAAAACAGCTTGCGATTAATTTTGCGATTGTAATTACTAAGAGGTGTGCAAAGATATTATCAATTCAAAGGCTACACGACTAAACTAATTGTAAGCACAATGTAATGATAACAAAACTTAGTTGCGTGCAACTAAACTTAGATGAGATGTAAAAATAAAAACGTTTTCATAATTTATTAAGTATTTTCAACCGTAAACTTAAGTAAAGTACCTACTGATTTCAACTTAGTGCAATATTAAAATACCTATTAGTTACCTGTAATGTATGCAAGCACGCATTGGCATGACTCCGCTGAATGCTGTAAAACTTTTACAACCAGGAAGTAGTATTAAACTATAATAAAATGTTTTTTTTTAAATGAAACATAGCTTTACGAATCAGATTACGAAAATATGAAAATGGAATACATTCCAATGAACCGCTATTACGTATACACCCGTTTTTCAGAAAAATATTCGAATCAACCCTCATAAAAAAAAATATAAGTAGGCGGTAAAATAAATGGAGGGGCTTGTAGCTAAACGATAACAGCCGCAGGGATTGATGGAAGGTTAAGCTACGCTTGCCGCGGTCAGTTCGTGGATGGGTGCCCATCCATTACATATCGAGACCCCTCCGCGCATCGGAAAGCACGGCCATTGATCTTGGCTGTCATTCTTAGGCATCATACTAATAGAACGCGAATGGATCATCGTAGGTTCGCGCGAATTTTCAAAACAAACATTCAACTCGAATAGGTGTCCTAACTGACAACGCACGACGCGGTCGCACTGCCTGCTCTTGGTGTTGCGGATTCGATTCCTGCACGGAACAAATATTTGTATGACCTACACGTAGTTGTTCCTGGTCTGGCTGTTTGTGTATGTGAGGGGAGGATATATATATCTATATACACTCTAGGAATTTCTCCAATACAGGAGAATTTCCTAGAGTGGAGCAAAGTTTAAAAAAAAAAAACCCGCTTCCATAATTTTCTACACACAATGACAAAAGCTTATCCATCTCATCGCTTCGTTACTGGACCACAGTCATTTCAATAAGGCACAGAGAGTGTTTCATTCTGACCACACGGACTTCGAGTGGGTGGGGACACTTATTTATTTGCGAATTTCTTAAACGCACACATACAATTAGCCTTTGTGGCGAACTGGCGAGGTCACGTGACTCACGACTTGTCTTGTTTATGCGCCGTGTTTACGATTAAGAGAATTTATCGCTCGTATGATGATTATGTAAAGTGTAAACATGAATTGATTTGGTTATCGAGTGTAGATTTTATCTGAGTTTTGTTTTGAGGTGTACGTTTGTATATAGGTACAGTCACGAGCACTAATATGTCAACACTTGGCAACTTACAATTGCGATTTTTTCGTGAAATAACGAATGCAACGTTGAAATACGACACTTTACACAGACCTATGTGTTCGAAAAAACTTTGTTCGTATTAACATAAAAATTCATTCAAAACTAAAGGAGAAAATCGTCTTTGAATAAAGCCAAGTGTATACATACTTTTGCTCGTGACTGTACAGATCAGCGCTACCTAACTTTTGCTTCCATACTATTAGTCGTCATCTCGGTAGTCACCTCCTTTCTAACGAAGGGTTCCTCACTAGCGTACAATATTTAACACTATAAAGGACGGTAAAAAATTAACTTTACAAACATTATGAGGTGCTATAGACCATCGAACTGAACAACTTTCACTATGGGACCAACTCTGAAATCGCGAAAAAAAAATCAGCTGTTTCAGGGCAAACTAATTCCTTAAGGGGGAAGCTCTAAGGTGGCCCGCGAAATTCAAATTTTCTTACGTTTTTTGCAATTTGCTGGTCAGTATTAAGTTGTACGTTGTTTAAAATATTATTCGCGGTCGTAACAAATATGTATTTACAGAATTATAATCATTAAAGTCATCAACACAACTCTCTAAGACCATGTAATCCCCAAGAATGACTATTTCATGAAATCTTGACATTTGGGGATTACATGGTCTTAGAGAGTTGTGTTGATGACTTTAATGATTATAATTTTGTAAATACATATTTGTTACGACCGCGAATCATATTTTAATCAACGTACAACTTAATACTGACCAGCAAATTGCAAAAAACCTAAAAAAAAAATAATTTCGCGGGCTACCCTGGCGCTTTCGCCTTAACACTTACTAACACTAACGCGGGACACTAAACGCCTCAAGACGACAACAATAAAACTTCTATTGTCTCTTTCAGTGTCCATCATCCGATTACGTTACTTGAATAATCTCACGTCGCGCGTCGTCAAAAACAGCGCTATGTTCGTAAAAAATCCTCATATTTCCCAACATCAATTAAACCATAGGCTCTCAAGCTTATTTTGCCTACCGCCCACTTTGAGACTATTTTTTTTTTGCTAGAGCCAATCTAAAACAGGTATTGCCATTTGCCAATGATTATATTTAAACGTGTAATATTATATTGTCGTAAAATCATCATCTGCCTAGCCTTTTCCCAACTATGTTGGGGTCGGCTTCCAGTCTAACCGGATGCAGCTGAATACCAGTTTTTTACATGGAGCGACTGCCTATCTGACCTCCACAACCCAGTTACTAGGTAAAACGATACCCCTTGGTAAGACTGGTTGTGAGACTTTCGGGCTTTTGACTACCCGTAAAGACTGTCAAAGATTCACGAATGACAGCCGGGACCAACAGCTTAACGTGCTTTCCGAGGCACGGTATGTAAAAATGGTCACCCATCCACACGCCAACCTGGCAAAGCTGTTATTATTTAGCCACGGACCCCTAAATATATAGTCAATCATTATATAGTCGTAAAATAGAATAAATAATTATCTCTGGGTCTTTTACTGCCCCCCTGAACGTCACAAACGCCCACGAGGGGGCGCTATCACTCAACGTGAGTGATAGCGCCCCCGCGAGGGCGATTTTATATTGATATTTTAAAGCGAGAACGATTTAAAATATCAATATAAAATCCATAAAAACAAACATATTCCCTACATTACAACCCACATCCCTTCTTCACTAGAAAAATTCACCCAAGCAATGTAAACACAAACGTCTAGTGGAAAAACAAGTTCGTCTCGGGGCGCTTTCCACGATGAAAGTGTGTTTTTCCAACAAACGCTCGGGTTATGCACTTATCATATGCGTCCGCACGGTATGCAATATGCCAAGATAACGCTAGGACAGCTTTATGTGGCGACGAGCCGAAGATTATTGGAACAGAGCTGACAGACCTTTGATGGATGGCTTTGAATTAAGGACAGAATGACTCGCTGACTTGTAACGCTTCGTCACTTTGAAATTAAATGTTTATGCTTGTGTAATGTTTGGTACTATTTAACAAGGCATGATTGGTATTGCATTCTGCTGACATTCCTGAATCGTTACGGGTCGTTAGAAGCCCGAAAGTCTGACAGTGTTACCAAGGGGTATTAGCCAGTAAGTCGCCGAATTTTGGGATTCTGCTGTCATTCCTGAACCTTTACGGGTCGTCAGAAGCCCGAAAGTCTGACAAACAGTTGAAGTTGCCGAATTCTGGGCCGAGTTCATCTAAATTCCCATCGACATGGTAAGACGAAGAAGAAGTAACTGGGTAATGCAGGTCAGATAGGCAGACGCTCCTTGTAAAATACTGCTATCCAGCTCCATCCGGTTAGACTTTTTTTTTTTGTGGATGAGAAATCATCAAATGACCCCTCCCGCTCTGGGTGGAGCGGAAGGGAGTGTCAGACTCTTACTAACTAAAACCCACCCGTGTTCCTTCCTTAGCCCTTTATGTTCCGGGCCTGCGGTAACCCTTTCGGACAATCCCGCTGAGTTGGGAAAAGGCTTGGCAGATTGTTTTAAATTGGTATTGCAATGACATGAAAAGTTGTAATAAGAATCGTACTTACTTTACTAGAATTAATAATAATAATATTATATTTCACTATTATTATTTCGTTAAACACATGGCAATCTCTGGAGGAGGCCTTCACGTAGGAGGGGTTCTTGCGCAAAATGTTAAACTTAACACACAGGCAGAAATTTATTGAATAGTTTATACCCAAGTAGCACACCGAGGCTGCTTATCAGCCGAATAACGGATTCCCATCATGCTTAAAGCTGAATAAAAAAGCTGCATAAGGGCTGTATACGGCCTTATACAGGTCTTATACCTCTTAATTGGGCACAAATTATTCAGCCTTAAGTTCACGTAGCTGCTTAGGAGCTGTGTAGCAGCAATTTAACAGTGTTATAAAGGGTAACAACAGTACTATGCGCTGAATATCGACTGATAGGAGCTGTGTAGCAGCAATTTAACAGTGTTATAAAGGATAACAACAGTACTATGCGCTGAATATCGACTGACTAAGAGATCACAAGTTGCTCTTTATTCAGTAAATATGTCACATCTACGCTCTTAATATATGTTTTAAACCGGGAAAGGCTGCTTGCGGCCAGTGTAAAAGTGAACATTATTTGTGTAGCAAATTTATAGAAGCAAATATTATAAACTCTACTTATGGCTGCCAATTGAACACTTGTTTCGTGGATAATATTCATATTTCCTGGTAAGTACATTGTTTTACATATTAATAAAAGAAAAATGATTGGGAATGTAATTTCACTGACATTATACATATATATTGTCTAAGAAAATTTTAGTGCGCCACGAAAATATTCAGTTTTTAATTAATTTTTTGATATAAATAAGCCGTGATGAAAATTTGAATAAACAATTTTTAGTGCTTTGAAAAGAATTCTAAGATAAAAAGTTATTATTATGTTATCAGGAAGTAAAAACGAATGCAATACATTCCTAATTCATACACAAAACATCATAAAAGTTGAAAAATGAATCAGTATATTTTATAGGTTAAACAATAAAATGTTAAACAGCGACGTGAATAATTAAAACTCTTATATGCTGCAGAAGGCTGTCTAATAGTTTACTAATGTACTGTTAATCAGCAAAAAAGTGAATAAAATTACACATGTGAACTGTATGCAGCTATAAGCTGTTTTCTTTACTGTTAATGGTTCACAAGCTCTACCGTTAGCTATAATGTGAACAATTAAACAGTTGTTATACAGACTCTTTAGGGATCCGTAGTATTATATCTAAAACCACCGCATGGATAACTTCTAGTTCAAAATTGTCAAAGTGATATTATTTAACACACCGTTTTACGCGAGCGCGAACCTTTCAAATTGGGTAGAAAGATATTAATATATAAACAGATATTTTATTTTTTCATTGTAAAATAAATTGTACAGCAACATAAACATAAATGCAATATATGATCCTAAAAATATTTTAATTTCCTAGATTTTACATACGCAAAGAAGGCTGTTACTCAAAACGTGACGTCACGCTTTATCGTTTAGTAAAACGATAACTGTCCTTGCGTTTGATTGTAATTGAATTTAGAACTTTGACGCTCATTTCTGACTTTTGTATTGTGTTCATGAAATTGGCCCTTAGAGACGTTTTGACGTGGAGTTGCGGAAATCAGCTCGTATTACCTACTTACCTAGTTCTGTTTTTACCTCTATTCGCAATAATGTTTACGATTGGCATAAACAAGCAGGTACCTACAAACTGTAAAAAGCTTATGCAAACAATACTACCTACCTACCCAGATGATACCTATGTACAAGTTATGTATTTATTACTTATAACTGATTGTTTCTTTTCTTTATTACAGAATAATGCCTTTTAAGATCGTTAGTACTACAGAACCGAATGGTGAGCGATTGAGCATTGTACCGTCACTTTGGGAGTTTAATGGAATATTAAGTTGGCCTCCAAAGAATAAAAACATTTTGAAACTGATCAAGGAAGAACGTTCGAAGCCGAGTCCTGATTGGTCCAAAATTATAAGTGCTAAATGAATCAATAAATATGTATAAGTTCAATCATTTATTTTGTTTTATTTACAAAGTATGTAATAATGGAATAAATTAAAAATGGCATTCTTTATATGATAAATGATTTATTTTCTGTAAGTAGGTATGTACAAAAACTTTTACACGTCAATAATATTTTTTTTAAACTAGATGAGGTCGGCGTTTCCTATTTGACTATTCTGAGAAGAAGGGCCGAAACAAACGTCTGAGTTTGTTTCGGACAAAAGACAAAATCTTGGTCAGATCGTGTAAAGACCATGTAGATTGGTGTCTGAAATGGTGGAATAAATTCGTTGATAATTGTTGCCAGATCTTTTAAAGCAACATGGTTAATACTCTTTTCTACAGCCCACGTTCTAATTTTTTCCCTAAACAGTGAGTGCTTTACATCATCGCTATAGTTGCCGTCGTCATCCTCTTCAGAACTCGATATTTTTTCTGAGTTATAATTGCGGGTGTTTAGAATTGAACAATTAATATTTTCGCCGAGGTTACTGGAAGAATAACTTGGACATACATAATTTGTTGAATGTGCAACATCTTCTGAGCTATTGCGACTAACATTCTGTACGGAACCATCCTGTTCCAAACTATTTGTCACGCTTTGCGTTGCTTCCCGACTTGAAAATTTCATTTCTTCTGTCTTCATAATTCTTTGGTACTCTTTCGATAATTTTCTTCTAATGCCTGTTCTAACTTTCATTTTCCACGATTTAGTCGAATTCATATTTATAAAGCAATAAAATATATACGTCAGTATAATCGCCATCATCAACTAGTTACACTGACTGATTACAGTACCACATGTTACTTTTATTCAGATAAAGTCTGATTAAAGGTACTTATGTGAACCACTTTAAAGTAGAAGCCGTTAATTCGATACACTAGTGAGTCTCGAAGCAGCTGCGAGGCATCTAGTGAATGTTTAAACAGCCGCTATGCAGACACTATCAATGGCAGTATAAAGGCTGATTAGCAGTAGACATATTCAGCAATAAGCTGTAATGTAGGCCACAACCCATCCATTAAACAGCTATTAACGTCATAATAGTTCACATGTGCCCATTTAATAAGTCAGTGTAATAGGAGTTCACAAATACCTTCTTATACAGCATTTGGCGTAATTTCATCCATTAAACAGCCCTTACTACGGTTAAGGCATTAGAAAAGGTTACAAGCTGAATAGAGTCGTTGAAAATATACCTTTATAGCACTCTTATCGTATTAATGGTGGTTTTGTCGGTCTTAATCAGCCTTAATGCAGCCCTTAATCAGCCTAAGCTGTTTAAATATCACTGACAGCTATTATGCAGCTGTAGGATCACCAGTGTACTCTTAAAAGAGTCTTAATACGCATAGAGGTTCAAAGTGAGTAGTTATACAGCAAATCTGTGCTACTTGGGTAATAATTGAACTATGCTAATTCATTAATAATTGGATAATTCAATTTAATTTATTCTGAATTAATTTTAATAGATACTTACAAAAAATTATTTACATTTTTTTTTATTTTGTGTAATTTTATTTCAATAAAAAAAATATATTATAATGTTATTTTTTTTTTACCTTTCAATGTTTTTTTTTTTCAAGAAATAAAAGGCGTTTTTATTATTTTATTTATTTCAAGTTTTATTGTGTTTTATGATTGTATGGTTATAGATACCTACCTATATGATGTGTCCTGATATCTTGCAAACGGAAGTTATAATACATTATGTAAATCTGATCCGATGTCAATTACCGGTATGATAGCAAATGTTAAAGAGTTTCCGGTTTACAATCATTTTTAGTGGTATCGTGTTTAAATTTTTCCACGAGACAGGCTCGACCTAGTGTGGAGTTCATAAGCAACATCCTTCCTTTGCGTCTTAGTTTGTATTTTTTTATTGTTTTGTAAACCTAGCTATTAGAGTAGACTTTAAGGAAATGTAAACTGTCTTTGGCAAATAAACATCATTATCAAACATCATTATCAATTTAAACAAAAACAAAATTATCACATAAATAAGTAAGCCGCAATAGTGAATTTATGGACGCAAAGCTTAAAAAAGTCAAATAAACTATGGTTCCTAAGCTGACTTAATGGAAATCTTTGATTATTTATTTATTTAATCCTTACATTTACTGCATTAGGTATATACCAAGAATTAATATAAGACAAGCCATACATACTTACGTTCCATACCTACTTGAATATTATAAATGCTTTGCTTTAACTTTTCACACCTGAACGGCTGAATGTATTTTGATGAAATTTGGCACACACAGGTAGACCATGCTGTGGATTAGGACATAGGATACTTTTTATCCCGGTACTATGTTCCCGTGGGACAATTTTAACAAAGCATTCACCTACATGCAAAGCCGCGGGTAAAAGCTAAGTAGTCTTTGACAAAAACATTGGTCTGTCTTCACAACGCGCAAACGAATGTAGGCATAAAACAAAATTCACTAACAGTTGACCTCTCCACCAACATAGTCTTTGAGTCACGAAGAGAGCGCTCTCGCTTCTTATTTAGTACCATATTCCGCGGAGCGAGCGGTGCCCGATTGTTCAGCCAGGATTACTAGTGTACCACTGTCCCCATGCCAACTGTACCCAACAATGTTTTGTATTTCGTAGGATATGAAGATGTTGATGTTGCGCTTTTGTGGTTGGAGGATTAGGCTAATTCGGTTTTCGGGGCTGCTTTTTGTGGAGTATATTTAGTTTTAAAACTGGTTTAAAGATAGTTAAATAGTAAGCGTTTTTCTTGTACACGTTTCAGCAATATCTGTACAAAACAGGGTAGCTACATAGTACCACATGATACAATTGTTAAATGATACAAGCAACGTTATAATTATTACGTGTATTCCATACGAACGTGTTTACATCTATTATATCACTGTTTTTCGAAAGAATTAGTCTATTTGATATAATTTGAAAGTTTAATCTAAATTCGCTTTATTGTTTGAATGCAATTACAGTTATTTTACTGCCAGCCGCATCCTACACATGATTAGGTCGACGTTTGCAGACAACCACTCTAATCTTCTCTAATTTATTTGTGTTGTTCTCCGTTAATATATATAAACCAAACGCTACTAATACTTAAATATGAAACCCATGACTACATTTCATATTCAGTCAGTGAATTCCCGAAAGTAGATTAGATTACTTGGTTTTGATACTCATTAAAAACAAAGTATGCTCAAAAAGGATAAAGAATGTCCACACAGGTTTTCCTTCCATTCATAAACAGTGAACTCATAAGACAAAGACAGTAAACCTTTTTGAATTTATGACATTTTTGGCTCGGCACTGAACAAAGGCACCGCTGTGCCCCGGCCGCCCATTCCACCTCCCCTCATTTCACGGCTATTAGTTAAACTTGTTACCTACGCGTGGATCTCCATTAAAATGCAAATTTAACGCCCCCGAAAATGTTTATATAATATATTTTTCATTTATTTTTATATTTACGTCTCCGGAAGCCAGGCGGCTTATTTGCTAGTTTTCTCCCGTCTTTTTTATGTTCGTTTCTTTTTTTCTAAAGAAAATATGTTTCGGAACACTTGCCAGTGGATTCTTTCTTTTATTCTGGTACGAGAATAGCTCAACAGTGGGAATGCTTGTGTTAACAACGGGACTTCATAATACTGCAGTCGTTTTTAGATTCAGATTCCGAGAAACTCCTTTGTATTTAGCTAGAACACAGCGAGCGTTTAATAACGTTATCAATTTATATTTCCCTATTAAGAAATAAGCAAAACTTGCAAGCAAGCATAAACGTACCCTCTGGTTTGGTGCATTCATGCGATTTAAATAATAACTGATCTAAATGGTACTTTTATACAATGTAATTGGTTACGATCGTTCAATTTAGTAGGTGACCGAAATAGATGGCATGACTATGATATTTTGTTTTTTTCCATACTAAGTAACACATATTCGTGAAAAATCTATTCTTCTATAAGACAAGTTCAGTTAAGAGGGCGCCCCCATCGTTTGTTTGGTTATTTTTCTTATTTTAGAATGAAAATGCACAAAATAAGCACGTTAAGTTTGTACTCGACAAGATTATACGTTAATATTATTATAAACGGTAGTTTTACATTGTTTAGTTTTATTATAATCACTAAAACGGATAATAGTGGCCACTATTTTCCGTTTTTAAATAAAATAAATAATCAAACAAACGATGAGGGCGCCACTAGGCGGTCGGCGTAGCCTTAATGAACATGCATTATGCCTACGTTACATCCCGATCCATAATCACATTGCCACACAGACCATCCCTACCCAAAACACAAAAACGAGTGCTCACTGCTCATCCAGAAATGCATGCGACGAAAATTATCGAACGTGGCCGGACAATGCCGACTGATTGCTAACGTGAGCATAGAATTACAAGAATAGGAGAACTTGTAAGGACATGTTCCCCACTACCCCCCCGGAAGTGGCACACACCGGGTGGAAATGGAAAATCCCGTCGCCGGATGTGACCGGCCCAGGTGGAGATTATTTCCCATGGAATAATAAAGTGACGTACGGATTTTGGCAAGACAAAATGGATCGGGACTTGTGCTGAGATTTTTTAAGGATAAATCTGATCTCGTAGGTAGTTCTTGAGAATTCAGAAACTAAACGCGTTTCGTCTATCTAGACGTAACGTTACTTATAACTCCCCAGGCGGTGGTAAAACTATGGTAAAAATCATCATCTGCCTAGCCTTTTCCCAACTATGTTGGGGTCGGCTTCCAGTCTAACCGGATGCAGCTGAATACCAGTATTTTACATGGAGCGACTGCCTATCTGACCTCCACAACCCAGTTACTGGGTAATACGATACCCTTTGGTAAGACTGGTTGTCAGACTTTCGGGCTTCTGACGACCCGTAACGACTGTCAAAGATCCACGAATGACAGCCGGGACCAACAGCCTTGATATTTAAAGATGGTCACCCATCCACGGACCAACTGCGGCAAGCGTAGCTTAACCTGATCAATCGACCCGTGCGGCTGTAATTACTTAGCCACCAGCTTAAAGTAACTAAATTCAAATTCAAAATATTGTTTCTCAACGAGATTGCGACAAATTATTGCAAATTATATTCCACGATCACTATATTTATGACAAAACATTAGTGCGAATTGTACAAGTAGCCCAAAGATAAGACTAATCGGTATAGCTTAGACCTGAAATCGAGATAAGGCCTAAAAAGATTTAGGTGTCAGAATCGGTAAATTAATCGATATAGTATACCATTATGGGTGCCGTTCGTGCTAGTTAGAGGTGCCCAAACAATTATTATTGGATTATGCTACTTTACGTCGCTTGGTAAGGCAAAATGTGGTGTCGTTCCTGGCGCATTTACTCGCTGATACGATTATTTATTGATTCTTACATTTACCTTTATTCGTGGCTTTTCCCATTCAGGAATTTATCGCATTGTTATTTATAAACATGACTTATTTGAAACACAAATCCCAACAACTATGTGTTGTGTAGCAATCAAATAAAACTTCTTGGGCGACGCTAAAAATACTCATACGACACTCTTGCGTAGGCGCCGCCGTGTATACCCTCCAGTTAATTTTGATCTTTATTTTTAGTAGTTGAAGGTCTTGAATTGGCTGGGTTCCTCCTATCGGATTAAGTTACTGGTACAATGCAGTATTGTCGACTGGTTGGCTATAATGCGGCCAAATATGGAGAAATGTGAATTAAATTGGTTATTCTGCAGGAGCAGGCTTGTCTTTGGAAACAACTTCTAAGAGAACGTGGTTCTTGGAGCCGCCTTTTATCTGGGAGACATTAACGGGTACTTGGAGGTTATTTATCTACTTATCTTTAAGGCTGCTAGCCTTAACAGAGTGAGCAGTAAATCGATGTCAACACCGGGAAGGGTCGAAGCTACATTTGGCTGTGGTATAAAGGTCATGATTATCCATAAGGTGGTGGTAAGGTACTAGAACATTGAGTGTCCTGTACCTTACTTAATTTTTTCGGGTATGCCATAAGAATATGTTTATATTAAGTTGGATTGAAGGACTATTAAAGCAAAAAAAAAAGATAAATGATGATGATATATTTACGATATTTACAACAAAAAAAAATTACTTGGTATAGAAGTAAGAGGTGTACTTGGTGAATATTAAACCTTGCTCCCTAGTATTTACGTCTCAATACTTTATTTTAAGTCTACACTCCATCTCTTAACTGCCCAGCCTGTCCACTGCTGAGCAACGGCCTCTCTCAAATCCTTCCAGGAATCCTTTTCTAGAGCCTCCCTTAGGATACGCGTCTTAATCAATCCATACTAATATTATAAAGTCTAAACCACTAAACGGATTTCGATAAAATTGGGCAGAGAGATAGATTGCATCCCGTGGAAGGACTTATGATAGTTTTTATCGACATACCTCGCGGGCCCAGCCGCGGGCGGAAGCTAGTACTTAATATTCAAAGAAATTACTGTTCCCATTTGCCTGATAACTTCATCTAAAAACTTTCTAAGTAATAAACTTCACAGACAACATTTAGACAGTGACCAGTTAAGTGGCGAATCAAATAGCAAGTCAGACGGTACAATTTCGTAACTATTTCGAGCATGCATCTGTATTGTTATTTCCTTCTATGACACATGAATGCCGCCAGTCGAGTCGTGGTCGTAATGGCTCGATAAATTCGTCCCTTTCTATTCCTCTTTGTGTGCTATTTTTGTTTTTATTCTGTTATCTTGTTTGTTTGTATTTCTTGGAGGGAAATGTAAATTATAGTGGGAGACTACGTGCGGGATACGTGCTGCGGTGACAGAATTCCCGCTCCTGTTATAAACCGGAGAATGACAAAGTAAACATCGTTTTTGTTTTGTGAGTTTTTGCTGTTTTCGTTTTTGTATTGATAACTTTATTGCCTTGATTGATGACAATTGACTTTGGCGTGGAAGGCGAATTCCATGGAACAATCAATAAACATGATCAGCCTACAATGTTCCCACTAGGTACTGGGACACAGGCCTCCTCTCTTTTGTGAGGAAGTGGGCCGTAATCCACCACACGGGCCCATTTCGGGTTGGTAGATGTCACATGTCTTCGAATGTTTGGTTCTAGGATATTAGTTCCAACTATGATGTTTTCCTTCACCGTTTTGAAGGAAAACCCTAATTCACCGTTTTTGAGAGCTTGTGATGAAATAAATTACACAAAGTAACGCGCCAATTGCAATCAATATCCAGGATGGTATTTAGAGGGGCCCGTGGCTAAATAATAACAGCCGCACAGGTCATTCGATCAGGTTAAGCTACGCTGGCGGCGGTTGGTCTGTGGATGGGTGAGCATCTTTACATACCGAGACCCCTCCGTGTCTCGGAAAGCACGTTAAGCCGTTGTTGGTCCCGGCTGTCATTCGTGGATCTTTGACAGTAGTCAGAAGCCCGAAAGTCTGACAACCAATCTTACCAAGGGGTATCGTATTACCAAGTAACGGGTTGTGGAGGTCAGATAGGCAGTCGCTCCATGTTAAATACTGGTATTGAGCTGCATCCGGTTAGACTGGAAGCCGACCCCAACATAGTTGGGAAAAGGCTAGGCAGATGCTGATGATCCATGATGGTATTTATTGTTGATACTTGGTTTACCCGCGCTGCATGGTTTTCCCCGAAAAAGAAGCTTTCAACTTTCACAAGACTACTACCGGGCTACCTGTAAAGGTTTTACACTCCATGAACACAAAACTACCATTACATTTATACCACTAAAATGCACTACAAAATTTAAATTCCGAAATCAACCCCTAACACTGTTACGTAGTGGCGAAAGTCTACTCGAATTACTTTCTAAAACGCGGCTGGGATGCGACGTAATCGAATTGTGACTCGAGCGAGGTTCGCATTCTATTTAATTGATCAGTGCACCGTGTCGCAAGTCGAGATACGCCGAATGATTAGTTAGGCAATTAGTAGTGGTCACTGATCGTCGTTAGTAATGTTGGCTTGGAAGGAAAAGTTGGATTGAAAGATTTTAAGACATTTTAAGGACTTGGGTTTGGGAGTGGTCAAAAAATCTAATTTATGTAAAAATACAGCGGATCTTGCTTGTGGCTAAATAATAACAGCCGCACAGGTCGATCGATTAGGTTAAGCTACTGTTGGTCTGTGGAAGGGTGACCATCTTTACATACCGTGACCCCTCCGTGAATCGAAATGCACGTTATATAAGCCGTTGGCCCCGGCTGTCATTCCTGGATCTTTGACAGTCGTTACGGGTAGTCAGAAGCCCGAAAGTCTGACAACCAGTCTCACCAAGGGGTATCGTATTACTCAGTAACTGGATTGTGGAGGTCAGATAGGCAGTCGCTCCATGTAAAATACTGGTATTCAGCTGCATCCGGTTAGACTGGAAGCCGACCCCAACATAGTTAGGAAAAGGCTAGGCAGATGATGAGATAATTTAATATCTGGATTAACACATTTGGCACTTTTTAACCCGCTAGTACACACGGCAACACATCAGCTATACATTTCCAATTTTAGCTGACCTCACACTGTATAGGTTTTTCGTACAATCAGAAATCAGCTTATACTGGTTATGTATGGGCAAAAGCTAGTATCAAATAAATTTAAAAAGGTCGTAAGTAGACTTTGGAGATGCCTAGACCAAATGTGATTTATGTCGTGTATCCGACCAAATGTCCAGGCTTGTAGATGACTAGACCAAATGTGATTTTATGTCGTGAATCCGACCAAATGTCCAGGCTTGTAGATGGCTAGACCAAATGTGATTTTATGTCGTGAATCCGACCAAATGTCCAGGCTTGTAGATGGCTAGACCAAATGTGATTTTATGTCGTGAATCCGACCAAATGTCGAGGCTGCTCACTGTCTACCTATAGATTGAAGTACCAACTTTAGTTGTTTGAAAATCGGGTTTGAACAGTCTCATAATATCTCTTTCTCGCTACTAAATTCATGATCTTTCATAAGTCAGTGCTTGTAAAAGCCTATTTCAGATGAAAAGTTTTCTCACGGTTCATTTAGATTTCCAGCTAAAAGTGTAATGTAACCTTTTGACCGGCGCAGACAGTGTGACAGATAAGAACCTAGTGCGTTGATATTTTCAGGACATTTGAAAGGCAACGCAATTCGTTGGAACTTGTCTTGTCTTTTTTTTGTATAATCCATACTAATATTATAAATTCGAAAGTAACTCTGTTTATCTGTCTGTCTGTATGTTACCTTTTCACGCCTAAACCATGGAACGGATTTCGATAAAATTGGCAGAGACATAGATTGGATCCCGGGGAAGGACATAGGATAGTTTTTATCCCGTTATTCCCACGGGATCGACACTTATGCGGGTGAAACCGCGGGGCGCTGCTAGTAGGAAATATATTAAAGAGAAAAGATTTGATTATTTGTTTGTTTATTTGTTACGCTTTCACGCTATAACGACTGAACTGCTTTGGATGAAATTTGGCACATGAGTAGACCATGACCTGGGTTAGGACATACGATACTTCTTATCTCGATTCCTACGGGATAGAGACTTACGCGGGTGAAACTGCGGGGCGCACCTAGTTTTATGTATGTTTATTTTTCAAGCTTTCTTAGAAATATGAGTACTTTTACTTTACACAAAACTAACTCACTAAGATTTCTGAGACACAGGTCGACGCCCGCAACAGAGCAGTTAAAGTAACCCTCAATGAAATAAATCTAACTGCATTAATAACAGAAAAGGTTACTAATAGGCACTAATTTCTAATCATTTCACCCCTACGATGACTTGCAGTGACCGCAGGAAGCGAGAATTATAGTGCGGAAGGTAGCAAGTCACGCTTAGTAGGGTTGCCAGGCGATGGAGTTACTTTATGATGGGACTTAGTGACAGTGTTTTGTTTTTCTATAGCTGCTATAGTTATTCAGAGTTTTTCCTGTCTGATCCCCTGAACCCCCCTCCACCCCCCTCCTCGATCCCCTGCTTGTTCGTCTTCTGTTTTAATCTCTGTCTTATCCACTATAAACTTTCTCATTCCAGTTTGATCCGCTTTTTCTTTTGTTTTTATTCCTGAAGGATCGTCAGCAATAAAAATAAGACCAAACAAAATGTACCTAAGGATATTGAATTATTTGTTTTTAAGGACATGTCCAATTTCTTCATCAATGGCAAAGAAAAGGAAAAAGTTAATTTCCTACGGTAAAGAAACTCAATTTCAGAAAATAAAGATAAAACCTTACGGAAATTATCCAAAATGTTGATGTGTACCTCAGTTTTATTTTTTTAATTATTGTTTATGTTATTCAATGCTTAAACGTATGGCACTCTAGCGAGGTAATTGCGTAACACTAATAACACACACACTAATCCGCTGTTACTAACATGGCATGCCCGCGGCCTACCCGCCGACGACCCGCGCCCGCGCGCATTGATAACGTATAATAGTGTCATCTCAATGGTGCAGATGAGACCAAACTATCAATGCGGTTTCGTTTGCACCATTCTCAATGGTGCAGATGAGACCGAACTATCAATGCGGTTTCGTTTGCACCATTCTCAATGGTGCAGATGAGACCATAGTATCAATGCAGTTTCATTTGCACCATTAATGGTGCAAACGAAACTTATTAGTCTCATCTGCACCATTGATGGTGCAGGTCAATGGTGCATACGGTACAACGGGACACTAACAGTAGCAATGGCTTTCATTTTGATATTTCAACAACATTCATTGCGTTGTTTCCGTCGTTGAGCATACAATTTTTTTGTACATAAGAAGCAATAGATTAGCAATATTCTTCAAAATGATTCGGATTGTGATTGAAAGTGTCATAAGCAATAGGGGTGCTGGGTTGCAGCTGAAAATCAGAAAACAGGTGGTGTAGTACCTAGTGTTTCCATCCGTTATTATGCTGAGTCCTTTTGGCATACTTTTGAGGGTTCCGTACCTCAAAAGGAAAAAACGGAACCCTTAAAGGAACACTTTGTTGTCCGCCTGTCTGTCAAGACCCTTCATCTCGGGAACGCGTCGAGGTATCGAGTTGAAATTAAAACCATGTACTGTACTGGACTGTAGACCTGAGTCTACAGTCCCTTGAAGCTGTGAAAAATTCAAACTTCTAAGTTAACGTAAAAAATGATACGGCCGTTTAAGCCTTTTGACACTTTTGAGGGAATCAAAGTTACGAAGTTAAAAATAAAGAGTACTTCCCGTTGACCTAGAATCATTAAATTTGGCAAGAAGCAATGTCATGTAGCATAAGTAAAGGAAAAAAATTCGAAAACCGTAAATTTTTAGTTATATACACGCTACAAATTTGAACGGAACCCTCGGTGCGCGAGTACGACTCGCACTTGACCTTTTTTTTAATAACTTTTAAGGTGTCGTGTTTGTATTTATGCCAAGAAACGCATTTTTTTTTCTTTCATCTATTTAAAAGTACGTACCTATGAGATCCTATGCCCCGATCCCTGTACTGTTTCTGTACTACATCTTCATTTCCGCCTCCTTGGATATTTAACAGCAAACATTATTCAAAGTCACTCCAAAGCAAACAAAAGTCCTGCGTCCTGATATTAACCGGCAAAATTATGGTAATCCTAACTCACACCTCGTGAGGATGTTGTGCGTTCACTAATGTTAACAATAGGAGGATGGAGTCGATGCGTTAATACCAATAATAGAAAGCGATTTTGTTTAATTATAACACACGATATGGGAAAGAGTCTTATCCCCTTACTATAATAAACGTATTAGTTATATCAGATGAACAGCTACACACCGGAAGGGCCCGTGGCTAAATAATAACAGCCGCACAGGTCGATCGATTAGGTTAAGCGACGGTTGGTCTGTGGATGGGTGACAGTCTTTACATACCGAGACCTCACCGTGCCTCGAAAAGCACCTTAAACCGTTGGTCCCTGCTGTTATTCTTGGATCTTTGACAGTCGTTACGGGTAGTTAGAAGCCCGAAAGTCTGACAGCCAGTCTTACCAAGGGGTATCGTATTACCCAGTAACCGGGTTGTGGAGGTCAGATAGGCAGTCGGGCCATGTAAAATACTGGTATTCAACTGCATCCGGTTAGACTGGAAGCCGATCCCAACATACTTGGGAAAATTCTAGGCAGATGATGAGTTACACACCGATTTCTCTCTTTTAGTCGTCAGTAATTTGACTATCGAAAGAAGAAGACATAGCGTTGTGTAACTATACAGACACTATACAACGGGGATAGTGTTTTATTATATCGATTTGTCAAACTTACCTGTTTCCTTTTGCTGATAATCATGAAAAGCAAAGGCAAAAAGAATGAAAGAAAGTAAGCCAAATAGTAGAGGACGGAAGAAGACTGTCTTCTGGCAAGATCTTTAAAAACTAACAGTGTTAGCTTATTCTGTCGGTAAGTGAAATCTCCAAAAATCTATTAAAAAGAAATATGGCAGGATTGAAATTGCAAAAAAACGTTGATTTAATTCTGGTTAGGTATCACATTGTCGTCTTCTTGAGTTCAGGAACCTCAGTAAACTTTTGTTATTACTGAAAGACCTGAAAGTACATGAACCTTAATCTTTTTTTTTTTTTTGCGGATGGGAAATCATCATATGACCCCTCCCGCTCTGGGTGGAGCGGAAGGGAGTGTCAGACTTTTACTGACTAAAACCCACCCGTGTTCCTTCCTTAGCCCTTTATGTTCCGGGGTAACGGTAACCCTTTTGGACAATCCCACTGCCCCGGTAGGCTTCCTTAATCTAACCTACATACTTCCTGATTTATCTAGGTTACATCACCGCGTGCTAAAGTTCCAAACACTCTTGGGTTGACACCTCAAAGAATCTCTTGATACCTTACTAAAAATGCGTAAATTTTCCCTCCGTAGTCCTTTATAAGTGTACCTACACATAATCTACAAAGTGCTGACAGTGTTCAAGTGGCCATATACGGAACCGATAACCTTAATCGGCGGCTCCTCTTCGACGACGTGAGCTACTTCAGTACAGGCTGCAGAAAAATAAATTGATAGATAGTACCTTTTTATTCACATTTTAATGATTCTGGTCTGAGCTATGTCCAAGCATGTTCAGCCAGTAATGTTCTCTTTTTTTAGAGGGTGTGGGCTGTAAATTACCACCCGGGCCCAGTGCGGGTTGCTAGATGTCATAATGTATGTCTTCGAATTTTTGGTTCTAGGACGTGCCGGTTTCCTTACGATGTTTTCCTTCACCGTTTTGAGAGCAGTGGTTACATTTTAATGATTCTGGTGGAATAGAGCTATGTCCGATTCCTCAATAATCTGATCATAGTCGACACACAATCGCAATGAGATCATTCAATTTGGAAACTACAGTAAGCAGATCAGTCGCTAGATTTATTGACAATACGAAAGACCGTCGGGGTAACACACTAACAGTAGCAATGGATTTCATTTTGACAGTTCAACAACATTCATTGCGTTATTTACGTTGTTGATCAGACAAATTTTTCGAACATATAAAGCATTGGATTAGCAATATCCTTCAATCTGATTTATCGTGTGTTACGAAACTAGGGTGCTGGATGTGATCAATGTAGATCAGATAGGACCGACAAACGAAAAGTAAACTTAGATACCAAGCAGTTGGTTTATACTTACAGGCTAAAAACAGCCTGTAGGTATAAACCCACTGCTTGGGTGGTTAGTGGTTATAAAACCACTATCGTTACAGCCTGTAGGAACCCACTGCTTTCTCTTTCAGAGAGTTGCTATAATTATAGTGTATAGTGAATGGCTACCTGTTAAATATTTGAAGCATCTACTGACGATAATGAGTACATACTATGCCACATAAAAAATATAGAATGACTATATTTTGCAGATGCGTGTCATGCATTTGAAGTTTACTTTCAGTTTTGATAAAACTAAAAGTTAAAGATCATCTTCATCATCATTTCAGCCGAAAGACGTCCACTGCTGGACATAGGCCTCCCCCAAGCACCTCCACTTCGACCGATTCTGTGCTTCTCGCATCCAACGGGTTCCTGCGGCCTTCACAAGGTCGTCGGACCACCTTGTGGGGCCTTCCAACGCTACGTCACCAGTTAAAGATACGAGTTACCATTATTTGCCAAGACCACACAGCAAATTTGTGCAGTAAAATTATTTGATAAATTTTAATGTTTATTGTTTTGCTAACGACACACGGCGAATAAGGCGGGTGGCACACCGCAATAACCAGTGACTTACGTTTGTGAAATTGCACACAGGAGGTACATATGAATTTATTAGAATTTCTTTGTGTACCACCGACTTTGTACTTTATTGTATTGTCTGCTTATAAAAGAAAGATATGTATTTCTTAGTTTTGGTGGTTAGAATGTAGCACCATCTAAAAGATAAACAATAAAATCAAAAGAAAGAGAAGTTGTAGGTCGTAGGTTCGAACCCGGTCAGGCGCTTTACTTTGTGAAATTTTTTCATCACCACTGCTCTCAAAACAGTGAAGGAAAATATCGTGGAAAAATCGCCATGTCCTGGAAACAAAAATTCGATGGCATGTGACATCTATCAACCCGCGTTGGGCCCGCGTGGGTCCATTTATTCAAACTAGGCTGAGAATCAGGACTTTATGAAAATCTAAATTACATAAGACAGTCCCAAAAAACTCCTGCCACTTCCTAATGCTTTATCGGTAAAAATAATTGGCGCAACAATTTCCCTAGCAGCTCAGAACAATACGGAATCGAATTACATTACCTGTATGACAATAAAATGATCCAACACGAAGAAATACTATACATTCATGCAAGAAGGAGCCTTACAGGCGTGATCGAGGTCAAGAGCGTGCCTATTCAGCAATAAAAAAAAGGAAATGAGTATCATATCCTCGTCTAATAAGTACCTATACTAAAGTATGAGGAAATCAACGCCTAAAATCTAATCACACTAATCACATCACACTAATATTATAAAGGCGAAAGATTGTGAGTGTGGGGGTGTGTGTGTGTGTTTATATGCCTGTTACTTCTTCGCGCTCAAACGGCCGCACCAATTTTAATAAAATTTTGTATGGAGGTAGCTGACACCCTGGATTAACATATAGGCTACTTTTTATCCCGATATTCCCACGGGATCGACATTTACGCGTGTGAAACCGCGGGGCGCAGCTAGTTCAGCAATAAAAAAAAGGAAATGAGTATCAATATCCTCGTCTAATAAGTACCTATACTAAAGTATGAGGAAATCAACACCTAAAATCTAATTTAAAATAAAACCAATAAGTAGGTTCTATGAAATCCTTCGAACACATTATAACACGTGTCGATAGAGTATCAAATTACTGTCATCGAAAACCGTAATCAACTACCTATAAATGGCTGAATTCTAAATCCAGCTAGCACGATACAGCTCCAAATTCAACATCATTAAATCTAATTACGTTTCAACTGTGTTTTGACGGTTTAATCCGACACTACACATACAAACAAACCGGCTGTTTACAATAAAACCGAATAATTACGTTACCGTTGGCTAGCACTACTTAGTCGGAGAAATAAAATATACGGAAGAGATGGGTGGTCGTAATGTATCAATAACCTATTTATGTCTCATTTTGATATCATTATTAGTGATTTTATGTCTGTGTTTTAGTAGGGATGTAGGTGATTTGGTATTTGAAGTGTTCTCGATATGAGATTAATATATCGTTGAACTGTTAAAGAGGTTGTGACGTATTCGGTATTTTATGGCATTAAGAAATATTAGTGTGAGTCTAAGTGTTTGCAAAAAGGGGAGGAATTGTATAAGAAGATGGTGATAAATTAAAATGCTTTCTAATAGGAATCAGAAACCATTTTCTAAGAACGTTGGTACGTAAGCCTTCCAAGTCACCAACTCCGTAATACGAGTACATACTCAATCCACCACATCTTATAAAAGTTTCGCATGCATATATTTTATTAGCATCCCAAGTTTGGAAACTTTGATACACGTTAATTATTCGTCTCCCCTTGATCCGAAGGCGTATTCGATTCTAGTGTAGGCGTCAAGACACTGTGTGCGGTCCCTACCGGTCAACCACTAAGCTAGAGAAAACAAAACCCTGAAATAAACCCTACCGTTTTCAGCAAAAGGTTTAATTTCAGCTGGCAGGCAGTGATCAACGACTTTTGAATACCTCAAGCGACGTGCTAAACGAATTTAGGTTGTATGTTTAGCAAATAAAGTTAACTTTAGTTTGGATAATGTGGTTTACACTATTAAAATAATGAGGGCTCCTAAGGGTATACCCACTATTTCTCATGTGTTTGCTTGCTTTATTTATTGTTGCGAACAAAGCTACTGTTTGTCTTTGTTGAGACGTAGTTCGTCACTTGCTAGTTTAGTTTTACTGATTCCGTTCAGTTTGTTTATATTTTATTGCCGTAATTTGGGATTGAAAGAAAAATATTGCAACTTTCAGTTGTTTATTGTGTGTCAACTGAAGATAGTTTTGTGCAGTCTGGGTCTTCCTTTGCTGTTTGAGGTCGTTGGTTGTGGGTGTTGCAACTCAGGATTATCACGGGAGTTGAGACTGCTCTTGGAAACCTAGAGGTTTGAGAAATATCAGTAGCTATTAGTTACTAGCTACAACCACAGATAGATAACTTTTCACGTATTTTTAAGAACATTCGTAATCTAATCTCAGTCTAAATCTGTCAAAACTGCGTCCGATTTTCATGCATTTTTGACACGTTTTTTATTAGGATTCCGTACCCAAATTGCCGCTTCAACAACAAATAATAAAATAAAGTCAAAATTTAAAGGGGTATAAAAGAAACGTTTTTTTCAGCGTTTTATGCCTTGTGGTACGGAATCCTTCGTGTGCGAGTCCGACTCGCACTTGGTCAGTTTTTTACATTGACCGTCACAGATTGAGATTGCGACTAAATTTTGAACGATTTTAATTACTTACGGGAGTTTTCCTTCCACAACTCAAATGCGATACGACATTGGACCTATAATTCTAAAACCAATATATTTATTGTTGTTTTTGTTTCAGGTATGTGACCCCCGCTTTATTCAATTGAATCTTCTGGAGTGGTAAATATACACAGTAAGTCACATATCACAAAGTTTCGAAAATCTATACAGGGTGGCAAGGACATAGACATGCAAGCTGTAACACACACACACACACACACACACCCACACACACACGATTCTAGTTATTAGTTATGGTTTAGCGATAAAATTTAAAATCAATTAAAGAAATTTGACAGATTGTAGTAGCTTGATGTGCTGGCGTCTGTACCATGTATACTAATAATAAAACTGAAGAGACGAAGAAGAAGAGTGAAGAAAAGAAGAGAAGAAGAGTGTGTTTATTAGGCTATAGAAGAAATAGTCGGATAGAACGCTAAGCGAAAACGAACTAATAGCGCGGGCGGGAAAAGTGGATGTTATTTTAGTATATTCTGGTGTCGACTTCTACGCGAACGAAGTCGCGGGCTGAAGCTAGTAATATATCACACTAATATTATAAAGACGAAAGTTTGTGAGTGGGTGTGTGTGTGTTTATATGTTTGTTACTTCTTCACGCTCAAACGGCTGGACCAATTTTGATAAAATTTTGTATGGAGGTAGCTGACACCCTGGATTAACATATAGGCTACTTTTTATCTAGATATTTCCACGAGATCGATATTTACGCGGGTGAAACCGCGGGGCGCAGCTAGTAAAACATATAAACTTGTAGACCTAACTATAGGTAGTTCCTACGAGCTCCATTTACAATAACGCAACAGCTAACACCATGATAATTTCCCAATAATTCAAAAGCTCAAACACAGAAACGGATACTACCTGTTGTATTCATAGGAGAGCAACAACAAAAACACTAGTCCTGTAACCGGTATAAACCAGTTACAAACAAATAGAATGACTTGTATAGCACGCGAGCGCTTTCTGCCGAGTCATCGAGATTCACTAACAGGTGAGTCGATTCGTGACCCGTTCAGTTAGGTGCATGAGCGAGTCAAGTGGAAGATGACTTGTCATGTCCGGGACTTCGGTGTCAAGATTTGTTCGTTTGTCTGTTTTTTTGTTTGTTCGAAAGTCATTGGTTTTTTTTTCTTTTGTGGTTAGCTGTAAAGGTCATCCACCAGTCAGTAAAGTCCCGCCTCTACTAGAGTTTCATTGAATTAACACATTCTGTTTGAGTATTAATAATTACCGAATTAATTATTCAAAATTAAAAAGTAGGTCGTAAGAAGAATGAGTTCATTACTTATTCTTATTGATGTTTTCAAGTTGAGAGCTTCTGACAAGACAGATTCTGAATTCAACCTTGAGGTTTCCAATAGACCCTTTTTCTGCTCCGGAGCTAACTTAAAACGCCAAGAAAAAAAAAATCTTAGTAAGATTGACTTCATTCCAATTTTTTGGCTTTTTTTTTTACAGAATGGTATTTATTTTTATACTGTAACCATGAATTTAGCACGTGATTGCCCCATAGGATAGATATTTTCCGTCGGTAAAAAAAAAACAGTGGCACTCCGGGATTGCCGAAAGAAATGAAAACTTGAACAATTACGTGTGTATTTTTTGAATCGACTTATAAACAAATCACGCGCAGTGTCGGTTACGGTAACAGTGTCGCGAGTTCAATAGTTTTTCCCCATCTCAAAAAATGCCCAACGCGCCTAAAGAAGCTTTCACTTCAAACATATGCTGTTTTATAGTAAAGTGCAATGAATTTATGGAACAGCAATTGTTTTACCATCGACAATACATTTCAACTCAGGGGCGTTAAGAATCATGTTCTGAATCCATGGTTACAGGTTTCGTGTCAACGTCGCTATCATACTGTATTAAAAAAATCCTCAAATCATTCAATGACAAACTGTATCCAGTAGACCAAACGCACCACAGACAGAAGGGTGCAATACACGATTATTGACAGTCTGCCCCCGCGTTGTTCGGACAACCAGTAAACATGATTTGTAGGAATGACGAGCGTCACCACTGTCACCCTAGCGATCGAGTCGCGTATTGAATGGTGGGCTTTGGCTTGATGACTTCATTTCCACTAAGTGCTCACGAATCGGTGAGATTGGGGCATTATTTTTCATTTGGATTTTTAATGTCTGTCTCGGGTGCAACTGTGATTATTGATGAAGTATTTTTGAATATTGAAGTGCGACATCAAAGCGATAGGCAAAGAGAAATCAAAGAATAGTTGTTCCGGGTCTGGCTGTTTGTGTATGTGAGTTTAAACGCACCCACAATACAGGAGAAATTCCTAGTGTGGGGCAACGTTTTTTTAAATAAAAAAAAAAGAATCTTTTTTTTTTCTTTTTTTTTTTTTTAAACGTTGTTGATGAAACATTATGAGACAGAATCACTATCACTACATATTATAAAACAAAGTCTGCGTCAGTCTGCCTGAATGCTATAAACTCAAAAACTACTGAACGGATTTTCATACGGTTTTCATCAATGGACGAAGTGATTCATGAGGAAGATTTAGGTGAACAATTCATTAAAGGTTTTCTGTAAATTGGTTGAAATATTTTATGACAATGATTGATGAAGATGTCGGATAAAATCATGACACCTGGGAGCTTACTCTGGGAGTGCCGCGTAAATCAATAGAAATAGATATATTTATCTATTCCGTGATTAAACATAATAATATATGAAAACAATGGGGATATTTACCGACATCCACTCAGAAGACGTAGCGTTGGAAGGCCTCCCACAAGGTGGTCCGACGACCTTGTGAAGGCCGCAGGAACCCGTTGGATGCGAGAAGCACAGAACCGGTCGAAGTGGAGGTGCTTGGGGGAGGCCTATGTCCAGCAGTGGACGTCTTTCTGCTGAAATGATGATGATGATGATGCTCCACTCTGGCGGGCAAAAGCTAGTAATATTATACAGGAAACTACCATTTTAAAACCATATAACCACTAGTAAGTTAACACATAAAGTAGACTTACCCCGTTACCCAATTTACGGTGGGACGTCATCGTCATTACGTCATTCGAGAGGTAGTTGCTGAAAATCAGCGCTGTTGACGATAGGTTCGTCCGAAGTCACAGCATTTTGCATGCATTTGCATTTTGCTAAGCAACGACCTGTTCTTGCACAGATGCGACACACGGCTTAATTGTTCTTATTCTTGTTGTTTGATTGTTACAAAAGTAGTTATTTTTTCACTCTGCAATTGGCATTTTTTTTTATTGTTGTTGTTTTGTTGCCATCATCTCGAGAAGTTCCTCAAGGAAGAGTTCTGGCCGAAGGGTGTTGTGTACCGCCGGTTTCGTGGCCGGCTACATGAACACAACGCAGACACTTCGTGTGCTTTAGTTTGTTAATTTTTTGTTGTGTAATTATAATGTTGTATGTATTTATGTATTTTTAAGTTATATTCATATTGTATTGTATGTGTTTTATATGGGCCTTGATGCCTGAAATAAATGGATAATAATAATAATTAATATGCCAGTCGCAGGCGCACCGGGCGCATCACGAATTCATTTTTATTGTTCATATCCATGTCAATTAATGTGTGTTTCCTTTGGTCCCAGGCCCTGACGTCAAGCAATGGACAAAATTGTCAACATTGTATATGCTTGAGTATAAGGCTTTTGACTACGTTGTATGTGTATATTTTGACTTTTTTTATTTGTAATGTGCGTTTTGTTTGTGCAGAATAAACAATTTTTCTTTCAAGTAGACCATAAACATTATTAAGTGCGAAAATTAAGAACATTAACGATAAAAATCGTTTAACACCACGTGAACCATGAATTAAGTATCAATTACGATCAAAAAGGTCTGACCGTGAAATCAAGTTAATGTACAAGAATTCATGTAGGCTTTTATCTTAAACACGAATCTTATTAAAACAATATGAGGGGATACTTTAATAACCACAATGTATTTCGTGCAACCCGTCGCGCGTCGTTTCGATTTGTTATGGTATTGTGAATACTGTGATACTCTTAAAGGCAAGAGCTCTGGGGCCCAAGTCTGCTATTTAATTATAAATTCGTCATTCCAACACGATCCCATTGTCATTTTGCTAAAAGTTCGTAATCTGCTAAATTCATAATGGTCGAACTTTGGTCAGTCAATGGCACAGAACATATACGATACTCGTAACGAATTAAAAGCAATGACTGCACAATGACGTTCTAATGGTAGGTCGCTGATCAAAGGAACTGTCAACATTTTTGCAGATTAACGCCTAAGCCAGTCATTCATTTGTCATTATGTAGACCGTACGAGATTACCATTCTATGCCATTTCTTTCAATGGAGTGTCAGTGGTTGACCATTGGAAAGTCATAATGACGCCATTATATTAGTAGATTACCAAACTGATCAAAATCAACAATTATGAAATCAATGATAGACCATTCTGACACTATTGTAATAGCAGACTTGAGGCCCAGGGTGTTTTATATGTCCAATTATAATTCAATTCTTCTTTGTGTCTAAACACACTATGCCGAAGGTACGCGACCGAAGTTCGCGAAGTAAGACCATGTTTACGCCTGCAATGCTATTTCAATTACCGACACATTATGCCGAAATTACTTTGCGTTATAACGTACAGCCGAACTTCGGTCGGGCGTAAGTTCAGCGGCTATTCGGCGGCAACGTATTCTGTAGAGCACACATTATACGCGACCGAAGTTCGGTTCGATTGGCGAAGAAGATCAAGGGCGGGGAGCAGCTGGAGGCAGACACGGCCGCGTCCCACATGTGCGCAACCGAATTTCTGCCGTGTAAGGTGTGTCATATCAGCCGAATACGTTGGAACGTAAAATCAGCCGCAGAACTTCGGTCGCGTACCCTCGACATAGTGTGTTTGGACACTTAGACTTTATTTTGTTTGGATACTTAGGCCCGTGAAGTTAGATATTTAAGTACATACCTTTTGAAAAATGGAGAGTTGTTTTGGAAACTAAGAACTTTCTGGACATTAATTTTCATAAAATTGATCATTTCCATTTTCTAATTTCTGAGAATGGCTTGCAAAGGTCAACATGATTTTTCCCGTTGTTTACGTTTGAAATTCCAGTTATTAGGGTTGGCAAAGGTTCTTTAATTTACAAAGAAAATGCATAAACAAACTGATTAATGAAGAAATTATGAATATTAACTGGAATCACAACTTCGCCTTAACTACAAATTAAATAACTTGCTCAAGACGGTAATTCAATCTACCGACAATACCTACGGTCGCTGTTCTCACGACACAAATGATCTACTTTTTATAAGATATTTTGACACCGGCGAGAATGCAGTAATTATATATATGTTCCGGTCTTGACACAGGCAATGATGATAGCACAAATGAGCAAAGTAACTAGGGCATTTGAGTTAGTAAGGGTTACCGCTGGTCCAGAACATAAAGGGCTAAGGAAGGAACACGGGTGGGTTTTAGTCAGTAAGAGTCTGACACTCCCTTCCGCTCCACCTAGAACGGGAGGGGTCATTTGAGGATTTCCCATCCGCAAAAAAAAAATTGAGTTGTAAACGAATTTGGTTTTGACGATATCGTTAAAGTTTCTTGCCCATTCTTCTCCTTATGAAACTACGTTTTGGAAGGGGCGCCTACAATCAATTCTGTTTTCTTGTAAATTTTGACATTTAAAAGTGCCTTTTAATGGCCTACTTGAAATAAATGGTACTAGTAATATAACACTAATTAATATCATCGTAGTACCATTTTTAAACCACCCCGGTGATCACCATCAGCACATAGGGGTGGTCCCGGTTCCTCTTAAAAGGGGAGTCTTTTAAGTGCAACCCCCCCCCGTGCAACGCCTGTAAGGCACATCCCTGGGGAGACTGCAAAGGGGCCTCCCCTGAGCCTCGCTATGCACTGTGCCACCATCTTCACGGGGGTCACTTGCTGCATTTGAAATTCTGACAGTTGGTGTAGCTGCCAATCTGACACCGAAGCTTATGAATAAAAAAACAGCAAAGGAAGTCTATTGAAGTTAAGTACAAAAAAAAATTCTAAATGATGATCCAGATGCTATTGAACATGACGTAAAAGAAAAATAAAAGTTCGTCCCCAAAAATAAAAATTCCAAAAACGTTTCTGATACTCAAATACACGTATCTATAAGGGAAACAAAGACTGCAACACAATCAGTTCACCCTCGGCACAAACTTTAAACATACCTTACTATTTACGTAAAAGTTTTCATGGATTCGCGTTTTTTCTGTACCTGCATGGGGAGCAAAGTTTGCACTCGCAACAAATAGTGATAATTCGAGCGTGAATGTCTCTCTTTTGGGAGTTTTCTGTATCTATAAGTTATATTGTATATGTACAGTAAGAAATTGGTGCGGGATTTGGGGTGGTTTTTTCCAGGGATTTTTTTGTTAATCTGTAGGTAAATTCAATACGAGCGGAACGTTGAATGGAAGCTGTACTTTTACACGATTTATGCAGGTTGTAATTATTGTTTAATCTTTTTGGTAACGTGGGTCTTTTACTACTGAACTTGAATACATTGCGAGTGTAGGTACGATATATTGAATAATCGATGTATTAACCATTCGATATTATGAACGTTGGAGTATTTAGACTTTCGATTTATAGTGGTCGATCAATTGATATTCAATTATTTGGCATTCGATTTGGCATAGTACAGACTCCAGCACATCAAGCTACCCGAAACTGTCAAATTTTCCCAATCAAGTTTGAACCTTATGCTTTAGCGATAACGTTGAAAGTCTATTAAAGAAATTTGACAGATTGTAGTAGCTTGATGTGCTGGCGTCTGTACACCCGCGTTAAACAGTTCACAGCGCTGTATATACTTCATTACATGGGATTTAAACATAATTGGCGAAATGTGAGTGTGCTGTAGGCAGCAGTGGTGGCCTAGTGGTCACGGACACGGCTTACGAGTTGTAGGTCGTAGGTTCGAACCCAGACAGGCGATTTACTTTGTGTAAATTATTTCATCACCACTGCTCTCAAAACGGTGAAGGAAAACATCGTGAGGAAACCGGCATGTCCTAGAACCAAAAATTCGAAGACATGTGACATCCACCAACCCGCACTGGGCCCGCGTGGTGGATTACGGCCCACTCCCTCTCATTGAGAGGAGGCCTGTGTCCCAGCAGTGGGAACATTATAGGCTGATTATGGAGTATGCTGTAGTTACATCTCTTTCTAATCTACGTACTCATTTGTGGAATACATGCGTGATGTTTGGTCACTTGAATCAAAAAGCAAATCTTAGTACCTATTAAAATTACTCACAACCGTAATCGAAAGGCGCAATACAAATCCTCGACAGGAATCCAAGCTTAACCCAAATCCTCTAAACAATCACCAGCTAATCATTAAAACATTTCAAGAAAATGTAATAGCAATTACCAGGAATACAGAACAAAGACGAGAGTAATTCTAAAACCGACAATCCTCGTATTCTGCACTCGTTCGGAGATGTTAATCTCACCCCAACTAACTCCGGAACTGAGTTTGGCGCAATAAAAACTGTCACTATACTTATTTACGATGCAATAAAAGAGATTCAGATAGAAATAATAGGAGGCGCCCGCGCACTGCGTTGATAAAATGGCGCTTACTAACGTGTGTGTGAAGATATACTCGAAGATGTGATGTGAACTGAATCCATTATTGCCACGACTAGGTTTAAAAAGAAAGACTGAATATTTTAGGACAAGAATATAAATAATTTAGGCAGGTTGAATAACCTTCCGTTTTCCCCAGAACAGAAGGAGGACAGTTATATGAAGTATTTCATATGAAAAAACACACTTTGCACTGAAAGGCATCAATAAAATGTTTGAAAGTGTAAATTACGTTGCAAACCCGCTCACTTTTCCTTTTTGAAGCTCTTTTATATAACTACCCGATGATTTCAATTCAATTAAAATAATTTCCAGAAACCGCAGTTCTCACAACCATATTCATAAGGAACTTCATGTAACCTCCAAGGATTAGTTCCACACTACTACCACAAACTATCCCATCCATCAGAGAGCTCCAAAGCGCAATTTTAGCTACCTTCGTGCATTATGTAAAGGCTCGAGTGATGTGTTGCGCTCGATATAAATTATTGAGTTACGATTAAAGCTTAACGTTGCTTTTGTTCATAAGGTCAAGAACTTCAGGTATCGATTTTATCACTCGGGAATGTCGGATTGCTTATAAAGGTTGAGTAAGATTTTATGAACTTGCTGCGTGTATTGTGTGCGTCGATTGAGCTATTATTTTATGTTTTCTGTTCATTGTATTATGTATCTTCTTCCTTACGCAATTGATTTCTCAGTAGTATGTCGATTATTCATATCCCCTTGTGACATTATCTGTTTCTGTCTACCAAGAGGAACACGAAAGGTGAATGGTGGTGTAAGAACCAGAAATCGTGCAAAAATGTCGATTTTTGATTTAATGACGTTTTTCGTGATGGATGACGATCATCCATCACGAAATTTCGCTTATTTACTACATCCAATTCCCAAATGGTGCCAACCAAGCTCAGCCTTTATTGTTTCTCGTTCTCATTTCATAAAGTAAAACCAGAATGATTAACTAAAGGAAAAACATAAAGATCAGCTGTTTACCATCCCGCGGAAACTGTACAACGAGCAGAAGGAAATAGGTTACCATGATGTTGGTTGGGAGCGAGCCAAAAACCTGTCGATTTATGCACTACATATTTGTGTTATATTCTTTATAATTTGTATGTACGAGGCTATGTTCAGGGAAAGCCTGGCCGAGTTAACTTGGAATAACTTTTAAACCTCCAGTTTTCCAAGCTCGTGTTATGTATGCCAACCATATACAATTATACATAGCTTTATAGAGGTATGAGGAACAGGGTGTAAATTTCACTCATACTCCCTAAAAAATGAGGATCCTCCGACCAGACGGGTGTAGTGTCTGACGGGCAACTGCCCGATGATTTATGTCAGGCGTTGTATCTATCCTAGTGGCGCGGTGAACTCTGCTTGTGAGATGCAGGATTTTGCGTGACGTCAGTATGACGAGTTGTTTGCATGTAGCGTTGTAGATACCGCTACAGCTTGAAAAATTGGTGGAAGAATAAAATGTCTTTTTAGACTGACTCTGTCGTTGTAAGGCCTATGATCAACCACATTAACTAACAATAAGCACATAATCAAATGAGCAGTGGTGCCCCAGTGGTAGCGGCCGCAACTTACGAGTTGTAGGTCGTAACCGTAACCGTCGTAAGACAGGCGCTTTACTTTTTGTAAATTATTTCATCACCACTGCTCTAAACGGTAAAGGAAAACATCGTGAGGAAACCGACATGTCCTAGAGCCAAAAATTCGAAGACATGTGACACTGGGCCCGCTTGGTGGATTACGGCCCACTCCCTCTCTCAGAGAGGAGGCCTGTGTCCCAGCAGTGGGAACATTATAGGCTGATTATGTTACATAATCATATTATCTTGATAAACAATCTATGTCCAACAAAATAGACTAAGCAAAGAAACTTGGAGAAGAAGATCATTGTCTATCTCAATTCCAATACATTTGTAATTTCGTATTTCCATTTAAAGCAATCTTCTATTTAGAAGTTCACTGTATACAACATTCTATACCGACTTCTAAATAAAGAAAACACTTTTAATCTCATTTGTTGGAGACATCAATAACAAAATTCTAATGTAATTGCCGAACATTAAATGTTTATTAACGTCAGTTAATCCACTTCGCCAATATCCAATAATGAATATTAGCCGAAATTCAAAAGGGCCATTACAGCCATATCTAAGTACACAGCTATACTCCTCTTGGAATTAATCTCGTGATGACGGCGAATAAAAATCGGGCATCAATAGAACGGGAGGCATTTCTTAATATTTCCCTCGGCCATTGGGAGGACTAAACAAATTCTCAGAAAGGAATTCCCTCCTCGAATACGTCAATCAACTTTTGTGGGATTGTACTAAAAAGATAAGGAGTGGAAATATACGGGTATGGGTTTTGCGCAGGCCTACTGTAACTTGTGGCTAAGGGCCGGTTCTTTCAAACGGTTGGTACCTACATACGTACGTCAAATAATGACGTAATCGTTTTGACGTACGCCAAGGCCATAATTTTGTGAAATAATGCTTGTTTTGGTTTGACGATATTTAGCGCCATTTTTGACGTATACGCGTGCGTCAAGTGGACGTGAAACAACCCGCCTTATGAATCTAAAGTCAATCAAAACTATTATTTATTAAGGTTCAACAAGATTCAAACTTCAAAAGTAATCACTGCTATGGAAGATTATTTGAAAAATATACCTACGTTAAAATATTTCTAACATTTAGGTAACTTTCTCATGACTAAACAATAGTCCATACATAAATCTCATAGAAAAAAGGACTTCCAGATTTTCCAATTTTCCGGGAAACTTCAATTATTTTTCCTATAATCCTCATTCGGACTACTACGAACATTTTAAAACGAAACAAAAGTACGAACGGTCCAGTTGTTTTCAAGTGATGCGCTTACCAACGAACAGTATTTAATTTTTAGGGTTCCGTACCTCAAAAGCAAAAACGGAACCCTTATAAGAACACTTCGTTGTCCGTCTGTATGTCCATCGGTCAAGACCCTTTTTCTCAGGAACACGTAGAGTTATCAAGTTGAAATTAATATCAAATAGTCAGGGCTACAATCCCTTGAAGGAGTGAAAAAATAAAACTTCTAAGTCAACGCAATCAAAAGCTGGGCGTTTATGTTCCATTTATGCCGCATATTTGACACTTGCATGGGAATCAAAAAGTATAGGGTACTTCCCGTTGACCTAGAATCATGAAAGGTCATTGGGGATATCTGACCCGCTTTGCGAAGAGTGCCTGACATTAACCAAAATAGTTTTAAACTAAAGACAAAAATGTGACCTTTCATTATTTATAATTATTTTATAAAAAAAATCGATGGAGCAAAATGTACAGAATCTTTTAAAAAAAAACCGGTTTCAGAGGATTTTATTTCATCTTAGAATGTCATAATAATTCGAAAAATTTACGCAACTACCCCAATGGTTTCTATCTAGCTAATAAAAACGTAAATGGTCTCAGGTTTCTTATCATTCATCCAAATCCATCATCGAATAACAGTCACTTTAGCGATCACGTTTTCAATATAGACGCGTATATTTACAAAAAAAAAAAACTTTCAATAGAAAAAAAATATTTTGATCTATTTAGACAGCCCGGGTATGTCGTAAACGCGAATGGGAGGGTTAAATCTCATTACATTATAGCAGATGTAAAACGATTTATAGAGGTGAACCCGTCCGGTCATATTTTATTATGTTCCAATAATTCTTTACATTTTACATTCTGGCTTCGGCAAAACCAACATTCCTGTTTATTTTTACCGACTTTACAAAAAGGAGGAGGTACTATGTTCGGGTGTTTGTATGTTTTTTTGTATGTTTGTTCATCGAATACGCCGCCAATTGTCGACGGATTTTCAAAATTCTTTTTTTGTTCGAAAGTAGATAGTTCTGAGGTGGTCCCATTGTCACCAAGTTAGGATCTGATGATGGGATCTTAGAGAAATCGAGGGCAACCCTCAAATTTTATAGGCTCACTTATTGTTTTTCGCATATTTTATGAAGTATCTTGTGTATTTGTGTATGGTTGTTACCATCTCAGGTAGCTGGGCTGATGATGGAAGGTACAACTCCTTAACAGTAAGAAGTTACTCGAACAGGCAAGGACTGTTTTAGTAAAATGTTTTGATGTTTGATAGGGCATTTGCCACATTTGGTCTCATGATCATCAAGTCATGACCTGATGCTGCAGTCAGGATAGTCTGCAGAGTACCTAACTCCTCGACAACTAACAGCAGGTATATCGTGTTTAGGCTCATTGAAAAGGGCTCGATGTGTGGATAAACGTACTGTTACTGAGGAACACCGAAGACCTGATGCTGAAGCCAGGAGCATCAGAAAAAGTACAAACCCTTAAATTACAGCACCGTAGTCGTGTTTGGGCTCATTTTAAACAGGAATAATTTTAAGTTCAATGCAATGTTGACATAAGTCTGGCCTGATGCTGCAGCCAGGATTATCAGCATCTAATCTAAAAAGTAATAAAAGGAGAACTCCTCAACAATTAACGTCCCTGCATCGAGAAAAGGAATATTTTATAAAAAGGCGATGGGCAAGTTGACATTAGGCTATTGTAACTTAGATAAATTATAAATAGACCCACTAAAAAGCGAGAAATAAAAACTTTTTAACAAAAAAAAAACCGACTTCCAAAAAAAACACTACAAACTGAAAAAAAAAACACTACAAACTGAAAAATAACTTTAATTTCGGAAGTCGGTGGCAAAAACTAAAATACTGATCCCTAAGACACCGACTTCCGAAATTAAAGTTATTTTTCAGTTTGTAGTGTTTTTTTTTTTTAAACTTCAAAAACACGTGCCCTGCCTCCAAATAGGTAATTTTGCGAGAAATTTTCTTTTTGCCAAATTGGGTCGTGAGTTTTATGTTTTCGCGTAAACTGTAATAGGCGAGGCCCTTTTTAAATTAACGCAAACTACCGCGTTAAAGTGGGTTCTCGTGGTACCTATACTCAAGCTTGCCTCCACGTTAAACCTTCGAGGATGAAACTTTTCTCACCTGCCAGTTTAAGAATGTCTTGTTATGTAGCTACAATATCAGTTGGATTTTTTTAATATTGCTCGTTGTTGCCATAACCACAATCAGCCTATAATGTTCCCACTGCTGGGACACAGGCCTCCTCTCAATGAGAGGGAGTGGGCCGTAATCCACCACGCGGGCCCAGTGCGGGTTGGTAGATGTCACATGTCTTCGAATTTTTGGTTCTAGGACATGCCGGTTTCCTCACGATATTTTCCTTCACCGTTTTGAGAGCAGTGGTGATGAAATAATTTACACAAAGTAAAGCGCCTGTCTGGATTCGAACCTATGACCTACAACTCGTCAGTCGTGTCCGTGACCACCGGGCCACCATTGCTCTTTGTTGAATAAGAATTAAATGGATCAACTTTTATCTCAACTTTAATGGTATGCTGTACCTACAGTGTACGTATTGTGTGTACATGCTTTGAAGACACCTGTCATAATCAGAGGTTCTCGTTGACAGTTTTGTTCTGGTAATCATTTGGCTAGCTGAAAATGAAGTAAAAAATAAATCTTTTAAAACACAGGGTGTAAAAATAAAAATACTCTTCACGAAGGCATTGTCTGCGTATTTTCTACATAAAAGTAAGAAAACTTTGTCCAAAAAAAAATGCTGGAAAACGACTTTTATTTTTGGTGTGAAAATTCACTGATTACAGTAGTGCGCACGCAAAATATTTTGCGTATGGGCTATAGGTGCACGCAACCATAATAATTATACGGTGACGCAAGGGTGCAGGGATCTGGTTTAAAACTAGGTATTCGAAAAGAAACTTTGACAAAAGTTGGAACCTTGACACTCAATATCTCTTTGGTCCAGTGCAAAAAAAAAACAGTATTACGAGAAGAATTAGTGACTTTTGGCTTCCTTAAGGCTATTTTACACCCGTTATATTATATGTCTAGCGATACATACCTCAGTAAGAGCAGTGAAATACTCTATGGGTCAGTTATGTAAACTACAAAAAATAACATTCGTCATCAAGGTCAAACTCTCTTCGTGAATCAGAGCCATTGTACATCATACTACACTCTAAATAACAGTATCATCAAAACACTTAATAACATCCTTAGTCATCCAAAAGAAAAAACAGTTATAATAACAGAGTCCCCATACAAGGGAGTCGGCCATGTTGTCTTTATGCAAAAGTGCGTGGATGTCGCGTTGCAATACTTTGTGCATCTGTAACGTGGCGACACATGGCGACTGTTGTTGTTATGCAGACCAGCGGGTTAAACGCTGCGATTGGCGGTAAAAACAACGCAGAAATTAATTTAAAACACTTGATTGGTATGGTGTTGTCACGTAGGTATGTATTAAATATTATAATATCTATACTAATACATATTATAAAGAGGTAAAGTTTGTAAGTTTGTATGTAGAGGGCAATCTCTGGAAACTACCAGTCGGATTTGAAAAAATCTTTTTGTATTTGATAGCTTCTTGAGGAAGGCTATAGGCTATTTAACATCACGCCTGCATGCCACGGCATATGGCCCTTAGGAGCCGAGCAAAAAGAAAAAAGTCAGAAAGAACGCTGAGCAAAAACGAAGTGATAGCGCGGGCAGGCGATGAGATGCGACGGGGTGGGTCGGGGGAACAAGTCATTTCAAGCGGACGAAGTCGCGGGCAGAAGCTAGTATCTAATATTCGTGGTCCTAATTTCGCACATTACAAATAGGTATATCTACGTTTATTACATTTAAAATATTAATGTTGCCAAAAATTTTGCAAAACGAACATCTAAACAACTGTACGTATTTTCTAATAAATCGACGGTGCACCGTGTAGTATGCATTCATGTTTATGTTCGATAGCAAGGTCAAGGAGGATTTTTGCCCGGAAATAATGTTTGACCACTTTTAGAGTTAAAACATCGACAAGATCTATACCTATTTGGGATTCGGATGTTAGTGGTGACGATTTGTAAGACACTTAACATGTAATTAAGAATAATTAATCTATCAGCACTATTACAAATAATTAACCATCCAAAACAAACGTCCGTCTGTCCACACATAATCTGTTTAGTCGCAATGCCTCGCCCCAAAGTTGTCTTTAATTAAATTTAAAACTTGGCAGTGACGTCATCCCGTGCTTGGCTACGCGTGCTCCTCTTCCGGGGCTGGTCGCAAGTTGTTCTGCCCTGTTGGCTTTCAGCTACATCACGACATTAATCCCAAAGAGGATAGGCAGAATCTGTTATAAGAGTTATTATGAACTGATAGTTTAGCGACGACTTCATAATATTACCCAAGTTCAGGTTTATTTTATCGCTCGTTTGTCAGATAGGTTCATGTCCAGACGTAGTGATTGAAAATAGATTAAAGAGGACCTATTTGAGGACCGATGTTGGAAGGGCGCGCTATTTTGTCATCAATTAGTCTTGGTCTCAAAATGCGTGTGTATTTTATCATCATCATCATGATCATTTCAGCCGAAAGACGTCCACTGCTGGACATAGGCCTTCCCCAAGCACCTCCACTTCGACCGGTTCTGTGCTTCTCGCATCCAACGGGTTCCTGCGGCCTTCACAAGGTCGTCGGTCCACCTTGTGGGATTCCTTCCAACGCTACGTCTTCCGGTACGCGGTTGCCACTCCGGAACCTTTCGCCATCGGTTCTACGAGCAATGTGCCCAAAGTTTGGCAATTCTTCGGGCTATGTCGATTACCTTGGTTCTCCTGCGGATCTCCTCATTCCTGATTCGATCACGCAGGGAAACTCCAAGCATATGTATGTATATATGTATGTATTTTATAGAAGACGTAAAATTTACTAATACTTGAATAGAAAGTAAGAATTTAATCATCAAGCTTATCGGCTACAGGCCTCTTCTAAGTCACGCCAAAACATCCGGTGAAACTTCAACAAACCTAAAAATTTAAAACCCACACAAGTTCAAGCTCTTAATTAATTACCTTTGTTGAAGTGAAACTTTTTAGGCGGCGATTCGATAATTGGACCAGAATTGAGAGGGAAGTTTTAAGGACGCGTCACGTTTTGGCACATTTCGTTACATGAGAGAGAAGAAACATATAACTCTCTCTGTCACTTGTAGCGGTATGTACCGGCACGTCGGGGTCACCAGTACCTATAGAGGTATGAGGAACAGGGTGTAAAGTTCACTCATACTCTATAGGACCTAAAGGGAGGATCTTCCGACCAGACGGGTGTTGCGTCTGGCGGGTAACTGCCCGATGACTCATGTCGGGCCGTTGTATCTATGCTATTTGTGCGGTAAACTCTGCTTGCGAGATGCAGGATTTTGCGTGACGTCAGTATGACGCGTTGTTCGCATGTGGCGCTGTAGATACCGCTACAGACTAAATCTCTCTTGTAAGGAGTTTCTCCTATCATGTGTAAGGTGTTGCACGCGCAATTTTATTTTCATTGACTATAACAAGTAGCAAAAAAACCTATAAAAGCAATTCTAATCTTCGAAATTATAAAGCCATCTAATGTTCAGTCCCGAAGTTCCAAATCCGAGCTTAAAAGGTACCTAAACTTTTTTGCTAGACCTAAAATTGCAACGCGCTTTGCAAGCCCCGAAGTCCAACTTATTACCATTATGGTATTACGAGAACTTCAGCTAGAATGTGGCCCATTTGCGTAATTGTGGCCAAAGAGATGAATAGCGGTTGAATTTTACTTTCTATGTAGTATAGCAGTAAATATCCTAAGCTGAGGGTACAGACGCCAGCACATCAAGCTACTACAATCTGTCAAATTTCTTTAATAGATTTTCAACTTTATCGCTAAATTCTTAAGGTTCAAAGTTGATTGGGAAAATTTGCTAGTTTCGGATAGCTTGATTTCTGTACCTACCAGGATTAGTGACTAGATGGAACGTGCAGCCTTGTCAATCAGGTTTTATATAGTATTTTAAAATAGGTCGTGATAATTTTCATGAGGAAAAGATTTTGATTTTACGTGTAGGTAATACCTTATTGAAAAAATAACTACATATTTAATATTTGGCTGTAATATACAGCATGTATGTATGAGAGAGGGGTGTTAAAAAAAGTCATCTGTCCCATTAAAAACTTCAATACCTATTCAACCGAAATGTATGGGAGGGCAGATAAATTTTCAGGATTACGATGTACAGTCACGAGCACTTATATGTCAACACTTTGCAACTTTCAATTGTGATTTTTTCGTGAAATAATGAATGCAACGATGAAATACGACACTTTACACAAACCTATGGGTTCGAATATACTTTGTTCGTAATAACATAAAATTTCATTCAAACCTAAAGGAGAAAATCGTCGTTGAATAAAGCCAAGTGTATACATACTTATGCTCGTGACTGTAGGTCCCATGGAGAAAGTTGTTCAGTTTGATGGTCTGGTCTGATATCACAACTTTAAATATGACCATACCTTTTTAGCCTTAGCTGGGAATTGAAGTGAGGACCTCGCGCTCAGCTGAGCGCGAGGTCCTCACGAGGGAAATTTTACTTTGACTTAAAAGCCAAAGTCAAATTTATTTCAAATAGACACATAAAAGGCACTTTTTAACGTCAAAAATTACAATAAAATAGAATTGTTTCTAGTCGCCGCCCGCTTGCAAAAGGTAGTGTTCGTATGGAGAAGAATGGGCAAAAAAACTCCACCGTTACTCTTTTAAAATGTTTTACAAGTGATAAATGATGATAAATGTAAAGCAATGACAGGTAAATCAATTATTATGTGATAGATACATGATGCTCACATATTTACAAAAAATTAAAAAATAGATGATTTTCCTAGACAGAAGAAACAATTTATTAAAATCTTACAATCTCATATCTTATCCAGCTTATCACAATCTTAGAAGGAAATAAAGAAGAATAAACCTAATAAAGAATCTCACACACACAAAGAAAAGTTCGCAATTTTTTTCGCTTCGTAAACGTATCGTGCATAATGCTTTAAAAGCTTCAAAAATCTCGTCGGCTTACGGCAAAATTAAACTAATTAAAAAACTTTTGTAATTATCGTCTTAGCAGACACTTGGAGTAAATCGCCTTTAGGGCAAACAACACCTTAAGAATTTTACCTCCCGTGTTCTCGACCAGTGGTAGGTGGAATGTATAAGATGAAGCGATTTGGGAAGAGGCGTTGAGAGAGCGTTTTTAGAAAATTAATAAATAATAAATTTATTAATGAGAAAGCCTAAGTATTTCTCCGACCATTTTTATTAAAATACATCCATACTCGTCCATACTAATATTATAAATTAGAAAGTAAGTCTGTCTGTATGTTACCTTTTCACGCGTAAACCACTGAACGGATTTCGATAAAATTTGGCAGAGAGATAGATTACATCCCGAGGAAGGACATAGGATAGTTTTTTCCCGATATTCCCACGGGATCGACACTTATGCGGGTGAAACCGCGGGGCGCAGCTAGTATTTCCATATAAAACAGATACGTAGGTACTTAGTTCATTTCTTTTCATCATATATGAGTGACCTTATACATATGTAAACAACACCACTGCATCGCAATAAATGTGGTGAGCTGCGCCCCGCGGTTTCACCCGCATAAGTGTCGATCCCGTAGGAAAATCGGGATAAAAAGTAGCCCACATGTTAATCCAGGGTGTCAGCTACCTCCACACATAATTTTATCAAAATTGGTCCAGCCGTTTGAGCGTGAAGAAGTAACAAACATATAAACACACACTACACACTCACCAACTTTTGCCTTTATAATATTAGTGTGATAGTGTGATATAGTAGGATTGTAAATGCTCAAAAATAATGTCATTGGTGCCACTAGAAAATATAAGAAAATTAGTGTGTATTGCGTCTTTGCTGCGCAAACCTACTGATTTTCGTAACAAAACAGAGAGTAGCAAACATGGCGCCTCTGCGATACCATCTACACAAAAAATGAAGCAATTTAATATAATTGTATCAAGTCCCGTCCTTCCTCAATTTCTTCCATCACTTCGACCAAACATTGTAAAGCTCCTTAGAATTAACACAGTTGCACGTCTGTATTGAATAAAAATCACATTATGACCCCTGATGCCTCCCTATTTCCTCAGGACGACTCGAATAACAATAAATGCAAAGTTACATTGTTTCAAAGACCTATCATTACCTTTAGCTTGTACATAATTCCTGAGTCTAAGTTTCCCGCATTCATTTTATGGCTACAATTTGTAAATTTTATATCGCCTTTTGTGATTCGGATGCTGAAATTCTTTGAAATCATATCTGAAATCCCCCTCTATTTGTTTTCTTAATGGATTTATGGGGAAATGTAAAGTGGATCATTAGAAATAACGATTGTAAAAGTATTATTCTTGTTACATTGTTGGTAGCATCACAGTTTATGTTGGTGTTCGTTTTGTTTCGGTCTACCCTCTAAGCGCGAAATCGGTAGCTTCGGCCGAAATTACGGGCGTTTGCTACTCCGTATCACCTACAGACGTAATACATATTAGTTCGGAGCCTAAACACTGTATGAATAACGACACGATTTGACAGTTGTTGTTACTCCTGATGTGTTTTGAACCGTCCGAAAAAGTTAATTAATCGAGAGTAGGGTTCATTCCTAAGTATCGAACCACTTTGGTGATGGTCCTGTAACTTCGTAGACGGACTTAGAGAGTAGGCCTTCTAGGTAAACGAAAGAGTAGATACGCAAACGAATACCAATATTTCAAAACTTTCATAAAAAACAACTTTTGCTACTCACCCAGAATTAAGTTTTTTTTTCTCAAGGTCACCACTACAGCTTGAATGAAATTCAAAGAGCTTTTATTTTATTATTTTAAAGTTCTCTCTGCTGAGATAATTTTAATTTAATTAGGAGCTTTTCTAAATCAGCTCCATTTTACTAACAGTATATTTTACGAGTACCTTCCCACGCGAACATGTAAATGAACCCAATCAAATCAGACTTATTATGTCAGTTTAATATGAAAATCAAGATCAGAATCCTCCGCACCGATGCTTCAGCAAACAATCTTCAAGAATCACCAACTTAATTATAATACTGCAAGCTCATTCGTTATTCATCGAAAACGTAGCGACGCATTCAAAAACCTCCGACTAAGACGGTCGTTAAGTAAATTAATACGAGTATAAAACATGATTAAAAAAATTACGTCGACAACCGATGTGGGGTGAAAGAAATAAGGGCGCATCCCTCCTATATGAATGGATGCTTTCTTCCAACAAAGCACAAAATTGTTTTTGCCGTTCACAAACTACTTCGAAACACAACAACCAACACTAAATTCTAAGCACTAAAGTCATTGTTGTTGTTGTATAGCGGCAAACTTAAGTTTGTAATTGTATAGCGAGTTTACGTTCAAGTGTTATAAGTTCTAATGTCCCTCAACGGTTTAATATAAGTTGCTGGGGGCGAAACAATGTAAATGTTAATGTTTGACTCGTATTCTGTATTTTTACCTTTGCAATTGTAGAATTGCTTAGCGAGGTCTGTTGTTGGCAAGAACTGCACTTTGCCTGCTTAAGATCTTCATGCTCTTTTAACCTTACGGAGCGAACAAAGCTGCGAGGGGTGTAGCATTTATTTATGTATCTTTATCGTGGCCTCTTTTACTAAGGTCAATTTTACTTTAAAGATCTTAGAGTTTCTTTATCGTTTACGATCTGTCATTTTAGTAGTAGAGAAAGTGAAGTTTATCTCGTAATCTAACTGATACAGTTTATCTAGTCCCAGGTACTGTCGTGTGTTATAGTTTCTTAGGGTTCCGTATCCCAAAGAGTAAAAACGGGACCCTATTACTAAGAGTCCACTGTCCGTGTGTCTGTCACCAGGTTGTATCTCATGATCATGAACCGTGATAGCTAGACAGTTGAAATTTTCACAGATGTATTTCTGTTGCCGCTATAACAACAAATACTAAAAACAGAATAAAATAAATATTTAAGGGCTCCCATACAACAAACGTGTTTTTTTCGGCGTTTTTGCCTTGTGGTACGGAACCCTTCGTGTGCGAGTCCGACTCGCACTTGGCCAGTTTTTTGTATGTTGGAAGAAAACAAGGTCTAGGTCTATCCATCAAGGAGCGCCTTAGTGCTCATATATACGAGCGGCAATGGTCAACGACAGTGGCAACTGCAGCAGTCGACGCGTCGGCGACTGCTGTGCCAACGTGCCGTAGAGCACTTAGCAAGATGAACTAATTACCGAGTATTTTTACAACACGCCACGGCCCAATTCTATTTTAATGAATATTAATAAGGTCATTAATATTCCCCGCGTAATCTTAACACGTGCACACCACGTACGGTTGTCAAACGTGGCATTTTGACAGTTAAAACCACGCCATCTTTGTGTTCGTTTCTCCCGGTTTCGTTCATTGTATAATAGAGAATACGTTATTAGCAGATGTCGTGATTAGCTATCTAAGGAGTTGACGTGGTTTCGAAGTAAGGAATCATTAAGTGGTTATAGTGAATTAGGGCCTTGTGTAGCTTGCAGATTTGCCAACCTCATCATTTCAGCCGAAAGACGTCCACTGCTGGACATAGGCCTCCCCCAAGCACTTCCACTTCGACCGGTTTTGTGCTTTTCGCATCCAACGAGTTCCTGTGGCCTTTACAAGTTCGTCCGTCGGTCCACCTTGTGGGAGGCCTTCCAACGCTCCGTCCTTCGGTACGCGGTCGCCACTCCAGAACCATTCGGCCCCATCGGCCATCTGTTCTGCGAGCAATGTGCCCTGCCCACTGCCAGTTAAGTTTGGCAATTCGATTTGCCAACCTACTGTAAATAAAAAAAAAATAGGTTATATGTAGGTGTTCTAGGTCTACATCCATACTAATATTATAAATTCGAAAGTTACTCCTGTCTGTCTGTCTTTCTGTCTGTCTGTATGTTACCTTTTCACGCCTGAACCACTGAACGGATTTCGCAAAAATTTGGCAGAGAGATAGATTGCATCCCGGAGAAGGACATAGGATAGTTTTTATCGACATATCTCGCGGGCGAAGCCGCGGGCGGAAGCTAGTTTATATATAAAGATAAACTCGTAAAAACCAAATTAAACATCGAAGATTGTTGATGTAGGCTAATACGTACTCATAAGATCCTATCATTTATTTGCCAACATATGTACGAATGTGTAGATCAAATATTCCATCTCGAGATTGAAGTCAAACAAATTTTGACAAAATCTAATCCGAACTCCGACAAACAGTGTTTCTAATTCCCATTCCCCTGTATACGTTTCTTCGTACACATTTCTTAATACGCAGAAAATAAGGAAAGTGTAAATTTATACGTAAAATACTCGTTCACCGACGACTATATTAGAATGGGTGTGAAATTGCGAAACGGCCCTAAAATATGCGTAAAAATTCCTGCGAGCGTAAAATTTCAATCAGTCTTATATGTATGCAAAGCGTATTCCTTCCAACTGTATGTTGAAGTAAACTTCCAGTGATTGCCGAGCGGTCATATTCATAAGGATTTATTTTAGTAAATAAAACACGACATACTGAGAATCTCGCATAATGAAATCTGCAATCTATTTGTCCCAGACAATTACTGTCGTGGCAGAACTCACCGCTTACTGGCTGTTCCAACTGGCCGTACTGTCGCATATTCCAAGTCACCTATTCCTCGGACATTAGCCACTATTAACGCTTTCCTGAACTCAAACACAGATCTTGATATGTTTGCGAATTAATGGAAGATGATACTGCCTTAATGTTTGATTTTTTGTGCGAAGAATGCATGCACTTCTGACCTACCATCAAATAGGCATCTAATTAATGGGATTATTTCAAAATGAAAAGAATCTTTTCATTAATTACCACTAACAAGGTATAAATAAAAATAAAACAAATAATTGTTTTTTTGGTTGGTTGGGTTTGGTTGGTTGGGGTTTGCGTATTTTGGTTAATATAAGGCATTCTCCGCAGGAGAACCAAGTTACCGACATAGCCCGAAAAATTGTTAAACTTAAGGCTACTGCTGCTGCTAAGGCTGGCAGTGGTCAGGGCACATTGCCCACAGAACAGATGGTCGTTGGGGCTGAAAGGTTCTAGAGTGGCTACCGCGTACCGGAAGACGTAGCGTGGGAAGGCCTCCGGACTGATGACCCTGTGAGGGCTGCAAGAATCCGCTGGATGCGTGAAGCACAGAACCGGTTCAACTGGCGATGCTTGGAGGAATCCATGTCCAGCAGTGGACGTCTTTCGGCTGAAATGATGATGATGATGAACAAGGCATTACATGTATCACTATAGCTGCGTCCCGGGGTTTCACCCGCATAAGTTTCGATCCCGTGGGAATATCGGTATAAAAAGCCTATATGTTAATCCAGGGTGTCAGCTACCTCCATACCAAATTTTATCAAAATTGGTCTTGCTGTTTGAGCGTGAAGAAGTGACAAACATATTATAAACACACACACACTCACAAACTTTCGCCTTTTAGTGTGATTAAACAGCGTTGTATATTCTAGCTTTTGAAACAACTATGAGCAATTTCCATAGAATTTCATACGACATAAGCAAGAAATTGTTGTTCTGTAATTCTGTCTAAAGCAATTACTGGTATAAAAGAAATTGGGTGAACGTCGTACATTCTGACGAGCTAATCGGAGTTTCTATAAGAGCTTGTTTTATTTTCATACATTTGATTAAATCCTGTCTGCATTGTGTGTCATATTTTAGCTTTTATGCTTGAGACAGTGTTACTCGTATAATGGAACGAAATATTTTTTATTTAATAAATTTAATTAAAGGTTTTTTCTTCTCCAAGCAGAGAGCAGTGATGGCCCAGTATCATTGGCCCCGACTTACGTGTTGTAGTTCGTGAGTTCGAATCCAGGCACAGAAGTGCGATTCCGTAACCACCTCACCGTGAAAACTTAGGTGAAGTGAGCATGCAGTGAGCTGTCAGTAGTGTCAATTCCTAGCAAAAACAAACTCACTTCACCTAAATTTTCACGGTGAGATTTTTACAGAATCGACCGGCTGTACTTTGTGTATTTAATTTCAATGCCACCACACTCAAAACGGTGAAGGAAAATATCGTCAGGCAACCGTCATGTCCTAGAACCAAAAATTCGCAAACATGTGACATGTACCACAGTGCTGCTTGCACTGTGCCCGCGTGGTGGATTTTGGCGTATTCCCTCTCGCTGAGAGGAAGCCTGTGTCCCAGCAGTTGGAACATTATAAACTGATTATGCTCTGCTTTTTCTTCATACACATAGGATAGTTTTTATCTCGATATTCCCACGGGATCGACACTTATGCGGGTGAAACCGCGGGGCGCAGCTAGTATTATGAAAAATGTTATTACGTTTTCTTGAATAGAAATTCTCTGAATCTCAGGGCGGTTTATTATATTTAAAAGCATAAAATACATAGAACATGACTTTTACAAAGCTTCTATAACAGAAATATTGTACCTACACACGACCTGTTCTATGACATGCTAATTAATTTGTTCCTTAAAAATACAGCACTGTACAGCAGTGCAATTCTTTAACCATCTCACCGTGAAAACTTAGGTGAAGTGAGCGTGGAGTGAGCTATCAATAGTGTCAATTCCTAGCAAAAACAAACTCACATCACCTAAGTTTTCACGGAGAGATTTTAACAGAATCAACCGGCTGTATGCGCTCTTATTTATTGTTGCTGTATTTTTTTTTAATTATCATTGCATTGTGCAAGATAAAACTAAATATTGATAGACCATAAATGTAATGGTAGACTGTATACGTCATTGTAAACCGAATATAGTACGGGAAGGGAACGTTTCGTTAGTCATACGGTGTAGAGAAAAAGGCGCTAAGATTTACCATTGTATCGTTATCATAACAGTAAAGTTTTATTAAACCACGGTAATTGTTTTTTGAAAAATTTATTACTTGCCCCACACTCCCACATTCTACATTTTGGGAAAATAAATTAAATACAATTTACTTGTGGAGGTCAGATAGGCAGTCGCTCCATGTAAAATACTGGTATTCAGCTGCATCCATTTAGACTGGAAGCCGACCCCAACATAGTTAAAAGGCTAGGCAGATGGTGAAATGAATTAGAATTTGAAAACTTTAATGTCCGTTTAAATTATTATAATCAAAAACACCTACTATGACTGTCTTTATAGATACGAGTTAGGTACGTATGACACGCTCCATATTGCATTCACTTGTAATGCTAAACCATGAAATTTTAATATAAAATCGCTTTTTACTCAACACTTCATCTTAATACGTGAATGGGAATATCGTTGAATAACAATGAGAACGTTGAATAAATCATTAATTTTCGGATCGTTTGGCACAAGGGAAAATTGCGGTTTTGAGCTACTGAGCTTTGTGCTGGCTACCTAATTATGGGGTCGTGAGGGTTGATCATCATTTACGTAATGATACCGTTGTCTTGTATCACATTGTAATTTTGAAGTTAATGATCTGGAAATAACCAAATCCTTACCTACTAATCTCTTTTTTTGGTTTTACTGCTAAACATAATCAGTCTATACTGTAACATCTGTTACCATGCCATACTGTTATAACTGCGGGTCTATGTTATGTGTATCACTTGTTTTGGTGTGAATGTATTAGGGACAGCAGCTGTTTTGAGTAGGTACCTACATTTGTCAAGATTTTACTATCAACGAATTTCCAACGAATTTCATGGGATTACCTTAGCATAATCAGCCTATATAATGTTCCTACTGCTGGAACACAGGCTCCATCCACCACGCGGGTCCAGTGTGGGGTGGTAGACGTCAAATGTGTTCGAATTTTTGGTTCTAGGAGATGCCAGCTTTCTCACAATGTTTTCCTTCACCGTTTTGAGAGTAGTGGTGATGAAATTAAATACACAAAGTAAAGTGCCTGTCTGGGTTCGAACTCACGACCTACAACTCGTATGTCGGGGCCGATACCACTGAGCCACCACTACTAAGCCGTTTCTAATAATGATGATCTAGTTTGATAGACAAAAAAAAAACCGACTTCCAAAAAAAACACTACAAACTGAAAAATAACTTTAATTTCGGAAGTCGGTGTCTTAGGGATCAGTATTTTAGTTTTTGCCACCGACTTCCGAAATTAAAGTTATTTTTCAGTTTGTTGTGTTTTTTTTGGAAGTCGGTTTTTTTTTTGTTAAAAAGTTTTTATTTCTCGCTTTTTAGTGGGTCTGTTTATAATTTATCTAAGTTACAATAGCCTAATGTCAACTTGCCCATCGCCTTTTTATAAAATATTCCTTTTCTCGATGCAGGGACGTTAATTGTTGAGGAGTTCTCCTTTTATTAGTTTTTAGATTAGATGCTGATAATCCTGGCTGCAGCATCAGGCCAGACTTATGTCAACATTGCATTGAACTTAAAATTAGTCCTGTTTAAAATGAGCCCAAACACGACTACGGTGCTGTAATTTCAAGGTTTGTACTTTTTCTGATGCTCCTGGCTTCAGCATCAGGTCTTCGGTGTTCCTCAGTAACAGTACGTTTATCCACACATCGAGCCCTTTTCAATGAGCCTAAACACGATATATCTGCTGTTAGTTGTCGAGGAGTTAGGTAGCATCAGGTCATGACTTGATGATCATGAGACCAAATGTGGCAAATGCCCTATCAAACATCAAAACAATTTACTAAAACAGTCCTTGCCTGTTCGAGTAACTTCTTACTGTTAAGGAGTTGTACCTTCCATCATCAGCCCAGCTACCTGAGATGGTGACAACCATACACAAATACACAAGATACTTCATAAAATATGCGAAAAACAATAAGTGAGCCTATAAAATTTGAGGGTTGCCCTCGATTTCTCTAAGATCCCATCATCAGGTCCTAACTTGGTGACAATGGGACCACCTCAGAACTATATACTTTCGAACAAAAAAAGAATTTTGAAAATCCGTCGACAATTGGCGGAGTATTCGATGAACAAACATACAAAAAAAAAAAAAAAAAAAAAAACATACAAACACCCGAACATAGTACCTCCTCCTTTTTGTGAAGTCGGTAAAAAAACATACAAACACCCGAACATAGTACCTCCTCCTTTTTGTGAAGTCGGTAAAAAAGGCTTAGGTACGGGCCCACTTCTTAGGCACCAATCTTCTCTTTTGTCAGAAGAGGGCTATTTTATGAACTGCTACAGGCCAATATTACTTAGAACTCTAATTGCGTAACACACTGTCAATTACAATCTGAATCATTTTGAAGGATATTGCTAATCCATTTCTTCATAGGTTCGAAAAATTCGTCTGCTCAACTACGAAAATAACGCAATGAACTGGGGTGAACTGTCAAAATACAAGCCATTGCTACTGGTAGCGCAGGCTCTTCTACAACTAAAACTTTGCACAGTACGTACGAAATAGCAGGATATCCTAAGATAAGGTAAAAATAAAAACTTGACACGCTAAATAAATAAATTAAAAAGGAAGCAGGAAAATTCTAACTCAATAAAGATAACGTAATCACAGGGACGACACATCCAAATAAGATTTTATAAAAATTTAAAAAACTGTCTCGGGCTATAAATCTCGTTGTGCATTCATTTTCTGCGACCCACTTTTAGGAATCCCGTTTTTTTGGTTGGAAAAGGTAAAAGTGAAAAATTCAGATGGGCCAGATGGTTGGCGCGACGTGCAGATAACTGGAACGATCTAACCTACATATCTATAGGTGGTAGGATTTATTTTGCAAGCACGGATTGCGGTCTTCCATTTATATTGAGTGTAAGTTTGCTGGCATTGGAAGGTTTAGTATGTGTGTTTTGCAGCTATGTTGATGTCACACCTACTGACGGATTGGCCCATTTCCTATCTTAGAGAAAACTTCAAAAACACTTTTCCAGAGTTGTCTACCGAACATTTATAATAACAAAAAATCTGTGGAACCGAAAACCAAGTAGATTACGAAGATATTATGAAACGAATAAGAAAACATCAGTGCCTTAGTGGAATAATATTTCGAAGAATTTAAAAAACATACGTTTCATAAATCAGGCAGTTGTCTATCCCCCGAATAAATACAAATCATTGCAAACTAAATCAGCAACAGAAATACACATAAAACTGAAATTATTGTAGTAGGAAGCACCCAATTTCCCGTACACAAGGCTATCTGTTATGTCCAGCTGATCAGTTCCCCAATTCCGAGCCACCCTTAAAGGTCAGTGCACTCGGAAGCCCTTCTGAACCCCTACCATCACTGATTTTACCCCGTTTTATTTTTCATTTAACACACAATTGCACGCACTTCTCTTTGATAATCATATGAGTGATGCGATTAACAGGAAATGCGGTCGAAGACTTTTTGAAAAAGTCTAAGTAAAAAGTCATAATTCGAGGTTTGGCTCACGCCTATTTTCTCTTTCAATATTGGATTAATTTAAAAGATATTTTATAAATAAAATAAGAAGGATATATACTGTGCCTCTATGTTTTCCTTTTTGATGATACATTATTTTTATAAGCACTAGAAACCTCCGCAAAACTGCCGCTGTCAACAGAGGCCTAGTGTACAAATTTGACAACTATTAACGAAAAACGTACGGACACAGTATATTATATCCTTCTTATTATGTTTATATTTCTTTTAAATTCGTCCAATATTAGAGGAGAAAATAGGCGAGAGCCAAACCTCCAATTATGAATTTTTACTTAGGCTTTTTCAAAAAGTCTCTCCGACGCATTTCCTCTTAACTAACCAATATGAAAAATTCATCACGATTTTTTTCAGAAACAACGGTTATTACTTTCGTTTCTCAAATGAATACAGACTTGGAAACGATTTTTCTAATCGACACTTTTCTTCGAAAGACTGTGTAGAACATCTTACACTCATTGAGAATCGAACCTAGGTGGAAGTCAGGTTTGGTGGACCGATGATCTACGCAAAGCTGCTGGTAGTAGCTAGATGGGAATTTAAAAATCGTGCGATAGGAGAAGGCCTATGTCTAGCCAGACTGCTACAGGCTGATAAAGATTCTGTAAAATAATGGACATTATTAACCCAGTGAGCTTCTACTAACAAATCTAATTTAATCTCCTGGCCTCACTAAATGAAATTTTAATATCTTCTTTTACCGTTTCCTGGGATTCTTAAACATAATCAGTGGGTTGAGGCAGTAATAAGAAAAGATTGAAAGAAAAATCGATTGAACTTTTATATTCATAATTTTATTAATATTCAAGGAAACCTGTAATAAATTGGATCTTCTGATTTGCTGTCAAACATTCTTGTGAGATATTACTTTTAAAAAGTTCTTTAGAGATAATAATTTCTTGGAAAATTATTGTAAGTTGTTGTTTGAGTTTGTAAACTGATTGAATTAAACAAGGTCACATTAATATAATAAGTAGGTATAAACAATCTTATTTACAAACAAAAAAAAAAAGTATATCAAAAGTCGAATACATAATTGAGTAGGTACCTAAGTTATGGAACTCCCGATCGATTCTGTAAAAATCAAACTTAGGTGAAGTGAGCTTGAAGTGATTTGTAGTTCTTTCTACCTGCCGGTCGATTCTGTAAAAATCTCACCGTGAAAACTTAGGTGAAGTGAGTTTGTTTTTGCTAGGAATTGACACTATTGACAGCTCACTCTACGTTCACTTCACCTAAGTTGTTAACGGTGAGATTTTTACAGAATAGCACCGCTGATGTTACTAGAGATTGACACCATTAATTTTTTATTCAGTAACAATTCACATTGCGTTCGAATATAATCCAGCATGGAACATTGACATTGACAGCTCACATCACCTAAGTTTTCTCGGTGAGATTTTTACGGAATAAGTATTATTTTACCGGAGTATTATTTTTCCTTGGGAAAAGTGGAAAGAAGACCTTTGCCCTGCAGTGGGACAACACAGGCTTATTACACTAATCTCACTAATATTATAAAGGCGTTTGTAAGTGTGTGGGGGTGTGTTTATATGTTTGTTACTTCTTCACGTTCAAACGTCTGGATCAATTTTGATAAAATTAAAAAAAAATGGTATGGAGGTAGCTGAAACCCTGGATTAACAACATATAGCTTACTTTTTATCCCAATATTCCTACGGGATCGAAAGTTGTGCGGGGGAACTGCGTTGCGCAGCTAGTAATAAATAAAATAATGTTTTCTTCCCTGCTGTCAGTGATGTCCAAGATAAACATAGAAAGTTTAACCGGTCAAGGTCCGCGCGTATCGCGTATGTAATACGATACAATAGAAAATTAATTGTGTGTCATTAGCGGAGCTTGAGAGGTCATACTTACACATGCAAGTAGTAAAAGTCACATTTGTACTGTCTTACCCGATGAACATACTTTTTTCTGAATCAGCTCTCTGATAGGTAAGTCGTTAGGTTAGTTTAGAATTGTAAATTCCTGATTCCACAATATTATGACTTTGAAATATAGGGTACTTGCTTCCGCCCGCGGCTTCGCCCGCGAGGTATGTCGATAAAAACAATCCTATGTCCTTTCCCGGGATTCAATCTATCTCTCTGCCAAATTTTATCGAAATCCGTTTAGTGGTTTAGGCGTGATTAAATGATTGATTGATTGATTAAATGATTTTTTATTTCTGTAAAGGTTTCGTGAAAAGGTAACATACATACAGACAGACAGACAGAGTTACTTTCGAATTTATAATATTAGTATGGATAGGCCAGTGCCCGATAGATCCGCGGTAAAAGTTTCCCTAACCACAATAATTTCAAAACAGTAACAGCCCTTGGGAAGTAGTGGGTAATTGTATCCCCACTGTGTTCTATCTATTAATTCCACCCTTCTTTGATTAAAATGTCAAAACGTAAATGGCATGCCATTAAAACATTTGTAAAGGTGACAATTTTATTGTTAACACGAAATGTCTAGTTAGGGTACCGTTTATAAGGTGAGGCCTTTTGATCCGGGGATTGGAAGGAAAATAAATGCTTTATCTTAATTAGTGTTACTAACTTTAATGTTGCCAGCTTATCTTGTTCTTTATAATTTTTTTAGGCTCGAGTTTTCGGCTAGTAGTAAAATTTTTTGTAAGTGAAACTTCTTAGGTAGCGATTCGATAATTGGACGAAAATTTAGAGTGAAATTTCAAGGACGCGCCACGTTCATGGCACATTTCGTTACATGAGAGAGAAGAAAGATATAGGTCTCACTTTCTGTCTTTCACAACAAATCTCTCTTAGGGCTGATTTGTCAGATTACTTTTATCTGAAGTATAATTAAGACAGTTTGACATATTTTCTATACAAGAACTATCAAACCGCAATTTTTTTTTCTTTAATAAAAGTTATCTGACTATTGAAAAATCAGCCCTTATTTTGGAAGAAGATTCATTTTTATCACGTGTACATCAAATCAAAATAAACCTGCCTACCCTTCCTACCCTTCCACAGAAATAACTCCATCAACCCCCATTTCCTCCATCTGAAATTAAGTTCCCGTTTCTTAGAACTTTGCTTATCGATAAAATCAAACTGGCTCTACGCCCCAAATCACACTATAGTCACACTAATATTATAAAGGCGAAAGTTTGTGAGTGTGTGTGTGTGAGTGTGTTTATATGGTTGTTACTTCTTCACGCTCAAACGGCTGGACCAATTTTGATGAAATTTTGTATGGAGGTAGCTGACACCCTGGATTAACATATAGGCTACATTTTATCCCGATATTCCCACGGGATCGACATTTACGCGGGTAAAACCGCGTGGCGCAGCTAGTTTCGTATATAAACACGTTGTAAGCAGAATATAACCAGCTAACACTTGGAACAACTTACATCCCTGATCCAACAATAGAGCATCGAACGGTTTCTTATATAATCAAGAGCCGCTCTTTAGATGTTGAAGTTAAGGGGATCACATATTGGGGGAGAGGTAGCGGTAATGCACTGCATGACTAACAAGATTTTCTGTACCCCTTCTTCAAGCAATAGAAGTCCTATTTTCGTTTGAGTGTAAGTGGGTAAAGTTCTATTTTCCTGTGAGTGTAAGAAGTGAGATTCGGAGCATGACGTAATTCCAGACGATTTATCTTGTTGTTTATCAATTAATGCTATAATCAACCATTTATAATTCAGCACTCACCAATCATGGTATACGACAGGAGGTAACGAACTTAAATTCAGTGTGTTTAAAACTTTTGTGACGTAGGATTTTGGTGTGGAAACCTTTTTCGAATCTGTCAATACATTCTAAAAAAACTCAAAAAAAGACAATAATTAGAGGTCAGTCAGTCAGATGACGAGAGCAGTGGTGGTCCAGTGGGCGCGACTTACGAGTTGTAGGTTGTGGGTTCGAACCCAAGCACGCACTTGGAAATTTCCCTAAAATAGATATAGTTAACTGTTGATCCTTTAACACTGAAGAGGGTAGGCAGCAGTACATCTACCCTTAGTATCCAAACACACTATGCCGAAGGTAAGCGACCGAGGTTCCGCGGCTGATTTTATATCAGCGCTATAACGCAACGTAATTTCGGCCTATTTTCAGTAATTCAAATAGCATTGCAGGCGTAATCATGCCGAACTTCGGTCACGTACCTTCGGCATAGTGTGTTTAGACACCAATACGAAGAAATTACCTTCCTAGAACTGTTTATCGTTGTGCGCTCTATGTATAAGAGCAGTGGTGGCACAGTGATAATGGCTCCGAATTACAAGTCGTAGGTCATGGGTTCGAACCCAGGCAGGCGTTTTACTTTCTGTAAATTATTTCATCACCACTGCTGTCAAGGAAAATATCGCGAGGAAACCGGCATGTACCTACTAGAAACAAAAATTTAAATACATTTACAATGACATGTGATATCCACCATCCCGCACTGGGCCTGGCACGGGCCTCTCACAGAGAGAAAGCCTGTGTCCCAGCAGTGGGAACATTATAGGCTGATGATGATATCGAATTCTTCCTTCCACAGGTTACAATCACCCCGCTACCTCTCATCAAATAGTCCCCACTGCGTTATTTCAAGGAGGGCGCGGGCGAAGGTTGTATAAATATTGGCGCCTCGCTTTGAGGCCAAGTGCCGTCTTTGTCTCGACAATAAAAGAATAACACTCATTTATACGAACAATGAAACCCCCCACCACTAGGAAAAAAATCCAAAAGCTACCCACTGTAACGTAAATCTTCACTATATTGTGCTGGAAAATCGAAAGCGGTAAGTAAACGTATGAAGTGTTTCAGAACGAGAAAAAAAATAAGGGAAAGCTGTATAAAAAATTACTCATAGTCTGCCTAGCTTTTTCCCAACTATGTTAGGGTCGGCTTCCAGTCTAACCAGATGCAGCTGTATTTTACATGGAGTGACTGCCTATCTGACCTCCGCAACCCAGTTACTGGGTAATACTATACCCCGTGGTAAACTGGTTGTCAGACTTTCGGGCTTCTGACGACCCGTAAAGACTGTCAAAGATCCACGAATGACAGCCGGGACCAACGGCTTAACGTACTTTTCGAGGCAAAGAGGGATGTGAATATGGGCACCCATCCACGGACCAACCACGGCAAGCGTAGCTTAACCTGATCGATCGACCCGTGCGGCTGTAATTACTTAGCCACAAGCCTCTCTAAAAAAATAACTAAAGAAAAAACAATGAGGTCCCAGATAAAGATAGATTGTCGTCACTATTACTTTCTTCTTTTTTTTTCCACCCGCAGCATCTTTACATCAGATGCTGCGGGTGGGCAGTTACTCCCAACTGTGAACACCCATCCCGTCATGCAACTTGCCACGCAGTGGATGATCGATTTCTTCTGGTAGGCAAAGAAAACAGTGGTGGACATCAAAATAAAAATATCTAAGCAAAAAAACTTCCCGTATATACACCGTATATCCCGTATGTACAAAACCAAGCAACACCTGCTTGTCTATTTGTGTAGTCATCATCATCATCATTTCAGCCGAAAGACGTCCACTGCTGGACATAGGCCTCCCCCAAGCACTTCCACTTCGACCGGTTCTGTGCTTCTCGCATCCAACGGGTTCCTGCGACCTTCACAAGGTCGTCGGTCCACCTTGTGGGAGGCCACTCCAGAACCTTTCGGCCCCATCGGCTATTTGTTCTGCGAGCAATGTGCCCTGCCCACTGCCACTTAAGTTTGGCAATTCTTCGGGCTATGTCGGTTACCTTGGTTCTCGTGCGGATCTCCTCATTCCTGATTCGATCACGCAGGGAAACTCCAAGCATAGCCCTCTCCATTGCCCTTTGGGTGACTTTTAGCCTTCTTATAAGGCCCATTGTGAGCGATTGTGTGTGATTTGTGTAGTATATCACAATAATAACCCTAGATCCTTTCGAAATTAATCCTGACGTAAACTGACTGGACTAGTAGATACACTTATCCTTCATATAAAAAAAAAACGAAAAACACCCAGTAGGTACTAAAATACGAAAAATATTGTTGCTACGTAAAGTCGTATTTTCGAACTAACGATCGCCGCGTTCCCATCCCAAAAGATAGCAAAAAACGAAAAATCAGCACAAACATATTTCTAAGCTGACTCACAAGTTACAGCCGCCAGTGTTAATAAAAGATAAAGTCATGAACCTATCCAGCTTAATAACTTGTCAGCTTAATGGGGCAACATTTTCAGAAACTGACGACGCCGATTTTTGACATAGAATACTCTGCTCAGAGAGATACTAAGAAAAATTTAGGTAAAGAAGGCTTTCATTATGAAATAAGAGAGAAATAAAAATATACTAGGTAAGTCTGCCTTAGTTTGCTGGTTTTGCATTAGTTGTTTGTGTTGTTGTTGTTGTAATGCCTGGTTACTTTTTAGGTTACCTAAGATGAATAAGCATAATTTTATTTCGTAGATTATTTGCTGTAGGTAGGTTAAAATAAACAAAGCAGTACATCATTTACTAATGATGATTTTTTTTGAGTAATTCAGAGAAATGTTTTAAAAATTTACTATCTACCAACTTAAATTGCCAGTATATTTAAATCAGAACTGTAAGTCTTTGACAGTTGTATGAAATGGCTGCAATACGGGCAACGGAAAATTGATGTTGACTGACCATTTGATTAACAATTAATTTCCCTGGCTGTAAAACTGTGTGTTTTCAACAGCCTGTGTCATCGTTACTATTTAAATCTCCTACTTTGATTACGATAAGACATACACACATAAACTCACGTTTTCTTCCCATGGTCAGAAACTACAGAACGCCATCTGCTAGGATCCGATTACGATACAGTTTAATAAAAATATTACAATTTAATTCCCACCTCACACAAATCCGCATAGCAACCAAAGCTCTTAATTTTTAACTACCAATAAACGAACTATCACATCTGTTCTCTATATGACGCATAAGATTCCAAGAAAAACAATATCATCTTTAAACAGATTCGCAATATGGATCCGATAATTTTTCCCTCACACCATTATTATGCCGCTTAAATCGGAATATCGAATAAAGTTAATAAGTTTATGTGACGTTCGGCTGTAAAAACGTTTATTTTGACATTAGTTAGGCTATTTCGGAGAATTTCGCTCTGATGCTATGATTGTTACGACCCAAGGGCAGACTTTTCGTTAATTTTTTATTAGTATAACATTGTTGGTGGGCTTTAAAGTGCAGTTTTTGAAGGCTTTAATCTTGTAAATAATGTTCTTGGTTACGTGGAATGTGAATGGTTTTTGACTCATTCTGTAACCTTTTAATTCGCGATAAAAAGGGTTCATATCTCTACCGTGTCTACTAAATGTAATTTAATATAATGAGAATCCCTAAGTATTTTTAAAACTATCACATTTCTTCAAATCTACGCTCAAGTCTAAAAGTCAGTCCCCTAACTCCTAAAACCTTCTTTTTATGCACACTTTATTGAATTCCTAGAAATATGACGACTCGTAAAACATGAATCCAAGACCCTACGCTCTAAAACAGAGGGAGTTTTAGAGCTACCAAGAACATATTGACTAACAATAACTTCGTAATTAAAAACAAAAATAAAAAAATGGTCGCTCAATTAAGTAATAACCCTACATTGTAGGGCCATCGTATCGAGTAGTCTAAGTAGAGGGGAGGAATCGAGGGGGAGGGTAAAACAATGGCAACCCTAACGTATGAGAATAATTATCAGTTCCTATTGTTTATTTACGGATAGATCCAGACTGTCTTTTTATTGCTTTGGTTTTTATTGGAAGGGGGGGAACTAATAAGCCGGGGTAAGATAAAAGCAAATTTTAGTTGGGCACTTAGCTTCCTGAGTCGATAGTAGTGTAGGGAGATAGTTCGCTATAATGCCCTTTTGTGAAATTCTTTTGATTCCTGTTATATAATCTCTTAAAATTGACTGCTGATTGACTGTAAATTACATCGTAGCAGTAAAATTTATGTTCACCGCTGAAAAAGAAGACATAATTCTGACATATATACCTTGTAGAGGTATGAAGGAACAGGGTGTAAAGTTCACTCATACTCTATAGAAAAGGGCGGATTCTCCGACCAGACAGGTGTTGTGTCTGGTGGGCAACTGCCCGATAATTCATGTATGGTCGTTGTATATGTTAATTGCGCGGTAAACTCTGCTTGCGAGATGCAGGATTTCGTGTGACGTCAGTAGAACGCGTAGTTCGCATGTCGCGTTTGTAGATACCGCTACAACATGAAACACCTGGTACCTGGTATAGGCTGAAATAGCCTGCTTCTTATCTTGCCGAAATATAAATTATTGAAGACTTGAAGGTTGAACCGAAGAATAATGCGAACCTTATGAAACAGTAAATTATCAAAAACAAACACCTGAGCAAGAATATTAAAGATATTATGTACAGAACAGTCAATATGCATAACTAAACACTGTTTCAAATGCTCTAATCGATATCAAATAAAACGATATGAGAACATAAATTGAATAATTTGAAGCAACGTTGTTTAATTAGGTAAATCTTTGGCCGCGTGCGGACGGTATAATCGAATTTATATTTCATACGAGCGGTAGTCGAGTGTACCGAACATATCCGTTCTGCTCCCGAACAAACACACGTGGCTTTGGTTTGGGCTGGCATTTAGAGAACTGTTTGGGGTTATGGTAGCCTGGTAAGATTAGTAACTGGGTGAGGGTAAATGCCATGCTAAAATGTCATGGATACATTGGACAATGTAGTGACCAATTTGCAGGTCAGTTGCCATGCCATTGATAGAAAATGAATGCTCAAAATATTGTTATGAAACCGTTTATGAAACTTTTATGACCAAATGAGACTGTACCACTTACGGCTGATTTTAAATAGTCAGATAACTTTTATTTGAGGATAAAAATATTGCGGTTTGTCAGTTTTTGTTTAGAAAATATTATGTCAAACTATCATAATTATTGTTCTTCTGATGAAAGTTATCTGACTGCAAAAATCAGCCCTTATTGAGATAGTTACCTACTTGGTATTTTTTGTACTGGTCTTCTATATAGTTGAGAATAAAATCTTTTTATTTTCATAAAATAACCTTCTATCAAGCCTACAAAGAAAATGAGACATCATGGCCCCCGTGGCGTGATAAACTGCTGCTGCTCTATCCATCTTTTTACTCTGAAATTCCTAGACCAATCTAAAAATATTGCCAAGTCAAAAATTATGCCTACACATAGAGGCGAACAGGACAAGGACGTACTCACAATACCGAGATATTATCACAAAGGGCGCATTCGTTATCTGTGACACTGACGGCCGCTGGAACGGCACAGTTCATAACATATTATATCATTTACAGCATACGATACGATCGTATCGTGACGTGGCAGAAAATATTTCCTCTATAGGCACTGGCAGCATAGGAAGAAAGTGATTTGAAAAAAATACGAAGATATTTTGATAGTTACGTAGGTTTTCAAACATCGAATTCAAATGTAATTTATTCAAACCATCAGCTCTTTTCGAACGTTAAAATTACTAAATAAAATCTCCCAAAACGCCCGCCCTTCACCACTTCCAGTGCTTTCGCTGGAAAGAAGAAGTGGCGCTACAAACTCCCCACTTTTGTAACATACTTTAGATTTCACCTTACCTACTGTGTCATCAAAACAGAGAGAGATTTATAAAATATATTGTGACTAAGAAACGGGCTTTCGTAATGACGATAATAAAGCTCTAATCGCTGAAGATGCTGCAGTTGATAAAACTCATACTTGTTCTGTATTTGCTCTAAGTAAAGTATTCGTACGTTAAGAAGACCAATTGAACACATCACGATCGTTATCACTGTAAAAGAGATTAGAAAGAATGAGCGAATTACAAACAATTTCGATTCTAAAACCGACCCAATCAAAAATCTTCAAGTCTAAAAGCACTTGACAAAATCAGGTCACAATATCACAATGCAAGTCGGTCTCAGTCTGATGTTCAGTGCGATACATCATACATGTACCGTCCGAGCGACCCCGTATGAAATATTAATTATAACCACGTTTATTCCATTTTGCCGGGTAAGCTTACTGGATTAACTTATGACCAGTTCTGGACTGTTTACTTGTGCTTGTGGTCTCTGCCTAAGAATAGAATGGTCCATCAACTGTAGCTGGTGACGTAAGAGGCAGTGTGGTATTATAATTTTTAGATGGGTACAGATTACAGAATAACATTTTTGTGAGTGAGTAAGTAGTTACTAAAATTATACAGTAAAACGTTTTCTGACGGGTTGTAGAAGTGAAAAGACAGATATCTAACGAAACGCAGAAATCGCAAATATAGATCCGCCCAGTCCTTTATCAATACTTCTTATAAGGTTCCCGTGATTTCACAAGGAGATTTAACAACCATCTGATCTTCGTATCATCTATAACCCGAATTTCCAATAACACGAGAACTGAAGAGCCCACGATTACCTACTTAGCCTCATAAGAAATAATCGATGAGCTCATAATTGGACTATAAATCATAGCTCCCGTTCTACTTCATTATATGAGAACCACCTAGATGCTGATTCAGTACTTGCTGGCTTTCCTACACTTGCAAAATCATCTAAATTACCGAAACGTTCTAAATCTCGACCTAAAACATTGCGATTTTGAACCATAACATCGACTCATAAGGTAACATATCGGAAGGTTCCGAAACTAAGTTACATTCGCTCCAAAATTATACGAAATTTAGCAAGTGAAGCATAATGTTAAGATGATTTATGATGTTGTATGTATGACATTTACGAGTTAACAGTTCTAGGGAGGCCTTTTAATCAACTATGCTAATGTTTTGGTGTTGATCCCGAGTTTCGGATCTCACTACCGAATGTCAATATTAAACCCTAATTGAATCACCGAATGTGAGCAAAATTTAATTATAGTCCTGCGTAGCGACACGTTTGATGAGACGTGTCATCCGGTACAAGAGGTTCGCAAGATTGAGTTATATATATTATTATAGCGGTTTATATCGAACATTTCGGAATTTTAGTGTAAGTAATTTAGTAGCAACGTTGCTGCTAGCCTGGATCATCCCACTACTGGACAAAGGCTTCTCCCCATGACTTCCAGCTCTTTCGATTCAAGCCTAAAGCAGTAGAAACGTAGGTAACACGGTAAAAAAAACGGTTTGCGAAATAACGCTACGCTACGATGCGGGTACGTTTATTTACCTACGAATGATATTAAAAATGTATTTTGTTCTGAAACAAACACGGCATTTTACAAATTTTCGGAACCAAAAATACGATAAAATATTTTTATGGAAGCTTTCTGACCTATACTATCGCGGTCAATGGGTAGGGTGGCTGCTTTAAAATTCAGTCATAACTTAGATGATTATGTCCCAAGCATCTCACGTACGATCTGTATTGCCATTTTGGGTAACCGTGCGGATCCCCAAAAATTTTAGGGTGATAAGAAAAAATAGCTGCAGGTTTGCTCTCGATTTTTAAATCTTCTTCTGTTCCATCATGTTTTCATTTGAATAGACATGATTTTGCAAATAATGGGTGTTCAAGGTGGAGACGACAATAAATTCGACTGCGTATGTCTAATGACGTTGGAGGGGCCCGTGGCTAAATATAAACAGCCGCAGAGATCGATCGATCAGGTTAAGCTACGCTTGCCGCGGTTGGTCTTTGTATGGGTGACCATCTTTACATACCGAGACCCCTCCGTGCCTCGGAAAGCACGTTAAGCCGTTGGTTCCGGCTGTCATTCGTGGATCTTTGACAATCATTACGGGTAGTCAGAAGCCCGAAAGTCTGACAACCAGTCTTACAAAGGGGTATCATATTACCCAGTAACTGGGTTGTGGAGGTCAGATAGGCAGTCGCTCCATGTAAAATACTGGTACTCAGCTGCATCCGGTTAGACTGGAAGCCGACCCCAACATAGTTGGGAAAAGGCTAGGCAGATGATGATATCTAATGACGTTAAATGATAAATGATTTTGTAGATATTTGTAAGTAAGTTTGCACAAACACTGTTACACGTCCATCATATTTTAAAAACTAGATGAGGTTGGCGTTTCCTATCTGACTAGTCTGAGAAGAAAGGCCGAAACAAACTCAGAGGTCACAGTCGTTTCCAGTCTGTATTATGAAAATTCGATCAAATATCCATACTAATAATATAAATTCGAAAGTAACTCTGTCTGTCTGTTTGTTACCTCTTCACGCCTAAACCACTGAACGGATTCCGATAATTGGACAGAGGATAGATTGCATCCCGGGGAAGGACATAGGATAGGTTTTATCCCGATATTCCCACGGAATCGACACTTATGTGGGTGAAACCGGGGCAGCTGCTAATATCCAATAGTATAGTCATTGTAGCCAGTCAAAGATTGGCAAAACCCATAGTTGACCCATCATTATTAGTTTGTTTGAAAAAGCACTTTTTTATCGGTGCTAGATTTTTTTTTTTTTTATAACTAAGATTTATTTGATTGCTCCAAAATACTCATAAGCATTAGTATTATCTACCAGTCACTTTTTTGTCGTATTGTTGTCTCCACGTTCTTTAAATCATATTCTTTTTCATAATCTTGTTAGGTCTTTATTCCATTTCAATTCAACTAAGATTTATGGGTTAACGTCATTAAATTCTCCCAGTACAACTTGTATTTTAATAGTTTACTATTTAACTGGGTTACGCGAAAGTTCCTCTTATTTCCCGATACTAAAGGCTCTTTGAAATCGAACGAGGGGCATGTTGTAATATCTCAAAGCTTTGCAACGAGCGAATGAAAGGGAATGCTAATAAATAGTTCAGATCTAGTTAGAACTGAAAAAGTGACGGTCAAGAAGACTTGTTTATCACTAGCTTTTTCTCGTGAAATTGGCTGTATGTTTTTTTCGTTTTACTTTTTGTCCCGCCATACAGGGTTGCAGAGACACCGATGCGCCACCTGTTATACCATGAATTTAGTACCTACATAATTCAGAACCCCACTAAGTGGAATTTTTTTGTAGGTTATTATGTAAAAAAAGTCGGTTTTTTTTTACTGCACTTTTCTATGAAACAGCAGTTTTTTTTTAGATAACCTACAATTGTTTTTTTCCTTTTTTTTATTATTATTACGTCTAGAATCATGTGCTGAATTCATGGTTACAGTTAGCGCGTCGATATCCGTGCCATCTCATAAAAGGCGACTTGGGGAAATATGTTGACAGGATTTTAATAGTAGAACGATCGCGGTTACATCCGCATAAGTGTCGATCCCGTGGGAATATCGGGATAAAAACTATCCTATGTCCTTCCCCGGGATGCACTCTATCTCTCTGCCAAATTTTATCGAAATCCGTTCAGTGGTTTAGGCGTGAAAAGGTAACATACAGACAGACAGACAGAGTTAGTTTCGAATTTATAATATTAGTATAGTTATACGAATACTCACTACAAACTCATAACCAATGTATATCACCGAAGGCTTAATGCTGTTTGGTTATGAATCACATGAACACTAAACAGTTGCAAAAAGAAAACACCTTAGATACCCACCGTAAACTCGGACATCGGAAACTCTCCATGTCATTGATAGTCCTGGCAAACAGAATGCATTATTCATGATTAACCACTCCATGTCCGCATCAATTCGTGTGACAAATACCAAAACAATGGCAAGGTACCCCTGATTAACCTTTCATCCAATCTTCAATAGACAGATGGCGAATCCAGATGTCCTGTCAGGGTCACGCATTCAATGGGGCATACTAATGGGCGGCCCACCCTATTAATTATGGTTGACGAGAAAATTTCAAGGCAAGAAATCCTTGCCATCAAGCCTAATGCCAAATGAAATGGGTCCAAACTGGACCCTCGTATTGCTCATTGTTATAAAAGTTCCAAGTTATAGAAACAAGCGATAGATGAAGAACACCTTGATGAGGTAGGTAATAATTACCTACCTCATGGAGGAATAGAATACACGCGCTAGTACGATAATTATTATCATACTAGCGCGTGTATTCTATTCCCTATTAAAAGGCAGTGTTTAGTATTTGTATACCTCAGTTCCAGAAAAGAAGTAATTACGTTTTTTCTGTTTATGGTTAAAGTATGCACCCTGTGGTACACCAAACTAATAACGTCTGTAATTAGTCAACCAAAATAGACTGTTTTATTAAAGTCAATTCTGAATCGTGTCGGTCACAATATAAACCCTGTAGTACGCCAATCTTTGCACATCTAAAATCAGTTAATTAAGTGACTTTTATAGAAATCTATTTCAACTTTGACGTTATTATACCAAAATAAATCTTAACGTATTTTAGTAATACTGATAAAATCATATTTTTGGCTTAAAACATCTAACACCGCTGCTTCTTACACTTTAAGCCATAATCGGACATTAAATGGACTCGCGGCCGTCATAACTCCAACCTGCCCAGATTGAACGGGCGTGTCGTTTGTATTTTGTACCGGCACACTACTAAATGCCTACCTCATTTAGCCCTTGTTACAGGGATTACAGTTATACAAACTACTGTCCTCGAAACTTGGCTCAAGCGTTGTCAAATTGTGTTTACATTTGAATTTCTGTTTGGAGGATTGTCCTGTGTTGTCACGGCTATGAATGACGGACGCCTCAACCGTGAGCTGTTATTAAAAGGTTTTGTTATGAAAGTGAGCGGAGTTAGTTACCTACTTGTTTCCTGTGTACGGTATATTTATGTTAGTTTTAACATTTCTACATCTTTATCACTTGATACGTCACACATCAAGGTTGTGCGCAATGACCGACGTCAATTTTCTGCTGATACATTAAAAGATGAAAATAGGACAATGTCAAGCACTACGCTTGTGATTGTGGCAATACTTGCTGTAAACCTATTACTGTCGCTATTTAAATAATTACTTACGTAAATATTTTAAATCTTCGTAAAAGTCACTGTTCGAGACCCCTTTTTTTTAATAATCATTTTGTCTACCAACCATATGAATAATGTCATCAACTATTTCACACTTTATAGAAACATCACGTTGTGAATTAGATCCATGTTCCGCAATGGACGTCTATGAAATGTTCGTATAGATAGATCAGCTAATATTCACCTCGAATATCAATTGTTCCGCGTAATGATTGACAGGACCACGATGATGTGTATTTTCAAGCATATTTATCAAATCCCGAACGTAATATCATCGACATTATGTATTCAGTACGAACAAAAGCTGTGTGGGATAGTTGGATTGAATAATTCTGATATAATAAAATAATTACACCACACCTTGTTTCTCCGAAGGGTGAGCCAGAGGCGTACCTATAGTACACCCACAGTTCTCCAGTTATATTTAAGTCTCACGTAATAATTGCTGGCAGCCAAGCACAAATCCATATTCCGAGCTGCTACTGAGAAATTCTTGATGGAAAAACTTAACCTAGGACGTCATGCTCAGCAGTAACTCTTGCGACCACTAGACCAACGTGCAAGTTATTTTTTTTTTAAGATTTATATCTACTCCACAGAGCTCTAGTCTTTACTTACCAAAGTCGTTTTGCACGTATTTCTATTGTCAGAGTAAAAATTTATTTAGATGAAGTTGTTCTACGTATTATTTTCACAAAGCTATACCATAGCAAGTTAAAAAAACAATTAGACCGATGTAGGATCAAAGCAAATGAAAAAGCAGAAAATACAGAATTCAGAATTGGAAAAATGTGAGCTGAATAGATGAAAGTACAGAAAGGCTTTGTCGCAACTCATCTAAAAACAGCATTATACATATATAGGAAGATAGAAAGATACTTCGAACCGAAAGATAACAAAACCAACATATCGCCGTCCCCGGCGAATAAAGTGGTAATCGTAAAAACTAAATTTTACAGAAAAAATAAAAAACAGTTTTTCGTGAATATCTCAATAACTAACATATGTATCGGCATTGTTTATATACCAAAAGAAAGGTGATTTTTAACAAAATAAATGTTTTCTTTATTAAATAATTATAACTTTCATAGAAATAAGTTATTAATTAAATTAAATTTACCATGAATTAAAGGCACAGACATCAACTGTAAAGCGACATTACGATATTATTCGCGTAAAATCTCATGCAACACGTTACCGTAATAATGGATTGCTATGTTATTGTCTGATAAATTGTGATAGGAACCCATATCGTAATGTACTATTACCATTTTATTCGCTGACAAACAATCAATTACAGATTACAGTAATAGCAACTTACGTGTGTATTCCATGGCAAATGTATTATACTAACTGGAGGCAAGTATCAAATACTGAATAAATATTTTGTACGTGTACAAGGTAATGTGCGAAGAAATAAAAGGAATCTGTCTAATTATTTCTTATTTATACATAATTAATAACAACTGTTTGTAAAAATCAACCAATTAGGATCTATCAACTTAAATTGAATTCTTAATTCTTTATTATTAAGAAGCAGTTACCCTGGGTAGCTCTACTCCTCGTCGTCTACATGTTCGGAGGCTTCAGAGTCTGAAAGTTCGCTCGGGTTAGCCTCACAGCTCGTGAGGGGGTCATTAAACGCATGGTGGTGTTGTGGGATTGCATCGCTGGTATACACAAACATAATAAATCTGCATGTAGCGCTTTACTTAAGGGTATTTGCTGATTATAAGCTTGCTTCAAATGCAAACAAACTGATTCAGTTTCTGTTGTAATTGAGGCTGTCGGTCTTCGCCCTCGCCTGGGTCTAGTTATTTGCAACTCCGTTTCTAGTTCCAAATACTCTTCTTCGAAGTTATACTTGAATTGAAGAATTAAATAGGACACCCTCACTTCCATTATTTTTGCCCATTTAATTTTGTTTCCTGCAGTGTCTTTTAGCCAGTTTTTTCCACAAAACAGGCTTTTTTATATAATAAAAGTCACGTTGCTTCATCTCATGGACCTTATATTTCTTTCCGGTCACTTTTGCATTCAAGATGATGTTGTAAACTTGGTCAGGAGAATATAATACTTTACTCGTATTTTTCATGGTCCTTTCCATGCATGAATGCATGCTATCACCTTCGTTCTGGGCGTGGCCAGTCTCAAAATACCAGTGGGTTATATTTTGTTGGTAATAAGCTCTTAAGGCGTAAAGTATAATGCAAAAATGTATCTGTTTTTGTTCTGACCAGCGGAGCGCAGCCATTAGAATAAAAAGATACATTTATGATACCTTGGAGTCCTTCTTGCTCGATGAACTTCATTATGCAACTTTCAATTGATCCTCTTTGGGGAATAGACAGATCTGTCTATTCCCAAAATCGAAAAAAAAAGAGGATCAATTTTGTTTGGACAAAGCAGTGACCAAATTTGCGGAGAGTCGTAGACAGTAAAATTATATACGGGGTATTTTCTCTTGTAGTGAAAAATCCCCACTTCAGACTGAGAACCCTTTCTAGATCAAAAATCGCAACTGTGGTAGGTACTCGTACTTCTTTCGTCCGCTGCAGCTTTTTCTTCTTCTTTTAACTGGCGTACTTTATTCTTTCTCATCAAATGTTCCCTATACTTTGTTTCTAGACTAATTTTGGTTATCTCATTAGCTTGATCATATTGGGAGCTAATTCCGCATAAATCTTTCTTTGGATTGAAAAACAAGTAATGAAACTCTGTGTTAAAAGTGTAAGTATTCATAATGTCGCTTTGTAGCCTTGTGTTCTGCAGAATAATGTTGATTGAGGAACCAGAGTTCATACGATCGGTACATTTTAGAAATGTTTAGTTGCTCTGACAACAGAGCAACTAAACATTTCTAAAATGTACCGATTGTATGACGAAAGAAGTACCACAGTTGCCATTTTTGATCTAGAAAAGGTCCTCAGTATCCCTCACTGAAGTAGGGATTTTTTACTACAAGAGGAAATACCCGTATATAATTTTACTGTCTACGACTCACTGCGCAAATTTGGTCACTGCTTTGTCTGGCATCTGTCTAATCCTAAAAGAGGATCAATTGAAATAGGCAGTTGCCTAATGAAGTTCATCGAGCAAGAAGGACTCCAAGGTATCAAAAATGTATCTTTTAATTCCAATGCTGCTTTTAATTCGGCTGGTCAGAACAAAAACAGATACATTTTTGCATTATACCTTTACGCCTTAAGAGCTTATGACCAACAAAATATAACCCACTGGTATTTTAAGACTGGCCACGCCCAGAACGAAGGTAATAGCATGCATTCATGCATGGAAAGGACCATGAAAAATAAAGTATTATATACTCCTGACCAAGTTTATAACATCATCATGAATGCAAAAATGACCGGAAAGAAATATAAAGTCCATGAGATGAAGTAACGTCACTTTTATTGTATAAAAAGCCTGTTTTGTGGAAAAATCTGGCTAAAAGACACTGAAGAAAACAAAATTAAATGTGCAAAAATAATGTAAGTGAGGGTGTCCTATTTAATTTTTCAATTCAAGTATAACTTCGAAGAAGAGTATCTGGAACTAGAAACGGAGTTGCAAATAACTAGACCCAGGCGAGGGCGAAGACCGACAGCCTCAATTGCAACAGAAACTGAATCAGTTTGTTTGCATTTGAAGCAAGTTTATAATCAGCAAATACCTTTAAGTAAAGCGCTACATGCAGATTTATTATGTTTGTGTACCAGCGATGCAATCCCCTCTGAAGTCTTTGATCATGTAGACGACGAGAAGTAGAGCTACCCAGGGTAACTGCTTCTTAATAATACACAAGTGTAGGTACTCACTATTCCGATACTCCCATAACAAGATGGGACGGTAGAACGGCACGACCAGCGAGAGATCAGGCGCAGGACCGACTATTTTACGTGCTCCTCCGATAGCACGGATCATCTTTTTTATCGGACAGTCAGGTGATCAGCCTGCTATGTCCTAGCCCAACTAGAAACAGTTGCTGTTCCCCGCGGGAATCGAACCCGCGACCTCCAGATCGAGAAGGTAGCACCAGTTATCTTTAGAGCTCAACTAGTTTACGTTGCTATTGAAATTTCATAACATGTTATGGTTTGTAAGGCAGAACGGAGGAAATAATGCTGCCATTATTTACTCAGTGTAAGGCAGAATTATCACAGCGTAAATCGTTAAATCGATTACAGAAAAAAATTATAATGAAAGGATATAGTAATCAATATTTACCTTCTGTAATTTTTAATGAAATATATCGTAAAGAACTTAACGATTTTAAAATAAAATTGTCTGTCACAGAATAAAATTGTATTAAGCTTTACGCAAATTATGTCGAATATTTTTCCCGCGAATATAATGGTAAGAGCATCTTACTGGAAATGTAACGTATCGAAAGTATTGTAATAGTCTCTAACAATTTTATTCGTTGCCACAAGTCTATTAAGCATACATATAAATAATATTGTTAAATTCATTACAATACACATAAAAATCTCGTATCTTCTGAGATAACCGTAGGAAATGTTTGAAAAAAATTGACAAAGTGTAATCGGACCTCTAAATACCGAATATGCAATAAAGTTAAAACTATCGTAATAGTACATTACCATTTTATTCGTCGGGGACGGCGATATACATTATTCGCCGTCCACAAAATCGTACGAAACAACTTAATACAACGGGGACCACAAAAGAAAATTGAAACAGGAAAAAACTCAAACACAAAAGACATGACAGTAAATAGGTAGGGGACAATCAGATGACCTAGTTGTGGACAATTGGATGGCACGAAAAGATTTATCACTAGTACGAACGTATGTATGAGGCAGTTATGTTCCGATGGAGAAACGTTTTGATTTAGGATGTCTATTTTGCTGTTTACGTTTGGTATTGTGGCTCTCTAGTTTAGGACACATGTATGAGTATTCTATGATTTGCTTCCAGTGTTGATTTAAATTTTTTAAATCGTTAATAAACGCAATGAACGCACCTCTAGTAGCTAGTTTGGTGGGGCTACCATTAAGTGCTGCCCTTGCATGTAATGACTTTACCTTGACGTACCCTTACAAAAGAGTATATTGCAGGCTAAACATAACATTGCAATCATTAACTCGAATAACGAACCGAGAAACGCTACCATTAACATAAAAGTAATTTTTCATGACATCATTATTCTCTCCCGTATAGCACCAGAGTTTCATTTCCACATATCGTATGGGCGTACTTATTCGTATATTTGGCCCTTTATAGGCCAATCTTACTACAGAGGTCTATTTCTATTTATATCAACGAGAAACTATATCAGTCCTACAGAGAATGGCGTAATATGTAATTTAAGTGAATGATGATCATTGTATACTTCCTTTAGTGCAGTTCAGATGTTTGACTTTGTTTCGTGTTTGTGTCGGAATATATTTGCGAGTTCAGCAACATTATATGGATGTTACAGTTAATAGGATTAAGAAAGTTAATGCGACATTAATGTTGTCTTTGAAGACATTTTATTGCCGTGCTGATTCAGGAGTTATATACGCTTTTGGACTTATTTTCGTTGATCCTGTAAATTCGGGCGAAGATATATTTAAAGCCGATAATGCTTAATTGACGTAACTCTGTTTATACAAGTTTATACAAATAAATACGAAACTTTTGAGTTTGTTGTGTTGTTGTGCTTGAAAGATTTTTTTTAAGAAAGGCATAAACAAAATTGATTTCGTGGTTCGCATTTGTAAATCATTTTTATGTACGAGTGCTAATTTGAAGCTTCTTATTGTAAATTGCACCACATAAATACTGATGAGTTGATTAACCTACCATACTGAAAAACACGTTTCCTTCTATTCACACTTGCGCTACTAAAATCGATAGCCTGCACACGGTGCACATTTTACCGTCGCCAATCACTCAATCACTCAGCATTCCCTTTTGCGCACCGCATTCATCACTAGGCACAGATTTTTTACCAAAAGCTCATAAACTTTCTGCTATTTATACCCTGGAGGTCTACTTTTTCGTCCAAGAACTCAAGATAAGCGTCCTTGTCCCCGTCGGTTTCACATTTCGCGATATTTTAAACACTCAAGAAATTCTCAAAAACGTTTAGGGACATACGAACGTGACGTACGGAATCTTTGGAGTAGGGCCACTTGTCTCACGACACCATAACTTGGAACTCATAAATCAGGCCTGCTTAAAACTCGATTCTGGCAGACTTGCGAGTTTTACAGCTTACGACTTTTTGCTATTCTGAGTTTTTTAGCGTAGGATTTTATCCTTTTGGTACCCATCGTTCATTTATATTTGTTTGTGCTAATTAAATTGTCAACTGAAGTACCATTCGAATGGTACGGGTACCATAATATACATTTTTTCTTTGTTATTGTTTGTTACTGTTTTTTTTATTATTTTAGTATTTATAGTAAGTATTTGTGTGCCTGTGTAGTAGGTACTATTTACTAGAATTAAGGCAGAGTTTATTACACTATCACCCTAACATTATAAAGGCGAAAGTTTGTGAGTGTGTGTGTGTTTATATGTTTGTTACTTCTTCACGCCCAAACGGCTGAACCAATTTTGATAAAATTTGGTATGGAGGTAGCTGACACCCTGAATTAACATATAGGCTACTTTTTATCCCGATATTCGGATCGAAACTTATGCAGGTGAAACCGCGGGGCGCAGCTAATATTGCATACTAGCTGCGCCCCGTGGGTTTCACCCGCGTAAATGTCGATCCCGTGGGAATATCGGGATAAAAAGTAGCCTATATGTTAATCCAGGGTGTCAGCTACCGCCATACCAAATTTCATCAAAATTGGTTCAGCCGTTTGAGCGTGAAGAAGTAACAAACATATAAACAAACACACACACTCACAAACTTTCGCCTTTATAATATTAGTGTGATTCGTACAAAGCAAGTTTACCTCGGTACATTTGTCTGTAGGTACTTCTGAGTAAAGTTTTCTTAAGTCGTCACGCACTCGTGTCGTCTGTTCAAAATGCATCAGCTTATCTGCACACACATGTCAGAGGGAGAAATTAGTAAAAATGTCAGTCTCGGAGACACCGGGGGTGGTCTGTGGTAACACGTGTGTTGTGTTGTGGCCGATAGTTCTGTTATTGCCTGTTTGAACGACAACATTTTGGGGTGAAAAAAGATCTGAGAATTTACCTTGGGTGGATAAACACCAGAAAATTTTGTCAGGTGCAGACTACGGGAGGGACCGTAAATAATGAGCGGCCATTAAGCAGAGGCCTAAATCTGAGTGAAGTGTGGAAGAGCCAAAAACATCAAGTTCCTCGAGTGCAATTCTTCTTGCTTAGACTAATTAAGTTATAGTCATCGAAAGATTACGGAATATCAATCAAATTACTAGAGAAAACATCACAGGTTGATGGCCCAGAGTGAGAGGACCAGATACATCTTCAAATCTTTGGTCTAGCTTAGATGGTGTAGGATAAGCTGAGATCAAAAAGGTATTTCTTATGAATAAGGTATTTCATTGATAATAAAATCTTGACTCAAAACGACTTCTGCCTCGATGTTCTAGTGGTCGCAAGCGCTGTTGCTGAGCTGGTACTGGGTTCAATTCCTAGGTCGGGCAATGTGTTATTAGGTTTTTCTATCTGGAATTTCTCAGTAGCCGCCCGGAGCCCAGATTTGTGCCCGGTTGATGGCAATAGGCTCACCCCCAATTACATAGGACTTAAACATACCTGACGAAGAGTGGGTACCTATATTACAGGTACACCTCTCCTCAACCCTTCGGGGAATCAAGGCGTGTTCTTATGTGTTATGCGTGTCAAAACAGCTGTCCCTAATATATTCACACCAAAACAAGTGACACATATAACACCGACCCGCAGTTCTGACAGTATGGCTTTGCTGAAGTCCAGTGAGCCGTGATCACACGCAGGCGTATTGTCTTACTATCGCAACATTGAACCGTACAATGATAAGCCTTAACACGTTACAGGCTGTAACACGGATACAATTCGCGATTGTATTACTATATTTATCTATAATGAGTTAAATACGGTGTGATTATTCTAAACAGTTTCAATGCTTCATGTATGTTATAAGCTCAGGATTCTGATAATGGTTTATCTCGTCGAGTCAACATCATCTGCCTAGCCTTTCCCAACTATTTTCGGGTCCAGTCTAATCGGATGCAGCTGAATACAGTATTTTTCGTGGAGTGACTGCTTATCTGATCTCCACAACCCAGTTTCTGGGTAACAATATACCAAGGGGACTACTGGTTGTGAGACTTTCGGACTTCTGACGACCCGTAACAACTGTCAAAGATCCACGAATGACAGCCTGTACCAACAGCTTAACGTGCTTTCCGAGGCACGGAGGGGTCTCGGTATGTCAAGACCCATCCACGGACCGACTGCGGCAAGCGAGTCCCGTCGAGTGATCACTTAAAATTCTTACTATGATTGATTATAATAATCGTTGGCAGCTTCTCGTCGTTTCATATTTCTCATCCTTTACGAATCCTTAGAGAATATAAAAACATGAGTGATTTTCTAAGTAAAGGGACCTTTTCTTCGACGTTATGGATTTAACCTACCTTTGCATCGGGATCTTCATAAAAATGCTAACAGAATGATAGCAAAGGTAAAAGTAGACTGTTGCATAGTCTAAAGGACTACGCTTGAATTCCTCGAAATAGTCAAATACTTTCGAATACCAATCGCCAATAACGATATTAGGGACCAACGAGACCGGCCATTCACCAGACAAAGTTCCAATGTAATAGTGTGACTAAACATTTACGCCCTTACTAATAAACGTATTATATCAGATGAATAGTTACACACCGATTTCTCTCTTTCAGTCGTCAGTAATTTGACTTTCGAAAGAAGAAGACAAAGCGTTGTGTAACTATACAGACGCTATACAAAGCTTATTAGTAAGGGGGTTTCAGTTGAATTTTAATCAAGGTAAACAAAATAATAGTCCCTTGACGGGGCAACCGGCCCTCCAATTGAAATAACTGACACTAGGCCTACAATAAAACTACGTATAAAACAATAGTTTATGGCTGCATAGACCCTCGCAAATTAGCAGTGGTCACTTTCCGCTTCTTAATGGCGCCAAATTTTCTATATTACATCACCTTCACTTTTAATATCAATTATAAACCTTAACACTTTCACACAAAGCTCATTTTCTTTAATTTTATATGACTGCTCCCCATCAAATGAAATTAAACTTTAGACATGACAAGTTAAGGTGTAAATTCGATTGCCACACAATTATAGTGTGCCCAGAAAATTGTTTTTGTTGTCCTAATCGTCTCTGGGTTGGACAGAAGTGACAGCATCGGTTTAACTAAGTGATTTTATAAGGGAAATGCGACCGAACGCCGGCTTAGGACGCCCTATTGTTTGTATTATAATAATTGCACAGTAGGTGACGTCTGTAAACACTGTGACCGCTCCCTTTGCCGGTTAATAACTGTATCGAATGAAATTACGTTTCATTTGGTTGAATTTTCTTTAATCTTTGTTTAAGTCAATTTTAACAGGTGGTTAGAAGGGAGCTGCAACATAAAGCTAAAGAGAAAATCTGAAATACGTCTGAGAACAAACAGTTCTATTCGTTTATTGATTTCAGTTGCCATACTTTTTGTCGAGGGGCTCGTGGCTAAGTAATAACAACCCGTAAGTCTGACAACCAGTTTTACCAAGGGAGTTGTGGAGGTCCGACAGACAGTCGCTCAATGTAAAATACCTACCTTATTCAACTGCATTCGGTTAGGCTTATCCCGACTAACTTGGGGTCGGCTTCCACCGACCCCAAGTTAGTCGGGATAAGGCTAGGCAGATGATACTTTTTGACGAAATAACTGGGCAAAATCATTTTTCGCACTGGTAAGCCAAATGGAAAGCAAGATAGTTATCCCTTATCAAATCATTATGTAGCCAGATAATGCCTACTTACATTTTGAACTCCTACATCAAACTACTATAAAAATTAAAAAAAAAAGAAGGTTCAAACTTAATCCTGGCAGATAAGTGTGTCGAGTTCCACTTGCGTATAAAGTTTGTCCTTAAGCTTCAAGCCGGTATAATTTCTTTTCTTCTTATCTTTAGTCAGAAGTAGGACCTTTTTACTCGCTTTTTTGTTACTGGGATTTGTTTTTTTTTTTTTGTTTTTGGTACCTTCTTAAATAGGTTTGGTATAGTTTTTGAAAGAACTACGAATGATAAAATTAGATAATAGTCTTTTTGAAAATAGCTTTGGGCGAAGTTTTTCTGTTCTTTTCTGTTATCACAACAAAATATTAGATCAACTGTGGCTAATGAAGTAATGAGACACAATTGAATTTGATTTTTCAACAGAGTATATATTTCAAGACAACTTTTAAGTCACATGAGCACAGAGTACTTTTTGATAGACTGAAACACATGAGTTAAATGTCAAACAATACCTGCAGGACATTACTGTTCGTCCGAGATAAAAACAAGTTTCTGCAGTGTACAGCTTGAAAGAACATGAAGTCTGTAGTAGGTAGAACAAGGACTTCCATTTTCCTCATTCCTCGATCTCCACTGGGTTTTGTAAGACATATAGACCTCGACCTTGTCTGACAAGACAAACTATTTAAAATTTGTGTCACCGGATGTTTATAGCTGTTTTTTTTTAGTTTCGCGGACGCAGCTGCACACTTGGGATTTCCGGATTTCGGATTTTTTGTTCTGTGTGTCTCGTAGACGTAAGCAGCTTTACATTTCTGAAAGACTTTCGGGATATTATCATGCTTGGAAGCTCACACACCCATGAGATAAGCTCTGTGTAAGAACTTTAAGATTTGCATTCAATGGAACGCTACCGTCATACGTGTGACTTTTGGATATTGATAAGCATGTCTGTCGGAGAGCAGTGGTAACCGCCACGACTTACGAGTTGCAGGTCGTAGGTTCGAACCCGGACAGGCGCTTTAGTTTGTGTAAATTATTTCATCACCACTGCTCTCAAAACGGTGAAGGAAAACATCGTGAGAAAACCGGCATGTCCTAGAACCAAAAACTCGAAGACATGTGACATCTACCAACACGCACTGGGCCCGCGTGGTAGATTATAGCCCACTCCCTCTCGAAGGGAGAAGGCCTGTGTCCCAGCAGTGGGAACAATATAGGCTAAATATGATGAAGCACGTCTGCCTCATTGGTCTAGAGGTCGCAAGCGCTACTACTATTGAGCATGAGGTTGGAGCTGGGTTCGATTCGTAGATCGGGCAAAGAGGTATTTAGTGAGTTTTCATTAGGAATTCCTTAGTAGCATCTCGGAGTCTGGATTTGTGCCCGGTTGATTGCTATACGGTCGCCCCCTATTGATGGGACTTAAACACAACTGGCGCAATATGGGTGTGTGTATAGGTACAACCCTGCCTAACCTTTCGGAGATTACAGATGTGTTGTTATGTTACGTTTTGTTTAAATAGCAAAGATTTAAATAAATTATCAACTTATAGTTTTCTGCACAAGCAGTTACAGCAGCCAAGTTTTGAACGCATTTGCGAACATAATCATTATCATCAGCCTATAGCAGTCCACTGCTGGACATAGGCCTCTCCTATTGCACGCCATTCAACTCAATTTTCGGCAACTCTCATCCAGCCGCTACCAGCCATCCTGCGAAGATCGTCGCTCCACCTAGTCTGAGGGCGTCCCACCTTACGTTTACCGATTCGCGGATTCGCAGTATCCGCGGGCGGATTTTTGAACAAGCTCTATGTATACAAAAACGATCCTCATTAATCATTTTGTCTTAAGGGCTGGTATGTATTGACACATTTCTAGTGGGTACTAGTATATTATTATCAATCGTAAGACAAATTCCGTCAATTCTACTAAACAGACTGGGCCTACCTATTAATATGTACGTACGGTTCCGGAATTGTCACTATAGATGGGACAGCAAGCCAACCGTGACAATTTGTCTCAGTTAGGGATGTGCTCATCAAAATAAGGCTATCATCATCTTTAAAATTAATACTTATAATAATACAAATAAAAACAAAAGATATGAATTTTTGCGTGTTTGTTTGTTACGCTTTGACGCTCAAACGCCTGAACGGATTTGAATGAAATTTGGCATATGGGTAGACCATGACTTGGGTTAGGACATAGAATACTTTTTATTCCGATATTCCGACGGACTCGAGACTTATACGGGTGTAACCGCGGGGCGTAGCTAATGATTAATACTAACAGTGCTTGATTTTGGTGATTGGTAAGCGTAAAACAGGAATAACTGACCCAAGTGATCTTAGACTGGTGATTAGGATACATAAACCATCAAATAATACTAGGAACACAGAATTTTAGCGTCAACCCTAAATACTAGCAATGGGTACTAGTTTTATTAAACTATAAACTACGTAGTTAGTACGCTGTTAAGGCCTAGCGAAACTGTCACGGTCACCGACCAATTAATTCCAAGATATTCAACGTATAAATTGGTTCAACCAATTTGCTAGTTATAAATTCAAAATGCATCCGCCCGGAAAATTGTATTGAGACCCCAGTTTACCCGAACAAGTTTGGGTGGTGGAAGCTTAAACCGATCCTTATCTCTTCGTGTGATATTGTATTTGGTAGTTTTATAGCGGCTAAACTCGGCTTTTGTCCACCCGAGTAACCAGACATTGGGCACATGAATTTCGGGCGATCTCATTTGTTACAATTATAGTAACGAGTTTCTGTTGCGTATAATTTAAATGGTATTGTTTGTAACCATATGCTGCTGCCTACCCTCTTCAGTGTTAAAGGATCAACAGTTAACTATATCTATTATTGGCAAATTTTCAGCAAAAACTATCCATCATGGAGAGTGAGTTTTATAAAATTTTGCTGTTTATTTGAGTAAGTTTACAGCAACTACTCTACTGAACTCATCTAGAGATCATTTTACAACTAGACCATTCACACTACAATTACAAAACAAATTGTACGGGGCATTACATGGCATTTTATATGGAGGACCGTCAGGGCATTGTGTTTAATCAAGAGACCATATAATGGCTTCATAAACGTAACCCATGACGGTTACTTGAGGACCGTAAAAACTAAGCGATACTTACATACATACCCTAAAATCTGAATTTCTAATTACATCTCTGGAGCGAAATGAACATGCAAATATCGCGTACACATTCATTTTTAAGGATATTTTGGTTCTAGATGCGGCATGTAAGAAGCGGAGACTTTTGAACTAGAATTGCCCAACCAGTGACCACTGTATAGTTCTTACACAGTTTATTTATTTAGTTATCCTCCCACTGGAACGCCATACAGCAATTACACCAACGGAACAAAAAATTACTTCATGGGCTGCTTTCCATCCATCCTGTGCTCGGTGGACATCGAACGGGCGGCGATGAATCACGCTCACGCGTATCAACACATTTCTTCATAGCTGTATAACTGCTTTCATATTGCGCACATTGTTTGCGAATTTTGAGACTCAATATTTTTTATTTATTAACAGTTATTGTACCCCTGATTCTGGTGGACGTCGTCACCAGGCTGCGGGCAATCCAAGAAAGCTATGCCATCATTGGATGACAAGCTAACCAGGCGTTTGTTACGACTGGACAGGAAACGCCTGCGCCTGGTGACGGGGACCATCACGGGACACTGCTCGCTGAACAAACAGTTCCACACAATAGGCATAACGGACAGTCCCCTGTTCAGAGCTTGCATGGAGGCTGGTGAAACCATTGCGCATTTGCTCTTTGAGTGCACAGGCGTCACCCAGATTAGGTCCGAAACCCTCGGGACACCCAAATCGTACACAGATGTTCTCAACAGACCAGGAGACTTAATCAGCTTCCGGAGGGATGTGGTCTGGTTAGAATAACCACCGAAGGCCGCCACACACAATGGTCCATTTGAAGGATTAAGTGCGGAAACCAAACCCATGTCACCTCTGATTTTGCATCACTGTCCAAATCACAGTGATCTTTATTTTCATTCTTATAAAGTTGTTGTTGGGTTGTTACCATTGACCAGTCTGTAAAAACGCATGCTTCAGCATAATCAGCCTATAATGTTCCCACTGCTGGGACACAGGCCTTCTGTCTTCTAGACGGAGTGTGCTATCTACCACGCGGGCCCAGTGCAGGTTGGTAGATGTCACATGTTTTCCAATTTTTGGTTCTAGGACATGCCGGTTTCCTCACGACGTTTCCCTTCACCGTGTAGAGAGCAGTGGTGATGAAATTACTTACACAAAGTAAAGCGCCTGGCTGGGTTCGAGCGCTTAAATGCACTGCTTGTGGATTATAAAATAATCTGGACACTAAGTACCTACTAATTGTCATGTCCTATATATGAATAATGTGTTACGCATCTATTGGAATAATAAGCCATTGTTATGGTTATTAAACTACGTTAGAACGAGTCGTCGAATTTCTTGGAAACTTGGCACAAGAATGAGTCATTATACGAGTATTATCGTAAACTACAGCTTATTAAAATTAATAGAGGGGATTACGTAACAAATTACTATTGCCATAGATTATTGCTGATAAAAATTCATCGGGGTATAGTTGGCGGAACGTCCTTCCCACACAGTACTGATACTAACATAGTTATTAAGTTTTATTTACTAACAAAATTGTTACTATATTATTATGTATACTTAGGTTAAGGTATGTATCTATGGGTCTTTGTTACCTGAAAATAAATGGTTTATTATTATTATTATATTATATCTTCTAAGGGGGTTACCCCCTTTCTAATAAACGTATTATATCATATGAATAGATACACACCGATTTCTCTTTTTCAGTAATTTGACTTTCGAAAGAAGAAGACAAAGCGTTGTGTAACTACACAGACGCTATACAACGTTTATTAGTAAAGGGATAATAATAAAGCTGAAAGAGTTTATTTGTTTGAACGCGCTAATCTGTAGAACTACCAGTCAGATTTGAAAAAATATTTTTCCATTTGATATCCCAATTCTTGAGGAAGGCAATACGTTATTTAACATCACGCTGGGACCCTTAGGAGCTGAGCAAAAATAAAAAAACTCAGAAAGAACGCTCAGCGAAAACGAAGTAATAGCGCGGGCAAGCGATGCGATGCGACGGGATGGGTCGGGGGAATAAGAAATTTCACGCGGACGAAGTCGCGGGCGGAAGCTAGTTTTGAATAAACAAAATAAACAGTTCCGTTTTCTTTTCATTTTGCTACAAGTGGCATGGATTGCACTTTCTTATCTCGACAGTAATATTTTGTACTCTTGCACATGTATAAAGAATAAATATAATGCAAGATTACTCTTATCAGTCATTGTACCTTCCAGTGTCTCTATTCTCCACGTACAGTGTTAAGATCGTCGCACACGTAACCCGTTAGAGCCCCCAAAATGTTTAATTTCGTCCCCATCTACCCTACGAGGGTACCAAATAGGGGGGGAGGGACCTCCCTAGAAGTCACCCGACCACTTGCGACGTAATATATGATAGGTATAGTGCACCTTAATCACTTATATAATTGCAACATTTATTTTGTTGATTAAAATACTTCTTTTATTGTACAGTCGGCAAAAATGGTGTTGGTCGTGGTTTTTTTTTGCTGTCGCTACGAGTTGTGGCGCAGGGATTTTTTTATTTTGTAAAATTGTTTTTAGGGATGTCGTGTGTTGGCGTGAGTGAAACCGTGGCTGTCACTTGTTTTATATTTATTGGAGAGGCGAATAGAAACAATATTGTGTGTTTGTAAGCGAAGCACTGGTGTTACAATGTTGATTTGAAGTTATAATTGTTACATACAATAGAATGCATACTGATGTATTTTTTTTATAATTTGCATAATATCCCTTTTGCATAAGTTTTCAAATACAAAGTTACAAGTTAAGAATGGAGATTTGACAATTAAAACCACATTTAAAAGAAACTCGCATAAAATGTTGAACAAGAAACTTAACGAAATGAAGGAAATTCTTATAACTCTTCTGCTGCCATTACAAACCATAGAAGAATGTACGGTTAGCAGCGTTGAGCGTCGACAATTTAAACGCTCTCACTCTTCACGAGACTCAAAGTTTATCGTGGATCGTAACTAGGAGCCCCGATGTAGGTACAGTCCTACCAACACATCTTGATCTCCCTCCCCCTCCCCAAATTTCCGAAATTAAGGGAGAGAGATGGAACAACTCCAAAGTTAAGGGTTCAACTTAGTCTGGTGGTTTGGAGCAAGGAATTCCAGATATTAAGCACTTGTGCATTCATTCGTGTGTTCTTGTTAGTACTCGCTGTTAATACGGTATAAGGAAATTTTGTGAAACCTAATGTTCTGGCATTTTGTTTCCAAATGGATAATGCGATGGTATGTAATTGCTGCTACGAGACGCGACGGTTGATGATAATGCAATACTCACTCGGATTGTTTCAAAGCATTTTATTATACTCTTGTAAGTATTAATTGCAGGTGTTAGGAGCGACTTAATACGTGTTCTGGTTTTGTGAGGTGAAATGGGTATTCTCCCGGCTAAGTACAGGCCATTTGAACTGTTTTTGCTGGGAACTGCTTATCGTAGCTTTTGAAAGAGTTAGTAAATCAAATCGTCATATGAATCGTCTAGAATTTCCTGCCTCCTTTTTTACCTAACTTTTGGAATGAGTTCCAATACTCGTGTCTTATCTACACTCCTGGCCAACTTGGCCTCCTAAATCAAGCCACCGTGTAGCCATGTCTAAAACATCAAAATTATTATAAGTCAAAAAAGTTTTTATGCCGTTTCGAAGCCGACATACTGGCCATCATTGAATTCAAAATTCAGAATTACTTCTAAAAAGTTAAACTTAAACAAAAAACTGCAGGGTGGCTCGATTCAAGCGTTCAGAAGTATACAGGGTGACAGGGACATCGACGCACAACCAGTTGCCATGGATTCAGTACATGATTCTAAAAACTGCGTTGAAAATTTTCAAAGGTTATAAAAAAAACAGCTGTTTCATAGAAAAGTGCACCTACGCGGTCAAAATGTATGGCAGAGCAGATTTTTGTTTTCTAGGGTGTCTAGAATCACGTGCAGAATTCATGGTTACAGTTTACACTTCGATGTCCCTACCACCCTATATATTTAAAATATTGCTAGTAGAGAGAGCTGTAGAGTTAGCCGCCTGCCATACCTCCAGTTTCGCCACAACTCATCATCATCATCATCTGCCTAGCCCTTTCCCAAATACGTTGGGGTCGGCTTCTGAACCGGATGCAGCTGAATACCAGTATTTTACATGGAGCGACTGCCTATCTGACCTCCACAACCCAGTTTCGCCACAACTGAGCTCGTTTATTTGACTTTTACAATCTGAATCTTGAACCTACTTTAAGCCTTATCCCTAAACAATACAATTCTTCATTGAATAGCCAGTTTTACGTTCGTCCCATTCATTCAACCTTCCTCCCAATAAGATATACCCATGAAAATAATACGCATGTAAATATTTCATTAGGATAAAATGTAATGGAGCTTAACTGAACCTTTTACGATGTCGCTTCAAACGTAAATAATGTGTGCGTAAAAAAACCTTTCTGTTGCGATGGAGAATTATTAGAGGCACTTTATTATTCATGTGCTAGTGATCAGATATGGAAAGGAAAAGGTGCTGTAGCTGAAATTATTGGCCTTGTTGGAAATTGGGAATGGTGCCGCCAGGTTTCATATTTACATATTCGTTGTTTTATGATTTTCGTTAGGTTAGGGTAGATTTTTGGTAGTGTCAACTGCTGGAGAGGAAATAAAGAGGAAAGATAGATTCTGTTAAGCCTGATTTACAGAGTGTGATTTAATTGTCTGTGGCATACCATAAGTACAAGCAACAATAAAAGTTGCTGTTTAGAAGATGCAAGTCATTTGTTGTTATATGCCAGGCCAGTCAGAAAGTACTGCGAAAAAAGGTTTTAATGTATGAGAGAACGGCCAGTTACAATATATTTTGAAAAAATATGATTATTTATAAGTAAAAATAAGTACGTTCCAATTTCAAAACTTCCCTCCAGATTGTTTGCGAGCTAATTTAAATTATCGTGTCTCATTAAAAAATGGATCTGCTCCGGGAACATTTTCGCGCTATGATTTATACGATTTTAAGTGTCGCCTGAAACCGGACGAATCGTACCATAAATTTCAAATGGCCCTTCTAAGGCAACTGTGTATCGTTGGTATAACGAATTCAAGCGCGGTCAATCGTTGGTATAACAAATTCAAGTGCGGTTGACTAACTTTGGGGGATGAAAAAAGAAGTGGTCGCCCTTTGACGGCTGTTACGGAAGAAACCGTGCTAGTAGTAAAAATTTTAATCCAAGACAATAGGCGAGTTACGTGTCAAGAGATTCAGCACATGCAGGTTGTATCGGGAAACCTTCCCGAATTTCTACACGTGCATCTTCGCTCGAGGAGGATAGCTACACGCTGGTGCCGCACAACCTCACCGATGCTCAGAAGCAGGCCCGGGTGGAATGGTGCCGTGATATAATAAACAAATTTGAAGTAGGCTCGTCTCGGCGTGTTTACGATATCATCCGTCGTGCTCTTGTCACCGCCGGGGTGCCAACTGTTTTAGAACCCAACGGCCTGGCACACGTCGTTTGGAAGAGACCAGACGGAATTACCCTAATGCCCTGGAAGTTTGTGAAGTGCAGACCTTTGGTGTGGGATGCAACATGTGTCGGCCGCCTTGCGCCATCCCATCTTCCTAGCACGGTGAGCTGTGCTGGGGCGGCTACTGCAGATGTAGAAAATCGCAAACGGCGAAAATATTCCAACCTGATTGGGAGTTATATGTTCGAGCCGTTTGGGGTTGAAACACTAGGGCCATGGGGTCCGAGTACCCACTTGGTTTTTCGAAATATCGCCAAGCGGTTAGTCGACTCTTCACGTAATCAGAGGGCTGGTCTATTTCATGGCCAAAAAATTTGCACCGCCATACAACGTGGCAATGCTGCCAGCCTTTTGGGCACCGTTCCTGTTGACAGCGATGCGGACGAATTGTTTCATATGTTACATGTACCTATACATTTTAATTTAAGTGTTAGCATATATTATGTAAATATTCACATTCAGCAATACAATTGTAAGCCTAAAAATAAACTAAAACTAAGATATTTTTATTACATATGCACGTAACGATGGTTTGGAATCAGAAATAACAATGAGCCCTAATTAATTCTCACGAATATTAAAATAATTGTCACACCATCCATCTTTAAAGCACCCATCAGATGACACAAGACACAACGTAAGAATCCACGTTGTCCCGTATCGCACCGTACACCATAAATCAAAGTCACGGAGGGTCTTTTCAATTAATTCTCGCTTGCGGCCCGTGATATATTTGCATCAGAATATGTAATAGGTCTAAGCGGCCATTGTCGGCTGTACTTAGTAAAAAGGGTCAAGAATTGTTCGCCTACGTCCCTATTGTGCGATACACAATGTGCCCGTGTTTATCTTACTCATTTCGTGGAGGTTCATATTTGATTTCGACTCATTTTCTGGTCTGTTGCTCAGTTTAGTCCACGTTAAGTTTTGTCCAAGATCTTCCGTTTTGCAACCTTTGCCGCTTTTATGTTTGGTAAAATACCCTGGTATTTTACGCTTGATTGTTCTTCTAGATATTTTGTAATAACGTTTTTTTTTTGCTTTCAGGTAAGTTTCGGGATGTTTTGTGTGTTCCCGTATTGAGTGAGTCTGACCATTATTACCATTTACCATTTGTAGGTAATTGAGAAAAGCAATTGCTGGTTTATGTCCGATTCCTATAATTTTCGGTCCGTTATTGGTTAAAATTAAGAATCTTGTATCTTTTTAATTAAGCAAAGACCTCATAGCTTTGCATAGTAGGCTCTTCAATATGGAAGTAGCTATCACAGGTAAAATTAGCTAAGGAATCTATTTATATGCCCAGTTAAAAAGTGGTAATAATGATGATATGATAAAATAGTAATAATGGCGTTTTTGTTTATAAGAACAGAGCATTATTTAAAGATCTTTCAGTAAAAAGTAAGTAATTCTAAACATTATTGACAAAGGACACTGATACGAGTGCTACTAAAAGTACCTTCCTAGTTCCACTTGTACTTGACCTTATTTCGAAAACAAACGCAAAATTCTTAGAACTACGCATACATTCGTCCTTCAATCCCAAACAGTCGCTAGTGTAAACTCGTGTTGCGACATCACTACGTAATAATCCGATGACTCATTAATTTCCTAGAACTGTATCAATACCGCAAATGAATATTTCTATAAAACAGTGCGGTTTACTTCGACAATAGTTACAGAACATATTTACTATTATTATCGTGCCTACGTGTTTGAGGTCACATATCATATTATAGGACGCACTCTTAATGTCGGAAACGTATTAAAAGGTATGAATTTAAGAAAGAAAGAAAATATTTTATTTGGGTCACACACAGGAAATACAAATAGTAAAAACGGAGCATTTAAAACTGACAAAGTTACATTAAAAACTAACAAAAAAGATATGTGCGAGGCCTAAAAGCCTCCTATCTCAGCATAATACTGGAATATCTAAAAAAAAAACGGTATTCTCATAGGGCCTGCTTTGATGCCACGGACATATCTACGGACATCTATAAATTCCACTTAAAGGTGGTCCGACGACCTTGTGAAGGCCGCAGGAACCCGTTGGATGCGAGAAGCACTGAACCGGTCGAAGTGGTGCTTGGGGGAGGCCTATGTCCAGCAGTGGACGTCTTTCGGCTGAAATGATGAAAACTCGTTGTTGTCAAAAATGACGATGTGATTTAACTAAATAGGCTACTAGTGTGACCATCACAGAAAGCAACAACTGCTTTGTATATTTTGACCTCTACGATGAAAAATCAATCTGCCTAGGCTTTCCCCAATTACGTTTGGATCGGCTTCCAGTTTGTACTGGATGCAGCTGAATACCAGTATTTTACATGGAGCAACTATCAATGAGAACTCCACAGCCCAGTTACTAGGTAACACGATACCCTAGGTAAGATTGGTTGTCAGACTTTTGGGCTTCGGACTACCCGTAACGACTGTCAAACATCTACGAATGACAACTGAAACCAACGCATTTAATAGAACATGCTTTCCGACGCACGGATGGTTCTAAATATATTGTAATGAATGGTCACCCATCCATATACAGACCGCGTCAAGCGTAGCTTAGCCTTCAATTGACTCATGCGGCTGTTATCATTTAGCCACGAGCGTTAACGTTTACGATGATCGAACCCATTTAATTTTCCACAAAATTGTTGATCAAAACAACTACAATCAGAATCCCTATTATATTCCGATTCAAATAGTGTATCGTTTCTACAAAACACTTATTTGTGTGAACGTCCGATTATACAATAACAGTGTTTTGTCGGTCCGTTCTCTGTAATTGAATCGTTGGACAATGTCACAAGGGACTACAAGGACTATTCGGAATGTTATTCATATGAGAAGCTAACATCACTGGTAAGTATATAATATAGTTTAATTAACGATATTATATTGCGATTATGGTCTGTTCTGCTGCAGTTTATGAGTATTTTTTTGAAGCGATATAGGTACTTAAATGGTTCTAAAACTCGAACGTTCAAATCTAAACCAAATTTTATAGTTGACAATTCAAATACGTTATCAAAATGAAATAAGAATTATGAATACACCATAAAAGAATATTAACAAATCAAAGCAAATACGTTTATTTATTAACATTGAGCTATTCATATAAAGTTTAACACACAGCATAGAGTTTTGCGCTGATAACTTGTTTTTTTCCCAACTAATTGGAAAGATTAGATTAATTCTAGAGTGGTGAAAGGTTTTCTGAACCTAGTCTTACTCTTTAATCACGAATATAAATTTAATTAGCGTTTTATTTGGGATAGCTTGACTATGTGTGCATACGTTATTGCTCGTTGTAACAGTATAACTCTTTAGCTATCCTTATTTTTGATTTTTATGTGTATTGGAATACAAAACACATAACAATGTTAGAACAATCCCCTAAAATACTTGTGCCACTTTAGTAGGTACCTAATAGGTTTGGCGAAGAGCTTAGCGACTCCTTATTGGTTTTGCAGGGCCTCTCAAAGGCAGCTAATGAGAGGAATTACAGTCGTTAACTGAGGTGTTACATTTCTGCCTCTTTCCTCTTATGTGGGTTACAGATCTTCAGTCTTAAGTGTATTTAGAGTTAGTGGCATTGAAATTAAGAACTTGATGGAACAGGAATTTATTAAAATGAAATTGTGTCCTTTACCTATGATGATAATGATGTAACCCAACCAAAAACATTTCATGTAATACTAGTACCAAGGATACTAAGACTTACATAAACAGATTGATAATGGTATCATGTTATTGGCCACTGGCATTTACTGGCTAATAAGAAACAAAAAAAGAAAGGAAATACGTTTAATTGCGGCAAACATGACGCATAAAAATAAAAACACAAACAAAAAATAAAACAAAATAACAATTTGGGAGAAAGTATGCGTCACATCTACGCAAAACGGCCATCGGTCAGCATAATGCAGTTGGCGTTGACGTCATGACTAAATGCTGCTGGTACCGGAGGGTCTAGAAAAAATCACATTTTGACAGCGATAACCCTGATAGAAAACATGTATTGCATAGACATAAGCTACCGAGCAGCTTATGTCAATCCTGTTGAAAGTCTTTATAGAAATACGAAACGCTTTTAAGTGATTGCTACTTATCTAGGCCTTCAGATTATTTAGACTCAACACAATTGTGTTGAGTCTAAATTATTCACAGAGCAATAAATTTATTGGTCTGTGAATTTTATCAAGCCTTCGTAACAGAGCACTTTGCTTTTTAAATCCATATCTCCACCCTTTTTTCTTAAACCTCCAACCAGCCAGTGCTCTTCGGAATCGAAAATTAAACGTATCCAAAATGGCGTCTCAATCGCAATGGAGGTCGGCGGTAAATTGTCGGATCACGCGCCTCTGGAGGGTTAGGCATTCTTTTTCTGCGGCCCTCAGGCTAGAATTTACTGTTTACAAACGTGTCCCTACGAAACTGTTTTTGTGGATAGGTTTCGTTACATGTTTTACTAGAGAATGTGTGTGAGGCCCAGTTTGTTCCCACCCATGTAATTCAGAGTCAGATGTTTTCAATCATAGTTTTATTAGTGATGGACAATTAATATGGTGTAGCATCATGACTGGTCGTAATTTGTTTATGTCTAGTATTATAGGAGCTCAAAAAGTTAAAAGAAGCAGTTTTATAAAAAAGCAGGTTTACTAAACTTATTTTTTTTCAGGCTGTAAACAATTGCCCGCAACTAAATAAAACTAAGTGAAGGCACAGATAGTTTGCCCTATCGCGCCATCTTCCTATTTCAATGTAAGGACTAAAGGAGCTAGTTTCCCCGTGAGAAATACACTGGCAGTAATGGCGGACCGTAATTTCGGTATAGACTTCAGATAATTGAGAATTTATACCCGGTTAATATTGTATGGCTTGCATATTTCTATGAGCGAATGTTTTTATGGAATATGTATGCTTTCATATAAGGTTTATTGGTTTTTGAAACTGATAGATTAGGCTACTACTAATTGGTAACTTAAATTGAGTGCTTTCTTAATCATATATTATAATAACCACGTTAACCACAAAAATAAAGCTACATATACATTGAAGCGTGACCTGGTGCAGTATTAAAAATGAAACAATTACGTAACTTTGGATTGCTTTCCATTAAATTAAAGATTTTTTTAAAGGAAGCGTAAAAAGCCCTGTTTTGCGCTAAATTCTACACTTGCGAAGAATTCAAGCCCCACTTCGCTTCGACAAAACATCGGTATTTATTTATTATAATATGTAAATTTAATATTCATGTATTATACATAAACCTCCCGGAATAAATTGGCTAAATTGTGGTGAAAACCGCATCAAGATCTATTGCGTAGTTTAGAAGAACAACACGATCATACAGACAGCCACGAAAATCCATTTTAATTTATTATATTATGTATATACATACATACATTGATTGATGAGAGTTGTTTGGTTATTTGCGGCAAACATGACGCATAAATAAAACACAAACACAAAAAAATACAAGATGGGGGAAAACATGCGTCACATCCACGCAAAACGGCCATCGCTCAGCATAATGCTAAGAAATAAATACTTCTTTTCGAGTCGATGGGTACTCTTCTTCGATATTTTACATTGTTTGAGCCCAATAAGTGACCACGCTGATTGCGGCATCAGTGGGATTCATTAAGTCATCCAAGCTGCTGGCGAACAAGCACTTAGGGCACTCCAGCAAGTGGCATGGTCTGAATTACAAAAAATAAAATACTGAGGGGTGGAACGTGCTTGCTGTCACAGTTTTTTCAATGTCTAAATCTGGCGAACGTCCATTTCCTGAATTGCACCCAATGTATAATCTCGGCGATGTTCGTGTGAGTGGAGGCAGCGCACTCGCACTGGGTATTGAATGGACCAGTAATACTTCACTAAGAGAATATACATTAAGAGCTCTATTTCGTCAATCAATCAATGCCTGTCGAAGTTCACTGCTAGACATAGGCGTCTCCCAGGCTGCTCCACAACACTCTGTCCTCCGCCTTCCGCATAAAATCCATCCCAGACACCTTTTTATTAACCTCCAATTCATGTTGTGTGAATATTATTATGAGTCGAACGAAAGGCGTCGTCATCAATAACAACAATATCACAAACAATGAATTCTCACAAACAACTATCAACAATTAATAGCAATTACCAACCAAATGCATTTTAAATCCATTTAAAACTTCACTTCTACAGTTAACAGCGCATTTGTAACTTTAAACAGTTCAGTAGCGGTCGTTTAAGGGGCTGTGTACTTACGACGCCAATTTCACAGCAACTTCCACTTATCTACATCAGGTATCAATTTAGCACCTGTATGGTTTCCAGCAAGTCGGTTATTAATACACCTTGTGTTATTATGACGCGTTGAATCGGATATCCTATTTCTTTAGTGTAATATTGAATTTACGGATAACACATAAACGATAACAAGGAAAGATTGTAAACAAGTATGTATGTAGGTAAACTGGGATGACAATAGGAATATTCTTTCTGCCTTTGCGTCCCTTATAAATTGTCCAAACTCATTTATACTACGGTTCCACCAGTAATAAGGGCCGCGACTTACGAGTTGTGGGTTGTAGGTTCGAACCCAGACAGGGCTTTTACTTTGTGTTAATTATTTCATCACCACTGCTCTCAAAACGGTGAAGGGAAACATCGTGAGGAAACCGGCATGTCCTAGAACCAAAAATTCGAAGACATGTGACATATGACCAACTCGCACTGGGCCTGCGTGGTGGTCCCTTCAGTTGGAACATTATAGGCTGATTATGCATTCATACTACGTGAAAGAACGGATTAAACTCACATTTTTGGCTCTGATTCGCAATTTTTAAATTACGCTACATTTTTTATTATTTTATTTTATTCTAGAACTAATAGCACACATACACGAATAAATTTTAATCCAACCCAATATCAGTGCATCAAACAAAAAAAAAAAAAAACAACAATTCAGGAGCGCTTTACCATTCATTCCCGCACTGGAAGTTTTTTTAATTAACTGCCACCATAACTACGATATATCACTAATCTGGCAACACTGAACATAACAGCTGTTTCGGCATTACTGCAGCCACTAATTAAAAACAAACAACGTACAAACGGACGCGTGATTTATTATTTATTACGCGTTTTGTCAACGGACAGATTATGTGGATATTGAATAAGTAAATTTTGATTGATGTTAACTATTTTGGGCATATACAGTGTGCAGTCTGCATTTTCCAAAGAAAAAAAAACTAAAAAACAAGATATTTAATTTAAGAAGTCTTTGAAAGCTAATACGAAGAAATCTCATATTTACACGATGTAAGTTACTTGCCTGTGGCTTACAATAAAATTGAAGCAACTAAAAACTTGGACCGCTTAAACACTGTTTAGACTCTAAAGCTCTAAACGTTTTGCTGCTAAAAAGCTGGACCCTCTAAAGTTTAGAGGGTCTAGCTTTTATTGTTGCTTCAACTTAGGGTGTGCCACAGGCGATCAAATCGCACACAGCATGCATACAGGTCCTGACGAAACTAACTTACCCAGGTACCTTTACCTTGTACCTTACTTACTTAAGAGGCTGCAGTGCCAGTATTTTTGTAGCTTTCGATAACCTTCGGTCTTCTTTAATAAAACGATAAAAGAACAAAAAAGCATCTAGTTAAAAAAAATATGATTGACGTGTAAAACTGTTTGTACAAAACTACTAGAAATAAAATCATTTATCAGTACCAACGCCATTCATTGCTAGTGACAATATTTCTTCTCTATAGTGTAATTCATGACAATAGTCAAGTTTTTTAGATCCACGTCTGACTCCACCTTTTCTTGACCTGAACTTTTACACAGTCAGTTGACTTTCAAATTCCCGATTACCTACAACCCACTACTATAACTACAAAGCGGCAACAACACGAGTTCGTAATCGTATTAAGACAATAAAGATCACAAAAGATGTCAGACTCTCCAGTGCGCTTATATTTTACGACACATAGCAACTACTGTGAGTACTGAATTAAAATTAACCCACACAGTGGCTCAGTTATGGCGTATATAGGGGAACAGTCGAACAGAAGCCTTGAATGATGTATAAGTACAAGCTTATGAATATGAGGATATACGGTAGGAGTTTTTGTTGAGCAGGCTAGCTGTATATCTTACTTGGTCGAGTTGTAGTTTTGATCTACGTCTGCTTTCGTTTCGTCGCATATGGCCAAATTAGTGGGGTATAATTGGGTGGTGGATGACAGTCAAGTAATCACAATAGAACCCTTCATTAAAACTAGACAGTCAGTGTCTTGAAGCTTGGGGTAAGCTTCAAGACACTGACTGTCTAGTTTAGGGATCACTGGCAAATAATATACTGTAACTTAGCTGTAGGTAGTATTTTAAGCTACTCATGTCCTCTTAACTTGCTGCTTACTGTATTACCTGGTCTATAGAATATTTTATATATAAAACTACTTAATTGCCACATTTGATTGCTGTCCGCTTAAGATTTTCCAAAAAAGGATCATATCAGTTTCAATTCAATACTGGAGTGAATTGTATTTTATCGTATCAATTGTTTTATATTCAGAAAATTAGACAGTTTTTTTTAGCAATTGTGGAATGACGTCTTGTATGCATGATGGTAAGTCGATTTGTCAATTGCTAACTGCATCCACAACATTAATTTCCTATTGCAAAGCACTTAAAATCAAAAATTTTAATAATCACCCCAAAAGCTAAAAATAAATTTTAATGTTCGACCGCACACCCACCCGTATGTCGCCCAAATGTCTTAACCGCTCCTGGGCTTAAACTGAGTTTAACTCGTACTTACAAATCAACACGACCATTATAATAATGCATCGGCCATCATTATGGCCGCTTTCTAAGGATAAACATATTATTTATCGGTGGTACCGGCTAAACTTTTATGACCCATTAAAAATAAAACCACTTACGCTTATCGACTGATTTATATTTTATTTAGGAGACTAGTTTTGACTTATATCTATGTTAGGGGGTTAAATTTTTAGGGAATGTTAGTAGTGTTATGTTTATTTGAAAGGGTTCTACAGTTACGTGCAGATTTCTTGTACCATGTGCAACATGGCATGTAGCATAATCACACTTCACACAAATATTATAAAGGCGAAAGTTTGTGAGTGTTTGTGTGTGTATGTGTACCAATGTTAATAAAATTTTGTATGGAGGTAGCTGACACCCTGGATTAACATTTAGGCTACTTTTTATCCCGATATTCCCACGGGATCGACATTTACGCGGGTGAAACCGCATGGCGCAGCTAGTATACTAATAAATTGTAATATGCAGCGTAAATTTACAATTTATCGCGATTTTTGCCAAATTGATTGAAGCGATCCTCCAATTTTGAAAACAGGAATGAGTAGCTTCCCCATTGTCCTTGAACACATTGATCTTAGCAGGCTTGCCACTACGCCGGGATCACTGTGACATCGCCCTAACTTGACCATATAGTCCCAACATGGTCCTGTGCCGCTCCCAACCAGTTTTCTGTGGAGCTAAGGACTTACCGAGCACAGAAGTAAACCGCTTCCCATATTTTACTCTCACAACTTACGGGGGCTGATAAGCAGCTCATACTATTATCATATCTTTCTTACCTCCTTACCAATATTGGAAACAAAAAGAGATAGCTAATCTGACTTGATTTACTCCCATTTCTGTACTCTTGATACAAGCGGGGTTTATCCAAATTTATTGCGATTATACCAGTACATAACGGTTACCAAGTTACCGAGTATTTAATCTTGAATGTGGAGCGGCATTAAGCCTTCGTAATGGCGCTATTTCGATTCCAAGTTTCACATTAAAAGTTATGATGAACGTTGTGTGGGATTATGTGTGAAATACTTGAACAAGTGTCGTCTTTAACACCGCTACTAATTTAATATCAAATCCAGATAATGGTTTGTTAGGAGTTTCAAGGGCATTCAAGAAGTTGTGGCAAACACAAAAAATATTTGAGTAGATACTTAGATAGCCCTTAGTTACATTTGTAATTTTAAATTAATTTGTTTTGTAACAAGTCAAGATATAAAATCTGAAAGGCCATTATTTTCGAGTTGATACGAGCACTATCTCCACCTCGTACCTTTGCTAATGACATGAAAAATCGTAAAAACTTCTCCTAGATAATTTTCACTACACCTAAACTTTTTTCTCTGGCTATAATAGAACTGACTGAAAGTAATAACATATGCCATTGCTTACTTTTTCACGAAAGTGTGTTTACTGTATATTTCTAAAACTAATGTGAATAGACGACGTGTGTATAACTCACTGGAAGCCGAGATTATGATTCTTTGACGCATTTTGTAGAAGACATCCTAACTGAGATAAACGACACACTGGACTTTGCACTTTACACGAACCGAATATAGCCCAAATTGGGATGAATGTTAGTTCAGTTATAAGCTGTTTTGTTACCAAAACCTAAACTCGCGACACTGCGACACATTTTTCTCATTTCAGATGCATATTTTATGGAGCACGAACGCATAATGAAAGGAATCTCGTTGTGACAAACAAATTACAATATCTGTCGTTGTAGTGCGTGCCCCCATAGAAATCTGAATAATAGTGCGATTCAATGTGGCTCGTAAAACTTGTTCGTCCTTAAAATTAAATATGGACTGCTTGTTATGTTAATTTACATAGATAGATTTGTATATGGCAACGTTTATTTTATTTTCCTCAAAGAAAAATATCCAAATTTGAATGCAAGAATTTAGAATACAAAGTTGCTCATCCCACACGAGCTATTTGTGACAGAAACTGGTAGTATCATTACTGTTGATAAGGATCGAGCATCATTTATTGTAGAGGTTGCTTTGCATAGAAAGTAAGCACATTGCATCAGTATTTTATGTCCAATTTGACACCTGACGTCTCATATAATTTTAACTTGTCTGCCCTGGGATCTGCCCTCTTATCTCAGGTCATCGCCAGTAAGAAATTTATATGATGTGTGGGCAACACGGGTTCTGTTCTATATAATGTTAGTGGTTATGTATTTTTTTTAATTCTACTGAATTATTTTATGTTCAACTACTGCTAAATAAAATTAAATCAAAAATAAAATCTGATTTTAGGACCATAACCGTGAATGGTTCGTGGGTATCGTGTTACCCAGTAACTGGGTTGCGGAGATCCGATTGGCAGTTGCTCCATGTAAGATACTACCAGGCCACTACCAGGGCGTTGTCGGTGGCAGCGCAGAGGTCACTTTGACTGCATGTTTTGGGACACAGAGGGCGGGATAGGAGGTGTAGCATGTTTTGTGACATAGCTCCGCAATCATACCCTTCTGCCGTTCCGTCAAGGTAGCCCCACTTTACCAGGTTGGACTTAATAATACAAAAATATTGTTTTTAAGTGTCATAATATAACAGCAGCTAACAGTCGCAAGGAAACCACTGAAAATAAACAATATCCTGATCATCGATTCAAACATCAATCTTGAATTGCTCGGCACTTGGTGGAACCACGTTTATTTTCATATTGAATGCTTATATGAATATTTCAGTTAGTAGGTCGCATATGAAGTGAGGTCTTACGACCTATGGTCATGCAATTCAAATTATATATTGTTCGTGTTTGATGCGAGTTCTTCAAGTAAGTAGCGTCCGATCTTCGAAAAATTTTGCTGTATCTAATTTTAGGTTGGAGAGTGATAGTATTGTAAGGAAATAAAAATGAAAATTCAGATCTTATGAGAATAAAAGTAATTATAGTATAATATCGTACCTGCCACTAATTATCCTGAGTTCGCTTTTACAAAATAATCAGATTTCAGTTCACAAAATATTGTTTCCTGGAAAATTCGAAACTACGAGTATATACTACAATACAGCTATGAATTTGCTAACAGCTATAACTAAGACAAAGTCAGGTCAGGTACAAGCTAACATCACAGATAGGCCGACATACATATAGCGGCATGCATCGCGCGTGGGACGACCAGCTTCGCTCCAGGCCCTTATCTGCACCATAATCACTTTGAACAACCGAGTGGCCCGTGATTACAATCTTAAATCCCCCGTAAATTTTCTATTCCGAAGGGCCATTATAATGGAACAACGTCGGCGGGTTTGAGGGAAAAAAATATACACGAATAATTTCATCATACCACTCCCCCTGTTGATTGCAAAATTTCAATCAAGTTCGTAAATGGTGTACAGTTTCGGATCGACACTCGAAACGATATTTTTTGGGGTTGCAACTGTAAAAATTGTGTGCATTCCATTTTGAATGCTAAAACAATGTTGGCAAGAAACGTTTTTGATTGCGATCGAAACACTCCAATGCTGCACACGCAGTTTGGCGACGAATGCAGTACATGACGTAGATTTATTTGTAGTATTGAAATGGCAATTGTAGGAAGGATTTATTTGGCTGTATAGAGTTGACTACGCTAATTATGAAGGGATTATTCGGATTAAAAGACTTGTGCCATCTGGCAGTAAATATTCTGAAGTACCGAGTCTTGTATTCAAAATGAACTATATTTTCAAGGAAGCGGCATTTTCGACACGTGCAGTCAACAGCGGCGATTCCAAACGTAACAAGCTACCCTTCTTGAATAAATATGAATAAAAATGTGACTTTACAACGTCCGAGCTCCTGCTGCGAACACGAGGGCTTAGAAAATAATAACGGAACTTAAATTATTGTTGAAATAGTTCACCCCCGTACTTTACATATTAAAATTATCATCTCACCGAGGGGTCAAAGAACACATTTACTAAATTTTAACATCAACCTTTCGACGCGTTTGCAGCGTTACTTAATAGTGATCAAAACTTGAGCCACGGTCGTTATAAATATTATTTTGCTAGGGTAATTTCTACCTTCCACCTTCAACGTAGCATCGAAATTAGTTGAAGCTTTATTGGAAACGTCTTCAAATTATATTTGACTATTAATGGTACTGAAATTTGGTTCATAACCTCAAGCAACTAAGGCGTCATTTTCAATGTCACCAAATTGAGTGATATGTTCTTTTAGGGGGGAGTCTTGAGTGGAGCACGCGTAAGCACGTGCCGGTTACTCCCCGCTGCTACGCACTCCTTGTTACAGCGGGAACTGTACCGCTCTGTAATTACACACAAATTAGACAAGATTTATAGAGGGGTGGAACACCTTGGCAACTATTGTAGGTACTAATAACGGCTGGCCAGGTTCAATATTGCGATTAATCGCGGAGCGATTCCCTAAAAGAGGAATAAATTACACTAGCCAAAAGCGAATTGTGAACTATTTTCCATGAAAGTCGTAAGTCATACCACACAATTAACGTGTCACGGAGTTTATGGAGTGCGAATTTGTATACGGTGGAATTCAAGTTCGATTTTTATTGCGTCATAAAAGAGTTATGGCACTGTCAGACGGGCAGCCTTTGACACGGATGTGCATGTTGCGAACATTTGACAGGTTCATTTAACAAAAGGTGGACATTTAGCAAACAATAATGGCATTTTTAGTGCGGCCTTTTCATATTTTATGGCGTGTTTATTGGCCATTGTAGGAAGTTGGTCGGGCGCCGGCGTTCCAACGGGACAGTAAATATGATTCATCTCCGCAGGTAAGAATTATCTCGCATTGTTCACGTCCTTACGGCTTAATAAGCGTGAGGAATGTCTTTTGGCTGTGGGATTATTTTTTGTCTTGATAATATGAAGAGAAGTTAGTGCATTCTTACTTATTAACTAATGGATGAGGTTGATAAGCCTTATCGACTATATTTAAACTTTGTGTTTAAGACAGCCACTTGATAAGACCATGCCTATCAATCTTGATTATCGCTATCGCCACAATTTTGAACTAATGTCATGCCTATTCATATTTATTTTGGGATGAGCTTATGATCATGTACAGACGCCAGCACATTAAGCTACCCGAAACTGTCAAATATTCCCAATCAACCTTGTACCTTATACTTTAGCGATAAAGTTGAAAATGTACTATAGAAATTTGACAGATTGTAGTAACTTGATGTGCTGGCGACTATACAAACAAACCTATCACACTGACAAAAATTTTTCTCTCTATTGACTCAACAAATCACTTCAACTAGGTGAAGTTAACCAACCAAATTCAAACGTCAAAGAAATTAAAAGAATCTCTTTACAAATAGAACTTCTGAAGTTGTTCGGATTACACTGGGCTGTGTTACCTGCTTATCCCCGGAGGAAATAAAAAGTTATCAAGGAACTTTGTTCCTAGTTATCTGCGAGGCAAGTAAACAGTTTTTATTTTATGACCTCCCGCAGTTTTAGTGCCGTGAAGTCCGCTGGAACAGGCTGTTGTTGCTCGAAGGATAAAGGGGGAGTCTGGTATAGTCGGAAAAATCCAGTATCTAGTTAAATAAATAGACCCAATAATATACATATTATTCTTGTTTTGGAAACAATTCTGGGTAAAATTTCGGAAATAAGGATAATGATTACAACTCGAAAAATTATAATTAAGTAATAATTTAAAAATAGAATAGAATGAAGACTTTTGTCTACATTGTATAATCAGCCTATGAAGTTTCCACAGCTGGAACACAGGCCTCCTCTCGGTGAGAAGGAGTGGGCCGTAATCCACCACGCATGCCCAGTGCGGGTTGGTAGATGTCACGTCTTCGAATATCTGGTTCTAGGACATGCCGGTTTCCTCACAATGTTTTCCCTTCACCGTTTTGAGAGCAGTGGTGATTAGGTTACTTGGTCGTGAGAACATTTATTCTCTTCCTTGATTAGTCACCAGTGTAAATACATCCCTACTTACAAAATCCAATTCAAAAAATTCACCGCACCCTGTATACAAGTACTTGTAAGAAGATTGGAAACAGTTTGTTGTACTTGTTTCTAACCTACGTACGTACAAAGAAGAACAAATCATTTTATTATAGCTACCTACCCAGATAACAGTTCATAGAGTCCATTTACGTAAATTGGTGTAATGTGAACTGAAAATTGCATGAATATCGTTTTACTTTGACTTTGTTTTATCAAGCAAATGTTTTGAATTCCAACTAATCTACACATACTTTAACAAAATGATAAAAAATAAGCATTCATCAGTAACTGATTTCAAAAACACTTTTAAATTTCAGATAATGTTACTGAAATAACTTAAATATGAACTTGACGCACTTTTATTTACATCTTATAGCTTTTTCTTTGAATTAGTTGTGTTGAGTGCACTTTAAATTCTTTAAAACTACGAATAACAATGAACTGAAAACACAAAAAAGGTTTTAACAAATAATTATTTATGATATTGTGTTTTGTATCAAATGATGATATCTTACTATTATAAATTTTGTTGTCTTCGCCATAATGTTAATCAAATGTGGCTACAATAATAAAGTCAGTTAAATTATATTGTTTAGCAAACAGACCACCACCTATTCAGAACTACATTATATTAAACTAGCTTTCGCCCGCGACTTCGTCCGCGTGAAATTTCACCCTCTCCCCATTTACCCCCTTAGGGGTTGAATTTCGAAAAATCCTTCCTTATTCCTTGTCTACATTATATAGGGAACCTCTGTGCAAAATTTCAGCTTTCTAGGTCCAAAGGTTTGGGCTGGGCGTTGATGAGTCAGTCAATCAATCAGTCAGGACTTTTCTTTTTATTTATATATATACAATAGATAGATTGACTACCATTTTTTTACAGTTGTATAAAATTGGATGGGTGACCATCTTTACATACCGAGACTCGTCCGTGCCTCGGAAAGCACGTTAAGCTGTTGATCCCGGCTGTCATTCTAGGATCTTTGACCGACGTTACGGACCGTCAGAAGCCTGAAAGTCATTGAAGTCAATCAATTTGAAGTCTTTAAAGGCGTGTTTTGATTACTTTTGATAATGAATTAACAATGACATTGTTATCCTATCTTTTTTTTTTCGTTATGCCGTTGGTTCCGGCTGTCATTCGTGGATCTTTGACAGTCGTTACGGACCGTCATAAGCCCGAAATTCAGACAACCAGTCTTACCAAGTGGTATCGTATTACCCAGTAACTGGGTTGTGGAGGCCTATTGTTCGCAACGCAAATACTGAGTAATGACAAAGCGCCCCCGTCCCCCCGTCCCACCGCTCACATACCTAAGGCGCGGCCAACTAGTTCCGCGCGGACTATAGCACATTACAAAACAGCTAACTATTATGGGCTACTGTAGGCTCGTCGACGATGGGGTTGTAACCCAATATGGCAGTGCACGTGCCGACTTACTTATGCGCACGATAACGCACTAGGAAAGCCAGATTTGGGCAATACAACGGCTTTAGACCAATCTGAGTTACCCAATTTGACGTGCAATGGTACGTCTCAGTATAAACGCTTTGGATTGGCCACTAAAATAAGACTATATCTAATACAGTCAGGAATTTGAGATAATTTTCAAGTTATGGAACAATAAACTGAATGTCTTAATTGACAAAGTTCTAATTCCATTGCAACCAAAACTTTACTGTCTTCGCCATATTACTATTCATAATGTTATCTTTTTATGATTCTCCAAAGTAAGCCCCCAGACTTTATGTTGGTTAGGTACCTATATCACGACGAATTGTTCAAATAACAAATCAGCATTTTTTTAAGAATAGTTACACACCCAATCTTTCACTATCAGCGCTTACCTTTTTAGCCCCCAATTCAATAAAGAAAAAAAAAACGTCTAGCCCAGTAAAGGTAGATTGACGTCCTTATACGAATAAATCTAACGTTATCTTCAAAAGAGATACGACGAAGGATTTATTTTTTAGCGAAGGGAAGGACAATGCATTTGCCGTGTTTTTGTACCAAAAGACAGGCTTTACGTATATAAAGATGATAAGAAGCCATTACAGATAGGAAAGGGGGTACAATATAAGGGTTTTTTAGTGCTATACCATCATAAAGTATAGGGGTTGTGAATGTGGATTTGTCATGCCACGGGGCTTAGTACCTACCAATACCCAATCAATATGATAAAACTCCTTATCTTCTGCATAAAGGAGTAAGTAGAAAGTGTATAGATGTAAAACTTAATGGCTTATTGCGAGCCATTTGTACATGGATTTACTATTTTGATGTTTGGGGATCAGACGCTTCAATGGGATTTACCAACTTCTTACTTATAGAGAACCTGGTTATATGAATTTGTCTTCTTCATAATCTTATAATATTGAGACATAGGATATTGAGCCAGGACAGATTGTGACAGTGTCCGTGTGTAAAACATGTTTATTACGATATTACCTTAATAAACTTTTACGTACAATTATGCATTATTTAAATAGCGATAATAATATTTTGTTAAACAAGTAGCATAATTATCAGGATAGCAAAATATTTCCCGGAACCAACACAAATAACTTAACCATAGCGTAAAATACCTAAAATTATTTCTTATTTATTTTATAAAAATTAACAAACGATGACATCAACATCTATTTCGCACTAACCCTTTGAATTTCGTCGAAATCCCTGCGCAGAATCCAATGAATTCCATTATAAATTGACGAGAGCGGCAAATCAATTCATTAGCAAAACCAGTGGCTTAACACTATCCTACAATCGATACAGGGGAACATCTAGGTGTTCATTTAAGTCAAGATTGAACTGCAGATTAGACAGTCGATGGTTTTGCCCCCTCCGTGTGGTGGTACAACATGGGAGGATGAAGCGGGATGGAAATACGAGTACATGCTAGTTTGAGAATCTGAAGATGAATTATGGCAGTCTTCAGCAATTTGGTGGCTAAGATGACGTTTGATAGAATTAAAATCATCAACTCTTGGGCTTCGTCACATTCGCGTAAAAAAACGGATGAAAACCAAAAGTCATGTTGAAACCATGTTTCACATGTGCGAAGATAACCATGCTAATAATATAAATTCGAAAGTAAATCTGTCTGTCTGCTTGCCTGTCTGTCTGTCTGTATGTTACCTTTTCACGCCTAAACCAGTGAATGGATTTCAATATAATTTGGCAGAGGGATATATTGCATCCCGGGGAAGGACATAGGATAGTTTTAATCCCGATATTCCCACGGTATCGATACTTATGCGGGTGAAACCGTGGGACGCAGCTAGTTCAATGTAATTAAGATTTTCATGTACTCGTATATCCTTGCCCTTGGTAAGTATAACTGGAGAGCTGCCGTGTTATGTAGTTTTACATATACTCATAACTACGCTAAATCTTGTAGTTTGTACCAACAATGACACAGGGGCATTATACCTCCTTATCGGCACTCGTTAGTCGCCCCTAATAAAACCTCACCCCTCTATCTCAAGGGCTGCTGCAACTCTCAAATTTAATAAAGGCAACTTTAAAAATAAAACAATGATGCCCGTTTGTTTACTCGAACATTTTTAGTTATTTTTCTGTTCCGACATAGTTATTCGAGGAAAAAAATGAACGCCTGAAGATAGTTAGGCATACGATTTTTATTCTACCGTTAGTTTGTTCAGTAACAGAATATTGTGTATTCGTTTTTAGGGTTCCGTACCCTAAGCGTAAAAACGGGACCCTATTACTAAGACTCCACTGTCCGTCTGTCTGTCTGTCTGTCACCAGGAATGGTGATAGCTAGACAGTTGAAATTTTTACAGATGATGTATTTATCTATGGTTGCCGCTCTAACAACAAAAACTAAAAACAATAAAATAAATATTTAAGGGGGGCTCCCATCGGGAGTCGATAGCCGATTCCCGGCCACCGTAGGCGCGGGCTTGCGGGCGGCGCGCGCGCCTCAAGGAGATGTCAGCACCAACTGACGGGGTCCGCTAGGGCCGATGCTCGCCGGGGTCGCGGGTTGTTCGAAAGAGATACCGTGGCCCCTTCACAGGCAAGTGAAGGAACACGGGTGGGTTTTAGTCAGTAAGAGTTTGTGTCTGTCTGTCTGTTACCTCTTCACGCTTAAACCGCTGAACCGATTTAGATGAAATTTGGTATTTCATCTAAATCGGTTCCAAGTCCCGGAAAAGGATATAGGATTTTTATCCCGATATTCCCACGGGATCGACACTTATGCGGCTGAAATCGCGGGACGCTGCTAGTAGGTACTGTTATAAATGTGTGTAACCAGTAGATTGCGCAAATATTTTGATTCGAATCTGAATTATCATTGTATCCCTTAACTTTTCTAATATGTCGGAATGAATATAACAAAGTAATCCCGTCTACGTAAAGATGAGAAGCTTATATCAGATGAGCAAGAATATTATTCATTTAATTACGTACTTTAATAAATTTAACATCGCAACCCCATACATCCTCACACGCATTACTTTAGATTGCTGACTCATCGTCATAATTGTGGAACATACAGACGGTTATATCGCCCAACATGAAATAAACACGACAGTTTGAAAAACATTGATCTGAGTCCTACGAATGTCTAAGACACCTGTGTTGTAGCATAGCTGTACGTGAACTTTCGATCCAGTTATGACAGTATTGGTAGCACGAATAGAAAAACCAACTAGGATAGAGATCTCTAGAATCAGTAAACCAACAAAACGTATGAGAATTCAATGAGAAAACTAATAATGGTCCTACAGACCGTATTTCGGTCATGGCGGCTAATCTCACAGAGACTAGCATTCGGCGTGGGAGATATTATAGTGCACTAATATGTGCGCAGACACAGGTGCACTCTTTATTATCCTCACTCTCATAGTCCGATGGGAGGATAATCCGACACAACCTTTCCGGAACATAGTATTATTGGGTTGACTGTTCTTAAAAACAGTATGTCCCTTTCAAATCACGAACTGGATCGCGTTAATGGTTGAATCTAAAACATTAGTTCTACCGAGTAGTCCCCTGCAAGCAAATCTAATGAACGTTGAATTTATTTGAAAGTCATCCACTATCGCACTACGATTGTCATTTTTGACAATGATCGAGTGTATGTGGACCACGATCCCTGTTTGAAAGTCATTAGTACTAAATTTTGTTCTGAAGTTTAGGGAGTTAATGTAGAAAGGTGATATTGTGAAATAACAAATTATATTCGAATGTTGTGGTAATAGCTGTGTCCTTTATGACCCATCATTGTCAATGATCATCTAAGTAGTAGTAAAGTAGATGCGGACTATCATTATAATGATCATCATCATCATAATTTCAACCTAAAGTCGTCCCCTCCCCTCGACTCCCCCAAGTACCGTCACTTTGACCGGCTCAATCGGTTCGGTGCTGCTAACTTAAGTTAATAATCGATTCTATAAAACATCTCAAAATGGAATGCTAAAATTTAAAGACATATGTCCAATACAAAATAACGATGTTAAGCTGAGAGTACAATTTCAGCTGCAGGAAACACAACCTCAATTGCAATGTAAAGCTTTAAACTCCGAAGTCATCGTAAACAGTGGAACACGCTTGGGATAACATAAACAATACTACAAAACCTTATATTATTACCTTTAATCCATTTAATAGGCAAGACAATGAATAGGTCCCCTAATTAGTGCAGATTCGCACTATTGTTTTAATGGTAACAAGATCTAATACGGACCTTGAGGTCTTGAATTTAGTTCCCAGGTGAGGCAGGGTATACTTAGATTAAAGAGCTACTATCATAACGTTGCTTGTATTGGTTACATTGCTAATTTTTTGTCTTCTATCATGAATTTGTTATTGGTGAAAGTTATACTTTTACTGTCCATGACCTTATGTTCTTTTACTTCAGCAATATGCAATAGGATTTTTTTTTTTTGAAATTTAAATTCAGCAATAAAAAATTAATACAGCTCAAATCATTTCTTCATAATTTGTGTCCTTTCACGAAATTCTAGAAAAGGGGAAACTTTGTCGAAGTTAACAGAGTAAATATCACTCATATCCACTTTCAACACAAAGACAATAGCATGTAGGAAACGTATTGTTCCAACTTCGTGATTCAACGCAACTATATCGACATTAACGTGTATATAGGGAATGATAACATTTTGAACCGCAGATGTAGGCGCTTCTGATAATATACCAACAATAGCTTTGCCTCTCTCTTCTAGGAAATCTTAGTGGTCTATGATTTGTTGGGTTTATGTTTCAAATGGTTGGTCGGCCTTGTCGGTATGGACAGTGTATCATAGACGTGACCTTTATCATCTGTACAAATACAATTGTAGTCAAATTAACAGCTTTTTACTAAATGTATATGAAAGTTTAGACGGTACTTATAAATTTATTTATATTTTTCTTTGTATTTTTTTCTGGTTAATTTCCGAAACGGACCGATTTTGACGATGCTTTCTCTGGCGGATAGCTGGCGGAAAAGAATTTTAATGAAATTAAAAACTTCAAACGCTTGTACTGTAAAATTTGTACTTTCTGAGTTACGTCATTTTTCTATTTAACCGACGTTTTATTTAAGAAAAATAATTAGTAAAGAGACACATTATTGTTTTCCGACAACCACGCGAACGAAGTCGCGGGGACAGCCAGCTGCGTGTCTAGTTTTGTTTTTCAATATTCAAAAACTCCATCCAAACATTAGCAATTTAGTTTCTTGAGAATTTCTTATAAAAGATATGATTGATTGAACCGTATTCTCGCTAAAGGCTTAATATTCAAAATCTTTGGAGTTTAAATATTCACAAATTTATACATTTCAGCCTTGATTGGAACTATTAGTAAAGTTTAGATTGATCGTCTATAAATAAACGCTTTTGAATTCAAAACACGATTGGAGCGAACTTTATTCTTTGATGTTTATTTCAATTTTTTGATGGATTTCTGTCGTGATTATTTTGTATTAGAGAGCTTTATTGCCAAATTTGTTATTAATTTTCTTTTACTATTTTATATGGTACTAGCTTCTGCCCGCGACTTCGTCCGCGTGAAATTTCACCCTCTTAGGGGTGGAATTTCGAAAAACCCTTTCTTAGTGGATACCTACTCTTCACAAAGAACACACCCTCCAAATTTCATGTCTCTAGGAGCAGCGGTTTAGACTGTGCGTTGATATATCAACAATCAGTCAGTCAGTCAGTTTACCATTTTATATATATAGATAGATTTTATTTAGATACCTATCAACACCATTTCTGATTATGAAAACTACACTAAAATTATTACTTGCCATGTATCAGCCAACCTTATGAAGTAACAAGTTTGCCCTTATTCTGTAAGTTCCCAACCTTGGAAACTACGTCTTGTACAAGTTGACCTGGGGGTACCGGGACAGAGAAACTAAACTGTGAACTTAGGCTGTGAGCGATCGCTTAGGAAGCCACGGACGTACTAAACTTGCACTTAGATTAAAATGGAAATAATTACGACAATATAGTATTCCTAACTGTATAGTCAGACAGGGGAGTTTTCACGAACTCGGAGTACGTATAGCAGAGAATGGCCATATAGCTGGAGCAAGCAGGTAATGTGATTCTTGGGGGAGGCCTATGTCCAGCAGTGGACGTCTTTCGGCTGAAATGATGATGATGATGAAGCAGGTATGGTGATTAGAATTCTGCAAGACAAAATTATTTCTGATTAAAGTAACACATTATTATTATTGAGGGATAGGAAAATTACGCTACCGATTTTCCAGACATAATCCCTTCGCTTCAACAACGGTAAGAGCCCAAATAAAGATTTATTGGTTTATTTTTACCGTATTTCTAGACACATATTTTTCCATAAAAATAATCCGACAGATACCTTACATTTCAATCCCTCCAATAAACCAGCAATATAATTTCTGCCAGGGACAGAAGAAAATCAAAGTGCGGCAGATCAAAGCGGTTTCTCGCAATTTGATGATGACGCAGCTAAAGTTAAATCGAGTTGATTATACATGTCTTGTCAAAAAGTGGCATCTAATCGATGAATACTGTGATGATGTTGGGGTACGAGCGCACGGCCGATTTCGGGTCGCACATTACCCGTTGGATGGTCACGATCGAGGCAATTAAACTGACGTTTTGCGTACAAATAACAGTTCTGTCTGGTCGTCTGCACGAGTCTTTAGCTGCTGTTATGGCTGGGTGGTCATGTGTGCCTGTTAATTGTGTAATTTTATCTTAATGGATTCTAGTATGTATGTTTTGCATCGTCTAATGATCTAGATATGTCACAATATCTGAGCCATCGGATATTTGCATTGGGTTGCAGCAACTATGTCAATCCTGTCTGATCATGTGGTTTTGATAATATGACTGTATTAATATGCTATCTCACTTTAACTACTTGATGTTTTACTATGCGTATTGTGTCATCATCATCATTATCATCTTCTCTTGGTCTTATCCCAATTTATTGGAGCAGGCGCAACATGTATTTTTCTTCCATACTTTTCTATAAGTCGTTCTCGGTAGTCAACACTTTTCTAGGCATTTCATCTTTCACACAGTTCATTCATCGCTTCTTTGGTATTGTGTCTTTAGTTATAAAACAGTTCCAAATACATTTAAATAAAAATAATCTCATCAAGTAAAGACGCTTGAAAACATGTACAAACATAATCCGTTTTTTGTTGTGTTCGACTTGTTACCCCGTTCTCACGTGCCGCCCCCGCGGTCTAATACAAAACGCGTGATGTTTCTAGTTAATTTGGTGATCAATTCTCGTTTAGCCTAGGTACCTATCTTGAGTTGTAAGGTGCGAGAGAATAGCGGGACAAGATGGTTTTTTTCGTTTTTCTAGCGCGAACGGCTTAGCTGCGCTTTTATCTTTTTATAATATTTGTAAATGTAAGGATGTTGCTTTTATCCGATTATAAATTTAAATGTACTTAGTAACGGGATTTAGTTTATTTTTAAATTTTGTTTGACAGTGTGCCTTAGTTAACGTTTTAGGGGATTACTGAGGTATTCGAGGTCAAACTCAATAGCGTTTTAACGTTATTTATGTAGGACCACTATTTGAGATGCTTCCGGTTTAAGATTTTAATATTTGATTCATTAACTATTCAATAGTAGTTTAAAAACGTTTCGAGTTTTCGTCTGAAAACTTCCTTTCGCAGATTCACATGAAATTCATTATGTGATTTTTTTATCTGTTTCAACTCAATGAGGTTGTACATAACATAACATGCCTTCGTTTAAAACAGGCGTGATATTATGTACCTATCATCTCAAAGTCAGTGTGGTATTTCTTTCATTGTGTAACACCTAAAACTTGGATTGGAACAAAACAAGACATTGATGGTACGGTACAAACAAAAAGAATACTTTGATACCGGACACCCATGTCCCACGGTATATTCGATACACAGTGTTGTGGTCAGTTCAAACTAGCAGACTTTTTATGAAATCACTATTATTATTTCCCTTGCGGACTTGAATCAAAAAGGCGTATTATGCTTTTTTATTTGAAAAACGGTCCTTGAAAAACATTTATTTTGTACCTGTCATTCATGTAGATATGTATGGACTGCTAATTTTATTTTTCCAATCTTGTATCTTAAATACAAGATGGAATAAATATATTTGGCGTAACTGAGGTTTTTTTGTTTAGCAAAAAACAAGATCGAATGGAGCCTTTTCGCTGCATAGAATGTGTTGATGTGACACAAATATATTTGCATTTAAAATGGCGAATAAAAAAACTTTGAACCAAAACAAACAAACGTAAAATAAAATCCGATACCGGACACCCACGTCCGATGAAATGTCAGATAGACAATGCCGTAGTTAGTTCAAGCTATCGGGGTTTTTATCAAGTGACTTGTCCCCTCAGGATATTAGATCAGTCGTAAAATTCGGATGTAGGTTTTATTACTTATCAGTTTACATTCGTGTCTTTGGATTTTTTATTTCCACGATTTTGATCTTTTTTTATTCGTTTTAGTCTATTTGCGGTTCTTTACTTTGGGTTTCTCAATATAAAAGTTAGCACTAATCCTGCAAGAATGACGCCGTTGCATTTTACCGCACACGTTTCTTTTACTTATTAAGTTCATTAATAATAAATAAGTAAAAGAAACATGAGGGATCTGAAGACCCCCATCAAGAACGAAGCATCTTCTCTCGTATGAGTTAAAGCAAAAACAAATAACTGCTATGGGAACTACAGGATTTAATCGCAAAAAAAATGCAAGTTTTATAATGCCTAAAGTATATGATCGACTACAGCAAACAAAATTAGAAGAATATATAATATTCTTCAGGATAATAATATATGCTAGTTACATAGTGTGTTGAAATCATAATAACTAATTTAATATGATAGAAAAATTCATGAAAATACCTCTAAAAACTTACTTTTTCCAATAAAAACCATACTAACATACATACACTCATTCTGATTTTTTGTCTGATTATTCTACAAGCAACATATTAAAGCACTAGAGTTTTAATTTTTTAATCCAAACAACAGATTTTTTGTAAATAGATAATTGCTTCATATTTTGCAATAAATTACCAGCGTTGTATCATCGCGCTTCTCTTTCTTTTCTATGCAGTCCGACGGTGACTGCGCTTTGGGTTATGTAGTCCTCTTAAGGAAATCTCCACGCGTTCCGTATTGTGGTGATGCAACCGGCCGCGCGCGATGCTCTTTTGCTCGAATCTCGATACTCGCACACACACACACACAGACTCGTATATGTATAATAGAAAGAGACAGAGAGAGAGAAAGTCGCATGTAACTCAACGCTTTTTCCTTACGTGATGATTTCTACCAGTCAACTCCAACCGCAAACCGCGTTAACTAACTTTGTTCCAACAAACCTCTTCAATTTGTATTAAATCAACATCAAGTTAAAATAAAAAAAACAGAATCTGACAAAGATGATAACCTCAGATATTTATTCAAAACTAAATCAGCTAATCAGCTCACAAAAAGCCACAAAGCATCATGACAACTCACAATTCATCCGATTCCGATTATCGCCTGCGACATGCAAACAAAAAACTATTATCCGATCGTGTGCATCCCACGTAAACGCATGTTATGTGTTATCTCACATACATTGTTATACATCTCTCTCTGCTCGGTACCATTTTACAACTTCATAGTTCATTTTGATCATTCTCCAAGACAAACTTCGTGTCTTCTTCAATAATTAACTTGCCAAGCAATATCCAACTTTGTTCAATTGAGATAGAGAATTTGTTTTTTTGTTCTAGTGTTGTATTGATTTGTGTGTGTATGTGTATATTGTTTGGTTCTAATATGGTCATTCGTCAACAGTGAAGGCTTGTAATGGATATTATCGCGCTCACGGTTTGTTTGTCCAAGAGTGTGCTGCATCACTTGTTATGTCCATTGTACTGTGTTTATTATGTTATTGACACAATCTTGTCACTGAAGGCCATTAATATCATATAACATTTTGGCTACTGGTATCTATTCTTCTACAAAGAACTGAGACATTATTTTCTTACAAATCAAATCAACACAAGATAAATATTATTTGTTTGTATCCTTAGTTAGTTAGTCATTTAATTAAATACCTATTGTAAACAGTTATATAGTTGCGTTATATACTTTAAAGATCAGGTTAAGCTACTCTGGTCGCGGTTGGTCCGTAGATGGGTGACCATCCTTACATACCAAGACCCCTCCATGCCTCGGAAAGCACGTTAAGCCGTTGGTCTCGGCTGTCATTCTTGGATCTTTGACAGTCGTTACGACTGTCACGTCAGTCAGTCCGAAAGTCTGACAATCAGTCTTACCAAGGGGAATCATATTACCCACGAACTGGGTTGTAGAGGTCAAATAGGCAGTCGTTCCATGTAAAATACATATTCAGCTGCATCCGGTTAGACTGGAAGCCGACCCTAAGGGCCTGTACACACCACGTTTTTTAAACGCGCCGTTGACGCGCGTTTTAGAAACGTGTGTCGACGGCGCGCTTTTATCCTACAGAGCAGTGCCTGCTAGTATCTGACTCGCGTGCGTATCGCGTCTGTATCGCTACAAACGCGCGTCAACGGCGCGTTTAAAAAACGTGGTGTGCACAGGCCCTTACATAAATGGGAAAAGGCTAGGCCGATGATGAGTCACCCAAAATATTCGCTTATAAAAAAACCAAACAAAAGTCTTTACAATGTATCATGTCATACGATTTTATTTTCCTACCGTCGAAAAAACATGTCGACCGAATTCAGTCAGTCAACCGTAAAATTAAGTTGTTTATGAAATCACGATCGAGATATCGAATGTCTCAATGTGTCATCGCGAATTTACATTCAATGGTCGAGACATCTCGTTTACGTTGCAAACGTTCTTGGAAAAGACTCGACTGTAATATTAAACGGTTTAAAACCACATGGAATGAGTATTACATGTGTTTGTGGATGACAGGAATCACTGATCACTAGGTATATTGCGATATTTGCGATGTTGAGTTGTTTGCTAAAGTAAATGATGGTCAAGATTTCTGAAGAACATGAAGCTAACCAATAAAAACCACAAGTTTTAATGCAAGTTATGTCAAAGTCAAACCATTTGTTTTGAATTAATAGGCACGTCTGAAAGTCAAAATACAGGTAAAAATAATAATTATATATCCTGATCATCCTCTTCAGCTGCATCCGGTTAGACTGGAAGCCGACCCCAACATAGTTGGGAAAAGGCTATGCAGATGATGATGAATTCATCCCTTTTTTAGCCATGTACCTCAAAACAAACCAAAAACATGCTTAATAACTAAACGTAGGCCTTCCAATGACCGCTACAGTGAACTAGCAAAGGAGAAATTTCCATATTCACCACGCTTGGTAGACGAGACTGGATAACGCAACTACAGACACAAAACAATTGCAAGTTAAGGCTCCTTCAAACAGGCGCGACACGCGATAAAATCGCGCACGGCACAACGGCACCGGAAATCGCGCAACGAGCGGTGCCTTTGTGTCGCGCGCGATTATATCGCGTGGCGCGTCTAGTTGTAGGAGCCTTTATAGGCTAGTACGGTAAAGTCCACCAAAAAAAACCAGTGGCACTCCGGGAGTGCCAACAGAAATGAAAACTTGAACAAGTACGTGTGTATTTTTTTAATAGTCTTTTAAAAAAAAAAAAACAAAATACATGAGGAAAATATTACTAAACCAATAAATAAATACAGTAAACAAATAACCTCTATTCCGGTTGTCATCGTGGGCACACGTATTTGCATATCCGCAAAAGTGTAATGGTTTCATTGTTCTCCAAATAAGTTAATGTATAAAATTCTTTATCTGTCAAAACAAATAATAGGCAATTGTTACTTGACAAATTCACCTTGCTCGAGGTCATTGTGTAAGTAATACTTAAACTTCAGAAGTAAATAAAATATTTTAAAAACAAATCTAAGAAAATTATGCATTTCTGTAGACTTCCTACCTTTGCTAATTCGATTTTTCATATCTTTGCTAATTCACCACTGCTATTAAAACGATGAAGGAAAACATCGTGATGAAACCGCCATGTCCTACAAACAATCAAAAATTTGAAGACATGTGACATCTACCAACCCGTACTGGGTCTGCGTGGAGTAAACCCATTTTTCTTTCTTGATATGTGACTTTAACTGTCTTTTATTGTCCTTAAAGTAAATCACACATTATTATGTGTTAAGACTTTTTGAGACTGTCATTTTGATAGTGTGACATTTTGCGAATGTGTAATTTTGCGTCAATATGTTATTTTGCGAATGTGACATTGTGCGCCAAATCCTGGTAGATTATGGCCTACTCCCTCACAGGGAGTAGGTGTGTATCCCAGCAGTATGAACATTATAGGCTGATTATGTTTGCTAATTCGATACCATAACCACATATCGCCGTTACAACAGGAAATGCCTAAAACTACAAATAATACTTCCAGGTAGCAGAGATAATGTAGGTTTGTTAGAAAAATGTTATGATCTAGCTAAAGTCTACATTTACTAAATGCAACTATACCCAACAGATGAAAATCAGAATTGTATGGATACTATTACTATTGTCTTGTTCTTTTTGCTCATCAAACTTGTTTATACAGACTTTGTTTTTAGATCCCTTTCTTTGACTGTCTTCTGTACTTTCCTTGTGTTTTCTTTCCCTACTTAAAGATACAGTAAATAACTCCAATAAAGCTACAATTGAAGTCATCTCAGCACTTGAATCATCTAAATTCATTAACGTAAACTAACAGACTGTAGGGGGCATCTACCCTCTACCCTTTAACAGAGGCGTGAAAATAAATGTTTAATAAAGGGTTGTAGATGCAAAGTATAAGAAACTCTTGCTTGCGTAAACATTGAGTTAAAGGCAGTTTCTTAGGCAGCCCCTCAAGTGTGTGCTAATTTTGTTTGGATGACTATAGTTCGGGGTAAGCTGCGTGGTATAAGTTAGGAGCTAAAAGCAATATCAGTTAAGGATACAGTAACAGAGCCTACGTAAGTGGGGTTGTGATTTTAGACGCTATAAGTTGATAATGGCGCCGATTCCCTTGTTCACAAACTAAACTAAATTTAAGGTCAGTGCATCTTTTTCTATTTCATTAAGAAAAGGACAGAAGATAAATTTTAGTTTAGTCCTGTCAAATTAATCTGCGCCTGACGTAAATTGACGTAATTTTAGTAGGCAAGTTTTTTTAATCACATCTAAACTTGTATGGAGTAGTGTCAGGCGCTGATTAATTTGACAGGACTAAACTAAAATGTATCGTCTGTCCTTTTCTTATTGAAATAGAAAGACAAAGATGCAGTGAACTTAAAAGTTTAGTATGTGAACAACAGAATCGGCACCAGTGTCTAATGGTAATAATCTACTTACAACAAAATTATATATTGTTGAACGGTTACACTTTACTAAAGTCTTACGTCTAGTTCTCACGCACAAAACACCGTTTCGAACTGATAGGAGCGTATCAGTAAAAGTGCTTCGGAAAATCGAATTTTCTGAAAAAACCACTGCATAAATCAATTACAAATAATGTTTATTGAACTCTTCGATAACTGAGCTTTGTCGGTACGGACTTGGTTTTGAAGATTTTACAGTTCTTTTATTACTTATTTACACACAAAGTTACGTTAAAAATAGCAAGAAAAACGAATCTTTGTTGGCTCACAACTTTTTGATAGCTTTTTATTTTACTATTCTGTTTCCGTACAGACAAAATTAATAATAAGACAAAACGATAACAATGTTTAACTTTGCATGCACAATGTCAAACAGTGTAGTAATACTTTCCCAAAATTTGTATGGAAAAAATATCGACTAGTGGCACCTTAATCTGCAAAGCCATGCGGCCCGGGTAGATTTAATTCATATAATTTGTGCGTGTTACCTTACATTAATGAATAATTCGCATTACATCTAGAATATAGATAGTTCATTTAAATGTTTTAACACCGCTTACTAGTCATACAAGCTCAAAATCGTGTCATGAATATATTTGTCATTTACTCCTCACTATATTTAGTTTATTTTATACTGTAACATCAAATGGATAACAGAATCGCATTATCTGATTATTCAGTAGGAATATAGTGGGATGAAAAGGAATTTTCCACTTCTTTTTATCAAGTTTGATAAAAGAAAGTGGAAAATTACTGTTTTCGTGTTTATGACTAACCGAAGAGAAATAGTGTACAGTCGCCAGCACATCAAGCTACCCGAAACTGTAAAATTTTACCAATCAGCTTTGAACCCTTTGCTTTAACGATAAAGTTGATAATCTTTTGAAAGATTGTAGTAGGCTGATGTGCGGGCGTCTGTACAGTGGCCTCTAAAAGTTAGTTGACATTTTTCCACCTCAGCTGTGACACACCACATTATAATTTAAAATTGTAGTGATCCAAATGTTTGAACAACTAGGTATACTGTTTTTATTACATACTAGCTGACCCGGCGAACTTTGTACCGCCTCAGAAATAAATAAAGTGACAAAGTTCAATAACCAAAAAATTTGCAGAAAAAAAACCAATACTTATACGAGTATATTATCAATATCAGTGTCTCGCTGCTAACCGCACTGATGACTGAACAGTACTTCTAAAAAATACACTTATTCATTTAAATGATAATACTTACATTTTATGTTACTTCATACAACAAAATGGCGGAAGTCTTCCACAATCTTAAGACAACGACGAAGTCTCCCAAAACTTAGAATTCATGTAGGTATGTTTCAGTACGTCCAACGCAACCCCTGTAACTTTACGCTTGGCCGATTCATTAACTTAAAACTACACTTATTTAACTGAGTTTCTGAGCGAAATGTGCCGTTGACGACTCTATTTAAGAATTAATTGATCAGAATTAAAGATTTATTAATGAAACTGAAGAAAATTAGAAAACTTGTTCTGTGAGCTGTAATTAAAATCTCTTGAGTATTTGAAATGAAAGGTTTGACCCTAGATGTTATTAGATTTTGGCCAAATAATAACAGCCGCACAGGCTACGCTTGCCACGCTTGTTACCTTGTCACGCCTAAACCACTAAACGGATTTCGATAAAATTTGGCAAAGATATAGATTGCATCCCGGGGAAGGACATAGGATAGTTTTTATCGACATACCTTGCGGGCGAAGCCGCGGGCGGACGCTAGTTTTGTATAAAAGTTCTTTCATATTTCTTAAGTGCTGGATCTGACAAATACTATGGTCGCCAGAGGCTTGAGGTCAAAGAAACTGTCTGACATAACTAGAAAAATAACACATCATGCCTAAATCTAAGCCTTCGGGTAAGTCAGGGATGCACACCCACATTTCGGCAGCTATGTTAAAAAAAAACAAAACCCAGGGCTTGGAAAAATTGCAAGTATACAGCTTACCTAACTAGGGTTTACATTTACACTCTTATCTGACTTTACATTGTACTCCCATTAAGTAAAAACCTTTATCGACGTAAAAACACGTAACTATCTATAAAGCCAAACAATGCCAGAACTTTCTTTCTCAACAGTGAAAGATCGCTTTTACACACAAACATTAACAATTTCGATTTCGTAGGAATCAAAGGAACCCGCTGAGATACAATCGATAGGTATCAAGTGTGGACGCCCACAGACGTAAGATATTTTCCGATAAATCGATTATCAAGTTACAAGAACAATGGTTGGAACATACGATCTTTTTATACGTGGCGTTGATTATTCTGAACTGGATGTGGTTCGAACTAACAACTAATATAGAGGTATGAGGAACAGGGTGTAAAGCTCACTCATACTCTATAGAAAAGGGAGGATCCTCCGACCAGACGGGTGTTGTGTCTGGCGGGCAACTGCCCAATGATTCATGTCGGGCCGTTATATCTATGCTAGTTGCGCGGCAAACTCTGCTTGCGCGATGCAGGACTTTGCGTGACATCAGTATGACGTGTTGTTCGCATGTGGCGTTGTAGATACCGCTACACTAACATATCAGAAACGGAGTATATTCTATAGAAGAGTCAAAAGCAATCCTTTCTACTAGATTGTGTTGTAATGGAGTTACTTTGTGTTAATTTAGTACCTAATCTAACTCCAAATAGCTGTATGATTAAGTTAATGCCTTTTTGGAACGAGATTCCCGAAAGTGTCAATGTTTCACTCAATATGTCTTGTCCCAATTTATATATCTGAAGCTTGATTTACACGGTACGATATTATTATTTATTTTTATTGATTTTCACTGAAATAAATAAGCAGTAAATAAAAATTAAAAAACATTGATCTGAACTGCTTTAAACAGTTCCTTAGGAGCCTCACTTTCAATACAGTATTTTTTACTGATCCGAATCAGTTAAAGCTTAAGGCAAAATGTTACCGTCATGACACTAAACTGTAACGTTTTAAGTAGATAAAAGGTCACAAAATTAACTGTTTTATTCATTTAGTGATATTGTTCAAACCATTGAAATTTACTTACATTACAGTAATGGTGGTTTTCCTTTTTTTTTGTTGTTTTTTTCAGTAAATAGTATGTTCAATCATTAAAAGTTACTGTTTTGTGTTTTACTGTTTTACAAACTTCTTCTTCTTACTGTATAAAGTCAGTAAGTCGCTTTATTGTGGTGTAGTAAGAAATTATTTTCTTCAGTGTTATGGCGTACCATAAGTTGAAGCAAAAACAAAAGTTGAACCGTCCAGACTGTGTTTATATGATGTTAGTCATTAATTGTTGCCTCAATTTTACTGTATGCCGTAGGCAAGAAACTTGTATCGTGTAAATGGGTCTTAATATGGATCTCTATTATTATCATTAAAGGCTGATTATGCTATTTATTTACTGAAATAATAGCATAATCAGCCTATAATTTTCCCACTTCTGGGACACAGGACACTCCTCTTTTCCAGAGCGAGTGGGCTGTAATCTACCACGCGGGCCCAGTGCGGGTTGGTAACTGAAATAATAACCTTCTATGAAAAACACAGCTATTCTTTGTACCACGAAATTAATAAACCTAAAGAGGATGATAAGGTACGCTATAGCGCTTCACATTTCAAAGTATGAGGTACGCTATATCGCTTCATGTTTCAAAGTATGAGGTACGCTATAGCGCTTCATGTTTCAAAGTGTAGGCTCTTCCAGCAACCGGTACCGTCATTGTACCACAGTATGAAGGCGGATTAGTATGCGTGGCAGTATTCAGTTGATGCACGACGCCCGGCTATTCACGACGGTGTAACGGGCGGCCAGTTATTGAACTCGCTTTATAGGCTGTGTACTGTTTGCTCGTTTAACTAACATTTTGTTAAGAACAATGTACAAGGAGTACAAGGAAGTACGTGACAATTGACTTTCACTGACGTGGAGGGAACGTCACTTGATGTCTTGCGAGTTGCGAGCCGGATTTTGCTTTACGAATCGCGATAAACATTTCTATGACCACGGAACTATGGATGCTTTTACGTGCATTATCTTACTAATATAATAATTATCATAGTAATTATATTAAATATAGCTATTATAAATGTGAAAGTTTATATGTTTGGTTGGTAGGATGTGTGGATGTTTATTACTCAATCAGTTAAATACTGCTGAACAGATTTAGATGAAATTTGGCACACATATAGTTATAACCTGGATTTACACCTAGGATAGTATGTTCCCGTGAGCTAATGTTTAACCTCCACGCAAGTAAAAGCTAGTTCACCATAATTTCAATGAGCTTATTTGAAAGATATTAAAAAATATACTGTAATATTTAAATTAAAAATGAAAGATTGATGATCATATTAGACCCATTAATCTGTCAACTTGCTGTCTCCTTAAGAAAGTGATACTGGCGCCGATTCTGTTTTTCACAAACTAAACTAAATTTAAGTTCAGGCATCTTTTTCTTTCTATTTCATTAAGAAAAGGACAGAAGATAAATATTAGTTTAGTCCTGTCAAATTAGTCAGCGCCTGACGTAAATTGACGTATTTTTAGTAGCCAACTTTTTAATCTCGTCTAAATTGTCTATGGAGTATCTTAATTTGACAGGACTAAACTAATATTTATCTTCTGTCCTTTTCTTAATGAAATAGAAAGAAAAAGATGCATGAACTTAAATTTAGTTTAGTTTGTGAACAACAGAATCGGCGCCATTGTCTCATTAATTTAAACGTTTATAAAAACTAAAATGGACTAAATGTAAACCTCTGCCTCAAACTTCAGGACTTACAGGCGTGATGTTATGTAATAAAAACTAAAAGATCGATTCAATCGATTTGCCCCTCTATCAGCATAAAAATTCTTTACATCAAAATTACAAAATTCAATACAAAAGTTGTATCTACACGGGGTCAGCCGTTTGGGCGAGTCGACTGGTATTTTTACTTGTCGAAAGATGATATTCATAACTCATAATTGACTGCACGGCGGTCAATGTTATAATTCTCTGTTATTCAGTGCTTGGAACTGTACGGTATACAATAAATTACTTTGCTTTAAGGCTGATTTTTCCAACGCCAGATAATTTTATGGGAGGAATAATTTTGAATTTTTGACAGTTCTTCCTTACAAAAACTGTCAGACGTCAATTTTATTCCACGAATAAAAATGATCTGTCATTTGAAAATTCAGCCCTATAGACCGCTATAGTTTAAAAACCTTCATCATTATTTATAATGGTTTTTAGTCGTTCAGTTTCATGAAAGTAATTTTTGTGTATAATATTTTTATGTCACGAAACGACGCGCGCTTTACTTGTGCTTACCAAATGTACAAATACACTCTGAATGCGTGTGTGAAGGCGAGTGGCGTCATCACATAACACACACACACACGCACATTTAGTTACCACAAGTAAAGCGCGTGTCGCGGCGTGAGATAAAAATACAGTATGAAATATTTTCCCCATTACTGATGTATGGGATGAAAACATCCCATTGATATTTTAGATAGAAAAATAATCTCATTTTTAATAATGTATTAAAATCAAAGTTGGTACAGTCAGCAACAAAAGTCGATTAACACTTCAGTTTTTTTAATCTCAGTTATTGAGCAAAATATTTATTCAATATGTTCTGTTGCAATATTTTGCTCAAAACTGAAGTGTTAATCGACTTTTGTTGCTGACCGTACATAGCAATGTAAACCAATAAGCTTGACCAAAATATTTATAAATACCTAGGCATTTTTAATAAAAACATAAAAGTTTAATTAATTTTATCAGAGCTTTTTTTACAACCTCGTTTCATGGCTATATTTTATAAAAAAAAAACTCTTAGGTATTAATTAAAAATTAACGAGGTCCCGATTCGTTGGGTACATCAGTTTACTTGGGACATTTAATTGCTGACAACCTTCAAGATGATGCTGTTGAACGGGAACGCAGGGCATTGGCGGTACGGGCGAACATGTTGGACGTAGGTTCGAGCGGTCAAACACACGCTATTTCAAGCATACTGCATATCCCTGTACTCGAGCGCCCTATGGATCAGCTGTACCAAACGTGCCGTCAATTCGCGTCCAATAAAATAACGCCTTTAGGGGCGCTGATGCGGCTGCCACGTTACTCAGTCGAGTCGAGTCGACCGCTTCTCAGCTATCGTACGGAAGAAAAGTGCGTCTCTGCTCGCCAGATTGCGTTACAGTGGCAACCGCCTCCTGAAGGTGATAGCTGACAGGCTCGACGAGAGCCCCATAATGGGACATCTCATCAAAACAACATTAAGTCGTAGTGTATAAGTATTAACATAGATCATAAAGCCACATTGCTACTAACATCCAGTGGCGAAGGTTCCATACAACTCGATTCCTACCGGCTTCCCTTTGAAAAATGGCAGTATTCTATAGACAAATAATAATTAGGTAATTATATTAAAGATCTACTCCCGCTTACCTCTTACAAAAATCGACCCTTCGCTACTGCTAACATCCTATTATATAAGTACTAACATAAACATAGGTTATACTTATAAGATATATTGTTACTAAAATCTTTCAAGTATTTTTGCTTTTGTCAGTGTAAGTTATTATTATTATATTAAAATTCGGTAAATAATTACTCACTCACTCGTTTATCAACTTACAACGTCTGTGCTAGCCTTTATCTCAACAGAGCCGTGCATATACAGCGGGAGTCAATACATTATCGTTTTTTATTTACAACTATTGTCGTTAACTCTGTACTCATTAAAATCCCGGAGTTTTTTTTTTTATTACCTGCTCCATATTCAACGTCATTTTCATATGATTCATAGCATCATTTGTTAATTATAGACATTTTTATTGTATTTTACTTTTTAAAGTAAGTATGTTGATTGGGTATCTTTTGTTTTACAGCAATGATATAGTATGTTTTATTGTTTATCCGTTGTTAAACACGTTCGGGAGATATTGTACTGTTTTAATTTTTTCATTTTTATTATGCCTTGAGGTGTCGATGAAATATGCTTTTTGAGTGTATGCATAGTTTAAAAAGACATTGTACATTTTGAATTAAAAAAAAAAAACTGGCCAAGTGCGAGTCGGACTCGCACACGAAGGGTTCCGTACCACAAGGCAAAAACGCCGAAAAAAACACGTTTGTTGTATGGGATCTTCACTTAAATATTTATTTTATTCTGTTTTTAATATTTGATAGCGGCAACAGAAATACATCATCTGTGAAAATTTCAACTGTCTAGCTATCACGGTTCATGAGATACAGCCTGGTGACAGACAGACGGACAGTGGAGTCTTAGTAATAGGGTCCCGTTCTTACCCTTTGGGTACGGAACCCTAAAATAGTGTAGAATTATTTTGATTTAAGACTTAGACAATCAACACAGACCAATAAAATGTTAGCAAGTAAGGAACTACCCAATCATTACTTGCTTACTTGCTACAATTTTACTGGTCTGTGAGCCTTATCTTAATTAAGTATCACTTTATCTATACGTAGCATCGTTTACAATGGTATACTATTTCTAACATCACTACTCTTTAAAATTTTCACATTATTTTCGGTATTCTACAATGCCAATATCTTAAAACCGCTGTACATAGACCTAGAGAACCGCAATAAAAAATAAGTATTCCCATAACTCCATACAATCGCAGAAAAACTTTTCACTATTTAAACTAACTTATTCACCATTACACTTTATCTAAAAACTATAAATTCTGCTGTAACGGCTTAAACGTTCAACCCTCAAAATGCCGTGCATATTTCTACCGCGGCACCGGAGTTACCCCTGGTCTTACAGACCCGCCCACCGAGCACCGCAGCGAACGTTAAGATACTGAAAACAAAGACAAACTTTATAGTATGTCATTGTTTTAGTATTCTCCGTAATTGTTTTTCCATGTTCACTCGTAATCAGGGTTGGTTTAATCTAACGCCTGGCTTAATCGAATCTTCATAAGTCCAGGGGTACTTTGGGCCGATAATACTCTCAGGGGGTTGAACAATGCTAGTCTGTTATTCGTCGTGGAGAGATATATGGATGTAATTACAGGGTTAGAAGTCTGCTGCGGAATTTTATGTTAATTTTATTAGTACTGTTTCCAGAAAATGTCTTAAGTGAATTTGTATGCTAGTCTAGTTGCCTCATTGTTATTTTTGTGCATACAAAGGCCTTTGTGGAGGTGAACTTTTCACTAACCTTTACTCGACACGAAATGAATATTTTTTTCAAATTACGCTTTAAAATAATCTCTATTTATGTGCACGGCACGTGATCGGTTCTTTCAAGATATGAAAAACTTTACACATTCAAACAGCAAAGTATCTATTTAAATGAAACTACCATTTACCAAGCTGGTTTCATAAATTCAAATTTAAGAAACCCTTCTCTTATAAATAAAAGAAGCATTTTCCGTTATTTATTTCAAGAGCTTTTTAAAATATTAACCACAACAAATTTCATAATTCGACAGAAGTGTTCTTCAAGGAAAATCTTCCGTATCACTTGATTTATTCCTCCCCGCTTCGCTAATGCAATTATTGCAATTTATTATGAAATTAAATAAGGTCGACTCGACTCCCCCGCTTCAACTCGAAATTTATACCCCTTTGTAGAAAACTATGATTCTGCAGGGTAAAAAAGGCCGATGGTCACAGGGAACGGGTTGATTTTTGAGTTTGGACCGTTGACACAAGGTTCACTTTCGTTACTGCCGGCTCTGTAAGAAATGTTACGTATTTTTAAGTGGGTAGTTTGCTTATTTTTCTCTCGACTTATGTTGTCTGTGGCTTGAAGACGATAAATTATTTGTACCCCAACACCTTGTCGGAGGGACGGGCGCGGTGATAGCGTCATTTTTATAAAAGTGTAATGCGGTTTTCTTGTTGTGATTGCGTGCACTGTCGAGAAAATCTTGGAAGGTGTCCTATGATAACTTACTTTAATATTGAGCTGGGTTTGTGTGTTTTGACTTTGTGTCTTGTGACAACATGAAATACCTGTTTTCACATAGATTTCATCATTAAATATTCTAGCTAAAATAGTACTTAAATCTATTTATTTGTTGTTACGTGGTGTAATATTGCATGAATGTTTTGTTATAATATAAATTAATGAATAATTTCTAATCTGGTGTACATTCTATAGGGGCGTTTTCCTGAATCAAAAATAATTTTTGATTTGATTTGATTAAATACTCCGAGCTACATTTTAAAAATATATATAACTAGCTGCGCCCCGCGGTTTTACCCGCGTAAATGTCGATCCCGTGGGAATATCGGGATAAAAAGCAGCCTATATGTTATCCAGGGTGTCAGCTACCTTCATACCAAATTTTAGCAAAATTGGTCCAGCCGTTTGAGCGTGAAGAAGTAACAAACATATAAACACACTCACGCACAACACACTCACAAACTTTCGCCTTTATAATATTAGTGTGATTTAAGACACAAATCACCGTCACCCAAAAAGAAGCCAAGCTCATTATGAGACTGGGCCGGACACGTTTGCCGCATGTTGGAGACAGTGTGGGCTAAGATCTCCACAGCATCCGGGGTCAGCGGGATTGTCCGAAAGGGTTACCGCTACCCCGGAACATAAAGGACTAAGGAAGGAACACGGGTGGGTTTTAGTCAGTAAGAGTCTGACAGTCCCTTCCGCTCCACCCAGAGCGGGAGGGGTCATTTGATGATTTCCCATCCGCAATAAAAAAATAAAAAAAAAGATCTCCACAGCATGGGTTCCTGAAACCGTCACCCAGGCGTAGATGGCGGGACAGTATAGGGATTGTTCCACATTCGCTCAGGATCAAGTTGAGTGGAAAAAGGAAAGGGAGGCCTTTGCCCTGCATTGGGACAATACAGGCTGATTATAATTTATTTATTTATTAGGGTTCCGTACCACAAAAGGAAAAAACGGAACCCTTATAGGATTACTTTGCTGTCCGTCTGTCTGTCAAGGCCATTTATCTTGGAAACGCGTAGAGTTGTCGAGTTGAAATTAAAACCATATACTCAGGTCTACAGACCCTTGAAGCTGTGAAAAAATCAAACTTCTAAGTTACCGTAAAAAAAAGATACGGCTGTATATGCCGCAAAAAACGCATATTTCGATTCTCTCAAGGGAATCAAAAATTATAGGGTACTTCCCGTTGACCTGAAATTTGTGAAGAAAAATAAAAAAAAAACAGTGATAAACTATTTACATACCTACAAATTTGTACGGAACCCTCGGTGCTCGAGTCCGACTCGCACTTGACCGGTTTTTTTTACATAATCTTGTTAACTACATACGAATTCCGATATTTTATAAAGTCTGTTCAATAACTTTCTTCTTGTGAAACAAAAAGCAATTGCTACTGTCAGTTTGCGTGTTCGAACTAATTACAGAAATCACTAGTTCCATGTGAGTACAGTTTGAAACACCACTTACTTTTTTTCTATCATAAAAGCTGTTGACGTAATAATTATAAACTAGGAAACTGCCAGTATAATAATAAACATGACGTACTTTGCTCCTGGAAGATGTCTAGATTACAATCACGCATAAATTGTTAAAGATTTCCAGCTTATCTACAAACTAGTAATTCCTGTTTAATGTTTACAGGTTAGGCAAGGTGTAACTGTTAGGCAATTTGTGTATTTCCATTACTTGTTTCGTAAATGTGTCCACCCACCTATAGACATCTTCTCAGATTGATAACTTCTCAATGATATTACTGCATGGGTTGTGGACGTCAGATAGGCAGAGCAAGATCTCTGCCTATCTGACGTCCACAACCCAGTTACTTTTGATCGCCACGAGCCCCTGTATTAGTATTTGTAACAGTCTTTTATTAAACATTCATCTGCCTAGCCTTTTCCCAACTATGTTGGGGTCGGCTTCCAGTCTAACCAGATGCAGCCGAATACTAGTATACTACTATTTTACATGAAGCGACTGCCTATCTGACCTCCACAACCCAATTACTGGGTAATACGATACTCCTTAATAAAACTGGTTGTCAGACTTTCGGGCTTCTGATTACCCGTAAAGACTGTCAAAGATCCACGAATGACAGCAGAGGAATGACGGAGGGGTCACGGTATTTAAAGATGGTCACCCATCCACAGACCAACCGTGGCAAGCGCAGCTTAACCTGATCGATCGACCTGTGCGGCTGTTATTATTTAGCCACGGGCCCCTCTGTGAGTACCATAATCAATAAGCCCAAATTCTATAGGGTTTTTTCAAGTGCCATCGTTATCTTCGACCATTTCGAGACACTTATCAATACCCATTAAATTTTCATACATGATAATCATACCGAACCCGAAGCTCGACCTATGGAGTACCATCAAACATTTAACAATGTTATTAAGCGAGAAGATCACACGCCGAACCTTGTACCACAGAATAGATAGGTACAGAAAGCCAGCACAATACAACACGCGAAATCAGGCTCACGCACACAGACGCGCAGCGATCTCAAGAGGCTAGGCCCTCTTGAGATCGCTTTGTGCAAGTGGCGCTTTAACGACTGTCAACTGGATTGATGTGAGCTTTTCTGTAGCTTTAGTTAGTCCTATACATTTTTCTCTTTTCTATCATCATTAGATATCGTTGATAAAAAGTCGCTTTGTCTAGGCTTCGTGAGACCAAACTAACATAGAAACATTATTGTATTATTTTCTAGATATGCTTGACATTTTAGTATGAATAGACAACGGAACATCGCAACGAAAGAATGCTCTGCGCCAGTTTTTACAAAAATAATTTAGTACAGTGGAGACAGAATGTGCATTCGCTCGTTTGGTATATACTCTATTACTTAAACGAATGCTCATCGCTAGTGCGCTTGCTTCATTGTACGTGATGCGTGTCTACGTGTACGAGAGTTTTCGCTCATTGTTTTGAGTGAACCTTCTATACCGACCCTTCTTCCTTTTGTGCCTCTACCAAAATCAATAATAATTGAGGTTGTATAGTTTGTAGTATTTAGTTTTACGGTTCTATGCTGGTTACAAGTTCCAAGACCCGCAAGTTTAGATATTACATCGTGGAAACTTTACTTTGAGTTACCGAAATGTACCTATTGTCTATTGTGTATATAGAGTGTGTTGTATATTACAATCTGATTTAGATAGGATATAGGTACCTACCGGATATCTATGGTACCTACACATAGTACAGATCCTACTTGTATAGGTTTTTCCAACCATAGTAACATATTTTGCATCATCCATCGTGGAACTTGTATTGACTAAGATATTATTCCCTCTTTATCCCACCATAGCAATTATACAATCAGTACGGTACCTCCTCTGTGGTAGTGTGTCTTAATTAAAAAAATGTAAGTGACAATAATTCAAATCAAATGTAACAATCATTAAAAAAAAATCTAATAAAAGAAAATCTGATGTTGATGTTGTTGTTGTTCTTATAATTAAATATATTTATTTACGGTTTTTCAAATGGTATCTATACCTATCTTCCACTATATCAAGACACATTTCAATACCCAGTAAATTTACAAATACATGATTAATCATACCGACCCAGAGACCTTTTGAAGCACCATCAAACATTTAACAACATTATTTTCGATTTCGTAGATGTCACATGTCTTCGAATTTTTGGTTTTAGGACATGCCGGTTTCCACACGATGTTTTCCTTTACCGTTTTGAGAGCATCCTGCACGGGCCCGCCTGGTAGATTACAGCCCACTCGCTCTCGAATAGAGGAGGTCTGTGCAGTGGGTAAATTATAGTCTGATTTTGCATATGCTATGCATATGTTCGACTTAAATATTTTTGTGAACACCACTTCTACTGTAACCTTAGAAATAAGTGCACTGTGAAACACGTATTTCCACGTCTATATTAGAGTACTTTTCAACTTTAATAATGGAAATAATAAACTTCATTACGAGCTTCATTTCTCGCCTTCACAGCCCTTTCTCCCCAAATTGAACTTTTTTGCTCAAGATAACATTGTTTCCGACTTTCCTCTAATTCTAAGCATATTGTGCAAAAATCTTGGACAGAATTATTTTTATTGTTCAATGTAAAATTGCGCGCTTTTGTTCAGCAAGAATATTTCTTTTCTTAATTACTGGCAGGGATAATTAGGTGTTTTGTTTTTTTTTTTATGCAGTCCTTATCGCGCGGGCTTTGATGTGAAACGAATGATTTGGGTTCGTATTAAAAGATTACCCTGAGTTTTGGCCTCCCTTCATTTGTGTTACCTTTGACTGAATAGAGATGTTAACGAACTTAAAAATATCGATAAGTTATGCAATTTTAAAAAATGTTATCCCATTTATTTTAGTTTTTGGAACGAAGTTCTTTATCGCACGTTATCCTCTGCAAACATTTTGACCGTCATGACACAATATACAGCTAAAGGAACTTCGTTCCAACCGGGTTTCTCACGGTACCTCTCGATTTTTTTTAAATTGTCTACATATTTTGGAGAATGTACTGACTCAACTCTTTTGTGTATCGCTAGCTGAGAGATGTCCTTTCAACTATGTGTATGTACTGTGATTTGATAATCCTTCTGCCATACTTATTGGTACTCACGGCGACATATCAAGCTATACATTTCCAGTTTTAGCTGACCTCGCATTGTATAAGTTTTCGTACAATGAGGAGTCAACTTATACTGGAAATGTGTAACTTGGTATGACGTCATGCGTACAAGTTGAGTCCATTAAATAAAGCAAATAAAGCAAGTAAATACTTTGGTACTACAAAAATGACATTTGTTCATTTTTACTAAAACCATATTATTCTCAATATTTTATTGTAATAATTTAATATACTTTTTTATCACAATACTTGCTCTTTTCAATAACTGTAATTTAATATCCAGATAAAAAATAAATTCACACTAATATTATAAAGGCGAAAGTTTGTGAGTGTGTGTGTTTATAATATGTTTGTTACTTCTTCACGCTGAAACACCTTTGATAAAATTTTGTATGGAGGTAGCTGACACCCTGGACACATATAGGTTACTTTTTATCCCGATATTCCTACGGGATCGACATTTACGCGGGTGAAACCGCGGGGCGCAGCTAGTATATCGATATTTTATACGTCTCTAATAAAGGTCACCCTTTGTCGTCGACCTTTGGAGCCAATCTATATTACTTTGTAAGTAAAAATATATAAATTTGACCTTACATTTTAGTTGTTGAAGGCAGATTAATAAATTAGTTTGAATTCTACTTAAACATTTCATAGAAAAACCTTTTTTCTGAGATTTTTTTACCTCTGGGGTCACGAGAAACATTTTAAATAAGTATTTCTAATTTAATGAAACGATTCTTCATTGAATAGTTTTGAATGATACTTCATTGTATATAATCATCTGCCTAGCCTTTTCCCAACTATGTTGGGGTCGGCTTCCAGTATAACCGGGTGCAGCTGAATACCAGTACTTTACATGGAGCGACTGCCTCCACAACCCAGTTACTGGGTAATACGATACCCCTTGGTAAGACTGGTTGTCATACTTTCGGCTTCTGACTACCCGTAACGACTGTCAAAGATCAACGAATGACAACCGGGACCAACGGCTTATCGTGCTTTCCGAGGCACGGAGGGGTCATGGTATGTAAAGTTGGTCACCCATCCACAGACCAACCGCGGCAAGCGTAGCTTAACCTGATCGATCGACCTGTACGGCTGTTATTAGTTAGCTTAGCTTAGTTTATTATAGTAAACTAATATAATTATACTAATAATAGCGCTGGCAGGTGATGCGATGCGATGGGGTGGGTTAGGGGAACAAGAAATTTCGCGCCGACGAAGTCGCAGGCTTTTTTTTTTTTTGCGGATGGAAAATCATCAAATGAACCCTCCCGCTCTGGGTGGAGCGGAAGGGAGTGTCAGACTCTTACTGACTAAAACCCACCCGTGTTCCTTCCTTAGCCCTTTATGTTCCGGGCCAGCGGTAACCCTTTCGGACAATCCCGCTGACCCGGCAGGCTTCGGCCCTATGGGGCCCCTCCTCGATGCTGACATCTCTTTGAGGCGCGCGTGGAACACGTACGCGCCGTCCGGCAAGGGCCTGGTCCTGATCGGACGGTGAGCTACCCATTACTCTTCGCCCGCAGGCCCGAAGTCGCAGGCTAGTGTTAAAATATATTGATAGCAAACTTGGACTTTTAAAATCGAAACTTTGTTTGTTTGATTTGGAAAAATCACTTAAGACCTGTCTTAACAATACTTAGAACATCATTGCATTGTATGATGGAATGCTGATGAAAGTTGTAGATAATTAAATAGATTCAAGAAATTGACAGCTCATACCCATTTATACTTCAGGATCTTTCAGTAAGCACAAGGAAATGCCGTTATAATATTTTGATCGACTCTATAAACGAATGTCAATTCGACTGCATTATTTTTTGTATATAATGATTTTACGCTATAATTAACTTCGGCAATTATTGTGGATAGATTTTTAAAATTCTTTTATCATTAGGTATTTAAGTTTTTTGCCAACGACTTACAAAATTAAAATTATATTTCACTAGCTGGGCCTCGCGGTTTCACCCGCGAAGATGTCGATCCCGTGGGAATATCGGGATAAAACGTAGCCTATATGTTAATCCAGGGTGTCCGCTACCTACATACAAAATTTATCAAAATTGGTCTAGCCGTTTGAGCGTGAAGAAGTAACAAACATATAGATAAGCTAACTCAAAAACTACTACTAGCATAGTTAATAAAATTCATGTGATACCACCTCGTAAGAATTTTTCTATGACGATAAAATGATAATGTAATACCAGCTTTAGTTGACAGCCAGCCTTCAAAGGATCTAGCCTGTCCACTGTACCTACTGGCATGTGTACCGTATCACCAGGCAACCAGTGCAAACAGGAGCCTATGAGGACATATCAATCTGCGTTGTAATTAACTCGGTTAGTCCGATAGTGTTCCGCCGCTCAATAATGCTGGTAATACAGGGATTATGATCGATGCTTGGATAAGGCATGTGCTGGGATTGGCTTGCGTCAGTGGAGGGTATTTAATGCACAGAAATGATCTTAGCGTTGTCGTTTGAAGACCACACGTTACTAATTTTATTCGTCATAGTGTCACTTTTATTTCGATACATGTGTTTTTAATTTTTTTTTTATCGGCACCTTGTTTTTATATTATAATCATGTGGGTAGTTTGGTTATCATCTAATATTGTACTTTTGTGTGTTGTGGTCTTTTTGTGTGCGCCAAATAATAAGGTTTATCTATCTATCTACATGGCAAGCACCTACGTGGCAAAAATTTGCTCTTATTTATGTAAGATTTATAATTTTTTACTTCAAAAAATTCGAGACAACTAAGAATCAACTGGTTTATGAATTATTTTTCAATATAGGTGTACAAGAAAATAACAATCAATGTGAGTATGATGATAGTGAACTATCCAAAATCCGAAAGCCCAAGAGGCCGCTCCGCTTATGCTTCGCCGTTATAAAGCCTCTGGTAAGGTTAAGGCTGGATAAGGCCCCCAATCCAGGAACCTCAGCAATATGAAACTGCCTTCGTTAGTGTCAGTTTCTTCGCTGTCGTCCGCAAATGGCGCTCCAAGTGCAATGTTGTCAACATTTACTTTATTGTTACATAACTTTGTTACATAACTAACATAACACACAACATATACTTTATTGTTTACTTTACACAACAAAAATACATAACAAAAAATAGATCGGACACTACAAAATATACAATGGGGCGGCCTTATCGCTTTCTCTGATGTCTTCCAGGCAACCATGGAATGGACAGGAATTTGCCTGGACATAAAATGGGCTCTTCACCAAGATGAATAAGTTTGAAATCATGCTAAAGCTTAAGAGCAAACGGGTGCTGTATTATAATTCCCTCATGATTCCAGTGTGAGTGAGAGACAGAGCTATACATAAACGATAGCACCATCCCTTTTTTGGATTGGAATCTGGTTAGCATTATTACTTAGATGGCCTTGCCTGTCCTGAATAGCATAATAACGAACTCAATTCTTTGAAACATGACCTACATCTGTAGTTGACATGGTTCTACGCTGATTGTAGCTTAGCTCTCTTTTGTAGAAGTTTAGAAAGAGAAGAAGAGAAGTGAGAATTCAAACATAGAAATGTAATAAGAGACAACGGCTTCCAATAACTACTTCTTTGACTATAGGTACGTAACGTTCACTTGGCCACATTTAAATGGGAACCATATCATTATAAAGACTTGTTGTAAAAGTAACAGTGTCAATTCTAGGTTTGCGGATGTAACGCTAGGAATGTAAAAGCTGATAAATCGAAAGGATCACTGTCGTGCCAAAAGGTGACACCTTGGCAACCTGTTTCTTGGCAGATAGAACAAAGATTCTAATATATGATAACACTTGTCGCCAATCATTGACACTAATGCCTGATCTGTCACATACATACAAAAACTTACGCTTTCTTCGCTTTGGGGTAGGGAGGAACTAACGCCACCTGCTACGGTCCTTACATACTCACTTTGCTTCGTTTACGTTCATACATCTGGCCATACACGCGAAGAACATCACCAATAGGGTTGTAGCGGTATCTACAACGCCACATGCGAACAACGCGTCATACTGACGTCACACAAATCCTGCATCGCGCAAGCAGAGTTTACCGCGCAACTAGCATAGATACAACGGCCCGATATGAATCATCGGGCAGTTGCCCGCCAGACACAACACCCGTCTGGTCGGTGGATCCTCCCTTTTCTATGGAGGTTGAGTGAACTTTACACCCTGTTCCTCATACCTCTATACTGGTGATTCCGGCCAGGAACGAACTGGCGGCCTTCTGCGTGTAAAGCAGATGTGATACTCATACCCTCTATAGGGTCACTTAAGTTCTTTAAATGTGTCACATCATTTATTAATTCCTGCTAAAGACAACAAGCATTTTTTATAGCCGAAAAAATATTTTTCTCCCACGATTTGTATGAGAACTTGCCTCAACCTTAATTGTAGTGGTAAATATTGATATTCAAGTTCCTAAAGATTCATTTTCAAGAGTGGATGTTTCCAAACTGTTTCCACCATTAATAAAGCTGATCTTGCAAAACCTTCATGTTGTTTAGGAAGAAAACCACATCCTGATTATTATGCTATAAAACATAGTTAATTAGAATTTGTTTGCGATGCCGTATCTATATTATATCACGGAGCAAATTTAAAGGTTCGTTCAATGCACATATTAGCGTTGCCCGTAACATCGGTCGGCCTACGTTAATTAGGAGTAAATTAAATGATGTGTTTCCGGCCAAAATGGCCGCGAACTGGGCCCATAGAATTTTCGAACATGTTTCGGTTCTTTCCAAATATAATGCCTAATGTAGAGGTGGAATTAATTGTTCTTCCCCGGTAGAAAGACAGGGGAAATGAAAGGTAAAGGGAAAATATCGGGCAAGTGCGTGACGGACTCTTAAGATGTTGAAAGGGCCTTATTAGAAGGCTTAAAGTCACCCAAAGGGCAGATGACTATGCTTGGAGTTTCCCTAAGTGATCGAATCAGAAATGAAGAGATCCGCAGGAGAACCAAGGTAACCGACATAGCCCGAAGAATGGGCAGGGCACATTGCTCGCGAACAGATGGGGCCGAAAGGCGATGTGGCTGAAAGGCTCTGGATTAACGGCCGTGTACGGAAAAACGTAGCGTTGGAAGATCATTCTTGTGAAGGCTGCAGGAATCCACTGGATGCAGGAAGCACAGAAACGGTCGAAGTGGCGGTGCTTGGGGGAGGCCTATGTCCAGCAGTGTACGTCTTGATGATCTTAAGATGGAGTAGGAACATAAAAAGAAAACCTCAGGTTATTTAGGTTTCTGAGTCAGAGTCATGAATGTTTTCTGTGATAGAAAAATCAACGGCGTATCTATTGCGTATCAGTTAAAAAGATACAGCCCCGTAACATACACGTCTTTGTAGGCTTTGAAAAAGCGTCATGTTGGCACCCTTTGAGTGTGGAACCTGAACTTTAAAGACCGAGTAATGAAAATCTGAATCTGCGGTGCTATTCTGTAAAAATCTCACAGTGAAAACTTAGGTAAAGTGAGCGTGGAGTGAGCTGTCAATAGCATAGATATCCGTGGTCAATAGTGTTAATTCCTAGCAAAAACAAACTCACTTCACCTAAGATTTCACGGTGAGATTTTTACAGAATCGACCGGCTGGATATAAAAATCCGAGTCAAAATTAGATAAAAATAAGACTAGGAACTTCTCCCTTGTCATAATTTTACATATATAATTCTTCTATAAGTACGTCACTGAGCTCCTATAGATGGCTGGATTTTAATAAAAATAATTGTGTGTATTTGAGTGAGTCCCTGAATGTTTTAGACTCACAATAAATTGGACCGGTGGTGGCGCGGGCGTAGCCATGAGCAAAAGATTATCATCTTTCTACATTACAAGCATACGAATTATACATCTATCCTTCAAAACAGTAGCTACATCAAAATAACGTAATGAATTCCCATTCAATATTTACATAGCGGTTATATTAATGAGATGCAGCGTTTTAATATATTAGTTGTGACACGCTAACGTGATAATTGCACAGCGATTTAGATAATGATCGTTATTGTAGAGTAATGATAGTGCTAATAATTGTGATTTATGGAGATAACGCGTGTTGGTGTGAAGTGGTTCATTTTTGGGGTTATTTTTGATAGTTTTATTAAAATATGAACAGTAGGCCTGGTGTATTAACGGTCACGCCTTTCGATTTTGTGCCAGCATTGTTTTTGGAATTAAATTAGGGTGAGTGAAAATATCTTGAGAAAACATGTTCTAGAACCAACAATTTGAAGACATCTGACATTCAGTAAACAGAACCTACTGGGCCCACGTGGTGGATTAAGGACCACTCTTTTTCACTGAGCGGAGACTTGAGTTCCAACCAGGAACATTACAAGCTGGTTAAAGTGGTTATGTATGGGATAATGTTATTTCGCCATAGTCGTCCACTGGACGCGGGACCTCGCCGCCGCAGCCTTCGGCCGCCGAACCCTCGACGCGATTGGGCCGGTCCTGCGAGACTGGCTCGAGCGGTCGCACGGGTTCCTCTCCTTCCGTCTGGTGCAGGTGCTGTCCGGACACGGTTGCTTCGGATCGTACCTGCACCGTATCGGGCGGGAGGAGACGCCGTCGTGTCACGACTGGCGCGGAGGAGGACACGGCGCAGCACACTCTCGAGGTGTGTCCGTCGTGGTCCGGGCCGTGCCGCAGTCTCACCGCGGCGATCGGACCGGACCTCTCGCTCCCCGGCTTGGTCAACGCCATACTAGGGGTTGAGGGGTCCTGGGCGGCAGTCGCCTCCTTCTGCGAACACGTCATGTCCCAGAAGGAGGCGGCGGAGCGCGTGCGGGAGGAAGACCCTCTCGCGGCGCCGCTCCGAAGGCGGAGGAGGGGTCGAAGAAGATGTCAGTATGACAGTCATCTCCGACTCCTCCCAGGTGGAAGCCAGCAGGCGACGGGTGCGGGGGCACCCTCGCTTGTATTGCACAGGCTTCCACCAGTGCCGGCTACGGGAATGGCCGGGGACACCTGGCCATTCCCGTAGCCCCCCAGACGGGGGGACATGCGGGGCCCGCCAGCTAGGCGGGCATGCGCCGGGGGGGTTGTGGATGCAAAGGCTGAGCCGGATTCCCATGACCTCCCCATCAAGGCGATGAGGGAACACCGCTGAGTTTTAGTGGGTATACTGCCACCCTGGCAGGGAGTCCCACATACTCCGTCTCTTCCCCCGACGAGCGGAGATGCGTAACGTCATTTATCAGCGAAAAAAAAAAAAAAAAAAGGGATAGTGTTACTTATTGTATGCTCACTGCTCGCTATATTTTAATAAGACTAAAAACATTGCAAACAAAAGTTTGAGCATGAAATCACTTGTCTAACTATTCATAAAAATTAAGCAACGCTTAGGGCTGTTTTTTATTTTATTTTTTTATTACTAAATGGGCCCGCTCTTGACCCCGATCACGCCTGATGGTAAGCGATAGATGAGTTCTATGATGGAATGAGCGTGCCCAGAAGATGCCTGATGATTCATCTGAATCATCATCATGAGCAATCATTCATCTAAATCATCTGATAACAGAACTTTATTCGAGGAATAATTTAGAAATTTTGACAGTTATTTTATACAAAAACTGTCAAACGTAAATTTTATTCCACGAATAAAAGTTATCTGACAATGGAAAAATCCGCAAATAATGTCTAAAATAATAATTAAGTGTGTTAAATGGAGTCCGCAAAAAGTTCTAATGTAAGTGACTAATCTAAGCGGTAAAAAGCTTAAGATGAGCGATGGCCAGTCTTGTAAATATAGGTAATTGTAATCATTAATCATAAGTTTTTGTGATATCACTCTGGGTCGAGTACCTATACCAATAAAAAACATCGTTAGACAATTTTCTTTTAAATGTTCCTTCAGATAATTATATTGTTGAGCAGAGTCCGACTGTCATTAACAATGAATTACTTATGTAGGTTGTGATTTGACAACCAGTCTTACCAAGGGTTACCGTATTACCCAGTAACTGGGTTGTGGAGGTCAGATAGGCAGTCGCTCCATGTAAATCACTGATATTTAGCTGCATCCGGTTAGACTGGAAGCCGACCCCAATATAGTTGGGAAAAGGCTAGGCAGATGTAGGTTGTGATTTGAATTTCCGGACGTTTTAAGTTGATAGTTAATTTGGATATACAGTATCAAATTCCCTGCCTTTTCTAGAAATAAAATAATTATACAAGTTCACACAAGTCATGACCAGAAAAACATATGTTAATTGGTAAATAGAAATATTTTAATGGAAAATTTACGTGAGGCATCCTTTTATAATTCTTTACATCTCAATTTTAACTCCTCCAACACATCTATTAATACCACGAGACTCGTCAGATTCAAGAGGGTCAACCCAAAGCCGATTAACAAAACATTAACACTTTATTCAAAAATAAAGTAATACCCTGCCCACTAAACACAGACCACTCAGCCATGTCAAAGTTCAAACACGCCTTCCATTAAAAAAATGTGTACTTTTTTTTCAAACAACTGGCACATCACATTACAGATGGACAGACACGCTAATTACAGGGCAACCCCACTCCCGTGAAATGCCGGACAACGGGCCCCGTAATAGGTGCAATTACATCACAATTTACACGTCCCGCGCTCACGGACAGTCTCGCCTAATTTGATTTGATTGTCACCCTATCTGGCGTTTATTTAAAATTTGAGTTATGTCACGAACTTTGATGGTCAGTTAAAAGCACACTGAATGCCATTTATTAGTTATCTGTGCAATGTTTTGTGTACTAAATAAATTTAATTTTGGGTAATGTTTTAGTAGCTGCAGTTGGATGTACCTAATGGGAGGTGCCCGTGGCTAAATAATAACAGCCGCACAGATCGATCGATCAGATTAAGCTAAGCTTGCTGTGGTTGGTATGTGGATGAGTGACCATCTTTACATACCGAGACCCGTCCGTGCCTCGGAAAGCACGTTGAGTCGATGGTCCCGGCTGTCATTCGTGGATCTTTGACAGTCGTTACGGGTAGTCAGAGGCCCGAAAGTCTGACAACCAGTCTTATCAAGGGGTATCGTATTACCCAGTAATTGGGTTATGGAGGCCAGATAGGCAGTCGCTCCATGCAAAATACTGGTATTTAGCTGCATCCGGTCAGACTGGAAGCTGACCCCAACATAGTTGGGAAACGGCTAGGCAGATGATGAATTGGATGTACAGTCACGAGTACTAATATGTCAACACTTAACAACTTTAAATTGCGATTTTTTCACGAAATAACGAATGCAATGTTGAACTACGACACTTTACATATACCTATGGGTTCGAAAATTCTATGTTCTTAATAATATAAAATTTGAGAAAATCGCCTTTGAATAAAGCCAAGTGTATACATACTTATGCTCGTGACTGTACCTAATAGCGTGCATCGTGCAAAGGCAAACAGCTAAGACCAACAATCTGTAATCTAGAATACATCTACTACTAATAATAAGCTGAACAGTTTGTTTAAACGCGCTAATCTATAAAAGAGAAAAACTATTTTTGCATTTGATAGCCCAATTCTTGAGAAACAAACACATTACGTTAAACATACATTAGAAGCCGAAACGTTAAGCGAAAACGAAGTAATAGCGCGAGCAGGCGATGCGATACGACGCGGTGGGTCGGAGGAAAAAAGGATTTCATGTCGACGAAGAAGGTTGCGTGCATGTTTGATAGTAGGTAGCTTAAAGACTATCCAAAATCTCTAAGAAGTTAAATGTGAAACCATCATTCTTGAAAAACCTTTATAGTTACAGAGAGTTTTGTGAACCAAGTAAAATGCGGAAGAACTAGCAGGGAATCGAGGGGTGTGGAGGGGGGGGTTCAGGGGATCAGACCAGAATAACTCCACTCGATTATCCGAAGTTACCCAGGTAGGAATTTCAAAGAAAATGGATCTCCGATCTATAGCATTTATCAGATTTTTTAAACATTTATACTGAAACTGAGTCATATTTTCTACTACATTGATTCCATGAATGATATTTATAGTATCAATTTTCACCTCCATCGAAGATTGAACTCTAATTTTGAATCTGTAAAGTGCATTATTGGATGGCCGGTTTCCAGTAGAGTACTATTATGTCGTTTTGCAAAATACGGGAGGTTTATTTCAACAAAAATAATTTTATCCGCTGCGTTAATGTTGTTCGGTATTTACTGACAGTATTTGCGTACGGCTGTGCGGATTCCAATCGCCACATATCGTACGTGCGGTTCAATTGAAAACTGTTTATTTATAAAAATAATGCAGGTAGGTACAATTTGTTAGGGTAAATATTATGCTATGCTCGGAATCTCTTTGAAGAATAAAATCAGGAATCATATTATCCGAAAAAAACCGGAGTTACCGATGTAGCGGTATCTACGTCACGCAAAATCCTGCATCTCGCAAGCAGAGTTTACCGCGCAACTAGCATAGATACAACGGCCCGACATAAATCAACGAGCAGTTGCCCGCCAGACACAACACCCGTCTGGTCGGAGGATCCTCCCTTTTCTATAGAGTATGAGTGAACTTTACACCCTGTTCCTCATATCTCTATACCGACATAGCTTGCAGAGTAAGCAAACTGAATTGGTAGAGGGCTGGCCATGTTTGTCGAAGGACCGATGGCTGCTGGAGTAGACGAGTCCTGGAATGGAGATTGCATATGGGCAAGCTTAGTAGTTTAGTAGTATGGTAGCCCTAGCCAGATAGACCAACAACCTTAAGGAGGTGGATGGGACAGACTGGATGCGGAAGGTGGTAGACAGAGTGTTGTGGCACAGCCTGGGAGATGCCTATGTCCTGCCTGTCCTGACTGCAATAGGTTGATTCATTGATTTGGTTCTGGAATTTAGACTACATACAGCTGCGTCTGATATCAAGTTTTAGACTTATGTATGATTTTTAATAGTGATTTTTAAGTTTTTACACCTAATTTACCACGGAAGAGCATTGATTTCCAAAATACAGGTTTTTACCTAGTTTGGAATTCAGGAGTTCATATAGTTTTAGTCTACTTACTTACAGTAATTGTATCCTAGTTCTTAGGAATATAACTGTATTTAGACTATATTTTGTTGAGTCCAAATAAACTTTAATAGTATTATTATATATATATATAAAATGGTAAACTGACTGATTGTTGATATATCAACGCACAGTCTAAACCGCTGCTCCTATAGACATGAAATTTGGAGGGTGTGTTCTTTGTGAAGAGTAGGTATCCACTAAGAAAGGGTTTTTTGGAAATTCCACCCCTAAGAGGGTGAAATTTCACGCGGACGAAGTCGCGGGCAGAAGCTAGTTATTATATCTAACTAATCCTAGTTAGATTCACAAAATGGCGCCTATTTTGCTCAAAACTTTCTTACAAGAAAATACACACTCAAATATGTAACACTCGATTCCGTTCCTTAACATCACATGAATTACAACAATAATAACAACATCGAGAGAATGTATTCAAGTATGTAAGTCAGTCACTTAAGGTACGGTAAGGTACTAAAAATACCAGCTCTGATAGATACGATCGCACTATGAACTGTTTAACCTCTACCACGGCGAAGGAGGACGCAGTCACACCGTTGTGCAAGGTACTCGTAACATAATAGACGTATGGGTTTGAGCAATGTTACAGCTATGTTTTTCTAAACATACTTCAGGGGGCCTAAAAAGGCCACTTTGGCAGAATCACAAAAGGATAACATTATGAATAAGCATAGCATTGTGTATAAGGCGAAGACAGTCCGTGTTTTTCTTTTTTTCGCTGCACTACGTAGGTCAAAGAGATTGGGATTGGATTTGGATTGGATTGATTGGTATTTTAGCACGGATAAAAAAAATAACTGAAAAAACCTCCACCAATGGGATTTAATACGATTAACATAACAATTAACTGACCATTATGATTCATAATGTTTTGACTATGATTGGCACACTAAGGACCTCTTTAAGATGTCAACCAATCACCGAATTCAAAAAGGAATAATAGAATTCGTATAAAATTGTCTGGCAAGAAGCGACTGACAAAGAATGACAGTTGTGATTTGAATTTACTGACAATTGGAATTTACCGTCAATTTGATTATTAATCAAATTCCTTGACCTCACATACATGACATAACATCACGCCTGTTTATCCGAAATATTAGGTAGAGGTGTCCCTACTTACCTATAGTTACCTATAGTACACCCATGTTTCACCAGTATACTCGTATTTAAGTCCCAAGTATTAAGAGGCGCGCCTGTTGCCCTTACAGTGCGGCCGATGAGAGAATGCGTTTTTGACACCTGTCACTTTCATAGAAACGAATACGTGTTTTGCGAATTTGATCTTTATTAGCTACTAGAATTGTCACACTGACAGGCGCCAGGGACGCATTCTCCCGACGACCGGACTAACTTTACATTATAGAAGAGTATTGTTAAATGAATTCTTTACAAACAAACACTGGTCGCTGGTCGCCATGTTACAATACGGTGTAACAGCAACCGCGTTCGTTATAACGAAACTTTACCGAATCGATTCGAGTAATGGCGTCTAATTGTTTAGCTCGGTATCGCTTGCATCGACACGTAGAGATGCTATCTTGTAGATAACCACTGACGAGCCCGCTAACCTGACAGTTTTCTTTGGTACAGTTAGGTACTTTGCGAGTATTAAGAACGAATCGTCTTGAGATCTCTTTGAGGCCAGATAAGATGCTCTTGGTAATTTGGTGGTTAGTGTCTTAGCTACACTTTTTAAATTGGTATGGCATTGCTATAAATACCTAAGAAAGAAAATAAAGACAATTAATTAATTTGACCCAGGTTATGGTTTTAATATAATTATTGTTTTATTTGTTTTTAATACGTTTAAGTTTTTAAATTCAATTTGTAAAGGTTAGGCGCCAGGATGAACCGCGAAATTCAAATTGTCTTCTTTTTCGCAATTCGCAGGTCAGTGTCGAGTTGTATGTTGAACAAAATATGATTCCTAACCGTAACCAGTATGTACAGACGCCAGCACATCAAGCTACTACAATCTGTCAAATTTCTTTAATAAATTTTCAACTTTATCGCTATAGTCTAAGGTTCAAAGTTGATTGGGAAAATTTTACAAGTTTCGGGTAGCTAGATGTGCGCGTCTGTACATATTTACCGAATTATAGGTAATGATTAAACTCACCAATACAACCCTCTCAGTTCATATAACCCTATTGAATGACTACCTATTACATGAAATATAATGAACAACCAAGTAGGTATGATCTACATAGCTAGATAAATATATGTAGTTAGAATCAACACAAAACATAATTTAGGCCTTACTTTACCTCAAGATACTTTCGCCCTAAGTAATTTAATTATAGCTAGTAAACTTGCTACCTCAGACCAAAAATAAAGTTTAAAAGTATAATTTGGTACAAAGATATTTAATTAAAACTAATAACTAGCTATAAATTATAGCTCGCATAAAAAATAACGATTTTCTTTCGAATACTGTTTAATTACTAAAGAAACTGTTAAGGGGGATACGCTGCGGATAATCCTAAATAAATTTCTGCGAATATTGAACTCCTGGAGTTCAATAACTTTTGCTATAAGTAATTAAGAGCGTTTACGCCGTACGGCATTTCATACAAACTTTCAAGCCCTTATTTTTCTAAATGAATGAACCGAATTTAATGAAACTTCATACGCTTAAGCATAACATTTTCGAAAAATAGTGTTACAGCCAAATTAGACCGATTTTAAATTTTCCATAGAAACGGAGATTTCCAGTTATCTTTTTTTTTAAGTAAGACATTTCAAAAATGTTCTCTGACGCATAAAAGGAAAAAAAATACAAAAAAAATACAAGTTCGGGGAAATCATGCCTCACATCCACGCAAAACGGCCATGGCTCAGCATAATGCTAAGACCCTTACGCGACAGAGCCCCAGCGCTGGTTTTCAGCGACAGCCGGCGTTGACGTGATAACGTCAACCAGTGCAGCACACGAAAAAACAACAATCAAAATAAGAATTATTATAAATACCTATACATTACCTAGTTGTAAAAGATGGTATAAACATGACATTTATGAAGTAGTAACATTCCGGCTGCGTACTAAGCAACGGTTAACGACTAATTAATTAATGAATAAAGAGTAACTAAATGCTAAATCCTCCCAATTAAATAAGCTAGGCTTTGACACTGCAAGTAAAAAGTGATCTGACGCCTCGGATGTTTGTCTTCGAAGTATGCATTCCAGTGCCGTTTTGTGGAAATAAACTACTACTAAATAAATAAGGATCATTCCACTGTGCCTTAACAAAAACGCATCCTTGGGGGCCATAGCCGCCCACTCGTGTTCAACTACAAGACGCCTAATTAAGAATCCAGCTCGACTAACAATACGCCAAGTAACCAATGGAATTTACATCAATAGATCTTTATCCAAATACATTTTATCCTTTCTACACAACATCTTCAAGTTTAAAAGTTGAAAAGCACGTAATTGGAACATTAATCTATACTAGTCTATACTGATATTATAAAGAGGTAAAAGTATGTTTGTATGTAGGGGGTAATCTCTGGAACTACCAGTCGGATTTGAAAATTCTTTTTGCATTTGATAGCCCAATTTTTGAGGAAGGCTATAGGCTGTTTAACGTCACGCTATGACCCTTAGGAGCCGAGCAAAAACGCTATGCGAAAACGAAGTGATAGGGCAGGAGACGCAGGCAGGTGATGCAATGCGACGAGATGGGTCGAGGGAATAAGAAATTTCACGCGAACGAAGTCGCAGGCAGAAGCTAGTATTGAATAAAGACTTTGTTATAAGGTACTGTAGAGATTATAGCATATTAGCTTCTGCCCGCGACTTCGTCCGCGTGAAATTTCACCCTCTTAGGGGTGGAATTTCGAAAAACCCTTTCTTAGTGGATACCTACTCTTCACAAAGAACACACCCTCCAAATTTCATGTCTCTAGGAGCAGCGGTTTAGACTGTGCGTTGATATATCAACAATCAGTCAGTCAGTCAGTTTACCATTTTATATATATAGATTAAGTGCTTACATGCAACCGCCGCCAGCGGCTGTTACAAATTGACTAGCTTCTGCCCGCGACTTCGTCCGCGTGAAATTTCCCCCGGCCCACCCCGTCGAAGACGAACAAGCAGGGGATCGAGGAGGGGGGCCTGGAGGGGGGGTTCAGGGGATCAGACCGGAATAACTCGTAGCATCGCATAAATAGATGACATAATTAGTAGACAAACATTAATTTATATAAAGAATAAGAGAAAAAACTGGCCAAGTGCGAGTCGGACTTGCACACAAAGGGTTCCGTACCACAAGGCAAAAAAGCCGAAAAAAACACTTTTGTTGTATGGGGCGGACAGACAGTGAAGTCTTAGTAATAGGGTCCCGTTTTTACCCTTTGGGTACGGAACCCTAAAAACCAAGCCAATTACTTCAACATAATCAGCCTAATGTAATGTAATGCATGTCTAATGTAATGTTCCTATCCCAGCAGTGGGAACATTATACCTGGGGCCTGTGGGCCTATAGGCCTCTTCTCCATGAGCCCACAAATGACTTGTAATATCAGAACCCGAACACCACTTTCCAACCCGTTTTTAAATGAACCGCAAGCGCACGTTCTAATTCCACTCGCATCATTTAGCATTGTTTTGTAAGTGCGCGGCCAACGTTTGTAATTCTTTTGTTCTAACGAGACGTGAAATGCCCATTCAATGTTAAACGGCCAACTTCTGGGTCACTGCGTTTGGTACCGCACTTACAAATGAGTAAATAACGCACACATGTACAAAACACACACACGGGAAAACGTGTAAGAAATAAAAGGAGGTAGGTAGGTACGTATGTAAGGAACGTGGCTTGGGAATGAATTCGCTTTATTTTTGACTAGCGTCTGCCCGCGACTTCTTACGCATAAAATTTCTTGTTGCTATTGCTTCGTTTTCGCTGAGCGGTTTTTCCGATTTTTTTTCTTTTTGCTCGTATCCTAAGGATCCTAGCGTGATGTTAAATAGCCTATAGCCTTTCTCAAGAATTGGGTTAACAAATAAATAAACCGGCCAAGTGCGAGTCGGAGTCGCACACGAAGGATTCCGTACCACAAGGCATAAAAGCCGAAAAAATCGTTTCTTTAAGTGCGCTTTCACATTTAGGCGAGTTTAGCAGCGCGACTGACGCGCGACCGTCGGCGTCGCCCAGTCAGAATTTCATATTATAAACAGAAGCGTGGGTGAAGGTTTCTGCTTCTGCCGCGCTACTGTCGCGCTGCTAATGTTCTAATGTGAAAGCGGCCTTATACCCCTTTAAATTTTAAATTTATTTTATTATTTGTTGTTATAGCGGCAAGAGAAATACGTCATCTGTGAAAATTTCAACAGTCTAGCTATCACGGTTTATGAGATACAAACAGTCTGGTGACAGACAGACAGACGGACAGTGGAGTCTTAGTAATAGGATCCCGTTTTTACCCTTTGGATACGGAACCCTAAAAAAACAAATCCGGCCGGTAGTTACAGAGAATAGCGCGTTCATAGAAACTCTTCAGCTTTATTTTTACTCCTAGGTATAGTCTATAGGTATGTTTTTACTTACACGTTGCGGGACACTAAACAATGAAAATTTACTTTTTTTTTTTCGGATGTGGAGTCATCAAATGACCCCTCCCGCTCTGGGTGGAGCGGAAGGGAGTGTCAGACTCTTACTGACTAAAACCCACCCATGTTCCTTCCTTAGCCCTTTATGTTCCGGGCCAGCGGTAACCCTTTCGGACAATCCCGCTGACCCGGCAGGGATGAAAATTTCCCTGACTACCAAAAATCCTGAGGAATACCTAGCTTGTTTAATCACGTTGTAAATATGCACAGCTTCATGTTTATCTAAATAAAAGCTTAATTGCTATCGAAATACACAGAAAACACAGCGAAATTCTAAATAAATCTCCTACAAACAAAAATATAACTGGCCTAAACCCTGACCATTTTTTGTTATATACAAAATTTCATGCCAAAAAAAAAACTAACAACCATAAATACATTTCCAGCACAACTGTGTCACACTAGTTGGTTTACAAACAAAATTAAATCATGTTAGCATACCATATAAACCGCCACTAAATATTTAAACGCTATAAAAAAAAGCTTTGGACATTCCATCCAAAACATTTTTTCCTACAATTTTACGCAACGCCATTAGTGACAAATGGTGTAGCCGAAGTAAGGGTCTATTGTTAAAAAATCAGATAAGGAAAGCTTAGACCGAGGCGATGGACGAAGCACGAATATTCGTTTAAGATATGCTTAAACGTTACAAACAATAAGACTATAATGAATGGGGTATCAGCAGCTTGTAATCCTAAGTTAACGGATGATGGCGACCAAAATAATGTAGCAGCCAACGAAGCATATTTTTGTAGGATTTCCGCTTTATCTACACGAATTTGTCATTGTTGCGGATTGATAAACGACATCCTCTATTTGCATGCCTATATTCTTTGGCGCCATTTTGTGTTTTTAATATACTAGTCGGTGCCCCATAGATCCATCATTTGAAGTGTCCAACAACATTTTTTTGCATACTTATGGAGCAAGCTATTTCAAAGGTTAAGTCACCTTATGATTCTTGTACAGACGGCAGCACATCAAGCTACCCGAAACTGTCAAATTTTCCCAATCAATTTTGAACCTTATGCTTTAGCGATAAAGTTGAGTTGTAGACTTTGACTTTGTTGGAAATCTATTAAAGAAATTTGACAGATTGTAGTAGCTTGATGTGCTGGTATCTGTACCTATACTTACTCACAAATCACAAAATAATCTTCCTAAACCCGCACCCATATTGCGTAACACACGATCAATCACAATCTGAACCATTTTGAAGGATATTTCTAACCCATTGCTTCATATGTTCGAAAAACTTGTCTGCAACAACGTAAATAATTCAATGAAAGTTGTGGAACTGTCAAAATGAAAGCCATTGCTATTTAAAAACCAACCGTTAGAACACTTTTACCAAAAATCCGGTACAAATTTTCCATTACTTCTTTTTCTCATATATTTAACGGAACCTTGTTAAAATGTTTCCTCCTAATTGCATTGGAAACTCATTAGAGCACCGTGAATTGCTGATTCAAAATTCTATTTTGTTTCTTTCACATTGCTTAAGTGGAACAGTTGGCGGAATGTGCTAAATGCTCGCGATCTGTCTACGAACAAATACCGATGACTGGTTCCAAAAGTACGGTACTGAGAATGTCTTGATAACTGTCTACTGTGACGCATTCATTACTATTCTACGAATTTGGAAGTTGGGTAATGGTGCGAAAGTTGATTTTGGTGAGGCAAATGTTGTCATTAGGTAAATATCGGTCGCGTTGTGGTCATGGGTAAAGCCATCTCAGGTGGTAATCCCTTTAGGAATATTTTTAGCCTTTTCCCCACTATGTTGGGGTCGGCTTCCAGTCTAACCGGGTGCAGCTGAATACCAGTATTTTACATGGAGCGACTGCCTATCTGACCTCCACAACCTACTTACTGCGTAATACCACTTGGTAAGACTGGTTGTCAGACTTTCGGGCTTCTGACTATCCGTAACGACTGTCAAAGATCCACGAATGACAGCCGGGACCAACGGCTTAACGTGCTTTCCGAGGCACGGACGGGTCACGGTATGTAAAGATGGAATATTTGTTAGTCCAGCATTATTGAATTTTCTTCTTCTTCGTCAATAGCACGACAGTGTATTAAATTTTGCTCGCCCAAAACTTTGCCAGTTCCACGGTATCATCAGTAGCATTACTAACCAAAGCTGAATTATTTACTAATTCTTATTGAAGCTGAAGCTGGCCTTGTTCTATGTCTGTTTTGGTCCCTTGTATCTAAAATATGTCCGTTAACATACATGAAATGCTCACAAACACATCCTTTATCTAAAACACAAACAAAACACCCAAACAGACCCAATAAATTCAAAATCATGACAACTCCTTTAAAAACTCTTTCTAAAAACGTTCCCAATGTTACGTACAAACATTAGGCCGCACTTTAAACGACATTACGACTAAATCAGAACAAGATAGTCCAACAATACGGTACCGGTAACAACTATTAATCAAAATGAGGGATCGTCTTGAACAAAAATAGGTGCATCCATTTATTCTCTATCGGCATCGGACGTGTGGGCTGCGCTATACACAACGTAAGAGCGCGTTCAGACGCGATCAGTTATTAACTTATTACCATAGTGGGAATATATTAGTAATTAATCCGAGTAAGTTCCAATAAAAGTTTTTGGTAACAAAATAGTATCTTCAATTAAATGGCGTTTGTTTCGATTCTGTTACATGTTCAATTTCAGCAGTGGGAAGAATGATTATGCATAGGTTGTCACACTCATATTATAAAAGTGAAAGTTTGTGAGTGTGGGGGTGTGTGTTGTGTGTGTTTATATGTTTATTACTTCTTTACGCTCAAACGGCTGACATAAAGGCTACTTTTTACCGACTTCACAAAAAGGAGGAGGTACTATGTTCGGGTGTTTGTATGTTTTTTTTTTTTTTTTTTTTGTATGTTTGTTCATCGAATACTCCGCCAATTATCGACGGATTTTCAAAATTATTTTTTTGTTCGAAAGTAGATAGTTCTGAGGTGGTCCCATTGTCACCAAGTTAGGATCTGATGATGGGATCTTAGAGAAATCGAGGGCAACCCTCAAATTTTATAGGCTCACTTATTGTTTTTCGCATATTTTATGAAGTATCTTGTGTATTTGTGTATGGTTGTCACCATCTCAGGTAGCTGGGCTGATGATGGAAGGTTCAACTCCTTAACAGTAAGAAGTTACTCGAACAGGCAAGGACTGTTTTAGTAAATTGTTTTGATGTTTGATAGGGCATTTGCCACATTTGGTCTCATGATCATCAAGTCATGACCTGATGCTGCAGTCAGGATAGTCTGCAGAGTACCTAACTCCTCGACAACTAACAGCAGATATATCGTGTTTAGGCTTATTGAAAAGGGCTCGATGTGTGGATAAACGTACTGTTACTGAGATACACCGAAGACCTGATGCTGAAGCCAGGAGCATCAGAAAAAGTACAAACCTTGAAATTACAGCACCGTAGTCGTGTTTGGGCTCATTTTAAACAGGACTAAATTTTAAGTTCAATGCAATGTTGACATAAGTCTGGCCTGATGCTGCAGCCAGGATTATCAGCTAGGAGAGTGGAATACTAGGAGAACTCCTCAACAATTAACGTCCCTGCATCGGGAAAAGCAATATTTTGTAAAAGGTGATCAGCAGTTGACATTAGGCTATTGTAACTTAGATAAATTACAAACTGACCCACTAAAAAGTAAAAAATAAAAACTTTTTTACAAAAAAAACAACCGACTTCCAAAAAACACTATAAAGTGAAAAATAACTTTAATTTCGGAAGTCGGTGGCAAAAAACAAAAATACAAATCCAAAGACACCGACTTCCGAAATTAAAGTTATTTTTCACTTTATAGTGTTTTTTGGAAGTCGGTTGTTTTTTTTTATCCCGATGTTTCCACGGGATCGACATTTACGCGGGTGAAACCGCGGAGCGCAGCTAGTTCTCACATAAACATGGAAGCGAGAATTTAATTTTCGCATTCAGTCCTCATCAATTTGCAACAGTTATGTGTGTTGGGATATCAATCAAGTGTGAACGGTACGCTGCAGTAAGTCTGGTTGTCCTATGGTAAAAGGGCGATGGTGGGATTATGACGTGGAGCTCCTGCGCACACTCTTAAAAACATTCTAACTTTCCTTTTCCTTTCCAAACTTTTAAAGGCTATTGCTGAGCCTAGCAAAATACATCAGCATCAACATTCTTCTGCCTTTATACCAATTTATATGGGGTCGGTGCAACATGTCTGTTTCTTCCATACTTCTCTATACGTCTTCATCTCGGTAGTAACCCCCTTCCAGCCACACAGCTTTTTTTCTTTCTTAAAATATTAAAATAAATCTGCCTACCCTTTTCCCAACTATGTTGGGGTCGGCTTCCAGTTTAACCGGATGCAGCTGAATAGCAATATTTTACATGGAGCGACTGCCTATCTGAGCTCCACAACCCAGTTACTGGGTAATACGGTACTCCTTGGTAAGACTGGTTGTCAGACTTTCGGGCTTCTGACTACCCATAACGACTGTCAAAGATACACGAATGATAGCCGGTACCAACGGCTTAACGTGTTTTCCGAGGTACGGACTTTTACTTACAATATTATAATTACAATATAACTTTGATAGAATATTAAAAAAAGCAGACGTTTCATGTGATGGTCATCGTTAATAACCTTGTTTCCAGTATCATTGTTGTACGTCTAGTAAAATTTTTGTACGTTGTGTTTTCAATCAGTAGGTAGTCTGTTTAACAACTTCATGAGTAGGTCATACCGAAAACCGAAGAATTGGCAAACTTAAGTGGCAGTGGGCAGGGCCCATTGCTCACAGAAGAGATGGCCGATGGGGCCGAAAGGTTCTGGAGTGGCGACCGCGTGTACCGGAAGACGTAGCGTTGGAAGGCCTCCCACAAGGTGGACAGATGACCTTGTGAAGGCCGCAGGAACTCGTTGGATGCGAGAAGCACAGAACTGGTCGAAGTGGAGGTGCTTGGGGGAGGCCTATGTCCAGCAGTGGACGTCTTTCGGCTGAAATGATGATGATGAAGTATTTACAATGTTAGCTAAAATCCAATCAATTCAGATTATTTTGAAGCATTTTGCAGATCATTAATACTTCAAACCTTTCCTAGAAAGTCTTGCGCATCCAACGCTCTGATAAAAAAGATTTATCGACCAGTGTCAAAGCCCCGACCTCTCGATAATGACTCATAGTCTTAATTGATTATTAGAGAAATACGACACAAACTTAACACGATCACGAACAATTCCGTAGAATGTGAAATAAACAATCCATGCTTATACATTGACAGATAATAATTATAATAGTCAGTTGCGCCTGAACACGCCCTAATAGTCCCGAGATTCTTTTCATTATTAACTCCAAATATAATCCTTCACTCATGTAACTTATTAAACAACTCTAACATACTAGTAATAAGGATCATTATTGTGTTATTGATGGATGTGTTAACGGTAAAGATAATTCGGTATATATGCGTGTAAGTTATTAATAATGTTTTCTCTTTGTTTGGAGCAGTTATCCTTGTCCGTCTTTTGTTCTTATGATCGATCCCTTGTAATTATTCGATTAGTTTTCAAGTTTCTCTGTAACAACTTTATTGTGATATGATCGGTGAGGCTGAATGTAATTTAAATGTTAAAAGCACAAGGAATAAGAATAAGCAAGAGATTTTAATCCAAGACATTAATTTAACGCCTTTTTTATCAATACTCGTTATAATTCAGAAGAGCCTAACACTTCGCAGTAACAGTGGAGGAGCAGTGGTGGCTAAGTGTTAATGGCCACGACTTACGAGTTGTAGGTCGTAGGTTCGAACCCAGTCAGGCGCTTTACTTTGTGTAAATAATTTCATCACCACCGCTCCCAAAACGGTGAAGGAAAACATCGTGAGGAAAGCGGCGTGTCCTAGAACCAATAGTTCGAAGACTTGTGACAACCCGCACTGGGCCCGCGTGGTGGATTACGGCCCTCTCCCTCTCACCGAGAGTAGGCCTGTGTCCAGAGTGAGAACAGGCTGATTTACTAAAGCCGTCATATTACCTACTGCGGTTTTTGAGAAGGTTCAAAACAACAAATATCAAAAATTCAAAGACCCCCACTGGGCCGGCGTGGTGGATTACGGCCTACTCCCTTCACTGAGAAGATGCTTGTGTCCCAGCACTGGGGACATTATAAGCTGATTACAATATCAGTGCTTGGTAACAAATCACCGAAGGTTCAAAAGTCATGAAAAGCTGCGATAATACCCACGAAGAAAGTAATCAATGCCCTTATGAATACCATATTCTGTCCACTTTTATCACTTTTGTGTGCCCTTGACCTTAGTCAGTCCCAACTAAGGCCAGGTGACCCAGGAAGTAATCAGAAAATGATTTGTCGCGACGAAAACATAAGGCACCTGACCCACCGATAATATAATATAATAATGAGCAGCGAGTGCGCGCCGGTCACGAGCGATTGCTAGCTGGTATGCGTATGTATGTCGCAGTCGGATTGTTGAGGAGGAGAAGCGCTAAAACAATCGCTTTGATAACTCTGGTCGCTGCGACAAACGAATTCTCGCCGGTGTTAACAGTCAGCGATCAACTGTTAATATTATTATCCATCTCTTTTACTTACACACACACATACACATAATCAGCCTATAATCTTCCCACTGCTGGGACACACAGGGAATGGGCCGTAATCCACCACGCAGGCCCAGTGCGGATTGGCAGATGTCATTTGTCGTCGAATTTTTGGTTCTAGGTTTCCTCACGATGTTTTCCTTTACCGTTTTGAGAGCAGTAGTGATGAAATAATTTACACAAAGTAAAGCGCCTGTCTGGCTTCGAACCTACGACCTATAACTCGTAAGTCGCGGCCGTTACCACTTGGCCACCACTGCTCTAGTCCGCCCATTGTGGCACCGTATATAAAATTTATACATTTGGTGTACATAATAAAGAGTATTTTATCTATCTTTTACTTACACAAAACCTTTAATCTTTGGTAAGTTTCTTGAGCAAGAAAATCGTTCATAGCTAGTCACTTCCTTGTAGGCGGAGGGGCAGGTGCCTAAAGTAGGTACCTACCTAGTTTCGACTACAAATACGCCTCATCCCTCGTATCAATCATCGTTTGTTTGGGAAATTGGGAAGATTGAATATCCTGCTTAGAGTAATAGTTACTAGAAATTCCTTTAGCGGGTGTATTGTGTTCTAATATTATAATTTCTATAAATTAATACCATAGACAATTGTATATGCCAGTACGTAAATTTCCTACTACAAGACAAGTGCCTCTTTCTCGTACAAAGCACGAGTACACACAACGACGACACAAAGTACGAAGTAGTAGAAGTAGGGGATCAGAATGGAATAACTCACCATTATTACATATCGAAACCCCTCCGTATCTCGGAAAGCACGTTAAGCCTTTGGTCCCGGCTGGCATTCGTAGATCAGCTGGTATTTAGCTGCATCTAGTTAAAGAAAGACTGATGGAAGCCGCACTTAGCATAATTTGAGAAAATGCTGGGTAGATAAATTTTGACCCGATGCAAACCTGGAATCCTTGTGGCTCATTTAACATCTGTACCAACACGTACCTCAATATAACTAGGTATTTCGTATTTGTATGCACACGAGTGCAACACACCTGTCTTCGCAGTCGTTAATAACTGTTAGGTCGTCTGTCCAGTAGCTCTGTTGTGTAACACGTTACAATACGTGATTCACATAATGTTGCTGTAGCTGCTCGTGCAACACAATAAGCTGCTAGTTATTGTGTGCACCTAGAACTGTGTAGTTTGGTTTGATGTAAGTTGAATTGTTTTACCCGTACGGATAATCAAGTTGTTTGGCAGTGTATGTTTAAAGGCTGAAAATAAACTTATTATAAAACCTTAGATTACCTACCTCAATCATCTGCCTACCCTTTCCCAACTATGTTGAGGTCGGTTTCCAGTCTAACCGGATGCAGCTGAATACCAGAAATTTACATGGAACGACTGCCTATCTGACCTCCATAACCCAGTTACTGAGTAATACGACACCCCTTTGGTAAGACTGATTGTCATACTTTTGGGGTACTGACGACCAGTAACGATTGTCAAAGATCCACGAATGACAGCCGGGACCAACGGCTTAACGCGTTTTTCGAGGCACGGAGAAGTCTCGGTATGTAAAGCAGGTCACCCATCCAAGGACTGGTATGTGAAGATGGTAGCTTAATCTGATCGATCGACCCGTGCAACTGTTATTACTTAGCCACAACCCCGTCCCATAGATTACCTCAATCTCATACCAAAACGTTACAGCTATGAGATATTACAACCGCTTTCGCTTTTAGCGCTAAGTCCGCCCATTGTAGCACCGTATATAAAATTTCTACATTTGTTGTACATAATAAAGAGTATTCTATCTATCTGCAACTAAATTTCAACTATTTAGAAAGCTTACAATATTCATCAATATGATAAAATCTTGAGTTTAACTTCCTTCCTTTCCGCAGTTAAAAACCATTTTTGCGTACATACACATAAAAGGTTTTTTTAGGTTCACTTTTTTCTCTCTATCCAGTTCTCTCATAGTTTCATGTACCCAACTGTCCCTAAAGTAAAAAACCAATAGATAGAGAGCTTTAAATCGGTAGGTAAACGGATAGCCCGACCAATCCTTGACTCGCAAAAAAATTTTAGTACCGTCCCGGAAATCACAAGGCTTTAATAGAAAAAAACATGGTTGGAGTACCACGAGACCTATGCACCTTGGGGCCCATTCAAACTGACAGTGTAAAAATAGAAAGCTTCAAGTGGACGCCTGTTACACCGAAGCTGCTATTATTTTCACACCTTCATTTTAATTAAATTCTTTGTTCTGTGCGATGTGTGTTGATTTAGGTTACAATAAAAAACAAAAAACAGCTGGTAAAATGTTTGTCATTCGATTCGTAATGTTTGTACGACTTGTACTGTGAAAACAATAATCTGGATAATATTACCATTTTATAAACGATATAGGAGACGAGCGGCAATGACGAATGCGACATGCTACGAGTACAAATGCGAGAATTGCCTTCCAGAAGCATTAAGCAATTCAATATCTATTGCATCAAATTGCAACTTCTAGAAGAGAACTCGGCTGTTCTTCAAATTTTCATCCTTCACTAAAGACTCAGTAACATTAGGGTATCATACTAGGGCGACCTTATGTTACTCTATTTCAGCAAACGTTACAGTTACAGTATGGTGTAACCGCCGCCAACATTGAGTGTGCTTCCTCTGACCGCTCTCGCGGTAACATCAAACGGGCCGCGGGTTCAAAGCGCGATCGCCCTCGGCTATCAAATGCGATTACATCGTTATATTCCTGTTATACGCCTGGAAATCATACGTCACGTTTTAATAATTGGTAATTGGTGGTAGTGTTTTTTACTATTTGGCATTAAGGATAAGATCTAGCAAAGTGTAAAAGTCGTGTCTGCCAGATTAGAATAAAATCAAAAGGAAGATACCCTTTTACATACATCATCATCTGCCTAGCCTTTTCCCAACTATGTTGGGGTCGACATCCAGTCTAACCAGATGCAGCTGAATACTAGTATTTTACATGGAGCGACTGTCTATCTGACCTCCACAACCCAGTTACTGGGTAATACGATAGATAACCCTTGGTAAGACTGGTAGTCAGACTTTCGGGCTTCTGACTACCCGTAATGACTGTCAAAGATCCACGAATGACAGCCGGGACCAACGGCTTAACGTGCTTTCACCCAAACCATCCACAGATCAACCGCGGCAAGCGTAGCTTAACCTGATCGATCGACCTGTGCGGCTGTTATTATTTAGCCATGGGCTCCTCCTTTATATATACATAGTTTCTGAAAATTATCATTAAATATTTGCTTACTTTAGGATGAGGCACGATACTTAAATTGATAATTCCAATGTCAAAAATGATCTTTGAAAGAATTATTTACTTAACTCTTTGATTGTCGTAATTAGAGACACAATAGAAAGACAATTGCTTATGTCGGACTGTGTAACATAAGACATTCGAGAGGTTAATTATGTAAATTTCGCTTCAATTAACATTATGCTATGTTTAAAAGCATAAAAGTTTGTATTTGCATGTACCATTCAAAAATACCATCAAAAACATAAAATTAAACGAAAATCGTCCTTATTATATATGATATAATCCTACGAATGCTTAATAGCACTCCATGTGTTCAACCCACAGTTTGAGCTCCCTCTAATAATATACTAATCCTATAATATACTAATCCTACGCAAAAACATGAAGACTCGGGAGGTACAACCACCTGTAAGTGCGTTCAAAATACAAATCAATCGGTGCAGCGCATCAATCATGTTATGCCCAACTTTAAGCGCTGTTGGTCCAGCGGTGGACTACGATCGGCTGGTTGTGATTGATTGAATACAACTAATCTGTTTTGATAGTTTAGTTAAGGGATTTATGAACGTATAGAGTGCGCGCAAGATATGTGCGCGCGACGTTTGACTTCAAGATTATATCCCTGCTAGCACTTTTAACCACTTTTGGCATAATGATGGCCATTATTTACTTAAGAAAACACGGAACACGACACACTAAATAAACGTCCAGATGGCGGCAAAAGCCTATTTTTGATTTCTACTGACTTATTTTGCGCGCACTCTAGCTCCTAAATGACCTGCAGGGTTCTTGCGTAGGTAACACACAGTCAGTAGTGCATGGGTTTCATTTTGACAGTTCAACAACATTCATTGCAGATTTTTCGAACTTATGAAGCAATGGATTAGTAATATCCATCAAAATGATTCAGTTTGAGATTGATAGTGTGTTGCGCTATTAGGGTGCTTTGTTCAAACCTGTCTTCTTATGTCGTAACTGTACGGACTATGGTTAGATATTAAAGGGCTAACTGCCCAGAGTACATTAGACGTCCATTTCTTTAGATATCGCCTTATTTATTATTATTATCAGCCATTTCTGTCCCACTGCAGGGCAACCGCCTCCCTTCCCTCCTTCCACTTATCCCTATCCAATGCTGTTAAACGCCAATCCTTCTGGAAAGAGTCGAGCTCGTCCCGCCATCTCATCCTGGGCCTGCCGCGTTGTCGTTTGCTGCTGTTTATGACCCATTGTGTTGTTACGTTAGCCCATAGGTCCATCGTCTTGGATGTCTTATTTTGATGCACCCCAACTATCAGGTAATATTTGAACAGTTTTTTGGGTTTTTGTTTTTTAGTTTTTGAAGTGAATCATCATTATCATATCAGTCGAAACCAGCTTCTTAAAATCCGCATCGTCTCTGTCAGGAAACCCCACCGAACGCCCGTTTCCGAAAAATGATAGTCTTAGAAAAGTAGAAAAAGCAGCATAAACTAAAGCAGCTTTCTACAGCAACAAGCGGTTTCGTGTTGATTATTTTATGAGCACTTAACTAGTCGCTCATTAGGTACTAGTGTGCTGGTCTGGCAGATTGGCTCTTTAATCTTTGTTTTTAGGTCATTCTTTAGGTTTCTGCATTTTGAAAAAGTTTCTACGGCTCAGCTGTTCTAAAGTCAAATGTTGAGATTAAAGAAATGCGGCTAAGTTCTTTTGAAGCGTCAATCATATTTCAGCGCCTGACGTAAATTGACGTAATATTAGTAGGCAAGTATTTAATCACGTCAAAACATGAATGGAGTAGTGTCAGCCGCTGATTAATTTGACAGGACTAAACTAAAATTTATCTTCTGTCCTTTTCTTAGTAAAAGAGAAAGAAAAAGATGCACTGAACTTAAATTTAGTTTAGTTTGTGAACAAGGGAATCGCACCATATTGTCCTGTTTTTGAAGATCGTATGTTGGGTACCTTTATACCTCTTTTTACTTATAATATAACATCATCGGCTTCACAAAAAAATATGCACTTTAAAATTAAAACTACTTTAAAACTCGTAGTTCTAACCAAAACAAATGCCTCACACATCTCTGTCCATATTACTTACATACATTGGGAAACTTAAAACAATAACTTTTGTTTTGTCAATACCAACTTCAGCGTAGAATCTCCTTAGATTTTCTGTTCCCAGTTTGTTCCAGTTCTGAAAAGAAAATACTAAGCTCATACGTTATTTTGCGTTAGCGGGAGCCGTAGATGAAATAAAAATAAGGTTTTCAGATGAAAAGCTTCAGAATATTTAGAACTTTGAGCGGTTTTAGCAATCAAGTAATGAAATGTTGTTCTAAAGAAAATAATTTATTTAATACGGCTTTCATGCCAGAATTGAAAATTACATAACCCGGAACTTTGAGTCCAAATATGACCAAGATTATAATATTTTGTGGGAAATGCTTATCTAATAAGCTCACGGGCTAACAATTAAAATTTTAGCAAGTAAGCAATCGGTCGGAGGAGAATCATAGCGCGCAAGTAAGGGCAAAGAAGGAAAGGGGTCATGACGCCCTTTACTACAATTAAACCTATACAGAATTTTAACTCGCTTTCGCCTCAACAATATGTGACCACCATTCCTCAGACGCGCGTTGCATCTAAAACTTAAACACGGTACTGCACAAAAACTACGTATTCCTAAAGCGGGGATAAGTTTTGAGAACAGTGCGAGCTGATTTTACTGCTGTAACAATGTTTAGATTATTCTCTTTATTTTTACTTCTTTCTTCTTTTAAAACAGTTCCCCAGGCGAGGGAACTGTAGTGAGTTCTGGAACTAAGAATTCTATGGTTTATTATAATTGCTGCTTTTTGTTGAGTTCAAAGAAGTCTCAGTCAGAGAAAATCGCGTGACTTTTCTATTAGACAAAGTTATATCTTTAAACTTTTCTAAATATTATCTAGTCTTATCAGTGAATAATATTGAATGATAAATGATTTTATTTTTGTAAGTGGGTTTGCACAAACACTTTTACACGTCAATCATATTTTTTTTAAACTACATGAGGTCGGCGTTTCCTATCTGACTACTGTGAGAAGAAAGGCCGAAACAAACTCAGAGGTCACAGTCTCTTTTAAAGTCCAGACCTAATCTTGGTCTTGGTTTATATGAAGACCATGTAGATCGTGTCTGAGATGGTCTTTTGACGAAAGAACCACACAGATTGAGAGGACCTGTCCAGTCAGTGCACACATTTGTCAGAAATCGTGCAGCTTAACTCAAAAGTTATAGAGCTCAACGAATCGACGAACAATACCAAAGAAAGGACATTTGGGTAGGCCACATAAATTACTCTGGCTTTCCTGACTTTGGCATGTCAAGAAGTGCAATAAGAGATTTTTGAGAACTGGGGAAATATCTCCAAGTCCAAGCATTGATAGAATATGGTGCTCCGAATCGGCCATCGCAGTCCATGAAACATGTTCTAGTAAGCAACACACCGGGTAAACACCTCAGCATCATCTTCCTGCCCTTGTCCTAAAGTCTATTAAAACTTATCATGTTTCAAATTAATATTATTTCAAGTTAAACAAATATGTACTTTATTTTAACGACTGTTAAGTTGATTTCAGAGTGACTAACACTAAAAAAGTTACTAAAGTTATTTTTCCATAAACTCATATTTGTTTACATTTTTGGCAAATAAATTGCGAATGCTAATTATGTTACTTGGGGTCGCTGAAACACGTTTTCTTCTTCCATTCTTCCCTGCCAACCGACACATCATTGGGTAAGCACCTCGCAAAAGCCAAAAGTGGCAACCATTTTCCATCAGGGCAGCCAGTTTGTCTACCAAAGAAAATACACAGGTTAAATTATAAGACAGGACGTCGACTGAGTACCTTTAGTTAGTTCAATAGACGTTTTCGTCCTTTAAACGTATTAGAGGAGTTTCCTTTCATTTTAATTGTATTAAACAAACAGCTTGGCACTCCAAGTCTTCAACTTAATTATATACCGTAGATATATACTTATATCTTTACTTTTTGCGTCTATAGATTTTGTTCGCAGATACGGACGATAACAAAACTGGGTCAACCCTCCTTATAGTTGGTCCGCGTTGCAATTCCTAAGTACGAAAACAAGTTAAACGATAATTTTAATGACTTTTAGTTTGTTAGTTCAACATCGGAAAGTTTATTACAACTTATGTTCTTTTAGGGATTTGTCGGAATAATGGGGATAAAGATGGATATCTTGAGTCGACGCTCTTGTTGAAGAATTAAGTCGAAAATAATGTTAATCACACTAATATTACAAAGGCGAAAGATTGTGGTGTGTTTGTGTGTGTGTGGGGGTGTGTTTATATGTTTGTTACTACTTCACGCTCAATCGGCTGGACAAATTTAATAAAATTTGGTATGGAGGTAGGTGTCACCCTGGATTATTACCAAGGGGTATCGTATTACCCAGTAACTGGGTTGTGGAGGTCAGATAGGCAGTCGCTCCATGTAAAATACTGGTATTCAGCTGCATCCGGTTAGACTGGAAGCCGAAAAAAGGCTAGGCAGATGATGATGATTCTGCAATATTCATTTATTTAGGTACGCACGAGCGACGTCCTAACAAGCTATACATTTCCAGTATGAGCTGACTTCTCATTGTACAACAAGCCTATACAATGCAAGGTCAGCTAAAACTGGAAATACATAGCTTGATATGTTGCCGTGTGAACCTACCTAAGACATTTTGGTGTTTATCTGTTTAGTAATAGATTCGTAACGAAACATTTTGGTACTGCACTAGTATAAACTATGGCCTAATTTGTTAACAACGCTAAGAAATCTAAAATGTAACTTACTCATGAAGTTTTGTTTTTTGTCCACAGGTAACTTATGAGCACACCATTCCAGTTCGCGTGAGTACAAGACTTTTACATACGAGCTTTATTACTACGTCAAATTAAAAAAAATATGAACACAGAGACAAGCTAAGCTTTACGCTGCGAATTGGCAAAGAGAATTAATTAAATTATTTTTTTTGTTTCTTTTTTCGCATGGCAACTAGGAAGCGTTCATTTTTGCTCACAACACCGGGCGACGCTAACGGCTAAAATGAATAACCTTAATAATCACACACACAACATAATACATAGAACATACCTAATACCAGTCCATTGTATTAGGTTCGACCCTGTTACCATCAACCGGGCACTAATCCAGACTCCGGGCTGCTACTGAGAAATTCCAGATAGAAAAACCCAATAGCACTTTGCTCGACCTGGGAATCGAACTCGGACCTCATACTCAACGCTTACGACTACGGGGTAGTCCAACCATATACAGTTTACAATAGCCCAAATACTTAATCCAACCGTAAGTTTAAATTCGGAAACACAATCGCAATTGTACCAACCTCAAAACGATTTAAAGTACTAAATTCAATAAGGTTCAATCGTAACCGCCGCGTATTGTATAAATAAAAAAATGTCACCCCTCGCTCTAGAACTTAGAAAAGCATTTTCACAACAAAATTTAAAGTTCGAATTTTACGACCGACTATACAATCAACGTTGCGTCACGAACACATCGAGAATGTATAATAAAATCCAGTGAAGGAAATGAAATTTGATGTTGCATTTTCTTATATATTTTTCACGGCAACATTTGCATGTGACGTCCGCGTCGCCCGGTGTTGTGAGCAAAAATGAACTCTTCCTAGTTGCCATGCGAAAAAAGAAACAAAAAAAATAATTTAATTAATTCTCTTTGCCAATTCGCAGCGTAAAGCTTAGCTTGTCTCTGTGTTCATATTTTTTTTAATTTTAATGTGTTACCTACAATGCTATCATAATATAATATTATAATATTTTTTATCGTTGTTGTAGGTACAACAACGATAAAAATATTATAAAACCCTTTTCATGTTTTCAGTTAGGTAACTGAAAACATGAAAATAATAGTCGTCAAATATAGAAATACTTCTTTTAAGCTTCTCAGATTTTTGTATTTCCGCAGCAGGAATTACAATTGTCTGGTATACCGGCGGGGTATATTGCGTAACACACTAACAGTACCAATAGTTTTTATTTTGACAGTTTAACAACATTCATTGCGTTTATTACGTGGTTGAGCAGACAAATTTTTCGAACGTATGAAGCAATGGATTAGCAATATCCTTTAAAATCATTCAGTATGGTTAGTGAAGGGCAACCCATAAGCTAGATTATATTCAAGACAAAATTTTACTACCTGGAATAAGAGAACATACTTAAACGTGACATGTAATCAGTCAAATATTTAACTCAAACTCTAATTAAATTAACTGCAGTTACAATTATATCAATTCAAACTAAATTCTCCGTCCGTCTTCGAGTCTTCCAGAGCGGCGTTGACAACATGTCTAAATTCATTCATTGTGATTTGGACCACTGCCAAATGAATTCATGAATGAATATAGTGTCCTTGTTTCCACTCGCAGACCGCAACAGTATAATTCTGATCTTAGTTCAATGATTCATTAATCTAGAAGAGATTTGGGCTCGGCTATCAGATTGAAAACGAATTGGGTCTTGCCAAATCGAAAAATGTTTGGCCCGGAAACCTGGTTTCATAGGCTCTGTAACATTTGTGTGTAAACACTGGCTTATTTTTTTCTGTTCTATTGATCATTGTAGGATTAATAGATAAAAGCGTGTATCAGAAAGGTTTGGTTAACTATAAGAGTGAGAACTTTCTCCAATCAGACATCCTATATATTTGGGTCTAGTATTGAAGTTTTGTATGGGGCACTTGATAATATTTTCGTGATTAAGATAGAGAGACCCGTGTAGAGAGGCCCGTGGCTAAATAATAACAGCCGCACAAGTCAATCGATCAGGTTAAGCTACGCTTGCCGCGGTTGGCCTGTCGATGAGTGAGCATCTTTACATACCGTGACCCCTCCGTGCCTCGGAAAGCACATTAAGCCGTTGGTCCCGGCTGTCATTCGTGGATCTTTGATAGTCGTTACGGGTAGTCAGAAGCCTGAAAGTCTGACAACCAGTCTTACCAAGGGGTATCGTGTTACCCAGTAACTGGGTTGTGGAGGTCAGATAGGCAGTCGCTCCATGTAAAATACTGGTATTTAGCTGCATCCGTTTAGACTGGAAGCCAACCCCAACATAGTTGGGAAAAGGCTAGGCAGATGATAATTAGGAAGTTGGTCCCATGGAGAAAGTTATTCAGTTTGATGATGTGTAAGTACACCCTTAGGGGCCGTCTCCACGAGCGAGAGAATCGCGGCGATATTATCGTCGTGCCACGTATTTCTATACACTCTCTTAGAACGTGTCTCCACATGGCGATATCATCGCGGCGAAAATTTGATGGCAAGGCGAGACTATCGCCGCGATTCTCTCGCTCGTGGAGACGGCCCCTTAATATTGACCACACCATTCTCATCAAATCTTCGTGGTGACCATGAGACGATTGATATTAACATTACAAGCATGAAGAAAACTTGTAAATAAATTGTTGTTTACCTAAATATTTTCGCGATCACTGACATTTTCTTAAAAACACGGGTTGGTATTACGCCGATAAATAAACAGGATTATATTAACGTTAAACCGGGAGCAAAAAAACCTCAAACTTTTAGTTACCTAACATTCATGTTTTGATGTTTATTAAAGTAAATGTAGTCAAGTATGTACATTCACACGAAATCAGAATTTAAATTCTGTAGGTCGGAAATAACTTTTTTGGCTTCCGAGTGAATTATGTTCCAAGATTTTTTATTTTTATTCACATATAACTTTTCTAAATGACCATGTATAAATCTATAATGATAACGCTGAAGTTTTTTTGTTGAAACGCGCTAATCTCTGGTACTAGCAGTCGGATTTTAAAAAATCTTTTTGCGTTTGATAGCCCAATTTTTGAGGAAGGCTATAGGTTAACATCAAGCTAAGACTCTTAGGAGCCGATCAAAAACAAAAAAGTCAGAGAGAACGCTAAGCAAAAATGAAGTAATAGCGCGGACAGGCGATGCGATGCGACGGGGTGGGTCGGGGGAACCATAACTATCACGCGGACGCAGTCGCAGGAAGAAGCTAGTAAGTTATACATCCAAAGGTACGGAAAAGGTTCATTCGTAATTATTACCAAAGAGCTTCACTTCGGTCCGTTTACTTTTTAGTTTACCGAGACTTAGTTACACAACCTTACCACAATCGGGTAGCACTACACTATCCTATTTAACAATGTCAATACATTGAGTTTTAACTTTAGATTAACCCACAAATATTTCAGAGAACGAACAGATATACCTTCACCTAATTGTTAGTTTAGGACGGAAAGCGGCCGATCGATAATTCTAATTAAATTCAACTCGGCTACGAACTATTGTCATCCCTAACGGAGTTGTAAGGAACCACGGGGGAATCGCCCCCCATTGCTCAGAATTAAGTTATTGTCAAGTTTATTGCACTAATGTGTGGGGTTAGGCCTGACGATGTGTGACGCGCGTCTCTGTAACGTTTTGCTATTGTTCTTTATCTGTGAGCTGATGAAATAAAGGATACACGCGTCGATGTAAAGGGTAATTAACGAATTTTGAATGTCAGTTCACACTGGTGCTCTCTTGTCTCGGCTGTTGATATTTTGTCGGAGCACGGTATCAATTTGCTATCATATTTATTCCAGACGAAATATGTCGGCTTATTTAGATCAAAATACGTTCATAACAATATTTAAAGAACCCTACGTATTGTTTTTCTTCTGAAAGGAAAAATACTTTTGACGCATAATTATTCTAAAAAAAACTATACAAAGTGGAGACAACAGAACGACAGAAATGAAAACACTGGCATTGCTAATATGCCAAAGAGCATTTTGGAACTATCAAGTAAAACCTACCTTCGGAAAAAAAGTGATTTTTTCAAACTAAATAGTAGCCGACTATACTTTTCTTTTGGTCCGTGGCTAAATAATAACAGCCGCACAGGTCGATCGGTCAGGTTAAGCTACGCTTGCCGTGGTTGGTCTGTGGATGGGTGACCATCTTTACATACCGTGACCCCTCCGTGTCTCGGAAAGCACGTTAAGCCGTTGGTCCCGGCTGTCATTCGTGCATCTTTGACAGTCGTTACTGGTAGTCAGAAGCCCGAAAGTCTGACAACCAGTCTTAAACCAAGGGGTATCGTATTTACCCAGTAACTGCGTGGTGGAGGTCAGATAGGCAGTCGCTCCATGTAAAATATTGGTACTATTCAGCTGACTGGAAGCCGACCCTAACATAGTTGGGAAATGGCTAAGCAGATGATGATGACTATGGACTTTTCCAATCTTTGACTAGCTATAGTGACTAAACTATTGGATATATTTGATTGAATTTTCGTATGCAGACTGGGAACGTCATTTGATATTATTATACGCAGTTCAATTTATTGTTGTGTTGTCGTCTCCACCTTGTATACTTCCACAACAGATTTTTTTCCTTCAGAAGAAAATTAATACGTGTGTTTTTAATTTGTGTTCGTTAATTTATTTTATTTGTATAATCAGACATTTTATTTAGAGAAATTTTATCCTGTGGCATTGTAATATTTTAATTGTATGTAAATAAGGGTCTTGCCTGAATTAAATGAATTTTTTTTTTTTTTTTTTTTACTACAATTAGCGATAGTTTCTTACAATACAAAGTGAGTAATGTGCGAAAGCTCTTCAAAGAAAAGATACCGCTTCAGCGAGCTGCAATGTGTTATGACTCAACCACAACAAACTGACAAGTGTATGTCAATGGCAACTTTAAAAAATAAATAGTAAAATAGTTGTGTTGGAAACTTTAACACTTTTATTTAAATGTGAACAACATTGTTTAGCTGAATTTTATACAAATGTACCTAAATGAAGTTATTAATAATTTTATTGCAATTATTTCACAAATTGAACCTTTTATGTGAGTGCCCTACTTTTCATATGTCTTTGTGCACTAGAAGATTTTTTCCGATATTCAATTCTTTTTTTCTTGATTTGTGAAAATATTAAAAATAAGTTACGAAACGGGCAGCTTTATTTCATGCAGTTCATGAAAACTATTACTTTAATTTATGACTTCCTATACTTCTTGGCAATAAAGTTTATTCTCCAAACACTTTGAAAAAAAAAAAGTATCATAACATTTTTCAAATCTCGAACTAAACCATTCTTTTCCGTTCTAATTATGTCATCTTTGGCGCCTAAAATAACGGTTCGATCGATACGTCATTTGTATTGATCGTCCGCCACGGTCTAGTGTGCAGGGCAGTCCCTTTGTCAGCGACGATACGGCGCATTAGGCTACAAATTGTGATAAATATATATACATTGTATCGTGACGTATATGATGTATCGTTCGCATTGTAACGTGCGATAGTTAGGGTGAACGCTGTTTGCGAAAATCATTCGATCGTGTTTGATGGATTTTGAACTGAAAAACTTACGTCTTATTTTTTTTGTGGCAGTCATGTGTGAGGAAAATAAAAATATATGTTTTATTGAACCTTCCCATCTTGCTAGTCATTATGTTTTTATTCATACGATCGTTGAACCAAACATAGTCTAAATATTATACTTATCGTATCGTAGTATTGGCGAAAGAAACATGACGTGATACTCTTCACTTATGTTGTTGTGTGTTGTTATGTTGTATCGCTTTTAGCGATAAGACCGCCCATTGTGTCACCCTTTGTACAGTTTCTATATTTATGTCTGTAATATATATGGTGTACATAATAAAGAGTATTCTATTCTATGTTGTTATTTTTAATAATACAGGCTGTTATTAAATTCAACCAATTTTCAAAGTATCCTACCTACCGACTGTTAAATAATTAATCATTAAATAATAATAAATTACTTTATTGCCATAAAAACAGGTAACAGAAAAATGTGAGACCCTGGCTCCATAGCTACAGCTCCAGGGTTACAGTAGGTACCTGTATTTCAGGAGCCAGTGACTTCTTCCATTTAGGTTACAACTACGCAAGTTTTATGCAGCAAAAGGTGATCCAAGTGTCATTAAATCTGTCATAAATAGAGCTCTCAATACTTAGTCACGACGAACCGCTTCCAAAAATAATGTACCATAACCTAAAAGCATAATAATTTTAACTAAAAATATCTCGCAGTATAATCTGTTACTTACTGCCTTGTTAGTACCGGCAAAGTGCTGGCAAGTTATTTTATTAATAGATGGACTTGTGCATTACGTGTGGGCAATAAATGTTTCGATGTCATTATTACTCGGCGATACTGAGATGAAATAAGAGGAAAGCGGTGACTTGTGTTAAGTTCTAACGTTCAACTAACGACAGAGATGATAAATAATAATTTCTGTGATTCATAACGGCTCCTACATAACTACCAATACTGTTTTTTTTTTTGTTGTGAAATGCTGTGATTCGCGTAAAAGTAGAAAAAAATCTAAACTAATAATAAAGCTGAAGAGTTTGTTTGTTTGAACGCGCTAATCTCTGGAACTACCTGTCGGACTTGAAAAATTATTCACCACCTGCTCGCTAACGTCAAATTATATGTCATGCAAACCTAACCTAAAGCAAGTCATTTTAGCCGGGCATTAATATTTTACTGAATTTAATTATAAACTAATTAATGTGATTTAAATTTGGAACGTCCACTGAGAAAATCGTATGTTTAAAAAAAAACTTTGCTGTATGTACAGGTCGACCAAAGAGTTCTCACTTCATCGGTTTTAGTCGCCTTCGACGGTTGCTGTGGCGCGTATGTCCACGTTAGAATGTTGGATTTGGGCTGATGTTCCATTAACGATATTATTTATAGTGTTTTTAATGAAAATGTATGAGATTAGATTGAAAAAATGAAAAAACTGACAGCCAGTATGTTATTTTAGTTTAATCTCAGATTTGATGCCACCAATTGCATCACACTATTCAGACTGCTTGAAAAGTGAGCTAGTTTTGAATCTTAGTTGCAGTCGGGTTTTGATGTTGTCATTTAATTTTAATCCTTTTAGTGTGTTATATTTTTGGAATAGTCTCTTCAAGCCCTTTATTTTGTTACCCCACATAGTAATGGTACTAATTTTTTTCAAGACCTTTCTTGTTGTAGTCTAAAATTCGCCATTTTGATTTTATAAAAACAAAACCTAGCCTATAAACGACCAACGACCAGCGACCCAAACGAGTCGATAGTGTATAAAACTGCACATAACTAGCAATTACCCGGTTATTTAATAGTTTCATAAACTACTTATTCGATAAATCGATTTGATTTTTATTACCTCGTAATAGGTGCGAAAAGTAGAGTATTCTCCTCGGGGATAAAGGTGTCTACGTTTTGGGCGAGTTTGAATCCCTCACTGCAGTCAGGATTCCAGCCCTCATTACGCTCGGGAGCCCTGGAATCCTTCGCTACGTTCAGGATTTAAAATAGCGCCCGCGACATTAAGACACTCCCCCTAGTGAATAATTTACTATAAGCATTTGATAGCCCAATTCTTGAGTGAGGTTATAGGTTATTTAACATCACGCTATAACCGTTAGGAGCCGTGTAAAAAGAAAAAGAATCAGAAAGAAGGCTAAGCGAAACGAAGTAAAGGTGATAGGGGGCGATGCGATGCGACGGGGTTGGTTGGGGGAACAAGAAAACGATAAATTCGTGAGCAGAAGCTACTCATTAAATAAGTAGAGTTAAGGCTCATAATCGCGCGCGACACAAAGGCACCGCTCGTTGCGCGACTTGCGGTGCCTTTGTGTCGCCCGCGATTTTATCGCGTGTCGCGCCTGTTTGAAGGAGCCATTATTTTAAGAAATTCCGATCACAATTCCTATAAATATACGTACCTACCTAGTAACTAAAACACATTTCCATCACAATGAACTTCAAAATACGAGAAGTAATATTTCAATGTAAAATCTATTTCAGACCTGAATAATTATATAAGCAGAATAACAGATTCTAATACTTTATCTTTAATATCTTTGGAATAATCACTCATACTGTTTTTAGTTAACTTATGTAGGTAGGTACTAAAATAGATATAATTTTCTCGTTCCCTTAATAATTTAGCGCCAAAATTGCTTAAATTCCCACATCATGAGATCTCAGTGCTAAAACTTGCTGCACGCAGGTGCATATAAGACGGTACTTAAAAAAAAGTGTTATTTGTACGGCACCTGCTGTGTATAATAAAATACCCAACAATATTGAAGAACAACCATTCAGAATATTAAAAAAAAACTTACAAAATTACTATTACATAAATATTATTTTCCAAATTTTTTTACCGATAATTTTATTCAATTAAAAAGATATTTAGATTTAAATTTCGTAAATTAGTCTATTTTTATATTTGTATAGGTTGCTGTAGTGCTCATACCATTTCTACATGCCTTAAGGCGGAGATTCCTTGAAAACGGTCAAAAAGTTTGTTTTTTAAAGCAGTGTATCTCTTAAACAGTAAATAATTTTAACCAAAAAAAAAAACATGATATTTTCAAGACTTATTTTAATACAGTGATGTAACTCAAATCATAATTAAACATACATTAATGCATGAAAAAAATCTTCAAACACACCTCTAAATTCTCTTTAAAAGCAGTTTATGTCTTCATTCTCAATTATAATTACAATTAAAAATATAGCATAAAATTTCTAACGCCAAACTGCATCCAGTGATGTATTGTTTATTTTGAAATAGTTATTATCTAATTTTATACGATTTTATTTACATTTTTACGATATACGCTTGCTCATTTCCTTGCCGCCCGCACCGCGCCAGTGTTCTTCGGAACGTTGTTGAGAACAGACCTGTGTCGCTTTGCTCCGCAGTGAAATTTTTACTTTTTGTACCGTGAAAATAAAAATGGGAAATAAAGATAATACAAAGTTGAAAGAGATGGAAAGCTGCTCGCCGAAAGCATTTACTCCATAATGTGCAGAATATAGCACGAAGACGGTAAGAAACTTTATTATAAGTACCTAAATAAAGAATGATAATAATAAATATATTTCTCGTGAATTTAATATTTATAACTTAGTAACAATGCCTATAGATATAGAGTACACCCTAGTATAGGCATTGTTACTAAGTTGAAATTGATTTACCGAATCATATCATCACCTGAGGCTCACCGAAGGCCACAGAGTAATTAAAGTACCTACAGTAGGATCAGCTGTGCTGCCAATTGTATTTCAATGATTTTATTATTTTAGATTGGCGAACAAGCAAATTACTACTCAAGAACTGGATGATACTGCTTCTCGATTGGATGTCGAGTAAGTACCTACCTACTTATCAAAATCGACTGCCTCCATGGTCTAGTGGTGAGAGCGCTATCTTCTCGATCTGGAGGTCGTGGGTTCGATTCCCTTGGGAAACAGCAGCTTTAGTTGTTGTGAGCTAGGACATTGCAGGCTGATCACCTGATTGTCTGACAAGACAGATGATGAGATGATCCGTACTGTCGGAGGATCACGTAAAATAGTCGGCCCTGCGCCTGATCTCCCGTCGCGCCGCACAGTGTTGTTTTTGCCTCGAAAAACGGTACGGACGGGAAAACGGTACGGTACGGACACGACCGGCGCGCCGGTCGTGTCCGTACCGTCTCATCGGGATACGAAAGTGATGGAATAGTGAGTGCACTTTTGTATTGCGTTTGCGTGCATAGGTACTTGGGCGCTATACAGGGTCAAATTAAATTAGCTAGCGAAACTCCGCAGACGTGATGGGTTTCTAAACATGATAAAACAAACGAGAAATTAAGATGATAATGATTTTTTTGGGGTCATCCACTGTCGGTAGTTTCACTCACTTAAAATATCAGTCTAAAAATATATTTTTTTGTAAATTTCACAGACGTGATGGTATCGATATCTGAACACGATAAAACAGATTTTATCAACTCACACTTCAAGTAACAACAATACCAGCGGTCATTGACCCCAAAAAATCATTTTTTATTATTATTTTATAGTGTTTAGTAGCTATCGATACCCATCACGTCTGCGGAGTTTCGCTAGCTAATTTAATTTCATCCTGTATTATTATTTATTACTCATCTCAACCAGACTGCTAAATACAGGGTAATAATATTAGGCCGGCCACATACAGTCGGAATTCCGTTACGGAAATCCGTTTCGAAATATCGGTTCGGAATTGAATTTTTTTTTTTGACCGACGCGTTCCTTTACGATTACGTTCACGTGGATGGATTCGCGGGCATAAGCTAGTGTATATTTAATAAATATTGTATTTTTCCAGTTCTACTATTGAAAAGCGATCATCAACCATTGTTCACAAAATTCTACAAGCAAATCAAAAGGCATTTCAAAAAGAAGACAGGTAATTTTGCGAATTCCGTATATTCTTCTAGTCCTGTGGGATTTAGTGATCTATCACAACATCTTGATTTAGACATCTAAAGTATTTAATTAAATATTTAGTGATCAATCTATTGAACAAAATCTGAACTTAGTATCCAACAACAAATGAGGGCCATATTATGTCAATGTTTTCTGAAATAATGAATGATAAAATAATAGTTAAAAACATAAGTACCTATCACAGAATACATTGTATTATTTTCAAAAATAATTGTTGTGTTTGTGCAGTCCTACTACTGAAACGCTGAAATGACTCACTTTATTATTTTGAAATCAAACTAATATTTATTATATCAATGATTGAGGTAATTGCATTAGAAAACTAAAACCGTAATATAGGTTTCGTATATTGGAAGCTACAATATTAAACTTTTTGTTTTTGTTTATAGGACCATCTACCGGCATGGAGTCAACGATTATTGTCGAGGGTTTTAAGAAAAGCATAGAAATGCATAATTTGTTATATGGCAGAATTATATCAGATGATGACGTCAACACATATTCAAAGCTTTTGCAAGAAAGGCCGTATGAATTTTTACAATAGAAAAATTTTAATGCCGAAACCACTTGCTGAGGAATTTGTGCAACAAGCTGCAAAGTCTTATAACAGACACGAAATTTCTTATACGGTTCAGAAAACTCCTAACAAAGAAAATAATATTAACCTTTCGAAAAGTAGTAGTAGCTGCAATTGCAAAATACAAGCATACTGATAATGCAATGCAACTCCATGCTGATATAATGCTTGCTGCAGAACATGCTTTTGGACAACATACTACGTGCAAAGGATACTTTTGTAGCAAACAAGGCGAAGTAGAAGATATTGATAAAGACTTTTACACAAACACTCTTTGCCAAAAAATAAAATTAATATTAGCAATAACAATGCTATGATATCCCTCTACAGAGTTGCTATCGACATCTTGCAACAAGCTGCGCGAGTGTGCGGCTAGCTGTGCTAATAATATTTTTTTTTTGCCAAAGTGTGTTTGTGTAAAAGTCTTTATCAATATCTTCTACTTCGCCTAGTTTGTCACAAAAGTATCGTTTGCGGGTGGTTGTCCAAAAGCATGTTCTGCAGCAAGCATTATATCAGCATAGAGTTGCATTGCATTATCAGTATGCTTGTATTTTGCAATTGCAGTTACTAATACTTTTCGCATGGTTGGTGGTTTCTTTTATTTGTTAGGAGTTTTCTGAACCGTATAAGAAATTTTGTGTCTGTTGTAAGACTTTGCAGCTTGTTGCAAAAATTCCTCAGCAAGTGGTTTTGGAATTAAATTTTTCTATTGTAAAATTTTCATGTGTGTTTTCACTTTATAATGTGTGTTTTTATTTTGCTTTTGTCAATGTTCAAAATAAATCTGACATTCAATACACTTTCTCTCTCACTCTCGCACTCTATATTTCCCTTTTTCTTTTTTTACACAAAAAAAAATTGGACCCTATAAATGGACCAACCTTTATAGTATGTCTTGATTAGGCCGGCAAAATCGGAATTCCGTTTCGAAATAACGATTCGGAATTTCGAAGGCAGCAAATCCATACGAAATAAATTCGAAGGCAGAAAATTTCGAACGGAAAACTACTGTACGTGTGCGATAGATCCTTGATTTTGTATGGATTTGTTGCCTTCGAAAATGCCAAATCAATATTTTGAAACGGAATTCCGCAACGGAATTCCGTCCGTATGTGGCCGGCCTTATTGAACCAAAAAGTTCCGAGCCCACGACCGCTTGTGGCTTCTAGATAAACTTCTGGATAATAAATTGAACTGGGGGTCACGGGTCATATGGGGCCCACAAACCATCATTCGATACCTTGGGGCTCAAAGGGTGTATAGCATTTTGGCCAATTAGAGTTATTTACACCATCTTGAAACACACACCCCACCCACACCTTTAAACTCGAATCTATCGAGTTTTTGGATTTCCTGAAAAGTCGTGTTCATCTTTTGAACCCCGAGGTATCGATATGGGGCGCATTGGGGTTAGGGCTCCATGAACCCCATTTTGAGCTTCGCGCAAACGGTACAGATATGGCCGGCAGATTTGATATTGGTCAGATTTTCCACTCGATTTATTCTGCGTTAAAAAAAAAAGTAGGTAAGTACCTACTAACTCATTCACTTTTATTTGTGAGCGAAATCGCGGGGAAAAGCTAATAATAACTGTCTACATTCCGCCGCCCAGTTACATTGATAATACATAATTATATTCTATTTTATTAATATTACAACGAGTTCTTATTTGTAAAAAAAATAATTATACACCACTGCTCTGAAATATGCTACTGGCTACCTATATGCGAGCATCGCGCGTCATGACACTGGCAGCCAGCCCTACAAAATATAAACTTCGTGAGCACTTCGCGCGTAAGTATGATGAGGGGGTGCGCGGGGCATTCTCAGCGGTAACGCCCATTTGAGCAAGGTCAACGGCATAATACTGGGGCACACACATTAATAAAATTGTAACATCTGATTTGTAATACCTACATTGTTTGCAAATAAATATATTCATATTCATTCCTACTATTCAGTAATCTTTAAACCACCTTATTTAACTCTATTAGCACAGCTTGGAATGCTACAATTCCCCAGAGAAACAGGAATGACAATATAATATGTTCAACAGTTCCATAAACTTGATTCAATTAAAACCACGCGTGGGTACAATCGAGGCAGCCATTAGGATTACTCGTTGAGTGGAAAATACATTACCACTCCGTTTAATAGAATAAATAAACACTAAAAGGACATTCGTGCCTAATGATTAAAGGGATAATAATAGGTTGTTGTTTAGTAGAGTTTGAAGACTGAAAGAGACTGACTGGTTCTAACTGTGTATCGCCTGCCTTATGCTCTTCACATAACAAGCCTATAATGTTCCCACTGCTAGGACACAGCCACAGACTCCTCTCAAGTAAGCTATCACGCGGGCCCAGTGCGGGTTGGTAGATGTTACATGTCTTCGAATTTTTGGTTCTAGGACATGCCGGTTTCTTCCATAATTTTTTTCCGATTCTACAATTACGATGACAGTTTAAATCAGTAAAAAAAGAAGAAGAAATCATGAAGTTTCTCTTTGCTTAGATTCTGATGGTTAACGAGAAAAAATCCACCAATAGGACTGCTTCATATTCAAAATGCTTCGAAGTGATACAATTCTGCTTCCTCACACAGATCAATGCCCTAATTTAGTAAAACACTTTCAATCACAATCTGAATCATATTGAAGGATATTGCTAATCCATTGCTTCATTATGTTTGAAACATTTGTCTGGTCCACAACGCGGCAACGTAAGGAACGAAATTATTATTGTTGAACTGTCAAAATAAAAGCCATTACTACTGTTAGCGTGTTACACAATTACCGAGCTCGTAGGAAGCCAGCCCTGAAAGTCACAGCAAAAAACATAAATAGAAAGAAAGAAAGAAAATACGTATATTTGCGGTAAACATGACGCAATAAAGAACTTAAACACAAAAAAAAATAAGAAAGGGTTGGGGGAAACATGCGTCACATCCACGCAAAACGGCTCATCATCATCATCAGCCTAGCCTTTTCCCAACTATGTTGGGGTCGGCTTCCAGTCTAACCGGATGCAGCTGAATACCAGTATTTTACATGGAGCGACTGCCTATCTGACCTCCACAACCCAGTTACTGGGTAACACGATACCCCCTGGTAAGACTGGTTTTCAGACTTTCGGGCTTGTGACTACCCGTAACGACTGTCAAAGATCCACGAATGACAGCCGGGACCAGGAGGCACGGAGGGGTCTCGGTATGTAAAGATTCACAGACCAACCGCAGCAAGCATAGCTTAATCTGATCGATCGACCTGTGCGGCATCAAAATATACTAAACTCTGTTTTAAATTTGCTAGACCAAAATGACAGCTGCGATCATTACATTAATGTCATGTTGATCAAAAAGGTCGACCGCAGCTGTAATTTTAGTCTAGCAAATTAAAAATCAGAGTTTAGATTAGTCACATGTAACTTTTACTCACAATACCCCGACTTAAGTTTTTGAACATCTAAATTATAACAAACGGGTTTAAACGTTATCCGGTTCATCACTAATTCAAATAACTTTTTTCATTCGACCATTCAAAATTTAAATTAAAATCATCATTTTAATCGTAACATTTATTTTAAAAGGTAAGTTTTTAAATTTTAAATACTCAACTACTAAATGAACACTTTTGTTTGCTTTTAAATCATAACTTTAGTTTTTAACTTTTGTGTCAGCTGTTGCATCTTTTTACTGGGTGCTTTGTTAAAGTAAAAAGTTGGTACTTTTGCGTTTACGTGCAAATTTTATGTTTTATGCTGTTATTTTTTTTTTCTTTTACACTTTTTCTTTTATGAATTCTGGGAAAACTCATGTCCATTTCATGAGTATTAGAAATCAGTTTGATAAGTTTCAGATTATACTTAATCTCTAACCTCAATAAAATAAATTCATTTTCGAAACTAAATTAATTGAGGATAAAGACGCAACTTGTAAAAAGGTGGATTGAAAAAAAAAAAAAACTCAATAAAACCTTAATTTATATTTCACAGGCAGTTTATGTCCCCATCCGATCTAAAAACGTCCGAATACAAATGGAGTCCCCAGGTTTAGCAACCGAATTTAAAAAGTTCAACAAAACAGAACGAGCTATGATTGACGCTCACACGTTTACTATTTACGGCCCGTTGAAACCTTCAGTTAAACAAACGAACAAATAAACACATTAACATCTCTATACGGAGTGCACTTATTTTTTTATCACGACAAGAATACGTCACGTTTTCATTAACATACGCTCTGCATGCGTAGGTAATGCACAACCGAAATCCATCACCCATTTTGTCTTTAACCCGTCAGTCTACCTTTCATCACTGGACTAAATAGTAGTAAAAAACTAAAAACCCTTGTTGAATGACAAGTCGATAAGGAGTGTAGCAGCCCACCAGAACAGCTCTAAGAAATGCATTAACTATTTTTAGGGTTCCTCAAATCTTAATACTGATCTTGGAATTTAAAAAGGTGAAATTTATCAGCTGCTACCCACGCGTGATGTTTTCTGGAAACTGGTCGTTTGTTGTGGGCAATCCGTCAGTAGCTCATTGATTCAATTTATTTTTAACGGCGTAGGCCGTCAGAAATAATTATTATTGTGTTTTTTGGTGCTACAAGTCTTTATCAGACAACTAAATACCTGTGTTGTAAAATATTTATATTTTGGCATATTTCTATTTAATTAACTGATTATTGATTACCTACGCGTGTACGAACCCACCCAGCTGCTGCTTTAAGATACTAAGTTCAAAGATCTTTATAATTAATGTATTTTTGTGTGAGCAAAATTAATAACCATAGTGAACTTGAATTAAGTATAAAATATGTCTGATACAGAACCCCAAAATTTTCAATCAACATTTATTTTACTAAATTTTTTGGTCCCAACTTACAGTTGCAGCTTATCTAGGAATTCTTTGGGCATGATACCATTCTTGTTAACCGCTCTACATATTTAATGATAGAAATAATCTCAAAATTCCGTTTAAAAAACATTAACATGACAGGGATGCCAAGTAACCCATTAAAATATGTAGGTACAGCAATGATTCATGTGAGGAAAAAAGAGATAAAAAGTAAAAGTTAATTCGAGACTGAAAAAGAACAACAATATAATCGAATAAAAACAATAACAACACTCATTCAACACCAAACAGGAAACACGAAAACGGAACGGGAGTATCGGAAACTCGAATAAACAAACTCAACTGGCCACTCAACTAACGCACAATGTTACTTAGCTCATATAAAAAAAATAACAACAAACGCTTACTTCGAGTGCTATTCGCGTTATTATTAGCTGCAGTGCATATATAAACAAGGTTACAGCTAAACGTCGCCTCCGGCCGTATCGATGCGTCGACGGGCCCTGCTTCGCCGCTTTTAAAAAGCTAACCCGTCCCGCAAGAAAAGGACGGGTGGCTAGCACGTGGGAAGTGAATTCCGAACGCACGCACCCCCTCCCGCTCCGCCCCGTGCACCCCGCGCCCCGCGCTCCTTGCGCCGCGCACACCAGTCGCGCGCCGACCGCCGCATGGGCAACACGTTCTATAAACTTACCTTAAACGAACCCGCCCCGACGTTGTGTGAACCGTAGTGGGAACGAATACGTTGTGATTTGTTTTGAGTGTGACGTCACTAGTGCAAGCTGTGAACGTAAACGCATAAAATTGGTGTTTTGAGTGCACTATGAGGTTGTTTACAACGTTATGAATGGTTTGGACCGCTGCTTCTTCGATCAACGTAAGTTTGTGTTTTGGTTATGTTTGGTTCTCGTTACTTAATGCTGAATTGGGCGGAAATTCGTAAATTGCCTCGTTCGGGCTGCGGTAAGCGCTGGCTTTATTCGCGTGTAATGGGACGTGCGTTGCGGTATTTCAGCATTTTCAGCGGCTATGCGGTGACTTGGGTCACGTAATTATTAAAATATCCTGAATTCATTTCATATAAGATTTTCCTTCAATTTCTCGCGTGGGTAGGACTTAGGTTTGCATAATGTAAACATAAAATATAAACTTTCACAATATAATAGCTGGGCTTTCCAGTGAGTTGTTAATCAAATTTGAGACTAGTTTCGTTTATTATTTATATAAACTGCAAGTTCAAAGTAAGGATAGCACGAGTTTTCTATGTTTTGGAAATTTCGTAATATAAATATGTATAGCTGAAGGGAAGTTGTGATTGAATTTCATAATCAAGAATACAAACACACAAGTATTACCAGTTTGCAAAATTAAAATAAATATTGAACGAAAACAAGTGAAACATCCTAAAATGGATTTTAATGAAATAGTGTGACCTGTAGTAGCGAAGGTTCCATACAACTCGATTCCTACCGGCTTCCCTTTGACTAATGACACAGTCAGTATTCTATAGACAAATAATATAATCATGTTAAAGATATCTACTCCGGCTTACCTCTTACAAAAATTAACCCTTCGCTACTGGTGACCTGTGTAAAAACAATCCATTAAATATTCAAAAGTGGCTAATGTTAAAGAAAAGGTCAAGAATTTGCCTAAGTCCTCATATAATCGCAATGATGTGAACGTTTCTGAGAAAATCCTATTGAATTTTTGAAATGTCAGAAATACTAAAAAGTATAAGCTCAACTCGAAGAGTGATAGATAAAACGGAAGCATAGTAATTCTTATCGTAAATGAACTGACTGTAACAGAACACACTGCACTTAAACAACCGAACCGAAAAGGACAAACTTCGAGAATTTATTAAATCCAACAAGATAACTACTAACGACCGTTGAGTCAACAGCTTTATTTTGTTAAGATATGAGCACGAACACGAAGTACCAGTTAAATTGGTAATGATTTGTCCAATTAAGACGAAAGGGCAAACGATGGAACAAACAGGATGGCTTGTTGTGAAATCATTGGAAATGATTTGAGGAATGCTTGGACAGTAATTGATTTAATGAAAGAATTGCTTGATGCACGACATAATGATGTTCATGGAGACTTATGAGAACACTTTTATCATGCTCAATTACTTTCAGATTGAACAGAAGCTAGATCACGTTGACATCATTAAGAGTGAGTGAACTGACAGTGCAATATATTATAAACTTGTTTGTTTATTTTCGTGACTATGGTAACACAATGAAGGTCTAAAAATAAAAGACTGATTCAAAAACATTAACATAAAATGCCAGCATAACAAACGAAAAGCCTCAAGCAATAAAATCTTCCTCCAATCGCTGAATGATAAACATGTTCTTATGAACTTATATACATATAAATTTTATCAGTAAATTATATAGAAACATAATTAAGTTGGTAAACAGTTCCAAGAAAGTTCATATTAATCAGTTTTGCTTGAATTATTTATGCCGACAATTCTTAAATGTATTCTATTAACTTGTTCAATTTTTGTGTGATTTTGGTGTTGTTTAACGAAGAGAACCTAAAGGTCTTTTGCTTTAAACCTTTACTTTCATCTACCTAACCTGTTCTATTTAACCCTATTCAGGGTTCTGCGGAATATTCTTATCATTAATTATATTTTAATCTAATAAGTTTGTAATGTTTATGGTTATCAATAACTCGTTCATCACCTACTATAATAAAAGCAAAGTGAACTGCTTCAGCGTATTAACGGCAATAACTCATCCGAAACTCCAAAAAAATGAAGATATATTTCTCTTTTTGGGCATTTTGAAATCGATAGCCAATAAAGAGCAAACAAATCACACTTATGTTACCCAAACACCTTCGTGTTAAACCAACATAAATCACCAAATAGTGCTGGCAAATAATAAAAAAGTAATATTTAAATAGTCCGACCGCACTGGACCACCCGCGCGATCCGTTCAACTTCATCCGCGGCACGAACGAACGTCCCCATTATACTATCAAAAGATAGTTGGACCCGCCCGTTTGTATTCAGTTTTTACGTAATTTACATCTCTTCTATTCTTATTCTTATTTTGTTTTCGTTTTGTGATCTCCACGGGACAGGTTTTTGTTCGAATGTGTCGCGTGTAAAACTGCATCATCATCCGGCTTTTGTTGTTTTCTTTCCTGTTTTAAATTGGATGCATGTTTATCGATTACATTGTTCGCTACCGGTGATTGAGTTTTTTTTTTAGTTCGTTATTGTTATTGAGGATATGTTTTATCTTTATTACTCTGTGATTCACTTGTATCAGTATTTCGAATTTGTATGTTATCATTAGACGAAGTGTTTTCTCTAAAATTGTGGCATCTTATTACCTACATAATCACACTAATATTATAAAAGCGAAAGTTTGTGAGTGTGTGTCGGGGTGTGTTTGTTTTAAGTACCATCCGAGGACGTGCGTATGAATACACAAGGCACGACCGAGGACCTTTTCAAAGCGAGGACCTTTTCGAGGGTCCTCGGTTTGACTTGACCAAAGATTCGTATTCTGCAAGCGATTTTGAGTCTTTCTATATACTTAATATGAAAAAGTTGTCTGAACCTCGGTTTGATCAAGATTATTCATAATCTTACACAGACATTGTGTATCCACCAGATGGTGCCACTGTCGCCTCATACACAGACTCTTTACACTCATTTCACGTTTGTTGTATTATCCGAGGACCTATGTGTTAACTTTAACACAAAAGACCTCGGTTAGGTAGTTTTCCAGACAATGTGTATTTAAGACCTCGGTTTGCTAGATTTTCCGAACAGTGTGTATTCTAGTCCTCGTTTCGACAGTTTTCCTTGTGTGTAGAAGACAAATTATATGCTATCATTTAAATAAAATTATGAAGGAGAAAATCGAAGGTAGACTGAATTCTTAAACAAATCGTTGGTAGCTACTAGGTGGACGAGGAATAATCAGGCTTTTTCTGCAGCATGTGCTAAGTACCTAGGCCCGCTTATATTATACAACATTATGATTTGCACCATAAAATATTGTATTGTCATAGGAGCTAAATACGTGTGCTTTTCATAAAGAAAATAAATGCCTTCCTAGGTGAAATGTCTGCAGCAAGATTTGAAACAAATATAAAGTACAAAGAAATACAGAACATGAACATACTAAAGGAAACCACGTCATAAACTTTACTGAAATAAAAGTAAGTAGGTTTATTTTAAAATGGACTTGACATAAAATTTCATAACACAATGCTTATTTAGAAAACAACAAAGAAATATTATCAAGCGAGATCAAAATAATTTGGGAAGCATGCAAACTTAATAACTTAATGGCGCCGATTCCCTTGTTCACAAACTAAGGGTCAGTTCACACCGAGACGCGACGCGACGCGCAGTTTTCAAGATAGAAATACAATTACAGACCTTATCTAGGTACACAATTCAGTGTCTACCTACTACGTCGAGATACGCAGCGCGGCGCCGCCGCCGCGCGGCGTAGCTCACTGAATTGTGTACCTTTTTGTGTAGTACATAAGGTCTGTAATTGTATTTCTATCTTGAAAACTGCGCGTCGCGTCGCGTCTCGGTGTGAACTGACCCTAAACAAAATTTAAGTTCAGTGCATCTTTTTCTTTATATTTAAAAGGACAGAAGATAAATATTAGTTTAATCCTGTCAAATTAAGATACTCCATAGCAAGTTTAGACGTGATTATAAACATGGCTATTAAAAATATTTTATCCGCATAGGGGTGTAGTTTTTAAAAATCGTCTGGGATTTTTCTATAGCTTGACTTAAATATTATGACCAATTATCATATCAAGGCACGTAATAAAATACTCCCCTAAGAAATTGACTATCCCTCTTCACCCCGTTAGGGGTAGATTTTCTAAAAAACCTGATATACTTACTTTATTATTTATTTTGGTCTTACATACTGAGTTTCGAATTAATTGGACCACGCGTTAAAATTCTTCCATACAAAATTTACACCCCCAATCTCCCTTTAGTTTCAAGTTTATTAACCATATGAATAAGATTTTTCATATAAACTGTATTCTTGGTCTTCACCCCCACAGGGGTGGAATTCCGAAAAATCGTTTGTTATATTATTATGTTCATTACTTCACTCGAAGATTTATTTATACCAATTTTCGAGTTATTCAAGCCACGCAGTAAAATCCTCGCTTGTATAATTAACTACCCCTTTAATTTTCACCCCGTTAGGGCTAGATTTTCGAAAAACCCTGATACACGGTATTCTTTATTTTTGGTCTTAAGTATAAATACTGAGTTTCGAGCTAATCGGATCGCGAGTTAAAAATCTTCCATACAAATTCTGACACCCCACACCCCCTTTAGGGGCAGTTTAAAAAAACAAAAAATGACAAACTTCATAATTTACTTATTATCTAAGTAAATTATGAAGTTTGGCATTTTTTGTATTTGTGCCAAGTTTTTTAACTCAAGGAATAAGATTTTTCATACAAACAAAAAGGTTAAAGGTTGAATTTCCAAAAACCCCTTCTTAATGCTCCCCTACATTATAAAAGGAAGCCGTGTGCAAAATTTCACAATCTCAAACTCAACTCAAACTCAACAGGCACTTTTGAATTGTCAAGGGGTCGGTCAGCTCAGGGAGAGAGCCTCCCGTCCCAGCCGCCGCGGGAGACGCTCCGGGCGTCGGGAGCCGCGCGACGACTCCCGGCCACCGTAAGCGCGGGCCTGCGGGCGGAGAGTAATGGGTAGCTCACCGTCCGATCCGATCAGGACCCAGGCCCGTGCCGGACGGCGCGTACGTGTTCCACGCGCACCTCAAAGAGATGTCAGCATCGAGGACCCCATAAGGCCGAAGCCTGCCGGGTCAGCGGGATTGTCCGAAAGGGTTACCGCTGGCCCGGAACATAAAGGGCTAAGGAAGGAACACGGGTGGATTTTAGTCAGTAAGAGTCTGACACTCCCTTCCGCTCCACCCAGAGCTGGAGGGGTCATTTGATGATTTCCCATCCGCAAAAAAAAAAAAAAAGGGCTCGGTCAGTCAGAAAGATGAAGCTAGTTGCCCATTCCAAAGCGCAGGTACCTATGGAGAAGAACGGGCAAGAAACTCCATGGACACTCTTTTAAATCAAAATAATATGGTTACAAAATCTTGTTTAGATCATTCATGTTAAAAATTATGCATGTGAGAACAATGTAGAACGTTAAAAGCGTCCGTAAAGTCTAAAATCACATTCCTAGACCCAGTAGTTGCGGCTGTGCGTTGATATGTCAGTCTGTCAGTCAGTTTCTCCTTTTATTTATACAGGATGAATTTTCGAAGTGAGCGTGGATGGCCAAATCCGAAACTATGAGGAATAGCGAAAAGTACTCAAAAGAGTCGCGGCCTCGATTTTGGTGAAAACTAAAACTGCATCATTGGATTTTTGAAAAATCAATATTTCTAGCCAGGAATCGAACCCGTTGATTTTGAAAAAAAAACACTGTATTTATTACACCATTCGATAGTGTCGCTGATAAGGATCGATTTCTGGGTTTTTGTTTACGTTATAAGCAACAATCACGAGTGTTTAACAAAATAAAGCCGTTACTGTCGGCTCTCTTTGATAAATAATCCTTTGAGAAGCGCTGACAAACGTAAAGACATTGACTCGTCCTCGCTTGGTACTTCATTTTAGAAAAAGTGTGTAAGAAATAAATCGGAACATTGATTATTATCTTACATGTAAAATGTTTTAGGGAGGTAGGTAGGTATTTTCCAGGTCCTCGGTTTGTACAAGTTCTACGCGAAAAACTGTCCTCGGTTTAGTGATATAAAGTCTAACACAACGTCCGCACTTTGTACAAGCTATAAGAAATATTGTGTAAAAATACGTCCTCGGAAGGACGTCGCAGGGCTTACGTAAGAGGTCCTCGGTTGGCTTACACAAAGTCCTCGTATGTGCATCGTTGGTCACATTTAGCTGTGTATTTCAGGTCCTCAGTATGATAGCCGAAATTCATACAGAAAAATGTTGAGATAGCATTATCCCAATAAGCTCATCACTATAGATTTACTCACCTGTCTCTTTCTATCTTATTCTAAAAGGCCAACGAGGTATTTAAACCAGTTTTTTGGAGGGTCCTCGGTTCGTTCTAGGACTAACAAGGTCCTCGTAAGGGTGTCTGTACAAACAGGGGTGTGTTTATATGTTTGTTATTTCTTCACGCTCAAACGGCTGCATCAATTTTGATAAAATTAGTATGGAAGTAACTGACATCTTGGATTACGATATAGGCTACTTTTTTTATCTTGATATTCCCACGGAATCAAAATTTACGCGGGTGAAACCGCCTGGCGCAGCTAGTTACATAATAAATGTTGATGTTGCAATATTGATCTTAATTGCCTGCGCAACCTCATATAAGTTTACAACATCCATAATATCATCCTCAGATATAAATGTCATAATATTGGTTTAATAGCTGCCATTGCACAACGTTGATGCATTCGATCTACCTTCGTCAAATATTTAAATGTAAATTTTGTTTGATTATAAGAAGGGATTTCTATCAAGTATAAATAAACAAGTCGTCATCGTCGTCGCCGCCAAATTTAAAACTAAATACAATTTTATCATCAAACCAAATAATTAGGCCATTTAATATTTAGTCAACAATTACAATTTTGCTCAACTAAAGCTTAGAACTTTATAATTATTTTAAAATTTCAGTTCTAGCGTCTAAATTCGAGAAAACTCAATTACACCTTGTTGTATCATTAAACCAAACTAAATAACAGCCATGATAGCACACAACAAAACATTTTTCGATACACAATCGTATTCCCTGCGTATGTAAGACTTCGTACGGCGTACCTGAGCCGAATCTTAACAATTTCCCTTAAGTTTCCGGTTAATTTAACGCGGGGTCGTCGTATGCATCCAAACGACAGGCGCACGACAACACACCCGGCACTCCCACGTGTGTTGTACAAACAACAAACTTCCCAGAAAACACAATGTCATCAGAAACAAAAACATTGCACCCTAATTGCCTGCTATTACCACAAAAGTTCTTCCCAATGATAATTACGGACGGTTCGTGAGGCCAATACTGTGTATTTAGTACATCGTAATGATTGCCTATGGTATAGAAAGGGCTTATTAAGTTCCCACTGTTTGGTCTAGGAAACTATTATACCTTGAAGAAACCATTTTAAATTGTCTATTTGTAACTGCATATTATTTTACTTGTTTACCTGCAACACAGTTAGGAGAAAGGTTTTTCCATGGTTATGATTGGACTTTGGCCCTTGTAAGTCCAAATAATTAGCACATATTCGTATGTAAGGATCTCGATTTTGTCTAAAAGTAAAAAGAAATAAGTTTGAATTATTGTCATTTCCTGTTCAATAACTGTTGTATCACAGCCGAAACTCCAGGCTGATGGAGCATTTACCAAGAGTCAATAGTCGTTTATTTAGCCAAAGTGTTATTAAATAGCTATTTAGGAGAACAAATGATTTCATTCGATGATAATGATATTCGATGCGATGGAAATAAAAAAGATACAGATTTTTTATGGTGGCTAATAAAAGAGTTATGTTAGTAAACGATCAAAGTTAAAATGCCGTAAAAACACAATACTTTCGCTCATTGTTTGATGCTTTAACCGTGGTCGTAAATTTTAAACAAATTGGTTTTTAGGGAGATCGATTTTGGTTGATTTAAGTGATTTATACCCGTAAGAAATTTCGTATTTTTGTAATGAAACTGTCTAGACGTAAGTAGTTTGAATCGATATGCCTTTAATAGTTACGGTAAAAGTCAACAGTCCATCGTCGACCGATATCACATTTATCTCTTTTCCCGTATTTAAGTTCAAGCTACGCGAGATAATAAAGACGAAAGACGATTTTTACTTCATTGAAGAATCTGCATGAATACGAAGCAGTAAAGGTCGTGAGTTCAAGATCTTCTCGCTTGAACTGTTATGATTTGGCTCCCAATAAGCTTTTCATAGATCTTACAATCTTTAGACTTTTTGGAACTATTTTGGTATATATTTTCCTGTTCAAAATTACTTGCTTTTACAATAAAGGCTTATGAAAACCTGTTTTATACATTCAGGATTGTGGTTCTTCCGAGCCCTTGCATCTTCAGTTGCTGTAACTTGATTCGCCTTTCAATTAACCCACTATCAATTAATTATGGCTGAACATATTATGTTGTTCAAACTTTAGTTTATTACCACTGTCTGTGTGCGGTAATTTCCACTAGTTCGTATAATTCCCGATCGACTCCAGGGATTTAATTATCACCAAGTAGGATTATCCGCCATCTTGGATTCATTGGAGCTTTACAGATAAATCGTTGACTAATTAAATGTCTATTGAACACATTTGTAGGGCCAATAATTTGGGAGCATATACTGTTTGTGTTTCTCTTTCAGAGAAGTTGGAATTCTTAGCTCATGGAATCGGATTTGCTCAAAACAGTAGTTATATTTTGTTTAAATATATACCCCTTACTAATAAACGTTGTATAGCGTCCTGTATAGTTACACAACGCTTTGTCTTCTTCTTTCGAAAGTCAAATTACTGACGACTGAAAGAGAGAAATCGGTGTGTTCATCACATTCATCTGATATAGGGTAATACGTTTATTAGTAAAGGGGGTATACTTTTTCAGACGCATTGCATTGATATACATGGAGTTATGGAAACTATAACTACCCGCACTTACAAAATTATAAATGAGCAAGCCCAAAATAAATTGATGGATGACACAATTAAAGTAAGACACGTACCTAGTTTACCCAATTCTAAACAATCAACGTCTGATGATTCTACTTCTGTGAAATCATAGACGGCTGTTTTATTTCAAGTGCTTTATTTTTCACTCAAATCATTTTAGAAACATGTTAATATACTACTAATACTAGTTCATAAGATCAAATGTGTAACTGTTTGTCCCAAATAATAAAATAAAATAAATAAATAAATACTTGTTGAAATATTATTCTTGTTCTAATTTAGTGCGTTAACAACTTGGACAGTATGTCAGAACTGTGCAATCTCGATGCCAGCTGCGGAATCCCTGACCTATTTCATTTTAGATCTCGTAACTAATACTGATGTAGAAATTTATGTAAGTATTACAATAAAATTATATTTACTAAGCAAATCGATTTTTTTTTCATCTGGAACAACTTATCCCTCTTCTTCGAAGTAACGCCCGCATATCATTATATTTTATATTTTTTCATTATATTAAGAATCTGCAAACATCTGAGTAATGATTGATAATATCGTCTTCTTTATCAATATTAATAACAGTAGGCTTGACACACATGGAAAAACTTGAACGTAGGTACTTAGAACTTACTGACTAGCAAAATGCACACACTCCTCAGTCACAGCATATAGTACAAGTACAGAAGAGGCACTTCGCGCAACAATTAATAGAAATAGCGACTCTTGCTACCAAGCAATAAAGTGCAATTCAGCTCGCATAAGCGCTTAGTCACAGAATAAATAGCACAAGTACCTAAGCCTACTCTTTTGGAGAAACCAAGCTTGATGAAGCTTTGCCTTGCTATGCATTTTGACAGAACTTATTGTAAAGAAGTAGTATATATATACATTTTAAAGGTGAAACATCAACCTGTCTCATAGAAGGATAGTAAAGCTGACAACAAAGATCATGTAGGTGGTCTCGAGTGATTTGGGCGTAACCGTAACGACAATGACACTTGGGTGGCTACAAGTTCTGTGGCGTATATTAACCAATATAATCAATGAGAAAGTCTACTGTTATAGTGGCTTTTACATGTGCTGTGTTTAAACATGATGATGTACAGACGCCAGCACATCAAGCTACTACAATCTGTCAAATTTCTTTAATAGATTTTCAACTTTATCCCTAAATTTTAAGGTTCAATGTTGATTGGGAAAATGTTGACAGTTTCGGGTAGCTCGAGGGCTGGCGTCTGTACGTTTAAATGTGCTTTAGCTCGGTCTGCTTTTACAAAAACAAAGAAGCAAATACACCCATCTCGCTAACGTGCACTAAGTTATTATAATTACATAATTAGTTCCCATTATTTAGCGCTGAAATTGAATATTTATTACACCCCAGCTCTCAAAACTTACACCTCACATTATCCTCATTCAAGAAACAGTTTGGAAGTACCAGAAAGTAGGCGATGTATGTAGATTCTTGACGAAATAAAACTAAGATATTACTGTTCACACGTTGGCGCGAGGTACATACATGTGTTTCTATGAATATATGAATCGTATATAAGCGTACTCTACTATTTTTCAATTTTCCGTGACAATAGGCTCCATGAATGGATAACTCATTACCATATGTGCTCGCTTTCTATATTGATAATACAATTGTGGATGTGAAAAACCTATAATGGAGATTCAAAAATGTGTTGTGATGGCATTTTTTGTTAGATTAGATTGTCACCCAGAATGTAAATTCGAATTATATATGTATAGGGGGGTATCGTATTACCCAGTAACTGGGTTGTGGAGGTCAGATAGGTAATCGTTCCATGTAAAATAGTATTTTACATGGAACGACTACCGACTATTTTAAAAATACTGGTATTCAGCTGCATCCGGTTAGACTAGAAGCTGACCGCAACATAGTTGGGAAAAGGCAGGGCAGATGATGATGTAAGATTTATAATAATATATAAATTCATTCACTATCTGTCTGCTGAATGAAGGTCACTGACCATCTTTGCTGAGTCTTGACCTAGCCACCTAATGAGAATCTCTTCGGCAACAGACCGCGGACCGCAAATACGACAACTCAACTCATAAGTACTTACTAGTTTTCGTGATTCAAATCCAACTGTATTAAAATCTTTAACATTAACTTTCCCATCTTCTTTCCATGTTATTTCAATGTAAGTGCTGCAGTAAACAGTAACCTACTCTCATTTCACTACAAAACTGACGCAACAGTGTAATCCCGAATAACATAACATTCATTCGAAACGGCGATAAAACGAAAAAACTTCCCAATTTTCACTTCACGTAGATAGAATTCCCACAAAAAGGGCTATAATAATAATAAACGCATCATAACACTATAAACGTAGCTGTAAACGACTTTTTTCAACTGCACTATAACGTCTTTAGTTCGTTCGAACGGCTTCTTTGACGATTATTCTCGGGTATAAGAATTAAATTGGGTTGGATGGACAAAAAAGTATGAATGAAAGAGGTTTGTATCGGTCACACGTCTGCTCCCGCCTACGGAAGCTTTTCGAGAAATTTATTGTTTTTCTATCTATTCTATCTTAATCTAATAGTATTTTAAATATAATTTATATTCAATTCATACTACACCAAAATAAATCGAAATATTATAACAGTTACAGAAACAAAGTTATGACTAGTAGCGCCATCTATTGGGGAGTAGCTCGGCAGTGAACTTTATGACCGACCGACTGGCGACTCTTAAAATATTCCGATCTGAGGTCATCGTAGCGCCATCTGCTGTCTTCAGTCGTGAAATAAATTATAACATAAGCGATGATGGTTCGATTAAATAAACTACAATCTTACTCACAAGAATAATTATTTATTGTTTTATCATATCAATTATAATCAATTGTTCTTAGTTTAGGAATTGAACAGATATCGCCATTTAATCACGTCGACTATGTTGACCGATTACCTAATACCAACATCTCAGGAGCCAAATTCCAGAAAATTTAATTGACGCCTAATGGCCTACGTTTGAGGCATATTTTCGAATAACTCTATTATAATGTGGTGCTTCGGATCGATAATAATTAGATTATTCGAATACATTATCTAAGATCGGATCGGATGCCAAAAAAAAAAAAAAAACATAAGGTCCCCTTATGTTTTTTTTTTTTTTTTGGCATCAGATAAGCGAGTTACACAGCCTGGGTTGTTAAAATAATACGTAACATGGATCAAAATAATGTATCTACCCATATAATTAGGATACATGTTACATACTAAAAGTTACTCGCCCTTTGATTACCGTTCGTACCCAAGAAACTACCTATTACAAACCAATTAGTCCGAATACCTAATTGTTCCAATTGACGGAATTATTAATACGTAATTTGGTGATAATTATCGGAATTACAATGGAGGTAGGTATTCTATTAACGATTTCTCTTTCCAATCGGTCAGCTAACTGAACACTAAATTAGGACCAACAGGATCTATTTAAACTTGCACAAGATACGAGCTTCTTGCGTGACAAGTTTAGCATGACCTCTGTAACACACGTCGTTTAGCCCAAAGTCATCGTTTCTGGGTGAAGTGAGAGGGGGTGGGAAGATCTCGTGAAGATGGTCGGTGTCACAGGGCTCTGGTGTCGGCAATCTGCAGGCTGTGACACTAGAGATTAGCCGGGGCAATGCGTGTGCTGTCAATCACTGCTTCGAGCCCTTGCGTTGAGACGATCACACATGCTTGAACCGACGCTGCGGATAGGGATTTGGGATACGACAAAATGGCCGCCCTTTTGGCGGGAATGAATTGTTAGGCGCTAAATGTGGGATCTAGAACGATTACGTTAGATTAAACGCGTTATTAAAATAACGCGTTTAATCTTCATACACATTTGGTGTCGAAGATGATTTAAAACCTAATAAAAGATTCATTTAAAATAATGGTTTTGTCGCGATTGTTGGCTTTATTAAAACCTTAATCGATTACGCCCACAAGAGATGTAAGTTATAATAATAATATTCAATCACAAAAATAAACAATGCATCATTGCACAGTTACGAAACAAACTCCTAATATGATGCACTCAATTAAGGTCGGTGAAGGGCCTTGCATAAAAATTACATAAGAAAAAACTCGAGGAGAACATTAATCGTATGACAAACCCATCCATATCAGTACATGAATTATGTAAAGTTCGAAAGCCTATAATCCGTATAAAGGAGTGACACGAACTGGACAAAAAATATATGATGACCAATCGTGGCGACAGTTACAAATGTGGGTACTTAAAGTCGCATTCATGAATGCAAGAGCTTAAAGTAGGGATCAATAAGTGATGAACCGCGTCGAGAGTGTGACAATACAAAACAAGTCTTCTTCGACTTTAAAATTCACGTTCAACAGAGTTCAAGGATTTTCATGTTAACTATGTAAATTGTGTGTATAATAATGTCGTTCCATATTTTTTTTTTAAATTATGATTTCATGCAGAGAGAGGAATTATTGAAAAAAATTAATCTGGACAAATTGCAGGTTGGAATCATGAATTCTAGAGAGAGGAATTATTGAAAAAAATTAATCTGGACAAATTGCAGGTTGGAATCATGAATTCTAGAGAGAGGAATTATTGAAAAAAATGAATCTGGACAAATTGCAGGTTGGAATCATGAATTCTAGAGAGAGGAATTATTGAAAAAAATGAATCTGGACAAATTGCTGGTTGGAATCATGAATTCTATACTCTCAAACTCTAACAGTGAAGGAGCTTATCTTTTGTTTACACTATTGTCATCTTAAGTTAAACTAATGATGTAACTAGTGATTATGATTAATCGGAATGACATATAAATGTAAATAGTCCAAAAAAAAAAGTTTTTTTTTTTTAAATGAGTGAACTTGTTACTTTTACACTGGTTTTTAGTACGTTTCTTTATCCACAACTAGATTTGTCATCATAAAACTGAAGAGGGCTAGTCCTGGGCTGATGCCTAAGGATATGTCCAATACAGTTACAAAAAATGACTTTAACAGTTACTAATGGCTCCATGATTGTATTTAACGTTAAAGAAAAAGAGAGCGCGAACATTAACAATTCTTGCGTACTCCGACCTTTGATACAACACAGTCGATTTGCGAAGTCGTACAGTCTCAAACGTGTTAAAGAAACAAATGTGCTTCTCATTCTGTCAGGATAAGACCTCTAAATCCGAACTATTGTTGCGGCATTGATTAAGAGTAATGGGCCGAAGCGAGCTGTATTCAACGCAGACCTTGTTTAAAATGGACTCTGTTTATACTTCTATCAATCGCACAGTTAATATAGAAACGCGGAACTACAATAAAATTGGTTTCTTTATAGCAACATTTATTTCATTCTGCACGATTCGTGACGAAATAAGACAAAAAATATTGCTCCGTAGTTGGACACAGATTCATTACATGGGGTTCATTTCTTAGTAATTTGTGGGATTGCTGGTTTTTGTTGTTACAAGAAATTGTATCATGAACCCAGAATAATGATATCAACTTGTACCTATTGTATTCTGCAAGTGCTGTTTTTCCTTTCGGGAATCTTGCCAGTACTCGTTGATTCTTATTCCATCTATATATTATCTATTCTGAGCATACGCTCTGGTACGAAACATTATTCTGTTCAGAACATAGCTTCAACTCTTCGGGCAGGTCGGACACTCCAATTTTTGTCTTCCCTAGGACACACGGTAAAAAGAGAGCGTAAAAAAATAAGATTTTCACCATACGGTTGTGTAGGTATTTAAAAAATCCCCGTACAAGCCGATGCTGCGGGGCGTTTATCAAAACTGTCCGGTCGTATCGCCGCATGTCCGAAACGTCCCCTCACTAATGCTACTCGTGTTTCTGTATCCCGAATTCGCCCAGAATTTACTAGTTTTTTTTTTTTGTTCAAACAGTTGGACGGCGATAACGTCGGACAGCCGGTTGTCCGAATTAAAATCTCGCTCTGGGCGCTTATACAAAAAATGTGTCACTATTTTAAGCTAAATTAAGTCCGTTGTTTCTACGGTCATTTTTATTATTTCTGAATTGGGTTTCTTGTTTTTTTCTTGTACATTTTTTTTTGGACCTAAGTATACTTATAGTTCTGTGAATTCAGTAAACTTTCTTTATCAGAAAATTCATGAATGAACAACGATGTCGTGTGAAAGCCGGTACGAAATTGTCGGATATTACCAAAAATTCCGGCCGTCTGCGATCCATTCCGGTCCATCTCCCGTGCGCGATAATTCATACAAAATTATGGACTGACAATTGCCGTCCGACGAACAATGCGATACGGGCTACTCCCAAAACGTGTGCCCTACTAAAGGCACAAGCTGCATGTATAAATGGTTACATGTAGACACGTTATAATTAATTGTTTTTGGAGTAAGCTATAAATAGCTCAACGTATACGTTATAAGTGATGGATGAAATTAGGGCGCAAAATTGATTGTGATCTCTAGTGTCAACCAGGTTAAAGACAAAATCCATAACATTTTTGTCTTCTTTAAAAGAAAAACGTGTATACATTACATACGTTTTACCTTACCATTCCATAGTTTAGAATCAAAGAAATGGCAAGAGCTTCATGACTACCATAATTATAACGTTAAGCACGTTAGGTCTTGAGTAATCAAGAGTCTCTCGAAAGTAAACCTCGTTAAATCAATCAGTATTATTATCGGTTTCTACCTAAGAGCTATAATTATAAAACTGTTATGCTCGTTTTCACTAATATCAAGGTAAGCAACGTCTAGTAAGATAATACCAAACCTAAATGAATCCCTAAGTAAGCACAATTTTCTACTAGCAGGAACGAAGCAACCTCAAAAAGTATCGATCGTCAGCAATCGGTGACACGATTCCAACACAATTTGTCATAGAAGGAGCGTTTAAGTCGAGACAAACTGACACCCAGTAAGCCGTAATGACTTTCAAAACAAATTTTGCGCGGAATATTCAAGACATTAGCTCATTACTGGGTCTAATTATGTTATTGCGGCGACACACGGCGTTCGCGAGTCATTTGCCGGCGTTGGGTAGTTTATTAACCTTTCGCAAGTGGGGTGAAATAAGTAAGATAAGTTTATTTTCTCTTTTAAATGAGTTTGACGTTTTTCTTTTGTTTTACGGGATTCAAAATTAAATGGTCAAACTCAAAAAAAAATTTTCTATTAAACCATTTACAGGCACTTTTTAATTGTCAGTGCTTGGCCAGACTGGCAGCGCTGGCGCTGGGGGGCGCGGCGCGGCGTACTCAATCATAAGAACTTCATTTGTGTGTCCATAGTGGGCACGCGGGCGCGGTGTGCGACGCGGGGAGCCCGCGGGCATCTCACGCCATTGCTCGTTCATACAAGTGGCCGCAGTGGGTGCGCGGGCGGCCCGCGCGTTTATCACGGTTCTCAAACTAGTTCGAGCTTTTTTCTAGTAAAAATAAGTCTTCTTCATCCGTATTATATTTTGACAAACACTGGACACGACAACACGCAGAACGCAGCCGTGTTCGACTGCGGACAGGCAGATCGCGCGCGTTCCCGCACCCGCGCCGCTCCCCACCCTGCGCTGCCAGTCTGGCCAAGCACTCAAGGAGAGAAGGAAGCCTAATATTTTCAAATTTTCAAAAGTGTTTCGTTAATGATATTGTGTTTTAGTTGGAATACATTTAAGAATGACAGCGACTAATCGCCGACGAGTATATATTCAAGAAGATGTAACATTCGTAGCCCAACGTTTCCCTAAATAGACTTAATCCTTTCTTAACTTCAACATCCCGATATCTTGACACAAGTAATAACAATAATAATCCCACATGCGCGTCATTTATCACGGCAGTGTGTCTTATACACGACTTAAAATAATAAAGTAACAACTTTGCGTGCGTACGAGGCTCGTCAGCTTAAACTTGTTCAACTCCGCTTTACGTCCTATTTGTATGTGTGTAGTGTGTTGTTTATAACTGAATTGTAAGTTGTTTGTGCTTTGAGATTCCGAATAATGGGATCTGAAATGCGTGAAGCATGGTGGGGCATAACTCAGCCTTTCATGGCCGTAATTCCGTAGACCTCTTCCTGGAAGTGAAAGCCTAGTAGACAGATTTCCACATAAGGTTGTCGATCATTCGCAGAATCCCACGCTACGCTTTTTTGTGCCAATTCATTATTTACAGTCAAAGCTCTTACTTACGAATGCGTGCAAATCGAACTATCAGCGTCTACGAAGTTAGTTTCCGCTACGAATATCGTAGCAGCTCTACGCTTTTCGTAGACGTGACTGTAGGATTATATTACAAGAATAGACAAATCTTTTACATGATGTTGTAGCGGTATCTACAACGCCACATGCGAACTACGCGTCACACTGACGTCACGCTAAATCCTGCATCTCGCAAGCAGAGTTTACCGCGCAACTAGCATAATTATACAACGGCTCGACATGAATCATTGGGCGGTTGCCCGCCAAACACAACACCCGTCTGGTCGGAGGATCCTCCCTTTTCTATGGAGGATAAGTGAAATTAAACCATGTTCCTCATACCTCTATAATGTAGCGACATTTTAGGAAATCCTGGTTATGAATGTAAACAGTACTAAGTACTTCACTAGAACATGTTTAGGTGACAATGAAATCATGAAAATCTATTGCAAGTTACAAAAATGTATCTACAATCCAAGTAAAATAAAGAAAATAAAACCGTAAGTCCGTACGTTTCCCACTATTTATTTACGATAGGCTTCGGTCCGTTCACAACCTGTAAGATGTTTCAGTCATTATTTCAGACGAGATTAAGTGGTTTCTCCAAGGGGTGGCAAAGATTGTCACCGTCCATCAAGAATTTGGGCATCGGTCGGAATTTCTAAAGGCCTGTTAAGATTTTTGGCTTTTGTTTATTTAAGGAACCCATTGCTAGAGGGGCCGCTTGGGCTTCGGATTTCGACGGCTATAATTAAAATACAATTGTTTTTCTGACCATCTTGATGACTTCTTTACGGAAATCGTTTTCGTGGATTTTTATCAAAAGTTATTGCATTACTACTGTATTAAACTAAAAAAAAATAAAAACACCTATAACCTACCTATAATGTATATATGAGAGCAGTGGTGGCCCAGAGGAGAGGTAACGGCTTCGACTTACTTGTCATGGGTTCGAACCCAGGCAGGTGCTTTACTTTGATTAAATAATTTCATCCCCGCTGCTCTCAAAACCACGAAGTAAAACATCGTGAGGAAATCGGCATATATTAGAATCAAAACTTCGAATGACATGACGTCATCTACCAACCCGCACTTAGTCTGCGCGGTGGATTATAGATATCCACTCTCTCAGACAATAGGCGTGTGTCCCAGCAGTGGGAATTATGGGCTGATTATGCTAATAAACCTAGTAGGTCTAATGTCAAGTAGCCCATCGCATATGCCGCATGTGGCCGCCCTACTAAACGTCTTTCAATTCTGCTAAAGTAGGCTGGGAAAAAATAGATTCACCACCATTTAAAATATATATTAATTACTAGGGATTACACTCAAACCCATTAGCCATATTAAATGTTAGTTGTATACGATAAACAGTCGTTAACATTAACGATTACAGTGCAGGCGCGATTAACTTGATCACTTTTACAGACATGACGATTAAACTAAATCTCACGCACATTTAAAACCAATTTTTATGGAAGGGAAGGGAAATTGATATGTTATTGAATCCTTTTTAGGGTTTTGTACCCAAAGGGTAAAAACGGGAACCTTTAACTAAGACTTCGCTGTCTGTCCGTCCGCCTGTCTGTCACCAGGCTGTATCTCAAGAACCGCGATAGCTACACAATTGAAATTTTCACAAATTACGTATTTCTGTTGCCGCTATAACAACAAATACTAAAAACAAAATATTTAAGGGGGCTCCCGTACAACAAACGTGTTTTTTTTTGGCGTTTTTGCCTTGTGGTACGGAACCCTTTGTGTACGAGTCCGACTCGCACTTGGCCAGTTTTTTTTATTTAACACTGGTTGTTTATGTAATTGAGCTCCTTTCGAGTAGACACTATAATAAAATTCGTAATAATAAAGCTAATGAGTTTGTTTGTTTAAACACGATAATCTCTGGAATTAACAGTCGGATTTGTTTTTTTTTTTACATTTTATAACCTAATTCTTGAGGAAGGCTATAGGCTATTTAACATCACGCTGCGGCTCATAGGAGCCGAGCAAAAGTAAGAAAAGTCAGAAAGAACGCTAACCGAAAACGAAGTAATACAGAGGGCAGGCGATGCGATGCGACGGGGTGGGTCGGAGGAACAAGAAATGTTACGCGGATGAAGTCGCGGGCAGAAGCTAGTTAAATATAAAATTCGTTGTAATTTTGTCTGTAGTTTCGCACAACAGTTTTATTGATAATCTTAGAAAAATCTTCGGTAACAAAATATTCGTATTTACAAGTGAGAGCCAATAAATAAGTTTGTTTTAATTTTATGAAGCAATCTTCTCGACGGTTTTCATTTAGTTGTAATATCTTCCTAAAATGTATTAGCCATTCTTATTTAGACATAATTTATATGTAACATTGTTTATTTGAAATTAAATTAAACGAAATTATTTAAGACGATGAAGATGTCAAATTGTAATTCAGTCTTATTATTCTTGAAATTGCTTCGCTTGTCTTTTTATTTGAGCGAAAATTTTCGCATTTTTAATACCTGTGTTAAGATATTTATGACAACATGCGATGTTATTTCAGTACTTAAAATTAAATTGAGGCCTTTTTATTTAATTAAGTACGCACGTAGACAGCCTTAATAGTATTTTGAAGAATGTATTTCAATGGACTAAAGTTATTATTTTGGAATATGTTTTTACGTAAGGTGACTTTCGTTTGCGATTTAAACAAGTGTGTTGTTGAGAGTAAACACACTCCTTGTTTCCCAGAAGGGTTGGGCACAGGTGTACCTATAATACACCCACATTTCGTTAGTTATGTTAAGGGAACGACACGACGTAAACGCAAAAAACGCAAGTTTTATAATGCCTATAAGTATATAATCGACTACAGTAAACAAAATCAGAAAAACATATGATATTCTTCAGGATATAGGTATGTTAGTTAAATAGTGTGTTATAAACATAATACCTAGAACTAATTTGATACGATAGAAAAAAATCATGAAGATGCCTCTAAACTTTCTTATCACAATAAAAACCATACTTAATATACATAAGATTCAATCATTCTGATTTTTTGTCAGATTATTCTACAAGCAACAACCAAAAGCACTAGTGTTTTAATTTTTAGTCCAAACAATAGATTTTTGTAAATAGATAATTGCTTCATATTTTGCAATAAATTACTAGCGTTGTGTCATCACGCTTCTCTTTCTTTTCTATGCAGTCCGACAGTGACCGCGCTTTAGGTCATGTAGTCCCCTTAAGTCCTATGTAATAGGGGTCGAGCCTTTAGCCGTAAATCGAGCACAAATCCAGACTCCGGGCTGTTATTACAAAACAATTTTATTTTTCCCTTGATAAACTATTTACATACCTACAAATTTGTACGGAACCCTTGGTGCGCGAGTGCAACTCGCACTTGACCGGTTCTTTTTTTTATATAATTTGGTTTTTTATTTTTGACTGTGTTTACTTTAGTTTCTGAGCTTCCTGTACGAGTCGCAATAAATCCTTTTCTTTCTTTCTTTCTTAATAATGTATCTACATTAATATTTTTGAGGCTAGCAATCGCCAGCAGCGGGAAGTGAAACAAAAATAAAATACGTATTACTGCAGCATGAAGTGAGCCATTAACTTGGCCCCATTTGTACCGCGTAATGATCAAAGTGAATTGTAGATAAAGTGTAATTGCTTCCATGTGCTAGATACATTGTTTTTGTACTATTTTCGATGCTCCATAATGTAAAAAGTTATCGAATTATGGTAATTTTGTCCTTATTTTCATTACATTAAACTTTTTTGGTTTAGTGCTCAATTCTACTACCTACATATCTTTCACCACTTCTTAGGTAAGGCAAAAGAAATTTATTTAATTTACTTTCCTTGTTTTGTGTTTTCTAGAAAAAAGGTTGTAATCCAACCTCTAACTTACTTGACTTCCCTTAACTTAAGGCGATAATTCTCTGTAGAAAAACAAATTAAAAACATTTTTCTTCTTTGAACTTAATTTTTTTTTTAACAAAAAGTTCACTTGTTGTCTTCGCACTTCTAGGAAAGTATACTTTTTCTTAAGTTTATAATAGCTTACCTATTTTTTTTTCTTTATAGTAATTTCTTGGAAATTATCTTCACCTTGTCTTTGTAGAGATGCAATTGGATTTTTGCTATCTAGATAAGATTTTTGATAGCTAGCGGTTTAATCAGCGCTAACAGAGGTTGCAGCTAAATAGCTGGTTTTACATAACGATACTTACTTCTTTTGAGCTCGTTTTCAGTTGAAGGTTGCGCAAGCGAAATTGGCTAAGGTTTTTCTTTCACACCCCTTCGAATTGTCGTCCCGGTGTTTGGTCGATTTGGAAATCCCATAAAGTTAAGTGGGTGAAATCTTTTGTGTCACTAAACAGCAATTGTGTAGAAGCTTTAACAAATAAGTCATGAAATAGACATTAAAATAGGTGTAAAGGCTAGTAAAAAACCGGCCAAGTGCGAGTCGGACTCGCACAGCAAGGGTTCCGTACGAAAAAGCATAAAACGCCAAAAATATTCGTTTCTTGTTTGGAGAATATATATTTTTTATTTAGTATAAATAGCGGCAATAGAAATACATACTGAGAATTTCTCTACGTATTACGGTTCATGAGATACAGCCCGCTGACAGACAGATTGACTGCGGAGGCTAAGTAATAGGGCTCCGTTGGCACCCTTCGGGTACGCAACAAAAGTTGAAGGAGTTCTCATAAGCAATCAAACACACGTTATTCCATCATATACTGAAACAATATAGGTGCCTACTGATACATTTCCATTTCTATACCAAAGTGTCAATAGAAAATCACCCAAGACACATCTCACAGAAAGGCGAACCCAACAGCACCGAGTTCTCAATTATTGAAAATTAATTATTGTTTTACTAAAACCACGCACATAATTTTATTAATATCGGATTCCACGGAAATAATGCGTAATACGACCTATGAAAATCTTTATAGGGCTGCCTACTATGCCTTGTTATTAAACGAGATATGAATATTCCGATATCTAAATAGGTATTTGCTTGGCAACCGCTGTACATAATGAATCGTGTGATGTTCGATATTAATAAAATTTTTGTCATTTTTTTGTGGTTCGTTGGTATTTATGTAATTAGGTTTTCATGCTCTTTGAGGTTATCGGTAAATACAGATTCTGTAACCGGAATTCCTCTGTATTTTTTATATTTTCTAAAGAGGAAAGCCCTTCGAAAAAACACGCACCATCATTATCATCTGCCTAGCCTTTTCCCAACCAAGTTGGGGTCGGCTTCCAGTCTAACCGGATGCAGTTGAATACCAGTATTTTACATGGAGCGACTGCCTATCCGACCTACACAATCCAGTTGCTGACGATACCCCTAGGTAAGTCTGGTTTTCAGACTTTCGGGCTTCTGATGATACGTAACGACTATCAAAGATCCACGAATGCCAGCCGGGACCAACGGCTTTACGTGCTTTCCGAGGCACGGAGGAATCTTGGTATGTAGACATGGTCACTCATCCACGGATCAACCGCGGCAAGCGTTGCTTTACGTGATCGACCGACACGTGGGGCAGGTATTACACAGCCAAAAGCCACTCTTCGTAAAAAAAAATCGAAAAACATGTAAGTAACAGTCCCGAGGCTTTAGAAACTAAAGTCTCTATACCTAAATGACGTAAGTAACAGATGGTCATAGCCGAAGAGTGTCAACGTAACCCATTTCTCCTAGTTGCATATAACGCTGCCTCGCACAAGCTTGGCTAACGATTATGAATGACGTCCATCGTTCCATTACGAACTGGGGACTACGATAGATCTCTTTTATAGGAGAATGGAGCGATTGACCATTATTCTTTACATACTGGCCCATGTCAGGCCATAGACTTGGTAGCAATTTGGATAGAACCTTGTCATTAAACGCTTTAGTAGCCCGTGAAAATCATTTACTTAAGTTTTTTCTAATCAGAAATCAGAGGTCAGAGTGTGGTAAAGATGATTTGAAAGATTATAATTATGTATATGGTTGCGGGAACAGTGGTAGCCAAGTGATAAGGCCGCGATTACGAGTTGCAGGTCGTAGGTTCGAACCCAGACAGGCGCTTTAATTTGTGTAAATTATCTCATCACCACTGCTCTCAAAACGGCGAAGGAAAACATCGTGAGGAAACCGGCATGTCCTAGAACCATAAATTCGAAGACATGTGAAGATGTCACAACCAACCCTCATTGGGCCCGCATGGTGGATTACGGCCCAATCCCTCTCACCAAAAGGAGGCCTGTGTCCCAGCAGTGGGAACATTATAGGTTGATTATGTATATGGTTGCGAATCATATTTCAATCAACATACAACCTAATATTGATCTGAAAATGTGAGAAAAAATTTCGCGCTACCACCTAATCTGTCTTGTTTACCAGAAACAAGAGAAAACGTGATTAAACAAACAAAACACTACAGTTCTAAAACTCGATGCGAAAACCTTAGGATTTTACCACTTAACTTGGCCGCCAGTGTATGTAGTGTTCAATATCAAGTTACAAGTAAGCGAGTACACTTGAGGCCACGGATAGCCCGTTTAAGTGCACGGACTAAAGTGACACGCGACCAAAGCGAATAAAGTTTGTGGATGGTATTTCATTTGGTGTAACTAGTATATAGTTTTTCCTTGTAACTTTTTTATAAGGTGGCCATTTTTCTCGTATCTTTATGTATCGTTCTGTATTAGACCGGAACGACATTGGACAGGCTATATTTTGGTTTTATTTTTTGCCTACCTGCTTTTAATTAAGTAGGCATATTCTTTGGAGCAATTTTTCTATAGAAACTACCTAGAAATGGGTAATCACGCTAAGTAACAGCTATTTTATTTAACATAGAATTTGTGATCCAATAGTTTAGGTATTTACCGCGGTCGATGTTCTGTGAATCGAGCGTATGGTACAAGTCATAAGAAAATGCTTTTTAATAATAATTAGCGTCAGAAAGTGTTTTTATTTTTATGATACTTTTCTCTCCAGTGTGTCATTATCATTTTGATTTTTTTATGAATGCTTTTATTTCTCTCTCACCTCTAAACTTATTTGATTTTATGAATTGGTATATATTGGGCATTCTGTAGTACCTACTACTAACTAATAAGTATTTGCAAATTTTTAGAACCAGATTATTCTTTTTGAACTATTTATATTTATTCTTCATCTTTCTTACTTGCACAATCACAAAATTGTCAGTTATTTAAAGTAGGTATAAACTATTCTTATTCAATTTTAGGTTTAATGTATAAATAATTTGAGTCCACGGTATAGAATCGAAACAACCAGCCTTCTAAAATACAATAAACCCAAAACTTTACAACCCTCAAAATTATTTACAGAACGACAGGCAAACACGAAATTGAACAAAGCTGAAATTAGTTCTCTTAGAAAACCGCGTCTCAAGGACATCACTATTAACATGTCACCACGACTCCCAATAACACTTAAACGCGAAGTTTTATAGCGCTCACGTGGAAGCTAAGCTGAGCTGAGCTTATTACTTAAGCCATATCGTAAAAGCTTACCGCAGTAAAGTACACAACTTACCCTCCGGTGTACTGTAAATTTACGATGCATGCGCCGTGAGAATTTTGTTACGCCTTAACCGAGTGTGGATTTGGTGCAACGATTTTTAGCACTGCAGCTTTAGGGTTAGTAGGGGTGTCGAGTTTTTTGGCATGTAGTGTAAGTGGAAGAGAACTGTTTGGTGTTTCTACGAGTATATTTGTCATTGTGCTTGTTATAATGCAGTGTGATAAAATAAAGGTAATTTCTAACTAAACTCTTGAATTATATCTATTTGTTACGCCTTAACCGAGTGTGGATTTGGTGCAACGATTTTTAGCACTGCAGCTTTAGGGTTAGTAGGGGTGTCGAGTTTTTTGGCATGTAGTGTAAGTGGAAGAGCACTGTTAGTGTTTCTACGAGTATGTTTGTCATTGTGCTTGTTATAATGCAGTGTGATAAAGGTAGTTTCTAACTAAACTCTCGAATTATATCTATTTTGTTACGCCTTAACCGAGTGTGGATTTTGTGCAACTATTTTTAGCACTGCAGCTTTAGGGTTAGTAGGGGTGTCGAGTTTTTTGGCATGTAGTGTAAGTGGAAGAGCACTGTTGGTGTTTCTACGAGTATGTTTGTCATTGTGCTTGTTATAATGCAGTGTGATAAAGGTAGTTTCTAACTAAACTCTCGAATTATATCTATTTTGTTACGCCTTAACCGAGTGTGGATCTGGTGCAACGATTTTTAGCACTGCAGCTTTAGGGTTAGTAGGCGTGTCGAGTTTTTTGGTATGTAGTGAAGTTGAAGAGCACAGTTTGCTGTTTATGTTTGTCATTGTGCTTTTTACAATGTTGTGAGACTGTGTGATAAAGGTACTTTCCTTGAGATAATATATGGTTCGTGGGAATTAGGTATATTTAGTTTCACGGTGGGGTGTCGAGTTTTTGTCATTGTTGTATTATGTTAAATATTTTTGTGCTTTTTGAGATGAGTTAGGTACGTATAAGTTAGAATGGTACTTTCTGGTGGTGTATTTAACGGTATTATTTGCTGTGTTTTTGCAACTGATTTTAGAATGAATTGCTTCATCTGTTCTTTAGAGGTGCTGCAAAACTAATAATAAACCTGAAGAGTTTGTTTGTTTGAACGCGATAATCTCTGGAACTACCGGTCAGATTTGATAATTATTTTGCATTTGATAGCCCATTTCTTGAGGAAGGCTATATGCTATTTAATATCACGCTATGACCCTCAGGAGCCGAGCAAAAAGAAAAAAAGTCAGAATGCACGCTAAGCGAATACGAAGTTTTGCGACGGGGTACAAGAAATTTCACGCGGACGAAGTTGCGGGCAGAAGCAAACATTAGCAACAACATTATATAACAAACATTTTAATCAGATCTAGCTACCAGACAGATTAAAATAATCCAAAAGGTGACAGGTACGGTATAATTTAAACATAATATCATCCACGTTAAATAAACTTAAACAGGTATATTATTCAAAGCTAAGCTTACATTGAAACGTCATCTAAATCCTTTAAAACCTCGTACAGTTAGGTAAACCATTCAAAAGTTTTATCATTTGGACTGAGTGAGACAAAATGTTATAATATGGAACGCCGACTTTATCCTTTCGCTTAAAACCACACATCTGTAACACTTAAAACTCTACACTGATTCTTTAAGTTAAAGCTAGGAAATCTTGGGACTTGAAAACACATGCCCAAAATTTGTTAAAAAAAAAACAAATACAAATCAAAACATGTACACAAAGATGATGTAATGATTATGAGAGATAAATGTCCAACAATGGATATTCCCACGGGATCGACATTTACGCGGGTGAAACCGCGGGGCGTAGCTAGTTATTTATAAAAGCGAAGGTTTGTGAGTGTGTTTATATGTTTGTTACTTCTTCACGCACAAACGGCTGAACGGATTTGGATGAAATTTAGCATAATTATAGATAGTTTATAACCAGGATTAACACTTAAGATACTTTATATCCCGATATTCCTACGGGATCGACACTTAAGCGGGTGAAACCGTGGGGCGCAGCTATTATTTCATATAACTATGTTGTATTATCCTCTCAATTTCAATATAGAAGGGGTATAAACTATAAACCCTACTCTATAAATGACAATTATTCACAAACAGCTGTAAATTGAGCCCTTCACTTGCAGGCATCGCATCAACCTATTTTAACTCGCTCCCACCTGTGTCTACGTGGGGAATGTCCGATGCCAACAAGTTGTTTGGGCTGATGATATCAGATCAGCTGTTATCTGTCAAATACAGATGAGTGATCAATATGTTATTTTTCTTGACTGAAAACAGTAGGAACCACAATCATAGCTTCCTTCCTTAGAATATACATCGCAAGCATAATCAGCATATAATGTTCCCACTGCTGGGACACAGGCCTACTCTCGGTGAGAGGAAGTGGGCCATAATCCATCAAGCGGGCCCAATGCGGGTAGATGTCACATGTCTTCGAATTTTTGGTTCTAGGACATATCGGTTTACTCACGATGTTTTCCTACAACGTTCCCAAATCTTAAGCATCAAGTCTTTATCCTCCAACATTTACTTCTGCAAAAATCCTCATCCCTACTCCTCAATTACACTAAAACATTTGTATAAACCACTTCAAGTACGGACATGACACATGTCGCCTTCAGTACGTCCTACGTGAGGTTAAAATCCCTTAATCCTTGGACGTGCACGTGCGGAGTCTAGGCATTCGGCCTTAAGTGGACACGTCCAGAAGTACATGCATCGTTTCCACTTGGTAATGCAGACTGGAATCGGTTTTTGATACACAAAGGGAAGAGCCTTTGGGAATAATTGTACTGGAGTTTCTGCAGGCTTCCTTTTTTGTGGTGGAATAATAGGATTGTTAAAGGAACACTGGTGCATCATTAGATTGACAGGGTACTATAAAATAAACGCAAAGAAAATTGGCTGATCTCATTCTAACGTAGGAAAATAATAGATACTAAATTCGATATTTTAAAATACTTTTTCAATAATAAGTAACGCTACTTCTATTTAAACTGAATGTAGCGTAATTTTTCCTAATTATCAGTATTATTTTAATCTTTCCGCTATGAAAACAATTCGTTTAATTCCGTCTCCACAATTAGGCCGGTGTTGAGCAGGAAAACGTCCAATTTTTCAACTGCGACAACACACCGAAAACATTTTTTTTCCCTCTCGAATTTCGTATGCTGGGATAATGACATCCTTATTCTGTGAAAGCCCTAGTTTTGCCTACAGCGACGTTTTAATTTCGCAATGTTCCGCTTCGAAGGGGAGGACTGTATTTTTTCCAACTCCCTTCGAAATGTTCCGACCGTGACCTACTTATGGCGAAAAAAGTTGCAAAGATTCGTGTGACATTTAAGCTGTAATCGGTACGTCGTCGGGTAATCGATTATATTGATTTATCTCCGACGATGTAACACTTTTTGAGGAACTGCCTGGCAAGAAAAATGCATGTTTCGTGAGTCAGCTGATTGCTATCCCGCCCTATTTGTGTTGAGTAAGGGTAAAGGGTTGTTTCGGTAGCCATGTTTAAGTAGCTACCAGTTCTTGTTTCAAAATCTAAATCAACACAAGATTTAGAAAGGAAGTTTTCAGCTGTGCTTTTAGTAAAGAGGAAAAATAGTAGCTTTTACATAAGCAGTCTACTAATATAGTAAATAAAAAGGTTTATATACTGACTTTACATTACGCTATCGAGCAAGTGCATTGAGAACAGTGCCGAACTCCGCAATATTGAAATAACTCAAATATTTAAGCTGTGCAACAATGGATTTATTACATCCAATAACGTTTTTAAAACCATTCCAGTACTTTGTTACTTTAATATGTCACTTCTAAGAGATATTTATATGAAGTTGTTGAGGCAGTTTCTTCAAATAAAGTTGTTTATTTTTTCGAAGTTATCAAAACGTTTCAAGTCCATGCGAAGTGTCTCGAGCGCCCCAACACGGCGTTACTTGACATTGCTTTCGTGACCTATTTATCAAAAAGGTCCAACAATTTTATCTCGGCATTTCTGTGTACATCCGCCTCCGTTCTCTTGGCTTGTTTACACTTTTTGTATTGTAAATATATCAAGATATTTTTCTGTATTCCGTACCTTTTAATATAAATAACTGTATAGTCACTGCAAATATTTGCTGGTCGTAATTTATTGATGTGTGATTTTCTACGAAAGGTTCTGTTGATAGAAAAGATCTTCTTTCTATGATTAATATTCATAGTTGAAAATACACCAGTAAACAAATGAAAAGGAATAAAATAACTCAAAAGAAAAAACCCCACTGCAATGCTGCAATTTCTATAAAATGGCCCGAAGATCGGAGTTTAAAAGATTTAAATTCTGCATAAGTGTCTTGTGCCTCGTTAGTCACAGAGCTACCGGCAGGACGCACTCGATCGGGCCCTGACCGGCCGAAATCGACGGCTATCCCGAAAGCGTGACTTTTGCCCCCGGAATTGACGCGAAACGCGGGTGCCAGTGTGGAGTATTGATCGCGGATGCTCGGGCCCACTTCGGACTCTCTCGGCAAAGTTCGACCGACTTCGGCTTTACTTGAGGGTCGTCATACTTGGTGCAGCCACAGGCCGCCGACTATTTGGTCAGTTGGCGTGTCAACTTTACTGGCATCGAGTTGATTGGAACTTTAATTGGGACAAGGTTACCGGATTGAGTTTGAATCAGTTCGCAATATTGTGTTATATATGTATTTGATTATTTTGAATCCACCTGTTAATTTGGATCGTGTAATATAAACCTACAGTTTAATTTGAAAGCGATGTTTTTAATGATGCTCTGTAGAGTTATTATCCATCGAATACATAACGTTTTACCGTGGCATGGGCTAGTTTATATTATTTCTTGACTCTATTGATTAAATAACAGTCAAGCTCCATGCAATGTTTATCGTGTTGAATAGAACAGATGTTTATGACAGTTGATGGACATTATTAATGATTATTTTAACATTCCCTATCAATAATATACAGGGTGTTTGGAGGTTGACACCATTTACAGCATTTTGAGCCATACATGTCTTAGACGAAGTATGTATTTTTTTAACTACAAATTTTTAGTCAAAATACCAACTCTAACAGGGAAAAAAAAGACACACTTCGTCGAAGATAAGTCTTACCACGGGGTATCGTATTACCCAGTAACTGGGTTGTGGAGGTCAGATAGGCAGTCGCTCCATGTAAAATACTGGTATTCAGCTGCATCCGGTTAGACTGGAAGCCGACCCAACATAGTTGGGAAAAGGCTAAGCAGATGATGATAATAACTTCGTCTAATGCTCTAAATGGTGTCAACTACCCCCTTAAGGCTTTGTATCCAGCTTCCAAACACTCTAGAAATAGGGCAAGGTCTCACCAGTGAATCTTTATTAGAGTTTTATCGAGTAGAATATTTAAATTAATTACCGGATATTATCATTGATGTTAATAATAGTGTTTCCAGTTTTGTGGTTATTAGCTTCTCCCCGCGACTTCGTCCGCGTGAAATTTCTTGTTCCCCCGACCCACCCCGTCGCATCGCATCGCCTGCCCGAGCTTATATTACTGTGTTCTTTCTGACTTTTTTATTTTTACTCGGCTCGTGATGTTAAGTAGCCTATAGCTTTCCTCAATATTTGGGCGAAGTATACAAACATAATTTTTCAAATCGGACCGGAATTTCAGAGATTAGCGCGTCCAAACAAACAAATGAACTCTTCAGCTTTATTGTAAGTATACAGTATAGATACCTACTATAATATATATAAGTATAGATACCTACTATATGAAAACAATACTAACATTTTTTCCAAAATTGAGTACCTAAAGAAACTGGCATATGCGCCTTCTTTTTCTGATTCAAATATGTATAGGTATAACTCAATTTTGGAGAAAATGTTAGTTGTGCTTTTTCATAATGACGGCAGAATATTCCTATCAACATTCTTACATAACGTTGCGTTATTTTAAAGATCGAATTCCGCATTCAGCCTGTATTACCCGGATCAGCCTCCAAACGTTAACACGGTAGGCAGTAGGCACTCTACAAAATGCCGTGCGCACAATCCGAGCCTACAGATTCGGATATTCGCAAGCTTATTTGCGCCGAAGCTCCTGAGATACCAAACACAATTTAGGCCTGAATGACGAAGAATCGTGCGTTGATAAGCTCAAATATAAGAAGATTGCCATGTCAACTCATGCAAATATATTGTCGTGTAGGTAGGCTTGCAGACAATTCGATCTAAGAAGGTTTCCAAACGAATTGACATTTTGTCGTGACCTTTTTTTATTGAGATAGGAAAATTTCGTGCCCACTGTGTAAAAAAAGTGTTTTGTTGACGCTATAACTTTATTTGTCGATAAATAAGCTGGCTGGTATCTGTGTTTTATTTTTTTCATAAAAAAATATTTTTTGGGGACATCGATATGGCCCTATTTTTACGACGCGTCTTGTTAAAATAATATATAAAAACTGTACCTATATGCACAAATAATAAAAACTTTTACCAATAGGTACCTATGTAAAAAGATAACCATGAAAATCACAAGGTTTTTTTTAAACTTAGCCAATATTAAAAGGCCAGTATTTTGTAAAAATATTTGACGGGCAGCCATATAGAAAATGACACAAAAAAGCGTCAGTCATATGTTAAAGGGAAGTAGAAAATAAAAGTGAACTACCGAATTTGATCAAAACGTTTTCGAAGTAGAATTTTGTTTTTCCTTTATATTCCACGCGAGTTGTGCCACAAAACACAATCAAAAGGTTTTCATTTCGGCAACGCACCGGCGCGTACCGGACTGTACCGGTCCGAATCGGACAGAACCGCCTGACTCCGGATCTGGGTCAGAATATACCCGCGCGGCCCGTATTCGCTTAATTGAAAAAGTTAAATCGGCCATTTCGCAAAATCGTTTTAATTTTTTTTTGTCTTTAGTTCGCGAGTGCAGTGTCTCTGTGCGTTTTGATTTTTGCCGTTCATTGGACGTTGAATATTCCAACTTTTCACATACACACATGTTAAAGTACCTTGACCGGCAGGTACTCAATAAAGTTTTTTTTTGCGATTGTTTGAACTCCTATAAAAAATTCGCGTTCGCATAACTTAATATGTTATCATACAAAAAACAAGATTCACACAATAAAATTCGCCATAGGATAAAAAAGCTATAATTAACACACACATACATACATAAAAAGAAAAAGCGGATAAAAAGCTCAATATAAAATGTCAACACCCAAAATATAGGATGGGTCAAAATATAGGATGGGTCAAAAATCCCCGACAATTCTTCAGCGGGCTGTTTATTGGAAAACTTACTTTTATGTTGTTTATATTAGTGAGTATAGGAGTAGTAAACAAGTAATAAATTAAGCTCGCGTGGACTGCGTTGATAGATAGACCGCGCTACGTAAACATACAGACAAAACAACATACCCACTTTAAAATAAACGTCTACTTTTTTTTACGATTATTTGTATTTTTTACTATTTTAAGGAGCAGAAGGACTGATACATCTTTGGAATTTAATCAAAAAATCATCATCTGCCTAGCCCTTTCCCAACTATGTTGGGGTTGGCTTCCAGTCTAACCGGATGCAGCTGAATACCATGGAGCGACTGCCTATCTGACCTCCACAACCCAGTTACTGGGTAATACGATACCCTTGGTAAGATTGGTTATCAGACTTTCGGGCTTCTGACTACCCGTTACGACTGTCAAAGATCTACGAATGACAGCCAATTATCCATGACTGACAGAAAAATAATCAAATAATAAAATTCTAATGAATTTAATTTGCGAAGTAACCAAGGTAGGTACTTCGCAAATTAAGTTGACATACTTTTAATTTTTTATACTTTTTATTTAATAAAAAAATGCATATTATCAAAATGCACAAAATGTAGAAATAGTCTGCATTATTTATTCATACACAAAATCATTTTAGAAAAGAGCTCCTTGCGTAAATAAAACAATGACAAATAAAAACAGTACCGCTCCTTAGTTTTCCGTCAGACCGTAGGGACGCGAACAATTGTAAAACCGCGGATTTTACAGCATCGTAAAGCAATCATACGGTTTATAACACGACCGTAAAGTTAATTGCAATAAAACTTGATGTCACGTGTCGTTAACTTTAAGTAAATGTGCAGATCGCGGTTTGTATCTAATTGCCTAGGGATACAATACAAATGAATAAAATCGGATATTTACGTCGGATAATCGGATATTTACACGAGTTTCAACTAGTTTTAAACTTCATTACGATCCCATAGTGTCCAGTGTAAGCAATGGAGGGTTATTTGTTGTTATTGTAAAAGTTAATTGACTGAGTTTCATTAGTATTGTGTAGGGATTTTGTAAAGAATATTTTTTTCCTCACAATTTTCAGTTAAATTAAACGTTTTGTGAAATATTTGTGTTGTATGGGCATTTTCGCCGGAATTTGATAAATTCTTTTGATCTATAATTTTCTTTCCGATTTCGTGGAGCTCCATGAAGAAACATAAGCAGAATACAGTTCGTTTGTATAACGAAAGCGATTTTTCCAAATTCTTGTGAAAATCAAACAGAAATGGAACCGAACATTTTTAGAATATTAAATAGGTCTTCAGTAACAATTAGTTCGTTCAAAGGGTGTTCCCAAATTTAGTACCTACCCGAACTTCGTTATATTTTTTTATGATCTTTTTATTTGAGTTTGAAAAGCGGTTCAATGGGTCTCATTAAAACTCTTAGACATCCTAAAAGGAGTTCATGAAAGGAATTCCCGAGAGAGCGGTTCATTTATTTGTTCCGTTCATTACTTAATATTTAATTTTTCCCGAAACCGGGGCGTTTTGAAAAGCCTTCGGGCTTCAACGCAAGAATTTTTCAATAATCGCCGCTTTATTGAATAAGCAACTCGGTTTTATGATGAAGAATTTGTTGATTAAAACTTATTTAACGGTCCCTCTATGCCTGTTTAGAGCAAAAAAAGAGTTTTGGGCGCGTAAACAATAATAACTTTTTAAATCTTTATCTTGTGTAAAATAATTCGTGTATTAAAGTATTTATTATTTGTAAATGTCGATCCCGTGGGAATATCAGGATAAAAAGTAGCCTATATGTTAATCAAGGGTGTCAGCTACCTCCATACAAAATTTTGTCAAAATTGCTCCAGCCGTTTGAGCGTGAAGAAGTAACAACCATAAACATACACACACACACCCCCACAAACTTTCGCCTTTATAATATTAGTGTCATTAAAAATACGGTTGGCTTAAAAGAGGATTACATTTTGCAAAGTATTTATTTTCTTAGCCACCACATTCGTCTGCAGACGTCTGAAGTGGACGTAAATCTCTTCACTATTACGCTCCTTCTAAACTTGTTCTTAGTTTAATAGTAGCGTCATATAAACATCAACATCTTTTCACAGTTTGCGCCGAATAAGAAACTTGTAGGTACAGTCACGAGCACTAATATGTCAACGCTTGGCAACTTTCAATTGCGATTTTTTCGTGAAATAACGAATGCTACGTTGAAATACCACACTTTACACAAACCTATGGGTTCGAAAATACTTTGTTCGTAATAACATAAAATTTCATTCAAAACTGAAGGAGAAAATCGTCTTTGAATAAAGCCAAGTGTATACATACTTATGCTCGTGACTGTACGCACGGCTACACATCTAGCTATACAGGATTATTGGTAAAACATTAACAACCTCTTAAGAGGTCAATGTACTCATCATTATGAACAACTTTTACTATGGGACCAAACCTGAAATCGCGAAAAAAAATCAGCTGTTCGCTACATTTTGACGAGTTATACGAACACAAATGTAGGGAACAGCTGATTTTTTAACTGTGCGGCTGTTAGCCACGCGCGCCCTGCCCTCACCCCCTTCCCTCTCGCCATATTTCTCTCTCAATATTTATACCACCTATAAAAGATAAAATAAGTAAAGTACTTATGTGGTTATAAAAAAAATGTAAAAAACTTTTTGCACGTGGACGGGAAAACCATTACTTATTAATTCGCAGTTTTTAATCGCTAGCCAGGAGAAATTCTTAGGAAATTAATTTACGATGAAATAATATAAGTATCTGAGAATGAATTTTCCTGGAAATTATTCGCTAAGAACAAAAAGAAAAGGATGTCAATGATATTTACATGTTATGAATAGAATAATACACTGATCTCGGTATTCATTGAATAACTAAATTGTAAGCAAATCCAACGAACATCTATTTTCTTTCTCTCTTCCGCCCTTCCATAATCAAATCCATTCATATTTCGAACACAAGATAAGACACCGAACACATGAATCGCAGTTTGGATCCGAAAAAACCGGCCAGTATTATTTCTGCCATTTTTTTTGTAAAAAGATCTTTCTTTCGCCATAATTATTAGTAACAAAAATCTATATACAAAATTTGAAACGCCTGTCTATCTGTCGGATGAATTTCCAGACGGCAAACTCCCTCGACACGACGATTCGAGTGAAATATCAATTTCCTACCCAGTGGCCGCACAGACCCGTTCATTTATCAGAAAGCAGTGCGCGGGATAAATAAAATATCCTATCTACTGTATGTAGGTATGTAGTTTTTATTTTATACTATCAATTTGATGATTACATTTCGATTTTTTTTCCAGTTCGGTGTGGTTTCACCGGTATTTATGTTACTTTAAACTCCTTTTTAGGGTTCCGTACCCAAAGGGTAAAAACGGGACCCTATTACTTAGACTCCACTGACCGTCTGTCTGTCTGTCTGTCACCAGGCTGTATCTCATGAACCGTGATAGCTAGATAGTTGAAATTTTCACAGATGATGTATTTCTATTGCCGCTATAACAACAAATAATAAAAATAAAATAAAGTTAAAATTTAAAGGGGTATAAAAGAAACGTTTTTTTCTGTGTCTTATGCCTTGTGGTACGGAAGCCTTCGTGTGCAAGTCCGACTCGCACTTCGCCGGTTTTTCTGTTTTGCGATAACGAAAATTTTGTAAATAAAACTGAGGTAGGTATTTTATGTTATAACAAATAGATCCTCTATTCGTACAAATTTTTTATTTTTCTAGAGATAATCTGAAAGGGATCGGCGATTATATTTTATTCATAAGATCTGAGTTTTTCTATTAAAACTCTACTATTTTTACTGTTCTTTATCATGTCTTCCAATTGGAGAAACATTATCTGACAATATCTGTTCAAAACATGACAAAAACAAGTGAAAACCGTTACAAGAATTCTTCCGAAGCAGGAAGTCGCATCGCAATTTATTTTTCTCCAGTCTTTATCTATTAGCCGGGTTCCGACAATAACTATTTGTTATTGCAGCCCCACTTTCGCTTTTAACGGGAATTAGAGGGGCCACTAGTTGTTAGAGTTGATGTTATTGTGAAAAGGTTCGATTTTCTTGCTTTAGTCCTGTTCCTGGAGAAAACAAGGTGGCGGTTTGGTGGCGTGTTTTTTGTTGTCAGAACAATTGAAGGGTTATTGAAGACGTGGGAGATCTATTATTGTATTTTGTAGCTCTGTTTTACGTTAAATTGCTGTGTGGGTGTACTTTATCATTAATATTCTTTATAAGTTGTTTATTAACGATTGATAGGTTTCGTTGGCATTCTTAAATTATTGAGTTGTTTTTTCTGTCTGCATAAAGGTTATACAAATGTCAAATGTAATAATATCAGGCAATATAATAATTACTATAAACATTGGGTACGTAATTAATAACTATTACGTCAATAACCATTAGTTATGAATAATTTAAAGACTCAAAAATCACTTCAAGTTTGAAAAATAGTATCTTCAACAAACCTAATTCAAAAATTCTCCTTACAAATGATAACTACGAGACTCATATACAATTTATGTGCAATCTCTGTCTGCACATGGAGCAGAATTTTTAGAAAACTTGCTACTTTGGCTTCCACTATGTTTAAAAATTATGACCGACTAAACTTGTTCGAATCACATTGCGATTCTTCCATATTCATTCTTTTATTCCCAAAGGTTGCCATACTTCTAGTAGGTACCTACTAGGATAGATAGTAGAAAAGTTTGATGATTAAAATTGCATGCACTTTGAAACATCTATCGCATAAATAACAAAATAGTACGCTTGTTTTCTCAAAAGAGGACAGGGTGTATTGTTCACCAACATTTTGCAAATTAGGTTTGGTTACAAGTGCCATGTAGGTACCTATTAGAGCTAGCTTTTCGGCGCCAACCAGGCACATACCAGACTCCAAGCTACCATTGAGAGTGTTGTCAAAGAAAACCCAAATAACACTTTTCCCAACCCGAACTTCGCACCCAACACTGCTTTACAGTCGCGCTTGAGATCACTATACCAAGAAGGCGGACAGCAATTAAAAAATTCTCCATTAATTCAATTAAATTTAATTCAATTCAATTCAATTTATTCACAAACAATTTACATTGTGTTTGAAATCGTTCCATAGGATAAAATTAATAATAAAAAATTAACATCCTTAATAGTAATAATAAGTAGGTACCGAACCGAACACACTAGAAATTTACAACAATAAAATTTTCAATGCTTCATCAATTATTATTTAGTCAAGATATCCTAACGATAGTTAGGTCCATGTGTTGGGGCCTCAAAAGTGGTTTATACACTACCCCATATCTTTTACACTCTTCACAAACTAAACAACAAAACGTCGATAATCTGTGGAGGTGTTATACGTCAGCTAGCTTACTTTAAGCATTATACGGCGGTGCAAGTTGAGCTTAATAATTTTAGCTTAAAAGCTCGTCTCACTTTACGTCACGTGTGAAAGGTTCCGAAAGTTTCTCCACTCACTTTTTAATCCAATTTTTGACTTTACGCAAAGTAAAATTTCGAATGTATTTTAATTTTAAAATATTTTTACAAGTTTACCGGAATGAAGGTGGGGCATGAGCGTAGATATATGTGTCGCATCAGCGGGTGGCCGAGATGCGATACATCGGGTCTTCTTCACGATCCGACATAGTTTAGATAGGTGTGGGCACTGCAGTGGGTACTCGAACGAAAAGATTATTTGAATTTACAGTAACTTTAATAAACTGGCTATTTACAACCGAAACGCACACGTGCGTCGGAAACAAACACGTGCGTTGGTATTGAGCGATTGCCGAGACTGTCCGAGCTCGACGGTCGACTGTAGACTGACTGTCGCACCACTCGGTCTCTCCACCGGTCCTCGCGGCATCCCCTCCACCGACGATCGTGTCCAAGCGGTAGGGCTCGCTTGCGTTTCCGATCACATGATTCTTCGTTTACCAATCAAATTGTTAGATGGCGCTGTTCGCTATACTGTGTTGCCATCTATCCACGACACGGCCATCCCTGACTAGCACCCGTCCTCGGGTGTAGTACCTGCGGACCAAATATACTCACAGAGTAAACAAGCTCGGCTATCCTGCCAAATATCTAAGGTAACTCGGCTATCCTGCCATTACCTAATAACTAAGGTAACTCGGCCTATCCTGCCAATACCTTATAACTCAGGTAAATCTATCTCATTGTTACTTTAATTTCTCTAGTCTTCATTTACAATGCCTTGTTGTCAAGGTTTCGCACTCCCAACATTAATCATTAGAAAAGGTTCGATCAGTAAGTTGAAACAAAGAAAATCAAAATTCTAACGAATCAGTTACTATTTACCAAAATCTGTGCAAAAACACAGTTCAGAATCACACCAATAATTCTTACTAGATCAGTTGTCACATAAGCTACTGCACATAAGGTGCGGTTGAGACTAGTCACCACATGTGCTCACTACACATGAAGCGCTCTGTGCACCAACACAGACCAGAATCGACCTATTGATTCTCAGAAAAAGAAAACTAGCGCTATATGTGCTACAACACATGAGGCGCTCTGTGCACCAACACAGACAGGACTCGACCCATTGATACTCAGTAAAAGAAAACTAGCGCAATATGTGCTACAACACATGAGGCGCTCTGTGCACCAACACAGACAGGACTCGACCGATTGATTTTCAGAAAAAGAAAACTAGCGCAATATGTGCTACAACACATGATGCGGTCTGTGTACCAACACAGACAGGACTCGACCGATCAACAAGTTAAACCATCAAAATTGTAACAAATCAGTTAGACTTTACCGAAATCAAACTCATAGGCAATGTATACTCAACTCATGAAACTTTCATTGTTACTGTGCACCAACACAGGCCGGAATCGCACCAACGACTCTACACATCTACCGCCACATATGCTACAACACATGAGGGGCTCTGTGCACCAACACAGAAAAGAATCGCACCAACGACTCTTAAGATATCTGCCACCACATATGCTACAACACATGAGGGGCTCTGTGCACCAACACAGAAAAGAATCGCACCAACGATTTCTTAAGATATCTGCCACCACATATGCTACAACACATGAGGGGCTCTGTGCACCAACACAGAAAAGAATCGCACCAACGACCCTTAAGATATCTGCCGCCACATATGCAACAACACATGAGGGGCTCTGTGCACCAACACAGAAAAGAATCGCACCAACGACTCTTAAGATATCTTGCGCAATATGTGCTACAACACATAAAGCGCTCTGTGCACCAACACAGACAGAAATCGCACCAACGATTTCTTATAGACCTATCGCCACATGTTACTCATGAGGTTTGGTCTTAAGTTTTGAGTTTGAGTGTACAAGCCATTCTTAACCAAAGGTGGTCTCACTACCACTGTCATCAACTATGACATCTAATTCCGGAGTAACTTGGTGATCGGGTATCCTTCTCACACAATCATGAGGGTATTCTTAGGCTCGCTGAGTCAAGCGCCTTTACAACAATAATAAGAGACTAATTTTATTTTAGTCAAATCGAATGTTATCGTAATTGCATTTTTTTTAAGACCCTGTGTCGCGTGGTCTACTATCTCATCTAAGTGAATATCAGTCAACTCATCATCAGTTATCACTAAGCTAAGTCAATACCACTTTGACGCAACACAATATTTGATGATAGTGACAGAATCTTAATAAAATGGTTGTGACTCACCCAGTATTCATCAATACACTGCTCGGATTGCTGTCATAGCAAACTTGAACCGTATCACTCGCTATTAGCCGCTGCTGCAGGCGCTAGCCCGAAACCGCCTGGGACCCCCACCATACTGTCGCCTCCATCATTGCTTCGTGGACACCTCGAAGCAAAATGTCTGGTGTTGCCGCATCGAAAACAGATGCTGTGGGGCACTGCCATCCTGTTGCACACGTTCTTGTGTGTTAACCTGTAACCAAAAATTCAACAGCAGTGCATGTTCCACTCGGCCAATTCTGACCATTTACGGCTTCTAACTTTTGAAATCAGAAAACTTTACTTTACTAATCTTCTTATTGTTTTTACAAAACTACCTCTAATTTAAATAAACAAACTTTGATTAATCTTAGCAAAAACATCCAATGACCAGAGCCATGTAAACAAACTTTGATTTTCTAATGAAAGCGAAAGTCATTAATCAGAGCCATATAAAATAACTTTGATTATTTAATCATAGCGAAAATAATCTACCAGAGCCATGTAAACAAACTTTGATTATTTAATCATAGCTAAAAATCATCTACCAGAGACGGACCTCTGAACTTCCGATCTAACATGGTTATAACCGTCTAAAAACACTACCGCCCTGCACAGCCTCCAGACGTAGGTAGCGGGAACTGGAGGTAGATGTCCAGAGTCCCGTAGCGCCGCGGCAGGGTCATCCAGCCGCTCCCCTGCGGCGACGGCGGTGGCAGTATTAGTAACCGCCTCCGGGCCTCAAGCCTTCAACAGCGCACGTAGACACGTACGTCTGTGCAGGTGCAGGTGCAGGTGCAGAAGCGAAGTAGGCAGGCAGAAAGGTGGAAGGAAGGAAGAAAAAAAAAACCCTGTAACCAGTCGGTTTGTCCGTTGAGGTGATGTCCGGACACACGCGACCGACTGACACATCCCCACAACCGTAGTCTGAGTTGTCTACGGTGGATAGCAGTGAGCTGGCATCCACTGGTTATCGAGATGCGGCAGCCCAGGTGGTGCGTTACAATAGAAACACATGAATAAAGGAAAGTAAAGAATGACATCCAAAAGTGTAGGTAGGTGAAGAAAAATTATAGACTTTCTTTTCACTTTTAAACCTACGCTACGAACAGATCTGGATATCCTCCGCTGGATACATGGTTAATAGAAATAAGATAACAAGATTGTAGGCCGCTTAAGAAGTTATTATAACAAAGAGAATTGATAGGTACCAGTACGGATAACGGTTACATTATGAACGCTTAGAAAAGTGAGCTGTAGGTAGATCTAAGTTAACCGTGGTACGCGTAAGAACACGGAACAATTCTAATTTACAAAGGATTCTAATTAAAACGTTGTTATTTAAGTTATAAAGAGAGTTGGAACAACTATAAGCGGCGAAGAAATAGGTGTTTGCGACACTCACTCGTCTGGGGTTTTTTCACAACACTTAGGTCTTTGGACCCGCTTTACGCAGAGGACATACAGCGATCTGCGTGTCCAATATAATAACGCGTTTAGGATACTGTTGGGGCTGTCGTGGCGTTGTAGTGCGTCCACTATGTTTGCGGAAGCGCGCACAGACGATTTTTACGCCATTATAAGAAAAAGGACCGCCTCCATAGCCGGCCGGCTACGCACCGCCACCAATAGTCTCCTGAGCGTGTTCTCAGATAGGTGGGACTCCCCTCTGCTGCGTCACTGGGAGAGGATCCATACCAATTGATAGTCTATTTTATGTCCTCCTTATTACTAACACTAGTCATTAAGTTATTTTGTTGCTACTAACACTATGGACTTACGTCTGAAATAAAGAATTTGAATTTGAATTATTACATGGTAGTTATAAAAAGTTAGTACTTCAACAAATAACTGTCGTGAAGTTTTTAGATAATGGTTTCTTCAGCCGCGTTCCCGTCAAATGAGCTCCCGGGTTTTATATAGCCCGAGGTTGGATAGTTCTAGCAATATTTTGGTGGAAGGAGAACACAGCCAATCAGGACGTAGCTGGAGTGTTGCCACTATAATTCCTTCAAGATCCCTTATAAGAGTTATTTTTGTTAAAAAATAATTAACAGAAATAACGTGTAACGTTACATCTTATAATCTAATTTTGCTCTTCGTTTTCTAATAACACGAAATCGCCAACCGAAAATGTTGTTATAGCTGCCTTTGTCCTATCATAATATTACTTTGCAAGTAAATGTCGGGTAGAAACGTAATAAAATCTCAAGTTGATGGTCGCTAATCGCAACGCTACAAATGATTTGTTCTGTGCTGAATACACGCGTTTGACCAATACCAGTCAACGCAACAACGTTATTAACTCGTTTGCCACATAATTTCGGTTGCACAACTCACTTTTACTAACGAGCATTCAGCACCAGAATCGTAAACAAAACAATACAGCTCACCTTTATTTTGTAACGTGCCTGAGGGTAGTTGTGTGACGTCCACTCGCCCTTCACTACATCCAACACATTGACCACCATCCGCTTGCTGCCACTGCTCGTGCAGGGCCGCGATATGTCCTGGTTTCTCACTTGCAGCACACGAAGGGTTTCACTGACGGCTGCGAGGCTGCTTGGCTCGATTCTTAGTCACTCAACGTCCTTATCCAGGTGAAATCCAGGCAAAGAAACGTTGCACCGTGACGTCATCGCTCAATTCTCCATAATTTTTTCAGCTCGAGTGTATCCCAGTTCTGATGTCGCATCAGCGGGTGGCCGAGATGCGATACATCGGGTCTTCTTCACGATCCGACATAGTTTAGATAGGTGTGGGCACTGCAGTGGGTACTCGAACGAAAAGATTATTTGAATTTACAGTAACTTTAATAAACTGGCTATTTACAACCGAAACGCACACGTGCGTCGGAAACAAACACGTGCGTTGGTATTGAGCGATTGCCGAGACTGTCCGAGCTCGACGGTCGACTGTAGACTGACTGTCGCACCACTCGGTCTCTCCACCGGTCCTCGCGGCATCCCCTCCACCGACGATCGTGTCCAAGCGGTAGGGCTCGCTTGCGTTTCCGATCACATGATTCTTCGTTTACCAATCAAATTGTTAGATGGCGCTGTTCGCTATACTGTGTTGCCATCTATCCACGACATATGGATGTAAGTGTATCTACATACTTGTGTGTATATCATCATCATCATTTCAGCCAAAAGACGTCCACTGCTGGACATAGGCCTCCCCCAAGCACTTCCACTTCGACCGGTTCTGTGCTTCTGTGTGTCTGTGTGTATATATATGTACAGTTTATCCAACAAATTGATGTAATTTTTGGACTGACCCGTTCTCTGGACAAACAGTTTACTTTCCTCTGTCCGACGAAAATAAATACTGGCTCTACATCGACAAGTTTAAAAAACATTCCCTTTACTCAAATCATTTTGTAAAAAGCTTTCGTATAGGAAGCTTTTTTCTAATATCTACTGTTTGATTTTCCAATGGGTTTTATGGAGCACTCTATAATCCATAAACGCTTACAATATCACTCGTTTCGCTGATTATTTTTTCCGCGTCCGGGATTGATATCAAAAAATGCACTTTTGTACTGGAAATATTGGAAAAAATGGTGTAGCAAATCTTGTTTGTCGGAAAACTTCATTCAGATATTGAAGCCAAATATCAGAAGTTACTTGTATTTTCATGACAAAAACAAAGGCTTTCAACTTTTTACATAATTGTAATTACGATTTGCAATTTTAAGCATCGTACTAAAATCTCATATTTTTGCAGGTGTCACATTAACATAAATTACGTTCCCATTTCGAAAGAAACCTAAAAAAAAGAAAAACAAAAGCCACGCGAATAAAAAATCCACGTCACAACTATAACACGGGAAACGAATATACCTCTTAAACGGCGCGTCCCGGTCGGAAGTCGGCGTACTAAATCACAGGTCGCCTCGGCCCATGTATAATTCAGGAGGCTGAACGCGACACCCAACATACACACATAATTCGACGAAACGCCGAAGAAGATACCGTATAAGGCACGGTACGGTCAGCGTGCCGACCAATTTTACGGTCTGCTGCCGGCTACCGGCCGATTCAATTTCGGCTAAAATTTTATTCGTCCGAATTCGAGCGTACAAGTGAAATTCTATCGATGGTCGTGCCATTCCCTTGACGTTTTCTAGTGGCCTTTGCTTTGGCTTGGTCGTTAGTAGACCATGAATGCTCCTTTGATCAATCGTTTGTCCAATTTGTTAGTGCGCGGCGCTGATTTTATATTGGGGTGTTAATTTTGGTATATAAAATAACTTTGTAAGTTAGGTTTGCGTGTGTTGGCTTTGATCTTAATTGGTGATGAGTCACTGAAAACTGATGATGTTCTCATAATCATTATGTTCAAAAGATGAAAGTATTTTTTGTTGTTTCAGGGTTTTCGTTTACTTTTGAACTTGAATACACTTTTCGTTAACCATTTAATGTGGGACGAAATCACTTTTGCGTTTTACCCCAACGTTTCTTTTGGGCCCACTCTATTTTGTCAATAATATAAATATGTCAAGTGTACCCCGTTTTGCCATTAATCAAACAAATCAAAATACGATAACTCAATTGAATACCCTCTCAAACATTACGAGATTTCATCATCAATATTAATAAAAGTCCATCAGTAGTCGGTACCATATTTCAAAAATTTTAATTAATGTGTATCCAAAATACATTAAGTAAAAAAATTCACAAAAAGTACTCGAGGGAAACAACGTCAGACTAGAATACATAAGGGTATCGTCAAGATATGTGAAATTATTTCGTCCCCTACTTCAATACCATTAATCAAACGTCGAAACCTATTCAATGGGGTGGCGAGAGATGCAAAGCAATCGCATGTCTCTCCGAACTGAATTTATTGTGTAGAACAATGGTTTCCAAACTTATTGTCTGTGGCATAAAAATACATATTCAGCCCCTCAGGGAAATCGACTTTATAATAATTTTCGACGACATGTTAAAATGTTTGTTTTTTGGTGAATTCAAACAGTCTCTTCATGTCGCCTTAAAAAGGTACTTACTACATAAAAATACACAGCCAATAATGGCAGTGTCATAAAGTTTCGAAACCAATCGTAAGCTAAAGCAAAGCTAAAGTCTAGACATGCAAATAAAACAATGTAACTATTATTATTTGTCATCGAAACTTCAGTTGTAACAGAAAAATAATACCTAGCAATTTTAAAATAGAATATGACACGGTAACGTATCGCGTGTCGTATCTAAGCTCATATCTATGGTTTTACAAGTGGTAGTTATGCCATTGGAACGTGGGTGTATGAGTAGTGAGGCGCCAGCTGTCTCACTGCCGACGAGGAACCAATTAGCTGACAACGAGTTCCTCGCTCAAGAAACGTACAAAAGTTTGTAGGTCTCCTTGTAAGTAAGAGAGATACATATGACGGAGAAGGTACGTCTGTTTCATAATCATCAGCCATATTTTAACTGCTATGGGCGTACTATAGGTAGTGTTGGTTATTGCGCAATAGAAAAACCGTTTACAGTTCAAATCAAATTATAATTTACGAACAATTTAATCACACTAGCGAATCACACACTGTAGGTACACGACATAACTAGATACGGAACGCGGGACAGTTTGTGAGCACATGTTGTCCGTACGATGTCCAATGTCCAAGAGAGGCTGCACACCGATTCGCTGCTCGCTCTCCTCGAGTCCACACGAATTCAGGCTAGACTCTGACGAGCGCCGACGGGCGGCGCTGGCGTTCCGAATAGTCAAACGAATGACTCCGACACATATATTACCTAATAGTTGATCGCCGACTGTTTACACCAGTACTCATTTGTCGCAGCGACAAGAGCTATCAAAGATAGTACTCGCTGAACGACACTCGCTCGGCGCCACACTCGCCTAGAGACTCACACTTGTTACTTACGCATACCAGCGCGTAATCGCGCAGTCGCTGCTCGCCAACTCGTTTTTATTTGCTACCTCTTCTCGCTGTTCGTTAATCGCCGGCGGTAGGACAGTTGCCTTATAATTATCGGCATAACAATCGTGATAGGTAACAACCTCGTTAGGTTTAAATGTGACGGCTGAACTGCAGTCACAACAAACATGCATTTAATGACGAGTTCTATACTATGTCATTCGTTCAAACACCTCGGAGATGTTTCGTTAATGATGTGTTTGTCGTCGTTTAGAAGAAAAGCTGTTTTATTTCGCAGTTAAATTGTTACAGTTACAGTCGACCACACGTCAGAGTGACAGTTCCCGTAATTATAAGAACGTTCACAGTCTGATCGCAGTCTCAATCTGTCAAAAATACGTTTAATTTCCCTACGTTTTGACATGTTTTTGACATTGATTGTCGCTGAGATGAGATTGCGACTTGAATTTGAACGTTTGTGCATGACGAAAATAGCCTTTACTTCTAAGACATAAAGTTGCTGTCAATGTCAAGTAGTTACTGGTTGGGTGCGGTTGACTATAGCTACTAGAAGTAGCTTTGGTCATTTGTTCTGCCCTATATAACTCGCAAAGACAATTTTGGACGATTAGGCATATTGAGCACAGACTGTGTTCGTTACTCCTCTGTTATAGGTCTCTAAAGTTTAGTGAGAGAATATTTTATTACAGTCATATCAATTAACCTAAAGCGTTCCTATATTTTGTCTCCTAAATGATAATGGAGAACAATTCCAATTATTTGGAAACCGCTGTCTAATAAGCTAGCTGCGAGTAGATACAATATTTCGCGAGGGTCCAATTTGATACTAACAAATGCCAAGCCACCCTCATAATTTAGTTTTTGTTTGAAGTTACGCGTCATGAAGCAAACGTCATGTGTTTTCGTTATGATATTTTAATTGTGTAGGCACAATCTGTTATTTTCGCTAACAGTTATTCAAGGTTCCTCTGTAATTTATTGACTATTCCAGAAATTTTTCGTTAAACAACGTTATTTTAGTGTAGGTATCTGGGATTCGTAGCAATGGCGATTTTCGATCAACCGATGAAGATAGGAGATTGTATGTCATTCGATTTTAATCTGCCTAATTAACTACAATTCATATGAGGAGGTTATTGAGTACTGTCCGGTCGTCATGGGGATTTATTCCGGTCTGATCCCCGGTTTGGTTCCACACCCTGAATGCATTCTTGACACCTCTCAGTGACAATTCTAGTAGTTAAATAAAGTTGAAATTCGCAAAGCACGAGTTATTCCGTTCTGATCCCCTGAACCCCCTCCCCCTCCTCGATCCCTTGCTTGTTCGTCTTCTGTTTTAATCTCTGTCTTATCCACTATAAACTTTCTCATTCCGGTTTGATCCGCTTTTTCTTTTGGTTTTGATCCTGAAGGACCGTCAGCAGCAACAAAAATAAGTACAGGGTTAATTGAAACCTTTGAAAGAAACTGACAGGTATCGAGAATGCATTCTCTCGAATTCCTACTTCGTAGTACTTAACCATGCAATGATTTTCAACCAACTAACAGAACATTTAAGAATTTGATACACCTATGCGTATATTGAAGAGAAGACACTTGAAACATGAACCTTGAAAACACTCATCCAATACCACAATTGCCACATTAAATCCAGGCCATTATTCAGCCAATCCACAACAAGATACGATCGGCGATAAAGACGGAGCCCGGTCATAAACGATTCTTAAACAATATCCCTCCTACTCACGGTTCCTAAGAGCAACTAATAGTTACAGTGATGACATAACGATAGAAATTCCCCGCAGTTAGCGGCATCCGTCGCAGAATTAGGTAGTAACTGTAATGGGTCGAAGTTACGCGTTTGATTCGGGTCTTAGAATGTATGGTCTTCATTTGGGAGGATTTATGGACTAGTTATAAGTTTTAAGTTTTTACAGAGCAGTGGGGGCCCAGTGGTAACGGCCGCGACTTACGAGTTGTAGGTCGTAGGTTCGAACCCAGACAGGCGCTTTACTTTGTGTAAATTATTTCATCACCACTGCACTCAAAACGGTGAAGGAAAACATCGTGAGGAAACCGGCATGTCTTAGAACCAAAAATTCGAATGGGCCCGCGTGGTTGGATTACGATCCGCTCCCTCTCACCGAGAGGAGGCCTGTGTCCCAGCAGTGGGAACATTATAGGCTGATTATGTGTTCTGTTATGTGTATAAGTTTTAGGTTGTAATAAAGAGGTAAAACTTGAAAAAGAACGGGCAAAAATGGAAATGTTGTGTCTACTAAGTACCAATACTTAGGACCCTTTTGGCCTCGTACATGTCTTTATTTATTTGTAAAGGGTTATTATAAATTGGGTAGCTAAACGCCGCAGACGCGATGAGTATCGATAGGTATCGATGTCTAAACACGATAAAATAAAATAAATTGTTATTTTTCTTTGGGAGTTCGACATCCGCCGTTAGCGTTGTTACTTGAAGTATGTGTTGAGAAAAACTGTTTTCTTATGTTTTATCGTGTTCAAATAACGATACCCATCACGTTTCTGAAGCTTATATAAAAACGGTGTTTTTATACAAATATTTCAAGTGATAAGGTACAATGACTGCGGTGGATGACCCCACAAAAAAAACCATTAAACTTATTACTACAGATTTTCCATACAGGCCCGGATCGGGTCAAAAACTTGTTTATTTTTTGTCGAAAAATTTGTTGAATTTTAACGGTACTCGAAAGTGCTTTACAAACTTTAGCCACGACAGTCAGCAATATTTTTTTTTTTTTTTTATTACTAAATGGACTCGCTCTTGACCCCGATCACGCCTGATGGTAAGCGATAGATGAGGTCTATGATGGAACGAGCGTGCCCAGAAGATGCTGTTCACTCTTGCTTTGAAGGCAGACGGGTTAAATGTGGGAGGGAAAACAGAACGCAGGGAGTTCCACACTTTGGCTGTGCGCATAATAAAAGTAATTTTTGTATATATAATAATATGTCTTTTTATTTGTTCAGTGGGTACAGTACTTGTTAACCCAGTAGATCTTCTAATAAAACATTTCTATTCAACATAATTATGACACGTAAAAATAAAAGGGTTTTTATCTAGACAACTCAGTACTCAAGGGGTAATTTATACAAAGTTACACTTACTTAAAACCCACGTAACACGCTCCAATATTAATGTAATCCATCTATGTTTCAAACATTGTGAACTTCAGGGTTTCGTTTAATGTAGAGAGAATATTTTGGATCAGTCTAAAATTATTCACATTATCTTTTGACAGATGATTTCAGAGAAAACTGACTAAAAGCCGCCTAGATAATAATATTAAAGTTGTCAGACACATTAATCCTATTCAAACCTTTATTTAAAACAGACAAAAAAAAATCACTTGCGTCCGTCCCACACATGAGAATGGAAACCCAAAATTTTAATCACACTCATTGTTCAAAAGCCTAAACCCACAAAGCATTGTTCTAAAGATTTAGCCATGTTTAATATACCATGTGCCACCCTAAGGTCATAATTTCTCGTATTTTAGGGCGCAAGGGTTAGCCGAGTTATTTATAAAGCAATTAAAACGTTAACTGGAACCTGCAGATAAGGAGATCGATCGGATTGTAACACCCTTTTGGGCTTTTAGTGTGCGGACGTCTACTGGACAATGAATTTATTGTTTAATTAACTCCATTTTAGAATTAATTGTTGGCTATTTTTTGCTGTGTGCGTAAAAGCAGGTAGGTATCATTTATTTTTAGTTGGTTCATTATTTTTAATATTATGTTTTGGTGGGGCCCGTGGGGCCCGTGGCTAAATAATGTGCTAAATAATGTGGGGCCTGTCGCTAAATAATCCTCCGTGCCTCGGAAAGCACGTGGATCTTTGACAGTCGTTACGGGTAGTCAGAAGCCCGAAAATCTGACAACCACTCTTACCGAGGGGTATCGTATTGCCCAGTAACTGGTTTGTCCAGGTTAGATAGGCAGTCGCTCCATGTAAAATATTGGTATTCAGCTGCATCCGGTTAGACTGGGAGCCAACCCCAACTTAGTTGAGAAAAGGCTAGGCTGATGATGTTTTGGTTTGTCGTTACGAGTAGGAATGTATTTGACACCTACTGATTCTAATCGGAGAAAATTACGTCATTTGTATTTATTTGCTAACATGTAAAACACTAGTTAGTAGGCCATGCATTCAACTTTCATGATACAGTATTAAGATAATTATGTGCCCTGTAAGGGCACTGCAAATTTTATGTAACAAATTACATAATAATATAATATTGATTCTGATTATTATAATTTACCTACATTATACTAAATCATCATCATCATCATACTAAACAACAATTTTATTTTGTTACCTGTAGTTTCGGGTAACCACTGAAAATCAGCGCCGTGCTGTGGGTGGAAGCCTTTTTGTCACATTCACGACTTGCAGTCGTCGACTGTTTCTGTTTTGTGCTCGTGATTATGGATATATATTTTTTTTGTTTTTTCCTTGTTATTAGAATTAATCATCTTTTTTATGCACGTGTTTAATAATAAATCTATTTTTGTTTACGTGCGCTTGACAATTTGTCACATTAATTTGAGATAATGTTCCTTCGAGAACCTGAACTGAACTGAAACTGGCTAAAGATCCCGACTACAAGACTATCTCCCAACTGCGCCGGCAAAACACATACCTCATCGCCTGACACGTAAATCTCGGGCTCGCATCAGCAGCCTGGAGCTAAACGTCAAGCCAGTAATATCGTCGATTAGCGAGGCAACGGGGTCGCGCGACCAAAAAACAGCGAACCTCATAACTGATGGAGGACATCGCTCATACGCACAATGATTAAGCGGACAATTTATTTGTGGGACAAACGTTTTGGACCGCCAGTTATTGTACGTATTAATAACAATGGGATTCTGAGCGGATCAACTCATTTGTATTGCGCCGGTATTATTTTGGGGTGAACGGTGTTTTTTTTTTTAATGGTATTTTTTTTCAGAAGTCTTCAGTCGGTGTAGACTTGCTGTGAAATGCGGCCTCGTTACGAACTGTTCAACGAATCTGTATTTTAACCAAACGAATACGTAAATAAAACTGTTAGAAAAAGTTGTTCAGTTTCGATAATACTGTTCTCCATCTAAAAATAAATATAATCTTACAAAATAAACGTCAATATCTCACCCTCGTAAAGCGCAATCTGTAAATGCAAAATTCTAAAATGGATTTCGCATTATAATAACCTACACGTAGCGTAGGTCCGTAGCAATAGCCTACGGCGTAGCGACGCTACGTAGCGTCGTCGTAGCGCTCACGCACTGAACTCTACGGAACTTGAATTCGCCCGCGGGTTATTGCGTAGTTACAGTGTATGTGTACATCGTATTGTTAAATATTCTGACAGCATTGGTGGGACTAAAGTACCTGTTCGGCCAAAATGCACGGCTTGGTAAAAAAATAAAAGGCATTCAAAATTATAAATGCAACAGTGTTTCGAGGCTGTGATTTTTTGCATGATTTTCGCGTCCGGTACTCAATTAATTTTCAGAAAAACTTTTAATAATACTGTGTTCTTTAATTAGTAAAAAGCAAAAGGTGTTTTCAGGAAAACATTTCAAAAATTAATTTGAATTCGACAAATTTTTATTACTCTCTACAGTCAAATAATCCCGAATCCTACCCCTTTATTTTCGAACTTTATGCATTTACGATCGACAATGCCTTCAGAATTTCTATAGAATAAACCGGATTGTAATTACCGAAACATCGGTAGGTATGTATTCCCCTGGCCTACCCTGGCGTCATGAAAGGCCGTACAAACATGGATATCTAGCAAACAAACGGACAAACAGTTTTAATCTCTTTGTACACGGAAATGTTTTCCGCAGACGGTTTTCAATGTCGACGTTTGAAGATTAATTCGTTAAGTTCCGACGATTTTCGGTGTTTGACAGGGGAAATGACGACAAGAGAGGGAATGGATTTAGGAGTTTCCTTTTTGATACATACTGTACCTACATGTGTGTTACTTTATCGCAAACAAAATACGAATATGAGGAAATTAACAATTATTTATGTTATTTTGTTGTTGTTTATATATTTTAATCAAATTCTTAAATATATATGTTTATACTTTTACTACTTTTGTTTTGTTTGTAGAATGTACCTTATGAGCTATTACGCAGTGTCGACTGTGATTTACTATAGTTTAAATAGGTGTTTACGTACTTGGTCGCCGGATGATGCCTATGTTTTGGTCGCCGAGTGACCGAGTCACCGGCGACCAGTCGACAGTGCGTAATAGCTCTTAATCGTGAACGAACATATAAATATACACAATACGATTAAAGGTTCCGATAATAACTGCCCTCTGACCTTTTATGATTAAAAAAGGTCAATGGCTTTTGTAGTCGTAGTATTAAAATAAAATAAACCGAAAACAAATATATTATGCATGATCATGTGCCTGCGTCGTACTGGCAACAGTCGCCTCTCGATTTTATTTACGACCAATAAAACTTTTATTGCGCTAATTTGAAAGAAATACGCCGTTACGTAGTGCATAAAGCGCAGCCAGGGGAAACACTAAAGGTATTTTTCTAGATATTTCCAGAAATAACCAGTGGGCACCGTAGGATTTATTGGTGGCATAAAAGTTGGAGTCTGGCAGTTTATGTAAGTCATAATGTACAGGTTCGCTTCCCGACAGTTTGTTGAACGAACAGCTTTCAAGTTTCCTAGATTTACTACCTTAAACGTTATATTATTAAATATTGTGTTGTCGGTACAGAATTTAGCTCTCCTGGTGCCGAAGTCTGTTTTGTTATTTATTTAGCGTGGCCCTGACTGGCTGCGTTGTGTGTACATACAGACAATGGCCTTTCTCCCACGGGGCAAACATAAACAAGTGCGCCACGTGCGCAATCCATAGACACCATTTTCGGGACGAAGGACTGGATATTAAAATTTAATTCGGGTCTAATGCTGAAGTGGTCACTTACATCTCTAAATAAATTTGAATAAAAGGTTGTGAAATTTTAAATCGCCTTATCATTGTAGTATCGGCTTAAGGCGTCATAAATATTCCTCTTAGTTACTATTTAGTAAACGGTGATATGGTAAAAATCACCACCTTTAGCCGACGCATTAGTGATCATTTTTTTGCAAATCTGGGGGCCAAAAAAGGCCGCTTTGGCAGAATCATAAAAGGATAACATTATGAATCATAATGGACAGTTAACTGTTAAGTTAATCTTATCAAATCCCATTGGTGAAGGATTTTTTTCGTATTTTTTTTTGTCTGTGCTAAAATACCAATCAATCCAATCTAAATCCAATCTACACAATCAATCACAATCATTTGATTATATCTACGTAGTATAGCGAAAAAAAAAAAAACACGGACTGTCTTCGCCATTATTATGATTCATAATATTATCCTTTTAGGATTCTGCCAAAGTGGCCATTTTAGGCCGCCTGATGGTTGTGTTGTTATATTCATCGTATTGACAATCCCAGTTTATAAAGGACAGGTAAGAGGCTAAAGTCTGTTCTTTCCTGCGGTACAGACTTACAACATGTTTACTTCCAAACAACGATTTAATTTCAGTACTTAATTTAAAATTCGCCTCTATCCGCTTTGCGTCCAGTGCTAAATGACCCACAGGCGGGCACATACAGGCCGAAAACACATAAATCGAACATTCGCAATCGTAACACTGCCCGATGCGTTGTCAGCTTAACACGTTCAACTCAAGCCCCTAAACTAGCGATTGATTCACTACTGGTGCAGTCGGTCTATGAAAGTTTTGGCCATACATAAACAATATACACTAGAAACCATTTTATGTTATGTCAAAACACGTTTTTCAGAACATTTCTGCTATTGGCTGAGTTACAGTACCTTCTACCTACATGGAATTTTTGACACCCGAATGACATTGACACGGCGGGCGTTTTTGGTAAATATTTGTGAAACTGTCACAGAAATTGTATTGGCAAAACAAGATGGCGACGTTAGTTCCGATTTTGGCCACGCGCCAAAAGATCCTTGTACAGCTATAGATAGGTATCGAGTTAAGTTCAAGTAGGAAGAGATGTGTCAAAACGTCAGTTTTTCATTTTGAAGTTTCACGTAAAGTCCTTCCACAGTTTTTACTCTGATTTTGCTTCACTGTTAAAATCACAGTGGTCTTTATTCTCTTTATAACAAGGTTGCTGTTGAATTTCTGCAGTGACAAGTCTGTCAAAATAATTGTGATCTTTATTCTCTATATAATAAGGTTGCTGTTAGGTTGCTGCTGTCAGAGGTAAAATAATTGTGAATGGACTCTAGGAGACGGTTGACTCAGTCTGCGTTCAGCTCTAAGGCTCGGACTATCCTGCCGGGTCAGCGGGATTGTCCGAAAGGGTTACCGCTGGGCCGGAACATAAAGGGCTAAGGAAGGAACACGGGTGGGTTTTAGTCTGTAAGAGTCTGACACTCCCTTCCGCTCCACCCAGAGCGGGAGGGGTCATTTGAGGATTTCCAAAACGCAAAAAAAAAAAAAAAAAAGGCAGGGTCTAAAAATATGACGAGGTTCTAAAATCTTGTCATATTTCAAAGACCCAATAGTTATTTACAGACGCCAGCACATCAAGCTACTACAATCTGTCAAATTTCTTTAATAGATTTTCAACTTTATGTAGCGATAAAGTTGAAAATCTATTAAAGAAATTTGACAGATTAGCATTAGATTCAAAGTTGATTGGGAAAATTTTACAGTTTCGGGTAGCTTAATGTGCTGGCGTCTGTACATAAATGATAAAGACAGCTACATCATTGACAAGTGAAGAGTTTAATATAACGAAGTCCAAAAGTGATCAATGTTTTCATAATTAATAGCTCATAAACAGTTTGAAACAACCATTTCCTAACTTTATATAATCGTCAAACATTTGATATTTTTAGACGCCTACGACAGTTTTATAGAAGCTTTAACAGAAACAAAGCCTGGTTGTTAAAGTCAAGTGTGTTGTTATTACTGTTCAGGAAACTTGCAGCCTTACAATATATTTTATGTTGTTATAACATATTACTACTTAAAGGAATATTGTAACTCTTTAGAGTTTACTTTAGAGCTGTGGTGGCATAGAGGTAACAACCACGAGTTACGTGTCGTAGGTTCGAACCTTGTTGCTTTACTTTATGTAAATTATTTCATCACCACTGCTCTACAAAACGGTGAAGAAAAATATCGTGAGGAAACCAGCATATTCTAGAACCAAAAATTCGAAGACATGTGAGATTTACCAACCACACTACGCTCATGTGGTGTATTACGGCTCACTCCCTCTTACCGAGAGGAGGCCTGCGTCCCAGCAGTGGGAACATTATAGGCTAATTATGATTAGACTTCACCAACATAAAAATGTACTGTAATAACGGACGATTTATGATACCCTATAAATTATTTCCCTTCCTTTTTATATACTTGTACAGTCAGCAACAAAAGTTGATTAACACTTCAGTTTTTTTAATGTCAGTGAGCAAAATATTTGTTCAAAATTGCATCGTACTTCTGTTGCATATAAAAACTGAAGTGTTAATATTTTGCTCAATAACTGAGATTAAAAAAAACTGAAGTGTTAATTGACTTTTGTTGCTGACTGTACATATTGGGGTTTATTTATAAACGATGATAAAAGTTAACCAAAGTTTAAACGTCAAAAATAATAACTAATAATTACTACATAATTTTAAGCCACGTTTATGAATAAAGGGGAAAATTGTTATTATTATATCTATATACTTTTAGCTTTGAAATTACGGAAATATGATCTTGGAAATTGAAATAAATTACTATGTAGATGTACTTTAGTTACTTTACTAAAACCATTTCTTGTCTATAAACTTTTTAACTTTAGGGTACTAACAACAACGGATATTCTCTTAAACTCTGATGTAGTGGCCCACACTTTGTTCTGACAATGGCTTGTCGTTCTGATGTATCAGAATGGCTCTTTGTCGCAGTAGGAAACTGCAATGCAGTGAGACTATGACAAATTGTATTGCGAATTAGTGTGCCGCTACGTTCCACTGTGCGAACACCTTTTCCAAAAAGGTATATGCAGAATTTGACTCAATTCTGGATAGTGAGGTGTAGGTTATTGACCTTTGTGTGGTTTTTTTTTTCTGGTGTGAATATTTTATTCGAGTAACTATGGCTATATCATATTTTGTATATGTGTGTGGATAAAAATGTCATTTCCATTATCTGACTGTTGCAGTTGCGTATCGCATACTGTCTAGATTATTCACAACTTGTGATTCAATTTCCCGTTCCATTTTAACGGATGTTTTCTAATACGAACCAAATTTTAATGGTACTACTAAAAGAATTTACTTCGTTTTACAAGCCAGTTACAAAAACACAAATAAGTCTTAAGCAATTTTGCCCAATATTCCGCAAAACTGTAATAAGAGAAAATATTCCGAACGTAACAAAGAAAAAACGAACCAGAAACCGTCAAGAAACTCCTAAAGAAGCATAAAATCGCTTTATAGCTACGAATTTCAGTACTAAAGACAAACTTCAGGCTTACGGCCTCCGTATCGTGTAATTAACCGCCCTGAAAACGCTTCAGAATCCCTTTGAAAAGCTCAAAAGATCCTTTACATAATATAGTCCATGGTCGGCCATTCACGTCGTGATTACTACAGCCGTCTCGACGGCGCAGTTCGTTATTTTTGTGTAGGCAACCGTATGTAACTTATATTCGACGCCAATTTTCATTTGCAGCTAACACGAGCGAAAATACACCCTAAATAGACGTGCTAAGGTCCTTTTTAATGCTCAGTAAGTTTGTAGAAAAGTACGCGAGCGAAATTTGCACGCGTCGAGGCAATATTTCAAAGAACTGTAGACCGTATTGCGACGGTGTGAAAAAATTGCCGTCGAATTCGTAACGTGGCTTCAGTCGCGCGGACGTAGTTGTATGAATGGCCTTCTTTATTTTATCGTTGTGTGCGAGACACGGTTTATTCATTCTCAAGATGATATTTAGTTACTCGCGTCTCCTGATGATCGTGTATTTCACTTATTAATGCTTTCCGGTTGCAGAGGTTCGGGAAAACTAACTTATACATCGGATTTTTCATCTAAAATATTGGTTCTCTAACAGCCGAAGTTCCATTATACTATGGGCTGATTTTTCAATCATCTGATAACTTTATTCGAGGAATAATTTTGAAATTTCGACAGTTATCATACAAAAACTTTCAAACGTCAATTTTATTCCTCGAAAAAAAGTTATCTGACGATGGAAAAGTCAGCCCTATGAGGTACAGTCAACAAAATAGATAGGTACTTATCTTTTTTGTTGACTGTACTTAACAACAATGTTTGGAACATTTAAATAGCACAAACAAATAATGCCACAAGTGTCCCTAACGTTCACAATGTAGCTCTACGCAAGATATAAATCCATACTTTTTCCCTGTCCCGAATAGATATTACTTCACTACATCAACAAAATTCTCTTTTGAGCATTGTACTGAAGGAATATGCATTCAGGAAGATTTTTTTATCACCATCCAAATTTTTACAGGGTGTTCTATCCATGAATATGCACAACTTTCACTATGGGACCAACTCTGAAATCACGAAAAAAAAAATCTGCTGTTAAATACAAAAGTTCAATACCTACTTGACCAAAATGTATGAAACAGCTGTTTTTTTTTTTCGTGATTTCAGAGTTGGTCCCATAGTGAAAGTTGTTCATATTCATGGGTAGAACACCTCGTAAAAATGTGGATGGTGATAAAAAAATCTTCCTGTATACATTTAGTTTCAAATAAATGCTTTTTTAACCGACTTCAAAAAAGGAGGAGGTTTCTCAATTCGACCGTATATTTTTAAGTTAGTAGCTTGGAATGGATTTCATCTGATTTATTTTGGTTGGGCTCACAGAGGGCGATTTTAACTTTGCAAGTTGTTGGTTTAGGACTCTTTGCCTAAGTATTACTAGCATTTGTGCTGTGTTTGGTTTTAGGTATATTTTAATGTAATTTACAAGCTTGTTATAGTGAAGAAGCAGCAGTCACAGTTTACTATGGTAAGGAAGTTTTAGGGGAAGCCAATGTTTGAAGTTGTTATGGTACACGTGGATTTAGTGTCTGCAGTATTATTTCATCACCACTGCTCTCAAAACGGTGAAGGAAAACATCTTGAGGAAACCGGCATGTCCTAGAACCAAAAAATTCCAAGACATGTGACGTCTACCAACCCGCGCTGGGCACGCATGGTGGATTATGACCCACTCCCTCTCACCGAAAGCAGGCCTGTGTAACAGCAGTGGGAACATTTTTGACGGATTATGTTGAGTATAACTTCTGTAGTCATTAGTTGCTGTACTGTGTAGACATAAAAAAAATAAAAAATATGTAAAAAAAAAATTGGTAAGACTTCGTCTAAGAACTCTAAGACAACCATGGCTTAAATGGTTCTGAATTGTCTGTACTATCTTCGCCTTAAAGCTTTGCACCCATTTTCCAATTACCCATATATAGTATACCGAGATGTAATTTTTAGAAATACAAGCCGTGTGTGTCCGATAGGATTTCCCATCGGCAAAAATTACGAATTTCCATACAACCCTGACCCTTTTAAGGGATGAACTTTCAAAAATCCTTCCTTAGTGCTCACTTTCGTTACATAAAGAACCCTTGTGCAAAATTTAATGCTTTTAGACCCTGCGGCTTAATGCAGTGGGTTGCCTGTCAGTGAATTTAAGATTTAAAAAAAAAATTGGTAAGAGGACCTCATTATTATTACTCTTACACAACTCAGACGCTGCTCTAAAAAGTAAAACGTGATAAAAGTAAACAGTGAAAGTAAGATAATCTCCGAATCAGTCCACGTTTAAAATAATGCTCTTACGAACAAAACGTGCTCCAATAAGCATGCTTTTGTGAGCACCATGGCATTCAATTTTTTCATACAATTCCAATCTAAACCAGCCTCTTTAGATTCACAATACTTCTTACATAAATTCAACAGTTTTCACTCCATTCGTTCGTAAAAAACGATTGTAAAGTTCTCGATCGGATGTCGAACGGCGCCGGCGGCGGCGGCGTCGCGCACGATTGCGCCGAAGCACCCACAAAACTATCATTTAGAATTATTTAGAGCACAAAGACTGATTGTGCGGTTATAGATGATTGCATTGTAAATAGAACTGTGAGAAATTGTGCCCTGATTTGTCATTGCTACTGAGGTCTGAAACTGCTAACCGCAAGTTACAAAAAATGTATTAGAAAAATGATGGCGTAACACGTAATCTCTCCAAGATTGTCGTGCTCCAAGATACATAAGTATTAGTTCATCATCTGCCTAGCCTTTTCCCAACTATGTTGGGGTCGCCTTCCAGTCTAACCGGATGCAGGTGAATACCAGTATTTTACACGGAGCGACTGCCTATCTGACCTCCACAACCCAATTACAGGGTAATACGATACCCCTTGATAAGACTGGTTGTCAGACTTTCGGGCTTCTGACTACCCGTAACGACTGTCAAAGATCCACGAATGACAGCCGGGACCAACGGCTTAACGTGCTTTCCGAGGGTCACGGTATGTAAAGATGGTCACCCATCCACAGACCAACCGTCTTAATTTAGTTTAAAAGTCTTAAATTAGTTATCGTGCTTTAATGTTGAATTTCTTCTCTTCACTTATGTAATCTTTAAACCTTTATATTTAGTGCTTAGACGTTACTTTTAAAAGCTTAAAACAATAACCAAACCAATTTTAAAACTTTGTCTCCTAAGGGAAATTTAATTCACGTGAAGTTTTGCTTTATTTTTAGGTATCGATAAAAGTTGTTCAAGCAGATTTGGTAAAAGTTAAAGCGAACTAGTTTACGGGTTTTTCAGCGAATACTGATTTCTGTTTAAACTTTGCTTATTTCAGAAGTACTTAGTTCTAAATGCTAAAACCAATAACTCAAAAACTACTTATCAAAACTCAGTAGGTACAACTATTAGGTTACCGGAACTAAAAAGCGATTCCTAAGCTGTGCCGAGGATTGGCACCGTCGCATTAGAGGAGGCTATTCAAACTACCCTCTTTTGATAGTTAATTAAACGTCAAGCGGGAAATATTCGCGTCATTAGGAGAACTCGGCGGCTCGGAGTCGGAAATGTCGCCGCCCCCCACCCTTCGCACTTTCGACCAAGTATTGATACTATGGGTTCACGATGGAAAGTTATTAAATATTTATTGAGACTAAGAAGAAATCTTAAACTCTTTAAGATAAGAAAGAAGAAAATCAATACATTTCCGCACAGATAAACAAACATTTTCTTTAAAAAAATAGGTCGCTGAATAGTTTCATATTATATTGAGTTTACTTACGGTGAGCTATTTTTCCTGATAGAATATTGGCCTTACCCAAAGAAAAAATATTTTGTCACAGTACTGGACAGGTCCACTCAATCTGTGTGATTCTTTCCTCAAAAGACCATTTCAGACACCAATCTCATGTAGACATGGTGTCTGAAATAGTATTTTGTGTCTGAATTTCTCTTCACATGATCTGACCAAGATTATGTCTTCTGGACTTTAAAAGAGACTGTGAGTTCTGAATTTGTTTCGGCCTTTCTTCTCAGAGTAGACAGATAGGAAACGCCTCATCTAGTTTTAAAAATATGATTGAAGTGTAAAAGTTCTTGGACAAACCTACTTAAATAAATAAAATCATTTCTCTTTTTTCTCTACCACACTGAGTAAACAGTTTGAAGACTAAAGGAAAGTGGTAGATTACTAGTGGTACAAATACCTACAATATCGAGTACTCAAACACCAAAATTTCACCCACCTACCTGTTGCTTTTGCTATATATATTATACCGCGTACCGGAAGACGCAGTGTTGGAAGGCCTCCCACAAGGTGGACCGACGACCTTGTGAAGGCCGTAGGAACCCGTTGGATGCGAGAAGCACAGAACCGGTCGAAGTGGAGGTGCTTGGGGGAGGCCTATGTCTAGCAGTGGACGTCTTTCGGCTGAAATGATGATGATGATAATAATTATGCAACTTCAAAATTAAAATTAATATTTGCACTCCATTCTAATACTGAAGAAAACCGCAAAAACTCCAATGCGTCTGCAAATAAAACCAACGGAAAAAATGGAGGAGATGAGTCGTAAACCCGTGGTTATACCGGCGCCGAGTGCTAAACAATATTTCATTAGACTATAAATTTTATACGTGAAGACGTTGTCGATTTATACGGAATTTCGCCAGTTTTAAAACGAGATATTTAAGTTTATAGGGATATTTCTGTAGATATTTTGCGATGTAAGTTCACGGAGGAACGTCGTAAAGTATTCAAGGAGTAAATGAAATGTTGTTAATTCCCTAAAATAAATAAATTAATTCATTCATTTATTTCAAGTAATTAACTACTAATGCCTAAACATAAATTAATAGATAGCATTTACATAAAATAAAACAAATAATGTCTATAAAATTAAATTAAATGAAGAATGAATTTATGTAAGTTTGCTGATTTATCTACAGAATCATAGTTAAAATGTTAAATATTTTTGCAATAGGCATAAGGAGAAAAATAACTACTGCTGTAAGGTCTTACTTCATAGCAAGCACTTATTGAAGTGGTCACAACTTTATCTACCAAATCATTTTAATCATATAGCTGTCATCAGTCCAAGATCAATGCACATTTGTGTCCACCAGCATCAACCTAAAACCTGTCTTAACACAACTAATACTGACTGACATTTGCGTGATCTCATGCCTATCCGATCCAAGGTCCTCACTTCCAAGAATCAAGTGGACTGTCTTTACGCCCGATTCAAGACTAGGGATTGCTAGTGCAAGTGGTCTGCAATCTGATCTATTGATCCGTACATAATACTTAGGTTTAGGTTACACTGGATTTCAGAATTCTGAATCACTTTGAAGATATGCTCACTTGCATCAACAGTGTAATCATTCTTATAACGGCACGTCTGTACTCCCCGGAAGGTGGGCAGGCATTGCGTCAGATATGTTGCAAGTCCCTTGTAATAAGGAACGAGCCTATTTATTGCCATTAACCGTGCACAAACTCCAGGCTGACTCCAGGCTGCTACTGAGAAATTCCAGATGGAAAACCCAAAACTACTTTGGTCGACCTAGGAATCGACCCAGGACCTCATGCTCAGTAGCGCTTGTGACCTTGCGTCGAAAAAGTCATCATCTGCCTAGCCTTTTCCTAACTATGTTGGGGTCGGCTTCCAGTCTAACCGGATGCAGCTGAATACCAGTATTTTAGATGGAGCGACTGCCTATCTCACCTCCACAACCCAGTTACTGGGTAATACGATACCCCTAGGTAAGACTGGTTGTGAGACTTTCGGGCTTCTGGCTACCCGTAACAACTGTCAAAGATCTACGAATGACAGCCGGGACCAACGGCTTAACGTGCTTTCCGAGACACGGAGGGGTCTCTTTATGTATAAATGGTCACCCATCCACAGAGCAACCGCGGCAAGCGTAGCTTAACCTGATCGATCGACCTGTGCGGCTGTTATTATTTAGTCAATAATTAAATCTAGTTGCAAAAGGTAGTTTCGTATGGAAAAGAAACCCCAGTAACTATTTAAAAAAAAAACGTTTTACAATATTTTATTTACACTACGCGGTCTTGAAACCCGGAACATGTCAACGTTTCCTTGGAATGTTAAAGATCACTCTATAAGGGAGACAATCGTGATGATGCATACAAAGGTAGTGCTGCAAGAAAAAAAAACTTCACACGATATTGAACAGCGCTAGTGTTGTGACTGTAGAGCCTCTTGAACCACAATGGTCCCGTATATCTGCTTCCCGACATTATTATGTTTTTTTTTTTTTGTTTTGTTCAGTGGTTTTGCTAGTAATAATGTATTGTGATGACTTTTAATTAATATTGAAGTTTATGATTTGACGTGGATGTGTTGATTTATTGTTCTGTGAAGTTTGCTTTTACAGTTACGTTGAACGATGTAACTTATATCTCAGAATAATAACACATTTGTCTATCACAGAATAATAAGTAAGTAAGTAATAAGTAAAACCTTTATTTTCAGGCTACTTTGGCCCATAGATATAGGTATACCTTACAGACTAAAATAATATATATTATAATAGTACAATATGTGTTAGTGTATAAACTAAAAACTAAACTCACTTCACTCGAGCACTGTCTTTGTGCGATCGATTGATTGTGGCACTTGTCCGCGGAAGCGACGGAACATTACACCTAAAAAATAATAAAACAATAAATAATAGAAAAAGGTCACACACAACCTTTTACTTACATAAATAATTCCAAACTGAAAAGTCGATCGGAAGAAATAAAAAAGAAGCTTAAAGACACATCATAGACGCACCGACCTTAGTCGACCTCTTTACGACTTTTAGAAGGACCTTTCGCCTAATATGCGTACGTGAGAGAGCCCGCAATGGCCACGATAAAGAACACTCCCCCCTCCTAATACCTCACCCCCTCACTCCCCATGGGGACCGCGTGGTCAAAAATATAAAGGCCCAAAATGAAATTCCTAGCGGCCCATAAAGTATAGAGTTACGTCATTATGGATAAAAAGACGACTACCGATTTTCCGTCAAAAGTTTTTCCTAGCTGTTTGTCATTCGATATTGTGGCAGTGATACCTTTGAGGACCGAAAACAAGGTTTTTTTGTAAGGTGATCATATGTTGAAATACCTACTTTTATTCTAGACTTGTCCGACCCAGTTTTATGGGCCGCAGTCGAACGGTTCATAACAATGGTTGTTTGTGTAATAGTCAGTTAACAACTCGATTAATGGCCGTATATCTATAGAATAACAAGTGCGAGTCGGACCCGCACACGAAGGGTTCCGTACCACAAGGCAAAAACGCCAAAAAAACACGTTTGTTGTATGGAAGCCCTCCTTAAATATTTGTTTTATTTTAATTTTATTATTTATAATTAAAGTAAAAATACAACTGAGTATTTTGTGAATATTTCAAATGCCTACCTGTTGCCATTATTGATATCGAGCAAAAAAGGGCAAAAAAATAGCGTTTGTTGTATGGGAGCCCCCCTTAAATATTTATTTTATTTTGATTTTAGTATTTGTTGTTATAACGGCAACAGAAATACATAATTTGTGAAAATTTCAACTGTCTAGCTATCGCGGTTCTTGAGATACAGCCTGGTAACAGACAGACGGACAGAGCGAAGTCAGTAATAGGGTCCCCTTTTTACCCTTTGGGTACGGAACCTTAAAAAACATAGGCCTTTAAAAATTCAAGAACTCTAACGATTGATAATGCCTCAGTTACTTTATATTAATAACCATAAGTGTCACAGTGACTTGAGAATAGCTTTTGTAATGCTCAAACGAAACACACGGAAGACGTCATTACGACATTTTAAGGAGTTCCAGATTCATATCTAATGTTGCGTGACGGTGCGATATACGTTGACGTGACGTTACGATGCTTAAAACCACCACTCCTAGTTCAACCCTACCCATTTAGTAATAGAATTCAATTTTGATTTAGACAGATGACACGTGTCGAGTTTTTCGTGAAGATTGCTGAACTCCAACCAGAGTTTCTACTCGATTTTAGACTGTATTTTTTGAGTAGCAAAATGCAAATTTCCTTGACAGATAATAAGTCATTATTTTGTGAATGAACTGTCCCTATAAAGTATACTTACAAAAGTGTTTAGATGTTTAAACGTGTTTTATTCCTGTACGTGACGTCACGATTCCGTAATGGACGAGAATGAATTTGTTTGTACAACTCCACTCAGTTTGGTTTTGCGGTCGGCAGACCAACGTGAGCCCTTTCTATGTATTCTTGTTCTATTTTACGGACAACAAAATGGAAGTAAATAAATAAAGCTACTACATTTCCATATCACAACATTTTAGTCAATATTTAATTTGTATTTCTTTTTTACAGGTGAGTCGCAACAGAATGGGGATGATTGCAGCTATAGTTATATAAGTAAGTATTTATTTATCTTTGACACAAACGGCACAGACAACACGACAAAACATAAAGGTATATAACACCAAAGTTACGCAAGTATTGAAAGATTTATGTCTAAAAACTAAATTTAGTAAAGCAAGGCTTAAATTCCGGTTTCAACCGTAACTTTTTTAGAAGCTGTGCCTGGCACTGTAAACCAGGTAACCTTCATTCTGACCTGCACCCTAATTACGCAACACACTTACTCTCAATTTGAATCATTTTGAAGCATATTGCTAATCCATTGCTCCATATGTTCGAAAAATGTGTCTGCTCAACAACGTAAATAACGCAATGAATGTTGTTGAACTGTCAAAATGAAACCCATTGCTACTGACAGTGTGTTACGCAATTACCCTGCTGATTTATAGACATGTACAGGTGCCTCTGAAGCTACGGCGATCTAATTGAAATGTTTCGATGTCCTATGAATCGATAATGCCTATCCGAATTCCGAATACCGATATCTCGATTTTAATGTATTAGCTCGTTACTTTCAAAAGGTTTGCGGCTATTTTGGAATGTCTATTCCTTTAATCTCGGAAAGTGCTGAAGGTACTTGTTTCAATGCGTGTAAAACCACAATCAATCAAATGCCTAAAATGTGTGGCACTTTTAAACAATTATAACTGTGTCATACAGAGTATTTCCGTCACAAATACTTCTGTAAGAGTAATTTATATACACTTTATTATTTACATCATCCATATAAATATGACACTTTGGATTTTTGCGGTTACTGGCCACAAACATTTCCATGAGTCATTATATAAAACATCTACAATATTGTTCAAGAAGGCATAGTAACTAACTATTCCACTTCAATATTTCCACCAGCCAACTCATCTATTACAAAATGAATTCGTTGCCAAATAAAGTAACATAGACTAACTTGCATCCACTCTCACTAAATCATGAAGAGATTGAAGAACTAAACTAACTTACTAAAGCGTTTCACAAGCCAAAGGTAAACATAATAAAATCTCCATTACGTTAAAAATATCCATGGGATACCTACTTGAAAAACAAACTCAAGTAACTTGGTCCATAATAATAAGATTGCAAGGCATCCCAGCTCACTTCACCTGAAAATATACCGTTAAAATTGTGGGAATTCCTTAGTTTGATTATGCCCCGGCGTAAAAACAATCCACTTTGAATTTCAACAAGTTTGTTCGACTCTTCAATAACTTAATTAGTAATGTTGGTCTGTATTCATTTCTCGGAGATCTTCTTTGGGCTTGTAACTGCGGTTGTTATTTGCCTGGGATGTTTCTAGCCGTGTAAGCATGACTTTTGGTGTTATTCGGTTTCTTCATTGCTAATAACGTGTGTTTGGATATACTTGCCATTTTTATTAACTTTTTTCTGTCTTTTCTCATCCTTTTTCACCTCACCTCGTACTCACCGTCACTAGTCGAACCCTTTGAAATGAGTTTGGCTATCAATCTGAATATCAAGTAACAATAAATTATAGTTTGACTTTATAAGTTTTTCCTGTTCATCAATCACTGTAAAATGAGCTAAAAATTTAATCTTTTCCACTGACTACTTAGTTACTTCATGCTGCAATCTTCACAGTAATTCCCCTAATTTCAGCGTCTTCTCCAAATCGAAAGAATTTCAAATTATGTCCATTTACAACGAAAAACTAACCGGTAACGCAAACTAGGTTGAAACTGCATCCGCGACTCGCAATTCGCATTTACAATTCAACTCGCGTCTCAGACTGTCCGCATATCATCTATCCTTTTCTGTACAACCACTTTTTTGTGACGCCGTCTCTTTCTAATGCATTGGATTGCAGAAAGCCGATTTCAAAGGTACCATTCTCACGTTTTGTTTCGAACAGGGCGTCAGAGTACTGATTTTGAATGCCACATATGAACGGGACCACGTAGAATTTTCCTAGGAAACGCGATTTTTAAAGTTCGCTCGATTTTCCTTTTTGTTTCGCGCTATTTGTTTGTTTGGTAGTTGAAAACGTATTTTTTGTGTGGAAGTAAATTTTTCAGTGTGGATTCAACACTGCAAAAATTTATTTTCAGTTAAAACAAGCTTTGTAAAGACTATTCTGTCTTGGAAGTTGAAAACAAAGCAAAACTCAAGTTCCTCGTATCCCATGCAGTAGTAAAAGTCAATACAAGGATACGGTTTATACGATAGGACTAGATACCATTACATTTTATGCTCACTAGCTCTCCTTAAACCCACCATATTATTGCTTTGATACAAACTACTATTGTTTGAATGCAATCGATGCAATGAACCAACCACAGTCAAGCGTATGATGTTATATCGATGCACCTGGAATCTTATAATTAAGCCAGGACTACACATCCGTAACTTGCACGAAAGTATGCAAGTACCTTGCAGGCTATAGTGCCATAAAAACTGCTGATTGATGATCGACACAATAGCATACAAGCTACTTGCACACTTTAGTGGCAAGTGTGCTCCTATCTTTATCGTCAATTAGAAGTTTGTATTGTGCAATAATAATAAAGTAATTAATGTACAAAGTTCGTGCAACATTTACAGGTGCACAGAAATTTGATTAGTGACCCCCATGCTAGGTAGAACCTGTGTTACAGGGGTCATTCATCCGTCCATTATATCCGATTACAGACTGGTACCTACTTATGACATGCAAGCTACTTACATACCTTTGCGCAAGTTACTAGCCTGTGTAGTCCTGACTTTATTTAAGCAACTGACCGATTCCCGATTAAAAATCTTCTCACGCTTTCGGATCGCTCATCAATTGTTTATTACATATAAAAATTCGAGTCGTCCCAATGGTTGCGGTTCACTGAATACATAATAGGCTGTGACCTCACTGCTGACGTCATGACCCTGAAGAATTATACTCGCATAATAGATTTCGACCGAATTACTCAACGCATTGTTTATTGGTTATAACGTTTTGAATTGAATTCCTGGAATTGTTCTATGTTGAAATACTGTTATAATAGAGTAATGTAAATATTACTGGAAACTGGTGTATTTCAGGCAGATTTAAGCCTGGTTTAAGCTTACAATTTGAGTCGATAAACGGATGAAAATGCGTGTATGTGTATGTATGTATATGTGTATTAAATTATGTACCTACAGAATGCATTCAGAATCATCATTGATTTGTTAGTTACACAAGAACAAACGTCATTAAAATATAATTTCATGTTTTGTTCTGAAACTTACTTTTATTTTCCAGTTTTGGGAACACTAGACCCACGAAGATGATCTGATAGTGAAGGTATTGAACCATTCCATCACCTTTGATCACCGCTTCATAATCCCCTTATTAATGTACTTACCACAGAAGCACGAATTACTTAGATAGATTTTGTTTGTGACGTCTGAGTAAGCCTTTATGTATTTTACAAGAATGTGTAGATTTGTTATAACCCGTATGTATGTATCTAAATAATCCTTAATAAATTAGGGTTATCATAATGTATTGTATGCTGCATTTTCCCCAAAAATGTGCCGTAATCACTAAGTTGGCCGTATTTTGTAAATGACCCTTGTATTATACGCTTTGTTGAAAATTGCATCCTCTAAGCCGAGTGTCTGAGCGTGGCATTTACACTGACAAATAGCACATTAACGCTTTCCTCGTTGATTTAACACCCTGAAACTTACGTACAAAAGCCTACCCTAATAAAATATAGAACCACATAAAACATATAATTATATTTTTTTCTCTCGCCTCTCGAAGGCAGGAGTCGTTTTCATTCCACACACCTCCGCAAAATATGGTCTTTCATAACTCCCCACAAAAAATCCCCTGTAATTTAATGCTTCTCCTGAAAATAATATGTAAAAATACGCGCTGGGTAGGGGCCACTTTCGGCCCGTTTCGGGCCATTTCGGACAATTTCGGCCCGGTGCCGACCATTACGGGCACATCCTTCGCGCCGTTATCTTGCCCGTAAGAATAAATCAGGATATTATTTTACCCCGACAAAATATTATTCTTCATATCTAATCAGTGAGGCAAGAAATATGGATATGATACCGACCGAAATTGTATTTATGTGTTATGGTTCTCATAAGTGCCGAGTCGGGCACCCCTACGTGCCAAGGTTTTCAGTTGCCTCCGCACGGCCCAGGCCTACTTCATCGTCTTTAACGTAATTCGTGGCTAGACTAATTGTGCCGACTTCGATCTACGCAACTGTAATAACTGAAATACCAATCAGCTTTAGGAGAACTAAATCAAAATTAATTCTAGACAAAAACTTGAAATACGCGGAATATTGGAACGAAAACACAAATATTGGCAACAAAATGTTCGAATTCGCATCATTAAAATTACGAACAAGCAAATAAAAATATATACATAATACAGAACTTATTAAAACATTTGTATAACAGTATGCCAACAATCTTAGAGGAGATAAACTAAAGTTTTCAAATTTCAAAGAGGCGAGCGTAACTCAAAACACGCTCTTCAATAGTAACAACCGCAGTCACTCTGTTGAGACATTTTAATCAAGAAATCTTCGCGTCTTTAATCAAAGGGAAACTTGAATACCTACACAACACTTGCTAAGTAACATGACGAATTAAAACAGCACTTCAGTTCTGGTATTTTCAAGCTGATTTGGCAGTGGGATGGGGCGGTTTTTCAACGGGATTTCTTTGTAAACAATTTCTTTTGATATTAACTAGAATTAACCGAAGTATTTTTGGCAATGTGCTATGTTATACGATATTAGGGAAAGCGGTTTTATCTTTGCATTTGAATTTGGTAAAATTTGAAGAGATGTGGAGGATAATGAAAGAAGATAACCTACGCAGTCTTAATGCGAGTTACGCAAGTTGGAATGATGTCATACAACTTAAGAAAGGTTGAAAGGAAAAATTATAGGTACCAATAAGATAAACAGGGGCTTTCTCATATTATTTCTTACCAAAACTCTCCCAACGAGATTAAAAGGCATCTTATTTTCAAGAATATAACTTCTTTCGACGGTACATCTGTTTTTTTATACCGTTTGGGCCCAGTAGGTAACCGCTTTAACCGGTCAAGATTCGCGCGTATCCTATGTAATACGATACAATAGAAAATCAGTTGTGTCTCATTAGCGAAGCTTGAGAGGTCACTATGTCGGCCATTTAGAATATAACTAAATAGGTATTACACCACTAAACGTTTCAACTCCCTACATTTTCGATTGCTTCCACAACATCTATTTTTACTGCACAGCTGTCGAATAAAACATTAAAATGCTATTTGTGAACGTCGAAGCGAATGAGTGATATCGATTATTTATTGTACAGACATCTAATCGAGTAGATCGTGTTTCGTTTGCGGTCGGTGCGGTCACGGCATCCATACTTGGTGACTTGTGAAGTCATTAAAAATTTGTTAAGAAATCAATAACAAAAACACGATGTAACACTCTACGTGTTATTAAAGAGTGTTTCGCCATCTCATGTATGTTGTATTTTGTTTCATAGTACCTAACTTTGAAATGGTCCTTCTCATCACCTTGAACAGTCGTGTATGTAGTCTCATTGTTGTCATGATCACTTCGGATGCAATGAGCGCGAAACTAACAGTGCTGACCTTGCCTTTAAAAAAATCTATGGCATTTGGAGTCCAGAAGGCCAATTCCCGTAAGTAATTAAAAACGTTCTAAATCTATTCGCAATCTCATCTCAGCGACAATCAATATCAAAAATTTAGGGATTTTAGAGGTATTTTTTGACAGATTAGACTGTGAACGTTCTTTAAATTGCGAGAATTGCTCCTCTGAAAACAGTAAAGGAAAAAAAAAATCGGAAAACAAATGAAAACGTTCCGATCACTTTCATTGTAAACTGTAACATTGTGTGTGTTCTCAAGAATACTATTCACGTTATAAAGTTGGAATGATCTCAACCGCCAGCATTTACGATCTCTATATTTCTCCACTTTCCCCGCAGCCCAATCTACATACATCCAGAGTATTTCTTTACCTAACACAGTCTTCGTCGAGAAAACCGGCTGGGAGCGGGAACAAATTGGCACCTAATAGAATTTCATATGGGCACAATTTAACCGTATCGTACGGAATGTACGTATAGAACATTTCAATTGCGTATTCAGATATTATGCGTTCATTAAATAGAATGGAAGACGAAGGATTGCATTTGGTGCTTTATTTGAAATACAATACCGTTTGTGCAGTGTAGTGTACTTTAAATCCGACACTTGCTATGGCTTCGGACGATGCTAATCAGTAGTTCGCTTTGGTATGTTTTGGTGGAATGTCTGTTTGCAATGCATAATCACCCTATAATGTTCCCATTGCTGGGACACAGGTCACCTCTCTGTGAGAGGGAGTGGGCCGTCTTTGAATTTTTGGGTCATTCCGAAAATGTTCTTAACTAACTTTTTAGACATTTGTATCCTGCATATGCGTATGAAGTTTCAATAAATCGGTTCATTCATTTCGAAAAACAAGGGCTTGAAAGTTTGTATGAAATTCCGTACCTACGTCGTAAACGTTCTTAATGTGTATTAAACCGTGTGTACTAGGTTTATAAGAATTATTAGAAGGAAAAGACCCAACGGGGTCATATAAATATAAATGTATTTGATAAGCTCCTGTAGACCGGTATGAACATCAACAACAAAGGTTGATTAACACTTCAGTTTTCTAAATCTTAATTATTGCGCAAGACATTTAATTAAAATCGGAACAGAAGTAAAGTTTAAACAATGTTAACTCTTAGGTACTTTAGGAAATGTTAAGAGGAGATTATCAAATCACTTTGTATCAATTTACATGATGATGTTTAAAAGAAGCTGTGTTATTCAACCTTTGTTGCTGACCGTACAAGCCGTGACTTTATAAATGTACGAGTATGTAAGCTGTACATATACAGCGTACATCAGAAATGTGTTGTCACCATAAGTGACAAAAAAAATCTGCTGTTCCTTACATTTATGTTCGTATAACTCGTCAAAATGTAGGGAACAGCTGATTTTTTCTTCGCGATTTCAGGTTTGGTCCCATAGTAAAAGTTGTTCATAATCATGAGTACAATGACCTCTTAAGAGGTTGTTAATGTTTTACCAATAACCCTGTATATCTATGGTCGAAGTCATCCAGCTACAGTGACCAAAAAGTCGCTTTCAAATTAGATTTGCGCCCTAATTGCGTATCACACTATCAATCACAATCTGAATCATTTGAAGGATATTGCTAATCTATTGCTTTATATGTTAGAAAAATTTGCCTGCTCCACAACGTAAATAACGCAATGAATGTTGTTGAACTGTCAAAATGAAAGCCATTGCTACTGATAGTGTGTTACGCAACTACCCCGCCCGTCTTGCTAAGTGCGACATTCACCAAAAAATAAAACCATTCCATAATCACAAACCAATTTCGAAAAAGTAAACAAAAATAAATGTAAATCCAACCCGTTCTAACTCGGAATTCGTCGAGTCATTTAGTCACTCACTACTAATGCAAATCTGCCATAAATTGTCAATAAACCAGGGGGCGGGGGATAGTTTCGATAGTTCTCGTTCGGCGGCCCGTGACGATTTATAGTGCAAGTTTCAGATGGAAAAAGTTGGTGATCCTGTCTTCTTACAGTCTCCCAGGGGCATGGGGGGGTCGGGCGTTGTTCTAATACGTACTGTCAATTGGGAAAGTGCGTCGTTATGTCTTTGTGCGGGGAGTAAGCAGGCTTGCTTTTCTTTGGGTACTTTCTCTTATGAGTGAGGTTGGCTAATACACCAAGCAAGCATTGTTAGTGCTTGTTTGGTGTATTAGCCAACTGAAGCTATGTTGTGGGAGTTTTCAGTTATGTGGGACGTAATTATAATATTTTTATTGAGTTAACTAGTTAAATAAAGGGATTGCTACTATTATTCTGCCTAGCCTTTTCCCAACTATGTTGGGGTCGGCTTCCAGTCTAACCAGATGCAGCTGAATAACAGTATTTTACATGGAGCGACTGCCTATCTGACCTGCACAACCCAGTTACTGGGTTATATACCCCTTGGTAAGACTGGTTCTCAGATTTTCGGACTTCTGACTACCCGTAACGACTGTCAAAGATCCACGAATGACAGCCGGGACCAGCGGCTTAACGTGCTTTCCGAGGCACGGTGACCATCTTTACATACCAAGATCCCTTTTGGTATGTAAAGATGGTCACCCATCCACGGACCAAACGCAGCAAGCGTATCTTAACCTGATCAATCGACCCGTGCGGCTGTTATTAATTAGCCACGAGCCCCCCCTAGTAGCAAAGGGATTGCTACTATTATTAACACTAAATACCTGAAGAAGATTTAAATAATGTAAAAGTAAACTACGTAACCGATACTGCAATTGGTTTGGCAGTTCACTTTTTATCCAGCGATTAAGCGATGGTTATAAAACAAGAAAAGCGTTACAAGCCTTTAACCCAGTTTATAATAGCTTCATATATTTCCCACTTACATAATATGTGTCCCTGTTTTTCCCATATTTATGCCCGCTCCTTCAAGTTACTCGAGCCAGTCGCAATATACATGTTACGAAATAAATTTCATCTCTCAGCAAAGAACACTAAATAAGCCCCCAACAAATTACTTCTCCAGTCCCCGAAGTAACTTACATAATGCTGAAACAGTATACTTAAAATACTTGAAAGTTATCAAAGGAAAATCAACTTTAAAATGGAAGATGTAAGTCACATTTCTGCTTAAGGTCGGGAGCCTTAGCCGAGATAATCTTGTTCGGGAGTCATTTTTGACCAATTTCCCTCGGTATTGAAAATATTTTATAAAGGCCGACATTGCAAAGTCACATAAGGCCCGATAGGCTTTGTGTGGACGCCGTTCTGTGTTGTTTTGTTCATTGTTTTCTATTTAAGCGACAGAGTTATGTAGACAAAGCTTGTTACAGCGGCCATTTTGTATGAAAATCAATTTTACATAATATGAAACATAATAACATGCTCATACTAGCTATTTTATTTTGCTGAAAAATTGATGAAGCATTTATTCAGGAAAAGAGTTCGCGGTCGCACGAACTGATCGAAAATTGCTCCTGCCACAGTAAAAATGTTACCCAGACAACAAGATTGTTTGGGGTTCGTCACACATAGATCCTTTGTGAGTTTAAACGTAAATAAGCTCATCCCACAGTACCTAATCAATTCTGCCAATAGGAAATGGTTCCTTGGAGTCAAACTTATAGGCTCTAAGACAATATAAAATCTATTGCCCACGCCATCATCGTCTGCCTAGCCTTTTCCCAACTATGTTGGGGTCGGCTTCCAGTCTAACCAGATGCAGCTGAATACCAGTATTTTACATGGAGCGACTGCCTATCTGACTTCCACAACCCAGTTACTATGGGTAATACGATACCCCTTGGTAAGACTGGTTATCAGACTTTCGGGTTTCTGAGTTTCTGACTACCCGTAACGACTGTCAAAGATCCACGAATGACAGCCGGGACCAGCGGCTCTTCTATTGCCCACGCCAATAATATGTAAAAACACACAGTACATTTTCTTTCAATTCCCAAATCGCCACAGGTTCAAAATTACCTCGTGAACCAATTTCCTCCACTTTTCTACGAACACGAAATAATTAATAAAACTGCATAACGGTTGAAACTTCGTCTCTGTCGCCAATATTTTTGTTTGGCTACTTTACTTTTTGTTCATATTTCAACGCTACACGGCGGAGTGATTAAATAATTTGCATTTGCACCGGTCGTTTTTTCGATTCGATGCTTTATTTAGTTTGCATTTCGGGATGAGGATGAATTTAAAAATACATTTTCAGTTACCAAATTGTTTATTCGTAATTGTTTTCGATTTTTTTTGTTGGCGATTTTTATTGACAAAGTCTTGGACTATGTTGAACCGCGATTTGGACTGTGACGAATTTTTGGGGGATGTAATAATGATCAATTCAAATTAAATTGCCTAATTTTATATTAATGTACAGAGTGGCAGGGAGATTGACGCGCAAACTGTAACCAAGAATTCAGCACATGATACTGGCGTACAAAGTTTCGACAATTTAAAAAAAATTTGCTGTTTCATAGAAAAGGCCAATGCTTACGCGATAAAAATGTATGGAACAGCAATTTTTTTTTTAATAACCGATGAAAATTTTCAACGCAGTGGGCGTTGAAATTTTTAGAATCATGTACTGAATCCGAATTCCCCCTGCCACCCTGTAATTAGAGAAAATTTCACCACCACGCCACGAAAATTTCGTTCAATAAATGTCAAAAGTAATCTAGCTCTTGTTGTAACGCCAATCTAACCCGAGTACACACTTAGCAACAGTCACATTTCTAGGTATAAAAGTAGAACAAACAAAAAATTTACTTTCACATTACTAACTACTCACGTTGAGCGATAGATCAAAAAGCTTTCAAAGCAAAACCAGAACCTGTCGATAAACCCAAAAAAGTCAGACCGTAAAAAATATTCCTTTATTCGCATAAACATTTTCATCGTCGGCTAACAGCCCAGAATATCAACAAATTATATCTAATCGCTTACCAAATCATCTTTTTATAAATCGATACGGAATCGCTTTGGGACGCAAACATACGTTAAATCGGCCACTTCGCGAGTAAACGATTCAATTATATCTGTATGTTGATAGGTAAGCGTTTTGAAAGGTTGCATGTGGGACATCACCGAGTGTTGATTTGACGAATAATTGTATGTTTATAGACGATGTCGTATTTATGGGAGAGGCAGTGGGGAGTTGATGTTTCATAGCTTTTCTTACATATAAAGTGTGTGCTTCGTTGGTTTACAGATCAAAATTAATTTGCTTACCGGGACAAAACGTCATGTGATTACTTTCTGTGACAAAAATCAAAGGTTTATTGTTATTTTTAGAAAGTAGGTCATATTGACCAAACTTAGTAGTTGAAGGTTAAGAAAAGATAGTACCTACAATGGTAGGAACTATCTACCCACCTTTTCGTAACGTAAAAACTATGTAGGTACAACGCCGACGCAATTTCTTCAAAACTTTTCACTGTAAAGAATACATAACTTTCAGTATAAATAACAGAACTAGGAAAGCAAATAAAAATTTCTCATTGAAAACAGAAAGTTCCACTCTACAAACTGAAATTACAATTTCACAAAGAACAAAAAACGTTTTAAATTATTTGCAGAAATATTAGAATAGAATAGGATAGAATACTCTTTATTATGTACACCATATAAATTACAGACATAATTATAGAAACTGTACAAAGGGTGACACAGTGGGCGGTCTTATCGCTAAAAGCGATATTTTAAAGACAACCAATAAATACCCCAATATACATTTCAATCAACGGGATACGCGAAAATTTTGAATTTTGTACCTACGTTAGTTGTAAGGTATTACTCGATGGGCCCCTAGTTGCATATAACGTTACCATGGCAGGCGATACCATCACATTTCCCGTGGCATTTGATAAGACAGTGCGTTACTTTTATGACCTAGCTCCTAGCTCCTAGACTATGTATATGCAACTGTTACGTGAAAATGGCGGCACTTGAAATGGTAATGGGGGTGTTTGTTAGGCTAGTTTATGTCGACGATATGCTCGGTTGGGCCGCTGTTTAGATAGAAATATTTGTTATGGAATGTTTTGTTTGTCTGGTTCGAATTGTGTAAGTACTGTATTGGGAAATACCTAAGCATCCTACTAACAATACAAGTATACAACTTTAATATTGTAAATATGAAAGTCTGGATATTTGTTACTTAATCACACAAAAACGGTTGGTATATAGACCTGGATTAATACATATATAGGATACTTATTATCTTGGTAGACCTCTACGTACGATGCCGTGGGCAAAAGCTAGTGTGAAATAAGTTAAACTTAGTCGTTCTAGAATTGTGTCGAATTTGTCCCCAATATGTCATTCACCTTTCAGAAACGTGTAACATTACAAAAAACAACCATTTGTCCGATTTTTTTAATGTACAAGTCCGTTACAAGCTACCAAAGAAAGAAACATGATTGACTGACCACAAAACATGGCTCGCAATAATAGGCTACACGTAAAAAGATTGACAAAACGTTACATGTCGGGCCCGAAGTCAACCTTTATGATTTTTCGGCGCTCAACTTTTAAACCAACCTTTTCTGTGACCAGCCGTCATACTCTATATATTACAAGTTGAAAGGCCCAAAAAACAATGAACTCCTGCCATCAATACACGCGTATTACAAAGTGGGACGACAAACAACGTCCGTCGTTGTTGCGTCGAACGCAGCCAACATATGGACGGGATATTTTTAAACTGTATAGAGACATTAAGATAAAGTTTACTGCATTCGAATGTTCCGTCTCTAGTCACTCGGATATTTCGGTTTATTGTTTGAACGGGACAAAGGTTTTTTAGTGCGCTTTTAGGAGCACGCTGCACTCTCGAATGATATAATATTTATGAGTTTTTCGTCGCATTTGAATTTAGAACGATATAGTTTTTTTGCTGTCACTGTTTTTGTCAGCTCGTCTCTATTTGTTGTGAGGTTATCTTTCTAAATTAAATTAAGATCTTTGTGCTGTATTTCTACCTCCATAATTATTTAAGCATTTCTCGGAAAACGGAATGGGTCTGCATTGTTGAAAGCTCTCTTGTTATTACGATGCGCGTCGCTTGTATTTAAATAAAGATCCATCTTGAACAAATTAGACTTACATGAGCAACAAATGATTCGATGAAATCCTTAAAAAATAAAGAATTGAGGTTGAAATTTAAATCGGATCACCCACACGGTGACAGTACCAGTTTATTAAGATCCCTTACTTAATAGATGTGTAAGGTATTATCGGATTATATCCTCGGATCAATTTGAGTGGTCTATTTTTTTTTTTTTGTACGTCTTTATCGCACCACCAACGCAAGCCGCCCTCGATGTGTATCGGCATTATGATATTGACACTTAAGTGCTGTGTCCCACGGGATGAATCCATGATTTTATGGTGGCCCGCGTTACTTATCGTTTTTTATGGGGTCCCGGGCGGATGTGGCGATGCGTTAAATCACTTACTTTCCATATATCCAGATTATCTTAGGGAGATTATTATATTAACATTTTTATGCGAATTTTTGTTTATACCTTCCTTTAGGGGTTGTTCTGTACAACCTTAAGGGGTACACACACACAGGCAACTGAAGGAACACGGGTGGGTTTTAGTCAGTAAAAGTCTGACACGCCCTCCCTCCCTCTCTGCCCAAAGCGGAAGAAGTTATTTGATAATTTCCCACCCAAAACAAAAAAATTATTATAATGTTACAACCTATAGAACCTGCGTTTTCTCGCGATGTTTTACTTCTATCAAAACGGTGAAGGAGAAGATTGAGGAAACTGGCACCTCCTAGAACCAAAAATTCGAAGACATGTGACATCTACAAACCCGCACTGGTTCCGCGTGGTAGTGTTGCCCACTCCCTGTTGAAGAGGAACGTTAAAGGCTGATTATACATACGGCTGAGGATCGTGACAATATCAATCAATCAATTAAAACGTTTATTTCGGAAAATAATAATAATCCATCTTTTGTTAGTAGCTACCAATACTCTAAAACTATGTTAGTACACGTATTATAAGTATCTAAAATAAATTAAAAATAAAACAAAACAAAAATTAAATTAGAATTAAAATTAAATTAAATTAAAATCATCAATATTAAAAATAAGATAAAATAAATATTAAAGTCAAAACCAAAAGTACAAACAAAATTAAAATCAAAAAACCACAATCAAAATGAATTGAAAAACAATAACTTTACGTAAACAATTACATTCCATTGCCATTTCTACAGCGAAAACATGCCATTTAATATCCAACGGTCACTTACCAACAAAAATGTAACATCACTTATCTCTCCTAATTCATTGGTCGACAGCTTGCTGTCCCAGCATAAATATGTATTAGTCTAAAATCAGCTACATTGTTAGGACCAAAATTGTGCTGAACAAACCGAACGCGAAAGTTTGAAACGTTAGGGGTGTTACTCACATGTTCGGCTCGGCATTAATCGGCAAAGCCGCGCGACAAAATCGAATATAGGTATGTACATAATTAAAGGTTCGGAAAAAGCCCCTCGTCTTAGTCTGAACTGACCTGAACATGATTTAGCGAGAGTAAAGGCTAAAACGCGACGCGACTCCGGTAAAACAATTTCCATGAAGTTTTCATAGAAACAGAGTCGCGTCTCGCCGGTCTGCGGGAGGCTTAAGAGGAAATGCGGGTGGTCGTTTCTCCATAGAAACGCTCTCGCCTATTTTCTTTCTAGTTAATGACCATAAAGCAATGATTTTTTTACAGAATAATAAATATTAACTACTTGTATGTCCCTATGTTTTCCTTTTCGATGATACATTATCTTTATAAACACTAGAAACCACAATGAATGCCGATTTAAACCGCTGTCAACAGAGGCCTAGTGTACAAATTTGACAACTATTAATAAAAAACATAGAGATACAGTATAACCTTCTTATTTAGTTTATAAAATATCTTTTAAATTGATCCAATATTGGAGGAGGAAATATGCGAGAGCCAAACCTCGAATTATAACTTTTTACTTAAACCTGTGACGAGACAAATGAAAGCCGTTTCTGTGTCGGGTCGGCAATGTTGTTCAACAAACACTGCCGAAGCGAATGTGCCTACCCGAACACGTGCGTAGCAACCCTTATAGAGTATTTTGGTCGGCTTATAAATTGATAATGCGGCTTTGGACCGCATCCGATGATTAATTGACCCGATTTGACCCAACAATTACTTCAATTATTTACCTCCGGCACAGTGCTGTGCAGTTAGATAGTTCGTATCGACTTTAATTTGAATTATTTATTGGTGTCTTCCTAATTGTGGTTAAGGTTGGTTGTGGTTTCTAATTGTGATTGTGATGAAGGTAAGATAGGACTCTTGTCTTTACTTCTTCTCGAATGGCGGAATTATTTTGCTTTGAAAGATATGTTTCAAATTTTACAGGGTTTTACTGTCTGTCTGTCTGTATGTTAACTTTCCACTGAACGGATTTCGATAAAATTTGGCAGAGATATAGATTGCATCGCGGGGAAGGACATAGGATAGTTTTTAACGAAATACCTCGCGAGCGAAGCCGCGGGCGGAAGCTAGTACTATATATTGTTCATACACTTTTAATACAAAAAACAAGAAATTAACACATAAAAACAGAAGGCCAATTCTCGTAATTCAAAACGTTCATAATATAGTCGCAGTCTCATCTCGGCGACAAACGATAATGTCAAAAACTTGTCAAAATGTAGGGAAATTAGAGGTATTTTTGACAGATTGAGACTGAGATCTGACTGTGAACGTTCTAAAAATTACGAGAATTGGCCCAATTGGGATAATTGCAGCTGTATGAGAGTCTCAAACAGCTTCCCTAACTACCGCTTAATTAACACTCAAAATTACATCTCCGTAATAAAAGCGGTAATAGCTAATATGAACCCGATACCTAACGCAATTAGTCTGGTTACTATCCATCAACGTGTGTACTTGCATATCGCATCTATGTAGGCGCATACGCCATCGCATCATTAGCGATGTTCTAGTAATTAATGTAATTATCCTGAAACTGAAAGTGCTTTCAGTTCGTAATCAGAATTAATAAGACCACAATTTGGAGTCGATAACTTGAGGACGTGTTGTTTTTCAGTGGGGTTTATTCAAAGTTTGAGTTACTGACTGGAGCTTTTTCAAAAAAAGGAGGTTCTGTATTCGACCAGTATGTATGTATGTGTTGTGTACGTATGTATGTCCACGATTTTCTCAAAAACTAAGAACCAATTTTGACTTTCAGAAAGGTTTTAGTATACAGGGCGTCCCACGGCTATGCCACATGCAGGGAAAGTACCTTGAATATTGTAGATGGAACATTTTACTGAAAGAAGACATTATTTTAATTAAAAAAAACAATTTAAACTGCATTCATAGATTTTTAAATAATTACATGGTTGAACCGGGAATCGAACCCGCTACACGAGAAAAAAAATTACACTGTAGCTTTATCATACCGATCGAAAGGCTTTTCATCATAAGGATTATTTTTTTCTAAATAACATAGTGTCAGAAATTAAAGGAAGACCATGAATTTAAAAAAAAAATATTTTAATTTTTTTTCGAAAATGTTCTTGTGTAACTTTTTAGACCTTTGTATCCTGCTTAAGCGTATGAAGTTTCATTAAAATCGGTTCAATCATTTCGAGAAACAAGGGCTTGACAGTTTCTATGAAATGCCGCACGACGTAATAAACGTTGTATAGCGTCTGTATAGTTACACAACGCTTTGTCTTCTTGTTTCGAAAGTCAAATTACTGACGACTGAAAGAGAGAAATCGGTGTGTAACTATTCATCTGATATAATACGTTTATTAGAAAGGGGGTTGGTATAGATTAATAAATATCTTATGTCATCTTGCCCTTGGTAAACACAGGTATTTGTAAATGTAAAAAAGGTGACTAAAATACTTTACCTCATACATAACAAGCAGCATATTTATCTCTTCCAACATACGCACAGCAATTGCGCGCGCAAGCTCAGCTGATGCCCTTTTTTTTCTTTCAGTTCAAGTTCATAATCGTCACGCGTCTGAATACGGAAACTATCGCTTATCGACGTTTGCCACCGTAGATTTAACTGTATGATGTAATACCGTATTTTCTTTTCGTAGGCCAATCGTTTACGATGTTACATTACTTATTGTTATCTTAGAGGACACATACATTGTTACAGGACATTGCCACTTCGATAATGGGCCGATTTTACCAAAGTCCTTCTATACGTGGAATAAAATTGACATCTTAAAGTATCTTCACGGAAAAACTGTCAAATATTCCAAATTATACTAGGTAGTACTAGAACAACTTTTAAAATTTACGTAGATTCTACTAGGTAGAAAAGTTTTGTCGCATTCGCCCTAAAGAAGTTCAAAACACAATTCACAGCCGTGCGTGTACAAATTAGACAACAATAGTATGATTTACGTGTTAGCAATTTCTAATCTATAAAAAAAAAAACGTCTTTCTAAACTTCATCGAACCAACCACCGACTCCCAACACAAAATATGTACAGCCTTTAAACTCAGTTTCAATCCACAGACATCAAACAACCCTCCCCTTCCGGGAACACCACTCTCAAATTATTTGCTCGTGTAAAACAAACAAAATGACACGGAGTGTATCCTAGCTAGAGTTCCAACAGTACCAAGAGTATCTACCAAAAGTACGGGAGTACCAGTACCAACTTGACCCCGTTTCTCCCTCAATGTACCTTCATACACTCGATCAATACAGAAACGTAAATAAATCACTAAGTTTGAGTTTCGCGATACGAAGCTTGACGATAACAGACAGATTCAGTAGGCCAAGTTAGGATTACTCCCCTGTGTGTCATTCAGAGGAACTGGTTACGGTTACGGGGAAAGAGAGGCTTTTTTTGGTACTCCATAACATAATATATGCCCAGGAGACTCGGAAGTGACAACAGTTAAGCTGTTAGAATGAGAGTCTACAGTGACCTGCAGACCTAAAAAGGCCACTTTGGCAGGATCATAAAAGGATAACATTATGAATCATAATGGACAGTTAAGTTAATCGCATCAAATCTCATTGGTGAAGGACTTTTCAGTTATTTTTTTTTTCTTTGCTAAAATACCAATTAATCCAATCCAAATCCAATCCCAATCTCTTTTATTATACCTACGTAGAGCAGCGAAAAAAAGAGAAACGCGGACTTATGATCGTATATTCTGATTCATAATGTTATCCTTTTATGATTCTGCAATTGAAAAAGTGTATTGTAACGACATTATTTTCAGTAGCAAGATACTGCCCAGAAAATTTTATGGAGGTAAATTAAATTCCGGGTTAGACATAGAGAACTTTTGAGGCAGTTTTCAAATGTAAAACAAAAGACATACGATGAAAACCTCAATAATTAAAAAACGAACAATCGATAGCTCAAGACGAGTGAAGTCGAAAACTCGGTAACCCTAAAGATACGTTAGCAATCTTTTAAAAACAATCTTTTCCCTTTCGTCCCACTGCTGGGCATTGGTCTCTTCGCCTTCTCCGACCAATCAACCAGGAACGAATCCAAATCGTTACGGCAGCGTTGAGAACCGTCACAAAATTAAACCTAGCAATAACGGCTAATACGCCAAAATCATCACAATATATCTACCACAGAATTTATCAGCTGTTTCAGCAATTTATCATGGCCAACAAATAATATTATTTGAGTGACAGAAACGGGTTACCGCGCCGGTTTTAGGGTGTTAGCGGGCGGACGGTAATTGTATGCATATGCATGGATATTTGGATCGGTGTTGACGCACTAGATATTGATGTATTAAACGCTTCACGTCCATGTACAGTCTCGAGCAAAAGTATGTATACACTTGGCTTTATTCAAAAACGATTTTCTCCTTTAGTTTTGAATGAAAGTTGATGTTATTACGAACAAAGTGTTTTCAAGCCCATAGGTATGTGTAAAGTGTCGTATTTCAACGTTACATTAGTTATTTCACGAAAAAATCGCAATTGTAAGTTGCCAAGTGTTGACATATTAGTGCTCGTGACTGTACTCACATTATAGTGGTAATTGCTGTAGGTACATATAAACAGACTGAATATTTTAGATAGCACAATAACATAAGGATTTTAAAAAGTATTATCAGCCTGTTACTGGACCAATTTCTTTAACCTTGCCTTATTATAGAGAAGGAACGGAAGCTTCTGAATCAAGCTTTTGAATAAAGAAGTGAGCCTTCGGGCGAACCTGCTAAGGGTCTATCCCACTGTGAAACCCATTTCAAGAGAATTAGAACCTATGCATATTTTAGCCCAAACATACTCAAACTCAAAGCATTAATTTCAATTAATCCAATTACAGGCACTTTTGAATCGTCAAGGGGTCGGTCAGTCAGAAAGAGGAAGCTAGTTGCTCATTGCAACGCGTTGTAGGTTCCTATGGAGAACAAAACGACGGGCAAGAAACTCCAGAAGCGCAGAGGTCTTACCTATCATGGAAAAAAGTCCCCGCAAAAAAACAAGGAAATACCATTAGGTATATACAACGTGTAATGTTAAATGCGCAAAACCTCTGTACTCATTATTATGAACAACTTTTACTATGGGATCAAACTTGAAATCGCAAAAAAAAATCAGCTGTTTAATTCATTTTGACGAGATAAGCGAGCATAAATATAGGGAACAACTGATTTTTAGGGTTCCGTACCCAAAGGGTAAAAACGGAACCATATTACTAAGACTTCGCTGTCCGTCCGTCCGTCTGTCTGTCACCAGGCTGTATCTCAAGAACCGCGGTAGCTAGACAGTTGAAATTTTCACAAATTATGTATTTCTGTTGCCGCTATAACAACAAATACTAAAAATAAAATAAAATAAATACTTAAGGGGGGCTCACATACAACAAACGCGATTTTTTTGCCCTTTTTTGCTCAATATCAATATTGGCAACAGGTAGGCACTTGAAATATTCACAAAATACTCAGTTGTATTTTTAATTTAATAATAAAATTAAAATAAAATAAGTATTTAAGGGGGGGGGCTCCCATACAACAAACGTGTTTTTTTCGGCGTTTTTGCCTTGTGGTACGGAACCCTTCGTGTTGCGAGTCCGACTCGCACTTGGCCAGTTTTTTTTTTTTCGCGATTATAGCTTGGGTCCCACAGTAAAAGTTGTTCATAATGATGAGTACAATGACCCCTTTAGAGGTTTTGCGCATTTAACGTTACACCTTGTATAGTTTCTTGTTTCACTCATTCTTCTTGCAATTAATTAAGTCCCAGCTGAACTATGTCATTTGAACTACTGCCTTCACACCAAATTTCTATATGACACATCTTCCCTCCACTTTGATGTTAAATCATTACAAAGGTAAACAAGAACGACTAATTAGCGGTACACGAACGTATCTCATCGATTTTCGGTTAGTTCTGACTAATCCACTAATTTAGTGACTGCTGCTATTAATTTAGTGGGCCATTGATTCGTTGCTCTAATTGCGTAAATTAAAGCGTGTATATGGAATTTGTTACTGATCAACGTCTTAACAAAAGACTTTGTTCATTATGATATTTTGATGAGTTGTATTATGTAAGCCGATGGTATCGTTCATATTGTGTTGTAATGATGAGCAGTGTAGTCAAAATAGCAGGGATACAGTTTATTTGAAAAATCTGATTCCTATGATCTACAAACTTAAAAATTGGCCCGAATACTTATTTATCTAAATAAATGATAAAGATCATAAACATACATTTTCGAAATTTTTAGAGGAAAGTACGAAATACACGTGGACGAAGTCGCGGGCAAAGTGCTATTACTTATAATCTTCAAGTGTCTTGAGCGTTATAAATAAAATCTTGCCGCCCCGTCGCATGTTTTGTTTCTGAAATTCTACAGCTTAAGCCGTATCCTTAAAGTCGAAAATATCAGCCCAAAAAAAGCAAAAATCACATTATTAAAAAAAAAACCTTTTTTTAAGTTTTAATTTTTCTCTTTTAAGTTGTACTTACCCCACACAAATTCTTATAACACTATGTGCTATGTAAATATCAGTGACAGGAAGTTATTTTATCATTATCAATATAAATTAAATGGCAAAAACAAATTAAAAAACTACGAAACTAGGAAACGACCAATTGGAACGATGCACCTAGCTTCTGACGTTTCATAAGTGCCCATGTAGGCTTATGTGAAATAAAATATTTTGATTTTGATTTTACGCAAGCAAAGTTAATAAAACTTATATGGGACCACCGCTGAGGCAAACATAATCCATAAAAAAAAACTTAACATAACATAATATAATTATATAAAACCAATTTCGTTTAATTGAATTTTTACCAGAAATTTGGGTTTAAAAACCAAACTACTGAACCGATTTTGATGAAACTTCTATGGAACCAGTCTGTAAGTATATACTTACAAATAAATTAAGAATTTTTCAAATCGGCTTATAAAATAAAAATATTCAACAGAATTGATAACCTCCTCCTTTTTTTGAAGTCGGTTAACAAAAGAACGGTCAATTACGACATTAACGCTAGAAACAATATAATTCAAGGCCGGAAAAACAGCAAATTCACCTGATTTTTAAATCTCGTCACAACTCCAGTGTCCAACGCCATAGTGAATGTCCCGTGGAGCACTGGAGGCCAATCCTGGTCCCCCGAGTGGCATGCCGTCACTCTGCGTGGCCCGTTCGACGCCATATGTGACCACGCCAGTAAAAAAACATCCTAACTCCATAATCGTTGAAATTAAACTCCAACTCTATCACCAACTAAATAAAGTTCAAACTTGATTGGACTTACTACTCGAGGGTGGGTATGGGGTGAAATCCCAAAGGCGACGTACGGCACAGTGCTCATCATTTCCCCATTGTCTCGTTAGACAAAAATCAAAAACAAACACTCGCTGTAGGGATTTTCGGATCTAAGTTTCGGATGACTCCCAATCATCGTGCGTTGAGCTGTGATTGTACGTTTGGGATTTAGAGGTCTATAAGCTGTCGGCGTTCAATTTTATGTGATTAGGACAACTGCTTACATCACAAATATAGACGTCAATATCACATCTGTAAAAAAATGGGGAGTCAAACCGAGTTCACGCGCATGGCGCCTACAAAAATATAATGTATCTTGATGTCCAAAATCTGCCACCTTTTACACATAGCTAACGTAAATTACCAGGGATTTTTTTTATTGTATTCATATAATATATTTTTTTCTTCTTGTTCTCACACACTATTGTCTACATTTCTTTTTTACTTCTCCTTTCGCAGGCCTGCTGGAAGAAATTTCTTAAGAAATAAGCAGTACCTTTGTACCCAAATTATAATTATGTGTATATGTCCTTATGTATTTTACTGTGTTTACATAAATTATAAAATAAAGAAATAATTTTTCAAGGAAAAACATAATGAATATTCCTGGTTTTTACCTAGTGCAAGCTTTAAATCTTGGAAAAACACCTAGTAACAACTCGCCTATTCAATGAAGGCCCGTAAAGACCAGGCCACCCTTTCCCTACTACCCAATGATGTCATTAAAGTAGCCTAAAGGATTACTGCTAAAGGATAGACGGCACCTCCCGGCTAATAACTGCAAACTGCGATCACCATTACAGCCAAGATCATTCAAGCGTGGTGCATAATCAGCCTATAATGTTGGGACACAGGCCTCCTCTCCGTGCGTGGGAATGGGCCGTTATCCACCAGCGGGTCGGTAGATGTCACATGTCTTCGAATTTTTGGTTCTAGGACATACCGATTTCCTCTCGATGTTTTCCTTCGCCGTTTTGAGAGCAGTGGTGATGTAATAATTTACACAAAGTAAAGCGCCTGCCTGAGTTCGACACCACGACACTACTCGTAAGTCGTGGCCGTTACAATTTTCTTTTTGGCTATTTATTGCAGCGGTCATTGATAAGCCTAGCCTTAACAATGAATGCCTGCCAATATGAATATCCAAAAAAAAAATGAACAACATAAAATGAGAATAACAAGCTCAATATGTTTCAATATTGCTAATAAACACATTCAGCATCTGCCTAGCCTTTTCCCAACTATGTTGGGGTCGGCTTCCAGTCTAACCGGATGCATCTGGATACCAGTACTTTACATGGAGCGACTGCCTATCTGACCTGCACAACGAACATTTTTTTTTCTCTCTACAACTAAACCCACTACGACAATCGGCTTTATGTATTTTTAAATAATAATATTGTATTTTCTCTGTAAGTGATTGTGTAAATCTTTTGAGAAAATAAATGTCTAAAACCGTAAAACATTTTTATGCTGTAGGTATCTGTTATGAATCATACCTACGAGCCAGCACAATAAAAATCCATTCAAATATATTTTATAGTCTGCCATAATTTATTAGACAAGCCGTTGTCGGGAGTTATACAGTTTCGCACCAAATCCAATCACTAAATCAACAGTACACAGAATTTATTTTCCACGTGAACTGGTTATTATTTATTTCTCCTTGCATTATGAAAAATATTATTAGGCGCCATCGTGTCAGACATTTGAAAGGCTTCCTTTCTCTATCCTTCTATTCATCGAATATATGCATTGAATTACTCAAGATTTTGCCATGTTTTGGATAAATGTAATTCTTTCCTCGAAGATTGCGCCTCCGTCGTGGCGCGTCTGGTACGTGACCACAATATCTAAGTCACGCTTGTCTTCAGCCACTCTTTTATGTCTATCATTTATTCTTCCAATACGCAAACGTCAGCGATTGACAAGTACAGTTCATGTCGAATAAATTGTCGGTAAAATTGTACGTGGAGTGAGTTACGACTGTGGACGGGCCCTTCGACTCCGCTGTTTTGCTTCGGCCCGACAGATTTATCGTTCGCTTTGTTTTTAGAGATTTTCGCCTCCGTAAACGGTTTCCATCTATATCGGAAACGTCTATTTCGATCTGCATTTATTTTCTTGACGGAAAAGCTGTCATTAAGACCGCCCTGACAATTTTCTGCTCCCGGCAATCCTCCACTCGGAAACGTAAATAATACACCCCATATTGAAGATTATTTCTAATGCTCAAACTCGAGACGCAATAAACTAGCGCGATGATAATAAAAATGTTCAGCTTATCCCTCGTGTTCCCGTTGTAAATTTAAACGGCGATGCCCAAGCGATTCTAAACCTTAGCGCATTTTATTAATGTCACGACAGAACATTTTAATTTTAATAAAACTGAACATCGGCACGCCCGACCTATTTGTCAACCTTCTTTACTTTTGCTGGCATGAAATCATACAGTCTCACTTTGCGTAACTACAACACTAAACGTGGAGAGCTCGGGAGACGACAGAAAGCGTACTTTTTGATTAGAACGCTAAGACATAAATTCGCACGATAATCCACGTCCGCTCTCGTATGAAATATGAAATCCCCGAAGGACGCCGCGCTGGATTTAAGCTTTTCTCTTTAAAGTAATAAAGGTGTGTTTTATTTGAACTGCGACGGATTATATTTGGGATTTGGACGACGAAACACGTAGGCAAACCATCGCTCATGTGACAAATTTCTACGTTTGCCTTAACGCGGGCCACCGTGTTTAGAATATTATATCTGAAGAAGGGACTCTGGGAAGTCATATTGATTTACATAAGGAAAAAAGGCTGCAGGATTTCTGGACAAATGAAATGAATCTTGAGTGACGTGGAAATGTTCGGGGTATGAGTGGAAGCAATATTTTTTATGTGTACGATTCTATTTTGAGTGAATTTATTTAGCATTTCTCTTTTTATGTTCTATTTTCCTTTCAATTCAAATAAACTTCTCTGCATTCAAGCACTCTTTGGATTTCTGGGAAGCACTCGTTGGTTCAAAGTGAATTACAACCCTGCGTCAGTGCCAACAACCAGAATGCTACCGAAATTAGAATGTTGTTATGAAATCTAAAACTAACAATAACAAACCCCAAGTTAGTCTAATTATACTCGATATCTGATAATTAAGAGCTAATTAGACCAAATTAACAGATATTTCGTAATTAATTTCGTGAAGAGAGACCTCTATTATAAATTGGTTCAGAACCAATATTTACCTCGACATAGCGGTATACATTGCCAATCTTTTTATAGACATGTATAAGGACTCTTATAAACTGAGAAGCTGACAGATTCATAATAATCAATTCACGAACTTCGCTTAGGTAATTTTTTTTTTAATTTACCCTCTACATGTAAATCAATATGAACCAGAAATTTATATCTGCAGACGTAAACAGTCTTATACACCAATAACAGATAAATAAGGTATTCAAACACTTTCTATTGATTCAAAAAATGCATGAATACTTGACTCAACAGCTGTCATGTTCAGTCTTTTCTTCGCATCCACATCAGAATAACCATAATTTTGTTTATCGATAAATCAATATGCGACATCAAGCGTCTCAAGGGGTGTGCAATAACGATTGTCTATGTACCTACATGCGTCTTTTTTGCACCAATTGTAACTGGTGTCCCCCCGGGGAGGAGATTTGTCAGTTCGTTTATGCGACTTTGTCGAATTCAAATCGTAGTTTTCCTTTCTGCTAGTAACGAACTCCCAACAATACGTGCGGAAAGAGGATTTTGCGTTTTATTCTATATATTTTTTGTGTATATTTTGGGGGCACTATACGTGATTCAGCTAGGTAAGCAACCCACCAATTGTATATTTATGAGCTCACTATTACACTGTATAGTTTTTTTTTATATTGTTATACCAATTTGGAGTTGAATCTGCTGGGGATTAGTTCGCATGAAGTTTGAAATTGGTCGTTTATGAATCATTGTTACGATTGAAATATATTCAGTGTTGCAACTAAAAGTTTTAGTATGTAAAAAAAATGGTTTGCATCATTTTCCTGGTCGGTTCACTGCGTTGGCAATCTGCCACTAATTGTGCAATATTTTTTATATTTAAAAACTGACATGGTTGCATATTGCCCCGCTTCGCTCAAATGATGTCAATAACCATATATCTTTCAACGGCGGTCCTATTCGGAAGGGGAACAAGCGTAACCTGTCACACAAACTTAAGAAAATCTATTTTTATTTCGTTCTCGGCGTTGCATCAACCGAAGCATTCTTATTCATGATGTATGTACACAACTGTCACTATTTTTGGTATCAGTGTGACTCAACATACATAGATTACTATATTAACAAAGCTGTTTCACATTTAAAACAATATTCGTTTCATTAAAGTTGACCGGTCAACGGTTATCACCGCGGACGTCCTGCGCCGACCTCTTATCACGCACATTATCACCGAAAGAGGAAACAGACAGTATTTTTATTTATGTTAGTCCCCCACCGCCCACTCCTGATGCCACTGAAGTCTAGAATATCCATGATTTTGTCGCGCGAATTAGTTTCACGTCATTTTATCTGAAGGACGAACGTGATATATGCAGTGATTCCGAAAAAATATTGGATAGTACATATTTCGAGTGCCAGTGATATAGTCCTTTAATAATTTATGTGAAAGTTTATAAAAGATAAATATTGCGAACCTAAAAATATTGTTCAATAACTTTCAATTTGTGTGTAACAGTGTAAACAGTGAACGTTAAAGTTTAGTAATAAAATCTGCCAGACAGTGATTAAACCCAAAAATACGAGTAGATTATAGAATACGTTGAATGATCAAACACCAAATTTCCAAAAAGGTATGTTGTTCGTTCAAAATTATCAAATTAGATGAATGCTGTTAATTCGTTACAATTAAACAAATAATGCGAAATTATGTTCCATTTAATTAAATAAAACGAGATTCGGGAATAACACACGAAATATGAAACAAGTTTTATGCATAGAGGAAGTCATGGAACAAACACGTTTGCAATAAAATTTGAAATGTGCATTGCTCTTCCGGAATTGAGCCGTCGCATCGTGGTTGTCAGTTTACTACCGACTTGGAGAAGATTTTTTGGTTGTGATGTCGAGGCACAAACAACTACAACCGTACGTTTAGGTTATATTTAAAAATCGCCAATTAAAGATCTTTAGCTTCATCTTTGAAATGCTAACATATTCCAATGATGATTTTGTCATCTTTTTCGTTATTGGTAGTTTTGTTAACACAATACACATTCTATTTTATTTTGTACTAGCTGCGCCCCGCAGTTTCACTCGCATAAGTCTTGATCCCGTAAGAATATCGGGATAAAAAGTATTCTATATGTTAATCCAGGGTGTCAACTACCTCCATACAAAATTTTATCAAAATTGGTCCAGCCGTTTGAGCTTTAAGAAGTAACAAACATATAAACACACACACACACACACTCTCACAAAACTTTCACCTTTATAATATTAGTGTAAAGTGTGATAAGGAATAAGGATATTAAGATTAGTAGAAATATGCATAGTAGGATAAGATATTAGTAGGATAAGATATTAGTAGGATAGGATATTAGTAGGATAGGATATTAGTAGGATAGGATAGTAGGAAGTATTATTTTGAAGTAGTCTCTCATTGTTTTTATTTACATGACAGCAGTATAAGCCATCCAAACAATTAATAAAGGTAGTTAATACTTCACAAACATTCCCAAAAAAAAACAAAACTGCATAGTCATTACTATGCGACTCGTTTTCAATTAGCATTCCTTATCTACTTCCACCACCACAGTAGGAAGGGGAGGGGAGGACTTGGCAAAAATTTCCACCTAACGAGCTCATTGTCTTTTATTTGGACCAAAGGGTTCCGTCGCAGTCCTTAATTAACAGCTTGAAGAACCCAAAATTATTTGACTAGGTGATTTCAATGGCCGAAAACATTTTTTTGAATCTTGAAGTACCGTACTCCTTTCAGTAGTGGTTATGGTTAAGTTTGAAGATGTCTTCTATTTATACAAGCATATTATTATGTCATTTGCCTAGCCTTTTCCCAACGATGTTGGGGTCGGCTCCAGTCTAACCAGATGCAGCTGCCAGTATTTTACATGGAGCGACTGCCTATCTGACCTCCACAAGCCAGTTACTGGGTAATAACCCCATGGTAAAACTGGTTGTCAGACTTTCGAGCTTCTGACTACCCGTAACGACTGTCAAAGATCCACGAATGACAGCCGGGACCAACGGTTTAACGTGGTTTCCGAGGCCTCGGTATGTAACTAACCGTGGTCTCGGTATGTAACTAACAGCTAACCCATCCACTGACCAACCGCGGCAAACGTAGCTTAACCTGATCGATCGACCTGTATGGCTGTTAGTATTTAGCCACGGGCCCCTCTCCAAAATGTATAATGTATCTTCCATATAAACAAGCATGTTTCATATTTAAATGGTATCGATACATACGCAATGAAGTGTTGAAATCGCTTAAGTCTCGCATGGTTAAACCATATGGCATGAAAGAACGAACGTAATTAGTAATAATGGGTTTAAAGATTGCTCAACATCGTTAACGAATAGTGTAACCCATGGTGACCCAATTAACTTTTTTTTAATCAGTTGCTGATAAATTTCATCAGTTATTTTCATATTTGAGCAGTGTTACGAGTTACGACACATGGTTCTAATGCCATATAATTGGACTCAAACATTATGTACGAGTATAATAAATGATTCGATATGGCCGAGATCTATAAACGATGCTTACTTAGCACGCAGCGTTATTCCTGACACAGGCCCACAGCTGTTAAACTGAAAGTGCAATGTAGAGATAGGAACATGTCTAACTCAAAGCACGTGCTAAGTAAGGTTTAAAGTTGTCGGCCTGAATCTTTGAAGCTTGGTCCGAATTTATCCATAGCTGCAGCTCAAAAAAAAATGTATTTTCGTTTTTTTCCTTATGGTCAGTTCACACCGAGACGCGACGTGACGCGCAGTTTTCAAGATAGAAATACAATTACAGTCCTTATCTACCTACTACACAAAAAGGTATACGATTCAGTAAGCTACGCCGCGCGGCGCCGCGCGGCGTAGCTCAACGTAGTAGGCACTGAATTGTGTACCAAGTTTTTTTTCAGTTTTTACTGAAAAAAAAATTGGCTCAAAAATTATTTGATCAAATTCTGCAGTCCATCAGAGCAGTCTTAATGCTACCAGCATTCAGTGGCCCAGGTCCAGTAATGAGGCTGAGTCGAAACTAATTTTATTTTCTTCAATTCCTTTGAGTGAGCCTCCCGGGATATTTGCGTTATATTAAAAAGTTTCCTCTCTACTTCTCAAGAGCATTTCCTCCATGTCCCGTTTATTTATTTTCGATACTTTCCCTAATGATCTCGTACGATTACTGTACGACCCGGGTTAAAATACAGGGACAATATAAATAAATATCGTTAATGAGGTTAGCTTTCCAAGTTGGCTTTGTGCTTTTTTTAAATAACAACATGAATTTCCTCTTACTTTAATTCAGTTTTGGTATACTCATTAAGGAGGAAAGTATTCCTTTCTGAATTATTCGTTTTCTTATCCTAAAATACTCGTTTATTCAACATGTTTGGATGTGTACTATCGTGGTTCAGTGCTGCTCCTTCCAGGAAGAGATAAAGATATTTCAGGTTCAGGGATCGACGTATCAATAATAATTATGTTCTATTTTTATATGACCCTTTCCTTTCCTTTTTAGGGTTCCGTACCTCAAAAGGAAAAAACGGAACCCTTATAGGATCACTTTGTTGTCCGTCTGTCTGTCAAGACCCTTTATCTCGTGAACGCGTGGAGGTATCGAGTTTAAATTAAAATCATATAGGTAGTCAGGTTTACAGTTCCTTGAAGCTGTGAAAAAATCAAACTTCTAGCCGTTTATGCCGCAAAAAACGTATACTTCGAGACTCTCAAGGGAATCAAAATTTATAGGGTACTTCCCGTTGACCTAAAATCTTGATATTTGGCAAGAAGCAAGGTCATGTAGCACAAGCAAAGGAAAAAATTCGAAAACCGTAAATTTGTAGTTCCTTTTTTTAAAAATCCCGTGATAAACTATGTACAGACGTCAGCACATCAAGCTACCCGAAACTGTCAAATTTTCCCAATCAACTTTGAACCTTATGCTTTAGCGATAAAGTTGAAAATCTATTAAAGAAATTTGACAGATTGTAGTGGCTTGATGTGCTGTCGTCTGTACATACCTACAAATTTGTACGAAACCCTTGGTGCTCGAGTCCGACTCGCACTTGACCGGTTTTTTTTTTTTGTTTAGCAGAGAGTGCGTAAAATCTCAAAAGTAATTCCTTTGGTTAAGATAGATTCTAGTGCCTTAGTATTTTAACTTCCCCAATTATATTCCCCAAGTTATAACAATATTCATAGCTTACAATTTTAAACAGTGCAGCATCAATACTTTCATCCCGTCTAAGTTTACTGAGTACTTTCTTATTTTCATTCCCAACATTAAAATCATTTCACGAAGCATTCTTATTGTACTCTTCGTCATGTTCCGAAGCCATATTATTCGTAATTATTTTTGCCCTTTCCTTCCGACTTCGTTATGCGGCTTCTTTTCCTTTTATTTATTGTCGATAGTATCTCCTTTATTTATACGTAATGCAGGATATGTATGAATCGTCTACTTCAAATGTATTCTCTGGATATTTCAAGATTTTCTCCCTCATATGCTATTGATATTCTTTTGTTTGAGCTCCGCTTTATGAATAATTTACATAATTCATTAAGATTTATTTTGAGTACCTTCAATCTTACTAAGTGCCTCTCATCCAGGTAAATAAATGTGTTTTGTTTGTGATCTCAATCAGCGTCAGATTTTAAATCAATGACATACCATAACAGTTCATAGTATCATCGTGTGGGATTATAACTCTTCATCAATTAACAGTTTCAATTCTCCCCAGGCCTGGGCCGGCTGCAGCCGTACGGCTCGGGCAGCGGCAGCGGATCAAGCAGCGGAAGCGGGCGGCGGCGCGCGCGCAGCGGCCTTTCCGACTCGCCGACCGCTCCCGCTACGCCCACGTCGGCTTCCGACAACGCGTCCGACGCAACCCTAACGGACTCGGAGCTGCCGTTGGCTAGGGATTCCACCCTGCTGCATAACGGTAAGCTTACCTACACAATAATCCTGTGTATGGTCTCATCACTATTATTATCTTATCGTTATCCCATACTTTTCATGGAAGAACTTTACTTCTATTCTTTTATCATACAGTCTCATCAATCACTTCATATTTTGCGGAAGCAGAAGTTACTTAGATCTCACGTGCACGGAATATTGAAACAAGAACTTTGATAGCCGACTTTTCTGCTTTTGGTGTTTTGGTTGCAATAACTTAACCAACAACCAACTTCTTTTTCTCTATCGTTTGCCTACCACTACCCCTCCCTCCTGTAAACTAAAGGATGTTGGCTTCGTTTGAAATGTATAGCGTTTTCTGATTTTATTTTACTCGATAAGTTTTTCTCTTAGTTTCCATTATCGAGGGACTTCGTTGTTATAGGTTCTTGGAACTCGTCAACAACGATATATATTCAATAACGACATCGTGTGCCAGTTTCTTTACTGAATTTACCGGTTCATGGTAATAGAAAAATTTCCACATAAACCCCTTATAATAATGTACGCTTCCATAAGGAATTATTAAAAAAAAATGTGTTGTAAGATTGATATAAAGTGCCACCTATTGCTTGTGCACATATATTTTCAATTCCGACAACTCATTTAATCGTGACTTTCCGTTTCCTTCTATGTGCAAGAAACACTTACTTTTCTTATATCTAAATCTTCCCTGTGATCTATATTATTATCATTTTCGTCTTCAACAGTATCGTTATTACTTTTCCATCTCTCTATAATGAAGAAACTAACTGCTGGTAAGACTTTTTGTTCGTGTGAGGTATCCACGTGGCGAAGTAATCTAATGTTTGAGTAACAGTTTAAGTTACATTTAATGTGTCGAAAGTAATTAGCGTTTGTTCTTGTTATGGGTAAAGTTCTTATATTATTGTTAAGGAAGATTATACGGTATTCTAATCGATACTTCGGTCGTTTTGCAAATTTAAAAGAAGTTCACAATTTTTATTGATTTAGGATTTCTATTAATCACTATCTTCTTCACATGGTAAATATGCAAATTGCTCAAAAGATAATTTCAAAAGATCCAGTAAACCGAAATGACGTCAGAAATTCCAACGGATATCTATCTAGAAACGTTATTTATTAGAATTTAAACGGTAAAGCCGAAGGGCCACCGCTCCATGTTAGAGGCTGCGAGGATGCCGCGGTAAAAGTGTTTGCTGGAATGCAAAATGAAGCATGTGATTGCTACGGAATCACATTATGCCAGTCCTGGATATCGACCCGTGGAACTGGAAATGATATTTTTATTTTGCAGGCTAGTAGGTAGACTGGGAGCAGCTGACAAGTAGAACATTTTAAAGGCAGTTGTAATCGCTGCACTTTTCTGAAAATGTATCAACCGATGTTAAAACCATTTTGTACAAAGCGTAACTTAATGTTACTCCACATGCATGCAAAATTCCCGTCAGATTTAATTATAATATTTTAGGCGAAAATGTTGAAATTTTTGACGTAAGACTTTTAATTTTTTCCCCGTTAATATCGCTTCCAGCGGTCCCTAAATTCATTTAGCAAAGCACTGTGTCACAGAGGCCTCTTGCGACGGTTTCCTAATGGGTTTTTATCGTGTCGTGCTCCATGAAAATTGAACAGGAAATCCTAGGGAGTCCCGGTTTTAATTTGCCAACCATTGGATTCTATAATCGTTCTAGATTTCATTGAAATGCAATTTAATTGGAATTCCCTCGGTGTGATTTGAATCGACTGCGTTTGTGGGTCGACGTTATTTGGTATTTTATTCAGAGCCACGTAAGTTCTAGGGATTATCTCTTTAATTTGTTTGCAATTCACAGTTTGCTATCTGCATTTTTAAACATATACTGTACAGGTATTAGATTTTTATCTATCTAGGTAAAATGTAAACCATGTTAGCAAAGATGCGGACCATTTTCTGCTTAAGCTAAGTACGGAAAATAATGATCGTCGGCACAGATATTCAAAACAAATTGAAGTTAATTACTAACCTCATTAATTTCCGACTCAACCTAAATCCCAAAAATCTGCCTCACCTGTCGTAACAAACTGTAACCAAGTTTTGTAAACAAATTTTCCGAACAGTTCAACATTTACCTTTTCCAGTTAAATGTTTACGTGTTGCTCCAATAGCGTTAGTTATAACTTATAACCTGTAAATACAAATTACTAACGAACGCTTGCGATACCCGCCGCGTGTTTCCAATGTTTCACTTTCGTCCCTCAAAACTTTTCAGTTGAAAATTTGGGACCAATGTTTGTTTACATACAGTTTTTGGGGTCCCAATTTAATTTAAACTATCGCTGCTTTTATTTGTCGTTTAGTACAACATTTGTCGTTCCGCGGTTTGTGCGTGGACCTTTGTTAGCGGTGTTGTATTTATTCCGCCTGTGTTTTGCTTTTACCAAATTCCGGGATAATTTGTCCGTATGTAATGGATGTTACGCTTCATCTTTAATTTGGGTCGTCCTGTGTCACTCGAGTTCATTTCCACTCGTTAATTAAACTAAGTGATACGATCCCATTTAACGTTTTTCTGTCTTACGGAACGGACGTACTTACATTAACATAAGTAATAAGGTGTAGTTTAAGTGTAGTGGTTTCACTTGAATGAGCAAGTTTCGGTGGCGTGTGTAACCCGTAGCTTAATTAAGAACAATAAATATACCTATTTCATTCCCACATCACTTTGTATTTCGCCCTTTTGACTTGAATTTTAATACCATTATTAGTTTTCTCTTAACTTATGAAGCCAAAACTTAAAATTATTATAAAGAAGAGAAACACCGGCTCCGATGACCAATTAACGGATTGAGCCTACACTCAAAAACGATGGCGTATCACAAATCGCTTGAATTGCCGTCATAAACAGGCGACAAGTCGTAAATGTGATCTCGCCCAGCGAATGTGTTAAACAATTTGATACGCGGTAACAATGACGTTTTTATGTCGCGATATTTCGGTAAACCTACCGAATGTCGCCTTTAATTGCCGCCATTAAACGCATGCTTGTGACGAATCGCCGAGCGATAGATGGATCCCGGTTATTTTTCACATTACAAACCAATATTTATCTCGCTCACTCTTAATCCCAACGACTGCAGTAGAAAGAGATGCATATGCATAGTGTTTCAGTAACCGTGGGATAATCATAATGAAAGCCGGAAATTCGTTAACGAATATGGCAGCGCTTCGTTAAATTTTATGTGTGTTTGTTTAATGAATGAATGCCTTTTTAAATTTCCATATGGTGCTGTCCTGTTTTAATGATCACGTCGAGTCCGACTTAACAAAACAAATGTGGAATGAGTGTTACGAAGGATCATTAATCTATTAGTGAATGTATAAGAATAGATAGAAAGAGTATGACGTTATTAGCTTCAGCGCGCGCCGATTCTCGCGTCTTTCACTATTTTACGCCCCGAAATTGCGGAATTAATGTTTCCGTATTCATCCATCAAGGGGATACTGTGAAATTTCGTTCGCTCAAGACATCCCCTTAATCCTCAAGACGAATATCTCAAACTCACGGACGGAGCGGAATAATCGCAAGGTTGTGACGAGCTGAAAAAAATTATATAATTCATCACTTAATCCGAGCATCTCGGAGGGTTAGTCAAACAAATACCTAGTATTAGTTGTGACAAACGCAGGCTTGAGTTTTATGTGATCAAAAATAAAAGAAAGATCTTAGCGTGTTTCCCCTCTGAAGCAGAAAGATAACACACTTATGAGGATGGGGAAGGCTTTCTTCTTAAACCATCATTACATCGTCGAATAAATAAGAAGAGACTATGGAGCTGTCAGATGTAAGGGCTTGCAGATTGAAAAACGATTTAAAATATTTTATTCCGAAGTTGATTTGAAAAAGTTTAATGGTGTTTTCAAATCTCACTTAAGATGTTATCGTCCCTTGAAAGCCTATCTAATTCCCGATAACGGTGTCTTAGAAAAATAAACGATTAAGAGTATATTACAAAGGACTTTCGTACCAAAGGGACGACAGTAGAGTAGATTTTCAAAGTATATTGAGCGTAAAAATTTACCCGAAAACGGGAGACGAAGGAAGAAATACTGTAATGCGTAATGAGCTGAAATCTGTTACTACGTTCGTGTGACCCGAGTACAAGTTTCAAGCGAGCAGCGTCCCCAACAGAAGCGGCCCCTAGTTACTCCCCTGGGGAACCCACATACATGAAAGGCAAAAAGAAAATCAATTCATTATGTTCCGCTTATGGCTTGTCATATCGTCATCTTACAAATAAATCCGCTTGTAATTTGTACCAAAAGCTTTCTGCGACAAACCATGGCACAAAGCTACAACCTTCTTAGTTTGGTCGAAAGCACAAAGGAGTTCAGTAGCGACTCGCCAGACCCGAAAAAGTACGAGTCCTTTGAGAGACCAATCCTTTAATACTAATTGAATCATAATTTAGAAGACTGGAAGTTTCTTTTTATGTAAATCTTTTTTGCCTCTGAAGGCTCAAAGGCTGGCAACGTAATAATCTTGAATTTGAAAGGTTTAGAAAGTACTCGTGTATTCGGGATTGGAATAAACGTCTTTCATGTACATTCTAAGAATTTTGTTTATAGATTTATTGTTTTTATTTTGAGTAAAGATTTATTTGCTTTGTAATGTAATTAATTATTATTAAATTATTTATTGCGAGTAACCATGAGATTCATACATTCATTCAACATATAGAAGTAACAATAAAATAAACTTACAACTATGTTAGTGATACAATTACAACAACAAATTACACAAACACACACAACAAAACAATCACAGCTTACGCATTCCAGCTGAGATACTGGAGCAACGACTTATAATACAACAGTCCAGCCTATCAGCAATAACTCCCAGGATGCTGTTGGAACTGGCTCGCACCCTGCGCACCAAGGACGCACATCTTTTCAAACAAACATCCCTGATGCGCTACAGAAGCGAGGCAGCCCCATCAACACCCTGAAAGCATTATTCTACTACTAATACTAATAACAGTAATAACAGTATTTTAAAGTTCCAAATAAATAACATTGGTTTAATCGGTTATAAAACAGTTTTTATTATTATTTATCATCAATAATATTAATAATTGAGATGTTTAAGTGATGGTTCCAGAAATTCCTAACGTGATTTTTTAAAACCACTTCATTAGTGTTCATTGTCATGATAATTAATATTTTTGAATAGAAATGTTTTAGTAATTAGTAACGACTTAACGATAATTAACTAAAGATTTTGTTTTCCTCTTGGCAAAGCAATTCATTAGTAATTTTAATCAAACTTGTTTTCACAAAATACCTTCAATATTTTGAGACGATGTGATTTCATGTATAACCGTTTTGTTTAAATTTCACTTTCATGTTTATTTAAAAAGAAAACAGCGACCTCTGGTTCTAAATATTAATACGCAATGTTTTTATAAACTGTGTATCTATATGAAATGATTTACATTAATAGTTTTGTATGTCCCTGTATTTTATTTTCCTGATACTCTTTTTAACAGAGTTCATCGATAAAATAAATGGCACCTGAGATGATGTCAATATCACTGAAATCCGAAACTTACAGCGAATAACGCCAACTTTTCCCTCTTCCTTGCGTACTCCATAACCCATCCAATGTCAGTGTAATATCAAAAGACAATTTACCGTAGCACACGCGACAACGATGGCGGGAGCGGCGATAAATCTCCAGGACAATTTCCGAAATTTTTCTATCAGAAAGATTTACACTCCAGTCATCTTGGCGAAAGAAAATCGCACCTACAATCCTATTATCGATCCCTATTCCAGTACAATTTGCGAGTTGCGCGGGCGAGCGGTAGCAATTTTCAAACTTAAATGAAAATATCGGTTGGGGTAGAAGACTGTAGGAAACATTTTCCACGTCTTCGGGTTGTCGATAGTTCACATCCCGTCGGAGCCAGACATGATTCAGTCGGCAACATCCTTTGTCTAAGCGAAGTTTACGTCCAGTGGTTTCAGATGAATGTAAAACTGACGGGCTAGTGAAAGAAGCACATACAATACGGACGTTCTAAACGAGGATTCTAGTAACTTTTGTTAGGACGCATACGAAACTATTTGAAAAAAAAAACATGCAACTTATTTATTTAGAAAACTGATATCATCGCACTGTTCATTATATTCATTTTTATCCAAGAAAGAATAAACCATTCGCGCAGGTATCAAAATAATAATTTATAATCTTGCTAGCGACATTCAATTACTTAACATAAACAAAAATACACGGGATTATTTAATGAGCTTTAGTTATTTCATTTTGATAATTAGAATAATATAATTCTGCTTTAATTAGAACGTGCTCTACTTTATTTAATTCTAATTATCATTACGTGCCTACTACTATTAGTTACTAATGTTAAGCAGTTTTACCTTTGTTGTTGTTGTTTTGTTTAGAGTCAAGAGGAAAACTTTAGTAGTTATTGTTGATAATTATTATGATCAAATATTTCTGCCAGGAACAGACGTATTGAATTGATTGATCATAATTGTTTAGTTATTGTTCAGTTAACACCCACAGGAGATAAAACATAATTGACGTAGGGCTGTTTGGCAACACATAGCAAAGACTTCCTATATATAATCATGACATGAGTAATGAACCAACCATGCAGCATTAGGTATGAATATGTTCAGCTTTAAATTCCAAAACGAATACCTATAAACGGTATCTTTCGAACAACAAACAGTAAAAGTAATGTAGCATATTTCCAACCAAGACCACACTTCATGAACAGTATAAAAACGACCATTCTCCAAAGCCAAAATACCTATAAATCATTATAATGACCACGAAGTAGACTATATTCTAGATCTAGACGACCACTTCGATAAAGCTTAAACTACAGTAGCTAAACATTGAGTATGTCTTACAACATTAACGGCTCATTTTGAACGTAATATTGCTGTGGCCGATAGAGTGGCCATAGTATTTTATAGGAAGACAAAAGCACGGAATTCGGTACTGAATAAGTAATAAAATATCGACAATATTCGCCGATCGGCCCGATACCGTGTAACAATCGAAAATTGGAAATTGTTAAATAAAGTTGAATGTATTGAACGTGAACATGCTTGTGCTGGCAAGACCGGGGGTCATCTGATTTATGTTATCGTGGAAGATATTTATAGACTTTAGCACGTTGTTTAGAGGGTATTAAGCTGGTAGACTATAGTATACCTCCATAGTATACTAGTTTATTTGCAAATTAACATTATAACTGAAACGAAGGTTTGATTCTGGTCTTTTTAGGGTTCCGTACCAAAATGGTAAAACGGAACCCTTATGGTGAGACTCAATCTGTCTGTCTGTCTGTCACACCTGGAAGAACTACTAATGCTATCTACTTGAAATTTGGAATAATTTTAGATGAAACAGTTGAAACAAATAAAAAAAATCTATACATATAATAAATTTGTAGAAAAGTGGTGTCTGTACAATGGAAATATATAAAAAAAAAGTAGCAGGGGTTGTTATTATATCGATGCCGAACCCGAAATTGTAATTAATATTTTTTTTGTCTGTTTGTCTGTTTGTCGGTTTGTCTGTTTGTCTGTTTGTTTGTGCACGCTAATATCAGAAACGGCTTATTCGATTTAGATGCGGTTTTCACTAATATATTGTAGTAGGCTTCACTTAACATTTAGTGTTTATTTCATGTCAATCGGTTCATAAATAAAAAAGTTATGTCAATTTAAAGAATCACGGCGAACATTTGTTAAGGTATTCTATCAGAGTACGTACACGCCTCGGGCCTGCGCGTCCGATCTTCGGAACTACTGGACAGATTTGAATGATTTTTTTTTTGTTGTATAGTTATTATGGCTGGACAACATTCAGGCTATAATGTTTCTTGGAAACTTGAACACCTGATGCAGAACCGAAACAGACCAGCTTAACTATAAGAGATACAAAAATGGTACCATAGCAAAAATTGTTCCACGTGATGAGGATTTTCTGCTGAGAGAATAAATTTGAAGATCTGGAACACCTGATGGGGAACTCCAAGAGCCCAGCTACACCATAACACATATAGGAATGACGTCTTAGTAAAAGTTATTCGGTCTGATGGGCATTTCCTGTTGACTTATAAAAATCGAAGATCAGAAACATCTGATGTGGAAATCTAAGCTATCACTAATTTCACCTCCACGCGGTGAAGGCGGTAACAGTTTAGGACTGATTTTCGATGACGATGGTATATCATTGAAAATTTGACTCTACTGGCCAAAATTCCCATTTATTTTTTTTTAACGTGAAATGCTCATGCATTCTGCACTACCACGGGGAGATAGTGCAGTTATGTGGGACTCTAACCCACTAAAACTCCACTGTGTCCTCCTCTGCCGCTTACGGCGGGAACATGGGCACGCGTTAGCACTCATCCGTGAACCCGCCGCGGCTGTCCGTCACCGGACCCTCCGCTGGGGAGTACTCCCCATCACCGGCGCACCAGAACACATAGCACGCCGTGACCACCCCAGGGTCCAAACCAGCACATGGGCCAGACGATCCCGTGTCTGGGCACCCTTGGTAGGGGAGCAGTCACTTAGATTTTAATTGATCAGGTATCTTCATAATAAAACTATAACCATGCCTAGAAAGAGGTCAAATCTTTCCCAATGTTCCAAAGGAGCTAAAAGATTGAGGATCATAAGATCCCAAGAATCTACCGAAGAGCGTCAGGAGAGACTTGATGCTGTTTGAAAACATCAGGCTGCAACTCGCTCCGTGGAAACCTCTTCGGATCGCGAAGCACGCCTGCGTTCTCAGCGTATTTACGCATCTACATCCAGATCTCTAGAGACCAGTGAAGAATATGATGCGCGACTGACCGCTGATACGGTGAGATTATCATACATTGTTCATAATCAGAAAGTGAGAAAGAAAGAATTGCTGGAGTACGGCATGGAAGAGACAGATTAAGAAGAGCGCAACGAACGTTTGAATTCTGATCGACTTCGACATTCTCTGAACAGAATGTCGATATCATCTGAAGAATCGGATGTGTCTCAAGATATCATGGCGACCTTCCTTGGGTTGATAAGGAACGGAGTGCATTTACGTATGATTGACTACGCCACATATTCCGCCATCGGAGGTATGGTAAAAATTTTACTTTTTGTGAAGCTGTTAAATAGCAAAAAGAAACAAACGGTATGTGTTGCTCAGATGGGAAAGTACATATTGAAATATTACAAAATCCTCCAGAAATATTAAGATCACTGCTAATCGGTGACCATCACAGTCAAAACATTTTTTGGACAACATACGTTCGTACAATAATGCCTTTCAAATGACATCTTTTGTTGCGAAACAGATTTCAGAAGGCCCATTTATGCCAACATTCAAAGTGCAAGGCCAAGTTTACCACCCTATTGGTTCATTATTGCCTGAAAATGACGTCTCGAATCGTCTCGCGCATCCCGTTGTTATCCAGTCCCCGGGTTCTTAGAATTCGACATCTGACGTTTCAGATCTTCGATTTTGACTACCCCGTTGTCGCTGGCATAACCAACAGGATCCGCGTACGAAGTCGCGGGCAGAAGCTAGTATTGAAATAAAAATATATGTATATTTTTTGCAACAAGGACTCAAAGGGGGTCTACTAGGGCATGTGGGGTATCATATGAAAGAGCGTAGTCTACACATTTTCAAACATATTTTTTTAGGCCCCATAGTTTTCGACTTTTGATGAAAAATGTAAAAAAAAATACCGTTCCCCAAGTTTCCGTTCCCTACAAGTTTATGTAAAGATTACAGGAAAAATAAAACGAAGTCTCTAAATAGCACAATTTTTCAGAAATCATTAATAAAAGTTACGTAATAAGAGATGGCGCTGACATAAAACTGCAATATTCTACACCGCAGTGCACAATGTTAAAATTATCTGATGAATGTAGGCCTCGCCGATGAAAATTTAAAAACGTATGATGGTACGGAACCCTCGGTGCGCGAGTCCGACTCGCTCTTGCCCGGTTTTTTTCTTCCTTGATTGAGCTATTTAGAGTTGACGGCCGACCGTCAGTAGAAGTAAGAAAGGCACAACTGCAAGGAGAAAAAACATTGAGCTCTTCACAACGATCGGATGGTAGGTACAGGTTTAACGCCTTCAAATAATTTACTTATATTGTAAAAGTTTGCAAGTAACAATATGTTTTAGTACCTACAATATCCATTGATAAAAGTTGAACCAGTGAGTGCATTGAGGCAACGCCGACACAAAGGGAGGATATAAGCGAAAGTAGCAATTTTGACGCCCTGCGAAAGATTTCCTCACTTTCACTAAACGTATTTTGCTTCGTTTATGGTCCTTAATCCCCTAACATAAGATTGGTTTTTGATTGTTCTACGGTAAGGTAAAATATTGTTCTTATAAAGTAGATGCCTTGTTCCTTTTTCCAAGAGGTATCTGAGAAAATTTGTAATGATTGCTTATTATTGTAGGTAAATAGTCTTTTTTTTCGTGAATGGTCTTTTCGCTACCGTTATTTCCTAAAAATCCCTCATTGTTTCTAATCAATGATTTAAAATAGTGCTTATGTATGTATTTACTGCAACATTTGATATCGTAAATTCTTGAAACACCAAGACAGTTTCTGACAAAAACCATTAGGAAAAAAAGTGTGTTGAGAAAACAAAGTGCCAAAGTAGTCTTACTTACGTTAGAAGTAAAAAGAACAACAGAAACACACAATAACAAAAACTGGAAACAACCCAAACATGTGACAAAAACAAGACTCGGCAAAAGTTACGTGTCGCTGGAAGACGATAACAACAAAATCAAATTCCATCTTCACAATGTAGTACGTCAAGTAAAAATTTTCTGAAAAGAAGTTGTTAACAAAAATACGCTGAGGCCCGCAATGCCTGCGGGGCCTTGATAAGGCGGTGGGATCTCTAGTAAGCACCCGTCCGGGGAATCGCTCCTGTTCGGCTTCAAGATACGGGATATAGCGGGTGTAATCTAGTTTCAGTTACAATGTACTTATAGTTATTGATCACGGTATCACCCTCCTGCATTGGCTTTGGATATTTGTTTATAAACTAATCTGGCTCTTCTTTTTTAGCATTATCAATTTCATTAACTAAGTTAATTTGAGACACTTTTTTGATATTGTATGAATCAACTCCTGCCTTTGAATTTTTTATTTCGAAACATTGTCTCTATAAATACTTCTTAATTTATCCATCTGGCTGGTTTTGCGACCATCAGCAAGCATATTATCCTTCTATGCTTTTACATGCTTCTTTTTAATAGAATCTTCTCTGCTTACCTCATTGACGCATCTAAATTAATTTTAATTTTTTTCTTATATATACTGTTTTTAAAGTCTCTATTTACTGCTAACTTGTCCCACAGTCGATTCGACACTTACAACCTGTTCGTGGAATACCTAAAGATCCCTCGCCTCACGATGGTGTTTTCAAAGAAAACGTGTATTGATGAGTTAATTAAACTTTCCCTATTCTTAACGTTCGGGTTTCGTGTTTATATAATCATATTTTAATAATTATTTGAATTTCCTAGAAAGGAGTGCCTTTATTGAATTTTCCCTTTTGTGGCTTATATAAATGTTATTATTTCATCAAAAGAACTCGTAATCATAATATAATAAACACTGCTTATGTTTAAATACTTCCGTACTTATTTTGTTACTCCCAATTAATAGAGTATTCAATCCAACATAATCTATGTATATAAAAGAAAGTCGTGTTAGTTACACTATTTATAACTCAAGAACGGCTGAACCGATTTGGCTGAAAGGTGGGAGGTAGCTTAGAACCAGGATACGGATACTTTTTATCTTTTTTCTTTTTACTTATAGGAGTAGGGTAGGAGTAGGTTAGGAGTAGGGTTGGAGTAGGGTAGGAGTAGGTTAGAAGTAGGGCAGGAGTAGGGTAGGAGTAAGGTAGGAGTAGGGTAGGAGTAGGGTAGGGGTGGAGTAGGGTAAGGGGTAGGACACCACGCGTACAAAGTAGCGCCGGGCAGCTAGAAATAATTTATATGGCGAAACAACGTTTGCAGGGTCAGCTGGTTGTAGATAAATATGCACTATTTATCTATTTCAGCAACGGTGGTCTGATAAAAAAATCTGAAGCTGGATTTTCGCGGTATGATCTATTCAGTTTACAAAATAGCCTATTCATCATTATACTTCTCAGCAAAACTTTTACTCCCGAATGTATTCTGGCACGAAAATGTTCAATTCATTCTTTCGACGTCCATATATTGTAAAGCTTAAACCTATACATAATTCATGGAACAATAAAAACCGATTTGCGTACTTCGCTTCACCAAAATTCCATTAAAACTCTCAGCAGTACCCCGGCCATATTTTTTTACTTTTTTCATCACAAAAGAATACTCGTGGCCCCAAAAATTGAGTTAATCTTATAACTTTGTACACAAAAGTACAATGAGAGAGACGAAATAAAACAAATAAATTAAATTATAAGAGATTCCTGAGGAGATTGTCGCGATATCCTTTAGCAAATGTAATAACGCTTTAGATTTTTAAGGTTTAGTTGTAACAGAAGAAATAGAATTGTCCTGGACAATTGTAACAGCGTTATTACATACCTACTTCGCAATGGACCAAATATATTTTTTATTCGTAGAAAATACATTTTGTAGAACATATTCTAATTATGAATAAAAGGTAACCTAAATTAGAATGTTTTTTATGTCAGTCATGATCTTCTTTTATTACATTTTCTACAATCTTGACATTGAAAGCGACGAAAAAAATGAGGAGGTTCTCAAGTCGACGCGTATATTTCTTGCTTACATATTTTCTTTAATTATCTTTCAAGAACTACCAACATTAAAAAAAACACTGTACCGTAAGTAAATAACGAAGTTTCTCATGTAAAATAAATTCAACTGCTGATACTTTAACCATATTTATATGTCGCATCAGCGGGTGGCCGAGATGCGATACATCGGGTCTTCTTCACGATCCGACATAGTTTAGATAGTTGTGGGCACTACAGTGGGTACTCGAACGAAAAGATTATTTTAATTTACAGTAACTTTAATAAACTAGCTATTTACAACCGAAACGCACACGTGCGTCGGAAACAAACACGTGCGTTGGTATTGAGCGATTGCCGAGACTGTCCGAGCTCGACGGTCGACTGTAGACTGACTGTCGCAGCACTCGGTCTCTCCACCAGTCCTCGCGGCATCCCCTCCACCGACGATCGTGTCCAAGCGGTAGGGCTCGCTTGCGTTTCCGATCACATGATTCTTCGTTTACCAAACAAATTGTTAGATGGCGCTGTTCACTGTACTGTGTTGCCATCTATCCACGACACGGCCATCCCTGACTAGCACCCGTCCTCGGGTGTAGTACCTGCGGACCAAATATACTCACAGAGTAAACAAGCTCGGCTATCCTGCCAAATATCTAAGGTAACTCGGCTATCCTGCCATTACCTAATAACTAAGGTAACTCTATCTCATTGTTACTTTAATTTCTCTAGTCTTCATTTACAATGCCTTGTTGTCAAGGTTTCGCACTCCCAACATTAATCATTAGAAAAGGTTCGATCAGTAAGTTGAAACAAAGAAAATCAAAATTCTAACGAATCAGTTACTATTTACCAAAATCTGTGCAAAAACACAGTCCAGAATCACACCAATAATTCTTACTAGATCAGTTGTCACATAAGCTACTGCACATAAGGTGCGGTTGAGACTAGTCACCACATGTGCTTACTACACATGAGGCGCTCTGTGCACCAACACAGACCAGAATCGACCCATTGATTCTCAGAAAAAGAAAACTAGCGCAATATGTGCTACAACACATTAAGCGCTCTGTGCACCAACACAGACAGGACTCGACCCATTGATACTCAGTAAAAGAAAACTAGCGCAATATGTGCTACAACACATGAAGCGCTCTGTGCACCAACACAGACAGGGCTCGATCCATTGATTCTCAGAAAAAGAAAACTAGCGCAATATGTGCTACAACACATGAAGCGCTCTGTGCACCAACACAGACAGGACTCGACCGATTGATTCTCAGAAAAAGAAAACTAGCGCAATATGTGCTACAACACATGAGGCGCTCTGTGCACCAACACAGACAGGACTCGACCGCGATCAACAAGTTAAACCATCAAAATTGTAACAAATCAGTTAGAATTTACCGAAATCAAACTCGTAGGCAATGTATACTCAACTCGTGAAACTTTCATTGTAATCTGTGCACCAACACAGACCAGAATCGCACCAACGACTCTCTACATATCTACCGCCACATATGCTACAACACATGAGGGGCTCTGTGCACCAACACAGAAAAGAATCGCACCAACGACTCTTAAGACATCTGCCGCCACATATGCTACAACACATGAGGGGCTCTGTGCACCAACACAGAAAAGAATCGCACCAACGACTCTTTAGATATCTGCCGCCACATATGCTACAACACATGAGGGGCTCTGTGCACCAACACAGAAAAGAATCGCACCAACGACTCTTAAGATATCTGCCACCACATATGCTACAACACATGAGGGGCTCTGTGCACCAACACAGAAAAGAATCGCACCAACGACTCTTAAGATATCTGCCACCACATATGCTACAACACATGAGGGGCTCTGTGCACCAACACAGAAAAGAATCGCACCAACGATTCTTAAGATATCTGCCACCACATATGCTACAACACATGAGGGGCTCTGTGCACCAACACAGAAAAGAATCGCACCAACGACTCTTAAGATATCTGCCACCACATATGCTACAACACATGAGGGGCTCTGTGCACCAACACAGAAAAGAATCGCACCAACGACTCTTAAGATATCTTGCGCAATATGTGCTACAACACATGAAGCGCTCTGTGCACCAACACAGACAGAAATCGCACCAACGATTTCTTATAGACCCGTCGCCACATGTTACTCATGAGGTGCGGTCCCAAGTTTTGAGTTTGAGTGTACAAGCCATTCTTAATCAGAGGTGGTCTTACTACCACTTTCATCAACTATGACATCTAATTCTCGAGTAACTTGGTGATCGGGTATCCTTCTCACACAATCATGAGGGTATTCTTAGGCTCGCTGAGTCTAAGCGCCTTTACTCGTAAAACAATCATTAAGCAAACTTACTAAATTTACTTTAGTCAAATCGAATGTTATCGTAATTGCATTTTTTTAATACCCTGTGTCACGTGGTCTACTATCTCATCTAAGTGAATATCAGTCAACTCATCATCAGTTATCACTAAGCTAAGTCAATACCACTTTGACGCAACACAATCTTTGATGATAGAGTGACAGAATCGTAATAAAATGGATGTGACTCACCCAGTATCAGAACACTGCTCGGATTGCTGACATAGCAAACTTGAACCGTATCACTCGCTACTAGCCGCTGCTGCAGGCGCTAGGCCTTACTGGCGTCTCCATCATAGCTTCGTGGACATCTCGAAGCAACATGTCTGGTGTTGCCGCATCGAAAACAGATGCTGTGGGGCACTGCCATCCTGTTGCACACGTTCTTGTGTGTTAACCTGTAACCAAAAATTCAAAAGCAGTGCATGTTCCACTCGGCCAATTCTGACAATTTACGGCTTCTAACTTTTGAAATCAGAAAACTTTAATCCACTTCTTATTGTCAAAACTACCTCTAATTTAACTAAACAAACTTTGAATAATCTTAGCAAAAACATCCAATGACCATAGCCTTGTAAACAAACTTTGATTTTATCTAATGAAAGCGAAAATCATCAACCAGAGCCATGTAAACAAACTTTGATTATCTAATCATAGCGAAAATCATCTACCAGAGCCATGTAAACAAACTTTGATTATTTGATCATAGCGAAAATCATCTACCAGAGCCATGTAAACAAACTTTGATTATTTAATCATAGCTAAAAATCATCTACCTGAAACGGACCTCTGAACTTCCGATCTAACATGGTTATAACCGTCTCAAAACACTACCGCCCTGCACAGCCTCCAGACGTAGGTAGCGGGAACTGGAGGTAGATGTCCAGAGTCCTGTAGCGCCGCGGCAGGGTCGTCCAGCCGCTCCCCTGCGGCGACGGCGGTGGCAGTATTAGTAACCGCCTCCGGGCCTCAAGCCTTCAACAGCGCACGTAGACACGTACGTCTGCGCAGGTGCAGAAGCGAAGTAGGCAGGCAGAAAGGTGGAAGGAAGGAAGAAAAAAAAAACCCTGTAACCAGTCGGTTTGTCCGTTGAGGTGATGTCCGGACACACGCGACCGACTGACATCCCGACAACCGTAGTCTGAGTTGTCTACGGTGGACAGCAGTGAGCTGGCATCCACTGGTTATCGAGATGTGGCAGCCCAGGTGGTGCGTTACAATAGAAACACATGAATAAAGAAAGGTAAAGAATGACATCCAAATGTGTAGGTAGGTGAAGAAGAATTATTAGACTTTCTTTTCACTTTTAAACCTACGCTACGAATAGATCTGGATATCCTCCGCTGGATACATGGTTAATAGAAATAAGATAACAAGATTGTAGGCCGCTTAAGAAGTTATTATAACAAAGAGAATTGATAGGTACCAGTATGGATAACGGTTACATTGTGAACGCTTAGAAAAGTGAGCTGTAGGTAGATCTAAGTTAACCGTGGTACGCGTAAGAACACTGAACAATTCTAATTTACAAAGGATTCTAATTATAACGTTATTTAAGTTATAAAGAGAGTTGGAACAACTATAAGCGGCGAAGAAATAGGTGTTTGCGACACTCACTCGTCTGGGGTTTTTTCACAACACTTAGGTATTATTACATAGTAGTTATAAAAAGTTAGTACTTCAACAAATAACTGTCGTGAAGTTTTTAGATAATGGTTTCTTCAGCCGCGTTCCCGTCAAATGAGCTCCCGGGTTTTATATAGCCCGAGGTTGGATAGTTCTAGCTAGCAATATTTTGGTGGAAGGAGAACACAGCCAATCAGGACGTAGCTGGAGTGTTGCCACTATAATTCCTTCAAGATCCATTATAATTGTAGTGTTGCCCGTTATTTGAGCAAACGAGTTATTTTTGTTAAAAAATAATTAACAGAAATAACGTGTAACGTTACATCTTATAATCTAATTTTGCTCTTCGTTTTCTAATAACACGAAATCGCCAACCGAAAATGTTGTTATAGCTGCCTTTGTCCTATCATAATATTACTTTGCAAGTAAATGTCGGGTAGAAACGTAATAAAATCTCAAGTTACTCGCTAATCGCAACTATTTGTTCTGTGCTGAATACACGCGTTTGACCAATACCTGTCAACACAACAACGTTATTAACTCGTTTGCCACTTAATTTAGCTGTACAACTCGCTTTTACTAACTTGCATTCAGCACCAGAATTGTAAACAAAACAATACAGCTCACCTTTATTTTGTAACGTGCCTGAGGGCAGATAAACGACATCTACTCGCCCTTCACTACTTCCAGCACGTTGTTCACCATCCGCTTGGCTGTCACTGCTCGTGCAGGGCCACGATAGGTCCTGGTTTCTCACTTGCAGCACACGAAGGGTTTCACTGACGGCTGCGAGGCTGCTTGGCTCGATTCTTAGTCACTCAACGTCCTTATCCAGGTGAAATCCAGGCAAAGAAACATCGCACCGTGACGTCATCGCTCAATTCTCCATAATTTTTTCAGCTCGAGTGTATCCCAGTTCTGATGTCGCATCAGCGGGTGGCCGAGATGCGATACATCGGGTCTTCTTCACGATCCGACATAGTTTAGATAGTTGTGGGCACTACAGTGGGTACTCGAACGAAAAGATTATTTTAATTTACAGTAACTTTAATAAACTAGCTATTTACAACCGAAACGCACACGTGCGTCGGAAACAAACACGTGCGTTGGTATTGAGCGATTGCCGAGACTGTCCGAGCTCGACGGTCGACTGTAGACTGACTGTCGCAGCACTCGGTCTCTCCACCAGTCCTCGCGGCATCCCCTCCACCGACGATCGTGTCCAAGCGGTAGGGCTCGCTTGCGTTTCCGATCACATGATTCTTCGTTTACCAAACAAATTGTTAGATGGCGCTGTTCACTGTACTGTGTTGCCATCTATCCACGACATATATAAAATTCACCTCCAACTTAATGACACCTAAACACTTGTACTATTTATTCTGTGCCTAAACGTCTAACCCATTATAGGCTCCCAAAATGTGTCTACCTAAAAACGTACACTGTTCAGTACGACACGTCACAAATCGCCCCCACCCTGACTGGCGTGCATCGCCAAATGCATCATTACGCCTGCCAGACACAATGCACCCCTATGCGCGTGGATGTGACAAAAGCAAAACATTTTGTTGCCTCGTGAATGATGCCAGTAATCAATTTACAAATTTATTTCAACACCACTGAGGTTTTACATTTAGTGGGTGTGTGAAATGTCTTAATTTTGTGGTGTTTTTGACAAGATTGATTTGGGCTCCTACTGCGAGTGTTGAATGTTTTTTTTTTTTGTTTTGCCTATGGTAAGTAATTCATAATTTTAACTCATATATTTAAGTTGACATTTTTTTTTAAAAAACGTTGCCCCGCACTAGAAATTTCTCTTGTGTTGTGGGTGCGTTTACAAACATTTAAACTCACATACACTAACAGCCAGACCCGGAACAACTTCTTGTAGGTCATACAAATATTTGTTCCGTGCGGGAATCGAACCCGCGACACGCAGCGCAGCAGTCAATCGCCCAACCGTGCCTACATTGTCATTTACTCGCACTTTAAATATACTGTGAAGTGGTATTTAAGAAAACTGGGAAAGTAATTTTATCAATATAACATTTTTGTTTATATTTTAGTTCCAAAAGTGCATTCAGAATCACAATCAGCTTATATTGGGACACTGGCCTCCTCTCTTCGAGAGGGAGTGGGCTATAATCTACCACGCGGGCCCAGTGCGGGTTGGTAGGTGTCACAATGTCTTCGAATTTTTGGTCCTAGGACATGCCGGTTTCCTCACGATGTGAACCTTCACCGTTTTGAGAGCAGTGGTGATGAAATAATTTACACAAAGTAAAGCGCCTGTCTGGGTCCGAACCTACGACCTACAACTCGTAAGTCGCGGCCATTACCACTCAAACTCAAACTCAAACTCAAAGCATTTATTTCAATTATTTCAATTAAACCATTTTACAGGCACTTTTGAATTGTCAAGAAGTAGGTCAGTCAGAAAAATGTGAAGCTAGTTGCCCATTCCAAAGCGTAGGTACCTATGGAGAAGAACGGACAAGAAACTCCATGGACACTCTTTTTAAATCATATTTTACAAAAATATTAGTTACATCATTACTTTTGAATTTATAATTAAATAATGTGAGAACGATGTAAAAATAAACAAGACGTATGCGTTAAAAGCGTCCAGAGTACAACAAATAGTACTAAAACAACAATCCAAAAATAAAAATAAAATAATTAAAAATAAGCCGAGGCAGCTAAGTGATGACCAGCCCCAACTGACGGCGCCCGTTCACGAACATGACGCATAGATCAGCACCATTCAGCTCAACCATTTTGAAGGGAGCTAAATGATCCAACATACACGCCACCGTCAGCGAGACATTTGTGTGAGCATGACATACTATCAGCCGCCAGGGCACATTCAAGTCAATGAAAGACATATTACCCGGTAAATGGTAAAATAAGGTATAGTACTTACATAGAACTCACATCTGCTGGGCCACCACTGCTCTCTCCAAAAGTGCATTACAGAAGTAAATTACTAACTACTTGTTAGCTTCAGTCCACATCTGTATTCGTTCTCTTTGTTCGCTTACAATCTGGACAAGACAAACAGCCACATCCACTTAGTGTTTTCTCACACATAAAACACGTGACCTAGATCAGATTGTAGCATCTACTCCACAAAAGATAGCTCTATCCGACCGACCTAGATTTTATTCGATCAACGCTTTTCAAAGACGTGATCACACAATCGTAAACCGATTCGGCCTCACAATGTCAGCCCTCAAAATGTCCCATCATACACCATTATCGCGCGAGTCAACGCACCCTTGAACTAACCATTATACTGTACAAATCCCTACTTACGTTGCTGTCAATCTCACACCTAAGGCAAAGAAAGAGAAATCTGGATGATCCCAAATTAGATACGCGGTAACGAGACGGCTTCCACAGCAACGATAATGGGTTTTCTTTGCTGAAGGGAAAAACCAATTTCGTTGCTAAAACATCAAAATATCTAAGTCAAGTTGAGGATAATCCTCGTAGTAGACGGTAAGTATCTTACGTCTTGATATTACTTTGTTTGTGAGCACGGCGCTGGCGGTTACACGTGAATATTTTTATGTGCTGTGAAGTTTGTTCGACTTGAATCGATGATATTGGAAAAGTTTGCTTTTGCCTTGTGTTTAAATATTAAATACGTGTTAAAATAAAAATAAGCGGATTTTCACAGGTTGTGTTTTCACGCGGAATTTTTAACAGCTTTCTTGGTGGAGTAATCGTTAAAATAAACAGTTTTAGGTACGCCCTAAAAGCGTATTAGGACCAAGATTTGACTTTGAAATTTTGCCGGTTTCTGGACGCTCAGTCAGCGGAGGTACTGTTGGGAATGGGAATATACATAATTATTACTGAAACATTGTAAAGGTTGATTTACTGAATTTCCCAACAATATAAACAAAGCTCTATTGTGAATCTGTCCGATAATCACTATTTACAATGAACAGTAGTACAGGTAAAATACGTATATTGTTACATTTCTATTATTAACTGGTGGTATTATTATACAATTCAACATATTTTGTTGGCATTGTTGGAAAAGTTTTATAAAACATATGAAGCTACATTAACTAGATAGGTAATAATAAAATTGCAAAAAAATATTAGGAAGGTTCCTGGAATCTTTATCTTTATACACAAATAAAACTTTGAGTATTACCACAGAATAACTAATAGTACTTAGGTGTTACTAAGAATACACGGAAAGTACTGAGTGATTTTTATTTATTAGGCCTTTGCCCTGCAGTGGGACATCACAGGCTAACAATAATAATAGTGGCTATAGCAAGTCACTACCTGTGAAACTATATGCCGGGTGTTTTAAAACCCCTAAAAAACGAGTACACACAATATTTTTTTACTAATCACACATCAAAATCAAGGCTTCGGGTCGTCCTCAGGACGAATTACTTGTCACACGGACAACTGTACGTCGCTTGCTTCCGCGTCACCAGTCCTGACACTCTTCATTTATTTTGGCTTCTGAGACCAAAACTACAAACTTAATATACAGGGAAGTTTTTTTATAAAAATGTGGTTGTTATTTTAATACAAGGTGGGGGGGGGGGGCTAAAGTAATCACCCGAGATTACATAATCAGCCTATAATGTTCCCACTGTTGTGACACAGGCCTCCTCTCGATGAGAAGGAGTGGGCCGTAATCCACCACGCGGGCCCAGTGCGGAATGGCAATGTCACATGTCTTCGAATTTTTGGTTCTAGGACATGCCGGTTTCCTCACGATGTTTTCCTTCACCGTTTTGAGAGCAGTGGTGATGAAATAATTTACACAAAGTAAAGCGCCTGTCTGGGTTCAAACCTACGACCTATAACTCGTAAGTCGCGGTCGTTACCACTTGGCCACCACTGCACCCGAGATTGTTTTAATGTATTTTTTTTTAGCAATGAAAATTTTTTGTTCTACTGGTGGATTATGTTTATTTGATGAATTAGAATTAATTTTCATCCAGTCGAGAAAATGATATCGTCAAGTTGTCGCCGTCAAATTGATGACCATACGGACTGGTTTTATGGAATTTTCCATCACTTCTGTCAGAACTTCCGACGATAGGTTCTCGCAGTCCTGTCGCATATTCTCATAAAGGACTTCAAGAGTCTGAGGCTTGTTTACATAAACCCGGGACTTCAAGTAACTCCACAAAAAAAGTCTGGAGCGGTCAAATCGGGTGATCTGGCCGGCCAGTGCGAATCGCCAAAGCGAGAGATTATACGACGCGGACAATTATTCTGCGTTCCTAAAGAGTATAGCGTTTCATAGCTTATTGACGTGTATTCTGCATCTGTTTACTTACTTCACAAATGTCAAAACAGAATTGACATTTGCCGCCATTTACAAAGGTTATAGCGCATTCCAATAGGGAGATTACTTTTGCCCCACCTTGTATATACTTGTACGCGTTTGAAGTCGCGGGCAGAAGCTAGTCCTACATAAAAATTAATAAACCGGCACTTTTTATATTTCACATAATATATCATCAACCCACTCGTACATTTTTTGTTTCTTTAGTCACATCTGCAGGATTACAGACACCACACCCCGAATGTTTTCATAACTTGTACAAACATTATCTTGCCGGATGAATTAGTTTCATCCTTAAAATAATTCTCCAACAAAAATACCGTACCTATATCCCACGTAGGTACTAGTTACTTGTATTTCCATACCTTTCGCTTTCAAAGCAACGCGGCAACGTTGCATTATTTATTGGGGAAAAACTTTATATTTTCACAAAATAACCGAGCAGATGCCTTGGATCACCTGTGGACGGGCTATTAACATAAGTTTCCATTAAAAACTGAACCTTATTATTAGCTGTGCAGAGTTTATTTTCCTCCAGTGTATTGTAAGTGAGGGGTTATGTTTTTGTTTTTATAGCTGTTTGTAATCGCCTCGGAAAGGCAGTAGTCGGTGTAATTTTCGTTGCGGGATTGTGTCTTGTAGAATGTTTTATTCAAACGTTTAGAAATATCCGCGGTGTATATTAAACGTTTATTTCTGAATGGTAATGAGCTGTCGATAGACCCACATGTTTATCCTACTTTGCTTGAGGATCCTTGGATATTTTCCGACAACGCTTCTGGGCAGATGTTTTTGCAAGAGGACGTATCATCAAACAGTAAATTGTATAAACATACGAGTGTTGGAAGTGGATAGAACACACTGTTTCGGGCAAGTTGTCAATCTTTCAGCTGTCTACAAAGTACATTTTATTCCGACTGCGCGACAGCAAAGATAGGGTTGTTACTTGTGCAGTTTGATAGATAAACATTAGGGACACCATTTGCACATAATGGCCTTCAACAAAGCCTATATTTTCATAGAAAAGCTCACAGACACGATGAAGCAACCACTATGTTTAATTCCTCGGTCCTCACAAGCGATTTTTGGTCCAAAGTTATTAGACACACAAATCGCGCGTCACTCAGTGTCCCAGGGCAATGCTGTTTGTTCCCAGCCCGTGTTTACACAGCTAACTGGATTGCTGCGGACTCCTCATTTATTCACAGCCCCCACTCTGCCCTAGTTACATTAGCCGCAACTTCTGATATACACATTCTACAATTTTGATTAACTTTGTCGTTCTCGTTTAGAGAAATGATCGTTTTGTAAGTTCTGAAGACAGTTTTCGGTTCTGTGTTTAGCTTAGTACGTATTTAGACTGGATTCGTACACATACCTACTCACATACATAAACTTCCCATGAGGGTAGGTAGAAACTACAGAACGCCACGAGCTACGATTCTTCCATACTCCTTTTAGTTCGTTTCATCATCATCATCATCATTTTAGCCGAAAGACGTGTACTGCTGGACATAGGGGAGGCCTATGTCCAGCAGTACACGTCTTTCGGCCACCTCCACTTGGGCCAGTTCTGTGCTTCTCACATCCAACGAGTTCCTGCGGCCTTCACAAGGTCGTCGGACCACCTTGTGGGAGGCCTTCGCTACGTCTTCCGGTACGCGGTCGCCACTCCAAAACATTTCGGCCCCATCGGCCATCTGTTCTGCGAGCAATGTGCCCTGCCCACTGCCACTTAAGTTTGGCAATTCTTCGGGCTATGTCGGTTACCTTGATTCTCCTGCGGATCTCCTCATTTCTGATTCGATCACTCAGGGAAACTTCAAGCACAGCCCTTTCTTCGTTTACGTTCATACATCTAGTCTTATATGCACGACGATTGCGAATACTACGCACATGAAAATAATATTTACCTAACTAAACCTGTAGTCTGGTCAGTTGTTAAGGGCAATATTTCTTTACAACCGTTCAGTTTAGGGTCCTTTTGGGAGTCTCACGTTCAGCAGTGAACGTGAAGAGTGAACCTATGTTCAGCGAACCTATAGCTGACTGGATGATAATATTTTTGAGTTATAACATAAAGAGACCAGCGATAGGCATTAAGGCTCCCGCAGACAGGTGTGACGCGATTTTGGTAGAACAATTTCCATGAAGTTTTCAAAGAAATTGTTCTACTAGAGTCGCATCACGCTGTCGCGTCGCGCCTCTCTGCAGGTGCCTTAACATTTTTGATACAAGGAGCCTTGCATAAGAATGTCGAATGCTTAAGTAAAATCTTCTGTCGATCCTAGTAAGACATCCCTTCATAACACATAAGTACCACAATAAAAGTGATGATGACTTGTCTTACCATAAATTATGAACATACATTATTATGGTACTCTAGTTAAATTTTGGTTTTGTACTGTGTTTGTGATAATGAGAGAACAATAAAGAATATTATTATTTATTTATTATATTGTTTATTTAAGTATAAAACTTCGGTTTTATTACTGTAAATGGTGTATCTATTTGCTCTTTCCAGTGTGGCAGTGTTGCGTATAATGCGACCGAAACTAATCTGACCTAAAATCTATCTATACACCATTAGATATGGCGGCTTTTGACGTATCCTGCGGTAGATGGTTTAATATTATGGTTTTTGACCTTTATTTATATTATAGGTTATTTTTATTTATATCTTTATTTATATTTTAAGGGTACAGTGGTTATTTGAAATGTACAGTCTATTTACATTGCATTTTTTTCTAATTTATTCAAAGTACTAAGACCGGCTGGGTTCAAACCTAGGAAAAACCGATATATCAACTACTTTTGGTTTTATTTCTACGTGGCTGGCAAGGATGCCAGCCTTTTGCTTACTTTTACCACTGACAGCGATGCGCACAAATTTTTGATGCAAAATGAGCTCTTCCGTTCTTTTCGTTTATAGGTATATACATATACATAATATATAGGAGGGGCCCGTGGCTAAATAATAACAGCCGCACAGTTCGATTGATCAGGTTGAGCTCGCTTGCCGCGGTTGGTCTGTTGATGGGTGACCATCTTTACATACCGTGACCCCTCCGTGCCTCGGAAAGCACGATAAGCCGTTGGTCCCGGCTGTCATTCGTGGATCTTAGACAGTCGTTACGGGTAGTCAGAAGCCCGAAAGTCTGACAACCAGTCTTACCAAGGTTGTGGAGGTCAGATAGGCAGTCGCTCCATGTAAAATACCGGTATTCAGCTGCATTGGGTTAGACTGGAAGCCGACCCCAAAATAGTTGGGAAAGGCTAGGCAGATGATGATGACTTGTACATAATATATATATACATATAAATGTTAGGGTTAGATTGTATACGTATTGCATTTCTGATTTCTTAATAAGCATGTCAATATATGTATTAATAGCTTGGTCAATAAATAAAGTCTTCTTTCTAACTTTCTAAGTAGGTATACCTACTATTAATGCTTCTGATAGTCCAAAGGATATGACCACCATGGATATGATTCACGAAACCAAGTTTTCTTTCTAACTTTCTAAGTAGGTATACCTACTATTAATGCTTCTGATAGTCCAAAGGATATGACCACCATGGATATGATTCACGAAACCAAGTTTTCTTTCTAACTTTCTAAGTAGGTATACCTACTATTAATGCTTCTGATAGTCCAAAGGATATGACCACCAAGGATATGATTCACGAAACCAAGTTTTCTTTCTAACTTTCTAAGTAGGTATACCTACTATTAATGCTTCTGATAGTCCAAAGGATATGACCACCATGGATATGATTCACGAAACCAAGTTTTCTTTCTAACTTTCTAAGTAGGTATACCTACTATTAATGCTTCTGATAGTCCAAAGGATATGACCACCATGGATATGATTCACGAAACCAAGTTTTCTTTCTAACTTTCTAAGTAGGTATACCTACTATTAATGCTTCTGATAGTCCAAAGGATATGACCACCATGGATATGATTCACGAAACCAAGTTTTCTTTCTAACTTTCTAAGTAGGTATACCTACTATTAATGCTTCTGATAGTCCAAAGGATATGACCACCAAGGATATGATTCACGAAACCAAGTTTTCTTTCTAACTTTCTAAGTAGGTATACCTACTATTAATGCTTCTGATAGTCCAAAGGATATGACCACCAAGGATATGATTCACGAAACCAAGTTTTCTTTCTAACTTTCTAAGTAGGTATACCTACTATTAATGCTTCTGATAGTCCAAAGGATATGACCACCATGGATATGATTCACGAAACCAAGTTTTCTTTCTAACTTTCTAAGTAGGTATACCTACTATTAATGCTTCTGATAGTCCAAAGGATATGACCACCATGGATATGATTCACGAAACCAAGTTTTCTTTCTAACTTTCTAAGTAGGTATACCTACTATTAATGCTTCTGATAGTCCAAAGGATATGACCACCAAGGATATGATTCACGAAACCAAGTTTTCTTTCTAACTTTCTAAGTAGGTATACCTACTATTAATGCTTCTGATAGTCCAAAGGATATGACCACCAAGGATATGATTCACGAAACCAAGTTTTCTTTCTAACTTTCTAAGTAGGTATACCTACTATTAATGCTTCTGATAGTCCAAAGGATATGACCACCATGGATATGATTCACGAAACCAAGTTTTCTTTCTAACTTTCTAAGTAGGTATACCTACTATTAATGCTTCTGATAGTCCAAAGGATATGACCACCAAGGATATGATTCACGAAACCAAGTTTTCTTTCTAACTTTCTAAGTAGGTATACCTACTATTAATGCTTCTGATAGTCCAAAGGATATGACCACCATGGATATGATTCACGAAACCAAGTTTTCTTTCTAACTTTCTAAGTAGGTATACCTACTATTAATGCTTCTGATAGTCCAAAGGATATGACCACCATGGATATGATTCACGAAACCAAGTTTTCTTTCTAACTTTCTAAGTAGGTATACCTACTATTAATGCTTCTGATAGTCCAAAGGATATGACCACCAAGGATATGATTCACGAAACCAAGTTTTCTTTCTAACTTTCTAAGTAGGTATACCTACTATTAATGCTTCTGATAGTCCAAAGGATATGACCACCAAGGATATGATTCACGAAACCTACGATTACGGACAGGATGTTCTGATTCTGTCGTTTTGTCACTATTAACATGATATTACTATGGGTTTTATTGAAAGCTCATTATTATTATTGTACAAATACTCATAAATATAAATTCTTTTGTTTCAGGTATGTAATTGACACAATTATTCATCATTTATGAGTACATCGATGAAGGTAATAAACAAGCTTTAATTATGTCGAATACATTTAAATATATAGGATATTTGTGAGCGTTATATTTTATTGAATCTCATAGGAATTCCGGGAGTTTATGCATTTGATACTGTATATGTATTGTATATTGGTCCTGCGCCATATAGTCTCCGGTCATTTTGGATTGCCGTCCCATCGGACTATGAGAGTGAGGGAAGAGTCTGCGCACACACTTGTGCACCGCATAGATCGCTAGTCTTCGCTGAGATTAGCTGCCATTGCCGAAATCGGATTAAATTATATGACGTAGAAGGTATGTGTGTCTCGTTATTATCAGCCATATTTTAACTACTGTGGGCGTACTGTGGGCAGTGTTGGTTATTGCGCAATAGAAAAAAAATAGAAAAACCGTTTTGCAGTTCAAATCAGATTATAATTTCACAAACAATTTAATCACACCAGCAAATCACACACTTTAGGTAGATGACACAACCAGATACGGAACGCGGGACAGTTTCTAAGCACATGTTGTTCGTACGATGTCCAAGAGAGCTCCACATCGTTCTGTCGAGCTGTCGTCGACTCCCACGAACTCAGGCTAGACTCTGTCAAGCGCCACCAGATGGCGCTGGCGTTCCGAATAGTCAAACGAATGACTCCGTCGAAGCGTTGTCGTCTCAGCGCTTCCGCCTCGTTGTCAAGTCAGCTCCCGTACTAATGATGTCTCTGACATATACATATTATATAATATAGGTATATATAGGTAATAGGACCATATTGTATCGATGAACTTTAATTACTTAATTTCCAGTGGAAAGAACTTATCAACATGTATGTAGCTTAATCAGCCTATAATGTTTCCACTACTGGGACACAGGCCTCCTCTCGGTGAGAAGTGGGCCATAATCCACCACGGATTATATATACGTATTTGTTCTAAAGTTCAGAAAATCTATTATTAACTTACATATGACTTAAAACTTAAGTAAGCGTTACAACCCCCCGTAAACATTGAAACATACGAACCATCAGAAAATGAGAAGTAATCCTACACACGTTCTTCCAAGCAAACGTAGCGGGTAAACGGGTCGATGTCATCAAAAATCCGAGGTTAGCTTAACGAAAACGTGCGCGTTATCAAAATTGCCTCTCGAGGACTCGTGTGCTGATTAAAATACATAGATTTGATCTTACGTGACAATGTTCGATCAATGCGCTTATTTGAACAAAATCCCCCTTTTGTTGGTTGTAGGTACTACGTTGCATGTGACATTGTCAATTGTTGATTCGGCATAACGGCATTGTGTTGAAAACGAGATAATTTCGGCGCACTCGTTCGGCATTGTTCGGTTATAAATCGGGTTTTGTTACGGAACTCATTTTCTATATGTTTTATTGATATGGATCTAAAAGTGAGTTTAGTAGGTTCATTATTATGTGAACTTTATAGGCTGAGTTACTTATTCATATATTCTGAAGATGGCCGAGTTTAACATTATAGTGGGGTGGTGATATTACCGAAATCAAGCTCTCAAACAGAAAAAAGCTGAAAGAAAACTACTAAAAGTTTGTAATGAACATCTAAACACGCTAAACAAATATAAATATGATGGAAGGATGCACATTCCCCTCGTTAATTAGTAAAACTTTCAGTTATTGACTTGCAGTTAATTGCTCCACTGACAGTTATAAGCCTGGCTTTGGGGAACGTTGGTTTAACACGACAAGCGTTAAGACTATTTATTTTATGCTATTAATTGCAATGTTTTGCTCTAATTTCGTTTTGGTTTACTTTTAATTCGTTTGAGAGTTTTCCTTTACATGCCAGTAATATATAAGTCAATGTTTACATGAGAATATTTTTGTATAAATTATCCACTTGCAAAATTTTCATCTTTCTCGCAGGCCGAGACCTATAAACGTTACTTAGCACGTAGAGATGTTGCCGTCTCTATCTTGTACTTGCAGTTAGACGGTTTTTGCGATAGTGAGAGGAATAACGCTTAGCCAAAGTAATTGATTGCTAAGTAAAGTTTATAGATCCCGGCGTTACTGCTTGCTGCAACGACTTTCCCTGATTCCAAGATATCGCGTATGGTTTCCTTTTAACCGCTTCTGGAATAATGCTTTAACAATTTGGCTTTGTAGGTCATTTGTTTGAGGTAGCCCGTCATTTAACAATTATATTTTTCTAGCAGCGCGGCAGCGCCCCGTAGTTTCACCCGCATAATAGTCGATCCCGTGAGAATATCGGGATAAAAAGTAGCCTATGTGTTAATCCTGGTTATAAACTATATGTGTGTCTAAATTTTATCCAAATCCGTTCAGCCGTTTGGGCGTGAAGATGTAACCATACAAACACACTCACAAGCTTTCGCGTTTCGAAAATTCGTGTGAGAAATCACACGAATTTTGCAGTACAGAACACCTAATCTACTCAAACTTAAAATCTCACCTTGGTTTACACCCGGGGATTTAAGAAAATACTAGGTTCTAGGAACCTGAGAAAAAACATTTAAAAACAAAATAATAATAAAATTTTATTCCTTTACCTCATCATCTGCCTAGCCTTTTCCCAACTATGTTGGGGTCGGCTTCCAGTCTAACCAAATGCAGTATTTTACATGAAGCGACTGTCTATCTGACCTCCACAACCCAGTTACTAGGTAATAGTAACGATACCCCTTGGTAAGACTGGTTGTCAGACTTTCAGGCTTGTGACTACCCGTAACGACTGTGAAAGATCCACGAATGACAACCGGGACCAACGGCTTAACGTGCTTTCCGAGGCACGGAAGGGTCACCCATCTACAGGCCAACCGCGGCAAGCGTAGCTTAACCTGATCGATCGACCTGTGCGGCTGTTATTATTTAGCCATTGACCCCTCATTTTATTCCTTTACAGAAATATCGAAAATTCTTATTTATTTAGTTGACCGATCGTACCTACCTATGACTTATCTACGGAAGTATAAGCACCCTGTTAGTTTGGCAAAGCAGTTATCGCAATGTGTGCTGGTTGCATCCCTACCTACCTTTTGATACATATAATCCCTTAATTACCTTACGGCCCCCATGAGAAATGATCCTGTGATTTATCTGTTCCTGAGACCATTTCGTATTTAAATGCTTTAATTATAAAATACCCATTGGTTCTATTGTTGTGCATGTGGAACATTTGCTTGTTCAATATTTTTTATAGTTTTTTTATAAACGAGGTTAAAAGAGTAAGTAAGGATCGTAGCAAGTGACGTTCTGTACTTTCTGCCTGAGTTTTATGTATGTATGTAGATAATCTGCATACGCGATTTATTTGCCAAAAATGTAAACAAATATGAGTTTTTGGAAAAAATAACTTTAAATCCTAAACAATAAAGTTCAGTTTAGGCTACAACTTCAAACATTTTTGTAACTTTTTCAATACGTAGTGCTAGTCACTCTGAAATTAACTTAATTGCCATTAAAATAAAGTTTATATTTGTTTAACTTGAAATAATATTAATTTGAAACATAAGTTTGACTAAACGATAGATTAGTAACTTTTTCTACCTACAGTAGAGTAGCCAGAGAGAGATCAGAATGGAGTAGGTTGGAGGAGGCCTTTGCCAAGTGGCAAACGGACTTACAGAAAGTGAAGAAGCACCAAATACGCGAATTTTAAATTATGTAATAAAAAAATACTGCACTAGTGTAAGAAAAAAAAAAAAAAAAAGTAATTGTATATCTATGGTCCGAATAAAAGGCTTTATTATTATTATTATTATTATTATATCTACCTACAGGTACTGGGCTCGTTCCGGTAGAACACAGCTTTTTTTATTTACACAGCTTTTAAAAAAAAAAAAAAAAACAAAAAAAAACACCCTAACAAACTACCCATATCTACGCCAAAAACACATATTTTTTTTAAATTTAACCATACAAATAAACAAACTAACTTAAACAATTTGTAAGGCAAGTAAGGATTTATTTAATTAATCCCCTACCAAAACCATTTTCTTCGCGCAATTCTAGTCAAACTGGTTTCAAACGGAAGGGGACTTTCACAGACGTTCCTGACACACTAACAAAAAAAAAATCTCGCCTCTTTTAATTACTATTCCGTCGGACCAGCAACGCCACAGCCACGCTACGGCCACGCCACTGACCGGCCTTTAATTTTATGCTGTAATTAGATTTTTTTTCTTCATTAATAGGTACCCCGGGATATTAGTTTACGAAGTGACAGGTTATTAGCCGCTTTAATGTTTCAATGTCTAGGGTAGAGTTAGGGAATTATGTTGTAGAAATTAATTATTGGATATGCTTTTCATACCTGACTTCCCAAGGCTTAATTTAAACGTAATCGGTGAGGAAAATTGTAGTTTCGTCTTTGTCATTTTAAGGAGAAAACATGTTTATTTTTTCAAAGAATTCCTATTGTAAGTATTTTAAAAAGAAAGAAAGGATAATATTTCATTTGGGAAACGCACAGGTAAAACAAACAATAAAACACAGCATTTAAAACTAACAAATTAACATTAAAAACGAAAAAAAAAATCTGTGCGAGACCAAAAAGGCTTCTATTTCAGCATAGTACTGGAAGCCTAAAAAGGCCACTTTGGCAGAATCATAAAAGGATAACATTATGAATCATAATGGACAGATATCTGTTAAATTAATCGTATCAAATCCCATTGGTGAAGGATTTGTCAGTTATTTTTTTTGTCTGTGCTAAAATACCAATCAAACCTAAGACGTGCAGCGAAAAAAAGAAAAACACGGACTGTCTGCGCCATATTATGATTCATAATGTTATCGTTTTAGAATTCTGCCAAAGTGGCCTTTTTAGGGCCCCTGAGATGTTTTGTATTATGTTTCTCACTATAGGTACTTACTTCCAAAACATGATAGTTTCACTCAACAAGCTATAAGTAGTTGCAAATGAAGAAATACCTACCATAAAGCTTATAAATACCCGCTTAATGATGAATTCTCGTAAGCAATGGCTTCAGGCAATGTCCGTCGATAAAGTCAATACAACACTGTCGTTATAAATAGCCGCCATTTATTGTTCCGTAGAAACATTGAGTAAAACGGTTACACTGAAGTGAAATTAGCGCACGCACTTGATAATAACGTAAAGTTTTGTACTGTTTTCATAATTTTACTGGGAAATTTTCACAAGCGCAAGGCAATGTACGAGACATTTTTGTGCGTAGTGCAGAAATTACATAATTACATACATTTATGTAACTACAGTCAGCAAAAGAGTTAGGTATGCAGGATCGTCGGATATTGTTGAAGTTTATTAATAAACCGATGGATGTTGTCGACTGAAATTTAATTTGATAAATGAGCTGTTTGTTTTCTATTAATAAAATTAAATTTTATTCGACAACATCCATCTCTTTTGCTGACTATACATAGGTGTCTATGTGTAACATTATTTTAGTTATACTCAGAAATCGCAATGAAACAAAATACACAACATAGTTCACTAAATGAAACCATAAATTACCGGAATACTACCAATTGCACCTCCATTATCTGGCCTAAGATAAATTTCAGTACGAAAACTGGGAATAAATTGAAAGGCAATGAACATTTTCTCTCTCGCCCCCCCCCCCCCCCCCCAGTTTGTTTATGACCATCTAAAACTGAACGGCTACATCAGGGCTGAGTACCAGGCGATCATGGGCTGGTAGAGGTGTGCAGCGGTCGTTTACATTTTCAATTGCGTCTGGGCTCGCGGCCTAGGGCGGTGCATTAACATAATTGCAGCCACTATATTGATTGGCCAGCTTACGGGCAAGGTACTCTGTAGATGCTACCAATTGCCCGAGCACTGGATTGTTAAGGCTATTCTCAGGAGATTAGATGTTATGTACTTGTTGTCTTCGCGATCTGTTTCTAGGTTAAGATCGTGTCGCTGTTTTGTTCTATTATTCTCTTTTAAATCGGTTGTTTTTTTCTTTAAATTGTTACTTTAATTTCCAACTGTTAATTTTTTTTTTTTGTAGTGGAGATAGTGAGCTAAAGATTCTATGTTAAATAACAACTCCTAAGAAAACTAAAGTTTATTTTCAAAAACACATGGTGACTTAGAATTTTTTTTTTCAACCCTTCCCAACCCAAAAACTGCAACATCACTATCCCGAAATTCGCTCAACATTCACAAAATACAACAAAACATATTCATCAAATAAAATTTACGTCGACAACTCCATTCAATTTCCTGTTCGCGCAGATCGGTAGGCGGACCGTCCGTCAGTAGCCAACGGTGGCATCGCGATATGATCACGACCAACATTACGGGACCAGCTTAACATAATAGCTGCTTTAGTCTTTCTATCGTGAAATTGAATTATTTCAATAACAGCCCCATGTATGCTTATACCTAAGCGCTTTTAGAACGGTTATGGGAAGAGGCTTATTTTTGGGATTAGGATTTTTGGTGGACTTAAAAGTCAAATGTAAATAAAACTGTAATATGAATTTACAATGTTCGTTAAAATAAATTTCTCATCTAAACAAATATTATTAAAGCCCCAATTATAAAGATTATGAAACAGCAAACGAACGAAAAGTGCCTTCTTAAATATTTTTTCAAATTATTTAAACAGCGCAGTCAGCGATTTTGAATCAAATTGTCGGAAGGTATCTGAATAGGGGAGAAATTACCGAGAACGATCCGACTCCAAAGTGCTCATAAATGTTGATCTTCTTTTTGTTATTTTAGCAGTATCAGCACCGCCATTTTGAAAGATATCATGCCAATGCAAAAATGTAGATTAAAAATCTCGAATTATTACTCGATAAAAGTGATGTCAACAGTAATGATAGCCTCTAGAAGGAAAATCCGTTTCATGTTGCAAATTGGATACGTGGAATGTAAATGCCAATTTCATTTGATTGTTGTTCGGTTTTTTCTTATGTAGGTGTACTGTGATGTACCTACCTAATAAGTACATAATTTACTTACAGCTAAGATATTTTAAAACTATGCCCGATATTTTTTTACGTCGGAAAAAATTAGTTATCCTTGTGATAATTTTATATAATTTTGGAGTGGATATTAATTTATATCAAAGGAAATTTAATTATCGTTAGGCACTACTCTATTAAACAGCTCGTATAAACCAAGAACCTAAAACAAAAAAAAAACATCTTGAAAAAAAAGCTGCTCGAGCAAACTCAAGCATCCCGTAATCCCCTATTCGGTTTGGCAACGCGTGACCTTCATCAAAAGGCCAAACAAGGGGCTGCAGCCATAAAAACCTTAGGTACTTGTCATTCAAAAACATCACTGTATACTGACACGTCTTGGGGAAGCAGTAACATACCCTGGGTTCCTTGTCAGCAGAGGAACGCGCTTAGAATTCGCAATTTTATTTGATTTCCGATTTAAATACTCTCGCAGTGGTTCTATGGTAATATTTTGGTGTTCTTTGACCGATATCTCGTATTATTGTGGAATTAAGATTGTCATCTTTGTAGGGGACGAAGGAAATTGTGTTTGTATTGTAACAAAGTTTTTGTACTTTGTAGCTGAGTTATTGATGCTACGTGTTCGGATAGATTGTCTTGCATCAGGATAAAATAGATGTTCAAAATTTGTTTTTTTTAAAGTGAAAATTTGTTTAGGCGCTTTGGGCATTTTTTGAGATGGGAAAAAGCCATTGTACTCGCGTAACTGTTACCGTAACCGACCCCGCGCTACATTCGGATGTGTTCGGCTGTCCTCGCGAAGTACCCGGTTTTAATGTATATCCGATATGTCAGTGAGTGATGGCAAAGTATTCTGTTTGTGTTTTGTTTTCACTTCTGTCGGCACTCCCAGAGTGCCACTGTTTTTTTTTGTGTCCCACTGCTGGGCAATGGCCTCCCCTCTTTCCTCCCAAACCTTTGTCTTGTGCGATGTCTGGCCATGTTAACCCTGCATCACAATTTGTTTATTATTTTAAAAAGATAGCGGGTTACATGGTGTAAAATTTTAAAACTATCTTGACGAAAAAATAAATTAACACTTTGCCAAACACTAAACGCCCCCCGACGTAATAACTATAAAGTTTCTATGTCTCGCTCAGTGTCCTTCAACCGATTAAAGATATTTTTGTAAAAGGCGTTCAATGAGAGTTACAGGCAATGTAGACTATTCGAAATCGATTTAAATCTAAAACCCGATTTCTCCTGCATAAACGTATACAATGTAGCAACTCCTTATCTACCGCCCTTCATTTATAGGTACCAATCAGTACTGCTGGAAGCGATGTGCTACAAAACGTGTTAGCTTAAAGATATAATGAATAAATAGTGACAGTGTAAGTAGAGGCAGTAGATAGAATCGCTGGAAATGATCGGTTGGTAGCCTTCGCCTGTAGCTACGGCAATCGTTTACATCGGTACACTTAAATGTGGTAATGTAGGACCTATTGTGAAGAATAGCCATACTGTAGTAGGTGTAACATTATAATATGGGAGATGAAAACACTAGCGAATTTGGATACACAATTTTGAGAGAGAAATACGAAATTCGTGACAAAGGAGGCTTTCAATGAAAGCATTGATGCTTGTTCAACTAAAATGTATGTATGATACATACAGCAGATGATTTTCACAAATGTAGATTGAGTAGGTCAATGTTTTTATAAAATAATGTAAAATTATTTCAATGAAATCTCGCTATTATTGTTTTGTATTTACATAATATTAAGCTAACAGTCTTAAAATAATATTAATAATATGAAAATGTGTATAAAAAAAGAAGGAAAAGAATCATAGGGCATCAGAAAATTCGTCTGCATCGCTGTCAACAGGAATAGAAATGATAACGTTCATAGAAGATGAAGTAGATATTGAAAGAAAGTCACTCAACGACATAAAGTGAACAACTGACGTAATTGAAACATCATAATTATTGTTATCATAATAACTAGGAAGTATGTAGGGAGTAAGTATATTTATATAAAAAGCTAGGTATACATACAAACTACTAAACAGTAGGTATTTTGTTCTGAACAATGTATTGTGTAAACTTGTGTCCGGAATTTCAGTCAGAACTCACTGGAATCTGATTTGAAAGCTTCACTGATATCGGCCAAATAGTTACAATAATTTATCCTGCCAAAAAACCCTAATACTTTTATCCCATTAAATGAGTTGGTATGTTTTTTATTATTTTGTCATTCCAGTAAAGTAAATATATCACCAGCCTAATATTAACGTTCATTCGAGGGTGATTATCCATGCAGATCTTTAATCTTTTGACGTGAAGCACCAAACTTTTCCAATTCGAGCCAACATGTTTATCTGTGTGTTCAGAAAAACATCGGAAACCCACCCCACGACTACACTGAAGATTGATTGGAGCATCAGAAAGGGAAAATTAAGGTTTCACAGAGCAATATTTTAAATTTATTTGCGTCTACGATGCAAATTATGAAATAGAGATGGGGTGGCTCCTTTTTATATTTCTGTCGGTTTAATCGAATAGGGGAATCTTTTGTTAATACCCTAAGATCGAAAACTGTTTGCTTTGCGTTCCGTTTCACGTTCAATTCACAATCATCGATATTCGAAGGAGCTAATTCTGTAAATTTTTATTTGTCTTGAAATAATGGGACTTCTGAAGAATTCCAATTTCCTTTTATTTGTTTGATGTTTTTGTGGGTCTTTTACGTAGATCAAAGTTGTTCAGTTATTGAGATGAGCTCATTTAAATTTTAGAATGTTAAGTAACTGTGATCATAAAATGAAATAAATTGGGTATTATCATGCTAATCAGAGAAGAAAAGAAAATCAAAGACTTTGTCAACTTGTTAGATACTTGGACATTCGGAAAAACCTGAAAAAGTTAGTTGACATAATAAAAATACATGACATTTTACTTACCTCAGGGCAAAATGGATAGGAACAATCCTAAATCACACTAATCACACTAATATTATAGTTTGTGAGTGTGGGGGTGTGTGTGTGTGTTTATATGTTTGTTACTTCTTCACACTCAAACAGCTGGACCAAGTTTTATAAAATTTAGTACGTAGGTAGCTGACACCCTGAATTAACAAATACTCTACTTTTTATCCCAATATTCCCACGGGATCGAAACTTATGCGGGTGAAATCGCGGGGCGCAGCTAGTAATACTATAAATGCGAAAGTGAGTTTATTTGTTTGTTATGCTTTCACGCTAAAACGACAGAACGGATTTGATGGAATTTGGCAAATGGGTAGACCATGACCTGGCATAGGATATCGGATAATTTTATTCCGATATTCCCTCGAAATCGAGACTTCATCATTTCAGCCGAAAGTCGTCCACTGCTGGACATTGGCCTCCCCCAAGCACCTCCACTTCAACCGATTCTGTGCTTCTCGCATCCAACGGGTTCCTGCGGCCTTCACACCGACCTTCACTTCGACTTTGAGAGGCCTTCCAACGCTACGTCTTTCGGTACGCGGTCGCCACTTCAGAACCTTTCGGCCAACCGTAGCCAAGGGTAGGCGGGCCGCCGGGTAGGTACTAGGGGCCAAGTGTTTTTGTGCTTGTCATTGTTGGGGTTTGCCATGATCGCCACGCTTGGCAGGCGGGTTGGCGATCGCAGTATGGTGGTGAAATGCATAGAGAACGCTGCTGCCCATTCTCTGGTATGACCCTTAGTCGCCTTTTACGACACCCACGGAAAGCCTAGGGATAAAGCATAGAGACTAAAGGCTCCTACAAACAGGCGAGACACGCGACGAGAATCGCGCGCGACACAAAGGCACCGCTCGTTGCGCGACTTGCGATGCCATTATGTCGCGCGCGATTCGCGTCGCGTGTTGCGCCTGTTTGTAGGAGCCTTTATGCGGGTGAAATTGCGGGGTGAAGCTAGTAATTTATAAGACTACCCAAAGCTCTGCCTGAATTACCGAAACGAACACCAATAACAATGACTTCCGAACTTTTACGTGTAAGAAAAACATCCCGAAGACGTTAATAAATCAGCAGTAGACTCTCGGACATTTGTTATTATCCGGACAAATCAACGGCACATAATAGGGCAGACGATCTTTCCAATAATAAGAACGGGAACTAATCTAACTGGAGCTCGTAAGATAACATAGGTCGGTCCCGCGGGGATGCCTGTGTTTAGTCGGTTTACAACTACGGTATAGGGCGAGATTACATTGATAGTTTTCTTAGAATATAATTGAGTTAGATAATTGTGGAGACGGAAAACGAATTTAAAAAAAAAATTAAAATAAACGGAGATGGTGGGACGAGCTGGACTCCTTTGTTAAAGATTGGTCCTTGGTAGCTCTGGACAGAGAGAGGTGGAAAAAGAGTAGAGAGGCTTTTGCCCAACAGTGAGACATTAATGGATAAAAAAATAAATGTGTAGAAGTAATTAATCTAGCTTTGCTTCTGGGAGTTCTAAATTTTTAACAAATCTAGTCTTTTCATGAGTTAGCTATTAAACGAAATCTGCCCGAATTAAAATTTAAATGTACTAAGGAATATCCTAACGAATTAATATTTTTAAGAAAAAAAGCGTACGTACTGAATAATTAATAATAATTACTCTAATTAATTTACAGTTTGAGCCACTTGACTATTTTTCTGATTTTAACGTTTTACACCACTGAACAATCAACAAATACAGACATATCAACAAAACCACAACGTGGCATGCGCAACCAGATGCACAACCTGTTACGATAGAGTCAGCACGTAATTCTAAACACCTAGCGTAGAAATTTTTCGTCGGTCATCAAAAAAAAACTAGCAAAGTACGAATCGGACTCGCACACGAAGGGTTCCGTACCCGGCGTACAAGGCAAAAACGCCGAAAAAAACACTTTTGTTGTACGGGAGCCCCTCTTAAATACTTATTTTATTCTGTTTTTTGTATTTGTTATTATAGCGGCAACAGAAATACATCATCTGTGAAAATTTCAACTGTCTAGCTATCACGGTTCATGAGATACAGCCTAGTGGCAGACAGACGGACGGACGGACGGACAGCGAAGTCTTAGTAATAGGGTCCCGTTTTTACCCTTTGGGTACGGAACCCTAAAACAAGAATAAATTTTACAATTAAATCAGCAACCAGTTTGATTTTGTCTAGACTCTAGATTGTCCTATGGAGCAGGACCAGCATGTTTCCCAGCGTTCTTATCTTCGATATAATCCTCTAATTTATAGTATTCTTGTTTACAAAGTGTACTTTTAATGATTGATGAATGAAAAATTATGGATTAACCAATTTTAACGCAGGGGGTCCAGAATCATGTACAGACGCCAGCACATCAAGCTACCCGAAACTGTCAAATTTTCCCAATCAACTTTGAACCTTATGCTTTAGCGATAAACTTGAAAATCTATTAAAGAAATTTGACAGATTGTAGTAGCTTGATGTGATGGCGTCTGTAACTACTGAATCTATGGTACCAGTCTGTACGTTGACGTCCCTGCCACACTATATAACCAGATAGACATTTCCTTCGATCGAGTTAATCCAGCGTCATGTGACCTCCATCTTATCCTTACATCCTTACATCCTTACAATTTAGCGGGGACTCGCCTAGCTAATACGATGATATCTCTCGGAAAATAGGATTCCGTTTGACTTTACCCTCGACAATTAAAAGACTGGATTAGACGGTACATGGGTAGGTAGTCCTTTAGCTTCAACGATATATGGAGGTATTTATTTGTAGTAGGAGTGTGTTTTTCTGGGTGATAATGATGATTCTATCAGCCACGCGGTCTTACCAAGGGGTATAGTATTACCACAGGTATTACCCAGTAACAGGGTTGTGGAGGTCAGATAGGCAGTCGCTCCATGTTATATTATCAGCCTATAACGTTCCCACTGCTGGGACACAGGTCCCTCTCTGTGAGAGGGAGTAGGCCGTAATCCACCACGCGGGCCCAGTGCGGGTTGGTAGATGTCACATGTCTTCGAATTTTTGATTCTAGGACATGCCGGTTTCCTCACGATGTTTTCCTTCACCGTTTTGAGAGCAGTGGTGATGAAATAATTTACACAAAGTAAAGCGCCTGTCAGGGTTCGAACCTACGACCTATATCTCGTAAGTCGCGGTCGTTACCACTGGGCCTCCACTACTCCTCGTCGCTCCATGTAAAATACTGGAATTCAGCTGCATCCGGTTAGACTGGAAGCGGACCCCAACGTTGGTAGGAAAATGCTAAGCAGATTGATGGAAAGATGATTTATCGAAGGCACGGTAAAGCTTGGGTTTCCTAGAAGAGCCGTGGCCAAATACAGAGCATTTTTGAGAACATTAATGTCAAATATTGGTGAAAATGACAGATTTTCATGACGACCGGCGTCCGTTATAAATATGACAGAAACGGTCTTCTAGAAAACCGTAGCCTATGGTTATTATTTTAGTATTTATTTATATACTTTATTGTATGTACAGTCACGAGCACAAGTATGTATATACTTGGCTTTATTCAAAGGCGATTTTCTCCTTTACTTTTGAATGACATTTTATGTTATTACGAACATAGTATTTTCGAACCTACAGGTTTATGTAAAGTGTCGTATTTCAACTTTGCATTCGTTATCTCGTGAAAAAATCGCAATAGAAAGTAATATCGCAATAGAAAATACACCACAAAAATTATACATAACATGAAAAAATACATCAAACACGAAAGGAAAGGTTCCAAGGTGGGTTTCAAGGTTATTTTATTTTTAGCGTAAATGGAAGAATTTTCTTTTGACTCCCTATGTAAAAGTAATCTTGGTTCAAGAAATGTAAAGATTGGCAAGGTAGTTTAATTAAAACTCATATTCTAGGAACTTAATGTTTGAGTTTTAACTTGACTAAGCAAGTATTTTTATGAAATTAGAACTTACAAGAGAAAACAAGCCAAGGGCACATAACAGCCGTTATTTTCGATTTCGAAAACCCTGAAAACTATACCATATTATACATATATCTATATACTTAATATTACGGTAGAAAAAGACGGAGAGAGAGAGAGAAGAAGTCGCACGGAGGGGCCATAACGCTTTTTCGTTACGTGACGATTTCTACCAGTTTACTCCGCGTTTAAGAACTTCGTTCCAAAAAGTGAATCAAATAAGTACTTAAAGGTAACAAAGAGAATGATTTATTTCAATAATAACATCAATACGTCACATTTATGTTGAAGGAACAAATTCCAACTCATATACACACATCAAAAGTGTCTAGGGATCAAGCATTTTTATGCGGATTTCTTGAGATTGAGACGTGGCTTTGTAATAAATTTATGATTTTATAAATTTATATGGATCCTTTTTGGTGCATTTCATAATTTGAATCAGGAACTGTGAATCAAATTCGAGTAAAAGATGAAAATCAGCTGTCAATATTTTCCCTATAAAAACATACAACGCATTGAAGACATTATTAGTGCTACTGTTTCCCTACTACTGATTAAAACCAACGTTATTATGGAGCGGCGACGTCATTTAAGCAGGGAAGAAATGCTCAGAGCCGTGGGAATGATAGAAGCTGGTTCCCGGCAACGTACTGTGGCTTTAGCTCTGAATACAAGTCAGAGTGTTATCAGTCGACTTTGGACACGTTACCGAAGCACTGGTACCGTGGCTGAGCGCCATGGAGGACGGTATCGCTGCACCACACGGAGACAAGACCGATACATTCAAATCTTAACTCGAAGAGCTCCAACAATAACCGCCATGATGTTAGCCGTGAGGCTTCATCACTCTTCAGGGAACTTAATTAGCGACCAAACAGTCAGAAACCGCTTGCATGAAGTGAACCTTCATTCCCGAAGACCGCTACGGGTACCACCTATAGCAATGCACAATCGTAGGATTCGATATCAATGGGCTCTTGAACACAGAAATTGGGCAGAAGAACAATGGCGTTTCGTGTGCTTTTCTGATGAGTCTCGTTTTGGTATGAGACCGGATACAAGACGTATACGACACTGGAGAACCCCTGGACGCCAACAGCGATTAAAATCCTGCCAGGAAGTCCATCCTTATAGTGTTGGAACCATCATGGTATGGGCGGGTATTTGGATCGGCGGAAGAACTGAGTTGATTTGGATCAGAGACAACCTCAACGCTCAAATTTATGCTGAGACGATTGTATCAGACGTCATCGTTCCTCTACAAGTGCAAATCGGTCCCTTATTTCAGTTAATGCATGATAATGCACGACCGCACACCGCAAGAGTTGTAAGACAGACTCTCGCCGCAGCTAACATCAATGTCCTGCCCTGGCCTGCTCAGTCGCCAGACTTGAACCCGATTGAGCATGCATGGGATATGCTACAGAGAAGAGCTCTGCCGAATATGGAGGGTATCCAGTCGCAAGAAGACCTTTTTTTGTTGTTGCAACGAACATGGGCGGCCATTCCACAGCGTGATTTGGATGAACTCATTTTGAGTATGCCAAACCGATGTTCTTGTGTTGTTAGTGTTCGCGGTAGAAACACGGATTATTAATTGTTTAAGTTACCCAATAAAATTTTAAAGAAAACTGTTATTTCAGTCTTTTTTTCGAACTTTTGTGTTAGTGGTTCAAATGTCAAAAATCCCTTTATTAGGAAAATGGCAAATTTCTTTATTAATGCAAAGGTGACTTGGTTTATCGTTACTGTGACAAACGAAAACACTTTATTTGATGAATCCTTAAAGAAAATTTTAATTAATATCAATCAAGAGAAAAGTTATTGCAAAAATATATGTTGATCCCTAGACACTTTTGATGTGTGTATTTATTTTCACACATTTTATCTAAACAAATCCCCTTTTTCCTGACACACAAAGTAACATCTCAAAGTTATAATAAAGCCTAGTGTAGACAATAACATTTGCCAACATCGTCCGGGACAAGCCGGGACAATGAAGGGTGAACTTGTGCCCGGGCAATCTTAACAGCGATCGCCGACCTCCGCTCTCGTTCAACACCGGTTATACCACTGAGCGTATGGAGTTTAGACGATGAGATGTTTTGATGCTGCGATGGTATTGTTGCTGTAGTATCTATTAGAATGGTAGAATGGAATAAAAATAAAATTTTTACTGGTACTGGTTCGACATTTAATGTACCTATAAAATAATAATATTAACAAAATCTTATAAGTAGTTGAGACAGTGTGTAAAAGTATAGTTTTTAACACTAAAATTAACGGTGTGCGGTCACAAGGGTGTATACAACATTAAAAAAAAATCAGCTGTTCATACATTTGTGTTCACTTAAATCGACAAAATGTATGGAACAGCTGAATTTTTTTCGCGATTTCGAGGTTGGTCCCATAGAAATAGTTGTTCAAAATGATGAGTACAATGACCCCTTTTCGGGTTTAGTATAAACAAAAACTAACAAACTATACATGCCAAAAGACGCACCGATGACGCTCGACCTGAACCAACCTGGCGGCAAGGTCGATAAAAGATGCCCATCCATAGATATTAAATACCCATCTCTCCACTAGTCCAATGCTTACTCTAGGATGCATATCAGGTAGGCTCTTAGATCCTTACCTATCCTACGGGCACGTCTTCCCTACCATTATCGCGCCCCCCGGTCTATTCCTTGATGTGCAATGGTCGCTGTAGCACCATGAACATGAGGCAGCTAGTGCGAATCTTGGGGTTCATTCGATTAATCGAGTCTGGTTTAACCACGCTGGGATCGGTGCAATTCATTCATTAATTCGTAAACATAAATTATGATTTTCCAGATTTATAAACAAAACAACCAACCCTTCACATTACTTTTCCAGATACAAAAGTTCATTAGCTTTGAGTGCCGCCGTACGGAAAAATTGCTCGTATTGGAAAGGAAATAAGCGCTAAATTTCTAATTGCGGTTTTCTAATTCAACCTTATTGTATTACGTATGTCGTTCCTTTGTGACAAAGCTAAAGCGGTGTCCTCTACGGTAACAATGTAAAATGAGCATCAAAGCAGATAAATAGGTTACTGTTGAATAAGAATACTGTTTCGTTGCTTTCAACAATTATGTTTTAACCTTTTGAACGCCATTGTCACATATACGTGACAAGCAAGCGCGTGCCCTGTACGCCAGTCGTGTGTCGCCTATCCTATTACGAGCGACACAAATATGTGACAAACAATGCGGTGCACTTTATCACGAAATAAACAATTAAATCATTACTTTTGTGTATTTTTATTTGTACACCTTAAATATTTAAAATTGTGGCTTGGCGTGGAGGGCACGCGCGTGCGGTTATGCTCTGGCGTTCAAAAGGTTAATGAAGTCCTCAGTTTGATTCTCAGGTCGGAAAATTTCAGATGAGGTAGCTGTCAAAAAATAAAACGCCTCAAGTCTGTGGTAGAGGGGATTACTGTGAAGATTTAAATCGTAAGGCTCAATTTACACCGCCGCGGAGCGGAAAGGAAGCGATTTTTTTTGTACAAAGCATTATGAACTTTATGTCAATAGTGTAAACGCACAAATTAGATACACCCATACGCACAGGTCGCGCATCTTCTGGAGAATTATCGCGCATTCTCGGGAATTCCCGCAGTAACAAGCTCGTATCTAGTTTGTACGTTAGACAATTGACATAAAGTTCATTTTGCTATTACGAAAACTCGATTCCACTCCGTTCCGCGGCGGTGTAAATTGAGCCTTAGATTCGCCCTACCGCGTCAAAAGATAGTCGCGTTTCTGTTTCGTTTTGACAACTCTGACACAATGACGCAGTAACTTGACATAATTGTCATGGAAACGCTATTTAATAATGTGTGAGCTCACTCTTCTCAATATGAATACTTTTTCGCTAGACTAAGTACGGTGAGGGCAAATCTAGTAATTTAAATCTTGACTCTCAAACATGTGAACATGTGTGTGTGTGAACATGTGTTCATTAAAAGTGAACCTAATAACCATTCGGTGCTGAACGTTTATTAGGTACACTGTCATAGGCCCATTAAAGTTTTAAGACACTATAATAGTAGGTATTATAGGCAGCCGTTTAAGTTATAAGTATATTATTTATTTACTAGCTGCGCCCCGCGGTTTCACCCGCGTAAAGTCGATCCCGTGGTAATATCGGGATGAAAAGTTGCCTATATGTTAATCCAGGGTGTCAGCTACCTTCATACCAAATTTTGTCAAAATTGGTCCACCCGTTTGAGCGTGAAGAAGTAACAAACATATAAACACACACACACACGCTCACAAACTTTCGCCTTTATAATATTAGTGTGATATATACTTTATTGTACACCACAAAAATACATAACATAAAAATACATCAAACACCACCAAAATATACAATGCCTTATCGCTTTCTGCGGTCTCTTGGACAGTGATAAAAAGTGAATAAAATCTCAATTACTTGCGTTTTACATTTAAATATTTTTAAAATATATGCCATTTAATCGAACCTCAAGTGATACCCATTTTGCTTTCCTAAAAATATTATTAAACACTAATATAATGATTGCGCCTCTTTTTGTGAACCTATCTTTTTTGTTTTTGCGGATGGGAAATCATCAAATGAATCCCGCTCTGGGTGGAGCGGAATTGTCAGACTCTTACTGACTAAAACCCACCCGTGTTCCTTCCTTAGCCCTTTATGTTCCGGGCCCGCTGGCCCGGAACCCTTTCGGACTATCCCGCTGACCCGGCAGGCTTCTTGTTTTCTCTTTTTTTCTTTACTTTTTTTTTATAATTCCTATCTTGGGGTCCTAAAAATACTAAATAGTCAACTTACTGCGACGAACTTGGAAGTTGATGATGTTCGATCCGAAAAAGTTTTTAGAGGTTCATTCATTTAAAAAAGCGTACCTACATCATAATAAGTTTTTAGATGATCAATTAAATATTTCCCCTTTTAGAAATGTACCCAACACCTAACTTACCGTAGCAGTCAGTATGGCAGTAAAACAGCCGGTTCCTCGTGACGAGTGGTCGTGATGTGCCTGCAATTTGAGCAGCATCACGTCAGCGTATCAGCGACGAGTCGTTGCTGGTATAATTGTACATAAACCATCGTTGAAGACTCGCTTGAAGTATGCGCAGGATTGTGAAATTTTATGTTTGTTGGTGTTATTTTATTTATTTGTGTACTTAGATGACCTAAAGCGCGGGCACTGTCGGACTGCATAGAAAAGAAAGAGAAGCGCGATGACACAACGCTTGTATTTGTTGCAAAATATGAAGCAATTATTTAATTACAAAAAATCTATTGTTTGGACTAAAAAATTAAAACAGTAGAATATTATTATAATCACTAAAACGGATAATAGTGGCCACTATTTTCCGTTTTTGCGATTATAATAAAACTAAACAATTTAAAACTACGGTTTATAATAATATAACGTATAATCTTGTGGAGCACAACTTAACGTTCTTACTATCTGCATTTTCATTCTAAAATAAAAGAAATAACCAAACAAACGATGAGGGCGCCACTGTGCGCTCGGTGCAGCCTTAAGAATATAAAAGCTCCTTAGGAAAAGAAACTTAAACAAGTGAAAAACTTAGAATAATTTAGCAATGAAATTGCTACACTTAGGACTGATTTTTCAACGTCAGATAATTTTATTGGAGGAATAATTTTGAATTTTTGACAGTTCTTCAGGCTCAAGCTAGGCTGACAGAAAGATAAATAAATCTCACAATCACCGCCTAATGTTCGTTGTAATACCTAAAATGACTTTGTTTCTTTTTTTCGTCGACGGTGTACCAATAAAACATGTTTCAATACCCTGTAATTCATAACCTTACATTTTGCCATAGTTGAGTAAAAAGGAAATGTCAAGAAAATTACAGAAAACCTCGAATACGACTAGCAACAACCCCATAAAATAAAATAGAACAGAGAAGCCTACACTTAGTGCTAAGGAAAGTGGGCCCAATAGAATAGGCAGAATATCATATTGAGTTTAAGCATGCAATCTATTAAGTTATATCGACAAAACTTTTCAATAGCCTTGGCCCAGTTTATGTGAAAGAGTGTTTACTAACAGAGAAGGAATCATAACATAAACTTCTTTTTACGATTCATGTAATTAATAGAAGTATGTTTTTTGACGATTTTATTTCTTAGTTGGGTGTCAAATTAGGAAGAAACTTGTAAGTTGAAATGTGTAATAAAGAAGTTGTGTTCTTACAGCTTATCGACGTGTTAGGCTAAACTTCTTTATGTCATTCCTTAACAGTTGTAAAGGTGTTGTGTAGGCTATAAAAATGTATAACGCTTTTACAGCACCCCGCGGTTTTACCCGCATAAATTTCGACTCCGTGCGAATATTGGGATAAAAAGTAGCTTATGTGTTAATCCAGATTATAAACTATCTGTGTGCCAAGTTTTATCCAAATCCGTTGAGCCGTTTTTGCATGATTGAGTAACAAACTTTCACGTTTATAATAATAGTAGGATTACTAGGACAGGTACAGAATATAATAACTGTATGGTCGAATACGACCACTTGCTATAAGTAAACGGCAGCCTATTTGTGTAACATAGCTACTCGCAATGAAAAAAGCATTTTTAATAGGTACAGTTGCTCAAAAAGTTGTGTATTGCAGGGACGTATAGCGTTCGGGATGTGGCCTATTACATACTAGTGCTTTTTTTTTTACCTTTCCCGAACTCGTGCGTCTCTTTCCCAACTGTCAAAATAATGTCTATTAAAAAGAAAAACCAACCATGAAGTTTTTACTAAAGAGTTTTTGTGATTCATACAAATACGTATATTTCTAAAAAGAAGCTACTAATTTATTTCAATATCAGATTTAATGATTTACTTGAATGAGTTAGGTTAGGTTTCATTTCATTTCATCTCATTAAATTTCATTTTCATTTCATATCAATAAAAAAAATATACTGAAGACTAAGCTGTATGGATTTGCCTACCAAAATGGGTGAAGAAAAAAAAACTCTGCTTATATTCTACGGTTGGCGCCATTTTCCAGAAAAAATGATTAGTTAGTTGAGTTTATTGTGTTTTTATTATTTTATTAAATTGCTTCATTTTTTCGCAACTGTATTAAAAATAGTCGTTCAGTACACCTGCGGAACCGTCATTGCAACTTGTTCCGACTGTCAACCCTCAGTGACAGCCTTTCCGCACATGTAATGTAATATACTATTATTGACGGACCAAGACATCACATCGTGTTGATCTAGTCGGATAAAAGCGATTTTTCAACACACAAAAACTTATTCCATTGTGTTTTTCGACACACAGCTAATATTTATTCAAGTTTTAACAACAGCTTACCACACCCTGCGGTCCTCAAGAAAAAAAAAAGAAATATTCACGAACGGTCTAATTTTCCCCGTCGTCCCCCCACATAACTCTATAGCCAAGCAATAAAGCTTTACGTATAATAACGGTCCCGTATACAATACGCCAGAAGTTATAAATGTTAATATTATGCAATTACCCCGCCTTGCCCCTATGGGATACAGGTACGGTATCCGAACACCCCTATTTCCCCCAATTCGGTATAAGTTGTTACTATAACACCTGCGTTTGCGGAATTTGCTGAAAATATGTTAATTTTCATGACAAATTTGAAGGATAATCCCGAGTTTTCGTTGAGGGAGATAAGTAGATGAATGTGTCTGCGAATATTGTCGGTACCTTTTTAACAACCCCATATCTTAAACTAAATATGCCCTGAAGATAATATCGTGAACTATCTTGAATAAAAGGGTAATTTTCAGGGCAGTAATAATAATTAACGCGAAACACAAGATATTTAATCAAAGTTGGTCCGGTTTGGTCCATCAACGTGAATAAAAACTGTAATTGTTACTTACAACAATTCAAATGATGTACTTATAAACAGTCCAAAAGTTAAGTCAGATTGGGAGTCGCTCCAGGTAAAGTACTGGTATTCAGTTGCATCCGGTGAGACTGGAAGCCGACCACGAAAATAGTTAAAAAACTGGCCAAGTGCGAGTCGGACTCGCACACGAAGGGTTCCGTACCACAAGGCAAAAACGCCGAAAAAAACACGTTTGTTGTATGAGAGCCCCCCTTAAATATTTATTTTATTCTGTTTTTATTATTTGTTGTTATAGCGGCAACAGAAATACATAATTTGTGAAAATTTCAACTGTCTAGCTATCGCGGTTCTTGAGATACAGCCTGGTGACAGACAGACGGACGGACGGACAGACAGCGAAGTCTTAGTAATAGGGTTCCGTTTTTACCCTTTGGGTACGGAACTCTAAAAAGACTAGGCAGTTGAAAAAACAATCCAAAACTTTGAATCCAAACATACACGTAGCAATTTATCCAACGATTTAAATACGACGGGATTTTACAAGCTACACAACCACACAATGTTCCCCCACATGCTTACATTAAACGTAGTGCATCACCCTGGCATTTCATCCATGTTACGTTACAAAAAATAATTAACAATATTTATCTTTTCGTTACGTAAATTAATAACAGGCGCAAAACATTTAGCTGACAACGCCATCTATCACAATTCATCACCAAATAACTCGTGTTCGCAATCAACGAACCAGACAGACAACTGAAAATATTATAAATGTGAGCACAGAATTGTGTGTTATTAACAATACATACCTCGACCGACGTTGGTCTAGTGGTCGCAAGCGCATGAGGTCCTGGGTTCGATTCCAAGGTCGGGCAAAGTGTTTTTGGGTTTTTTTATCTGGCATACGTCAGCGCCGGCTGTCGCTGAAAACCAGCGCTGGGGCTCTGTCTTGCATAGGGTCGCAGCATAATGCTGAGCGATAGCCGTTTTGCGTGGATGTGACGCATGTTTCCCCCAACCCTTTCTTATTTTTTTTTGTTGTTTATTTTCTTTATTGCGTCATGTTTAAATAAACGTATTTGCTTTCTTTCTTCTTTTTTGCATTTCTCAGTAGCAGCCCGGAGTCTGGATTTTAGCCCGGGTGATAGTCATTCACCCCTATTACATGGGACTTAAACATAACTGGCGAAATATGGGGTAAACTACAGGCACACCTCTAGTCTCAATAGTAAATACTGGCATATTTTTTTGTATACAAGAATGTACGTTACGTAAATTTATGTTGCGGAAGAGTGGAGTGTCCTAATACAGGCATTTAATTGCTTAAAAGGACGCTTCTATCACTAGTAATGTAGTACAAAAAAAAAAGAAAAAAAAAAAAAAACCTCTACCCAACCCTTCGGAGAAACAAGGCGTGATGTTATGTAAACAATACACAACTGTACGTTATGTATCTATATGAAAAACTCATCATCTGCCTAGCCTTTTCCCAACTATGTTGGGGTCGATTTCCAGTTTAACCGGATGCAGCTGAATACCAGTATTATACATGGAGCGGCTGCCTATCTGACCTCCACAACCCAATTACTGGGTAATACGATACCCCTTGGTAAGACTGGTTGTCAAAAAGAAAAAAGAGCTCAATAAGTAGTCAAATTGACAAAGAGGATTTATCAAAGGGACTATTTTTAAACGTTTCTGTTCCTTTTTTGTACCTTCCATATATGTCAAGTACCTACAGTATAAAGAAAACTTGATTGTAGGCTATTGTAGTAGCCAAACCTACGCCTAATTTCCTTACTCTTTCAGTAAAAGAACCAACCTTTTCCACAATAACCGCACCAAAATCTTACACACATCAAAAACCTCACTCAAATTCACAACGGCAAAACAAACGAAAATTAGCATAACAACACTGTCACAGTATGTGAGTAAACAACAGAAATCTTGAACTCCAACAATTTGCGCAAACAACGTAATCCTGGCGCCTCCGCCATGTTTGGGAGCTGCGCGTAATTAGATAATTACACGAGACCTTGTCGTTTGCGCATTAAACTCTAGCCGTATTTGCGCGACCCGATCGATGGATCGACAGAACTGTTAATGAACGACTGTTGAATTTGTGAGTGACAATCGAATCAGTTTGATTGTTTTAAGGTTGGTACTGCTGTAGCAATGTTGACTAACATGCGAACATTTTGCGTATAGAACTCGGTGTATAAACACGTCGGGTGAGTTGCTTTCAGTAAATCAGATCACCTTAACATGGATGTCGAGAGGGTTTGCAGAATATTTATCAACTGACAACCAATACGTATACCAAACAGTAGACAACGGAGAATTTTTGTATTAATAACTAGCTTCTGCCCGCGACATCGTTCGTGTGAAATTTCTTTTTGCTCCGACCCACCCCGTCGCATCGCATCGCCTGCCCGCACTCTTACTTCCGTTTTCGCTTAGTGTTCTTTCTGACTTTTTCTTTTCCTCGGCTCCTAATGGTCATAGCGTAATGTTATCAGGAGTGCAGAGCACCATGGCATAAATTGGATTTATTTTCACATTTTACATCAGTGTACCTGTCAAGGTATAGTTGTATTTGTGTAATGTATGGTATCGTAATTGAATACAGGATGCACTTCATTATATTTCCTAAGGATTTTTTTTTCCTCTTAAAGGTTCTTAATGACGTACGGGGCATAAAGTAAAAGCACTTTCTTGGAAAGCCAATTATTTTTGCAGATACATTTTAAAGAGAAAACTCATACTAGACACAAATTGATCAATTATGGACTTTTAAAAAGTATGCTTACAGCATTATATTGTAGTCTTTGGTATGCTGTATGCAAGTGCATTCGGATAGTGACCGTCGAAGGGAACGGACGTGTCCCGCCTCTGTTTTCACTGGATGCCATGTCCACAACACGTGGTTGACTTGAGTTTAAAAGTCGAACGGTATTTCGCGTGTTGTTTTTTTTGGGTGCCAAAATAAAACACCTTAAAACAGTGGAAAAGTGGCATACGTGCGTTCCTGATATACAGCCCAAGGCTTAGACTTTCTGGCCGAGGATCCTGGTAACGTCGAGCGACTCTTGAGGGCCCTTTGCGGGCGAATCAGTGAGATCTTTCCGTTCATTTCAGGGATATCCGAAAAAAAACATAAAAATAGAAGCTGTACTTTCACTTAGGGGCATTCTATTCTATTCATACAAGAATCAGGTATGAACTCAGGAGCATACAACTACGAATGGCATCTCTATGGAACCGCAGGTAAAGCACACCCAGGGACTTGCAATTTTAATCAGAAAAGATGCCTACATTGAATTAGTTAACAGGAAAAAGGATACAGACGCGATGTCAGCTACTCTTAAAGTTGACAGGAGAAATGAAAAACCTGCTCCTCTGTCTTCAGTGTGTCCCATACCTTAACGGAAGTATTAAAAGCGGCCCAGGAAACTCTGATTCTTCAGCCAGTTCTCTCCAGAGATCATCGACTAGCTTTTGCTAACCTACAAAAGGCAAAATTTCTACAGAGTAGGCAACGCAAAGAAAGCGAAAGGCGCAGTCCTTGACTGCGCCTTTCGCTTTCACGGTAAATTTACGGCGCAGACCAAGGTCTGCGCCGTAAATTAACGTAAAAAACGTCTAGATAAAATCATGAAACAAGTGTTCACAACGCTAAATCGCAACAATTACGCGCATGCACCTACACCAGTCCGATGATGTCACGGACAAAACAAATACTGCACGACAAATATGCTCTATCCATTGTGACTTCAACCGTTATTAACGCATATTAGTCTCGTAGTTATTAGCGATTGAAATCTGACGGTATTTTGTAACAACGCAATGTTTAACCGGCTATCGCTGTACTTAACGAGAGAATAAATGTTTTCACGTCAATAGGCATAACCGAGTAAATCCGCATCCATAGATTTACCCATCTCTCCTCTAGTCCAATGCTTACTCTAGGATGCATGTCCGGTAGGCTCTTAAAACTTTCCCTATCTTATAGGCACGTCTTCCCTACCATTACCACGCCCGCCCCCCGGTCTATTCCCCGATATGCAATAGTCGATGTAGCACCATGAACATGAGGCTACAGGAGCTATTGCGACATCCCCGTGCCCGTAGTGACATCTATGTTCCCAATTGTGAATTGCGTAGTTGAAAACGTCATTAGACCTCGGTAGATCACGCCATGAAATCCTGCATCGCGCAAGTGATATTTTTAACTGGACTGGCTCTCTATGGTGTTTAGTAAGATCCCCTTTCGTGGGACAACACGCTATGTTCCTGATTGCTGTTTACTTTTTAATATTACTTCCTGTCTTTGCCTAAACTTATTTTTTAAATCACGTCCACCCTAAGCATGGCTAGGGATCTATTTCGAAGTGCGTGGGTTTCGTTTTTTCAATCAACCGCATCGTCAATCAAAATAGGGGTGCGCTGAGGGTCGAAATTATTTAATCTATAGTTCAATGGCCTTATTAATAGGGAAAAATGGTAAGGAAAAAACCTTTACCCTAGTGTCTTCCCTTTTCGTGGAACGGGCCAAGTTTACTGCTTGTTATTATGGGTGGGTAGCATAGAAAGGCCAGGCTATCTAAATAAACCTTTCACAACTCGTTACAGAATAAATATCATCCATCGCATAAAAAGTGGTGTATTCAAATCTGTACCAAAATTAAAATGTGTACTATTAAAAACGATTTTTGTACCAAAACAAATAAACGATACTAATACTTTGTTTCCTTTTTGTTACAGGTAAGGATTCCTCAAACCTCAGCATCCAATTACTTTCCGAACCTTCATTATCAACAGGTATTACTTTACATTCATTTAAAACTACGCTTCTTACCAATAATACTTCCATTATAATTAAATGAAAAAACTGCATATTACTTAGGGGATGAACGATAAACAGAGGGGTGTCTCGCCACCCTAGTTAGTTTGAGAAATCAAATTAATAGTGTTACTGTAGGTACCTACATGTGTACTGTGCACTTAAATTGTTATACTGTGTAGATTGAGTTGGCTAATTCATGTATTTCCCTTGAGTCCTCAAAAATAAAAAATGCAATGAATTTTTTTTATGAGCAATCATTCTCTATGTCAAAATGTCTCTGGCTCGCTCTCTATAATCTAGTCTATAGGTATTTTAAACTGTGAGTAAAATAAAAGTTTAACACCTAATATTGTAAGTAGCACATAAATAGAATATTACACAGTTGTAAATAGCATCTTCCCAAAATTAACTTTAACGGAAATATCCATCATCATCATTTGCCTAACCTTTTCCCAACTATGTTGGGGTCGGCTTCCAGTCTTCGGATGCAGCTGAATACCAATATTTTACATAGAGCGACTGCCTATCTGACCTCTACAACTCAGTAACTGGGTAATACGATACCCGCTGGTAAGATTGGTTGTCAGACTTTCGGGCTTCTGCCAACCCGTAACGACTGTCAAAGATCCACGAACGACAGCCAGGACCAACGGCTTAACGTGTTTTCCGAGGCACGGAGGGGTCTCGGTATGTAAAGATGGTCACTCATCCACAGACCAACCGCGGCAAGCGTAGCTTAACCTAATCGATCGACCTGTGCGGCTGTTATTATTTACCGGAAATATCCATCCACGGAAAATTATTTTACAATATATTTTATTATAATTACCTGCTACTACAGGAATTCATCAATCACAATTCCATTGGTAAGAAATAATGTCAGAGTATTTATATGTTATTTATATTTCAATTCCTATAATTACAGTTAGACGACAGTATAATGGACGTTTCCATGTGAATATTGTATTGTTTAAAATCGCTTCAGACATCGTTAACTTGACATGTGAAAGTCCACGTGGTAACCTATTTATTTAATAGAATAAGTTTATTGATTTGGATGACCTTTTCTTCATTGGGCCATTTGGAATAGCCAATTTAAAAAAGTATTTTATACTTGGGTATAAGATACCGTGCCTCGGAAAGCACGTTAAGCTGTTGGTCCCGGCTGTGATTCGTGGATATTTGACAGTCGTTACGGGTAGTCAGAAGCCCGAAAGTCTGACAACCAGTCTTACCAAGGGGTATCCTATTACCCAGTAACTGGGTTGTGGAGGTCAGATAGGCAGTCGCTCCATGTAAAATACTGGTACTCAGCTGCGTCCGGTTAGAATGGAAGCCGACCCTAACATAGTTGGAAAAAGGCTAGGCAGATGATGATGATGATACTTGGGTATAAGATACTATTCTAGAAAAAAATGCTGACTACGTTTAAATTTGGAACGGCTCTATTACCAAGAAAATAAAAGTAGCTTACGTCACTTAACATTTCATATTACATTTTTTGTTGCAAAAAAGAGTGCTCATTGCACTCTTAATATTTACTTAAAAACCAAATAAAAAAATCAAAACAAGCCAACTGCTGCGTAGACACTTTATATCTAGCAATTACGTACCCAGTGTTAACACTTGTACCAATTCACCCCCAAGGAATACAAATAGAGAATTAACATCGCATACGCGTGACAATTACCAATAAATTACCACCGACTTGCTTGTTAAAAAAATCTAATGATTACCAAAATAAGTGATACGGCAATATTTTCGTTCGACGATTACATCCCCCTGCTTATCCTGAAAGCAGGTAAAACGGAAGCGGTTCGTCGGCCACTAGGATTTATAGCCCCAACGGGGTTCAAATCGGGGGTGTAAATTGGTAAATGCAAGGGTTTCTCGTTAGTGTTCTGAACTGATGCAATACCTAATCCCACTCTGTACCTGAAAAGTCCTTTGGAATGTTGAAAATATGTATTTGAATATTACAACTGCGATACAAATAATATAAAATATCTTCTACAATTTTAATTTCTTTTATTAAATGGTTACTTTATCGTATAAACAGTACCGTATTTTTGTTTTGATAAATATCATAGGATTTTTTTGGTTATTTTGCTTGCGTTTTTTAAAGTAGATATACAAAGTTATTTTTAGTATATGCGAAACCTGAAAGTTTGTTCAGAATAAGTTACTGAATCGATTCCAATAATTTTTACCCCATGTTATATTTTGTCCCAAAAATATTTAAAAAAGGTTAAAAGTTGGACACCGAGCGACACTAAGTAGGTTATCCAATATCCGCGCCGAACGGTTAGGTGCCTAGGTACTATTCAATGAGCGCAAGACGGCGCGGGTGAGCATGTTTTTGTACGGACAAACACAAGCTTAAAACTTTGTGATTTTTCATGATACAGTTTTGTCTTTACATAATAATACTAGACACGTGTTTCGGGTTTCGCATATTATATAATTTTGATCAAACAATCTATTGTAGCGTGTTTTTACCATGACCACAAATATTTATAGCCCCGACGGGGTTCAAATCGGGGTTGTAAATTGGTAAATGCAGGGGTTTGAGTCGTTAGTGTACCGGACTGATATCTAATCCCTGTCTATACTAAAAAGTCGTTTTAAATGTGATTGAGATACTGGGTTTTGGAGTCGGTGTGGGTTACAAAATCTACGGTAAGGGTTGCGCCACATCGGGTCAGCGGAATTGTCCGAAAGGGTTACCGCTGCCCGTAATATAAAGGGCTAAGGAAGGAACACGGGTGTGTTTTAGTCAGTAACAGTCTGACACTCCCTTCCGCTCCACCCAGAGCGGGAGGGGTCATTTGATGAATTCCCATCCTGAAAAAAAAATAAAAAAAGTTGTGCTACATTAATTTGAATGTACAGACGTCAGCACATCAAGCTACCCGAAACTGACAAATTTTCCCAATCAACTTTGAACCTTTAGCGATAAAGTTGGAAATCTATTAAGGAAATTTGACAGATTGTAGTAGCTTGATGTGCTTGCGTCTGTACCACATATTCCGTAAGTGTAAAAAATGTTGTTACTGATGAACTAAAAAAATATTTTTTATATGAATATAATCAAAAATCCTTTTAAGTATTTTCAGAACATTTTAATTCCTCATGCTGCAATTAATTTTGAGAATGCAATGCTTGAAAGTTGATTGAATGCCTGCCACATTATAATATAACATCACATTTTATTCATATGCCACATTTCAATACAAATATAAATCCATCTTACCACATTGCAAAATGAAGCCATACAAAGAGCGATGTTAACAAAATGAATAGATCGTCATATGAAACTAGATAACCCGCCATACAAAAGATCGTAAGGTCCCGATAGGGTCCGATCCGTCCGATAGGGGGCGATAGTGCGCCTTCGGAAGTTCACCGTCTGGGCTCCTAACGGAAACGCTTTGTCCCTACGGATTTAGGGATAACACGAAAGGTCGATAAAACGCTCCCGAAATTATACGGAATTGAACCTTGCTGCGTACGAGTCTATTTCGGATACTAATTTAGACGCGAAAGATTCGCTCCATTGGTTTGTGATCCCTTTTTGAAAGTGTACGTTTGCATGGCATATGGCGATTGTGAGCTGTGAGAATTTTTATTAAAAGGCATCGTGTTGTGGTAGTGAATGTTCATTGATTCTTATTTATAATCATTCTAACAATTTGGCTGTTCGTACTACTATCAAATTACAAACGGAGAAACACTCAGTTTAAACCAACAAAATATCTATCGGGTATTTAAATATTTATTCCTCCCAGAGCAAAAACACAAACCTCTTTACCAAAGATGCACCGCTCCCATCCATGCCTCACGTTTGCACTTAACACCAGAAGCAAAATCCATAATCACAATACCAAAATCTTTTTAATTCCACACACTTCCTCTCAATCCCTCATACAATATCTTCAAACATCTCGTAATTAAAACTTGCTCAATTTATTAATTAGACATTAAGTACTTGTAGCGCGCAAACTTTCCAGAACTCATTCCGCGGGGAGCCGGTTCGATTCCGACTTGAAATGAATTGTCTTTTGAATTTATATGTAAATATCTCCCTACCGAGAGAGAAATAGTTTATTTCTGCTTTTCTGAGCGTTTGAGTTGTTACTTTGAATAAAGTCTGACACGAATTAGTTTTACGCTTGCAATAATTTCGTGTTACCGCCAAAGGGGAGTCTCAAAGGAAGGCAATAGACACTGCCGGTGTGAAAACACACTTATTGCATTCTGGTAATTGGTTTGGTTCAAGGAATATTTAATTTTAATGTTCAGTCTGACGATTCTTGGGTATTTAGGAAGGCTTTTCAACGAAATTGACTAAGTTAGGATTAAGTAAGGTGTCTAGAAAATCTAATAACATTTCGGAATAAAACAGCTGGCTAATTGCGTATCACAGGATCAAAGTAGCAAAGGGTTTCATTTTGACAGTTCAACAACATTCATTGCGTTATTTGCGTTGTTGAGCAGACACATTTTTCGAACATATGACGCAATGGATTAGTAATATCCTTCAATGATTTAGATTGAGGTTAATAATGTGTTACGTAATTAGGGTGCAGATCTTATGCAAGTTTTGAGAAAATAGGGCCCTTATTGGGCCCTAATTACGTAACACACTCAATCACAATCATTTTGAAGAATATCGCTAATATATTCTTTCTTAAATTCGAAAAATTTGTCCGCGCAACAACGTAAATAACACAATGAATGGTGTTGAACTGTCAAAATGAAAGCCATTTCTACTGTATGTTTGTTCCGCAATGTTACTGTATGCATTTCCTCGTACCAAATTTTATCTCTAAACGTGATCTATAAACCGTACCCACACACACGCACGCACGTGCTGGGACTTATACATGTTCTGTCTCTATATTGCACTAGTAGTTTGATAGTTGTGCGACAGCGATAGGAATAACGCTTAGCCAAAGTACGTACTAACGTTTAGAGATCTCGGCCTAAGTCTCAACAAAGAATGGAAAACCAAATACATCTACCGACCCCCGATCGCATACCCCATATCAAAACAATAATAATTGACTTTTGTCCAATCAAATTGCAATACAAAGTCTGATGTCGCGATGTTTGACAGATCGTGTTGACACATACCACGTACTTTCACCTTGTGTGTATGTACCCCCCTCTTCTCCCCTCACCGTACCTCCCGACCCCTCTGTCAATTCAATACGAAAATACAATTTCTTTTACGTTACAACTTCGCTCATTTTGTTTCGTCGAAGAATCGAAAGTTGGCCGGTATATGAGGATTTCTATTGACTCGTATGCTAGTGACAGCCCTGAAGCTATTACTGCTTTGGGTCCCCTGATTATTGACTGAAATAAATGTACGGGATGTCTCTATTCTGTGCGTAGGGTTGGCGAGCAAGGGTAATTAGTATGATTTTGTTTTGCTCTGAATGGGACTCGTAAAATGCTGTGATGGAGACAAGTTGTGATTAATGTGCTGTGCAACAGACATAGGTCTATGAGTTCAGAAATTTAATGTTAGGAAACATTATTATTATTTATTTTGTATACGTTAACATCGGCAACCGGTATTAAGATAAACCCCAGACTGAAAATAGCATAATCAGCCTATAATGTTCCCACTGCTGGGACACAGGCCTCAGGCCTCTCTGTGAGAGGGAGCGGGCCGTAATCCATCACTTTATCGGATTGAAAATAGTAATTCAAAATTATTAACAAAATATTTAACCCCCTTACTAATAAACGTTGTATAGCGTCTGTATAGTTACACAACGCTTTGTCTTCTTCTTTCGAAAGTCAAATTAGTGACGACTGAAAGAGAGTCATCGGTTTGTAACTATTCATCTGATATAGACGTTTATTAGTAAGGGGTTAATATAAATTCTTATTTTTTTTTAATATATGAATTACCGAAGTCGTTTCTTATTTCAAAAATAAGCATGGGTTCTTCAAATACGCTGCCAAAATCCGAACATTCTATTTATTTTAAAATACCTTTCTTAAATAAGAGAAGTTTCACGACGTAGGGTAGTCACCCTACCTCCGCAAATTGAGAGGGTTACATTCCGAATTTGAATTTGTATAATGATGTTTTTGGATAATAAAAGGATTGAATAAGCAAGTAGATAAGACGGGGATTTAGTCGATCGATCGTCCTTCAAGGGGCTTGGCAATTCGATTTTGTGATGAAACGATGTCCATTTCACAGTTTTGTGAAGTCTACTGAACCAAAGAAATTATTATATACACTAGAAGCGATTTTTTCATAGTTACTGTTACTATTAGCCTACATTATCCCTGCTGGGCGAAGGCCTCACCCCATGACTTCCAGCTCTTCCGATCCAGGGTTAAAGTGGACCACGTAAGTGTTCTTGATAGTATTTAGTGTTAAATCGTCCAACCAGACCAACTGAGCTATGTAAATGACACTTACGTTTAGAGAAAACATTTATTTAATCAACATTCTTTCCAGACACAAAAACACAATGTAGGTATATAAAGGTGCGTCCACACTGTGTAACATAACATGTTATTAAACACGGTTATCTAACATGTTTCTATAGACAAGTTAGCAATGTTACATAATTTGGACGTGTTAAATAACATAAGTTTATGTGTTATATAACATAATGTAGACGCACCCTTACACAAAAGAATCTAGTAAAAACAAACGATAGCTCAAAGCGATAGTACATTGCGTTGTTGTTCCGTCTCCACAAACTGTCCACAACTTTATTTAAGTACAACGTACTGTTTACATTGACAAAGACATTTTATGGAATTCTCCCGTTATCCAGCATATTGTGTTTACTTAACTCCGTTGTACATACGTCAGTTGGACTCATGTCTTTATCGAAGCTATGGCTTGAGGCATTGCTATTGCCTTTAGCGACGAAAATGTCAATCGGAAGGCGATGTTCGTCGCCAAAGGCTATGTTCACATTGCCCACAGGCCTCAGTGACTACGACGTTGGCTTTATGCAATCAAGACTTGGTCATTAGGTAATGGTAACACACCTGAATAGTTGTGTTAATCTGGACCCTAAAGTGTGTTATTAAAGGACCATGGAAATTCAGGCATCAGTTTTAGAACACGTTTGGCCTTAATTTTAACAGTGTTATCGCTAAAGTAATATTAGATATGTAAATACATATGTATGTGTGTTGTGTATATTCTTATTTTCGTTGACCTTTCACCAATTTTATTGACAGGTGGGTCTTAGTACCGTCTTCATAAAAAATCTCTCCAGAAAATCGTCGAACAATAATAAAGATCACACCGAGTCTTGCAGAGACCGTAACGTATCGAACTCCTTATCGCAATTTTAACGAAGGCATCGGCTGCGTTCGACAGCCCAGACACGCAGGGAAGGTTCAGAAGGACCAAACATGCCTTTTCAAATTTGGGAAAGTAGAAAGACACCACACACACACACACACACACACACACACCACATTAGAAAGAAACTAAGTTTATTTGCGGTTAGCATGACGCAGAGAAAGAGCAAAAACAAAAAATAAATATGCGCGGCACACCCACGCAAAACGGCCAGAGCTCAGCATAATGCTAAGACCAACATCTACATTCTTTCAACTACCGTAAAATTCCCAGAGTTTGGACGCGCAGTTACCCATAACACCAGGATCGGTAATTTATAATAACAAAGTTATCCAGTAACCTCGTCTATTAACCCGTAAGTTTTTAGAAGCCGGCGGAGTTACCGTAGTTTCTGTTCAAAATGGGCAGGACTTGCCCCGGAAAACTAACTTACTAGGTACTTAATTTGCTTTTCTTTTAGACTGCAGTGCTAGACTTTTCAGGCTTTATAGCATATGTCTAGTAACATATATACACACAATTTCATCACCTCAACATTAAACTACCGCTTTTTGGCATAAATATCTTATTTCCTCAGTTAATTCGCCATCATAGTTTAGTTCACCTTCTGCTTCCTTCATTTACTACAAGAGAGGTCAACAGGGAGGATCCTTAGGGAGGGGGAGGGAGCATCCTGCGTTCGACACACGGGTTCAGACCATTCGTCTAACGAGTCACTTGCTTCAGGTTTAAAGATTTTTTCTTTTTAAATCCGTCTGGAAGGATTCCCTTATTTTTTTTCGTGGCAACATATGCGTAAGTTTTCTGCTCCGTTTCGTTTAGCTGATTAAGGTTTGACCGGGTTAGTTTAGGTTGTGGGATTAATTCAGTACGAAAATATAGAAATACTTTTATATTTTTCTATTGTTGAATGGGTCTGCTTTTGATCTCGATCACGCCTGATGGAAAGCGATGGATGAGGTCTATGATGTCGGAATGCGCTATTATAAAATGGATGCACATTACGTGACTTTAATTAGAGTTGTCTTCAAGCTTTGTTACGCTAATTTTCAAGCTAATATAAACTAATAAACGTATTGATTGATGAATAGTTACACACCGATTTCTCTCTTTCAGTCGTCAGTAATTTGACTTTCGAAAGAAGAAGACAAAGCGTTGTGTAACTATACAGACGCTATACAACGTTTATTAGTAAGGGAGTAAAATTATAGGTATGCCTAAGGTAGTACCTATATCAAACATAAAGGTCAAACCAAATGTCAAAGCAACGGCCAAGACACCCAGCTGAAAACAATAAATAATCCAGCCAGATAAAACAATAAATAAACATCAACTCACGATACTTCATTACGTAAACGAACGAAAACATTACTCATACAACTAATAAAACTTTCACAAATGCTTTGCACGTAACTATTAATCAAAACGGAGGCTTTTCTGATAACAAGAAAAAAAGTATTCAAATGAATCTGCTAGATAGAAATCTCTAAATAAAAATGGTGCTTCATTCCCTGAACATTATCTCAACTGTGGGCTAACTTAACTTACAAAAGACTGTTAACTTGTACACAAAACAAAAGCAATAGAAACTTGGGGCACTGAATAAAAATAACGAAATCAGCGGCCCTAATTCATTTTCAAAAGTGAGAGTTTCTTGACGTCTCATTTTAATTGTGCGACACGACTACGATACGACTTTATATGCGTTTAGAGTTTGCGATTGCTTTTGCCTTAATTTATCAAAACATTTTTTTAGACAACGCAGGACATTTTGATAAATTGATGTAGGTCCGAATTGGCTTTTATTTGTATACTTGGAAAGAAAACCTTTTATTCGCTGAATTTTCTAGAAAGAAAATTAGAGGGGCTTGTGGCTAAGTAATAACAGCCGCACGGGTTGATCGATCAGGTTAAGCTATGCTTGCCTCGGTTGACCCCTAGATGAGTGACACTCTTTACACATCAAGACCTCTCCGTGACGCCGGGTCCTGGCTGTCTTTCGTGGATCTTTGGCAGTAGTTACGGGTCGTGAAAAGCCCGAAAGTCTGACAACCAGTCTCACCAAGGGGAATCGGGATCCCAGGGGTATCTTATTACCCAGTAACTGGGTTGTGGAAATCAGATAGGCAGTCGCTCCATGTAAAATACTGGTATTCAGCTGCATCCGGCTAGACTGGACGCCGGCCCCAACATAGTTGGGAAAAGACTAGGCAGATGTTGATGACCGAGAAAGAAAATTTGGTACGTATTTGTGTCATGTCCATAACAATTCATTGTAACTAAAATTAGTCTAAAACTATAGGGTTGAACGTTTATTATTTTCACAACACGTGTTAGCCTCACTAAATATAGCATCAAAACTATTAACATTTTATGCCGGCCCAACATTTTGAATTTAGCGCCTATAAACTTATTCAACATGGCTACGATTACCAGTCGTCGCGTGTAAACCCCAAGGGCAGATAACACAGCGAGGCCGAAATAAAATTAAAGAAAAAAAGGTAAAAAAGAAAAAAGTTTCAAAGCAACAATGGGCGTTCGCCGCGACAAAACACATTGCCAGTATTAAAGGAGTTGGAGAACTTTTCTTGTTCTCTCCAAAAGGGAAAGATGAAACGGCTTATAGACAGCAGAAATCTCTTAGTGTAGACGTACAGAAGATGGGCTATTGTGTGAGTGCGATGGTAAACGTGTGTGGGTCTTTTAAATTGACACATTGCGTGAGTGTACTGAGTATGCTGTATCTTCAGTGTTTATGTTTTACATCACTCTAACTTTGTCTGCTACGAAGTAAAAGAAACTCTTAGAATGAAAGTACACACGGCCGGATGACATATTTTAGCAACGTCCTTTGTGCGTACCTATACAGGGTGGCATCCCACATCGACGAGCAAACTGTAACTGAATTCACCATGTACTGACTCCATGAAAACAGGTTGCGTATCAATGTTTCTACCAGCCTGTATAAATTAGTCTGCTTAAATAAGCTATTTCAAGAATCACAACAAACACAATGGTGACAATTAAAAATTTCAGTCGTAAACGAACAAATAAATATCTTTAGTTGAAGAACTTTCGCAATTTCGAAAACCGTCAATGAAAGTGAAATCAGTAACGACCCCCATGAGTATTACCGTAAAAACGAATCAAACAACTTTTTGTGGCCGAACTGTTGCTACGAAGTTGCTTGAAAGGCTCTTTATTTGGTAGAATGTCCTAATAAAACTTGAGTGTTGAAGACAACGAGGTTATTTGACGTGACCTAACGACACAAAATCACCGGTGTGACTTCACTCACGCAAGGTCGAAGTAGTCGTAACATTACGTGTAACCTCAAGATGAATTATATTTCTGAAGTAGTTACATTTTTTCTCGTTGGCACGAATGAATGCCTAGAAATGGACTTTCTAAGGCTTCGGCACGCTATGTCTCTTGAGGTGTGTGGGGACAAGTAATTAGAGTGGTCTAAATGGTTACGAAGCAATAAAATTACGTTAGCCAAAAGTACTTATTAAGAAGAATTAGATATTGTGTGGAAATATTAAGGTAGGTATGTTATGATGAGAAGGTGCACTATATAGGGTGTCCCAGGTAACCTGTACCAGCGAAGGTCTATGGTCAGGGGACACTAATACCCATCGATAGGTCCCCTATGTATGTTCCGCGATATTTTGTAGTTGTCGAGATTTTTTTTTTTTGTTTTATTTCTAGATTTTTTTGATTGTAGGCGGTTTTAGTCATAACTGTTTCTTAGTGGTGTTTCTTTGAGATTTTTTTGTCAGTATTATGGCTAAAATGTGTATTCACATGTTGTAAAACACAAAACACCCAAATTCTAACTACTAGTAGCTCAGAATTTGATCACGAGGTTAAAATTTCTGTTGGAGAGAAATTTATAATTTCTTGAAAACTACAAAATATCGCGGAACATAGGTACATAGGGGTCCAATCGATGTTTATTAGTGTCCCCTGACCACAGACCTTCGCTGGTACATGTTTCCTGGGACACCCTGTATAATAACTGTCAATTATTTGGTCCGAAGATACGTCTATATGTATCCAAGGATACATAATCTATATGTAACAATAACGGTTATTTTTAACTTTTCCCTTTAAAAAGTAAAAAAAATACTCCAAAGAGGAAAAATCACTTTCGTAAACAACGACCGACATAAAGAACATACACTTGATGTGGAGATATTAAGGTCAGCGCACACGGCACAACGCGTACCAGAAATGCGCGGCCCGCGAAAAGAATCCCTTTGTGTGTGTTGCCATTCTAAAAGTATTAGTTTTTCCGAATCCAATTTCAACTTGTGCAGTTTTTTGTCAGTTCGGAATTTACGGAATCCGAAGTGAAGATTTCGGAATGTTAGTGAGTAATGGTCAACTTCGATGTTTTTTGGCCAGCTATCGGATCAGACGACGAATTCCGAGATTTCAGATGGAATTTCGTAAAATATTCCGGGAAAGTTTTTTTTAAGCTATATTATGATTATCTAGGTAATATTATAGGCATGTCTACGGTAAGTATGTCTTTGTGAGTTAAGCAAAAAACAAAAAAGGATGAAATATTATCTGCCTCTTGACCCGGTCAAAAGTTATTCCAACACTCTTAGATAAGGGCTGACAACCTAAAACCGTGTAAATATAAAGAGTGAGACCCTTTGTATGCTCCTCCTGCTCTGGACAACCCTACATTATGTCTATGTTTTACTTAGTAAAAGAAGATTAAGTTAGTTTATGAAAAAGCAACATACAGTTTTGTGTGGCATTTTACTTAGAATGTGACATCCTAACCTTGCATATTTATTGCTTTGTTTGTAACGCTTTCACAACACAAATTTGACACAAGGGTAGACCATGACCTAGAAAAGGACACAGGTTACTTTTCATCCTGGATCGCAGGCGAAGTCGCGGGCAACAACTAGTACTAAATAAAGAGAACAAGCCGGAGTTTTAGGCAAGAAAATTAATGGAAACTTTACCTTAGTAGACAAACAAAGTGAAAACAGAAACCAGTTTATGTGACATTCTCCCAGTATTTAATTTGTCTCATTTCTTTTGAAGTTCCCTCGGCAGTTGTTGCTAAAACTTTTCTGAAACGACGGCCAGGTAAAAGAATTTCCCATTAAAAAAAGGATAGTACCGAATCGGCTGTAAACAATTCACTCCAAGTCCTTTATTGGTTTTATCAAGCGCGTATGTCAAATTCTCGTCTTTTTGCCTCAGACTTTCTTTTATAAAGGAACAAACGGGATTCTTTAAAAAAGTCTTCTTCATTCGAACTTGGTCTAACTCGGAGTTGGACTTAAAACCTGTTTTGTTTTATTTTTTTTTTATTTGAAGGGTGCACTATAGTCTCGTTTTTATTTGCAACTTTTATTCTGATTGTTGGGGCGAAGGCTGGAGGTAGCCCGTAGCAGTTTATTTAAGCAAGTTCTTTTTATAATAGGTGCTTTCTCAGATTCTGTTTTAATGAAATTTCTGAATTACATAGTTTGTAATAGTGAGAAGACAGAACCATTACCTACCTGCACGCGTAACATGGGCGCAGCTAGTTTGAAAAATATCAAAGCATTTATTTTTCAAACTAGCTGCGCCCCGCGGTTTCACCCGCGTAAATGTCGATCCCGTGAGAATATCGGGACAAAAAGTAGCCTATATGTTAATCCAGGGTGTCAGCTACCTCCATACAATTTTTTTATCAAAATTGGTACAGCCGTTTGAGCGTGAAGAAGAATATAAACACACACAACACACACTCACAAACTTTCGCCTTTATAATATTAGTGTGATAGGCACATAAAAGGCACTTTTGAACGGCAAAAATTACAATAAAATAGAACTGATTCTAAACCACCACAGAAACGGTTTTTGTCGACGGAAGAATAGACACAATGACAGATAAAATAGATAAAATGACAGATTTCTTTAGTTTGTCTACATTCTGTCTACTTTCCTATTCTTCCGTCGACAAAATCCGTTTCTATAACGGTCATGCTACGCGTGCTGATCATTTTCAAAATGGCAAAAACGCTAAGAAAAAAATAAGCTTATATTCTTATTTCGTAACCAAAATTCAAGTCAACCAATCTTCACGTAATGTAATTCTGATATTAATGCGCGTCACGCAATCTTGTGTCGATTTTCAATCAACCCGTCAAATACTGGGGAATTTCCAATCACACGAGTAATAAACAGCGGTGCTAAAAGCATTTTTCCATTTCTTACGCTTAAATTGAAGCGGTACCTATACTTTTTAAGGTTCTGTACGCAACAGAACTCTATTACTAAGCCTCCGTTGTCCGTCCGTCCGTCAGTCTGTCAGTCAACGGGCTGTATCTCATGAAGCCTAATAGGTATAATAGACAGTTGAAATTTTCACAGAATGTGTATATCTATTGTCACTATAACAACAAACAATATCTTAAAATTAAATAAAGTTAAAAATTAAAGGGAAAAACACGTTTTTTGTATGGCGACCATATAAGAATTGTAATGGAATTCAATTGTTTTTACGGCGTTTTTTGCAGCGGGCTGTATCATATTGTGAACCGTAATAGGTAGATAGTAGAAATTGTCCCGGAATGCGTATTTCTATTGCCGCTAGAAAAACAAATAATAAAAAGAAAATAAAGTTAGTAAAAATAAAAAGTAATTTAAAAAAATTAAACCGACTTCAAAAAGAAATTAACTCAAAATTATGAAATAACTTTAATTTCGGAAGTCGGTGTCTTGGGATCTGTATTTTAGTTTTATGCCACCGACTTCCGAAATTAAAGTTATTTCATAATTTTGAGTTAATTTCTTTTTGAAGTCGGTTTAATTTTTTTAAATTACTTTTTATTTCGTAATTTTTAGTTTTTGCACTAGTATTTGACCAAGGTTTTGAGATGTTTTCCCTTTGACACTACACCCGTAGCTCTTATCAATAAGCCAGGCCGTCACACTTACACGTATTAGTCCATATCTTGAAAATTACTGAATCGATCTTGATGAAACTTGCACTGTTCCCTAAGTTGAAGAAAATGTAAGCCAATAAAAAAAAATGGTCACGATCCGATTAATAGTTCCGGAGATATGCGTGGACAAACATACATACATACATACATACATGCATACATACATACATACATACATACATACGTCTATGAAATTTTGTATATTTGTTTGGAAGCCCTAATAGATCATCATATGTGAATATAATGCAATTCCAATAATATTACATACATACGTATCGAATTGATAACCTCCTTTTTTTTGAAGTCGGTAAAAATAAAGGAGGTCCTTACAAGAAACGTGTTTTTTGGGCGTTTTTTGCCTTGTGGTATGGAACCCTTCGTGTGCGAGTCCGACTCGCACTTGGCTGGTTTTACTTAGGCAGGTAGTTACTCAGGCTTACGTCCTTTTTATAACTTCAAATATATTTAAAAGTATGTACTTTCTACCCTACGTGTAATGACTGAGTAGTCTTTACGACATTTGCCCATACATTCGCTTAACTAGTGTTATTTTTAACACTGGCCTATAAACTTCCCCTATTCAACATAGATCTCCACTTAAGTCATCATCTGCCTAGTCTTTTCCTAACTACGTTCGGGTTGGCTTCCAGTCTAACCGGATGCAGCTGAATACCAGTATTTTACATGGAGCGATTGCCTATCTGAACTCCACAACCCAGTTACTGGGTAATACGATACCCCTTGGTAAGACTGGTTGTCAGACTTTCGGGCTTCTGACTACAACCAGTCTTACCAAGGGGTATCGTATTACCCAGTAACTGGGTTGTGGAGGTCAGATAGGCAATCGCTCCATGTAAAATACTGGTATTCAGCTGCATCCGGTTAGACTGGAAGCCGACCCCAACATAGTTGGGAAAAGGCTAGGCAGATGATGATGATTGGTAAGACTGGTTGTCAGACTTTCGGGCTTCTGACGACCTGTAAACGGCTTAACGTGCTTTCCGAGGCACGGAGGGGTCTCGGTATGTAAAGATAGTCACCCATCTTTACAGATCTCTGACCACATATTCATAAATCACCTTTTGCAATGTCACAGTTAAGTGATTACTTCATTTTCCGCTAATGAAGTTTTTCGATCCCATTTATGTACTCTAATCAGCCAACGAAACAATTCAGAATATCCTCACACCACAGCAAACCACTCAAATGTCGTAGCAATTACCAAAGTAGGTACTAATTACTTACTAAACCGAATGGTGGCGAGAATTACGACCAGGGTTCGATTTTCAAATATTTGGGTTGTTACACTCATTACCACTGACGTCAATGGTCTTAATTACGACCAGGTGGATATGTACGATACCATATTCATATATTAATTTATTTATACTTTATTGTACACCACAAAAATACATAACATGAAAAAGATACATCAAACACTACAAAATATACAATGGGCGGCCTTATCGCTTTCTGCGATCTCTTCCAGGCAACCTTGGAATGGACAGTGATTTGTGTGAGTGCAAATATTATGTATACAATACACTAAAATGGATACACAGATATATACATAAATCCAAAGTTATAGATAGGCACATAAATACATAACTAAATTATATAAGCAACGAAAATAAAAGAAGACAGTAGATGATTGCAGTTAGGACAACAAGATCACAACGACAAGTAGTGTTCCTTCACGAGTCTTTTGAACACATGTAACGACTGCGCGTGTTTAATATGTGTTCCCTTCCACATTTAACCCGTCTGCCTTCAAAGCAAGAGTGAACAGGCATCTTCTGGGCACGCTCGTTCCGTCATAGACCTCATCTATCGCTTTCCATCAGGCGTGATCGGGGTCAAGAGCGGGCCCATTTAGTAATGAAAAAAAATTAAAAAAATATAATATACTGTACCATACTGTATCATCAGGCTTCTCTAGTTCTGAGAGCAGTCGTCGCCCAGAGGTAACGGCCTCAACTTATGAGATGTAGGTTTCGGATACGAACCCAGCACGCAGGTGCTTTACTTTGTGTTTATAATTTCATCACCGCTCTAACAACGGTGAAGTAAAACATGAGGAAACCGGCATGTCCTAGAACCTACAATTCGAAGACATGTGACATCTAACAACGCACACTGGGCCCGCGTGGTAGATTACAGCCCACTCCCTCTCGAAGAGAGGAGGCCCGTGCCCCAGCTGTCGGAACATTATAGGCTGATCATGTGTAATAGGTACCATCGAGGAAACTTCGTAAGGACTATTCTTGCTTGCAGAGCTCGGCCGCTATAGTAACGCTTGCTAACACTGTTGTGGTCATCGTGTGCACGGGATTTTGTTTTCAAATTGGGCAGATGTAAGTTCCCTCGATGGTACCTTTACATTTATTTATTTTTTAGATTGAGTAGATCTAATGATTGACCCTTGGTCTGAAGAACTTAGTATAGTTAGACGTGGTCCGAAGAACTTAGTATGTACACACGTAGTACGTATACTATACAGGTGTATAGTACAAATTGATTTGTTTGAAGATCATAGTGTGTATGTGTATACACACTATAATTTTCAAACAAATAAATTTTAAATTCCAAACAAATAAATTTTAAATTCCAAACACGAAACCTAATCGCACTTAAAATCTCACATAACTCGCACTTAATGTTTTAAGTGCTTAATCTTGAAATACTGAATACCATCGAATGAATGGAATCAAAATCCTTTTGGAAGCCTTTTCATTAGCTGATTGATGGGATCGATCTTTGAATAAATGCGAACAAGCTTGTGAATGTAAAATCAGAGCTCTCATTTGTCAGTGTTGGTTTTTCGCATCCATTTGAAAATACTACCTTTGGATGTGCGTACTTGTGTAGCTTCCATTTAATCATTAAGTAAAAAAATAATTCGTTTCCTGTGTTCGTTTGTGCGTAATACGTAGTATGTGTCCTCTGTTTTATTCTAGCATTTATTGTCGTTTAGGTAGGTTTCATTTTGCTTTGAAAGAACAGGCGGTAGTTATATTCATGTATGGTTCTATATAATTGTATAAATACATCAAGATTCCGGTGAACAGCGCCGCCTGCCGTCTATCGGCTATCCGTGGATTCAAGATTCCAGCCTGCCTGTTGTGTTCCTGGTGCGAAATGCAACAACAAATTCCCCACTCGCCTTATACACTTATATGAAAAACGAAACAAAATACTCTTCAATTATTTTGAATTCAGTCGCAAAATGAAGGCCGGAGTTGCCAACATTTTGAACCCCCATAGCGCTTTATAATTATACAACAAGGCCCCGCTATCTAATACCAAATACTTTTAATTGAAGTGCACAGTTTTACTGGACACGTCAGCATGAAAGTTATAATTAACGGACGTCCAATTTGGGTCCGAGATAATTTAGGGTCTGACGGGCCACGGAAGCGTTTAGCCTAAACTTACCAATCTCAAATATTTCTGCTAAATTGAATCGGCACGTGAAACTCTTAAGTGATCTGGTATTGTATGGCCTTACATCATGGAGGGTATTCACACCAAAGGTTGGAAAGGTCAAACTTATTTTGGGTACGTAAATAATATGAAACTGTATAGAAATTGTCGCCATGAGTTTTTTTTTACTGAAAATAATCTCAATGATATCATATAATCATGTGTCAATCCAAAACGAATTTATAAGTAATCCATCTAAAATATTCGTACAACCCGAAACTTTAGACAATTCCATTAACTGTATATTTGTATACGTATAGCGGAAATCACAAAACTCTCCGTAACACACAATACAATACTGCAGATCAATTAGTAAATTAACTTCAACACGGACTTGTACAGACTACGTTTTTCCCTCTTAAATGAACCCTCCAAAGCTCACAGCAGCGAGTATTGTTTAAAAACTCCCACAAAAACGTACGCCCACTTATCAAGTTAAAACATTTGTTGGGAATTTGAGCTGAATTTATTTATGTCAAGAGCAGACTGAAGGAAAATCAACTGTGTCTGTTACCATCGTCGTGGTTATAATAATTGTATCTCTCCTTAAATAAATGTGTACTTTTGTTTATCGACTTCCTTAATTGATTGAAGTTCTAAACTTAAACTGTTTTGTATTTCTGTGCAGCAAAATTATAATTGAAGAGTAACAGGCGATTTGCTTTGGTATAATAAAAATTATAAAACTGCTCAGTTTTGTTAAAAATAGTAATTCAATAGGGTTATATGAACTTAGAGGGTGTATTGGTGATTTTTATTATTATAATTCTGTAAATAAATACTTGTTACGATCGCGAATCATATTTTGGTCAACATACAACCTGACACTGACCTGCACATTGCAAAAACGTAAAAAAAAATGAATTTCGCGGGTACCCTGGCGCTTTCCCCTTAACGCAGTTAAATCCAACTATAATCTTACTGAAGGAGACTTCACTACTGTACCATATTTATTTTCAAATGCGACCGACCAATTATTTAAAATAACCTCTCGAAAACATTAAAACCAAAGCAGGCAAGGGTTGAAACTATTAAGGCGACACACACACCCCTAATTCGATACACTACTCTCGGCAACGATACATCAACGCCATGGGCCACTGGGCCTTGTCCAGTTCTAAAGGCCACTTAGAAGTGAACACATGCAAATCACGCCAGAACATTCTTTCGTACCCTCAGGGCTTACATAAAACATGTCCAGTAAATTAAGCTGCAATAAATTAGTCACCCCTAGCTTTTAGGGGCCTCAGGTGGTTTGGTCCTCGCATAAATTGTGACCTCTTTGGACCATTTCAATTGTTGATGAACTAGTCGGATAAGAAATTAAAAGGAAAGGCTCGGTCAGTTGGAAATCATTTCTGGATTCATTGCCTTAAGCAACCAATTCAAAATTCATTAATTCATTTCCATAATTAGCAAATTCAAAATCAAATTAATTGTTATGTGCACGTGTGTCCTCGATACGAATAGTAGGAATGATTTTCTCATTGAGCTATGTACTCGTAGGTACTACATATAATATGTAATACCGTCCATCTATTTCATTATAATTGAATGCTACATCATTTTCATAATTTGCTTGTCATTCTAATTACCTTTGAACAAAAGTTTGCGCTGTTACAGAAACTAGAAATTAAAACAATAACTACTATATTTCATTTGTTTCATAACCCGACAATAATAAAAAGCGAGTCCAATCCTTCACTTTACATAATTCTGCAGAAACTCGACACTACCTGAAGTGTCACGAGCATCTCGCTCGTGTATCCATATAAGTTGAGTAGTACATACGGGTATCATGAGCTCAGTACATTCAACAATATAACGTGGCCAATACACCGCTACGCTCACTTTAGTATGGTTTTAAAGTTGGCTGTTTTGGTCTGGAAGTATATGATCCAAGTTGTAAACTGTGGCGGTTCTCCAAAGACACATTTTTGCCTAGAGGTAAGACGAGTATGAACAGTTTCTTAAGACCGCATTTAGTTTTAAAATATTCTTACTTCTTTTGACGTGTAAAGTTCCAAGTAAAGTTACAGAAATAAATAAAATATCGGTCGGTGAGTACAATAATTGTATTGTACTCACCGACCGATATTTTCATTCTAATACAGAATCCTGTAAATCGTTAGCGTCAAGTCTCATATTTACTTATAATCTCATTGAAAAAAAATAACATCCCCGTTTTGTTCTCTTTATGCTTCTGCACTTAGTGGCTTCTGTACTTCTGTAGGGACTGTCATACTGAATTTCGACACGGTCCCAATTTCGAAAAACAATAGTTCGACTACTCATTGCTTCAACAGAACATATATTCGACTAGGTAAGAAAATAGTCTCAAAATCTTAGTTCCTGACCCGCTATCTCCTCCACCCGCGACCACAGCCCACTGAGAGACGGAAGGGAGTAGCACGGGACATCTTGCGGCATTCGCCCACTTGATTTATCCGACCACAGGCCACCACAAACTAGGCGCCTCCCGTATTTATTGCCACAATAACCCTATTAATTCACAGTACGCCTTTGAACTTGGTGTGCGAGTGCGCCCTAATCCTTGCACTGTGGGGTCGTTACGACCTCTCGTAATGACACAGCGGCAAAAGTGTTGGCTGGAATATTGTTTGAAATGTGCGAGCTTCAATTTAGGGTTAGCGGTTTGAGTACCAAGTAATTGTTAATGATCTGACGAGGATTTAAACTCGTCAATAATGAAATCATTGTCAGCTGTATCGTCTTGTTTCTATTTATAACTATCATTATTCATGTCAATGGAACTTCGCTAAAATTAATAAACGTTTCTTGGTATGGTTTTTTATATAAGAGGCTCGTCTGCCCTCAACGCCTTACGAGTGTTTGAGTTTCAACTAAATTCACGATTTGTGCAAAAGTACGCACAGCATTTCTGTGAATCATAATGGTTCTGTAAGTCGTCTTGTATCAAACCCACACCTACACATAAAGCAATTATATCAACTACCGCAAATGCCTACCCATTAGCTCACGCCTTGCCCTAAATAGGTATATTCTAATCAATTCCTAATCTAAACAAAGTGGTGCGCCTGAAAACTCCATTAACACGAGTTCAGTAGCACGACTAGTTACAATGATTATTTATTAGCAAAGCGACGGGCGTTTCCTCCAATCGCGGATGTGACCGCGGCCTTATTCAATTTGATTCATTGCACTAATGCGAACCGGTCACGCGAATGACTGACCGAAAAATTCGACGCACCCGAAGGATGGGAGCGCAGACTTGCGATTTTTAGGGGTAAAAAACAACGTAGGTAAAGAATGCCTGTCTAACTAATGTCTATGTGTGTAAGTGACAATGTGTCTGTGTTTGTGGGAGTGTAACTGTGTTACAGACCAAATCACCTATAAAAAAAAAGTTTGTAAAAAACGACAAAGATTAATAATTCTAAAGTAGAAAGGTACAGACGCCAGCACATCAAGCTACCCGAAACTGTCAAATTTTCCCAATCAACTTTGAACCTTATGGTTTAGCGATAAAGTTGAAAATCTATTGAAGAAATTTGACAGATTGTAGTAGCTTGATCTGCTGGCGTCTGTAACTCATTATTAGCCTATTAGTCCTGCTGGACATAGGCCTCTCCTATTTCACGCCATTCTTCTCGATTCTCGGCAACTCTCATCCAGCTGCTAAGTACGAGCCACCCTGCGAAGTTCGTCGCTCCAACTAGCCTGAGGGCGTCTTATCTAAAGAAAAGACGAAAAATATCTAAAGATAACATGTCATCACGACTGTACCCCCAAACGATTAGACAAAAGTGTTAATAGAAAGAAAAGAACGTAAGAGTCGTCGTGCACCCACATTTCGCCAGTTACGTCTTAGTTTGTGCTACCTAAAAATACTAGGACAATGCGTGAACACTCACGGTACGGCTGGTACATAAATTCAAGGTCGCTCAGCGAGCTATGAAAGGGGGCTACGCTTGTAGTAACTCTGAGGGATCGAATCCGCAACGAGGTGATCCGACAAAGAACCAAAGTTATCGACATAGCTAACAGAATAAGCAAGCTGAAGTGAAAATGGACCGGCCATTTTAGCCGTAGAACCGATGACCGTTGGAGTAGACGTGTTCTTGAGTGGAGACCGCGAAACGGTTAACGTAATGTTCCGCCTTCAGGCTAGGTGGAGCGACGATCTTCGCAGGATGGCTGGTAACAACTGAATGAGAGTTGCCGAAAATCTAGTTGAATGACGTGCAATAGGAGAGGCCTATGTCCAGCAGTGGACTGCTATAGGCTGATGATGATGATGATGAAAGACCGTCCATTGTGTCACCCTTTGTACAGTTTCTCTATTTATATCTGTAATTTATATAGTGTACATAATAAAGAGTATTCTATTCTATTCTATGAAAGATGCTAGTTTTATAACCGAACCACTTTCATATCAAAACGTACCTCAAAAATAATCCAATACGTACAGAAATTCGTAACCCCTTGAAGGATCACAGCGGTCATTTCATTATTTTCTCACCTGCGTCAAATCCAGTCGCCCGTCTGTTCCGGAGTCTTAACTACCAATTTGGCAATGCCTTCCTTCAAAGAGCCCGGGGCTTGACCTTCTTATTTTATGGACTGTGCCCTCCAATGGTCCTAATACCTCTCATTGTGCTTACGGTTGTACCTCCGAAATCGGGCCTCTTCGTATAATTGCCCTTAATATAACAAAATTTCGTGTAGTGTTTCCAATGTTTTTATTTTTGTTAGAATTGGTGCTTAATACTCATTAAAGTACATATATATAAACGTATTTCGGAAGGAGATTCGTTATTTTGATACGAAGCAAAGAACATACAATGCTCGGTTATTTTTGTCACCTAAAGTAATGATTGCACAATTACTATCCAAATCATTTCCAGACATACTTAACAATTTTCAGTCCCGACCCACAAACGGAATCCAAGACTTCAACACACGTAGCCTTAGGTATCTGTAACCACTAGACTACCTACTGATGCCATATTTTTAATTATCGCTATATTTTGTAATGTCAGCAGAGATGTATAATCGAGTATTAATGACCGTAATATGACACGCGGATATTTATGTTCCCGTCGCGTCCATAATTTGTTCCCAACGGAACAGCTGTTACTAGTTATTTAATAGATTTTACATTTATTTATCAATAGAAAGCATTAAATTCTAGCTCCATATTGAAATTTTACATCTGGTCCAGTCCACTTAGTCCTTTTTGTTTTTTCACGTGGGGAGTCCTCTTGAGTACCCTCCGTCTGGGGAGAACTGAGGGTTTTGTCGGATCCGACTAAAATCAAACTGTTCTTTCTACTACAATGAGTCTGCGGCCTGGGAGATACCTACATGCAAATTCGCCGCACCCCCGACTGGTATCAGCCCGGTATATGCCTAGTGGGCCCCATTACCAAGTGCGGCCGACCCCACGGCCGCGCGTCCTCCCATAGAAACAGTAGATGGCACGCAGTATTTCCTGCGTAAGGCACACAGGGACCTGCCGGGTCAGCGGGATTGTCCGAAAGGGTTACCGCCAACCCGGAACATAAAGGGCTATGGAAGGAACACGGGTGGGTTTTAGTCAGTAAGAGTCTGACACTCCCTTCCGCTCCACCCAGAGCGGGAGGGGTCACTTGATGATTTCCCATCCGAAAAAAAAAAAAAAAAAGGCACACAGGGAACACTGCGTGCCATCTCTTTGGGCCTGCCTGTTAGAACGACGACACAGCCACTTATTCCCAGAATACAAAACTTATGAAAATGTAAAATGATATAAAACAAAAATCAAAGGTAAATATCATAAAACTACCTGATCTTTCAAAGAACTACTTACACAGTACCTAAGTAAACAGCACTACGATGCGGAACTAATAAAACTGATTCGTAGAAAAACTAAATCAGTTTGTCATACATTCAAGTTACGGATAGTAACAATATATATTTATATTTTACCTCCCCATATATTCCCAGAAGTCGTCAAAGAAGGGTACGATAGGTAAAGTAAAAAAGCATTAACTTTTCTACTACTAGGTATATATTAACTACGAGCTCTAAGTAAATGGACACACGACCGGTAGCTTTTTTGGTTTTAGGTTAATACGCGTGTATTTGGGTCACAGTGATAAGAAAAAATGTATTTTACGTATTACCGTGCATTTGCTGGAACGAATTATTTAATTCTCTTTTCATGACTTTATTCAGCAAGGGCCAGTAACGCCATCTATGTTTTTGTAGAGGAACTTCTTCGTCGTACCGGCCGCGTAGCAGTTTCCAGGACAAACTCCTGTCTTGGTAAAAAGTATTTAGAGTTTTTATGTAGATTTATAAAAAAAAACGTACAAAGTTGTAAGTAATCTCGTAGAACTCGGATACTCGAATGAGGACACAAAAATAAATATTGAATAAAAATATTTTTTGTAGGCACACCTATTTTATGATTATTTTACCTATGTAATTTAAAGGAGATTAAAAATATTCTAATTGATAGATAATTAATTTCGCAAGACAGTATTCCAGTTAAAACGGCGAAAGAGCGTTTTCTATTAAGTAAACTCTTCAAGAACCCAAGTGCCACCCCAAAAAGACAACCGAACTTTCATTTCAACGCTTTAATTTCGACGAAACCTTTGACAGCGTTAAATATGGCCTTTATTGCTTTCGTAATAAAGATTTAAGTAATGTTACAGTGTAAGTTTTCCAACAAGCGCCACAGAAGCTTGCTGTGTTAATTTACGGCGGTTCGGCGGGTAAGTTTAGGCGTAGGGCGTGCACAGTGCGGCACTGTGTCGCGTCGTGTTGGGCGAGAAATAGGTCAATGTAGTGACAGGATATTACGAAGCCACGATGTCAGACGCATCCGCGTTTAGTCGTTGGCTAAATGAGAAATAGCAGAATAACAGCACACAGAGTTGTCGCATTGCTTTTAATTCAAAAGTTTGTTGGTGTATTTTGGAGCAATCTGTTACCCGCTATTGGCGAGTAGTAGTTGAAATGTGCTCCAGTTTCATTTGAACTATTCCGAGCTAAGTTTCTTTATGCAAACGTTTGGAGTTAGAGTAATACAATCTGATGTAAAAGTGTATTTTAACGTTGTTGGAAAGCGTTTTGTATAGTTTATGTCTGATATTGGGCACTGACCTGAATAGCGGTGCCAAGTTGTAACAGTGTAGGCACGGCGGACACTGGATACGCTCTGACAACGCTCACTTGTCTATACTTTATAGATGTTATTTTGGACACTTCGCTCTGACATCGTCGAAACTATATTGTGACTTATTTGATAGTGATGTCACCGATTCTTACGTATTACTTCTACTTCTTAATATCTCGGCTCCAACAGGCATAAAACTCTTTAGAGCTTACCAAATAATAGTCTTTTATACAGAACGTGAACGCACCTTTAGAAGACCTTTAAAGTTAGTTAAAACTATGCATATTAAAACGTTGGACCCTTTTTGTATTCACAATATCAACTTACATTAAAACAAAGGCGCAACACAAACTTTCTCGAAACAATTAATATAAACAATTGAACTGTATACAATTCTGAATTCAGCTGAAACAGGCTAAAGTCTACAGTTTTCTCAACGACGCCCGTTAAGCGCGATTTATATGTGTGTTGCTTAGAAATTTACTTAATGTGTTGCTACGGAGAACTGCGATTAATCTTTTAGCTACGGAACCCTAATACTACCAGTATTAAGGTAGCGCCACACTGGTATGTGGGAATGTACGACGATACTTAATTTTATGAAGAGAGTTTTGTTTGTTTGCGTTGAACCATATTTCTATCATTGTTTCGGTATCTTAACCCTGAAAAAATCGTGTGGCCTCCGTCTACCCTCATAACTACCCTCGTAAGTCCTATTTGTCCGTTACCTGACGCGGCCCAGTGCGGGTTAATAGATGTCACATGACTTTGATTTTTTGGTTCTAGGACATGTCGGTTTCCTCACGATGTTTTCCTTCACCGTTTTGAGAGCAGTGGTGATGGAATAAATTACACAAAGTAACGCGCCTGACTGGGTTTGAACCCACGACGTGCAACTCGTAAGTCGGGGCCGTTACCACTGGGCCACCACTAGTATCCCAAATAAAAAAATAATATAAAATACCTATGTACACATGAAAATAATAAGGGTTTACCAACCAGACAATTATTTGGATTACCATATTTAAATACAGCTCATTCCCGGATCCCGAGTAATCATTCTATACCACATTGACTAGCTACCGAAGTCGGGACAAACATCTCAGTCCCCCACGCTATCTGTACAATACTTTTCGCGTGAGCTAAAGATTAATGTCTCACAATTTTGCCCCAGTTTACCCTCAACTTACTCTAAGTTAGAAAATGTAGGCGGTTTTGTGATTAGGATTAAGATCTGTGTTTTTAATATGCTAATTATAAAAATATAATTTGTGTTTTAGTGCCGTGTTTTTTTTTACTTTACTTGTTACACACACACACGCTTTTTGTATGTACACTTTTTGTAAACTTATTATTATTTCAATTTTTTTTTTTATTGCTAACAAACATTGTAATCAAATCTTAGAAGTCAATTTTAAGCTACTTCTAGTTGTCGTATCGAAACGGGACTTTGTATGTATGTGTAGTTCGGATGACAAAACTATAATTTGGTATCTTGGAGCTGATCTAATGATGGACCCTGGAGGTGGATAGTGAAACTCTTTACCATCTTTACATACCGAGACCTCTGAAAGCACGTTAAGCCATTGGTCCCGGCTATCATTCGTAGATCTTTAACAGTCGTTACGGGTAGTCAGAAACCCGAAAGTCTGACAACCAGTGTTACCAAGGGGTATCGTATTGCCCAATAACTGGGTTGTAGAGGTCAGATAGGCAGTCGCTCCATGTAAAATATTGGTATTCAGCTGCATCCGGTTAGACTGGAAGCCGACCCCAACATCTCCGTACCCGAGCTTACGTCTCTTCGTCCACCCTTGCCCCTCTCACCCCTCTGGCCTGCCTGCTGCACCATCAACCAGCGGTCGGCGAGCCGTAAGCGCGGTAGTTGGGAAAAGGCTAGGTATTTTTTTCTAATCAATCTTATACCACATATCGACCAAATCGCTTCCGTCCCTCCCTTGCACCACACACAGTACCCAAGCGGAGACGCCTGTTAAATTAATTGTAGCGCTTATGTCGCTCGCACACCCCGATCCGCTTTGAAAAATCATCGCTCATTGGGTTTTTGGTATGAGATTTATAACTTTTGAAACTACCTACTTGTTACTATCTAAATGCTCGAGGGGAAGATTGCATTGTTATTCTAAAATGGGTTGTTAAGGGTAGTTGTTTACTGAGCGAGTTTTGTTACTTACAATAGAGCTTAATTTACCTTGTTGAGGCGATAATAGATTCAGTTGATGAATTGTAAGTAACTTTTAGCATTGTTCAAAGACACCATGACCTCTGAGTTTGTTTTGACATTCAAAATCAAAATCAAAATATTTTATTTCACATAAACCTACATGGGCACTTATGAAATGTCAGAAGCTAGGTGCATGATTCCAATTGGTCGTTTCCTATGGAGAAGAACCGGAAAGAAACTCCACGGTTACTCTTTTTAAAAATAATTGGCTTTTACAAAGCTTTCAAATTATAGTAGGTATGGGAGGACAGCGTAGGCCTGCGAACAAGTACCAGGTACTTGATAAAATAAAAAATTGTCGACATATCTAAAGTCTACAAGGCCTACAAAGTCCTAACAATTCCTTCTCAGAGATCAGTCAGCTAGGAAATTCTGGCGACTATCGTTTTAAAATATGGAGAGAGAAAAATGACGTGCAAAAGAAAGTCTCAAAAGATCTAATTACAGAAATAAAGATCATCACAATTTAAAATTTTAAAATAATGATTGTGAGTTATTGAATTCCTTCTTCATTTCTGTTAACAAACCACAATTTCACAAACAAGTCTAGGCAATATTTGTTTTTACAAGAATAGATTGTGTTTAGCAGTGAGTCTAAATACCAATAAAAAGTAATATAATCAACAAACATTACACAATTGTATTCGATTCCCTAAATAAAACTCACAGACACGTTATTCCAGCCGTTTATTTTAGTTACAAACCCATTACAAACTTTCAGGGCTGCGGCTTCTAAACCCTATCAAATCAGTTTATCTAAGCACTAACTTCTAACGATCACAGACACCAACAAGCCTAAACCACGGTATCCGTTTCAATGTACACACACAAGCGGAGACGCATACAAACATAAAATAATAGGGGCGAAACGACTTCGAAACTTACCGAAAGGGTCACCTATAAAGAAGATTAAAACTATGGGGGGAACCATTATCATTGGGGCCGCTCGGTTGGATTCGGTAGCACAGTATATCAGAGGCAATTACGCCAGGAAGCCTCTACACATGACCTGAAAGTTCAGCACTTCATTACATAGCCATCGGTAACCCAATTTTGCTGGCAAAAGTAATGTCCATAATTTTTGGTAGCGCCCCGCCAGGGCCGGAGTCGGATGGAAAGATCATTTTTTTATTTGTGTTTTTTGTTTGTTGTGTCTGTGTTTGAGAGGCTTTGGTATTTAGATAAACTGTTATGAGTATAGAAGGAGTATTAAAATGAATATATTATTAGTGTTTAGTTTGAACTAGTATTTAGCGATTAAACCCGAGAAAGTGCGATACAAGTTAAATACATATACGGATTTGCAGTAGGTACATACTGGCAGGACAAACGTAATTCAAAGGCAATTTTCTCCTTTATTTTTGAATGAAATTTTATGTTATTACGAACATAGTATTTTCGAACCCTTAGGCTTATGTAAAGTGTCGTATTTCAACGTTGCATTCGTCATTTCACGAAAAAATCGCAATTGAAAGTTGCCAAGTGTTGACATATTAGTACTCGTGACTGTACCTACATAAGTTTTGTATTCAACGAGCAAACTTTATACCGTAACTGTACCCATTCATACGAATACACAAGTCTGGAACAACATTATTTCTCCGAGAATGCAAAACGAGGACCAATAAATTGTAACCCGTTTACACCCGTTTGAGCTACCCGAGTGCGTCCCCGATAACAACCGACGCCGACTCCCTTAAAACTCCATTGTGAATTCCAATCTAGATTTATTTAAATAGACGAACCTTTGATTGCGATGCGAGGTAAGCTCGTTACATCATAACAAACGCGATGCTGCAGAACAAGGCGACTTTATCACTACACGTTAAAGTTGAAATTTGTATATACCAGCAGCAAAGTTATAATTTGCCGCCGAATACTAACCCTTTCTCTCTAATAAGAGAATGAAAGGTTTTGAATGATTGTTTTTTTTTTCATGGCGAATGCTTCGGTTACCGTTTGATATGATAATTCGTGTAATAGGATGAGAGAGGGTGTGTGATCGTGCGCACGCATTTTTGCGGTTAATTTTTGAGGGCGTTTGAATGTCAATTAGGTTCTGATACTGTATGGGTTGTAAGGTTATTTATAGGTAATAAAATTGGGCCGTCTGTGGGTATTTCTAATATGTATGTTTAAATTACACTTCAATCTGTTAAAAAACGTTGTCACATTTAAAAAGTACATCTACTTTGAAACGGCTTAAGGGGGAAGCTCTAAGGTGGCCCGCGAAATTCAAATTTTCTTACGTTTTTTACAATTTGCTGGTCAGTATTAAGTTGTACGTTGATTAAAATATGATTCGCGGTCGTAACAAATATGTATTTACAGAATTATAATCATTAAAGTCATCAACACAACTCTCTAAGACCATGTAATCCCCAAGAATGACTATTTCATGAAATCTTGACATTTGGGGATTACATGGTCTTAGAGAGTTGTGTTGATGACTTTAATCATTATAATTCTGTAAATACATATTTGTTACGACCGCGAATCATATTTTAATCAACGTACAACATAATACTGACCAGCAAATTGCAAAAAACCTAAAAAAAATTGAATTTCGCGGGCTACCCTGGCGCTTTCGCCTTAATGAAAATATTTTTCAAGTTAGTTTGTGAAAAATTCATCGATTGACTTATCACAAAAAGTTACAAAGCCACAATTAATCAGCTAGATAGCAACCGAAAGTCACCTTGTCATATCACATCGTAATGTCCAAATCGAATTTTAAATTTTACATCGAATTTTAAAAAAATAATTTCTACCCAGTCAGCAACAGCAACACAAACAAACTGAAACAAAAATAAGAAGAACAAACTTCCATCGAAATTCAAAATTAGAAGCCAGTGCTCCGAAAAAATAAACAGAGGACCACGGTTTAATTGTAAATTAAATTAAATTCGTTCGAAAATCAACTTAGGTGCTTCGGCGCTTCGGTAGGTCGCTAATGACGTCACGGGAGATACGTAACCCTCAGAAAAGTCGGACAGTTTTTTGATTAACTGGAAAAATTTACGTCACGACCGTAATTAATGGCGGGCGGGTGTGTTTCGAACGTTTTTTCGAAAATGTTGGTCCTGATTGGTAAACGGCTAATCATCGTATCATGCACCTAATGTTTAAAAAAGTTTTGTATTTTTTTTTGAAAATCATCCCGTACAAACGAAATGTAATGTAAATTGAGAGCAGTGGTGGCCGAGTGGTATCGGCCCCGACTTACGAGTTGTAGGTCGTAAGTCCGAACCCAGGCAGGCACCTTACATTGTCTATTTAATTTGATCCCCACTTATCTCAAAACGGTGAAGGAAAACATCGTGAGGAAACCGGCATCACCTAGAACCAAAAATTCACCCATGTGTTCATACATGTTACATCTACCAACCCGCACTGGGCCCGTGTGGTAGATTACGGCCCACTCCGTCTAACAGAGAGGAGACCTGTGTCCCAGCAGTGGGAACATTATGGGCTGATTGTGAATGTAAATTGAGGTTTTGAAGTAGCATATTAGCTTCACCCACAGCAATTTTTGTACTAAAAGAAATCTTATCTATTTTATGATCATTACTCACGTTCAATAAATTCCCCAACGTCCTCTAACCTCTTAATAACTTCGCGAATCGATGACAAAACAGAAAAATGTAATCACATTAATATACCAACTTCATCAAACCGAGAAATCGTTCGTAACATAATTACATCCCCAGAACGCTACTATATTAAAATCATCTGCAGAAATTGAAGATATTCCACGTCTTCATAATAAGTACGCCCGAATATTCTAGATATCAGCAAAACTGTTCGGGATGGCCTGACTTCTTAATGAAATTTTCGTATTACGACTTGCCGGTTCGTCCGTCCCTCTCTTACGCCCGCCATCGTCCATCTTGCTTACTCTTTCGTCATGTAAAGGTGCAGTTCCGAGTTTTATGCGAAATTTATTCATAACTGTGTAATTTATCCGCGCCAAGTAAAACGCTTGGTAATGGAGAGGGCTAGCGGGGGGGGGGATTATAATGTTTTCGTCTATTATTACTTGCCTGTTCAGCTTTAATCTGGAAATTTTCGTTATCTTTTATGTGTATAAGAGATATATTTTAAAATGCATCAACCTTTGTCTGGAATGTACACCCATAACACACCATCACACACATTCCCATGATTGTTATATTTGTACTATTCAAAAATGCACCTTTTGTTTTCTATTGACAGTCAACTTTTTAATAACCAATAGTGGAAGAACCTAGGTATAAACCTAATTTGGGAGCCATGGGACCTGCGTTTGAGATACTACTTCTGGGGTCGTATTACGAAGTATTAATGCCATCAGGATTCCAGTGCGAAAAGTGCTATCGTTCATGTATAACTCCGTCTCTCTTATACTGGAATCACGATGGCATTAAAAAGTCCTAATAAGGCACCTGCCTATGTTGTAAATGTAATGGTTGTCACTTTTTTGAAATAAAGAAATTATTTATTAATGTTGACAAAACTGTTTTAGCAACTGTAAATGTTTTATTATGGTTTCAGTTAAACCAGTTCTGGGAATTAATAAACGAACAGTTTAACAGAGCACACAGCAATTTCGCGGTAGTCCAAAAATTTTAATGCATTTACTGTTTTGAAACTAACAAAGCGGCTGGTGAAATTCCAGTCATCCAGTTGGCTAAATGTAATGAAATTCGAGTTGATTCCGGGAAAAATAAATGTAATGCCGTAATTTGCGGACCAATTGATGTTCGTATCTTTATTTTTCAATCACACATTGCCATCGTTGCGTATAATTTGTGCCAGTTTTCAATTCTATGAAAACCCAACAAAGTAAATATCATTATAATTAAAGTACAACTAAACAATTTTGCAACAATAGCCTTTGAACTTCTCCCATTTACGCCAGAATCCAAACGAAACAGAAATGGTCTTTCGAGACGAGACTTTTCCAAAACATTTAGGACCAGACCATTATATTATCACGGTGCGGTAACTCTGTAAGGCGACGAGCTTTTGAAAATTATCCTAAGGATGTCTGCATGTCGAAGGAATCTTTCACAGCCAGTCGTCTATAAATGTATAATGATCACCTCTCACTTAGACAGGCTTAAAAGGAATCTTTGTAAACGTTTTTTTGACGATTATGAGAATTTCTTTCCTTACGTCCGTGTAAAAGAAGGAATAGTTTTACCTGGCTTTGTGAAAAAAGTGAGGTGGAGATAGTTTGCTATTGTTTAGTATACATATGTTTAGCGTTCTTTCATATCAAACTGATTATGCTTGCTGCCTGATAAGCATTAATCTTAAAACCCTACAAACTAAATCGAGTAAATAAATAAAATAAAATAGATAAATAATCAACCTCGATTATTACCACACTAAGAAAACTTGCAGTGCTACAGCGCGTGCTACGCCGTAGCAGTTCGTAGCGACGCTACGCTGTGCCACAGCATAGCACACACGCGGTTTTCTTTTAATTTTTGTCTCACCAAGTGGCAAGCAATGCCACTTTGGCAATCATAATCACTTAAGAATGAATATTGTTGATGTCATACCTTTTAAAAACACATAAAAGAAGAAAATTACCTTATATTAAAACCATTTTCAGTGATTATCAACGATTACACTAATCACAATACAATTTAATAGAACAAACATTACATTCAAAGGTATAATGACTTCATATAATGCTATAAAGTTCAAGTGGCAATATAATTACGAAGCTCGCATGCCGTGACTGGCCCTTATAAAACGCGTAATGATAAAAATGGTTGCCCCGCTAGCCCTAACAAGATCGAACCGAGTACTTTACTATTAATTTATGCATATTACAGCTTTGGTGGCTTTAAACAAATAAAAATAATTAATTGCCATAGATAAGTGTGGGCGAGCTAGTATTTTTTATTAAGACCATGTAGTTCAGGCTTTTACGCAACATAGGTTGTACAGGTTTTGATGTTTGACTGATAACAACCCTGATCCGCACGCACGCTTTTCTACTTTCTCGATTTTTAACCCGTAGTATGTCGGAACGTAGATCCACGCGAGACACAATGGCTTTTTAATTGTTTCTATAATTACGACATTCAACCAGTTAACCAACCCCTAACTGACAGACACTGAAATAAATAACTTGAAAAAATATGGAAATATATCTTTTAAAACGCTTTTCCAACTTAATATTTAAGTTGTTTATCTAGATGGTGGAGTGACGGTCTAATCATGATTGCGGGGCCAACATGGCCGGAAATCACACAAAATAGAGACGTAAGGAAACCAAAAAAAAAAAAAAACTAGATGGCGCTGCTCGATAACATTCATAAATTAAATACTGTATCCTCAATCAAATAAATAGCTGTCAGTACCTAATTCATTTCTGATAAACAAACAAAAGAAATACATCAATCATCTTCGTGACTTCTGATTTGTATCAAAGCATAATTCTTTGTAATCATCACATTGAAAATCTGTAAACGAAAAGTCAGTTTATTTACCAAATATGAGTTTATTTATTAATTTTGTCGATACAGGTATCTAACTTGTCTTAAACTCAAACTCAAAGCATTTATTCCAATTAAACCATTTACAGGCACTTAATTGTCAAAGGAGTCACTCATTACGAAAAATGAAGGTAGTTGACCATTCCAAAGCTTACAAAACAACACTAGTACTATTCCTACTGCTACCTCAGACCAAATAAAAAACCAAGACAGAGGGCTGTCAACAGTAAAGTGAGGCCGCTTTTGTAAACATGTGTGCACATAGTGAGGTGTAGTTTGATTGTAAATGTGTGCGTGTGAGCGTGTATGCACAGAGCGAAGGTGTAGTTTTTGCATGCTTCACTAAATTGTTCGCAGCGCTATGTCTTGACTTTTTATTTGGTCTGAGGTCTTGATTTTTTATTTGGTCTGGAACTGCTACTTATTGGATACCAGAGTTACACACCCACACGTCATTTCCTTGAAGTGTTGCCGTTATTCAAACCTCAGCTCAGGATAGTTAGGAAACTAATGCGGGTTGAAGCAGTACTTAGGCAAACTATAATAAACTTTGATACTGGTATAGTTTCAGGAATCCTCACTAAAATTTAAAGCAGATAATAATTTTCGAAGTATAACGGTTTAGCGCTAATTAAATTGATATCGAGGTTAACTGGAGTTTAAATTAAGGATGAAATTGGAAGTGGATTCTGAGTGAAACGATCGCGGTATGACTTGAAATTGTACATTTCGATTCAATAGATAACTGTAGGCAGTAACTGATCGAAACCTTTTCAGAAAACAAAAAACTACCGATAAATTCCTTTTTTAAGTATCATTTTAGATCTGACTATAAAAAATAAAAATTGAACGACACCTTGGAGTGTAAATGTGGTGCTGTTCCACAAACGATGGGATACTTAATATCATGTGCTGCGTGTCCTGTCAGCTGCACGTTACAGGAACTGATATACTAGAATCATTTCTATTTAGTTTTTTTTTTGACGTTCAAAAGTGCCTTTAATGTGCCTATTTGAAATAAATGATTTGACTTTGACTTTGACTTTGACTTTGATGGACGCTAGGTGATGGCGCCAAACACTTAGCCGAATTCTGGACCGAGTCAATTCAGATTGCCATAAACATGCTAAGAAGAAGATATAAAAATAGGTGTCCAATGATTCCACACCTCCTCTACCTAGATCTAACCCTCCAATATACATGTTGCAGAAAAATATTGACAGCTAACTTTTTTTTTTCTTTTACACAAAATAATCATGTAAGTAACGGACTTTGTGTTTTTGTATCTAGGTGTAATGAAAAGGTGATAAAAACAAGCGTTTCTCGTCTCTTGTAATCCATTTAATCCGTGACGCCTCAAGCGATAGGTGCAGTGCAGGGGTTGGGGCCCCATTTTGAGCTGATAAATGTTTTTAAAATAATTGTCAGCCCGTGTATGTATCATATTTGTGCAAATATTAATAATACCATAAAGTTGCAACTGTCATTTTCTGAAATCATGGTTTGTTTTAGCACGTTATTAGATTCATCATCATCTTCCTAGCCTTTTCCCAACTATGTTAAGGTCGGCTTCCAGTCTAACCGGATGCAGCGGGATACCAGTAATTTACATGGAGCGACCGGGCATCTGACCTCCACAACCCAATTACTGGGTAATACGATACCCCTTGGTAAGACCGGTTGTCAGACTTTCGGGCTTCTGACGACCCGTAACGACTGTCAATGTTAACCAACGACGATATAACCAACGAAGTTATATTCTCTTTGATGTTAACATGAGACAATCAGCAAGGGGGCTAGTAGCAGGGCTGATTTTGTCAAGAGCTTCGCGAGATGATTTTTAAGAACATCCTTCTCAAAAATATAATCTCGCGAAGTTCTTTAATGCACAACCCACTTATACCATTACTTTAATCTTTCATAATGAATAGATAACCACCGTCAATTCATTCCTACTTCCACTCGACCGTATCCGTCTATCGTCACGTATTATCTATATATCACGACTTCCAAATCGCTCCTTAGTCCTAACTTACTCAATATCATAAACGTATAATTAATATCAAATAAAATGTTATCAATTTAATATGAACCGGTGACTTTGGCAGCTATTACGTGATAAAAACACGCGTATCCCGTGGTGTGTAATCCGTTTAATCCACCGGCGCCTCCGGCGAAACGTGCAACAACGGTGTTCGTGGTACCAGTTGCAGCGACAAGCGATATAAAATAAAAACTGATGTTATAAAAATAATAAATTATTTTGGTCAGTTGGCGGGGAGGGGCCCGTGGATAAATAATAACAGCCGCACAGGTCGATCGATCAGGTCAAGCTACGCTTTCCACGGTTGGTCTGCGGATGGGTGTCCATCTTTACATACCGTGACCCCTCTGTGCCTTGGAAAGCACGTTAAGCCCTTGGTCCCGGCTGTCATTCGTGGATCTTTGACAGTCGTTACGGGTAGACAGAAGCCCGAAAGGAGGAGGAAGAGAAGGTCAGATAGGCAGTCGCTCCATGTAAAATACTGGTATTCAGCTGCATCCGGTTAGACTGGAAGCCGACCCCAACATAGTTGGGAAAAGACTAGGCAGATGATCGTCAGTTGCTGGTTTGTTTCAAAAGTGCTACCGTTTATGTTTTTTAATGTATTGCTACCCTGCAGAAGATGGCGGGTCAACCTCGACAAAGCTAATGACAAGTAGTCAACCTTAGCCCTGGATCGCAAGAACTAGACGTCATCGGGCTACATAGGTCAACTGCTGGGCAAAGGCCTCTCTCTTTGCCCAGCAGTGGAATGACACAGGCTAACAGTAACTGTAATTTATTGCGAAAGTGTGTTTATAAGATTGCAACACCATTTTTTTTATGAAGATAAAAACCTAAGAGAAACTTATAAACTGTGGGCGTCACAATGAATCTAAGTCGCGAAAATCTAAAAGTATGTAACGTAAACGTTACTTCAATTCTTAAAAAGGTATTATTTCACAAGCACTTGAAACACTTTACACACAAACAGATAAACACGAAGACATTTAATGAACATTCCCCGCCGCAAGTGCGACCACACATCGCCAGCAGCGACCACGTACGTGGTACGTATTCCCAGCGCGTGGTCCACTAACAAACCGAAATTCTATTACCAAATTAGGAAATGTCTTGCCTCTAGATAGGTGCTAAATGTGTTTGCTTGTAATAGAAAAATATGTTTAAGTTTAAATGATGTTGCGACGATTTTATTTTATGGAACTTTTATTTTCATGGGGTTTTTCTTAAACTTAGATGCGCACACGATCTATATTATAGCGTCAAATAATGCTATCGATGGTTTTGAGCATGCTTATGAATTACTTATTTTAATTTACTTGTATTAAAACAAGAATGTGTGCGTTAGAAATAAAATAAGACCGCCACTTTTAATTAAACTACTACTACAGTTCGTTTTTCATTAAAAAACTGTCCACTGATTGCTTCCACAGTTAGGTCCGTTTGTATACTAAGTACTGTATGTCCATTAACTCCAATGTTGGTAAACAGAATACCTCCATACAAACATTTCAGTTACAATAACACAGTATAAAAAATAAAAACAGGGTCAAAATATTCGTTTAGGGGAGGCTCGACCGAAAAGGATAAACACGTTAAAGGGTGCTGTTGGCTCCGCTATCCACAAAGAAAACACTTATGATTGTACGCGACGGGCGTTAGGGGGTTAAGAGGAGGCAGGGGATAAAAGGCGATCGAAATTTTTGCAAACACTCCTCATGTGAGGCAAAGGCGTTCGCTTTTGTTTGTGTACAGCCTGTAAGAATTTACGTTATTCTTTTTTATTTATTTTAACGTAGGCATTGACGTTCTATTTTATCGGCCGGGACGATTGCATTACGACGATTGCACGGTGGAATGACATCTAATTTTTTTTATTAGATAGCTCTGATGTTATACTCGCTGTTTTATTTTCGTATATTTGTTTTGGACGGGTTGAATGCACGAAAAATGTTCGGGACATAGACGGAGGGAAAACAAACAACATGCTGTACACTATAGTTGTATTTATATAGGTATATATTTTACTTTGAACGTTTATTCTATCGTGTTCAACTAACATGTCAATCGACATTATACAGGAAATGTTTTTGGAACTCGTGAGGGATGGATCTAGTTTATTTTTTATTTTTTCCATACTGATCTAAATATCAACAAACAAACCGGGCAGCATATTTATTTAAACTTTTCGCACAAAAAGGTACAGACGCCAGCACATGAAGCTACTACAATCTGTCATATTTCTTTAATAGATTTTTAACTTTATCGCTAAAGCATAAGGTTCAAAGTTGATTGGGAAAATTGTACAGTTTCGGGTAGTTTGATGTGCTGGCGTCTGTACAAAGGCGGACTTAATTCCTTAGGCATTCTCTAACAGTGAACCAAGATTGGTGAAAAAATTAGATGACACATTACGATTCCATCACAATTACTAGAGAGTTGCCAGTGCACCTATCATCACTCATCATTTCAGCCGAAAGACGTCCACTGCTGGACATAGGCCTCCCTCAAGCACCTCCACTTCGACCGGTTCTGTGCTTCTCGCAACCAACGATTTCCTGCGGCCTTCACAAGGCCGTCGATCCACTTTGTGGGAGGCCTTATAACGCTACGTCTTCCGGTACACGGTCGCCACTCCAGAACCTTTCGGCCCAATCGGCCATCTGTTCTGCGAGCAATGTGCCCTGCCCACTGCCACTTAAGTTTGGCAATTCTTCGGGTACCTATACACTTAACTATACCTACTGGGCCCCAACAGCTAATAAATAGGAAAGTATGTTCTTTCCCGTATATAAATTAATGACCCACCCCTGCTTCGCCCGGTTTTTACGACTTGACAAAACATGTTTTGTTTTTATTATAACTAAGTTAAATATCATAAAAAACCACCAACTGGGCCCGCGTGATAGGTTACGGCCAACTCCCTGTCGAAAAGAGAAGGCCTGTGTCCAGCAGTGGGAACATTATAGGCTGATTATGTGCGTGAGTGTGCATAGATGTAGCAATACCTATATCAAATACCATTAAAAGCTTTTAACTCATTTCTTTCATCCCGGATCACTCTCATCAACTCATCGCCCTCACAATACAAAAACCAAATGAATATTTAATTTCAATTTCGATACATCATCATAATACAGTCTTAATTTAAAGCGGTGAGCACACAACATGCGGAACAGCATGGCTTAATCTCCTGAATTTATAACAAGTATACAACAATTACGAAAATTAACGGCCACTCGGCCATTTTACAGCGTTCGGACCAAAACCCCCATCAGCGGTTTTTACCAATGAATTTTTAACAAATTAATTTATTGCTTCATTAATACTTAATTAGTAGTTGTGTGCTTATTAATTTACATTTGTTTTAATGTGCGGACAATGTGTTCGGTTACTTAACGTAATGCAGGTTTTGTTATTTTGTTATTTATGTGCAAAAAACTTTTGGGTTGGGCACTATTTTGGACATGTGGACTACGTACATATAATGTAGGACAAAACAACGGCCAGGTATTGCTTGGTAATGGAAATAGTAACTTGAAGATAATTATGTTCTTGTAAAAACTGAAAGATTAGGTACACTGAAACGTTACACCATAAGTAACTAACTTATCAAAAAACTATTTTTTTTAAACATTACAAAGTGAAAAACAACTTAACGGAAGTTGGTGTCGTTGGTTCCGCATTTTCGTTTTTTGACACCGACTTCCGAAAAAGTTATTTTTCACTTTGTAGTGTTTTGTTTTGGAAGTCGGTTGTTTTGTTTTGTAAAAGAGTTTTTATTTGTACATACCTACCCCACACTTATTCATATAACACTACTTACTATGTAAATATCAGTGACAGGAAGCTATTAAAACATCATCAATATAAAGTAAAAGGGAAAAAATTCGAAATCTAACCCAAAACCTATCCAAGCAAAGTTAATAAAATTTATATGAAACCCTCAGGCATACCTTATCCATTAAAAAAATAATTTTGTAAATCCGTTTATATATGACGGAGATATGCCCGAACTTACATTAAAAAAATATATAAACATCCAAATTGAGAATCTCCTCCAGTTTTTGAAGTCCGTTAATAAAATACGAATCATCATCATCTGCCTCGCCTTTTCCCAACTATGTTGGGGTCGGCTTCCAGTCTAATCGGATGCAGCTGAACACCAGTATTTTACATGCAGTGACTGCCTATCTGACCTCAACAACACAGCTAGTAACACTGTATAAAATGTATATTATTTCTTCAAGTATAAAAATAAAATTAACATTTTAAATTGTTTAGCAATAACAATGCCAGAGGTGTTCAAAAGTGCCTTTTCAACAACAATTAGTTTTAAATTATTACTATATTGCGTGCTTCAATAATTACACACATTATATTTACTCATTTCTCTTCTCTTGCTCATACGGTGACGAAAATAGCAGCTGGTAAGCTGGCCAAAAGGCTAGGCAAATTAACAAACCAAAGTTTTTTTACTTGTTTAGGTAATTACTTAATTTGACACTTACAGTTCTTAAGTTCGTCCAAGTGCCTTTTAGAAAGCTAAGTACTTTCTTAAAACAGCACCTTCACGTGTAGTAGAGTAACATTACACATTTCAAAACGTCGTAGTCACCATTTTATTTCAAACTCGTGATCGAACGCAAACATGACCGTGTGCGTTTCGCCTTAAAAAAACATCGACACCCCGCCTTAAGAGGTGCTTGGTGCACTCCGAACGATGCAAAGAAAACACGTACATTGATGAGTTTGTTAGAAAAAAATATTTGCTTACTCAAGACCCGCGCGATGTATGTTGTCCGATATGAAAGTGACGTTTCTGATGGACCGTTAACAGTTTTTCCAGTTTTATGACTTTATTGATGTTTTCTTTTCTGGTTGGGAAAATTGTGTACCTATCCTTTGGTCTTATTAAAAATGACTACTTATAGTAAAAATATATGTTTGGAAATGATGACCATCACTAGTGATGGTCATCATTTTCCCTTGGGCTTATTAAATTTCTAGTAAGTACTAGTACTTACTAGAAATTTAATAAGCCCATTAACGTACAACCTTCAACCACAGAAAGAAACCCGAATATATATATTTTTTTTTTAAGATATTGTTCTGTATCAACTTTTTAAATAAAATTTAAATATTATGTTTCATTTGTTTTATAACCAACAAGGGAATCCTTAGGAAACCTTGTAAGGTGTATAATATATGGCATAATAACATAAGGTAGGTAGTATAATAACACTTGAAATACCGTTCACATGATATAATTTTCATATGATATAAAAACAAATAACCTTCTTTTTCTCTAATAACATTTAACTTTTTTTTTCGTCTATTACATGTACCTAATTTTCAATTTGTATAATGCTCTTTTTGTATAGTTGACCTAATTTTTAGCGAAAATTCTGTAGTGAATAAGTAAATATCAGGAAACATGATACTGTTATAACCTCATCTAACCCAAATGATTCGCCAACAATAGAAGGGATCTGGCGTAGGTAGGTATGTATAAGGAGAAGAAGAAAACACAAAAAATAATATTTTGGCAGGCTTTTTAAATCCAATCAGTTTTTGCAAAAATATACAGAACAAAGTAGACGTTTCTAAATTATATTAAACGTTACTTATAGATTTTGAATATTATAGTAACTGAATATTAATTCAAATGTGCATTAAAGAAAATGTTCATTAAACCATATAAAATTAGGTAAAATTAAATTATATCAATAATTCATTATATCATTTCATCGTTATATTAAAAAAAGTATCGTGAAGCTCCGCGCGTATCCTATGTAATAGGATACAATAGAAAATCAATTGTGTCTCATTAGATAAATTCTCATTCTCAATAAATAAATAAATTAGCGGAGCTTGAGAGGTCACATGAAATTATGATCATTAGAACTGTTGTTATTATTTTAAACGTTACACACCCTTCCTTTTAACTCCTTTATGTTTACCAGTCCTTTGTATTCTATTGTGAACGTTCGGTATCGACCAGACATTACAACAATGAAATGACACTCGAAAATAACATCAGAAACCTCTTTGGAGTAACGTAGCAACAGATATGACACTCAAATTGTTTATTCCAAACACCGCTGTAGGTAAAAACCTTTTTCATATGACTAAAACATGTTTTTCAACTTTTCGTACTTAATAAATAACTATAAATTACACATATAGAATAGGATAGAAATTCCTTAATCTAACAAAAATGCTCATATCTCATATTTTTCTAACAATAATTCTGTATTTTTGTGAAGAAAATACACGATCCCATCCGTCTTCGAGTCGAGTTTATTTTAGTTATGTATTGATGTTTACGTTATGGAGGGCCGGTATTTGTCGCCACTTCATTTCACTCGAATCCCCTTATAAATGGACCGCTTAGATTGGTGAGAATGATACGATAAATATCTGATGTTGTTTATGGCAACAACCTGTATAAGCTGAGATAAAATATTGCTTGGATTTGCGATTTGTATTGAATTGGCGAGGTAATTGCGTAACACACTATCAGTAGCAATGTGTTTCATTTTGACAGTTCAACAACATTCATTGCGTTATTTACGTTGTTGAGCAAACACATTTTTCGAACATATGAAGCATTGGATTAGCAATATCCTTCAAAATTATTCAGATTGAGATTGATAGTGTGTTGCGCAATTTGGGTGCAGATTTATTTGTAAAGATAATGGCAACTAGAAGCCTGATAGTCTGTAAACTGGTATGTCCTTAGAACATTGTAATATTGTAAGGTATATTGAAATTCAAGTTACCAATTCATGTTATTTCTAGGTAAAAAAATATCAATTTTACTTTAGTAAAAATTAAGTTGATTTTAGAGTAACTAGTACTATTGACAAAGTTATAAAAATTTTTGAAGTTGTAGCGTAAACTGAACTTTATTGTGTAGGTATTAAAATTATTTTTCCAATAACTCATTTTTGTTTACATGTTTGGAAACCAAATCACGAATGCAGATTATGTGCTTTCTAGAAATTAGATTATCTTACATCTCTAATTTTCAGCTGAACTCGTGGCTCAACGACCACTTACAAAAGCTAGTATATTAAGTAGATTGATTAAATAGTTATTGATTACATTTTATGATTAACAATAAATGTTTCTTGTTTCAGGTAAGCTGAACATCAGTGTAAAGCAACAGTTCATGAACACAAAGCGAGTAAGTTTTGTATTGTATGCAAGGATTACAAGCACCATTACAGCCTTTAATAATATTCGAATAGTTATTAAGAAAAAATCCCAAAAGAATAAGCATAGAACAATGAACATATTATTATTATGAATAAATACCTTTTGACCGCCACACGTCAAAAAATCAAAAACGTGCCCTCGGCGGCGTCAAAGTCTGTCATGTAGTAGAACCGTGGCGTGCTGGGCACATTTTGGTTTGTCATCTATACTTAGACAGGGTTATTGGTAAAACATTAACAACCTCTTAGAGGTCGTTGTACTCATCATTATGAACAACTTTTACTATGGGAACAAACCTGAAATCGCGAATAAAAACCAGCTACATAATAATTTATGTTCGTGTAACTTGTCAAAATGTAGGGAACAGCAGATTTTTTTTTTCGCGATTTCAAGTTTGGTACAATGACCTCTTAAAAGGTAGTTAATGATTTATAAATAACCCTGTATATATATTTATCTGTGGCGGTGAAAAGGTTAAACAGGGTCAAATTAAAATAGCTAGCGAAACTCTAAAGACGTGAGTATCGACACCTAAACATGATAATATAATTTTTTTTATTAATTTTATGACTTTTGTGGGGTCATCGACCGCAGTTAGTGTAGTCACTTGAAACATACTTATCACGTCTGCAGAGTTTCCCTAGCTAATTTAATTTGACCCTGTCCAAAAAAATAAATATCAAGGAATTGAAAACATTATACAACGAGTAACAAATACATACATGAATGATATTCACAAATCGATTACAATTTTCGAACTACAAACACCGCTTCAAAAACCCGCAACAATACGAACTGTAATAAATAGTTCACATATTCACTGAAAAAACGTAACCGCTTTACAATGGAATGTGAACCTGGTTACGTAACCAATGGCTTTCGCCGTATCGCACGCACCGCTCGGAATGAACCAATCAGAACAATGTTGCTACGACTGACGTAATTAAGAAGTTTTCAACTCAATCAGTCCCTTAATATTTGTACAAAACGAAAGTAATCTCTTTAAACGGTTTTAGGTGAAATTTGCGCGGAAACACACGGAATTAGGTTTGGTTTGGCAACGTTATGATTTTCTTAATGATTATGTAACGTTATGTGTGAACAGGAATAATGATATTGTCTTATTACTCTCTGAATGTACAGCTACACTCCGCAGACTTTCTGGTTTCGATATCTCAATCAAATTTCATGGTTTCTTTTTGGGAGGACTTATACCCAAAAAAAAACAAATTTTCTAAGCTGAAAATTCAAATGAAATGACTCCAGAAAAAAATTTGTCTGCTCAACAACGTAAACGTGATGAATTTTGTTGAAGTCTCAAATTGAAAGCCATTGCTACGGATAGTGTCTTATGCAATTGCTCTGCTGTTCTGCTACTGAGCGCTCACACTGAGATGCTTTGCCAAAACTGGCCCTCTAAAGTAACACTGAATTCCTCTCTCTAAAAAATCCGGAGCAATTATACCAAATACTTCAAGTCCTTTTCAACATAGGTACGTCACGTTTCCTAACACACATTCGTCCCGTGAATTCCTTACAAAATGTACGTCTACGAGTTTCCAAGTCCTGTCCTACCAGGTACTGCGTATTAATACTCCAATTAAAACTTTGATTATACAAAAACGTTCTATAAGCGAGTGGATTTCGAGGTAGGATTATATCTATAGAAGTTCTCCTTCGTTCATTGCCTTCCTTGTATAGAGTTCTATAATTAAAAAGATTTAGGTTAGTCGACGTAACTTTATACCTTTAAATAATAGAATAATACATAAACAAACTCAAGCAATCATATGAAATAAATTCTATGTAGTTATATATCATCATAACATAACAGTGATAATTTTAAAAGTTATGAACACAATAATAACAACCATCTAAGTACTTCTATAACACAGTGAAACATTCACTATGTCATGGGCCTTAACAAACATGTACTGTATCCCTCAACTCATGCACACCTACCCGCAGTGGCGATTACTGGCGATACGCATACGACGTCGTCGTGCACTTATTTTCTACAACTACCCTTTTATTAAAACTGTTACGAAATAATAAAGAAATTTTGTCAGAGTACTAACCCGCTACGCCAATCGGCTATAAGTATTTTTAAGTTATAATATTGTATTTTCTCTGTGAGTGATTGTTTAAATCTTTTGAGAAAATAAATGTCTAAAACCGTAACTTTCAATATATTTTGAAAGTGTTTTACCTCTGTAAAGGAAAATTGGGAATTAAATTATCGCGTAGTCTAGGAAAAGTGAGGTTTGTTTCAGACAGTCATATTATTTTATTACGCATAAGAATAAGGACAAAATCTCTGGCTAACATAAAGAATCTTTCCTTATTAGAAACCATTACATTCAATCGGGTATTCCTTAGCTCCGATTTACATTTCGCATTTTTCTTCCACTCGTCTATTACGCGATATATACGAATTACTTTGAAAACGGCAATATCCCGTATACACCACACACACATACATACATACAAATCTGCTGGATGTGATTGCATGTGTATGGGTGGTACAAATTTTTCAGTTGGCGCCTCGTCGACTTCGACCCAACGCTCATTTGCTAAAACATCCCCCTGTATAGGTCCTCCGCGCAGACGTAAGAATGTTTAGAAGTGAAGTAGCTATTTAGTTATTTATTTTGTATGTGGTACCTACTCCAGAGGGTGTGTCGAGACCTTTTATTTCATGTAGACCAAAACCTATTTTTTTTTATGTTTACTGCTGAGCAAAGACCTATGTTGTGAAAAATTTATATTTACTTAACGATTCAAGTTTTTGAAGAGGAAAAATTTCAAAACTTAGGCACATTTTCATAAAATATAAACAAATCTACGAGTACATTGCAAAAATTTTACAAAGACTTTGAAGTTAACCGAAATTGGTTGACATTCGATTAAAAAAGAGCTCTTAAAAAATAAACAGATAGTTTTTGAAAAAGTATTCAATTTTTTTTTTTTGTACTTAGGTAATACGAGTCTGTATTATCTAAGTAACAATCGTTCCAATATTTAACCCTAACCACACACAAGCTACGAAAAAAAGGAACATTCCGATCCCTTCTTAGCTCTACGTGTCGACGTAGTGATGAATGCACCAAGTTTGTCCACGTCAAGCCGCGAAAAAAAAAATCAGGAACACTACCGTAACGGAAATAAGCGACCCACGCGCCCCTCGCGCTGATTGGCAGTCGTAGACGTACGAAAATTGAATAGGAATTTTGGAAATAGAATGTCATATTCGAAATTTGATTTTTTTATGCTCTTTTATCAACGTCTTCGCAATTTGGCGGGCTATTAATAAAATTGGTTGGCCTTGTAAACTATTTCAACAGCTGGGATACAGGTCTCCTCTCTGTGAGAGGGAATGGGCCGTAATCCACCACACGGGCGTAGTGCGCGTTGGTAGATGTCACATGTCTTCGAATTTTTGACTCTAGGACATTGACTCTAGGATTCCCCACGATGTTATTCTTTACCGCTTTTGAGAGCAGTGGTGATGAAATAAATTACACCAGGTAAACCGCCTGAGGCAGAACATCGCCATCGAGGTGGCGTGACGATCTAATATCATTCGCAGGGCCAGCATGGCCAGAGATCGCACAAGACAGGGAGGTTTAGAAGGAAAAAGGGGAGGTCTTTGCCCAGCAGTGGGAAACAAAATAGGCTAAAAAAAAAAAACCGCCTGTCTGGGTTCAAACCCCAGACGTACAACTGGTAAGTCGGGGCCCTTACCCTGGACCACTACTGCTCAATTTTATATTATTTGACTTACCACAATTTTCTGTTGACGACTACGTGGGAGGCCAAGCAAATGTGTCGTTAAATATAATCATATCCTCAGAAAGCATTCGGAATTTATTTCAAAATGATGTTATTGCTATTATTAACACTGAGTTGCCCATACGCAACACCCACGGAATGAGACAGGACATTCAGACCACACCGCAAAACATCGCAGTCCTATAAAAATATGGCAAAGTGGGACTTTATTTACATTTACTTGTGCAATAAAATTCAATATTTTGTACCTAAGGGCTAAAAAGATTTAATCACACTATCACACTAATATTATAAAGGCGAAAGTTTGTGAGTGTGTGGGTGGGGGTGTGTGTGTGTGTGTTTATATGTTTGTTACTTCTTCACGCTCAAACGGCTGGACCAATTTTGATACAATTTTGTATGTAGGTAGCTAACACCCTGGATTAACATATAGGCTACTTTTTATCCCGATATTCCCACGGGATCGATATTTATGCGGGTGAAACCGCGGGGCACAGCTAGTATGTTACAAAGATAACATCACGCCTGTTTCCGTGAAGGGTTGGTCAGAGGCAGAGGTGTATCTATAGTACACCCACATTTCGCCAGTTATGTTTAAGTCCCATGGAGTGACCCTGTTGACATCAACAGGGCCCAAATCCACACTCCGGGCTGCTAATTTTTTTTTAGTTGCTGAATGGTCTAGCTCTTAACCTCGAACACGCCTGATGGAAAGCGATGGATGAGGTCTATGACGGAAGGAGCGTGCCCAGAGGATGCCCAAGGCACTGGAACTCCCACGCATCGACGACACACAGCATGCTGCTTGACGCCAGACTCCGGTGGGAGGGTGGTCGCAAACCAGGCAGGCGTTAGCATTACCACGGCAAGGGAAGAATAGGGCAGTCAAATAAGGTGTTGGGTGTGACTGTCCAGGATGCGCCGAGCGCTCGGTTCGGTTGAGTAACTGGCGGAACAAACTGAGCTACACGAGGAGGCTTCTTCATGTGTCCCAAACATGTTCTGCATAACTGATGGAAAAACCCAATAACACTTTGCCTGACCAGGGAATCGAACCTAGGACCTCCTGCTCAGCAGTAGCACTTGCGACCACTAGACCAATGAGACACTCAACTAAACTATAAACTTTATCTTCTAACAAAATCTATCAAAATAAATTTCAAAGTCCTGACTGACTGATATATCAACGCAAAGCCTAAACCGCTGGTCCTAGAGACATGAAATTTGGAAGGTGTGTTCTTTGTGAAGATTCGGTATCCATAAGAAAGGGTTTTTCGAAATTCCACCCCTAAGAGAGTGAATGGGGGGAGGGTGAAATTTCACGCGGACGAAGTCGCGTATATTATCCCCTCGTCTATTAGGCAAGTTTATTAACTTCGGTAAAAATAAAAACAAGTAATTGCGCCTCATTAGTGACAGTTGAGTTCTTGGGTATCTCAAGAATTTCGCAACCATTTCATTTTGTTATCCAATAAAATACGTGCCTTTTGTCAATACACATTCAATGAAACACTAAAAATCTCAAACTGGTAACATTAAAATTGACACTTCAAATACTATTCGCAAACCATTGTCCACTACAAAGCTTATTATGTAAAATTTTCTTTTCCATAAAAGTTTACAGCCCACTTAACAGGCTCACATCGCGTAATAAATCCGAAACGACACTTCGTAGCGACATAAAGTCTGATCGGTAGGCTTAAAAGCGATCCGACACCCTACGTTTACGATTCAAGGGCCAAGTTTAACACCCTGTAGATATTTACAGGATGATGACACTATAAAAACTCACATAATATCTGTAAACGTTTGACTTCCAATCTAGGCGCAATAAAACCAGTTATATCCGGTTACGACCGGGTATTACTCGATTTAAAGACTGTTTATATGTATGAAGCTCATTTAGGTGGTAACAAATAGGTCTAAAGTGTGCTGAAAAGGCTTGAAGGTAAAAGGAGATCGAAAAATTAGTTTATTGTGTGAAAATACCATTCAGAAAAAGTATTTTAGACCGCTTGCTGTTCATCCTACAAGGCTTAATAATTTTCTTAGAAATTGCTGTCATCTGGGGTGCTCGAATAGGAATAGTGGTTACTCTATTATATTTCTTAAAGAAAATGAAACAGGTTTTAATGATTTCAAGATAATGAACACAGCAAACAACTCAATTTACGCTTTTATAGCTTTCTAAAGATCAGTGTCCAGAACGAAATTACATTTAATAACTTCAGTTTACATAGCCGTCCTGCGTCAGGGCGAATAAAGCTAGTTATTTACGTCGCTTTAACTAAGCCTCCTCGCAGTGTTGCCCTGCTCTGGTTTCACTTAAATACATCTCGCAGATAGATTATGATGTCCGTCCTTTGTCTGACGTCACCCTAGTTAATCAGAGTTGATCTTACACGCATTAAGGTTCCAACGCTATTCAGCTTTGTCTACTAAACAAGACCTTTCCTAAAACATCAGCGCTCGACCCGACCCACTGTCCGAGAAAAAAGAATTAAGAAAATCCAACATCCACTTTCATATCAGCAAGGCGAAAGTTTCGAAAAGTCGCTCCTACGTTTACAACATTATTCAATTTGTCGTTACGCTAAAAAGCAGTGTACAAAGACGAAAAAGAGTTCCCTCAACCGGGGACCTGCGTATTTTTCAAACAAATCCCCCGCAGTGCGCGGCAGAAGTTGAGGCGAAACGGATCCGGCCCGCGTCCGCCTTTTCCGACCATCTGAATTGCAAATGGGGATGTGATGACGGCGTTATACAAAACTAAAAGTGTCGGGCAAACTTCAGATTAAACTTCCCGAGCTGAGCGCAGGTATAGAAACAAAAACGTCACAATTATGATAATTTTTGGCCGCATCTCGGCGGATTGAATTTGCATGACTATCCGTTGCTGTGTCAACTGAGCCACCGTTCCGATGAATAATGCACGCGACGCTACTTACCTCGGTATTAACATATTTATTAATAAAATAAATATGAGACGTCCGCGCGCCGCGGCGTCAGAGCAGCGAATGCCACCTCCGCCGCTGTTGACACAACGTAGACAAACTTTGCAAGTGGAGTGCTCATAGCGAATTGTTAACAGAAAACGGGTAATGTATGGCATTCATTATATAAATTGAGTTAGGACTGTGCGAACAACGATGTTCATTTCGTTAATGTGTACAGAATTAAACACAAATAACGCGACGTTGTTAAAGGGGTGTGCGACAATTATTTTAATGCTGACAATGGTTGTTATATTTATAAATTTTAGCGGTTTGCTAAACAATGTAAACGTACCAGAGTGCTACGTTATGGCACGCTGTTGCTATTAGTTCGGTAATGTTTCACTGAATTGATAATTGTAAGCTTCAATTTAACTGGAAGCTTTAACAAATGTACCGTAAATAGGCCCAAATTAAAATACAGATAACCATGCTTTACAGGTCAGTGAAAGCTCGAAGGAATTACTGAAAAAAGTTATTCATACAACGTTATTCAAAATATTACCCTCGAGGTTCCGAGACTTATATTCGTAAAAACGATATGAATAAAATTTACCTACCGACTGTCTTTATCTTGTTTTTAAAATAGTTGTAAAGCACCCAAGTGCAAATCAGCAACAGCCTAACAGGTACAGTTTCGGGCACACAATCGAGAGGATTCCCTCTTACACACTGCACTATTGAAATGAACTGCAGTGAGTCTAGCTTTTAAAAGTCCCGTCACAGTATCTGGGTTAATCACACTAATATTATAAAGGCGAAAGTTTGTGAGTGTGTGTGTGTGTGTGTGTGTTTATATGTTTGTTATTTGTTCACGCTCAAACGGCTGGACCAATTTTGATAAAATTTTGTATGGAGGTAGCTGATACCCTGGATTAACATATAGGGTACTTTTTAACCCGATATTCCCACGGGATCGACATTTACGCAGGTGAAACCGCGGGGCGCAGCTAGTAAGACAAATAACAAAAACTGCTCTGCCACACACACAAAAGGTTGAAGATTACGCAGATATTCGACTCCAACTAACCAATTTGTCGCTGAAAAATCATCCAAGCAGAGCGGCTATAAAACCAGAGTATTTCTTATAGGGCCCTAAACTTTGAATCCCCAAGAGAGCGGATGCATGCCAAAGCGAAGTACAGCCAGATTAAATACGTGGCTCGCAGGTGAATAGGGGATGGCGAAAAAACGCGAACGGACAATATGACCACGATTTATCGCTACCCAGGGACATGAGTCGATTGCTAAAGAAAAAACTTGAATCCACGTATCTTTAGAATTGTTTGTTTTGATAGATCGTGCCCTGTCTTGGATAGTGAAAGTGAAGTGGCTTTAGATTGCAGAAATGATTTGCGAACATAATTTTGCTATGGGTACTTCGTTGGAGGCTATTATTGAAGTTAAGTGTCGTCCCACTCAGGCAGTTAAAATGATGGAGCGAAATGACTGTACTCCCAGCTTAACCCAGAAATATTTGAATACCAATATCAACTTTAACGTTCGTAATAATATTACCTTCCATGCAAACATTTGCATCTACATTCCCCGTCTGTTTAAAAACTGTTGAGCTGTCAAACATCTCACCTTGAATTGGGCCAATGCTGGCCAAACCAGCCAGCAATCGTCTTGAACCGAAAATTACAGCGGGTTGGCGCCAACATTTGCGGCGTGGAAGCGTAACTCAGACATCGCATTATGCCGCGGAACACACCATGCCAAGTTGCTCGGTGCGCTCTGAATTATGCATGCATTCGCCGCACATTAAACCGATACGACCGCGGCGCGCAGATTAAATATGGACACCCTGTTTAGTCATTCAGTCGTGCTAACTACGAGGTGAGAATGTTGGGGATGTTGCTTCGCGAGCCTGTCTCAACCGTCCCTTATTTAGAGCCTAAGCTTGTAACAGCTAAGGTTGTAACAGCCTGTATTTATATGGTGGAGGGGTGCTTGGTTCACCAACAACAAGGCCAATGTTGACCTCTCTCCCTTGTTTCTACAATGCCCTTCTTAGGACGAAACGGGGGTCCTTTTTTCTTGATGAGGCTTTTAACACTTCTGTGCCCTCATAAATTATTTATTATTTTTTTGAAGTTGACTCTATCTTTAAATGAAAACATTATAAGCTAAGTATAACGTGCTTCTCTAACCTTTGCCCTACGATTATCTAGGTTCTAAGTACGTCAAATAATTTTCACCCAAATAATTTTGGCTCGCACTACAATTCAATCTAAATTGGAATCTTACCCCACGCAATTAATTAACTCAACATTCGATTATATGTTTAAACTTAATCTACGGAATCGATGTTCTAAGAACTCGAATCAAAGTTCTAGAATAGAGAGCGAGACAGCGAATTCAATTACGGGAATGTTCTATCAATAGAAATAGAAATTAAGTTGATAGCAAACAATACGTAATCCTAAGTAATAGCGCGCGCTCGGCAAGGCTCAGCAAAATGACATAGCGATTGAATGGCACAACTCGACAGGGATAGTGATGTGGTTCCATCTCCAGAGAAAGACAATTTTATTAGAATTCTCTACGAAAAAATCAATAAATTCCTTGGTTGTTAGAGACACAACGTCTCTACAGCTTTATTTATGAAAATTTGTTTGAAGGCAATTTTTCTCTTTACAAAACCGGCTCGAGAAGTGAACACCAAGGCACCACCTACGCAATTCTTTTAACACATAGTCATTTCTCATTTTCACTTTCGTTATTACGTTACACTGTCTGGAAGTGTGATTAAAAGCTCAATTATTATAAAGTTCAAGGGCGCTCGTGTTTACAAATAGGTGTAGGTATCTATATGAAACGTTTATAAATGTGTATATCGCGTCTGTGCAACGTTTGTAATTACTTGCATGAAGTAGGTACTTTTTATTTAAAGAACAACATAACGTAACATCACGCCTGTAATCTCTGAAAGGTTAGGCAGACGTGTACCTATAGTACACCCACATTTTGTGTAAGGGGACTACATGACCTAAAGCGCGGTCACTGTCGGACTGCATAGAAAAGAAAGAGAAGCGCGATGACACAACGCTGGTAATTTATTGCTAAATATGAAGCAATTATCTTTTTACAAAAAATCTATTGTTTGGACAAAAAATTAAAACACTAGTGCTTTAGTGAATGATTGTATGTATATTAGTATGGGTTTTATTGTAAAAATAAAGTTTTTAGAGGTACCTATCTTCATGATTTTTTCTATCGTATCAAATTAGTTGTATTATGTTTTCAACACACTATCTACCTGGCATATATTCTGGAGAACATCATATATTTTTCTGATTTTGTTTACTAAAGTCATCATACACTTTTAGGCATCATAAAACTTGCGTTTTTTGAGCTTAGGTCCTGTGGTTCCCATAAGTCCCATGGCGAGGGGTCGAGCTTATTGTCATCAACCGGGCAAAAATCCAGACACCGAGCTGCTACTGAGACCACTAAACCGTTGAGACAGCAAAGAACAATTTCATCATATTTTATGTAGTATTCCACACCCAACCTACCAATGTGTCACAATATAAAAAGGCCATTCAAAGATCTTCGCATCACTAACCAACTTTATAGATTACAAAATTCTACTATATTCGCCAACACCTTTATCGAAAAAAAAACAGCCTTAACATAACTTCCACCCACAACTTATTCCGTTCGCTTCATCGATAACATAATCGCGTATCTATATTTAAGATGGCACATCCCTACCCGTGTTTACTGTAGAAGTTTGCGGGCCTGGAACGACACTCGCAGACGCTTCCCCTTTATATTTTAACATTTCTATACTGTTTTATACATCCTCAACAAATAGATACTGATTTAAACTTTAATGTGCAGTTAAATGTATTGGGGTTTTTAATGGACTTTGAATCTGTGTGTTTTTCTGCGATTTATTCCACGAAAAATATTATTTTTTCTGAATTCTACACATAAAGGTGTCGGGTAAGGAAATGTCAAAATGACCTTGATGAAACAAAACCCTATCTCAGAATACTAAATTAACGCTTAAATATTTTTTCACTGTTGGATTTTGAACTCACTGCTGGAGGTAGGTCTACTCCCTTAGCAAGAAACCCCTAGTATCGACCGAAGTTACGAACATCTAGTAATCCGTATCACCTACAGACATAATATTAATTTGGAGCCCGCACTAAGAATGAATGACAACACGATTTGACAGTTGTCCTTACTCCCGATGTGTTTTTTCCCGTCCGAAAATGATATTAATGGGGAGTAAGGTTCACTCCGAAGTATTGAAGCACTTTTGGATGGGCCCGTATCTTCGTCGATAGACTTAGAGAGTAGGCCACCTGAGTCGAGCGAACAGTGCGTTTGTATTTAGGCATTAACTCTTCGTACGTCGACTGTACACCATGTGTCGGTTGGTTGTTATCGGTATAACAATAAAATGTCTAATGTGTCTGCTAATTAGACCCGCGACGGGTTTTAAACTGTCACCTCCATGCTCCACCTCCTATCCCGCCCTCTGTGTCCCAAAACATGCAGTCAAAGTCACCTCTGCGCTGCCACCGACGACGCCGTGGAAGTAGCGAAGTTTTGGGAAATCAGGATTTAAAATACAGTCATTCCAGCGACACGAAGAAGAAGAGAGTGTCACCTAGTCTTACCGGAAACGGGCATTTGGCTTATAAGACGTCATCCAGAGATTACTTAAACATATACTGACGCGCAAGTCAAGCACAGCACTTCACACTAAGCAGCTTGCAACCACAACCTCAATGAGGCAGCCACAGACTCAAACGCATATTAATTACATATATCAACTACAAACAATACCTCACGCCACGTAACAGCGATGACGTCACACGTCAAACTACCGTCACGGTGTTTATCAACGCTACAATAACATGCTTTATGATTATATAGCGCCGAACAGCGCGCTACGTTCGTTGTAATGAACAGCTATTATACATTTATGGGAAAATATATTATATAATTATTATAGTCTGGCCAGCAATGCCAATGGGCCTTATAAGAAGGCTAAAAGTCACCCAAAGGGCAATGGAGAGGGCTATGCTTGGAGTTTCCCTGCGTGATCGAATTAGGAATGAGGAGATCCGCAGGAGAACCAAGGTAACCAACATAGCCCGAAGAATTGCCAAACTTAAGTGGCAGTGGGCAGGGCACATTGCTCGCAGAACAGATGGTCTATGGGGCCGAAAGGTTCTGGAGTGGCGACCGCGTAACGGAAGACGTAGCGTTGGAAGGTGGACCGACGACCTTGTGAAGGCCGCAGGAACCCGTTGGATGCGAGAAGCACAGAACCGGTCGAAGTGGAGGTGCTTGGGGGAGGCCTATGTCCAGCAGTGGACGTCTTTCGGCTGAAATGATGATGATGAGTCTGGCCAGCCATTGGTGCATGCATAAGCATATAGTAAGCCTATAATGTTACCTCTGCTGGGACACATGCCTTCGTAGTCTACCTATATATCTATAGTAGGTGGTAGAATGATGTCACATGTCTTCGAATTTTTGGTTCTAGTCTGGCGTCAAGCAGCCTGCTGTGTTTCGTCGATGCGTGGCCGGTCCAATGTCATAGACTTCATCCATCGCTTTCCATCCGGCGTGATCGTGTTCAAGAGCCATTCAGAAATAAAAAAAATAAAATGTGAAATAAAATATTTTTATTTTTAGGCGGCGACTCATGTTAGGAATAGGAATAAGTAATACGGGCTGGTTTCCGCAACTCCACGTCAAGCGCATATTTTGCGTACCGACTTACGTTTTGTAGAAAACGTACAAATTGCAGAAAACATAAGAAAATTTGAATTTCGGGGGCTATCCTGGCGCCCTTAAACGCATTTAGCTAGTTTTGGTGTTATCGGACCTTAGTCTAGTAGTCTGGCCTGTCCTAAGCAGCTACTCGTATCTAGCCTACACGGAGTGAATAAATATTACTGAATAAATAAAACTTTTATAAAGAATTCCCGGTACATTTAGACTCAAAAGTTGTGGTAACTTAATTATGCTCACTCCACAACTTTGATTAGGCTTTAAATATTACTTTGCTTTTCACTACTTGCTTGCTTTTACATTTTAGATTATTGCCTCAGTATTATATTGAAACAAAACTTTAATAGTTATATTCAAAAAGTTACGAAACGACTTTAATACAAGGTTAGATTGAAATCCGGTTCATAATTAAAAACTTTAGTAGACATTTTTAAATCGATTAAAAACGGTGACAATTTTCCTCACTATTTTAATGATTAAATAGTGCTGTGACACCTGTCATCTTGCCAATTTATATCGAAGTTTACTGTCCACAAGGCCGGCATCGACAAAGTGAGAAAAATACAATAATTTTGCTTGCCTGTACCTACATCAAGCCTCATTGTATAAAAAATAAGACCTCACATCCAGATGTCTCGGCACAATAAAAAAAAAATATTCTTAAAAAAAACCGTCAATCCGTAAGGTAAATGCACCACACCTCGTTCCCTTGTAAATCACAATTTATTTAAACTGTACAGTGACTGTCTGCGGCACGCCCGCATCTAGTGGCGCCCCCTCGCGAACACTTTCCGTTTTATTTCTACTGAAACTTTTATAATTCGAAGCCGCCGTTTCTCGGTGGCTCGTTAAGCCACCTTTGTCGCCCCGCGAACATTTCTAAGGTAAATAGCTCGGATTCAACGCGATTGCTCGTGATTATTTATATTGTAAATTAGACGCCTCGTGCGACGAAAAAAATCTACTTTTGAATGAGAACGTAATTTGAGTTGTATTTACATGCTACAAAGTTTCACCGAAACGAAAGCTGTTCGTATTAAAATTTTCGCAAAATGTTTTTGGGTTTAATTTAATATTTTTTGCGAATGAATAAGCCGAATTAGATTTTCAGTGTGCTCAATGCAAGATATTTGTTCATAAGCCTCTTAAATAAGATAAATTGCAAAAAACACTGATTCTGAGACCCTAAAAAAATCTCTAAACGCAATAAAATTCTAAAAACATGAAAATACAATCATCTCCAATTTTCGGTAAGTGTCGAAACGTGAAACGAAATCTATTTAAATCCAGCGCGGTACATTCGCGCACAAAATAAGGGATATAAGTCAGTCAGATAGTACAGTCGAGCACGGCTCAAAGAACGTCGCTGGCATCAGTACAGTCGCACCCATTCGATAATTGCAACAGCACTGCCGACTGGCCCACTTCCACAAAAGGCCGTAATGCATTCGCGAAATTCTGACACGAAACCGTATCGATAGTGATGGCCCTGTGTTTGAAACATCGATAGAATTTTCTGACTCCTCTCGATGCCTTTGATCTGTCCTGTGAATTGGCTCTGACAAGTGACGTTGCGGTTTCGTTGTTGAACAGCAATTTGAATGCTCTGGTACAGCATAATGTATGAATCAAACGACAGGCGGTGGAGCGTGCATTACAGAAATCGATTGGTGCTGATGAAGTCATTATTTTGTGGAAATGTGAGATTTAGACCGGCGATATGTCGAAGCAATCGGGACTTGAAAGCGTTCGGAAAATTCCTACTAATGGATCAATTTTTTTATTAGTTCACATGAAATCCTCTGTACATTGACCGTTATTTTAATAAAAGAGCGACTAGAACTGTGTTACTAGATATTAATTTATCAATATAACCTCATATTAACTTATCATGTCAGTACCCTGTTACCTACTTATCCATTTATTTAGGTCACTTATTTTACAGAAAAAATCTCATATTCTAACAAATTACAATTAAATTCATCTAGAGGATAGCCAAATGTTTGTAGAAACCGAAAATCTCATTTTCTCTTAATTTTATTACGTTTCGGCTTTCCTATAATATCATAATCTCATTTAATGAACTTCTATAATTTGAAATCGTGGGAGCAGCTTAAATTAGGTTAGTTTATGATATTCCATTAAACAAACATTCCAATCTCTTTTGCAAAGTCAGAAGATCAGGCGTTCGTTGCCATAATTTGCAGAATTATTATCATAATCGCAGAATGTCATTACTTGTTTGTAATAACTTCAGAAATATAATTAAAACTTGACTTTATATACTATTTAAGACTAACTTCTGCCCATGACTTCGGTCGCGTGAAATTTCTTCTTCCCCTGACCCACCGCGTCGCATATATACACTTCGTTTAGCGTTCTTTAAGACTTTTTTTTAAAATTTTGCTCGGCTCCACAACCCTTAGGTACCCAGCGTGCGTGATGTTATACAGCTTATAACCTTCCTCAAGAATTGGGCTACCAAATGCAAAAAGATTTTTTCATATCCGACTGATAGTTCCAGAGATTAGCGTGTTCAACCAAACAAACTCTTCAGATTTTTTTTTCAACTTTATAAGTATAATAATACATTAAATTAAAAATGACATCTGACTATAAATAAATGTAATAATAAAAAATATTCTCTAAGTATATCAAACATTAATAACTACAGCCTCATTAATAAATAAATCAACTCGTTGTATAATGAGATTCCTCGTGATACCTACTTCACTAAGTTTAGTCCGCGAAGTTTCCCTCTATTATATTCAAGAATGTAATAACTGTCTGCTATCGCTCCTATTATAAACGTCCCGGTTACAACACAATATTGAAGTGCTATTAAGCTTTGTATCCAGGCCGATAAAAGAATAAAATGGAACATAAAATGTACTGCTTAAGTGAATGTCAATGGATATGAGTTAATACGGTACTCGTAGACAATGGCCCATCAACCTACTTATGAATTATTGCCGTCTTAACTTCTACGGTGCTTTTATTATTATTGTCTTTGGTACTTTAGCTGCTCATATTACCCATACTAATATTATAAACTCGAAAGTAACTCTGTCTGACTGTCTGCCTGTCTGTATGTTACCTTTTCACGCCTAAACCACTAAACGGATTTCGATAAAATTTGGCAGAGAGATAGATTGCATCCCGGGGAAGGACATAGGATAGTCTTTATCAACATACCTCGCGGACGAAGCCGCGGGTGGAAGGTAGTGAGGATATATTTAAAACCAACCTTGATTATAATGAGACGTATTTTTGTTTAATTGAACGACGTAATCTTGAATTAATGAGATTCTTTTTATGTATTATTTCTCTAAATATTTCACGACTCTTAGTCACGTTCGTCTACTAATAGTCCGAAAATAACGTAATGAATTTAGAATTCTTGTTTGACATAACTAAGTTGAAAGCTTTGAACTAGCATTTTATTCAAATATTTCATATTTATTTAACAATGGTCTCATTGTAAAGCTAAATTACAATTCAGTAATACCAATCAGTTTTCAAATCCAGAGATAAAATAGTAACTAGGTAACTTTCTTAAAAAAAATAAACATAATTATAAAGAATTTATAGCAAATTCTAGAGAAAGCCAACTTGCAATGTCCACACATTACATGACAAATAAATTTTCAAAATGGCGAAATAGTGATTGTTCTTTGTGAAATGTCATTCGACCGCACCAACGTGCATTATGGATTCCATAAACAATGTTCGCGTTCAGAAATAGAACGGCTCCAGGTAAATAGGAGTTGTTCGGCCCCGTAACGTGGTATCGACTCGAGTTCCCGCTTGTCTGCTCAATAATGCATCGACAGATCGATAAGTTACAATACGATATATGCCGCAACACTATTCTGTATTGTTTGCGCGATTCTTTACAGAAATGATTTTTCAAATAGATACGTTTTTATTGAGTCGCATCAACGTGATATGTGTATGAATGGGGTACGTGGAATCCGTCCGTATAGGTTGTTTCTTGGTAGCAACGATAGCTGAAGGCTATAATTATATTAACATACGAAATTACCTTGTATAATTTGAGGTAGGCTATATAATTATCACATCAGTGATGGCTGCGGTGTTATTACAACGTATATAAACGTAGCTGTCCATCCTTATTAGATCTAGTTACTAATTGTGGCCAGTGATGTGGTAATTAATCGCGGCAGTGGTACCAGGCTCGCATATTTTTCAGCATACAATCTATGGGCGAATTAGGTCGTGATTAGACGCGTACAATGGATGGGCGGCTCGTCGCTCGCACTAGTGGCTGCTGTGGCTTTGTTGTGTACTGTACTGAGCTGTGTCGTCCGACGCTGCAGTGCCGCTATAGTTCCACTGTTGGACGAGTTAACTTCGTGCAATTGTCTGGGTAATGGGTCTTTTCTCTGGGTTTGCCTGGCGTATTGCTGAGGCCGAAATTCAAACTGGCTACTGTAAATTGTTGAAGATTTTAGTCAATCAATTAATCATCCACAAAGAGTTATCTATTGCGTCAACAGTATCTTTTGGAACGGCCATGTTGTAGCTTCGATCTAGTGCCCTTTTAAAGTTACTCTACAGCCATTTTATACGGCCTCTAAGACCTTGCTACCAGCGTCTTGTAAACACAGGCCTCGTTCTACTAACCTTATAAGTCCAAAATCTTAACATCCCATATCCTCAGACGACTGTCTACCATCGTCCTCACAAGATTACAGCAAACAGATTACAAGACGTCCATTGTAGTGTAAAGGACGTCGGCCTCCAGCCAATAATTCCAATTACGGATGCATGGGCCGCACTAATAAGTCAAATTGAACAATGCACCGACCCATAATTGCTTGTGGATATCGGCCCGCTGTTCACTTTGATATAGTAGATTACTATTCAAGCTTCATCTTTTCTCAAGTGAATTGGACTGGACATCTGGATGTGTATAATTGTCAAAATCGCTTGCATGTGAGTTCATTTGCGTTGCAGTAGGAGAGGCTCTGCAGCCGTAGCTTAGTACCTTCTGTTGTATTAATGCTCGTTTTCAGTACTCTGGACAGTCAGTCACGTTACTGACCTACTGACTATTACTTTTGATGATTATGTCAAAGACATTTAGGTTACAATAAAAGAGACTCGGCAAGTCTTGCCTTAGTACCTACTGTTGTACTAATGCCCATTTTCACTAACACTAGGCGACACGAATTCCTTAAAAAAACCGTGCTTTTGGATTTTCAACGCCCGGCTTGGCGTCGAAAGTCGAAAATCCAACAGTGCGGTTTCCAACGTCTGGACAGTCAGTCACGTTACTCACCTTCAGGTTAAGACTGCTGTACTAACTAAATTTTGATGCCAGTGTGAAAGTGTTTTAAACTCGTCACAATCTTTTCTGATTTAATTTATAACGAAATTCAGATCCAAACATGAACTGATTTGACGAATGGAGATTTAACTCCAAAAGCTCTCCACCGCCTTGTTTATTTAGTCGTAATATCTATCATTGATATTGCATTTCAAATTATATTACAACAAACAAATCAGTACTGATATTAATGTCGTCCAATATCAATGCTTATAATTTCGAATATGTAAACATTCAGTCCTGGTCAAACTAAAATGTAACATTCAAAGCAAAGTTAGAATAACTCTAAAACACAGTCGCTAAGACTCGTAGCTATAAATTATATCGTTGTTCCCAGTCCTACACCTCGAATATTTCAACTATATTGTCAGCTATTTCAATTGAAATACTACTTATGTTAGCAGGAACTTGATATGCGCCATTATTTTCCCAGATCTGTATAGAATCTAGTGCCAACTTGCCCTATAAGGCTAGTTAAGATAAACGAGCGCCAACTGTCCTGTCTTTATATTTTCTAGATTCATCCGCTTCATCCAGCTGTTTTAAGCGCTTTATTGTAAAGAAGACAGCCTCTCTTATGCACTCCGCTTTGCCGGGTAGCTTTTTCATTACAGCTTAGGTAAAAAATTTACCAAGTTATAAAAAATACTTATGATAACATAACTTCTTGCCTTTATTCATCTAGAGTGTAATGCTAATATAGTAATTAGTCTTCTGTAATTCTCTTCTGTCTTAATTCATTTTCTCAAAATTGTATAAATAGTAAATACTGGCATAATTTTTGGTTTAAAAGAATGTACGTTACGTAAATGTACGTACGTTTTGAGTTGCGGAAGAGTAGAACGTCATAGTACAGGCATTTAATTGCTTAAAAGGAGACTTAGATCACTAGCTATGTAGTACAAAGCTTGTTAAAGAAATAAAGCGAAGTTGCCAAAGTCCTTACTATGGGTCCATTTGTAGAGTCATACATAATCAGCCTATAATGTCCCCACTGCTAACACACAGGCCTCCTCTCTGTGAGAGGGACTGGGTCATAATCTACCACACGGACCCAGTGTGGGTTGGTGGATTACACATGCCTTCAAATTTTTGGTTCTAGGACATGCCGGTTTCCTCACGATGTTCTCCTTCAACGTTTTGAGAGCAGTGTGGATGAAATTTAATACACAAAGAAAAGTGCCTGCCTGAGTTCCAACTCCCGACCTACAACTGATTAGTCACGGCCGGTACCACTGGGCCACCAGTGCTCATAACTTTGTAAAGTCTGTTTGACGCAAATGAATGACATTACCGTTTTTGACGTATCTCTCGAAATTCAATAGCTAAAACGCCTGTAGAGACAAATATACAAGTACAGTCACGAGCACTAATATGTCAACATTTGGCAACTTTCAATTGCGATTTTTCACGAAATAAACGAATGTAAAGTTGAAATACGACACTTTACATAAACCTATAGGTTCGGAAATACTATGTTCGTAATAACATAAAATTTCATTCAAAAATAAAGGAGAAAATCGCCTTTGAATAAAGCCAAGTGTATACATACTTATGCTCGTGACTGTACAACCTAATATAAATGTCGCAGCAACTGGTTTAACTAGCCGTTTAGTTAACCGCCTAGCCTTTTAACTAAACGGCGGAATGATATTCAATTATAGTTTAGGTTGGAAGTCTGTAAACAATCAAGCGCGAGCCGAATTGGTCGCCGTAACTAAGCCAGGGCACCCCGACCAAATGGGTTAAGTCATGTAAGAACTGTGATCAACCGCGTGCGAGCCGAGATAGCGAAGCGAGGCGAGCACTACTTCCAAAAGCCAGGCGGTTAAGTTAACGGCTAATTTAACCAGTTAGCTGCGACATATTCACAGTCATCGATTATAGAGTGTATAATTAGTGCTGTAATTACTCCAGTTACCTGCCGATCACATAGGTCACCGCAACTGAAAGGCCGTACTGCTATGTACAATGTACATAACAAGATGGCTATAACAATTAGGTATTCTCACATACTAATGTAATGTAAACTCACGCCTTTTTCCTATAAGGGAGCAGGTAGGAACGGAGGAACGTCTCCCATGCTTGTTTTACGTTTTTCTCATGATTTTTTGTATGGATATGTAGAAATATATTTTAATAGGCCGTCACAAAATATCTGCACTCTTTAGAATACTACAGTAGGTATGTCTGAAAAAAAAAATTAAAAAAAAAAAAAAAGATAAAGTTTTCTTTTGTCTCTAAGGTCTGCTTTTAAGAAAAACTTGTTTGCTGCTGAGTTGTAAAAAAAATAAATCAAATTGATTTCAATACAAGAATAGAAAACACAATTAAATAAAAGCTCCCAGATGTTGCATGTTAAATAAATTACTTGGCTCTGTTCATTTATAACAGAGCCACTTCAAAATTACAGCTACATTTAAAACTTAAAATTATTTATGAACCTCCAAAATGAACGCAACAAAAACTGAAATAAATTCACATTTTTACCAACAAAACTATGAATATGGTAATAAAACTGAAAGTGGAAATCTTATCTATAAAAAAAGAAACCCTTTTAACCTCGGCATTCGTATCAAGCGGCCACCTAACCTATTAGATCGGCTGAGAGGGTGCGAGGGTGTGCTACCCTGTGCCTGGCACTGAAAAACGCTAGTAACAGCCTTTTGTTACTTAAAACGAGGTATTAAGAGGTATAAACCAGCAGCGGGATTTAGACCGTCTCTCGCGCTATAATTGGTACGTTTACCCTACACGCCACTGCGGCGCTTTCTAAAGATGTTTCCAGCTATTTGCACAGTGTTTTGTGGTCTTTAATAAATATTAAGCACAAGCGACCTTAAATTCTAATGAGTAGGGTCGAAAATTACGTATCGGAGTTCGTCTCAAGTTATACACGGTAAAGTACGGCGTGAGAGAAAATTTAAACGTGCCTCACTGTAATGATACGTTTTCTTTTATTTATAAATCTTTTCATAAATGTGATAACACATTTAACTTTAAGTACCGTAAGTGTAATATCTTATAAAACATTATTTAACTTGCAGTTTCATGCGAACGCAAGTAATTTAGATTCTAAGGAGCTTATGTATTTAAGTTTCTTCACGCGATGTCTTAAAGACTTAATTTTGCAGGTAGTTTAGCAATAAGTTGTCGTTCAGACTCGGTGGCGCATTTTCTATGGAATGTATGTGGTGTAAGATCTTATACAAGTGCATGGGCTTAGCTGTGAAACGAAAGTATATCGAAACAAATCCTGATCCTACATCTTTATGATGTACTAGCAGCGCCCCGCGGTTTCACCTGCATAAGTGTCGATCCCGAGGGAATATCGGGATAAAAACTATCCTGTGTCCTTCCCCGGGATGCAATCTATCTCTCTGCCAAATTTGATAGAAATCCGTTCAGTGGTTTCGGCGTGAAATGGTGTCATACAGACAGACAGACAAAGTTACTTTCGAATTTACAATATTAGTATGGATTAATTGGTATCGATGTCAACAGCAGGTTGTGGAGATCAGTCGCTCCATGTAAAATACTGGATTCCCCTGCATCCGACATTAGACTGGAAGCCGACCCCAACGTAGTTGGGGAAAGGTTAGACAGATCAAATGTCAATTCAGCTTTAAAAGATCACGTACAGACGCCAGCACATCCAGCTACCCGAAAATGTCAAATTTTCTCAATCAACTTTGAACCTTATGCTTTGTCGATAAAGTTGAAAATCTATTAAAATAATTTGACAGATTGTATTGTGTGATGTGCTGGCGTCTGTACATACACTGAAACCTGTCATAGACATTGCTGATAGTTAGCCTTGCCTTGCATGTCCCACTTCTACACCTTTGTGTAGAAGTGGGACATGCAAGGCAAGGCAAGGAAAAAGTGGAGGCCTTAGCCTCCACTTTTTCCTTCGAAACCTCGGGATGTCTTGTTCGATCTCTGGCCATATTAGCCCTGCAAACCTTATCAGATATCTTACATAGAGACCTATCAAAACTTTTTAATAAAATGATAAATGATAAATGATTTTTATTTCTGTAAGTAGGTTTGTACAAACACTTTTACACGTCAATAAGTATAATAATAAGTAAGACTCCATCGTAGACGACCCCAAAAACTCACCAAAATGAAGCTGAATATTTTCCATAATCAGCACACAAAAAAAGTACTCATATCATTTAAACTTAAATTACTGCATACTTAACACTGTAAGGACACAGTGTGCAGCCGTGTACCGTCTCGGAAACGCTTACCAAACATGCTCACTTTCGTGATTCGTAGCGCCTTATGAATATATTTACTTACTAGTAAAGACGTACTATTTTAACGACACGCTGAAAGCGTCATTACTCAGCTTGATTATATTACTCGCTTGTAATTGAAAAAATATGAGCCGTTTTAAAAAACCATTAATAAAAGGAAATTATTATAATTATTGCCTTACTTTGAGAAATAGAACAGGAAGGAAGTACTTATGCACATTTTGTGGCGCTTAAAACCAAGCTACTGTTACCCGTGACTTAGCACAACTCAAAGAGCCTTGACCACAAAAGGTCGAGGCATTTCGAATTGTTAAGGAAAATACTTAACAGTTGCTACTTAATAAGGTGAACATTCTGAAGGAAATGTTCGTAAAAGAAAACGGCGAAACTTTTCACTTTTACATTAGACAGTGACTTTACAAGAAACGCCATCGTTTATTCCACGCAAACACACTTTTGAACCATTAATGAAAAGTAGATATTGACAGCTTTCGCCATTTATCTTTCCACGTCCCCTAATTTAACTTCTTCCCTCCATGTGGTACGGCAAGTCATCGTCTGATACACATCTTGAATTGACATGTTAATATCTCAGTTTTAGATAAATCGATTTACTTATAAAATGATATCATCATAAATTGCTCTAAATCAATCAGAGTGAGGGCCTTTGAAGTGGAAATACGAATCAATACTGACAATGCTCCTATTCCTTATAAGTACTGATTTAGTTTAAGGAAAGGTAATTTATTTAAACAGCGTACCCGTCACTTTACTTTTACTTATAGGGTGAGTTATCACCCATGAACCACCAATAGGTACAAAGATATAGAAGGGAGAAACGTTTTGGCTCCACTCGAAACCAAATGCATATTAATTTCGCTTAAAAAGAACTCAACAACATTCAACGCTGATGTGTGTTACCCACGTCCGTTGCACGCGACTGTCGACAATCGAATGTGCATATCAATGCGAAGACAGATGCGTGGTGCGGTCTAGGGTGCGGCCGGGGGAGGGGAGGCGTTCGGTGTTTGAATAAATTCCGCGGGAAATCGCAACGAGTAGGCTTGCACATTTCCATGTCAAACGTAGGTACGCCGCCGCAGCGGTGTGGGGCGAAACTTGTGAATTTTTAACAACACATAGTTGCTCACTCCTGTCGATTTAAAATAGAATTTGATTTCCAACATTCACCCAAACTTTATGAACCTACAAAAGGTTTCTACCCCACAGCTTAAGAGATGATGAAATGGGATTATAAACGCAATTTTCTTCTCCCGTTGATTAGCGAAACTCGTAAATTACGAAAGGAATACGCGTCGATAATGGTTTGAGGCCTCATTTTTATGCTATTTAAAATGGAGGACTACGGAAGCAGCTTATCTCAGTATTAATTCAGGAATTCCGCCATAATTACTTGTTCAAAGGTAACGCTGAAGACGAATTTCGTCAGGTGGTCAGGGTGAACATTTTACGGGTCTCGAAAGTTTTCTATTGGAAAAAGAACTCTCTGTGATTTTACGTAAGGTTGAGTATTGGTCGTTTCGTGGTCTTGGCGGGTAGAGGATAAGCCGATTTCAAAAGGAACACGTGATCAGACGCTGATTACGTCGAAACTCCCCCTCATCGGTGTGCAGTCATATTCTAATATTGTGAATAAGGGGATATTCCGCTAGATTAAATAACTTCACCTTTGCTAAATCTTTTTCATTCGAACATTCCCTGGGGTAGAGTCTTCTAAGCCGTCAATCATTGATCGTACTTTTAAATAATGTAGGGTTAGGAATAAATTGTAACCATCGATTCAGCTAGACACCCACATGATTGACACAGGATTCTAGACACCCATACTTTATAATAATGTAGGGTATCTATAGTTTAGTCTACAGGAACAAATTTTAACCAGTGTGCAAACTATAACCATGATTCAGCATATGATTCTGGGGTAGAAATTTTTAGATATATTATATATTTTTATTTAAAAAAAAAATTTGTTTGGCCGCAATTGCACCTTTCTATGAAACAACAGATTTTTTTTTTTTGACTACCGACCAAAAATTTCTACACTAGTCTAGAATCATAATGCTGAAATTGATGGTTACAGTTTCCGCACTGGTAATTTTTTTCCTGTATGAGTGTAATAATTCTCAGGCGAACATTACAACACATTGTAGCTTCAAAATTAAGGATAATAAATGTGTGAATAACGAGTTGATTGGTTGATTGGCTGAATACAAATATCCATATTCCGACGCCTGATCAGTATTGAAATTTAAAACGCGAGGATGATTGGTGAAAATTCCATAAAAAATATGCGCGCATTCCAAATTGTGATGTATAAATATAATTATTGTGGTGTAAAATGACGTTTTCTTTGAAGAGTGACCTACATATTAAAGTGCACTTTGCCATAATGCTTGAATTTACCGTAGGAGTCAGGACGTCTTCACGTTTTTGTTGGTAAAATGAAAAATAAAGAAGAATATCTTATTTGGGGCACGCACAGAAAACATTAAAAAAGGAGCATTCAAAACTAACAAAATTACATAAAAAGCCACAAATAACAAATAAACAAAAAAAAAAAAAAAAAGACCTGAGTGAGGCCAAAAAGGCTCCTATCTCAGCATAATCCTGCGATATTAAAATGCAATTTTTATCCAATTTCTATTAAAAATAAAGTATGATGACTGGATTAAAGGTCAACATCCTCCTTCTACCGTAAAGAAAAAATTAACAATTAAGATAAAAACAGCAACTTGCATAAAATTACAGGCAAAATTTAAATATACACAAAATAGCTGCGCTGTTTGTCGGTCTACGTAAACTTTTTAATAACAATTACTAGGCACTAGCGGGTCATAAAAGGTAATTGCTCGATATTGAGCGAATGTTCGACCCCTGCTCGAGTACGTTGATAACTCCTCATTAAGGCGAAAGGTAAAATATCTAATTTTCCTTACCTCCACTCGTTTGCTACGAAAAATCCAAGAAAAACGTCTTTTTACTTGTGAGGGTGTGGTGCAAATGAGAGAGGCAGCGTTTACAAGGAAGTTTGCAAAGGCTCTCAAAGTGTACTTTAAGCTTTATAATTCAATCTTCCTTGGGATAGAAAACTAATAAACTCAACTAACTAAACGGGCTAACTAACAAACTTAAAATATCGAGAGTCAACAACATGCTCAGATTATGATTTACTTGGTTTAATCCTACCAACATAAAAGAATGCTAGTGTCAAAATTTCAATTACAAAACACTTTTTATAAATTAAGTTGGTGTGGGATTGGCATTTTGTAATTCCACAGTGGAAGTTCAACAATAATGTAATCTACGATTTGTCTTGAATTAAAGAACCCCCAAGATATTGATCCAATAGTCATAATTTTTAATATCAAAGCCTGATTACGTAAGGAGTCGTCCAGGCTACCTTACAAAATCGCTGCAGCTTGCCACTGACGCCACTCCCAGGGCCGGCGCGATTACGCCGTGGAGCCCTCTCCTACCCACATTCAAGGGTCTTAAGATTTGTTAATTACTGGCAACATTAAAATTAACTACCGTTTCCGTTGTAATAAAAATCCTTCTCCACTTTTATATGAAAAGTTTTGGAAAAGATTTCTTTATTAGATTTCTATTTTAGTCGTTTTTGTATCCAACGAACGGGTAGGTTTGACTTTGACTTGAAGTAACTTACACAGGCGTGTTACGCCATTTGGCATGCTCGTGTTGGCTTGATTTTTTTTTATTAATTCTGTGCTGGATTTTTATGGTAACACTTTTTAGTTAGTTTGACATAATTCATAAAAACCTGTAAGTTCTGTAAATAACTTTTTGAGCATACACTTCGTGCATGGTGATGCCAGTCATCGCTTTGATCTAAGCGCAACCAATGTAAAAAAAAAATATCGAATTGATCCGTCGCTATTTTTGTCCACTAGAAATAAACACAGATGACATCAATTCCGCACGTCATACAAAAACTTCCTCGTTACTTCTGCGCTTGAGAGTAACGTAACCGACATGTTTTTCACGAATTCACACCCTCGTAGATAGACGTTTCACTTAACCCCGACGGCTATCAACAAGCCTAATGTAAAGCCGAGGCCACATCGCGACGTCGACAGAGATAAATGACTCGCAAACTCAACTCACACTTAGCGGTTGGTGGTTGACTTCGTTCTATGTACTTCTACGTACATAAGCAAAGTAATGTACACTTTTGTAAACAGCAAGCGCTTTACTTTAACATTCAACTTTAACGTGTTCTAAAACCAGAGCAAAGTTGCGAATAACATGGTGAAATACCTATAGTATTTTATACCATTTTGTATTTTTTTGTCGTTTGTTAGTTTGGCGGTTTATAAATCGAATGTCGACCCATTTGTCAAACGCAAAAGAACGCGGGTGTGGATATTTCCGCGAATATGAAAATTGAGTTAGGTTAAGCTATGGAGAAAAGCGAGCAGTGGTGGCTCAGTGGGGACGGCCGCGACTTACGAGTTGTAGGTCGTAGATTCGAACCCAGGAAAGTGCTTTACCTTGTGTAAATTATTCCATCGCCACTGCTCTCAAAACGGTGAAGGAAAACATCGTGAGGAAACCGGCATGTCCTAGAACCAAAAATTCGAAGATGTGACATCTACCAACCCGCACTGGGCCCGCGTGGTGGATTACAGCCCACTCCCTCTCATCACTGAGAGGAGGCCTGTGTCCCAACAGTGGGAACGTCATAGGCTGATTATGTATGGAGAAAAGCGGTGGCCGCCACATAACGGCCGCAGTAACGGCTGCCATGAAAATGATGACATGGTTTGACTGTATACGGTGTCAAAAAATGCTCTCTAGGAAAACACTCCAACTTACTTTCATAAATAACGTTTCAGTGACGTCATTCGCTGGTAAAAAGCGGACGCTATGTGGCGGCCACGACTCTTCAAGGAAACCGTAGCTTTAGCAGGATTCATCATCTGCCTAGCCTTTTCGTTGGGGTCGGCATTCAGTCTAACCGGATGCAGCTGAACATCAGTATTTTACATAGAGCGACTGCCTATCTGACCTCCACAACCCAGTTACTGGGTAATACGAAGTTATAGCTATAGCTTTAGCAGGATTATTGTATGAAATGAGCTAATTTTTTTTTTTTTTATTCCTCGGAAAATGTTGTTATCACTTATTCAACATGAAAAACAGGCATTTTTTTGGCCTGAAGATCATTATAATATAAATGGTGAAATATATTTCAGAATAAAAATCGATTCGAACAAACGCGGTCTTAATTAATAAAAAGCAGAGCATATTCCCGGTAGTGGTGAAAATATGCATGAATTCAGAAAGTATTATAATGAATAGTCGAAGATTACTTGCTGTTTTATGGAACCTGAGTTCTCAATGATAGCGGAGTACTCTTTCGTTCACAATTTCGTAGAACTGGGTGCCTAAAAAGGCCACTTTGGCAGAATTATAAAAGGATAACATTATGAATCATAATATGGCGAAGACAGCTAGGTAGGTATAAACAAAGAGATTGGGATTGGATTTGGATTGGATTGATTTGTATTTTAGCACAGATAGAAAAAAAATAACTGAAACATCCTTCACCAATGGGATTTAATACGATTAACTTAATTGTTAACTGTCCATTATGATTATGATGATTGATTGATAATGTTATCCTTTTATGATTCTGCCAAAGTGGCCTTTTTAGGCCCCCTGGTAGGAATTTAGATATTTTTCTTTACGAGTTTCATTTTCAAAAGAAAATTTTTTTTTTTTTATAGTTCTATGGAAACGCTTTTAAGAGTACTCAAGTGCATAGAGGCTTTAACCTTCCTATCCATTCAAACACATCCACAAAAAAAAAAAAAAATGCATCGAGGCTATTTACGTATAACACTGCACAACAATACGAAAGCAATATATATTTCACGCTAAAGATCTACGGTTGACCTTCTCAGTTTTATAACGACGTGCATAACAAACACGACACGACAGCGCGACGTGACTCCAGTAGAACAATTTCTATGAAAACTTCATGAAAATTGTTCTACCAGAATCGCGCTACGCCTCTCTGTTTTTTTTAATGTATTTCTGTGAACATAAATATTTTTTTCATCTTCATACTTATCCACGATCAGCTACGCTTCCGCTTATCGCTCCCCGCCCTCACTCTCAACCTACCCCTAGGTACAATTAAAATGCAAATACCGCGCCACTTGAGTTGCGCAAATCTTGCAAGTTATAAATTTTTCCAATCTAACTCCGTCCTTTGTTAACTAAGTCTCTTATGAATTCTAATGAAAAAAAGGAAAAATCTGGAATATCGCTAATGGATTATTTCACCTTCTGTTTTTTATTATGATAGTTTTGTTCAAAATTTTAAGGGGCTGCTCTGAAATAAAGTGAATTTCAGTTTCGTAGATGAAGCAGAACATATTATAATGCGAAGCAATTTGTTTGTTTCCAAACTGATTATAAATAGAATAAAATTACATGTACTTTTAAGCTTTTCAGAAAATAATCGTAAACTCATTAAACAACTACTATACGACATAATAAAGTACGCACTCAAAAATCAATAATCAACACCCGAAGAACAAATTAAAATCAATAAAAATCTCGTTAGCAACCCTACGTAACAAGGTGTGCGGTCAAACAGAGCCTTACTTTTAATTATTATTTAACACGAAGCTTTCTTATACGTATTTCAAAATCGAGTGTGTGTCACTTAACCCGTTCGCTGCGGACTGTCCCGAGCCACCGCGTTTGGTAACGACCGGCCATTTATGTCCAGCCCGGTATGGCAACCGGCCCCGCGCACCCAAATATGGCGCCGAGAGTCGCATTCTGCGCTTGTAACGCGATACAATTGTGGTAGAACTTGGAAATTAATTTACAGCGCTCACTGTCGGGTGCAGCATCCGTATTTGGTGAGAGAGAAAAAAAATTAATGTTTAGTAAGTACCAGTTTCAGAGGTCGTTGTTGACTAAATTGTTTTAGCGCTGCCAGTTTTCTACATCTGTTTCTGTTATTTTTTTCTTTAAGTTCGACTCAAATGTGCACCTTTCTTATCGTAACAGTGTTATAAAAGCCTCCATTAACGTTTCACGAGCCACTTCTAAGTAAATGTTCGCAGCAATCAAGCACTCGATAGCACCCAAGCAGTCCATATCAAATCGAATCAACGCGATATCTGTTATTACAACCATAAAGGCACTTAAGTGTCGCTGCCCAGATCACTATCCAGCCAAGTAATATCCTTTTCGGCTAAGACCTACTGAACCTCTTCGTAAGGGAACTTCATACGGCAAAAAAGTGATGTGGACCTGTCAGTTAGTCCGCGGCTACCATAAATCATAGAGGGAGTGACGTTGAGGTATATATCTACTTGTTGATCTAACTAGTACGACGAATATGTACAATAATGATATTCAGCTATGTGAATGTGGCGAGAGAGAACCATTTCCGTATATGTCACTCAATAGTTGTCTTCGAAAGTTATGAAGATTCATTGAGATACTTCAGTGTTTAGACCTATCTATTTACTGGTCATGATTTTGTATTTTCATGTCCCCATTTTGCAAAAGCTTTACATAAAATATTTACTTAAGTAAAAAGTTACCCAATTGCGCATTTGTGTACCGCGCTGTTCGGAAAGTCGCCCAACTTGGGTGTGGTCGGGCACCACATATACTTTATAGCATCGCAATAAAGGAGATAGGAACGATAATTCCTTATACAGACGGTTGTAAACCCAACTTGCTAATTGAGACGACTCCCATATTACTGTATTGCAAGTATAATTTGTTTTCGCAACATTTTTGTGGTATTTTATTAACAATAAGTCGAATTTGGGCGTATCGTTAAGATCATTCAAGTGATTTTTGGAGAGAGGTCATAACTTAAAGCATGCTTAAGGAAGATTGTTTGCGAGTCAGTGTTACGAAAGATCGCCTTATAATACGAGAAAACTAAGTATATTAGAGCCAGGAATTTGAGATTATTTTCAAGAAACAACAAACTGAATGTCATACTTAACAAAGTTCAATTTCTATTGCCACTAAAAACTTATTAATAAGGGCCTTTTTGTTACAAATGGTCACTCAGAAATTGGCTTTGAATACATTTCACTAAAGTAGATAAAATGGATGGAATGTAAATTATCTGAGATTATGAACACATATCTGCACTTTATTTAATTTACTTACACCAAGAACATACTCGTACATTGTAGAAATAATACTTCATTCATTGTTACTTTAGAATCAAAAGTCTATTTATAAAATATCGTATTGACATTATTTCCTGCATTTCATAGTGCCAATAACACTCAACGGGCATTCTTACTTCCAGCCAGTGCCAATCAATGCCAGCCCGGAATAGCCATGCAGATGAACTTTGACATTTTATCAATACGCAACTGACAATTATAATGATACGTAAATTTTACGGTTTCATTGACCGCCCGTGATTTATGTCGCTATTTATGCGGTTGCGAAATTTATGATGCTGCATCATTACATTTATAATAGGTAGCCGATTGAAGAATAATGTTTCAGCACAGTTTGTTAATTAAACTCATGTTGTATGACGAAATAAATTTAATAAACAATTGTTTACTCAGTACGCCAGAATGTTTCATGAAATATAATGTAATTCCCTAATCGTAAAAGAAATGAAATAGCGAATAATTTCTCTGTGTGAATTAATTACTCAAACGTAAAACAAGCTTAATTTAAGGAATCGAAATTCAACCCTCGTTCGCTAAAACGTCACGAGTCGTTATAATTAAAAAGTAAAAATGACCAATTAACTAAGCGCGCGTATACTGGAAGTCCTATTTTTAGAGAGTCGTGATCTTATCGTGCCGATCGGCTTCCGATCTGTCCGGACACGTGCGACAGATCACGACTGCGACTCACGACGCGCGCTTTGTCGTCAGTTTTTGTCGCAATAGTTATTTATTGGTGTCGTGATCGGTCCGCGCGCGGTCACGCTCGCGTTTGAGGGTTAACTTGCAATGGATTGTTTTGATGTTACTATTCAATAAACTGTTTGATTTATTTCTGCTTTATGGTCGCAATCGTGAATTGGTCGTTTAGACCGCGGACAATAAAACACAAAAGAAGGCAGACAACTCATGTGTTGCATCTCAATATCCTCTAATGTTTTGGACACGATATTACAAAACTTTTTGAAAGAAAGAAACAGAGGGATAAAGATTATTAGCAAACAGACATTCACACCCCAAACAGGGGGATGTTTATTATCGTATTTTTAGAGCCCAGTTTAAGTATGCACTTTAACCTGCCTTCATTTTTTGCGAAATGGGAATAAAAGAAAAATAAAGTGCATCATGTTTTTATTATTCCGCGTTTGTTGTAAAAGTGGAGCTCGATGATATTGTGTTGAAGTGAAAGTGTGATTATAAAAAGAATGCAAAAATACCAGTGGGGCAAATTGGTCATCATTTTTAAATACATAATATCACGCCTGTGTGTACCCCTAAGGGTTAGGCAGATCCTGCCGGGTCAGCGGGATTGTCCGAAAGGGTTACCGCTGGCTCGGAACATAAAGGGCTAAGGAACCGACCGAAAATAAAAAAAACCGAAATTAAAGTTATTTCATAATTTTGAGTTAAGTAATTTCTTTTTGAAGTCGGTTTAATTTTTTTAAATTACTTTTTATTTCGTAATTTTTAGTTTTTGCACTAGTATTTGACCAAGGTTTTGAGATGTTTTCCCTTTGACACTACACCCGTAGCTCTTATCAATAAGCCAGGCCGTCACACTTACACGTATTAGTCCATATCTTGAAAATTACTGAATCGATCTTGATGAAACTTGCACTGTTCCCTAAGTTGAAGAAAATGTAAGCTAATAAAAAAAAATGGTCACGATCCGAATAATAGTTCCGGAGATATGCGTGGACAAACATACATACATACATACATACATACATACGTCTATGAAATTTTGTATATTTGTTTGGAAGCCCTAATAGATCATCATATGTGAATATAATGCAATTCCAATAATATTACATACATACGTATCGAATTGATAACCTCCTTTTTTTTGAAGTCGGTAAAAATAAAAACAACTTCACCAAAAATGGACACTCGAAAAGAAAATGTTTATACCAAAAATAAATTCGCTTTTTGTGATAAAACCGTCAAAATGGCTCCATATATTCCGATAACCCCAACCACGTGTGCACAATACGCCTGGGACGTGGTGATGCGCCGAAACCTTAAAACGTTTCATAATAATACGGTTTTGTTAAGAATTTTCACTCGCACTCACCCCCGATATCGAAAAGATGCGAGTTCATCGGGCATACACAATGAAATAATAAACACTACGCACCCCGCATCTGTTTTTGGCACATAAGTTATTTTTACACGGACTCTCGTATGTGGAAATCGACGATCGCAAGTGCCTCCGAGGCTTTTTGTTGTTGGCATAAAATATTCTCCTTTCTTTTATTAAACCGGTATATTTGGTAGGATTAAACATACGGTAGAATGATAGGTTTTTATCTTCAACTAGCTGGTCCGGCGAACTTCATACCGCCTCAGAATCAATAAATGAAATCAGCCGTTCTCGAGATATAAAAAAAGCCGTTCCATACATTAAGTAAGTAATTTTTTTTTCGTGAATTTTTCCCATGTTTTAATAGTTATTCTGGTATTCGCACTGCCAAAAAGTTATCAGATCTCATGTAGAGCCAAGCTTCTAACTCTACACGCCCTAACTTCACAAACTCTACACCTTAGTCAAAATATGAGGCTTGGCCGTTTCGTTGCTATAAGAACTATTGTATTAACAGAAAAGTAATGAACAGTGAATAAATTTTTCACCTTACGCGCCCATGTGATGGGCTTTTTATCCCGATATTTCCACGGGATCAACACTTATGCGGGTGAAACCGCGGGACGCAGATAATAATATTATAAACGCTAAAGTTTGTGTGGATGGATGGATGTTTGTTACGCTTTCACGTAAAAACTACAAAACGGATTTGAATGAAATTTGGCACCACCACAACCACGATTGAAACATAGGATACTATTTATTCTGATATTTCCACGGGATCGAGACTTACCTATGCGGTTGAAACCGCGGGACGAAGCTAGTACATCATACTTCTTAATTCACTGTCTAAAAAATTGGATATCTGAAAAATAAACAATTCAGCTCATTAAGTGATTCTATGTAATATAATAACAACAAAATAAACTTTCAAAATGTGTAAACATAATTATGTTTTATTAGACGACTAGCAGCGCCCTCGGTTTCACCCGCATAAATGTCGATCCCGTGCGAAAGACACGTGGCGCCATATATCATATCATAATAACGTTATTGTAGTTTTCCTCAGGAACAGCACTTTTGTTCGGGATGAAAGGTACCCTATGTCCGTTTCTGTACACCTGACAACGTATATGCAAAATTTCAGGATGATCGGTTCAGTGGTTTAGGCGTGAAAAGGTAACAAACAAACTTACTTTCGCATTAAAATTTATAATATTAGTTAGGATTAGACGAGTAGCTGTGCCTCACGGTTTCACCCACTCGGCTCCTAAGGGTCGCTTCCTCAAGAATTGGGCTATCAAAAGCAAAAATATTTTTTCAAATCGGACTGGCAGTTCCAGAGATAGGTACGCAGGTTTAGACAAAAATAAAAAATAATTTAGACTGGCCTGTTGGTCTAGTGGTCAGTGACTATGACTGCTATGCCGGAGGTCGTGGGTTCGATTCCCACCCGGGACAAATGTTTGTGTGATGAGCATGATCATTTGTTCTGTGTCTGGGTGTAATTTATCTATATATGTATGTATTTAGAAATATATAAGTATGTTTATCAGTTGTCTAGTACTCATAACACAAGCTCTGCTTAGCTTGAGACTAGACGGCGTTGTGTGATAGTTGTGGAATATTATTATTATTATTATATTATTATTTAAAAAAAAATCAACCGACTTCAAAAAGAAATCAATGTATTTTATAGTTTTAGTTTTTTGCCACCGACTTCCGAAATTAAAGTTATTTCATAATTTTGAGTTAATTTCTTTTTGAAGTCGGTTGAATTTTTTTTTAAATACTTTTTATTTCGTAATTTTTAGTTTTTGAACTAGAATTTGACCAAGGTTTTGAGATGTTTTCTCTTTGACACTACACCCGTAGCTCGTATCAATAAGCCAGGCCGTCACACTTACACGTATTAGTCCATATCTTGAAAATTACTGAATCGATTTTGATGAAACTTGCACTGTTCCCTAAGTTGAAGTAAATGTAAGCCAATAAAAAAAGAATGGTCACGCCTATTATGTTCCCACTGCTGGGACACAGGCCTCCTCCTTCTCCTCTCTGAGAGGGAGTAGGCCGTAATCCACCACGCAGCCCAGTGCGGGTTGGCAGATGTCACATGTCTTCGAATTTTTGGTTCTAGAACATTTTCCTTCACCGTTTTGAGAGCAGTGGTGATGAAGTAATTTACACAAAGTAAAGCGCCTGTCTGGGTCGAACCTACGACCTACAACTTGTAAGTCGCGGCCGTTACCACTGGGCCACCACTGCTCCATTTCACGTTTAATCACTATTTTTCTCTATGTTGAAATAAAAATGTTTGCTTTGAAAAACAAATGTGTTTTTCTTTAAAATTAAATCCGGTGCTCTTATCGGGACATCCTATATTAGTAAAGATCGATACCAAAATAATGCCTTTGACACACCAACGAAATATTTATTGAATGAAAGAAATCGTTGCCACTTAGTTATTTATGACATGCGTGTTTTAACTTAAACATAGAAATGTAAGAATTGATTGTAATCACACTGACATACAAATGATAGGTATTATAAAACACATTGATTCTACGTACAAAACTGTTCGATTTTGTGTTCACTCTAATTGGAATGAAATTTTGTTTTCTTTTATGTTCTTTTTTTTTTTTTTTTTTTATACGTTGCCCCACACTAGGAATTTTTCCTGTATTGTGGGTGCGTTTACAAACATTTAATCTCACATACACAAACAGCCAGACCCGGGACAACTACTTGTAGGTCATACAAATATTTGTTCCGTGCGGGAATCGAACCCGCAACACGCAGCGCATTAGTCAATCGCTTAGCCACTGCGCCAACCGTGCCATCGAGTTATCGAGTTATTTAATTTATTATGTTTACTATCATCATCTGCCTAGCCTTTTCCCATGGGTCGGCTTCCAGCTAACCGGAATACCAATATTTTACATGGAGCGACTGCCTATCTGACCTCCACAACCCAGTTACTGTGTAATATGATACCCCTTGGTAAGACTGGTTATCAGACTTTTAGGCTTCTAACTATACGTAACGACTGTCAAAGATCCACGAATGACAGCCGGGACCAACTGCGTAACGTGCTTTCCGAGGCTCGGAGGGGTCTTCCTTCATCCACAGACCAACCGCAGCAAACGTAGCTTAACCTGATCGATCGACCTGTGCAGCTGTTATTATTTAGCCACGGGCCCCTCTTTAATTATTTTCACTAGTCTTTTATTTATAATTGTATTCAGCAGTTACACCGGCAAATAAAACATAGGTACAGACGCCAGCACATCAAGCTACTACAATCTGTCAAATTTCTTTAATAGATTTTCAACTTTATTGATAAAGCATAAGGTTCAAAGTTGATTGGGAAAATTTTACAGTTTCGGGTAGTTTAATGTGCTGGCGTCTGTACATTACGTTTGACACATTGCCAATATTGCCATACAGAATTATTTGTCAAAAGTATTGGTGATAACAGTTTGTCTGTTACTTTGTTAATAACATAGCTTTGCTTAGAAAGGAGTAGTGGCCAAGCGGTAACGGCCGCGACTTACGAGTTTTAGATACTAGGTTCGAACCCAGACAGGCGCTTTACTTTGTATAATTAGTTTCACCACCACTGCTCTCAAAACGGTGAAGGAAAACATCGGCATTGTAGGACATGCCGATGTTTTCCTTCACCACCAAAAATCCGAAGACATACATACATGTGTCATTTACCAAACGTACAGGGTCCGCGTGGTGGATTACGGCCCACTCTTTCTCATCAAGAGGAGGCCTGTGTTCCAGCAGTGGGAACATTGTAGGCTAATTATGCTTAGTTATTCATAAATACAAATTACTGTCTGAATTGTCTATTCCCAATTCACCAATATTGATTTTAATTAAATATTGGCTCATCACAATAAATTACAAAACTATCTATGCTATTACAAAATGCTCTAGCTACCAACCATTAAATCAATATAATGTTTTTTTTTTTTTCATTTCAAAAGCACCACAAAAAAACAGTTTTGTTTCATTTCTACAATAAGTTTGCGCAAACTTTTAACAACGGATCCCATGTGGCATGAGAACAATTCTCGGTACTGTCGCGCACAATCTAATTACTATATTATTTATTCAACCGTGAAATAATTAAACCAATTACTGCTCATGGCGAACTTAAATCGTAATAATAGACGTGTAATGAACGAATTAAAATTTAAAACACAATCAAAGTTAAATCGTTTCATCCGAAGCGACGCATCGTTTTACCGTAAGTACGTCAATTTATTAAAAACGTTGTAGATTTCGCAAGGTAAAAGTGTATACAGAGAATAAAAGACATAAAATCGAGCTCGCAGACTATAAAAAGCGATAAATTATCTAGAAATGCGAGTCTAAAACGTTTTGAATTAATATCGTGTATTGTCGATTGTACGTATATGAACGTGGCTGGGAGGTGCTAAATGGTACAAAATGTTAGTCGCTCAGACAGAGGCCGGGCAATTAACACGTGCCCACCATAAACCGGTTGCCATGACAACGCGCGCTTTCGGCACACAACGTTAAACAAACTAATTGGCTGGCGCTTTTGTCAGCGGCTGTACCATAGTTGTGTGAATGTAAAATGATGAATGGATAATAGTAGCCATATTGATGAATGAATATTTTATAGGAGGTCGGTACTTAAGCGCCTCTTTTTATTAAACATACCTGTGTGCGGTAGTTGGTATCGGAAATTCCTTTCATGTTTCAGCCCTTCAATTCATTGTGTTGTGTTTTTTTTATGTTTGTTACTCATTTGTGAACGGGAAAACGTGTTTGTGACCAAAATAACTGTATCTTAGACACTTCTAATTCTCCTAAGGTCTGATAAAGTGTTTTTCAACCTTTTTTTTATTAACTTTATTGATGAATGGGCGCCCCGCTCTTGACCTCGATCATGCCTGATGGAAAGCGATGGATGAGGTCTATGATAGAACGAGCTTGCCCAAAAGATGCCTGTTCACTGTGTGCAGACAGGTTAAATGTGGAAAGGAATTTACTTCTATTTCTATTCCATAAATAAAGTAACGATACTGAAGACTAACATCACCCTCTGTTTGTTCCAGGAATGCTGAGGTCCACATTCGACCGCCCAGACCACGAACGTAAGTAAAACAAAACAACCCCGATTGTGGTCCTACATTACAGCACCCATTCACAGACCAATGTATGAACGATTTGAAAACACAGCACAAAAAAAAATGGTGGAAAAATTCGCACACAAAAGGACGCCGACTGACGTAATAGCTATCAATTTTTTTCCATTCCGCGGACGCGGTATTGAGCAGATCAGTCACTTTTACACGGTAGCCCACCTGTCATAACCATTTGTTCCATTGAACTGTTCCCGAACGAATGTGACGAGGATTAAGCTGCGAAAGAATTGAAATAATACGATATACGGGGCTTTTTCTTTGTAAGATCGTGGAAAGTGTGGAAAAGTTGTTTTGAATTGATTTCTGATTTGCGTATGAATTTGTTAAACTATTTACTTTATCGTCCCTGTAGGCTTTTCATGACTTTTTTGGGGTTGGCTTTTACACAACTTCAAAGAGGCTGAAAAGCTGTGCTTTAGATGATACGCATGACGCTATATCTTTCCAGTATAAGCTGACTTCATATTGCATGAAAGGAATATAGAATGCGAGGTCAGCTAAAACTGGAAATGTACTTGTTATTTCGTCGTGTGTACAGCTACCATCTGACTTTCTCAATCCAATTACTGGGCAATTTCGATGTAGGCTGAACCGATTGACAAACTTTCAGGCACATAACACAGAACCGACATTACGTGTTCTCTAAATCAAATTTCCACATGATAACCTTTCACATAACGATGGATAAAATTAAACACACACAGTCTAGGTAGGTACATAATTGTATTCAAGCAAAAGATATAATCTTCGTTTACAGCCCGCAAACAAAGCTTTGGTTTACCTTCAACAAAACACGTTAGTTCCGATAAGATTATAACTCATCCGTCAACGTCAAAATTTTCGATCGCTTTTATAGACAAACATCTTTGTAAATAGAACGGTGGCGCTGCTAGTCAAGAGAAGATGCCAAAGACCTGTCAAATCCAGTACATCACATGTTAGTTCCGTATTTCGCCACGCGCATTTATAAGTTTGTCGGTGTATAATCGAGATCCGTTGGTAGGGGAGGGAGATAAATAATCGCACGGTTCACTACCAAATATAGAGTCGCTATTCGTCGCATAAATCAATGAATTTACACGTTTCCTGCTATTTGGGGAGAAATATTGTTTTGTTGATAATAACACTTAAATAACTGGTGGGCCAGTGGAGAGCTTTATTGTGCGTTTGAATATTTTTATATATACGGGAACAAACAAATGTAAGCAAGCAACTTTCTAATGAAAAAAAAAATGTTTATTCTCCACAAACAAACGCGTTTTATATTTATAATTTTCTGAGATTTCCTATAGAGGCGTTACGTCAGAAAAATTCCAGTTTAATCTTTGCTAGACATTTACTAACATTTTCTTTTCTAAATACCGTCTGTGACTGCTACTAACTTATTTTTCCACTATGGGCTTTACGTACAGTCACCAAAAGATATAAGTAACCAAGGTCGTCGAATAAAAGTCGTCGAGTAAGAAACTGATGGATGTTTTCGAATGAAATTTCATTTGATAAATGAACAGCTTGTTTTCTATTAAATAAATTAAATTTCATTTGAAAACATCCGTCGTTTCCTTACTAAACTTCAACTATATCCGAGGGCCTGGTTACTTATCTCCTTTGGTGGCCGTACATTTCGAAGCACTACTAGTTAGTTGTGTACGTAAAATTATAATTTATCCTACAAACAACCATTCGCTATCGTCCACAATACTGCAGTGAATATTTATTTAAAACTACGTCTAGCCACCAGTATGTACTAATTTATTCATCCCTACAACTAAGCAGGCTTCTTCAGCAAAAACTTCTAGTTTCCACACAACTTCGCCGTAGCGGCTACTTTTTACAAACTTTAAACGCATGCATTCGCAGTCTTATTGCGAAAGTATTAAAGTTCACTTTTGTATGTTTCATGTGCATCTGAAAGTTTGAGTGCCAGTAATTATGTCAGAATGATTGATATTTTCAAGGATGGCGAGTTGAAACTTTGCCTAGCTATTTTTATTTTAGCTTATAATTCATGCATGTCTTAAACAGCGGATTGTTGGACAAATCGAAGTAATTTTATAGCTGCAGGTCTTTAACTTGGTGACCACATATTCTGATGGGGAAGGAACAGACACATGAAAACCTATTCAATTCAATTCAAATCTTTATTGCATTCACATCTGTATTATAAAAGATCTAAATAAATGTTAAATGTTTCACATGTTTTCGGGCACAACAATTTAGTATAATAAGAAAAGTAGCATGCTTTAATTAATAAAATTGAAATAAATACGTAACATAACAATGAAAGGTCATTCAAAATTCAATTCATAAAAATAATAGTGTCCAGATTAAAATGATACGGGAAATGAAATTTAAAAAAAAACAAGTCAAATAAAACAAAAGTCACAATATAAAAGTGATAAAAATAAAATGTCTCAAAAATTAATAAATTCATAAAGTCATCCCATTAGGTCATCATTAAAAAAATAATTTATTAGTGTGTAATAACATTTTTCGACAAATAGTTTTCTGAGACGTGTAATAAATATTTTATTGTTTTTTATCCATTTTTATGTCATTATATTATATATTTTAATTGATGTTACATGAGGACTTGTACTGTGTAATTTTAACTTAGACCTAAATAAGTAACTGGCTGGTTGATATCATCATTTCATGTGAAATCGGTACAATAACGGACATTTCTATGCCTTTGGAAATTTTAATGAGTATGTCAATCATCCTTCTAAAATTGTCTTAGGCTAGGTACGCACTAGCGCCTAGAGCCTATTGACTAAACATCCTTCTATACACTCTGGGCGACTAGCGCGCAGTGCGGCCGGTTGCGAACATTCTAGAGCGTTCGTTTTACTTCGCTGCTCGCAAGGTGACTCGCTAGGCTCTAGGCGCTAAACAAGCCACCTGTCAGTGCGTATGTAGCCTTAGAGATCTTTCTGAAGATCATTCAATGTCACTTAGTTTGGTTTTCCAAAATGAAAAAAAAATTCAGCTGTTCCCTACATTTATGTTCGTAAATGTAGGGAACAGCAGATTTTTTTTCGCGATTTCAGGTTTGGTCTCATAGTAAAAGTTATTCATAATGATGAGTACAATGACCTCTTAAGAGGTTGTTAATGTTTTACCAATAACCCTGTATACTCATACCAACAAGAAAGGTCGATAACCTACTAAACAAATTGATTTACCTGTCAAAGATCACAAACAATGATCCAAGTATACACAAACTGGTTATGTAACATACATAATATATTATAAGAATTTATTCTCGTATATAATTATATTTCCGTGATAGGTCAGTGTCGGTTTCATCAGATTCTTTTGATATAATCGCTTTCATAATAAATAATTGTTAAGAAATTCTTTTAACGTAGGTGAACCATCGGATGCCCTTTCTATAGATTCATAATTATAATGTACTTGTACTTTAATTAACGTGCTTCGATTTCGAAATAGAACATAATAATAATACACACCACATACTGGTACAACCCGTTAGCCTTCAAAGCAAGAGTGATCAGGCATCTTCGGGGCTCGCTCGTCCATCGTAGACCTCGTCCATCGCTTTCCATCAGGCGAGATCGAGGTCAAGAGCAGACTCATTTCGCAATAAAACAAAATGTATAAAATATAAGCAGGAGATATCTTTTTATTTTCAATCTTATTTATCTAGCCAAGTTTTGTTATTATAACCGACAACGTCACTTAGTGTCGAATGTAAATTAAAGGTTAATTAAATGAAAGACTATATTCTCTACTAGCTTCTGCCCGCGACTTCGTCCGCGTGAAATTTCACCCTTTTAGGGGTGGAATTTCGAAAAACCCTTTCTTAGTGGATACCTATTCTTCACAAAGAACACACCCTCCAAATTTCATGTCTCTAGGAGCAGCGGTTTAGACTGTGCGTTGATATATCAACAATCAGTCAGTTTATCATTTTATATATATAGATTAAAAATACTGGTTTCAGTCTAACTACATACCTACTTATTTATTAATTAAACAGTTACCTACCTACGTAAACATGGAGGTCACCTCTATATTTTTTTGGTGCTGAACTAAAGTAAACATTCATTAGTTTTGCCGACAATCTAGCATAAAGCTCTTTAACACAATAAAATAGCCGCTGAAACCGAGTCTCTTTCATTAAAATACATCCTCAGTACGTGAATTATTAAACACCTGCACAAGTTGAAAACCGGTACAAACTCCACACGCTAAACACGGAACTTTAGGTTGAAAATCACTAACTTGCTATCTAACGGGTAAACAATCGCTTCGAACGTAATTTGCCGGTTATAGTGTAAGGAGCGTGCAGTTAGAAGGATTCTTGTCGAGTTCTACCCGGTGTGTTAGCTGCTTTCCATTTAGTGGCACGGTGTCTCTGTGTGTCTCGATACCACTGGGTTAGCTTGTTTGCATAGTTGTCGTTGATGAATACCTGCAAGAGTTTATTCATAATCTGTTTTGTAAAATGTTCAGTATCGTTAAAGTAGGCCGATAACTAGACATATTTATTTCAAGTCATGTTCCTCTTGCAAGTGTACCTTTTTCTTTTTTGCATATTCCCGTTCTGCTATTCTTATTGCTCATTTCAAATAAAACAATAATATACTTATCCGTCGATTCAAAAATAAAAAACTTAGGAAATCTTCTAAATACAATAAAATTATAATTGCACTTTGTTCTCCAAACACTGAATTAATCAGCGAAATTCGGATACACATGTCATTTACGCCTTATGCCAGTTGCAAGCGAGTCCTATATTCGTGTTAGGAATTAGGACGGATATCCAAAGGCAATGTGTCAGGTTAAAATGTGCATCGTACGCCATGTTCGCAACGCAACCGTTGTATCAAATTGTTAACGTAATCGGGTTGATAGTTAAATAATTGAAGTCGTCCCACTACTTCCTTCAATGTACAGTATAATTAAGTTTTTTCTTACCTATTTCTTTCATAAATTACTATTGAACCATCGACGACAATATTGTAAAAAAAGCGGGATAAACCTGAATGATTACAGCTCAAAACAGACATACATGGATAAAGATGGACGAGGCTTTCTATCCTATAGGGCGGGCCATACAATAAAACATATATTTACTACTACAAATAATTGTAATGTAATTTTTTAAATGTATGGATGGATAAATTAAATATACCTACTTAAGTTTTTTCTTACCTATTTCTTTTCATAAATTACTATTGAACCATAGCAGTTCGGCTCAGACATAGCAAATACTTTGATTCAATTTTATTTATTTATTCGTAAAGGTACACCAACAGCTTCTGTATACAATATGTCTCAAGTACTAAAGATAACAATAAGCTGGGACTTATACGTTAACTAGCATCTCAGTTCTATAAGAAACGGTAAATATTCTAATAAAAAAACGATATTCACCTCTATGTTTTCAAAAACAGAATTAATCAGTTAAATTCCGACAATTTGCTCTTTTCGACCTGAACCTACCATAAAAGATGCCCATCCATAGATAATAAATACCCATCTCTCCGCTAGTTCAATGCTTACTCTAGGATGCATATCCGGTAGGCTCTTAAATCCTTACCTATCCTACGGGCACGTCTTCCCTACCATTACCGCGCCCCCCGGTCTATTCCTTGATGTGCAATGGTCGCTGTAGCACCATGAACATGAGGCAGCTAGTGCGAATCTTGGGGTTCATTCGATTAATCGAGTCTGGTTTAACCACGCTGGGATCGGTGCAATTCATTCATTCATTCATTCAAAATTCCGACCATTTGCGCTACTTATTCCAGTTGCAAAGCGAATCCTATATTCGTGTTAGGAGCCACGTCCAAAGGCTATGTGTCGGGTTAAAATGTGCAACGAACAGCGCCATGTTGTGTGCGCAGGGTTGCGAGCGTTGTACCAAGTTGTTTACTTAATCGTGTTGCAGAGATAGGTGACTGTGACACTCGGGTTTGTATGAAAATTTACTACGAAAATAGGTTCCCTAAGGGTTTGGGATGCCTGTCCATGTTTTCTGTATAGTGCTTGTTTCCGTCTCTGTTTTTATTGTTGCTGCGGATTGATGAAGTTTGCCGTGACGTAGGTAAGTCTGCACACGTATATGTACGTGTACGTGTGTGTTGTTTGTTAGTTGCATTACTAAAGTATGTGTCGATGCCTAGGAATGCAGACACAGATACAAAAACATATTCAAACTTTAAAAAAAAACTTTTTTTTTTTTATAATAAAACTTCACTATTTCTGTTTAGAAGAACTTTTTCACACAACACAACATTTTCAAAGTTTTTCTTTTTTCATAACAGAGAAAGTTCTTCTTAAAGTTTTGTAGACGCCAGAATACCACGTTCTTAGAAGAATAACAACCGAAAGAAACAGTATCTTGCTAAACCAAAAAAACTATGAAAAAAGAACACTTTTATTTCTAAAGCAATTATCTCGCAAGACACCCGTAGCTACGATTTATACAGAAATTAAATACCCTTTTCATTTGGAAGGGTAAACAGGAAATTTGTACGCGTTCCCTGTGATATTACAGACTTTATCCTGTAGAACACAGGTAATTAGAACGATTCCACCTGATCCTTGCGGAAACCTTTTCATATACGTCTATGCTTTAATAAAGGCAGTCACATATACGTATATATGTATGTAGGTATACAGAAATCTTACAATAAGGAAGATTTGGGGATGGTATGGCTTTTTCTTTTATCTGCAAAATATGATTACGAAAATATATTCGCTAAAAAGTGGAACCAAAATATTATCCAGGATCAATTTCGAAAGAATTTTGTATCGCCACATAAATACCAGGAATTTCATAAACTCCGGAGATTGATATAAAGCGCTGTCCTGTCGAATATCTTATTAAAACAGCCTTTAAACGAACCTTCTTGAAACTTCCCCAATTTGCTTGAAGTATTCACATCTTTGAAAATAATGACGACTTTGACTCAAAGATTAACAGGCCCGTGATCCGTCTAAATAACGTTCTTTACCTATAGATGAATCTTAATAATTTTTTCTTTGTAAAATTTCTCATTTCCCGTGTATAAGTAAATCATTTCCCGGCGTTGTCGCGTTGCTCATTGCGGATGCTTCCCAGTCGATTTTACGACACTTTTTTTACGTCCCAGTTTTACTCGTCAAAGTCTCAAGATGATTAGATTGGATCCCCGTGTTATCTTCACCATCTTTCGACTCAGGTGGTATAAAGGCAGGGTATTAAGAAAAACGTTGGCCGTTAACAAAAGTACCAAAAAGTTTTACTAAGGTTTTTAATTGAATTAGTGACGCTTGGACTGGAGTTGGATTTGAACACTAACTCCCTTACTAATAAACGTTGTATAGCGTCTGTATAGTTACACAACGCTTTGTCTTCTTCTTTCGAAAGTCAAATTACTGACGACTGAAAGAGAGAAATCGGTGTGTAACTATTCATCTAAATTAATACGTTTATTAGTAAGGGGGTAAGGGTATGGCTTTGTATTATAACGCTAGTCTGCTTAAGCGGCTTTTTCAAGAACCTATCTTATTTTTCCTGAAATACTTCCCATGAAAGTTTGCCTAATTTTATTAAAAGCTACCGTCGAAGTAGCAAAACTACCAGTCAGATTTAAATTATTTTTGCATATTTTGATAGCCCAATTCTTGAGGAAGGCTATATGCTATTTAACATCACGCTGGGACCCTTAGGAGCTGAGCAAAAAGAAAAAAACAAAGAAAGAACGCAAAGCGAAAACGAAGTAATAGCGCGGGCAGGCGATGCGATGCGACGGAATGGGTCGGGGAAACAAGAAATTTCTCACTGGCCCAGTCGCGGGCAGAACTAACAAATAATTAATGCTGTACATCTTTAAAACTAATTACTTCTGCCAATCTACCTCACTCTGTATGTACTGTCTCTGTAAATTACATTTGAAAGTATCTCGGTGAGAATACTTTAAAATAAGAAGCAGTTTATTAAAATTCACCATTTTCCTTAAGTTTGCCGTATGTCATTACATCCCAGAATTTGATCCTTATTAGAGACACTATCGAGTAGTGTAATGTTAGTGTGTGTGTTTTTTTAATCAAAATCAAAGAGTTCGATTCCTGGCTAGAAATATTGATTTTTCAAAAATCCAATGATGCAGTTTTAGTTTTCATCAAAATCGAGCCCGCGACTCCTTTGAGTACTTTTCGCTATTCCTCATAGTTTCGGATTTGGCCATCCACGCCCACTTGGAAAATTCACCCTGTATACCGAAGAGGCCGGCGATGTTTATCTAAGATTAATGGCATCAATATTATAAGTAAATACGTACCATTGTTCAGTTTGTTTGTACTAATATTAGAAGCACTTTAGGCATTATGTACTTGGATTTCAATATCACTATTCATGTCAGTTCTGTAAAGATATTGCTTATATCATATACTACGCCCAGCGGTTGCATCCGCAGAAGTCTCGCTACCGTGGGAATTGTCCCACGGTAGCGAGACTTCTGCGGGCTTCTCGGGAGAAAAAGTATCCTATGTCCTAGTCCACGTCATGGTCTACCCATATGCCAAATTTCATCCAAAACCGTTCAGCCGTTTTAGCGTGAAAGCATTTATTTATTTATGTACACACGGTAAAATACATAGGGATATGACATAATTATAATTGCGTGTAATATTTTATTTATATTCTTACGCTTTCATTAGTTAGTAATAGGAAATTAATTAACTGCTTTTCGAAATTATTGTCGTGTCATATGTAAAATACTGGTATTCAGCTGCATTCGGTTAGACTGGAAGCCGACCCCAACATAGTTGGGAAAGGCTAGGCAGATAATGATGACAGATAAAAAGTATTAGGATAATAAATTGTGGTCGGTACTGATACACACCGTCAAAAAATACGACGCACGGGAGTTTTCGCTGATTATCGTTTTTGTTGAAAATCACACTAATTATAAAGGCGAAAGTTTGTGAGTGTGTGGTGTGTGTGTGTGTGTTTATATGTTTGTTACTTCTTCACCCTGGATTAACATATAGGCTACTTTTTATCCCGATATTGCCACGGGATCGACATTTACGCGGGTGAAGCCGCGGGGCGCAGCTAGTCTATAATAAAGCATAATTACGTAGCCTCTTATAAAAGCCGGTGCCATCAATAACCATCTCACCCCATCCGATACACCTTTAACCTAACAATAACAATACAAAAAACTCATTGTAAAGACGCTCTAAAAAATACTTTTACAAATGAAAAAGAGCACTCAAGCACAAACGACTACCTGAATCACTTCCGTTTAACGAAGGACACTGTCGTTAAGTACTGAAGAGGCGATTTAACGGAAAAACTCCGTTATCTTAGTAACGATCCGGCGTTATATCACGAAAGCGGCACAGGAGTGAATTTGCATTATTTTTTATCGTTTTAAACTGGTGATACTTGACGTCACGGAATTTCCTTTTGTTGTACGTGACAATGCTCTAGGTACTGGGTCTTCGTTTCATAGTGACGGTGTTTTGAAACCATTTTTTTTATGTGCGGATGAAAAATTACTTTGTTATTGTCCCTAGGAGGCGCGCGCGTTTTTGTTATTAAATTTTAGCTAAATCAGCGTTCAGTTTGAAAAGCATTGTAAAGGTGTGAGTTTGTTTAAATAAACTTGTGTTTACCCTATTCAACTATGTTGGAGAAAAGTTGTATTTTTTACTTGCCTACAACGGCTAGAATTCAATATTCGACACTGCTATTCATTAGATATTTACATTTCGAAAATTCATTGTTAAATCTGTATCAGCGTGACATGAATCCTTAATTATTCAATTTAATACCTAGATAATATGATACACGCACTAAAATGAAATTACATACACAGACTGGCATGACATCGACGAGCACATTGAAACCATGAATTCAGCAAATGATTCTAGAAAATTACTGCCGTGTGCAATTAATTATACAAAATTATATAAATTATTAGTAGAGCAGTTTTTATTAGTGGCCCAGTGGTAACGGCCGCGACTTACGAGTTGTAGGTCGTAGGTTCGAACCCAGACAGGCGCTTTACTTTGTGTAAATTATTTCATCGCCACTGCTCTCAAAACGGTGAAGGAAAACATCGTGAGGAAACCGGCATGTCCTAGAACCAAAAATTCGAAGACATGTGGCATCTGCCAACCCGCACTGGGCCCGCGTGGTGGATTACGGCCCGCTCCCTCTCACCGAGAGGAGGCCTGTGTCCCAGCAGTGGGAACATTATAGGCTGATTATGTATATAAATTACGTACAATGAATTAATATTTTATGAAGAAATGTCCATACTTACACACAAGGTAACGGGCACATTGCGCTGAAATTCTAAACCAGGTGGTCTAAATTCATGTTCATTAATTAGAATTGAGCGCATTGACATATATATTACTAGCGTAAGGACCGGGCTAACGGCGCGACTAAATGGCACCAACGCGCTGGCCCTAAAATGACGGTTTTAGGGCCAACGCGACTCAGTTGACAGTGGTGCGCGCGAACTTCGAACTTCGAACAAAGAACTTCTATGTAAAATGTTCAGACGGGCGTATCCTTACTTTTGAAATCATTGATTGAGCGTAATTTTTTATCTAGGTTATAAAAAGAGCATCAGCAGTTTCATAGAAAAGTGCAATACCCATGCGGTCAAAATGTATGGACAAAATGAAGGGGACTTATGAATCATGAACTGAATCCATGGTTGCGCGCCAATGTTTCCCTGCCACCAGGTAATTTTCCCAATCAACTTTGAACCTTATGCTTAAGTGATAAAGTTGAAAATCTATTAAAGAAATGTGACAGATTGTAGTAGCTTGATGTGCTGGCGTCTGTACCAGTAGGAACATCATTCCAAAAAGTTCAGAAAAGTCTATTCATTTTACAACAAAAAAACAGCCCTAAAGTTCCTAAAAGTCCTGCAATTAAGATAAATCTTCGTTCAGTTATCTCACCTACATAAATTTTAAGATTATTATTATTTCTTTCGCATGCAAATCGCGAGCGACCATCATTCGTCTTGAGATCACTAACGTTTGGACCTTTTGAGTTGTCTCTACAAATGGGTTCGTGATTTCTAACCACATCTTTTGATATAAGTGTTAGAATATATATATATAACTAGCTTTTGCCCGCGACTTCGTCCGCGTGAAATTTCATCTTCCCCGCGTTCACCCTCTTAGGGGTTGAATTTCGAAAAATCCTTCCTTATTCCTTGTCTACATTATATAGGGAACCTCTGTGCAAAATTTCAGCTTTCTATGTCCAAGGGTTTGGGCTGGGCGTTGATGAGTCAGTCAATCAGTCAGTCAGGACTTTTCTTTTTATTTATATAGATATATCAATCTAGATTTTAATTATTTTAATTAACCGAGCTTCGAGTGAATGAACCTAAAGTCGATAAAACAGTTAGATATGCAGGTAAAAAGGCATGTAGTTAATCAAACCTCTAATAATTCCCATTTTCTGCTTCTAAAAGTACTATTGAACACTCTAATATAATAATTGCGCCTGTTTTTGTGAACCTGAAATAATTCATATTTTGGTGGTCCAAAAAATACTAAATAACCAAGTAACTGCGATCAATTTGGATGTAACACTCGCCGGCCATCTTGCACATAGTTGGTAAAAAAAAGTGCCCGCACACTAATGTCTTCTGCTGACTGTACGTAAGTAATTAGTACCAGGAAAGATCCACAACGCACCCCAAAACATATTAGTTCCATTACAGTCCCGTCACACCAAAACAATATTTGATTTGCAACGTAATTAAATCGCAAAATTCATTAATGATCCTATAGGTACCTACCTAAAACCAGCTTAAATTTCATTAGTAGCGATACACGAAATACAACACCAAACAAGTTTCAGGAATATTGGAAACTACAAAGAACAATATCCATCTAGTTTTCATCAGGTTTAGTAAAACTGAATGTGGTGATGGACAAAGGTAAATCAATAATGCTTTTACTATCCAAACGAATCTAGTTTTCTACGAAACTTCGGAATTTCGCCTACGGCTTCGCCCACACGTGCACTACCTAAAATCACAGTTTTACTTTGAGTTGTATATCAAATATTCCAGGGCTTATTGACTACCTACACGTACTGAATTTGGTCCAAATAATTTCGACCAATTCAAACAATTACTCTGAATTAATAATAATAATTAATATTAATCTGCCTAGCCTTTTCCCAACTATGTTGGTGTCGTTTCCAGTCTAACCGGATGCAGCTGAATACCAGTATCTTGCATTGAGCGACTGCCTATCTGACCTCCATAACCCAGTTACTGGGTAACGGCACAACTAGTTGTCAGACTTTTGGGCTTCTGACTACCCGTAACAACTGTCAAAGAACTACGAATGACAACCGTTACCAAAGGCCTAACGTGCTTTTCGAGGCACCACCGCGGGGTCTCGATACGTAACGGACGGTCACCCATCCACGAAGCGACCGCGAAAAGCGTAGCTTACCTTCGATCGATCCGTGCGGCTGGTATCATTTGGCCGCGTGCCCCCTGGCCGATTCAACGTCAAAGACTAACAAACATTCAGCTATCGAAAATTCGGAATGAAATTTTAATTGTCAATGTCATAATATTTTCTTTAGTGGTCAGTACTCTAAAGAGATTAAAGTATGCATGCAATAAACTAATAACTTTTCCTGTTCAGTTGCCTTTGTATATGTACCTACTGTAAATGTTGCTTTCATGTCCTTATGCTATTAGTACCAGGTCAAGTTGCTAATAGGACGAGCTGCTCACAGGTCTTTTTTTTTGCTTTTAGGACATTGTGTTCATAGGACGTTTTACTTAAATGTCCTTCCGATACGAAAGGAAAATATTAGTCTGAATATTAGACTTTTAAAAAATTTAGTAGATACTCTGTGCATCGCTCCCCCAAAACTTGAGAGAACCCACGAACAATACCGTATTGTTCAGAACAATTCGAACCACTTAAAATTATAAACAGTATTGTGCTGCATCACTATTGGCTCAGATCGTTGCCCGCAGACGGCGAGTAATCAGTTCGAGTCCCAGTGGGTAACATACATCGACGGCTTCGTTTGAACATTAAAGTAACAAACTATAGGGGAGGTGGAGTGTAGAGGCGATTTAAGATATCGACTTTAGTCTATTTAGATCTACAGAGGTATTGTTATAATGTGGACTAAGTCAAAAGATACAAGATCGGACAGACTATTTATTATAAACTAACTTTTGCCAGCGGCTTCGCGTGTATGTCGGAAATTATCCCACGGGAGTGTACCACCGGGATAAAAGTAACCTATGTGTTAATCCAGGTTATAAATTATCTGTGTGCCAAACATTATCCAAATCCGTTCAGCCGTTTTTGCGTGATTGGGTAACAAACATACAAACATACAAACTTTTACAAGTAGGATTAGTAGGATAAACTGAAACGGCATTACAGCCAGTAGATGTTGCCTTATATTATGTTCATATAACAATAAAGGTGACAATACACGCACTCGATCGCGCTATGGTCGAAAGGTTATGGAGTCATGCTGCGTTTCGCGACTTTAATGCTACTACACTACTCCCATATAAAGGCAACGACACGACTAAAACAAAACAGAATCGCGATCGTCCTACGATAAAACGCCAGTAAAAAATATTGCGACTGAATTGCTGGTAAAAGTACATATGACATTCTCTGTTGTGTGAAATTTACACTACCTTCTCTATTATTATCTATCACTATAGTAGGCAGTAGGCAATGATGTGTACAATATCGGCCCTACCCTCTCTCCTGTAATATTAAAGCCCACATGTGGTATCCCATGTAACATCAAACCCCTTTGATAATACCATCCATTGTATAAATTAAAAGCTATCTGTTAACCGCGACAAACGTTTGACCTATGACTGGCGTAGTCATGGTTTAAACCATTTCAAAATTCTTTTTATTGACCGGGAAATGTAGGTACAGACGAGCCAGCACATCAACCTACTACAATCTGTCAAATTTCTTTAATAGATTTTCAACTTTATGGCTAAAGTATAAGGTTCACAGTTGATTCTACCTACCAGAAGAGCTTTCAGTTTTTTCTTTTTCTCAGGGCTCTAGATCTGAGAACAGTGGTGGTCCAGTGGTAACGGCTTTGACTTACGAGTTACAGCTCTTGGGTTCGAACCCAGCCAGGCGCTTTACTTTATGTAAATCATTTCATCACCACTGCTCTAAAAATAGTGAAGGAAAAGATCGTGAGGAAACAAAAAAAAATCGAAGACTTGTGACATCTACCAACCCGCACTGGGCCCGCGCACTCCCTCTCGGAAAGAGAAGGCCTGAGTCCCAGCAGTGGGAATATTATATGATGCTGATTATGCTATCTAGATCAAACTGTGTATATTTTAGTACTATGGGCGTCACATACTTTATTAATTTGTAGGAAAACTGTAAAGTCAACTCAAACAGACAAACTATAGAAATATTAATCAGTTTATAGAACAAAAATAGTTCTCAGTAGCATACCTATTCCGTGACCATTTCAAAATATGGCGTTATTTTCATATGATTGGTAGCAACTTGTTCCATCCCCTTGGCTCGCTTATCGCCCCTCTTTTACGAGTATCTGCTGAAGACACCCACCGTGTGTTTTATTCTGAAAGAGACTAACATACCCCTGAGGATGACATGAGAATTTCAACACAAAAAAAAAGAAGAACGCTTGGGGTAGGTTCAACTCGAAATTGTACGAACAGAGGGGCAATTCTCGCAATTTTAAGAACGTTCACGTCACCACGTCTGGTCTCAGAATCAATCTGTCAAAAATACCTCTAATTTCCTTACATTTTGACAAGTTTTTGACGTTTCTTTGTCGCCGAGATGAGACTGCAACTAGATTTTGAACGTTTTAAATTACGAGATTCGGCCTTCTGATATATGAAGTCCATGATGTCTAAATCAAATAGCCGCCTATGTCTTACGCCGCGGCGTAACCCCCTGCTCGCCGCATTCGCGCCATTTTTCGCTCCAAGATATTATTATGATCGCCCAAGGAGTCGTTTTCCTTACGCCCACTTATAATTTGCGAGTATCTGTTAACCTCCAAGGGATGGGCATCTCTATCTGCTTATATCCGGATCCATGTTTAATGTTCGACCGTTTTTTCGCTTATTGATATTTTTTTAGGATTGGCTGTGTAAATAGGAGTGTTTTTATTTTTATGTAGCTGTGTTTTTATCGAAATCCAATCTCTCAGATTAAGTAACCTTGTTTTACTTCGTTATCAATAGATTTACATTTGTCCTTATCACGTTTTCTTATCTAACGGAAAAAGAAACTACATTTCAATAATGCCCGGAGCTTTATTTAGTATTTAAATAAAAGGCAGCAAAACAGCTCGGCGGCCACTCCAACCGTCTCAAAACACCAAAAAGTCTCTTCATGCAAAACAAAAAAAGAATTTCTGACAAGTTCCCAATCGCAAAACTCATCTGAATTTCATTCCGCTGATCAATCCGTCCACCCGTTATTCTTGGGGAGTCACATCGAAACAATTTGTAAAACTCTCTAGCAAAATCCGAAAGCAAATAGAAAAGTATTTTGAAATATTTGGCGAAGTAAAAAAATACTCGGGAAACTTTATTGTGTCGGAATGAGAAATTTCAGTTTATCTTGCGACTGCGGACGCCCGGGGCAACGCGATAACTTCGTTTTGAACTTGTACAAAATAATATTATCATTCAGTTGGTATCGTTGTAAATAGGTATCTTCTATTGGTATCTGGTTGGTATCTCCGTGTAATTAGACTGGGAGGCAGTTCTACTCGCGTTTGTACTCGTTTATGGTCGAAGTTTGATTTCCAATTATACTTTAAACGGAGAATTGGATTGTTGTTTTATATTTTAGTTCGTTTTAAAACGGTTTTTGTGAAGCAGTACTGTTTTTTCGTAGACATTAGTATTACTGTATTTCCCTAAAAAGTGGTATCAGTTGGGACCAAAAACATTTTTGGTTTAGTTTTTCCCGGAATCGGTTCCGATAAATGGGATATAGTCACGCCAGAAGACCAAATTATTTTTCAAGCTATTAAACAAAACTTCACAATATTAATTGTTACAAAGTCATCCCATAAACATATTTAATTAAAAGTCTCTTCATTTCAAAACGATTTCAAAAACTTCATCCAAAGAAAATGTTACTTTGTATGACGTATACAGGCGGCTTTAACTGTTGCTGTTTATTTTTATTGCTTCCCATTTCGATGCTATCTCTTTTTAACTAGTTTAAAACTATATACCTGTCTCATTCTCGTCCGAAAGTCCTCAGAAAATGTAAAATACTTAAAGTTTTTATTGCTTAGAAAGAGGAGGCAAGTGCGAATCGTTCGGTTATTTCGAATTTTATTTGTTACAGCAATTTTGTTAGCTGAAATTTAATTTGCGGAAAAGTCTATTATTTTTAATGCAAAATTTGGAATAGAGGAAGCATATTACTCGCGAACTTTCTCACCTGAAAATGGGTTCTTTTAAGGCTTCTTATAAACTGCTATAACAGGTACCTAGTTGTAAAGAAATACGTTGGTAATAATGAAATTACCTACTTACAATATAGCTTCCATTACCTAATTGAATAAAAAAATCGTTTCTCCCAATATACCTTCACATATTTTTAGCATAAATTAAAACCATGACTAATATACCGTTTGGACTTTTCATTTGCAAAGGTAATCAAACAAAATCTACAGTGCTTACGTAATTTTCCATGACTAACTTCATAAAGTAAAAAAAAAAACATATAGCTAAAACCAAGTGGTATATAACCAAACGTTCCCTGTTATGTAAACATGTAAATATTTACAAATGCGGATCTCTAAAAACGGCGTCGACATTTTTGTAGGAAATTAAAAAAACTCAAGTTTCGCAACGTAACTTCCTTTATTACGTGGAGTACGGTGAATTGTTTAAATTAATTAAGTAAACTGTACGATGTTCATTTAGTAGGCTATTCTGGGCTATTCTTGACCGTTGTTACGAGTGTTTGGACCAGTCCAGTAGTCATGTTTGACTTGGACGAGTTGTTTTTTTTACATTTTCTAGTGACAGTGTTTATTAGTACCTATACCCGAATCGTTTTAGAGTGGCAATAGCGGTCATTGACCCACCTACACTTCCTAGCATATTATTTATTTCAAAAACTGAAATAAAGTCCGTTAACGTGTCAGCGGGATTGTCCGAAAGGGTTACCGCTGGCCCGGAACATAAAGGGCTAAGGAAGGAACACGGGTGGGTTTTAGTCAGTAAGAGTCTGACACTCCCTTCCGCTCCACCCAGAGCGGGAGGGGTCATTTGATGATTTCCCATCCCCAAAAAAAAAAAAGTCCGTTAACGTCCTGAATTAATACCTCTCGTGATCTACACAGTCAGTATCTGAATATTGTTTCGGTTCCTACGCAGAGATATTAGGGAAAGGGTGATGACCGCTATCGTCACACTAAAGCGATCCGGAGTTAGTTCTTCAGTCTGTTGTCTTTACAAAGGTGATTAGGTACCAGTCGAGCCAGAAAAAGCTCTGGTTCATTTCCGTTTATCATCATTTCTTCAGCCCACTGCACTGCTGCAGCTGCTGCTGGCAGTGGCTCTACTCTTATTCCACTACTACTACTCAGCTCTACTCTTCGTACGACGTATAAGGAGTTGATGTGAGTTCGAATCCTGACAGGCGCTTTACTTTGTGTAAATAATTTCATCACCACTGCTCTCAAAACGGTGACTGAAAACATGGTGAGGAATGTCCTAGAACCAAAAATTCTAAGACATGTGTCATCTACCAACCCGCACTGGGTCCGCGTGGTGGATTACGCCCTACTCTCTCTCGCTGAGAGGAGGCCAGTGTCCCAGCAGTGGGAACATTATACGCTTATTATGCTATCTAGATCAAACTGTGTATGTTTTAATACCGTGGGCGTTGTAAAAGGTCACATACATTATTAATTTGTAGGAAAACTGTAAAGTTAACTAAAACAGTCATTCTATAGAAATATTAATCAGTTTATAGAACAATAATAGTTTACAGTAGTATACCTATTCCGTGACCATTTCAAAATATGGCGTTATCTATGCACTGGCAGTTGTATCCCAGGACTCATTTAGAGGGTAAATATTGTTATGATATACATATGATCGAGTATCAACCCAATGCACTGGTACACATGTGGTTCCCACTAGCTAAACCTGCTTAGACAATTTCACCATTAACAAAGTATAAAGATGAGGTTGCTACCCCACTCACTTCGGCTAATAGTACTTACATTAATTTTGACTTCAAACAATCTATCGTAAATTCCCCGATCAATAGTTTCCATAGTTCCTATATTAACGATCAAAATGGCAGTAAACGAAGCTACTTGAGTATTACGTTGCTTTGTTACCCGGTTCAAAGATTGAGCCATTTCGACGACGTATTATATAATATGGCCGATACTGGTGGTTTAATTTGAAACTTAAGTAATTGACGTCTGTCGGGATAGTTTACGAGGAATTTCGTGTTCATTACGAAGTTAGCTTGAAGTTAATTATTTCGTGGAAAAATTGGGCGGTTTTGATGTTAGATATATCACTTTCAAATGGTGTTATTATTGAACTGGTCAGGAGCTAAGAAAATGCCCTTCTGTACCATTTTGATAAGAAAATACCTACTTAAACTAAGTGAAAAGGCAGTCTCAGCAATCAGCTAAAAATTACCGCAACAATGAACAGTCAAAAGAACAATTTTATTTCATTGACCTGTATGAGTAGCAATGACTTTCATTATGACAGTTCAACAACATTCATTGCTTTATTTACGTTGTTGAGCAGGCAAATTTTAGTGTCTACCTTAGTATAAACTTAGTGGACACCTACTCTTCACAAAGAACACACCCGCCAAATTTCATGTCTCTAGGACCAGCGGTTTAGGCTGTGCGTTGATATATCAGTCAGTCAGGACTTTGAATTTTATATAGGTATGAATTAGCAGAGCAGTGGTGGCCAAGTGGTAACGGCCGCGACTTACGAGTTGTAGGTCGCAGGTTCGAACCCAGACAGGCGCTTTACTTTGTGTAAATTATTTCATCACCACTGCACTCAAAACGGTGAAGGAAAACATCGTGAGGAAACCGGCATGTCCTAGAACCAAAAATTCGAAGACATGCGACATCTACCAACCCGCACTGGGCCCGCGTGGTGGATTACGGCCCACTCCCTCTCACAGAGAGGAGGCCTGTGTCCCAGCAGTGGGAACATTATAAGCTGATTATGTATGTATGTATGAATTAGCAATATGAAAAAAAAAAATTATCAAATTGAGATTGATTAGTAGTGTGTTACACAATAAGGGTGCTGAGGACGCTACCTACAACACAGTCTATTGTTTTCTATGAATCGTGAATGAAAGAGATTGGCTAAATCCGCCATTTTGATTTTAATCTTATGAAGCCATATTGAACATTGTTAGTAGGTATAATTGAAATACAAAAACAAAAATGGAAGCTAATAAACAGAAAAATGTCTAATTATGTGCGTGTTTTTCTCATATACACAGGAAACCGCTTTCTTTACTTACTCGATTCGGAGGATACAAAATTATTTTTTTATTGAGCCGGAACAAAGGTACGCATTGTACTTACATGTCTTTAAAGTATAATATAAAGAATTCTGTAATGAGAACAATGTATTAAAATATATGTGGTAAACAAGAGTTGTTGTACTTTTCTGACAGAGAAAAGAATAGAATAGAATACTCTTTATTATGTACACCATATAAATTACAGACATAATTATAGAAACGGTCACGGAAAAGGTCCCTTTTTAACCGACGAAAAAACGGAGGAGGTTCTCAAGTCGACGCGTATATTTTTTTTTCTACTTGTAGTTGTTGTAGGGAATTATCAATTTTAAAAAGAAAGAAAAATTATTCTGGACTAGTGTTTTAGTGATAGTGATGTCAAAGTATACAACAATAATCATAAAATACATTTCTTTCCCAAGCGCAGTGTTTTCAGCAATATCTAAGCACAATTAACTCAGCCTATTGCAGTCCACACACAAACGCAAAGCATTTATTTCAAATAAACCAATTACAGGCACTTTTGAATTGTCAAGGGGTCGGTCAGTCAGAAAGATGAAGCGAGTTGCCCATTCCAAAGAGGTACAGACGCCAGTACATCAAGCTACTACAATCTGTCTTTCTTTAATAGATTTTCAACTCTAAAGCATAACATTCAAAGTTGATTGGGAAAATTTTACAGTTCGGGTAGCTTGATGTGCTGGCGTCTGTACATACCTATGGAGAAGAACGAGCAAGAAACTCCACGGAAACTCTTTTAAATCAAAATAATATGGTTACAAAGTATTTGTTACATCATTCATGTTAAAAATTATGCATTTGAGAACGATGCAGAACGTTAAAAGCGTCCGTAATGAATAAAATAAAACAATCACACTAATATTATAAAGGCGAAAGTTTGTGAGTGTGTGTGTGTCTTTATATGTTTGTTACTTCTTCACGCTCAAACGGCTCGGCTCACCTATCCACAACATTGTGAGATTGTTCACTCACAATGCATACTCGACTTTGGGCTGATGAAACCATAAATCTTTGTTCATTTTCACGTAAAATGTCCGCCTAACAGTCCATTAACTTCAGCTTGCATATGTTCCATAATCCGCTCATTACAAAGGCCGGTTAGACAATCGTCCGTACTTCGGAATGGCTTCCTTTTTCCGAAGCCGCACGGCCGATGACTGCAAAGTTTTCTACTAATTAACTGGCTTTGGGCAACCCTGCCCGCTCCGGGCAATCCCTGTATCCCTAGATTATGCCTATTTGTTGCTACTCTTATCTCATGTCTTATTAACTTCGGCTGGGGAGGCTGGTCGATATGCAATATAATTTTGCGCTTGCTTGGTTTTTCCCGATTTATTCTTATGAACTATGGAAAGTCTCATTCAATTTGTTTAATAACCAACATTTAATTAAATATTAAATGAACGAATAACCGACCTTTACAAAATTAGTTCTAAATCAAAAAAAGCCATGCCCTGAACACCTCCATTAACAATCGCCTGCAATTTCCTTAATAACAAATAAAGTAAACAACAACACTCCCAGACAGGAACAATCGAAAAACTCTTGAACACTCGTTTATTAAAAAGAAAATATTGTTTTAATAGACTGTCGTTTAAAATAAGCTAGTCGTCAAATTACGACGACTGTTTCGAGGGGCGATGGTTTGTAACAAAACAAACTGTACCTACATTATAATTGCTCCAATTTGCCGCGAGCACAGCGACGTGGCAGATTGCTAATGACGTCACACGGTCTCACCTCCTGCTTGTCCATGGTGAAGGAGGATTTACACGCGACGAGGGACGCAAGGCGAACATTATTTAATTTATTTCTCTTTGGCAGACTAACAGCGTGTATCTAATATCTAAGATTAATACAAATTACTCGCAGCTAAGTCGAAACGAATACTAATTTAAATAACGTTTTTATGCTCTTTCCTTCTCTGTATGAGAGGAGAGAGGCCCTGCTGTTAGACAGTATCTATAATACTGTTATTTTGTTTTCACAAAGTGTTCTCAAGTCCTTTATGATTTCCCTACTCCTCTTAATTAATACTTCGAAAGTTACGTTTGTGTTTAAAAGGTCAAACAAAATAACTTTTCCCATTGAACATAATTCATTAGGTCGAAGTCATCTGCCTAGCCTTTTGTCAACTATGTTGGGGTCGGCTTCCAGTCTAACCGGATGTCGCTGAATACCAGTATTTTACATGGAGCGACTGCCTATCTGACCTCCACAGCCCAGTTACTGGGTAATACGGTTTCACTTGGTAAGACTGGTTGTCAGACTTTTGGGCTTCTGAATACCCGTAACTACTATCAAAGATCCACGAAAGACAGCAGGGACCAACAGCTTAACGTGCTTTCCGAGGCTTAGAGGGGTGTCGGTATGTAAAGATGGTCACCCATCCACAGACCAACCGCGGCAGGCGTAGCTTAACCTATTTAGCCAAGTTGATATTTAGCCAAGGGCATTCATTAGGTCTAAGTATAACCATAAATGTATCTAATCACGAATATTAAACGTAGGTACAACTTTGTAGCTATTTCCAATTTAGTGTGAAGCAACGCAACATTGCACTATTTTTATTAAATAAAATCACAACTGAAAAATGTTTACAACACTTTGTTTGTTCCATACAAAACGTAATTCTATTAATTAAATTGATATATTCCAGTGTCCGGTCCGTGTCCGGTTAACAAATAAATAAACGTTTCTACTTCAACATGTGATAGCGGGTTATATTTTGACGTGACAACGTCTTAAATTAGGTTGCGGCTGGGAGTCACTTATGAAAAAGTGTAACGCTCGGTAACGTTACGATGAGTCACCGAACGAGAGAGAGGCCCGCCGAATGCCTTGCGTCTCTCTCCCACTCAACTATTCTACCGAGAAAAAGACGTTGTCACGTAAAATCTTCGCCCGTAAAACCGACTTTACAGGCAACCATTTTTTTTAACTTATAAAAGGAATCCAGGTTGGGAATATCAATGAAAACCCACTGGCACTCGGAAGCCAGAAAAATTACTGACTATTCTGACCGTACCTTAGGATATAACCCGGACTTTTCTGATATTTAGATTACGGATAGCAGCCACTTTTTAGATTTGAATTCATCAAGAATGAAAAATACCTATGCATTTCTTTAATAAAATCTAAACTTTTCTAAAAAGGGAATACGATTACAATTTGAAACAGTAAAACAAGTTTTTAAATGGCTCTAAAATCATAATAGGCATCATAGGCGGACTTAATGCCATAGGCATTTTCTACCAGTCAACAAAAAAAAAAGCAAAAATTGTTTGGTAATGATACCACCAAATTTGCTATTCAGGATATGGACTATGCTAAATACTCAGTCATACGTCGGTGAATCGTGTCGATCCCGTCTCGACATCGTATCGTCCGGTGTAATGCGGCGTCTACCTTGGCCACAATTAACGCGCGCTTCAAGTTTTCTTCCGAGAGGGAAATAATTACGATTGAGTTGAGTTTCGCTATCCGACGCCGGCCAGGCTGCCATAATTGGTGCTTTAACAGAGAATTCAATTTTCGATAACATTTCCAACCAAACCTATAGGAATCAATTTCGATTGGAAAATTTCCAGTAGTTGAGATCGGAACTTGATTTTGATTTTCGCACGGTTCTTTTGATGTGCGGAATATAAGGTACAAAATTGGTGTTATAAAATAAATCCTTAAGGAAAACATGTTATTAAACGGCGCAACAAATAAGGAAAATGTTTTTGAAGGTACAAATTTTGTAAGGGAAAAATTTTGTGATTCCTTATCTCTCTAAAAATAAACGGATAATACATAGAAAAGGATTGTTGTCCTTCAGAAATCTGTGCTCAGTGACACCGTAACTAAGGACGCTCGACGCTGTGAAGCAACATGGTGTATTACGATTCCTCTCACGCCTTACGGCAACAGATCTCCAAGAGCGCAATACTAAATTTCACACGCGCCATTGCCTGCCTCGCGTTCGGGAATACGTTTTTTAAATTTACTTAATATATTTCCGCGGTGGCGCCATCTGTGTGCAGTTACTTTCCGCTGTTCATTTTTTTTTATTGTCTTCCCTCGCGACGATATTTCGCGCGAACGTCGCATACAGTGCGAACGGGTTTTTATTTATTCTTAAATTTTTGTGCTTGTCGTTTTGTTGTTGCTTTGTTATTTTTTTAAAGCTGCGTTTACGTGTCGGAAAATATGTTTCTCTTGGTTGTATCAGGTTCCTTTTACCAGGGAATGCAAGATTCAAATATTTTCTAATAAATTACTCCACAACACATACACCCACCCATACATTTTAGCATCTCCCGCATTCAAATATCTTAAAAAGGTTTAAATAAACCTTTTTTCATATGTACTCCTTCCTAAAGGTGAACAGGAAAACAGAAATACCAAGCGGAAAAAATACAAATTACTGAAATAAAATGTATACAACTTTGGTAGGCACTAAAAATGATCACAAAGTGGTAACCGAATTGAGTTTAGAAAAAACATTGTAGCCGTAACCGACCTACAAAGATGCTACGGTTCTACGGGCTACGGTGCTACGGAGCTACGTCGTAGCACCGCACAAAAAAGATGCGCTTGTAAAAGTTAATTGACTGGAATAAACCGTAGTACTAAAAAACAAGTAATTTACAGCTTGTTTTTATCGAATTCGTGTAGCACATTGTTGTTTTCTTTTAGATCAGTGGAAGTGGAGGTGCGAGGCCGGGCAACGTAAAATTGCAATGTCGATTTGTTTTCGGATGCATCGCAATGTTTATTTAATGGCTTTAATAGTTTGCTAACGTTGGGAATGGGCAAATTAAATCCGTTTATTATGCTCTCGAGGACCCATTTATATTTCTACACTATAAATTACTTTCATTCCAAAAATGTTTCCAACAAAAGTGTCGCCCCACCAAAACTCAGTACAAAATCTTCTCAACATGCCTCTAAAACCCGCTACCAAAGCAGCCGTCAAATAAACAGGAAATTATTTAACATCAACGCTTGCAAGTTTACTCTGTGAATTTAGACGTGACGGCGTCAGCACGAAAATAATAGGGCAACTCGCAAACTGCATAGATAACCGAATTGTTAAGACGAGTCTTGTCTTAAAACGCTCATGTTTATGCATGCGGTGCACGCGATTAGTGATGTACCGTTTACATGAGTCTATTCGAGTTCTAGTGCTGTTTTAGAATGTTGGGTCTTGGCCGCCGGCTTCCGTCTAAGTTGGGTCGGCGTTTGGATATTTATTGTTTGGTAGTTGTTTACTTTATGATCTAAATCAGGTTATTTTAATGTTTTCTTAGTCAATAGTAGGCAAATCAACTTTCTTTAGAGATTTTTTCGCGAAAGTCGTGTCTTAACTGATAATCATGACATGATTTGCAGTCATATTTAGTAAAGATGATATTCTTAAATTTTCCTGAACACATATGAAAAACGACTAGCATCCTCGCTGCATGAAATGATCTTATGAGATCTCACGAAGTCGCTAATTCATGTTAAAAGGCACATATACTGCACCTAGCCTTTTCCCAACTATGTTGGGGTCGGCTTCCAGTCTAACCGGATGCAGCTGAATACCATTATTTTACATGGAGCGACTGCCTATCTGACTTCCACAACCGAGTTACTGGGTAATACGATACCCCTTGGTAAGACTGGTTGTCAGACTTTCGGGCTTCTGACTACCCGTAACGACTGTCACAGATCCACGAATGACGGCCGGGACCAACGGCTTAACGTGCTTTCCGAGACACGGAGGGGTCTCGGTATGTAAAGATGGTCACCCATCCACATACCAACCGCGGCAAGCATAGCTTAACCTGATCGATCGACCTGTGCGGCTGTGAATTTTTAGCCACGGGCCCCTAAATCCGCACCTGTTTTCATTAAATTAACCAGTTACCAAGTTCAGTTAAAACCGTCTGCCAACCAAACATTCTTCCGTTGTAAATCCACAACAGTAAAGTTTCTATGCCGGTTTAAAACTGAAAGAAATCGTAAAGTACATCAGGAACAGCTGTTAGTTCCCACGCAGGTCGCAATCAAGATATCAATCCTAGAAAATGGGTTTAAACTAGTTTATAGGAGTTTGTGGATGGATAACTACTTCTTCTATAACGTTTGATTCTTTTAATAATAATCATAATGTTCTTCTACTCTCGTTTTGGCACGAAATATGTGAGAATAGCTTATGCCGATGTAAAAATATTTGACATTTAGCAAGAACACTTAATTATTGCAACTCGCGAATGCTAGTTCAATTCACCCTATTGATAAAGTAAAAAGTTTTATCATGTTAAAGTTAAGACTCATTAGACTTTGCTCCTGCGTTTTGCGTTATTCGTTTTGATTGACTCACGATACGCGAGCGCCACCGCAACGAGGACGCAGAACGCAGTACGTTTGCCTTCTAGAACACAGACAATATGATAACAAAACACACATTTTTCTCATGAATGAATACTAGTACTTACAATATCCAGCTGTGTTTAAAAACAGAAAGAAAAATGAGAACAAGTAACACAAAATCTGTTCTCCATACGTTTTTAATTACTAGTTTATAATACCAATGTTTTGAATTCCGTTTCAGGTAGATTCTAGGAGTTTGAAAAAGACAAAAGTAAGCTAAAATTAGAAGTTTCTTAACCTTTTGTAGTGCTTAGCATTTGCACTCGCTTTGAATAAATATCATTCGCACTTATCAAAGACCATACACCACCCAAAGCGATGTATTTATTGACCCAAAGTATGTAGATCCCACTATATCAAATCCTCCAAGTAGTATTGCATAAGAAGCAGGTTCCCAGTAAAACAATATAATAATAGATGTCTATTCCCGGTCGGTGCAACCGCCAGCTGTCGAGGCTATTTTGAACTGTCGAGAATAACATCCCCATTGCATTTAATCGCCAGATTCGACTCCCGAGACAATCCTAAATTCGTCCGCTGTTTATCTAAAAATTACACAATGGACAAGGTTTACAGCGAAGTTAAGTTTATAGCAAACGTGCTTATTTATATCCCCTCTCATTTATTGATTTGACTGTTTGTATCCAGCTTTTAAAGATGAGAGCTAGAATATTTCTATACTCAGTGCACACGTAGACCACTTTTGAGTTAGATCACGAATGTGCATGTTAGCTTCTCACATAACAAAACATTAAACGCACGATTATGAAAATTCCCAATTGATTCCCAACAATAGGAGTTAAATATATTGTAATTTGGACGAGATGTTATAACGACAAGTTGGCAAGAGACCGCTTCCGCAGAGTTCCGCAGGAGGCGGCCCGTCGTCGGACTATTGGTTGCCTTGCTCCCGCGTCCATCTGTAGGCAAGACACGTACGGACTGGGAAACTCGCCAGCCTCGCGCCGATTGCGAAAACAATTTCGGATCGAATGGGAAACGCGTTTGAACTGGACTTTTGGAGCGGAAGTATTAGATTCGGTTTAATTGATGGGATATTTTTAGTGTTATCTAACTAGGTTTGATTGCTATGCATTTATGCGGGTGTAATGTTTTCCTGTTCGCAGCGGAAAATTAAAGCAGTGGCTTCGGAAGTGCCAAATTAAAGTGAAATAGAGTTGTTTCTATGCTATTTGCTGTAATTGGGGACCATATTTGTATGTAAAGTTTTAGAATGCAATATTCTGTCTTCTGTGGTATTAGAGAACGTTAGGTTACTCCCAAAGGCATGCTTCAACCTCACAAGATTTGAAAAGCGAGCTTTGATAAAATATATTTGTTACAAAAATGTTGAAGCTCAAACAATTTATGGACATACAGGACAGGTCGCTCGGGACTACATACTGCCAAACTGTACCTAGGGTACAAGTTTAAAAATCCGTGTCAATGTACATCTTAACCCGTCGCCGGCCGCTTGCCAAAATCTCCCTGGGTCACGTGCGCTTACGTAACCCGGCGGCGGCGCGGGCGTAATTTTAAGAAGTATATTGGTTTAGTTTTTAACGCCAGTGCGGATGCCAACGCGACTGAAATTAACTCTGCTTGCTTTATTGCCTGCTATACCACCACCGCCACCCGCCACCGGTCTCACGGACCGATCCTCGTTCGAATTTTTAGCTCCATTACTTCCAGAGGTTTTATTTTCAAAGCGAGTGAGTTTGTTCTAGTTGTAAGAAACGGGTCAAATGGGAGTCATTCGAGAAATATTAAATGTAACTATTATTGAACTTCTATATTAAGTTCTCAGCTCTTTTACTGGCGCGCCTGTTGTAAAATGTAATTTGTGACTCGCTTTCGTGATGTTTCAAAACTCGAGTTTTATTCGGCATTTTATAAATTCTTAGAGTATGTTGAGCACAGTTTGGTAGAAAATAACTTTATACATTTATGATGGAAATTGGTGCTATTTTTTTTAAATCATTTTTCCTTTTCTTTCCCTTACCCTTCGTATTACATAAACCCAGTAAACTCTCTAAAATATTCCACAAAACTATTTCCACGATAGAAATAATCCTAATACACCTGTTCTACGCAACTGCTTTAGAAATCAAATGGCCTAGATCTACTTGAAAGGCAGTAATCTCTCAATATCGGGCCCATCCCTTTGTAAATTTACCTATTGGAGTCTAGAAACAAAGCTGTGCTGATTCGATTTAGTTGCGAACGAACGGGATCTTCTTTGATGTGTCGAATGAAAGGCAGCGATCCGACTGTAATACACTTAGCCGGGCCATTTCAGGCGGTTCTCCCCGTTGAGGAGGAGAGAGGGGAGGCCCGATGCACTCGTAGCCGGTTCAATAAGATTTTCATTAAGCGTTGAAAAGTTTTTAATGAGCACGGATTTTGTACTTCAACCCTTGAATTCTCGAGTACCTATTTTGTGTAAATATTTGGTTGGGTAGCGCTTTTTTTTTTTGTTAGGCTCTCGATTTTGAACGGGAACTTCATACTTTGTGGTGTTAACAAATTTCACAAGTAATTAAAAATATGCTGCAAATTATTCATCCAATAATATTCATGTCCCTAAGTGAAGCAATGACACAGTTATTATCAACCTCACGTAATAAATGATACTTACCTAGTTAACGTTGAAATAATAATTATGGTTTAACGTGTAATTATTTCATTACCGTTAGGCATGGCGCAAACGTTCCACAAAACGTTACTTTTTATGATAGCGTGTCGACATTTTCCCGCCAATCGACAGCTTTATCGAGTCGATCGTGTGAGGGTGAGTTTTCTTTTTTGAAAATGGTCGACATATAGTTTTGTAGAACATGAAATCAAGAAATCGTTATGCGCTTTCTTCTTTAACTACTAACTAGCATAAGTGCATTGAGTCTCACATTCGCGTGGTGGATTACGACCCACTCCCTCTAACCGAGAGGAGGCCTGTGTCCCAGCAGTGGGAACATTATAGGCTGATTATAGTATAGTCTCAAATTCAACAGATATAAGTATCACTTTGTTCGATTTGGAAAAACGACCAAAATCCCTACTACCTACTAATATTATAAACTATATAGCTTCGCCCCGCGGTTTCACCCGCGTAAATGTCGATCCCGTGGGTATAACTGGATAATTTTTTTTTAATCAAAATTGGTCCAGCCGGTTTAGCGTGAAGAAGTAATAAACATATAAACACACCCCCACACACACACTCACAAACTTTCGCCTTTATAATATTAGTGTGATGTCAACGTTTGTATGTTTGTTGCCTCAAACACGCAAAAACGCCTGAACGGATTACGTAACGGTAGTACGTTCCCGTGGGACATTTTCCGACATCCACGCGGGCGAACCCGGTGGCAAAAGCTAGTTTACTATAAATCAAAATAACCTCAAACGTCCCTGAAGATATGAACCTATTAACCCCCAGTTCTACTACAATGCCTATCGCAACAACCCGCCCACAATCAAACCGAGGAGGTTCTACTATCGACCGATTCAGAAAACAAATCGATTTGCGGAAATTACTTATAAGTAGGCGAGCAAATAGGGCTAAATCTGATAAGTGGCCGACGGTAGCTTTCTACGGTTCACGCTATTTGATGGATGCCTTCATCGTGCCGAGGCTAGGCTATACACACACATACACACAAAATAGCCCAAGTAGTTAGTGTTCGTTGATTACTAATTTAAATTGGTTTTGAATTTTATTTAGGTCTATTTTTTTATGGGTTAAAGTAAGGTTCGGATTTTAGGATTATGGAAATGTACTTGTCATGGAAGTTTTATAAGATCTATTAAGGGCCGTTTAAAGGTTATTATTAATTATGCAAACTTTACTAACTTCCTAGTCAATAGCGTGTTATATACCAATAAACAACAACAAATCAAAACGTTTAACTGCCAAATTGAAATTAAAATATCAATCGAAATTAATTTGTACCGATAACAGAAACTCATTGGCGAAACGCAAAACGCCGTAAATGAATACACGGACCATTTTCGTGGACTAAGTTGCAATAAAATTCAAAGAAATCAGATACTTCGTTTTACCGCTGGCTCGATTAGCGGCAATGGCCGACTACCCCGACCCCCCTCGCCCCCTCCCCCATCCCCCCCAAACGGAAATACTGGCCTTCTCAGTAGGCGCGCTATTTCCTTCAAAAGCTGCTATCAGACATGCTACGGAAAATGCACTGGCTATCCAATACACTTTGTACATTTATTACGGTGAACTGAATTTTTCATAACAACGTAAGGGAAAGTGGTATTGGTTTAATGATAGGTTCAGTTAATAGTCCTAGTGATGGTTTTACACGGTAGTAATTCTTTTAAGTGATATTTATGGTCGGTGTCATTAAATCTGCCTTTGAAATGTCCGGTGTTGTTTATGGGTTGTGTTTGTTGATGGTTTTATTTACTAACATGTTTCGTTTAGTTTCGGTCTCATATGGAGCTAATTGTTATGAACTGAAAGTTATTTTCATGACAACAACGATTTGCTAGCCTCCTGCAAGTTAGTTATTAATTCGGATACTGTTAAACCAGCTAAAAATTCAAAATTATCCCAATTACAATACAGAAATAAGCTCCGAGATAAGAGTAAAATCTATTTATTTATCCAAAAATAATTTATTAGCTTTACAAGAATGTTTTCAGATAGAAGTTCGTCTGAAACAATTTTCTAGATTTCAGAGCTGAAAATTCTTTGAGCTATTAAATTCTGAAACTTGTTTATAATTTTGTTTATACGGTTGTTTTGCGCCTTCCGTGAACTTTGTAACGTCGACTCTTATTCCAGAATTCGTTTACATAAACGCGAAGAAAATCCTTAACTTGAACTCAAATATCGTAAAGTTTTGAGCACATAGGTGTATCGCTTTAGATAAGTATTACGTATATTAGGTATTTTCTACAAAGTCAGTTTCAGCTTGCCACATGTTGTAAAGCTTTGTTCCTACTTTTGTTTTCATCTTCATAATATAAGATACTAGCGACCCGTCGAGGTTTCTTACACAAACCTTCCGGAATAAATTATCTAAATTATGCTGAAAACCGCATCAAAATCCGTTGCAAAGTTTAAAAAAAAAGCGCGGTCACACAGACAGGCACAAAAAGCTACTTTAATTTATATATCTACCTACAGATGAGTTGATGTTTCAGTCTCAGTAAACAAAACCACTTTTAGGACCGTTTTAAGGGTTCCGTACCCAAGGTAAAACGGGACCCTATTACTAAGACTCCGCTGTCCGTCTGTCTGTCTGTCACCAGGCTGTATCTCATGAACAGTGATAGCTAGGCAGTTGAAATTTTCACAGATGATGTATTTCTGTTTCCGCTATAGCAACAAATACTAAAAACAGAAAAAAATATTTAAGGGGGGCTCCCATACAACAACCGTGTTTTTTTCGGCGTTTTTGCCTCTTGGTTCGGAACCCTTCGTGCGAGTTCGACTCGCACTTGGCCAGTTTTTTTGGTAATAAAATGCCAAATACTTTTACAAATCAATTCACCCCCTTAAATACCGCAGGTGCTATTGTTAGAAAATAACGTGTAATTAACACCGACCTTTTCCAACAATACCAACCGTAGAGTTAGCGCGTAGAATTGTAACGGAAAGCACAAACGGCCATAAAAATAGCGAATGGTGCTAACCACTCGCTCACAAAAGGTAACCCTGACCCGGTAGCGATAAGTTCCGCTCCTTAATTGTTCTTTTAAAACCACTATAACGCAGTAATCGCAGCGTTAGATGGCGTTTTTATTGTTTCACTTGTAATTGCAGCGAATGATTGATAAATTGACGAGAGGTTAGTTGATTTTGTAAGGGTTTTTAGTACCATTGAGGAAGAGTCAATGTGATAACGACAATGATAATGACTATCATTTATGTTATTAATGCTACGGTTTCCCAGAAGAAAGAAAGAAAGAAAAAGTATTTATTGCGACTCGTACAGGAAGATCACAAACTAAACTAAACACAGTAAAATAAAAATCCAAGAAGAGCGGTGACCGCCACATAACGGCCACAGTGACTGCTGTCATGAAATGAAAATGTTGGCAGCCAGCACCCTATTTGCGTAACTCAATTTGAATAATTTTGAAGCATATTGCTAATCCATTGCTTCATATGTTCGAAAAACGTGTCTGCCCATAACGTAAATCACGCAATGAATGTTGTTGAACTGTTAAAATGAAACCCAGTGCTACTGATAGTGTGTTACGCAATTACCCTGCACGTTTGACTTTACGGTGTCAAAAAACGTTCACTCAAAAAACACACCAACCTAGTTTCTTAAATAACGTTTCAGTGACGTCATTCGCCGGTAAATTGGGGCAGCTACAGCTCTTCTAGGAAACCGTAGCTAAAGCCCTAATGTCTACATATTATTATCCTCTAACTAAGCCATCAGTGAAATGTCAACCTATTCCCAAGACAAAGTAACTCGCAACAAATTACTTCATTTCAAACTCCATCTAAACAAAGTTTATACTGTATACCAAACGCCTGTGTTTTGACAATCAAGACGACGAAAACACCGATACCGAAATTTAATTCCATCATGATTGTGGTGTCTCAATTTATATCACGAGGCGGTAGCGCCGCTGCAATTAAGGAGCTCAGGCTTCGTTCCCAAAGTCCCGCAAGTCGTCGGGAGCCGACAATAATTGAGAATATGCAACTGAAATGATCGCGATTTAAGCGCTTAAGGGAGACGCACACCGGGTGCATTGCAGCGGAGCACCCGGGACAGCCGCGCGGGCGAATTTCAAACCATACATTCGCATCAGAAGCGTGTGGTCACATTTAAAGGCGTGATAGCGGCTCCTGGCTAAGTAATAACAGCCACACGGGTCGATCGTTCATTAAGCTATGCTTGCCGCAATCGATCCGTGGATGGGTTACCATCTTTACATATCGAGACCTGCCCGTGCCTCGGAAAGTACGTTAAACCCCCGACTGTCATTCTAAGATCTTTGACAGTCTTATCGGGTTGTCAGAAACCAGAATGTCTGACAACCAGTCTTTCCAAGGGGTATCGTATTACCCAGTTATTGGGTTATGGAGCTCAGATTGGAGTCATCATCATCATCATCATTTCTGCCGAAAGACGTCCACTACTGGACATAGTCCTCCCCCAAGCACCTCCACTTCGACCGGATCTGCGCTTCTCGCATCCAACGGGTTCCTGCGGCCTTCACAAGGTCGTCGGACCACCTTGTGGGCCTACCAACGATAAAACCTCCTTCCTTACAAGATAGGACTCGCTCCTATTAAAATACTGGAAATCATTAGACTGGAAGCCGACCCTAACATAGTTGGGAAAAGGCTAGGCAAATTGATTGGATGTGGGACCCGCTCGCTCGCCCGCGCAATTGTTCGCGCGTCGCACCGCACCTTGCTGAGTGTACGAACATCTTTAACAATGATTGTCCTCCCATTGTTGCCGTGAAAGATTTAAGCAATTTGAGCGGTCGCTTAGTTTCTCACTTTTGTGAAGTTTCAAGTGGTAATTAATTGGTGTGAGAATCTAGAACTTGGAATAAATGTAGATGTTTCGCTGCGAAAAGTTCTTAAGTCGCACTTGTTCCCATGTTGCTTTTTAGTAACTTTTGAGTTGTACCTTGACTACTGCATTGTTCAACAATGTTTCAGAATGCTGAGGTGCATTTGTTTTGTACATGACTTGCTCTTATTTCCTCACAAAACGTTTCATAAAACATAATAGAGATCGCAAAAGGCAATAAGGCCGCCCATTGTATATTTTTAGTGTTCTATTTTTGTTATGTATTTTTGTGGTGTACAGTAAAGTATACAATATGTAACGAATACTTCTATCCATTTACCCAGCAATAAAAATAAATATAATTGAATCGTCAGTAAGTCTGTTTATTTGCGAGCGCTTAACTGTTCGTTGTCAAGTGCAGCCTGGCGCGGAAACTGACCGCTTAAGCTCTAGTTGAGACCTAGTCGCCGCTACGTAAGCAAACGGACACTTTGACAAATGTTCAGTAAATATTTAAACAAAACTTTAATTGTGATCTTTGGACACAACACGCTGCATATGGGGTTTGTGTCGATGCAATTTGTCGTAGACTATGAAGTTTTGATCGTCCTATAAATATAGAATTTCGACATAAAAATCTCCTGTAAAACCAATAAATTGGTTAAAGTATGAATCATCACTGTATTTCTAAAGTATCTACAAGAATTGAGAATTATTAGTTCATGAATTTCATTGTTGAACTATTATAATTGAAATGCAATATCCTCTGAAATTTAACCTATTTCTATTGTGTTGCAAATTCTCTTGTTTATATTACAATAGTAGCATTTTCAGTTCCTCTAAATATGATTATTTTGTAAGTATCAATATTGTATTTGCAATGTGCATTAAACATTTCTCGTCAGACAGAGATAGCTAGTCGAACGAGAATACTAAATAATTAATAGCAAATCTTGCGGACTCTCCGGTATTAAGGGAAAAGCCAGACTACCGTCTCTTATTATTCAAGGAAAAGCATTGTTAGATGGCATTGGGTTTAAAAACAAAGTCTGGAGAGTTTTTCGCAACGACATTTTTGTATCATTTATTTTGTATCATCAGCTAAAGCTACATAAATGTGTAGGTTAATCGATTAGCGTTAATGGAAATCATTTTAATTAATAATTTCGCAGCTACCTAATTAATTATAACAAACAAGAGATTGGGTTTATAAATTAATAAATACTTAATTAACAGTAACAAATTGATGACAACAAATGAATTTATAATGAAACGAAAAATAGTACATAACTTACATTTTATAATAACAACTGCAGTATTAATCGGATTTATTTCAATTCGCATTATATGTCAGTAGGTATGAGTTAATTCGTACTTAAACAAGGTAGGTGGTATGAGTGTGTGGTGTATACTCTAGTGGGGTCACATTTCACCCCGACAGAGTAGGTCGACATTATAAAAGGCCTTTGCTTTAATGTCGCACTTTACGTTCTTAATACACATCCGACTTTTAAAGTTATGGAGATATGTTCCGAAATTATTGAAAAGATTCTTCATGCCACAAAGTAGCGAAAGCAGTTAAGTTCAGAATTCAAGAATTTATCATCTTTCACATTCTTGTAACGTGGTTATTACTTGTAATTTATGAGCTAACTTACCAGGTACAGTAGCCACAAGAATGAATAAATTGAAATATAACTTGCAGGTACACATATCAAAATTTAGTTTTCATATTCATTGACGCCGATTCTGTTGTTCACAAACTAAACTAAATTTAAGTTCAGGCATCTTTTTCTTTCTATTTCATTAAGAAAAGGACAGAAGATAAATAAATTGACGTATTTTTAATAGCCAATTTTTTAATCTCGTCTAAATTGTCTATGGAGTATCTAAATTTGACAGGACTAAACTAATGTTTATCTTCTGTCCTTTTCTTAATGAAATAGAAAGAAACAGATGCATGAACTTAAATTTAGTTTAGTTTGTGACACAACAGAATCGGCGCCACTGCCTTGCAAAACTGAACGGTCATCCCGAAACGCACTAAAATCTATTAACTAAAATCTATTATCTTAATACCATTATCTCATTAGAGAGAACGTTTTTCACGAGTAAGCAGAACTGAAATTGGTAGTCGGCCATTATTTTCATCCGCTTTAACAGGTGAATTACTTATGAGCGGCTTTTTGTGCCTATATTTTGGGGGAGAGCCGCGCTTAACGCGTCCTCGGGGCGGGCGCGCAACTCCGAGTTTGAGTTAGCGATAATCGCGATTTTCAACGCCACCAGAACAATGTTTCGCGTTAATGATTTTTTATCGCGAGCTGCAGTTGTTGGGCTCATGCTTTTTAATTTGAGACTTTTTATTAGGATTTGTTTTCATCGCTTGTTTTTTCTTGCGTTAGCGAATTTCAAGGTGTGTTGGGAGAGTAGATATTACTTTAATGAAAAGCAATAAGGTATCGGGTTTCAAAATCCTGTACCTACGTAGCCACCTAGTTAGCTTAGTGGCTCTTTTTATTTGTTACTATTGAGTTTAGAAAAATAATGTAATTATACGTTCTAACAGATTTACCTACAGCTTGGTATTATCGCAGCATATTGAAACTAAATCCCATTCCTTGTTACTAAGCGAAACTAACGCAAAAAATAAACAACTTCTTAACGTTACATAACGTTTACTTATAGAACGTTCGCTAGCAGGTAGCATGTTTAATCACAATTCCTCGCAGTGCCGCTTGAAAATATCGCCGATAAAAACCACCCTACACCTAATACTGAAGTTTCCTAGCCTTCTAAACAAGGGATATAGGCTACATATACAGAGCAACGTTCGTTGTATTGTTAGAATTTAACGAGAGTACTGATAAGCGAAGTTCCGAGGCTGCTGTCAAAGGGCGAACGCGTTTTATCAGCTATAGTTAGCGAGCAATTGATATCGCTCTCTGAAGTAGCTACTGTAACAGTATACGAAGTAAGGCGGTGTGCAGAATGTGGTTATTGACTTTTTTTGTGTTCGGTTTATTGTTTCTTGAAAGTGTGTCTGAAACTATGCATGAAATTATACTGTATCTACCACTAAATGAAATGACGAACAAATCTACACCTGAAAAGATTATTCTTAAGTAATTAACATTACTATTTCCAATGGTATTAAACACTAAATAAGGCTACGTACATGATATTATGTTACAGTCCCAGCTCTTTCATGAGCGTGGCTACTTTTGACAGAAAAAATCTGAAGGGCAATTCTCGTACCTAATTTTAAGAACGTTCACAGTCTGATCTCAGTCTCAATCTGTCAAAAATACCTCTAATTTCTCTACATTTTGACAAGTTTTTGACTTTTATGTGTCGCCGAGATGAGACTGTGACTAGATTTTTAACGTTTTAAATTGCGAGAATTGGCCTTCGGGAAAACGTTATTTTGACTAAACGTAGCGGGCAGAAACACGCCCTGCTTATTTTCAACATTACCACATTCAAACATCAAACAGCACGAATCACAAAACACTTCCTTTCTCTCCACCAGAAGTCTCCAGCTCAATTTTTACCTCCACGTGGCAATTAGGAGGCGTCATGTGAACCGGGCTTTGGTGCGGCAGTATTCGCGGTCTGTAGCAAAATTAGTAAAGTTTATGCCATCATTATTGGCGTCGCTATAACAAAGGGCCCCTACCTCCTTTGCCGAGCTTTGTCAACGTATAATTGCGCAGCACTCAGTGCGAACGGAATATTGCTAATAGACGGATAAAGTTACCGTTATTTCAAGGCTTACTGTAATCGGTTTTTCTTTGTATGTTCGGGTTTTGGCGGAGGGTTAGCCTTTTTGTTGCCACTGTGTGAATCCTATTTGTTTCTTCACATGTCGTATTACTATCGCCCGGATGATATCCTCTTTGAGAAAGATATTCGCAATAGAACCAAAAAATATCCTCACGAAATGAGATACACGCACGTGTAATTTAATCTCTGTGTAAAGGTCTAACAACAAAAGGAATCCCATGAAAAGTAATGTTATCTATAGTGAACTATCCCAAGCTATTTAATATCCCAACCCGTCCGAGCCAATAGGGGTTAAACTGACCGGTCGAATTAACCCTGAGACACCCGGAACTTCGTCAACTCGACTTAACCCGTTGGAAGGTTGACTTTCAAACGACTGCAGTTGCTAAACTTCGGCGAACATCGTCAAAATTCGTAGCGACTACAATTTTCGTAACCGCAAATTACGCTTCTTTGAGCGAACCGAAGTGGGGGCGGAAACAGCCGAAGTCGCTTCGTTAGAGGTCGGGATTGGACCATTGTAGTTGAAGCTTAATCGCTACAGGACAATGGACAGTGATGTAACGTAATTGTCGCTAAATAGTCACTGTTAAATCGCAAAGCGTTGACATTGCGCAATTTTAATTGTTCCGAACGAAAGCGCACTGGCTGCGTATCACGAGCTTTTTTAAAGTGACCGCATTAAACTGTTTTATGCGTTGATTATTGTCGTTCAAATGAGGCGTTTTCCAACGAATGTCGAATTAAATTTTGTTGACGACCGCCTTTTATACTGTCGTAATTTTCGCGCGATGAATTTTGTACTCGCGCTAATTTACAGCTGGATTTATTATCGAGTTTGGAACGCTCGAAAGTGTATTTTTTTCTAGAGAGTTGGCTTATATATTATTTAAATTCTAATAACGAGCTTCACAGGCAAACGGGCGGCGCGTGCAAAGCCCGCTAATTGAAACTATAAATATAAACCCCAACATTTTCCTTCGCTTCTATTTTCATTTGTTTTTTTTCCAGACCTACTGAATGGACGGACTATGTAAGGAAACATTTCTAAAGTTTGAACTCGAAACTGTTTGCCGTAACAACAGTTTCTTTATTTCCCACATTTTTATTTTACTTTTACTCACTTAGGACGTCATCAGCAATTCTGAACAAAACGCACGAAATGAAGACACATGTGTTCCACTTAAACTATATCGATACAGAAAAAAACGACTCAATATATCAGAGCGTTATAATGCGCGCATTCGAATAAACTACCGGGTACTTTCCGTAGCAACACAGCAATGTACTTAAAACAACCTAAAAAGTTACTCAAAAGTTATGTTCCGCTAGAGTTCGCGTAGTATCGTCCCGTATCCGTTTTGTTCCCCTATTCGCCTCGCTCGACCCCTCCCCCGCTCGCCTGCGGGGGGAGGGTGCGCGATAACCGCTTTTTATACGCATAATGCTCGGGATCTCGTGCTAAGCTGATAGAATTGTGGTGGAATCAGCAGGCCTTTTGAAGTTCTATTAAATTGTAACACTCGCGAGTTCGCGCCAACGCGCCCGTGAAATTGTGGCTTTATTGAAATGGCACGAAATTATTTATCTTTTTTGTGTGCGCCGCATGTGTGAGATGGAATTTCTAATTTAGAATTATAGTGGCGGTGTCTACGTACGTTTTAGAATATTAAATTATTCACGTTTAAACGGTAAAGTTTGTAATTTATATGACGGCAATTCGGATTCAGTTCGAAGAATGCTTATGCAAACACGCCTGTTATGCGTCGCGTCATATGGAGTATTTTAAAACTTTATCAAGGAATGTTTTATGCGAAGATATTTAATATAGTCTACGACTGGCTACGGCTAAAGTTGGTATAATAATGGGAAAAATTCACGAAAACGTGAATTTTTCCCATGTTTTAATAGTTATTCTGCTATTCGGGGCGGAGAAGAATCCAACAAAGCAAAGATCATCAAAATCGGTCCAGCCATTCTTGAGTTATAAATGGTGTAACTAACCTGACTTTGTTTTATTTATATAGATAGTTTTAGTCATCACAGATCAGAGATAACTTGTAAACGCAAACTTCACCTAGGTGCCCCTATGGCCCACTATGGGAATATTATGATGCTATAAATGAATAATGAAGCAATATAAATGATAAGAAGTATATACTGCTCATAATGAAACGATAATCGCAAAATAGTATTTTTCGTAGTCACGTAGCCGTAACCTGAAAACCAGCGTAGCACGTGCTACGAAATTCGTAGACTCGTAGACATAAAACATTTCAATAAAACTAAACATAATTTCATGTTTACTTCCTACAAACACGGACTGTAGTCAAAAACCTTCACATAATATGGTACCTAGTTCTAAAATTAATTCAACTTGACCTTGAACTTTGCTACAAGACGGCAATTATAGCCGGCTACTCGTAAACCAACCCACATTTATAAGTGTTTCTCTTTCACACACACATAGTTTGCGTTATCACCTGTACGTTGTGTTATGATAATGAAGCGCGTATCTGGGAACACCGTCAGTTGTTTGTAAACAATTTCATTAAACACTCACGCACGGTCGTTATGAGTGAACGTACAGACAAACAAATGTGGGAGAAATGGTAAAACATGTATGTATTTAAGAACTTGTAGGGGATGACTTATGACACATTTTTGGTATTACAAGGAAAGCTTGTTTAAAAATAGCTGCAGTAAATATTGCGTACTATAAGGTTTGTTTACTCTTCTTCTCTAAAGTCAATTCGTGACATCCAAGACACACACACACACAAAAGGGTAAAAAAAACCTAAGTAATTTTAGTACTTTTTTTTTCTTAAGTAACTTTTTAGACCTTTGTATCCTGCTTATGCGTATGAAGTTTCATTAAAATCGGTTCATTCGTTTCGAAAAACAAGGCTTGAAAGTTTGTATGAAATGCCGTACGGCGTAAACGCTCTTGTACAAACACAGAAACAGTCCCGGTTATCACCTGTATGTCGTATTATGATAATGACGCGCTTATCTGGCAACACCGTCAGTTGTTTACGTACAATTACATTGAACACACACGCGTGGCGATAGACGAAGAGAAGTGATGCTGCCACAAATAACCCTATATGTGCATGTATTGATTGCCTAATTGATATTGTCGATAGATGCTGAAGTAGCGTCACACCTCTATCGAATAGTGATTGATATGTGAGGAGGATGTTGAGAAATACGGTAATTGATTTTGATGGATTCTGACTTTAATTTAGTTCTATCAATTTATTTATAGTTAATTAAAACGGTACAACACCAATTACATTAATTTACATAGAGACAATAGGCTATTTGACAATGTAAAAAATAAGGTCATAATTATTGACACTCTTAGAGATTATCGCTTTTAAAATCGATTTGCATTAATTTTACTACAAAACAATGTATTATTTATAAAAAAAATCCCGAAAAAACTTCATCTTTTTAAATCTGGCGCCACGTAATCGAAAACGGTCTGGATTGGCTGAACTTAAGATGACGTCATGATTTAGTAAATTTCTGTCTATCGTTGACAGAACAGATGACTTTTGTCTAGTATCTCGACCGTTTCAACGTTTGTTTACGTGAATCGTGACGTCACGACGCCATATTGTTAAAGATAGCGTTTTGGCGGCTTATTTAAACAGTACATTTTTATTTACAATTTTTTAAAAGAAATACATTATGCAATTTGAAGTAATAGGTTTTTGTGGGCTCGTTAGACACCATTAAATAATCTGAGATGTTTATCAGAAACCAGTCAAATAGCCTATTATTACGCAGACAATAATTAAAAGTGATGATTAAGAGGTTATGGCAACCTGATTTAATCATAAACTCTTGAAGGAAGTGAAGAAGATATGTCCGTACATTAAAAAGAAGTCTCTTTTTTTAATAGACGCAATGGTTATCCTAATGCCACCATTTTCTACCCACCCACTAAATTTCCAAGAAAAAGATGGCAGAATTTTGATATTTGGTTCTCTTAAACAAACAAATATGGGGTAAATTCTCTTGTGTACGAAGTCACAAGATTTTCCTCGAAACGAAAGGAATCTCTTTGTCGTAGAACAGGTAATAAAACGCGCAATATCAAAATATCTAAAAAAAAATATTGATCGTCGTTGTATACAAGAATAACGACATCTGTTGTCTGTCTGTTCGTAATTTCTTGTAAAAACTGTTTTTAAACTTGGGTCATTACATAAATTGACCCAACAAAAATCATTAATCTGAATAACGTATTTTTTTTTTTAATGTTAGTTTTTGTGTATCTCACCTGATTTTGGTTTATACCAAACGTCAAGCTTTCTCACACACTCACTCACTCACTTGTTCACACAATCGATGCTAAAAACTGCCTTCAGTAAACTACACTCACTACCAATCTCTTTTTCCCATCAAATGTTCAAACTTGCGAGACATACATTATCCGGAAGCCTATTATTTACACGATTCCATTGCGTTCCTATAGTGGGATAAAATACACCATCAAATAACACAAAAGAAACTTAATATTCTCGTATATCGTCGTAATAGAAACCGATATAACAAATCTACAACAAGTGGCAAATCCCACTATAATGTAGCAGTAACAGAGAGCAGTTAGTATCGCACCGGGCACCGTCCGTACATATTAGTGGTCGGCCGCTATAATTTATTTGCCCGAGTAAATAGGATTAGCAGCGGGAGCGCTGCACACTGGGTCATTTTTTGCGCCGCGCGGACAAAGCGCCTGGCGACGGGCGGCCCAAAGATACCCACTGCGACCACTACCATGAGAACACACCACATGCACCATCCATCTGTAACACAGTAATTTGATAAACTGACAGCTTCAACTCGCAGAAAAACTCCAAAATATAGGACAGCGACGTGACAAGTGCCCGTAAAAGCTTAGAGATTGTGTTACGGTAAAGTAATCCGCGGCCACCTCCACCAGTTTATCCAAGCTCTCGAACAAATAAAAATACTTATCACGTAAAACCACCCTCCTGGCTGTCGGGCCCGCCTCGTAAAACCAACTCCTGGCTAAGGTAATAAAATGTCGCGACCAATCAACGCTCGCCCGTACAAGGATTCTCAGCGATTGGATTTGTCTCTCACGACTCCCGGATAACCGGACAAATCTCACGTTTAAAACGACAGCCGAGGCGACGTCGCGTTGCGATTTTGAAATTAGAGCCAACGTACACACCACAAAAACATAGTATATATGCATAAGTGATAGAGAAGGCGCGTAGAAACAGTACGTGATAACATTATTCGTGTGAAAAATGTATCGAACGGTACAAGTGGCGAATCTCGAGAGGGCCACATCCGAATAAATAAAGCCGGGGGTGCGGCGCGAACTTGCAAAAAATCCCCATTTACTGCGGTGCCGGTGCGAATATAAAATATTGATCTCAACGGAAATTTATGAAAACATAAAAATGCGGAGGTGCGAAGGCGCGCCCTGATGGAATACCCGTGTAGATACTTACCGCTGTCTTCTTGATTCGTTTCCGTCTACATTTCTGAGGGATTAATCTCGCGCGTGGATTATATTACACGTACGTCATTTTCAGGTCTAAAAATTACGCCGCGTAATTTTGGAATCTCATTTTTACAGCCCTACTTAGGCGGCACTCATGTCAAGAAATTCAATTTAGAACACTTATATTATACACGTTCATAATAGCGTTTCGGTCAGAGAAAATTTTGCAAATGAAATTCCGCCAGCGAGGGATCTTGTCCGCTGGGTATACCCTCTCCACACCCGGTTATTGCCCATTTTTTATTTAGAAAAGTCCGTTTTAATCCACACGGCGGCGGTCATAACTCACGCCTTTATTTAGTCACTAGATTACGACTAACAAGCCCTGCCTTATTTCGCGTTCCTTCCGTTGTAAATGAGGCAATTCGTAATTGAATTTATTCTCTAAAAATAGCGAGGTGCGGTTGCATTTGGCTGGCGTTCCGGCGCCATTTGTAAATGAGCGATTTCACACTTCACACTTGAAATGGTAATAGGTTTACCGTGTGATTACTAATCTGGATTAGCGCATGTAGCGAAGCTGCCAGCCTAAATTTAGTGCGAAATCTGGCGAGATTACAGACATTGATCCACTCAAGTAAGATCTTGTTCCAAATAAGCTTAGATAGAACTAAACAAATTACACATCCTACGTCTGTAAATTGTGCTCCACATTAATCAGACGAAGTTTCTGAACGTTTGTTACGACGATTTTATAAACGACGAATAAAATATGAAATATGTTTTAAAATGTAGAGAATAGATTTTTAATAGTTCTACGTTTTCGATTGTACGTTTTTTCCTGGATGGCAACACTAAATCCGCGTCCATTGCAACTGCGCTGGCTTGTCAACTTGACGTGATGGATGACGTCATTAATGCCTCCACGTGATCGAAACAAAATGGCCTCCATTAGGGTTGCAACAATGCAAATAAGAGACAAAGCATTACTCGACGACCCTTGGACGTGTCGCCCCAGCGATATCTTTAACACATGTGCTTAGCCGGAATCCGAAAATAAATAGATTGTGGAGTCAGTCCCAAAAAAATGGTACAAGGGTCATCAATCCTTTACGCGTCTGCATCAAATATGTATACATAAGCGCGCAACAGCGACGCCGAACGAATCGCAACATGACACATTCTCAATATAACCCTCATAAAAAGGTCCGATAAAATATGGAGAGTAACGGATAGTGGGGAAAAATATGGAGAGTAACGGATAGTGGGGAAAAACTATTACTCGGGTCTTAGAAGGAATGGATTCGGGGTCATCGCATTGTGTCATCTTCCATATCGAGGGGCCATCGTTCGTCAATGTAACATTCGGACCCGTTAGGCCACAAGATGGATGGGCCCGGAAAGGCCCGTGGGCCTCCTTACTGTTTGAGTAACGCCGGCAACGTTTACATTTGTAAATGGGTTTTAAACTGGAGTGCTGCTTTGACCGTCCGGTGCTCGATATATTTTTTCTACGTCCACGCATCGCCGTATGCTGTTGTTCAAATGTTTTACATTGAAATTTACATACATACGCAATTAGATTAATGCCACAATGCGATAGTAATTAATTAATTGTATCCTGTACAAATATTTGTGCTAAACCATAACAGCCGAGTTTATTATTAATACTGTTTGCTTGTGCGTTTAATTAAATTAATTGCTTAGTACAAACCCTTCGTTCTAACTCTGACCAGAAACACAATGATTGTGTGTAAGTGAATGATGTGTAATAATTGCCGGTATAAATCAAAATGACATGTATTTAATCGCGGTTCCTCGCGAACCCTAACGGAAGAGGCTGGAGGGTACTGCCGCGTCTTTGTCGAGGAAAAAATGTTAAGAAAAGCGACCCTCGCTAATGCACACAGTACTATATCTATTTGGGTACAAAGGGCTGTGAGTATGCTTGACCTCTGTACATATAGAATGGGTCGCCCGGCGTTTGTATGTGTCCGTGAACCTCGCGAGTAGCGCTTATACGGAATTAGGTTATTTTATACTTTTGAAAGCATGAAACCTAAAGTAATCCGCTTTGCAAAAGTTGCTCCAAAGACCTGTTTTGTCTCTTTTATATTAAAAAAGTTGGAAAGGATTATTCAGTTCCAGTCGACGGGCTTTAGAGTGAGAGTAATTACCAATTATCGCAACTATTATCAGCTTAGTTTCTAGTGTGATTAGATGTCTTATAACTAGTTAGAACAATTCTAGCTGCTAATGAGTCTTTAGTAGTTATCCAAAACAAAATAAACTTTTATTTTCGGTTCTTATATAACACTAGCTGTTGCCCGCGACTTTGTCCGATCTAAGATGAAAAGTAGCCTATGTCCTTTTCTTTTCAAGTCTTCATCTACCAATGTGCCAAATTTCATCCAAATCTGTTCTGCCGTTTTAGGGTAAAAGCGAAACAAAATCAAATCGATTCTCTTTATAATATGAGTTACTACTACAGCCACATCAGCAGTAATTAACCAAGCACTGAACACAACGATCTACTTTAAAATGAGACCACAGTGTGACAGCGTGCGCACCTGTCAACGTCACGTCAAATCCCACCGCGCCCGCCATTTTATATCGAAATGCAAATAACCTCACAAATCGAGGGTGTAACGCGATCCGTCCCGAGGCACCCCGGAACAGCTGATTTATTTCATACGCGATATGATTTTGCCGCAATTGAGAGCCCTCCGCCGCGCGGCAATATATTATATCGGTTGCATCACGAGGTGTTAGCTGTACACAGATTTTTTACAAGTGAAGGGTTCATAACCAATTACGCAAAGAAAACGCATTTTTTGTACGCACCGTTATAATGACACTTGTCTGTGGTTGGGCGCGTGGATAGGCCACTCAGTCGGTGTCGAATGCCACTCAAGATTCAAGATGGCGGGCGCTGCAACTCGCGTTGACAAATGCGCATCGAGCGGCTCTGCTGTCATTTGTTTATTTTTTCATCAAGAGTGCCCGAATAATTAGGCAACGGTAATGGCAGATTAAATTACGAATCGGAACACTGCTTAACAGAGACTCCTTTTTTTACGGTTAAAAACTCCTTTCTCAAAACCGACTTTTATGGATGGCAATTTTAACATTAAACTGGTGCAGCCCTGTATAATAATGTTGTTAGCGTACAATGGAACGGTGATAAAACTGAAAGCTTTCGAATTTTAGTGTTCATATTAAAAGTCCGCATTATTTTGCGCATGAAATTCGACAGTGCATCACTAACTAGACACAAATGAGAACATACGAGTAAATATCGATACGTTGATACGGTACCAAGGGGATTATTGGAGGATAGTTATCTGGGTAAGAAACGTCCATCACTAGGGTAATTTGGATATATGCGAATCCCCTCTGGCCTGGTGTAATCGGGTAAGCTCAATGACCCGCGAGGGTGTGCGCGGGACGGGGCGGGGGTAGGTGCGATCATCAATCTCTATCAGGGTATCGCCGACGGCGATGCTCGCGCTTCCGTTCCTGAAAAAAGTGGCGACGAAAAATATGACCGCTTCCATACTGGACATGTGACAGTGTGACGCGCCTGAATATATTCCCATAACATATGCGTGTCTTACCTCTAGACAAGGGGAATGCGGATTAAGCTTTGACAAATAACTCACTTTTTTTTTGCAACCTTCATTGCGTATTTGCAGACTAAAGATTCACACCATATATTCAATCAAAAACAGTTCAACAGTAGTAATAAATATAATTCACGTTTATGATGTTAAATTGCGCTACATGTGTCTCCCCGTAATGGCACCGCGGTTGTTATCTTCCACCATTGATTACGCGCATCAAATTACACAATCGTACACAAGCAATTACACAAAACATTAATTCACAACACCCAATCTCGTTTGTGAATCGTTCATTAGCGGAAAGGGGGATCGGTAGAAATGGAAACTTTTGACAAAAGTTAAGACGTAAACGGCAAATGAATCTGCATTATTCCAACACCCCACGCCGCCGGAGACGTCTCGACGCCCGCTCCTCAGATAAGACAATTAAATAACTATCTCGGCCCATTTATCTGTCGGAGTTTCGTTTTGTTTGTTTCTATTAACCGTAATTAATGCCTCCGCGGACGGTTAAAGGTTAATGAAGTCGAGCCACCGCCGGTTATCGGACATCTGACGGGCTCAACTGGAATCAAATGTCCGCAACCCGCCGTCGATCCTATTGTGCGCGACTAATAAACATTCTTGGCTCACGGACCGGCCGAGGACTCGCTGACACAAAGACGCGCTACGTCTCCCGCAGTCCGCAGTACACTCGGCTGTAACGAGCTATGTCAACAATGCACGTCTATCCACAAGCGACGCACTCATTCCGTTCTGCCGACTCTTTGCACCTCGTGTAATATCGTAAGGAATTTCCCAATTTCAACACCCTTCTAAACGGACTCGATGACACCTATGAATCTAAGTCACACTCGGGATCTCGCACCCGAAATCCATCGACGGGTATCAGTCACGGACGTAACTGCATTCTTCGGTAGACAGCTAATTTGGCTCCCCATTTACGTGTAAGTAGAACATCTATCACGGCGTCTCGGCATTTCTTCCAATTTACCGAGTACTCGTCTATCGAAAGATTCAATGAATGATAACGAGCCTAATAAATACGGAGTCGGCTCCCCAAATGGCTGTAATTAATTTAATGGATTTAGACAAAGAAATATGTACAATGAGATAGTGAGATTAATGATGGCGCTGCATATTGTTTCAAGCATTAGTTAGTTGATGTTCAGTCGTGAAGATATTCCGGTGCTGGTGTACCGTGTAACCGGAGCCGCCCGGCTGCTCTCCGATGCTTTATTTTTTCTCCATTTACTTGTAAACACTAATGAAGGCTCCCAAGCGAGGCTTCTAACGAGCTCTAACGTTGCACTTTCTGTTTATTATCAAGTCTGTAATCTAACATCCGAAGGTACTCCAACTACAGTCCTCAGTACAGCACTTGGGTACAAATTAACAGACCCAATTACTGCTCTGAATTGAAAAAATACCGTCGTATCTATCAAAGCAAATGATTTAACGTACCTCGTAATCAACTTAGTCCATATGTAAGCGTTCTTTGTCAAATATTACACCACGGCACGTCGAATTCTAATGAGATTAATGTAAATTTATGTTCTGAAAGTAAGTTACTTTGTTCTGCGAATGTTTGCTAGACAATACATTAACATAACTGCCCATAAAAAGCCTTACTTCAGCCCCGACTACAACTACGAGTGTACGAGAAGGGTTCCGTCTACTGGGTTGTTATATCACAAAATCAGCGCAACATAAATTAGTGGACAGGTCGCGTGACGGACCGACTTAGCAACATCGTCTCCTTATCGTCGTCCGGAAACCACCCGGCTAACCTCTCTAAGTACAGCCCGGATACTAAAAAAACAACCCTAAAACCAACTGCAAAGAAGTCAAATTCCCTTAACGCAACCAACTATATTCTACAACGAAACAGCCATTCTCAACTCTATTCAAGCAACCGTACGGTCCAAATCCTATTCACGACAATAGGAATAGTCAACAACAAATAAGGCAACATTGCCAGTATGTCAACATAAATAAAGCTGAGTGTCCTTTAACGAAGCAGACGTTGACGTCGGGACACTAATAAAGACCGTACGAGACAATGTCGACTCTAAAGCTTTTGTGTTAAAATTGAGATTAGTTATGTTAGCAGAAGGGGTAGTAAATGAAGGTTCGCATTTAGCGGTCGTGGTGGTAGTGATATGGGTGGACTTCCTTTGTCTGGTAATCTTATCAGCGTGGCAGCCGGCCGCCGCGTCTTGACATGATACATTGCGCGCGCTATACATTTACATTCGTCGCCACTCGTACCAGCACGCACGTGCAAACGCGCCATCACGATTTAATCGAACACTACAAGTGTCGAATACGCTTAAAGCGCTATTTGTACAACTGTTTTACAAATTCAAACCAATGCGGGAAGTTAATCAATCAATTTTAATAGATTGAATCCGTCTATGTACCGTGGAGATAAGCGTATGTATACAGCATTGGGCTCCGGCCAACCGTGATCCATCGATTAAAATGTACGCGTAATGTCATTACGCAAGCCCATTCCACTTGTAGCGGGAGATAGCGGCGGCCTTCCTTTCCCGAACTGCTGAATTTCGTTAATGCCTCCGAATTTTTCGATAATGCTTGCTAAACCTTCCGATATCGAGACGTAAAGGAAATTATAAGAAAAGCCAATTCTTCAAAGCCGTAATAATAAGAAATACGCTTTGAAAACGAATCTATTGAATATCGAGTACTTAGTTTTATTTTATAGATTGTATAATGGACGGGATCCCTCGGAAGACAGTTCCCGGGCATCAGAATGTAAGGTCCACAAAAGCCCTCGGCTCGATCCCTTTGCAATCGCAAAACTTTGAATACACCTCTTTCGACTATCGAAAAGTTCCCGATAATGGATTTGTTCGAGCACTCGATTGTTCAACGATGAATGGGTACTAATTAAAACGAAGTCACGACGACGCCGGCCCAAGTTCCCGATTGTTTCCCAACTATAAATCGCAGCGCCGCTCTCTCATATAAATATTGCACGGGTCCAACTTTGGTGCTAAATTTAAAATCGAAATTGGGGAATCGAGAACATATGGTTTAAGTGTTTTTACGGCACAACTATTCTGAACTATCGATATACGTATCTGCGTATCTGCATATGTTTCTCCGATATTAATCTACGTAGATAAGGATTCTCTTGTATGTTCTCAATTCGAGTTAGGATCAAGATTAAGGGGTAAATTCTAAATTGCTTCGGGAATGTTCGTGTAACGAGTTTAAGATTGTGGGCACGTGTTGCCGCCGCGTCTCTTGCCTTCAGAGATTGCCCAAATGTATCTCGTTTCTATCGGTGTGCGTCTAACACGTGAATGTGCTTTACGTCTCATACATCAACGTCGCAGGTTATGAAACTACCTGGAGAGATATATACTAGACAGTTTGTGCCTTGCCAACATCTGCGCCAAATTACTTTCTTGTGTCATAAAGTAACAGCAATCTTCCATCAATAGTCTTGTAAAAAAGCTGAATGTTAATCTTAGCAGGAATAATGGACAGGGAATTAACCTCTCTAGCGAAGCTTACTGGCGGGTAAACCGCAGTTACTCTATTACAAGTCGGTCTGTTTCTTTTCCGTTTCCAATAAGAAATCACGTTTGTTCGGGCCGAGCTCGACCGCAAATGAGCCGAAACACACCCCCTTTATCTTCCAATAAGTAAGCGAGCTTTGGATTTCTTCGAAAGAAAATACGGATCCTAAACGGAAAATAGGAGAACGGATGCCAGATGGCTCGAAAAATATAAAAATAAACGAACCGGAATATGGATAGTGGCCTCTATCTGATTGTTATTCAGTTTTATGCATAGTGTAGTCTCAATAAATAATATGGGATAGTAAAAGCGAGCGCCGAAAAGTCTGGGTCGGCTGTAAAAAATACCGATTTCCTTGCGTAAACAAACTCAAAAAGGACCAATCAGGACCCAGTATGTGGGAGGCAATTTTGGCAAAAGTAAAAAGAGAAAAAAAAGTGAGTTTGTTCCGGGTGCGCAACGACAAATCCCATGACGGCATTCAAAATCGCGTTCCCTTTTTAAAGTTGAGACGATTCGCGTAACGAGTGTCGAATTCTCCGAGCCGTGGGCCCCTCAGTAGACGAAGTGCCCCCGGAGGTGCCTCGGTAATTACCAACCATTACAGACAAAGGACACGACTCGTCCGATTACCATAATTCCCAGGCCCCGAGACGGGATATAAATGGGCCACATTTTGTAGTAGCACGACGACTGACGTGTGTATTAATGACTATGCTTGTCCTCCTAAATTAGGTAAGGGATTTGGTGATTTAGTTTTTTCATTGGCTGCGGCGGCGGGATGGGATGGATCGGCCGTTCGGTACGCTCGACTTGGCGCATTTGTCCTTAAACATCGGCCCTCATAACAAATTACCGCGTTTAGAAAGTGCTTAGTATCAGTAGTAAAGCACGCCATGAAATGTTGTCGACAACCCTCTGATTATGTTACATAGGAGTCGATGGATGGTAGTGTCAGCGTCACAGTATACACCATTCGCTTACGGACTTTGAAGTATGTATCTGAGACGAGGCTTGGAATGCAAGAACGTAACATAAATCGAACGCAAGACCGTATTAGAACATACACCTGTACTGGCACAGTATTTCAATTAAAACTATTTCACCTTTCACCACTTCATTACCGCACTATAAATAGCTATAACTCATAGTTAGGTAGGTACTGCGGATTATAGTGCGCTTTATTTAAGTTCAATGAAACTCATTAATCTCTAATTGCTAAGAAAAGAATGGTATCAAAGGGCGAGACCACAAAAGGCGGCTGACGATATTGTCGAGAAGTTCACCATTTTCATTTCCGTAGTGATCGAGAGGGTGGGGGAGATCGATCGCGAAAAAAACAACACAAAAACCCTTTTAAAATTAATTGAGTTTTCTTGCGGCTACATCGGGTGGTACAATAAATTAATTAACGCTCGAAGGAATCCTTAAAATTCGTAAAGGATCAAAAGTTGGATGTTATGGCGGGCCGATAAGAGGCGTCGAGGGCGCGGGCCACAGATAATACTTCGATTTTCCATTAGCTTATATTAGCGATGGGAGAGTCCGCCGCGCCCGCGGTTAGACAAGTAGCTCCCGATCTAATATATTTTCCTTATAAAGAACAGCCGAAACACGCGATCTTTGATCCATTTGCATGAGCCTATCCACGGTTATTTATTTACGAGCCATTACGGTGAGCAATATTCGCCCCTAATTGAATTTCAACTTGTAAATTTTCGTGGATGGAATTAATTAAATTTTTCCCTGTGCTAATGCCTCCGCCACGACCGCTGGAGCATGCTGATTAATTTTGTAAAAGCCTTTAACTTTACAAATAACGGCATTTGATAACAGATTATTGGTAATAATGAAGGCCAAGTTCTGCTTCGTTAATCTTCCTGGATTACTTATACAAAAGGAATTTCGGTTTTACACGAAGAAATAAATACTTGTATGGCCATCCTTGAGTTCATGTGTCGCTAAGTTTTTCTTTGTCTTATCAAACTACCGTCCTATTTGTTATTTTTCTTTTTATTGACGAGGCAAAACTGCCACAAGCGTCTAAGATAAAGGCTGGGCTTTATTTATCGTAACTTTTAAAAGGGTTGTTTTATTTTAACAGCAATAAACCTGCAAGTGCTCGAATTTTTTCATTCGTTTGTTCCGATTCTCGTTATTGTTGGAGTCCTGTTTTTGTATTCCAAAGTTTTCAACGACTTTCAGTGTTAGCCTTGTTTGATTGTATTGACTTTGTTAAACTTGAGTCAAAATGAAGAAGAATAATCATGATTATAGTAAGCACTAGTAAATTATATGCCTGGCGTGAAAATGGACACATCTACTGCCTGAAGCGAACAACTGACAAAAACTACGTCCTTTAAGTTGGAGGAGACCTTTTTCTGATGTCAGCCAAACTGTCACGATCACTTTTCTCAAATATATTAGGGTAACCTTCAATTCGCTGTGTAATATCGTATCTAAACCTCATCTCTTTATTCTACAGGGTGTCTCTTGGAAGGGTCTCGTCTCCCCCCCGATGTGCCGCCCCGCAACCCGACCATGTCTCGCCTGAACGGTCGCATCACCGGCAACCCTGCGGACCTGGGCGACTTCGAACCCTCCTGCCTCGTGCGCACGCCCTCAGGCAACTTCTACGTGCCTTCAGGTGAATGTTAGAACCTTTTTGACTTCTTTATTAAGTTAATTACACACCACATTTACACACACATTCACACTTTAATTCAACTAACTCACCCCAGATTTCTGCTATCCTAGTAAATTTCGCAGTTATAATATTGGCAGTAAATAGTAATAATAACCGATGACCAACATAACATTGTCATCGTTATATCATGTCATGATAATCATCTGATTTCCCAATTCTTCCCATCACTGGATAGTAGGAATGATAAAAATACTGCTTGCTACTTGATAAAAATACTGGAACAATGTGGATCAACTTTTCGCCATTGTAAATTTTAGTCTCAATCAATCTCAATATAACCACACAAAAACATCAAATAATTTAGTAGCCTACTAGCACATACCTAATCTAAATCTAATTTCAGGGGATATTCAAAAGAATCCGTCTATGGACTACAAGTCGAATTCTTCGTGTAGTAGTCCAGGCAAGCCAGAGAAAAGCACGTTAGAAAGAATGGAGCGGTCAGACCGACCGCATCCGACCTTCGGTACCCCAGTTCCAGTCCTCCCGGTCCGGAACAACCTTCGATCCTCGAACTTTCCTTCGGCCGGTTCGCGGTTTCACTTCCGAAAAGGCCTTTCGTCGAGGTGCTCGTGGAAGTGCACCGCTATTGTATTTATAATACTCTTCGTTGTATTGTTAGCCATTGCGTCTTATATGACAGGTGAGTCTACTATCATAGCTGACTGGGTTTTATTGGGTGTTAAAATATTTTATCTGAATTTCCAATTTTTATGTCGGTGTACATTGATAATCAAATTGAGTACTAAAAATGTTCCCTTCATGACATCTATGGAAATACATTTGAAATCAAAGAGGCCGATGGCCGATTTCTTGAACCTTATTTAATGAGTTTATGAACTGTCTGTAACTTTTGAACAACAATATTATCGTAACGTAACATTCTCAGTTCAATGTTGGTTACGATAAGTATGTGCTTAAATCTTATTGTTATCTTTTGTTCACAGCGTCATATTTTGTTAACTGGACGTATCAAAACCCCAAATCATGTACAGTAGTCGTCGGTGAACCAACAGAAGTGTTTCCGGCATCAAAGGCAACATCTCTGGAGTTCGCCAACAAAACTATGGCGAGGCCGCATCAAAGCTTGCCAACCATAGGCACAGGTAAAGAGGAACATCACTCCCGTCATCGTAGAAGTGTAGATGTAGTAGATGGGCATGCTTCTTCTTTACCACAATCTGTTTCTTCCGAGGATTCTTCCACCGCTGTAAATATGCATGATATAACCAAGCCTTCTGTGAACACTGTTAGCTTAGTGCATGGTGTGGCAGAAGACATCACCACTCAGCGGGACAAGGAAAAGAACGAGGGTTCTAACAATGCTTTTGTGTCTAGCAATAATGATGATGTGTCGGCTAATACTGGTGATCTAACAACAAATAATCACGGGACATCTACGAGTAACAATCCTCCAATAGCCCCGGAGACTATTGCTTCGACAACGGCTGAACAGCCCGCCATATCAGCAATGGAATCGACTACTGTTGCTGCCACCACTACCGAAATAACAACTAAAGTAACTAATTACGTTAGCAGTACGACTAGTACAGCCCCTAACATTATTAAAGAAACTCACGTAGAACATCCACTCGAAATAAAAGAGCAATTTAACGCCCCAGTTAAAACTGAAAAAGATAAAATTGATTATGAGCCTGACGATATGCAAGGTGACTCATTTCCATTGATTCGTTCGTATGGTTTAGAAAAGCTTCAGTTCTTCAGAATCCAAAACCAATTGGAACAAATTAAGGAAGTACTTCACATTTATTCCAATGACTCATCTGATATGGATAAAGATTTAGAAAAGTTTCACTACGATAGTGAAAATAGTGGTTCAAAAACGACAAGCACGACAAGCACTCCTAAAATCATGACAACTGAGCCGGTAATTGTTACTGAAACTCCTGAAACGATAAAACCTACAGCTGAAGCATCTTTAACAACTAGTACTACGGCAACGACTTTAACAAATGAACATATAACAACAAACGCCATAATTAACACTACAAATCAATTTACCACGCACAATGAGCATGTTGTGACCACAACACAATCGCTGAATGTTACTAATGATACACCTACTACAAGTACTACCACTGAGGCAACTCCTACCGAAGCTCCAACTGTGAATACTGTTGATACCAAATTCCCTGATGTGACTAATCCTAAACATGTGTTGATTAACCTGACGATTTCTGCGGATGATGCCGAGAGCTCATCATTTAAACAGCTTTATTCTTTAACATTGACTGTTCCAACACTTGGAGATACCAATGAGATACCAACTGTTAAAATTACTCCCATGGATTCAGAACCAACCCCAGCTTCACATTTTAACAAACCTGTTACTTTAGAAGGTTCCACGAAAGTCAAAAATTCAACAACTGATGATAACGACATTGGGGGAAGCTGTGAATGTTCATGCCCAGCATGCACGAGCAATGCCACTGATGATTTTTATGATGAATCAACTGAAAATGGACCAACGACAGCATCTCCTAAATCTGATTTATCTACTATAACTGATCAAATTTCAAGCACTGATCACTTTGAAGTGACAGAATCGACAACTGAGGATTTAACAAAATCGTCAGGTACGACGGAGTCAGAAACAGTCACATCTACAGACTCTACAACAGAAATATCAACCCAGGCAGAAAATATTTCCTCTACAGACAGTATTGAGTCCTCGACAGATTCTACAACTGAAACGGAAATGTTTACTACAACTGAATTACCAAAATGCGTTTGTCCAAAAATTCAGCCTCCACCCATTCTTATACTGGAAGGTGAGGTTGACCTTCAATAAAAGTCAGAGATAACTTACTAACGGTCACCAAATCCATCACCGCTTAGGGGTTCTGTGAACAAATGTGTCTAACATACTAACATGCATGCTCATCACTGGTCGCAAGGATATTAAATACATCATACATCATACTTTTTTGTTGCATGTGCTTTATTAACATACCAATGGGCAGTAGTTGTTAGTAAATATAAGTAGATACTATATTTAACAGTGCCTAAGGAAATTCATCACATTATCGCATGTCAAAATATTATGTGAAATCTTAATACAAAACTAACATCTTAAAATCTTCTAGGTGCGCGAACGTTCCCAGCGCAAACATTTCCACCAGATGGAACGACGTTCAAACAAATTACTTTAGGTGAAAAATTATCAAAAGAAATCCCTCCATATAGTTACTGGAATATGCAGTTTTATCAAACTCAAGCCAGTTACGTGAAGTTCGACTACATGATACCCCGAGGGGCTTCCATAGGCGTATACGCGAGAAGAAACGCTCTACCAACACATACACAATATCATATCTTGGAAGTTCTCAGCGGTTTCAAGGCGAGAACAACGAGAACTTCACATGTAAGCATTAATCATTATTATAACAGCCATGAATTATTTAATATCTAGATGACATAAAGCAAACACTTTAAACTAGGCCTTTCGCTTACAGCCATCGATCAAGAAAGAAGTAACACACTATATGGAGCAAGGCCACTGGTTCTTATCTTTATACAACGACGACGGCGACCCACAGGAGATCACGTTCATTGCGATGATCGCTGACGAAATGACGCACAACTGTCCTAATGGATGCTCAGGGAAAGGAGAATGTCTTATGGGTCATTGCCAATGCCAGGCTGGCTTTGGCGGCGACGATTGCAGTAAAAGTAAGCAATATATGTATATACTATTCATTTATATTTTACCGTCGAATGTATATTCCTCCTAATATGTAACACATGTTTGGTACCGAAACATACTCCAATTTCATAATTTTTTAGGTGTTTGTCCAGTCTTATGCAGTCAACGAGGCGAGTACATCAACGGCGAATGTCAGTGCAATCCTGGATGGAAAGGCAAAGAATGTTCCTTACGGCATGACGAATGTGAAGTCCCAGATTGCAACGGCCATGGACACTGTGTCAACGGAAAATGTTCCTGTGTCAGAGGTTACAAGGGCAAGTTTTGTGCTGACATCGACTGCCCTCATCCAACTTGCTCCGGGCATGGTTTCTGCATTGAAGGCGCCTGTATATGCAAGAAAGGCTGGAAGGGAATTGACTGTGCCACTATGGATAAGGATGCGTTGCAATGCCTTCCGGACTGCTCTGGACATGGCACGTTCGACGTTGACACCCAGACCTGCACTTGTCATGCGCGGTGGTCTGGCGACGACTGTTCGAAAGGTAAATTATTCGTTTTAGTTTTTATACTGGCTGTCCTGTTACTACAAACATACTTAATTTAATTGTTTTTTTTTTTTTTTTTTTTTACAGAGATTTGCGATCTTGATTGCGGTCTCCACGGAAGATGCGTTGGCGAGTCTTGTGTCTGCGATTCCGGTTGGACTGGCGAATTCTGTACTTCTAAATTGTGTGATGCCCGCTGTAGTGACCATGGACAATGTAAAAACGGCACTTGTCTCTGCGTGTCTGGTTGGAACGGTCGGCATTGCACACTGGAGGGCTGTCCGCGAGGATGTGCCGGACATGGACAGTGTAAAGTTGCAAATGATGGTCAGTGGTCCTGCAAATGCTTCGATGGATGGGATGGTCCGGATTGTACGACGCTCAAAGAACAAATCTGCGACGATTCAAAAGACAACGACAAAGGTATGTGTTGTTTCGATGTAAATCTAGGATTGTTTTAAAGACCCAACCATAAAAATTGCATTCGTCTATTCCGTTTAGATGGCCTCGTCGATTGTGAGGATCCAGAGTGCTGTCTAAGTCCCATCTGCAAAGGTAGTCAGCTCTGCGTGTCTTCGCCGAAGCCTACAGATATTCTCCTTAGGAAACAACCTCCCGCCATCACTGCATCTTTCTTCGAACGGATGAAATTCATCATTGACGAAGGTAGTCTCCAAAACTACGCAAAGCAGGAGAACTTCAACGAAAGGTGAGTGCTTGATGTTCGGTGTTATCTGTTAGGGTTAAGCAGTAACTAATATCTAGCTAATATTTAGTTTGTCGGCTAATCCTAAGCCGACAAGCGCCGTATAAATATTTGTTATATAAGATACGCAATGTTGTGCCCCAGTCGATCCCATTGTTTTATTTACATTATAAGAGTGTACCACAATGCTTTCTTTCTTTTCTTACACTTATATGGAACAGATGTATGTGTTTGTATTATCGACGAACAAAATTCTAGAAGATCGTCACGTGCATGTGATACACGTATACTAACGTCGTTGTTACTAACGTTTCCGAGCTTCCTAACTTGTTTCTAAATTAATATTATTATACACAATAATAATACTTACTCATTCTGTCATTTCTCTCGGTTTTTTCTAACGCTGCGCAGTATGTTTTGGAACCACTTCAACTCGAGGTAAGACTTGTGAATCGAACGTAGGATAGTGTTTGTTTAACTTAGAGTTTATCTACGAGTTCTATATATCCTACATTATATACATATGTATTTAATTGGCGACATATACTATACTTATTCTATGTATCTGTGTCATGCATGTTGTGCTACTATAGTGTTTAGCTACCTACTATTGTGTCCTGTGAATTTGTGTTCGCTTTTTATTTAAATGTTTGTAATAATATTGTCCGTGACGTTTATCCAAAACCCACCATCTGAAAACATTTGATAAAAATATTTTACACAATGTTACACCTGTAGAAAGAAATGATTAATATCTACTTATTAGATATAGATAGAGTCCCTTTGAATCATTTACAAGTTCTGATCTTGTATTTTAATCAATTTTTATCTGAATTCTTTCAAATATCCAACTACTTCTAGTCCCTTAGTTAATTCACCATTTAGTATGTATAATAGACAACGTAGATCACACACGTAAAGAATATAATTCACTAGCCCCATGTAATTTTATACCTAGACTGTCACTCATAGAAACTAGAACATACCTTAAAAAAACTACAAATCACCAACATTTGTCAATACCACTAATAAATATTCCAGAACTTTCCAAATACCAAGCCAATCTCCAACATTGGTCCATACGACCAATATTTAACTTAATACTAATGAATTCATCGCCTGAATTTCCAGTCGTTCAGCGGTTGTCAGAGGCCGAGTGGTAACGTTACTGGGGACCGGTCTGGTTGGCGTCAGAGTATCTACTGACACGCCCCTCGAAGGTTTCACACTGACCAGAGAAGATGGTTGGTTTGATCTGCTGGTGAATGGAGGAGGCGCTGTTACGCTAAACTTTGGAAGGGCGCCATTTAAAAGAGCTACGAAGGTCGTCTACGTGCCTTGGAATGAGGTAATTGTATTATTTTTTATTAAGGTCACTATGCTATCAACGAAGTGCAAAAAATACTTTAATGATGTTAAAGTGCAAGTTAAGTCAACAATACGACAATAAATGAAAACACTGTCAACACGCCTAAGAATATTTTGGAACTTTTAAATTCTAGCTTCGAAATGAAAAAAGTGATTTTTTCAAAGAAACTAGTGATGGGCTGACTATGGGTTTTGTCAATCTTTGACTAGCTGTAGTGACTAAACTATAGGATATAATATATTTCATTGAATTTTCGTACGCAGACTGGGAACGTCATTTGATATACGCAGCTTAATTTATTGTTGTACTAGCTGCGCCCCGCGGTTTCGCCCGCATAAGTTTCGATCCCATGGAAATATCGGGATAAAAAGTAGCCTATGTATTAATCCAGGGTGTCAGCTACGTCCGTACCAAATTTTATCAAAATTGGTCCAGCCGTTTGTGCGTGAAAAAGTAAGAAACAAACAAACACTCACAAACTTTCGCCTTTATAATATTAGTGTGATTTTCGTCTCCACCTTGTATAATCATAAAATGTGAGTAACATCATGTGCCTTTTGCCAAAACTTCGTCACAATAACGTTACAACTTGGAAACAATAAGTTCGTAATTTTCAAGTCGCTGAAGACGTTTCGTAGAATTTGAAATCAAATTCCTAAACTTGTTTATATTTCATGTCTCATAAAAACCGTAGCTCGATCCTAGACATGCTTGATTTAGTCTTTAAATATTCAAGCAACTTTCAACCAAACTTCATACAGGGTGATTATATTTTTTCCTAAGTAAAAACATGCAAACCAGCGATTAACCGTAAGGACGTTAAAAATGTTATGACTCTATTATTTTTCTTAAATCTTTATTCAAAACACGCTTTTTGCCTTGCAGTGTTTTAAATCCAATATTTTACTGACTTTTATGTTGAGACTTTTTTTCACTTTCATTAACGAATGCATTATTTATAGAACCCAAAAGAATTTTAAATTGTACTTACTTTACGTATCAGATAAATGAATTTATGATTTATTTTAGTAAGTGTTTCTCCTACTTCTGTTTCTTCCATTTCAATAAATTTCATTTTTTAAGCCAAATCAAATTATCAAACGCCCATCATTCTTTTTGAAGGGGATCCGATACACGTTTTGGGCGGTTTGTCCAATAAAAACCACATATACATCAAATCAAAGCTTATATCATAAGCATCAATTTTCATTATTAGCAGAAGGCTGTGAAATACCGGGTTAAACAGATATCAGACCTGCAAGTACCATGTAAACTATTGTAAACTTATTAGTTTATGACGCTAATGTTCACTGCAGTTCTCAATAATATTAGTTATTGCCTCATTGCATTGAGGGGGCTTATGGCTAAGTAATTACAGCCGAACGGGTCGATTGATCAGATTATGCTGCGCTTGCAGCGGTTTGTTTTGACTTGATACTAAGTAATCGCCGGTTATAAGCAAGTTGACATACATTAGAACTCTATTGGTCATCAGGCCAGGCTTCATACAAAAATGCCCATCATTCTTTGTAATGTAACTTTCAAATAATTCAACCCGCTTACCAATTTGCTTCAGGTTGTGATAATCGACACTGTGTTAATGACGACGATGGACGAGAAGATCAACATGGGACCACCGCAGGCTTGTCTCGCTCATGATTACGATACAATGAAGCCTGTTGTATTGGCAACCTGGAAACATGGCTTCCAAGGAGCTTGTCCTGACAAGAGTGCTATACTGGCTGAATCACAGGTATGACAGAAAATTTTGCTCTTCCTAATCTAATACAGTTTCAGGAACCAGATTTATCTTGATTAAAAACATCGTCAATTCGTCATGGTTATTTACCTGATTATATATATATATATATTATAAGGCTTTCCAACACCCTCGAACGAGGTACTAAAACAGTTTAAATACATAATCTGACTAATAATATATTCTTTATAGGTAATCCAAGAAAGTCTCGAAATCCCTGGAACTGGTCTGCATCTAGTGTACCACAGCTCCAGAGCTGCTGGCTATCTCTCCACCATCCAACTACAACTGACTCCTGAGAAAATACCATCCACGTTAGCGCTCATCCACCTGAGGATAACGATAGAAGGCATACTCTTCAAGAAGACTTTCGAAGCCGATCCAGTCATCAAATTCACGTATCCATGGAACCGCCTCAATGTGTACAAGCAGAGAGTATACGGAGTAACAACAGCTTTAGTGAAAGTAGGGTACCAGTACACGGATTGCAAAGATGTCATCTGGAATGTGCAAACGACCAAACTGAGTGGACAGGATATGAGTATATCAGACGTTGGTGGCTGGAATTTGGATATCCATCATAGATACAACTTCCACGAAGGTAAATTAACTTATTATTTCGTCTTATGTAGGTAGAGTGTACAAATTACGCAGGTATCTATACTCTATCTACACTAGACCTTGTTCTAAAGCCGTTTACCACGGGCATAGGGGTTTAAAGCGTCTCGTTTCGGGCTTTAGTATATTATCTAAACGTTTTGCAGTCCTAAGTACAAAGCCATGTAATCTGTTAAGTGGTTCAGTATTTGATCTCTTCAATGATATCGATCGCTCATCAGGTTGGATGTGCACACAATACGAAATCTCTTTTAGAATAATGTGATAATAATACTAACTTAAATACAGATTTTTAAATTCATTTTCATTTGTACATATAAAATCCACGCTGTACAGACGCCAGCACACCAAGCTACCCGAAACTGTCAAATTTTCCCAATCAACCTTGAAACTTATGCTGTAGCGATAAAGTTGAAAATCTGTTACAGAAATTTGACCGATTGTAGTAACTTGATGTGCGCCGTCTGTACATACTTAAGTCAAATGTTTTAATTTTTTTTGTTTGTAATTTTCCAGGCATTCTCCAAAAGGGAGATGGAACAAATGTATACTTGAAACACAAACCTCGTGTGATCATCACAACGATGGGCGACGGTCGTCAACGTGAACTGGAGTGTGGGGACGAGTGCACGGGCGTCGCGTCCAGACAACGACTCCTAGCACCTGTAGCCTTAACCGCGGCCCCTGACGGATCCATCTTCGTAGGAGACTTCAATCTTGTTCGGAAAATTAGCCCCGACGGGACTGTGAGGACAGTGGTTAAGTTGAAGTAAGTTTCATAATTTCAATGCCAAACCCTTTGGTCATGTAAGTTGGGATTATGTGACCTAACGTATTTCTTTATTTTTCAGTGCCACTCGAGTCTCCTACCGATACCACATGGCGCTATCACCTCTAGACGGCAACTTGTACATCTCAGACCCAGAATCCCATCAAATCATAAGAGTCCGTAACACAGAGGACTTCACCGACCCTGAACACAACTGGGAGACTGTTGTCGGTTCCGGAGAAAGATGTCTGCCAGGTGATGAAGCTCATTGCGGTGATGGAGCGCTGGCACGGGATGCTAAGCTGGCGTACCCTAAAGGAGTCGCAGTTTCTATCGATAACATCGTCTATTTTGCTGATGGCACGAATATCAGAATGGTAGACAGAGACGGTATCATAACTACTATCATCGGCAACCACATGCATCGAGCTCATTGGAAACCTATCCCCTGCGAAGGAACGCTTAGCGTTGAAGAAGTCCATCTCCGTTGGCCCACAGAGCTCTCTATTAACCCATTAGATAACAGCTTGCATATCATTGACGATCACATGATTTTACAAATGGCTCCAGATGGTAGAGTGAAAGTGATTGCTGGAAGACCTCTCCATTGTCCGTCACCCATGACCGGTATCGATGTTGAATTGGCAACGTACGCTACGTTAGTAATGCCACAAAGTATTGCCTTCGGTTCTGCAGGTGACCTGTATGTCGCTGAAAGTGACTCTCAGAGAATAAACAGAGTTCGACTTATCACCACCGATGGAAAGATTTCGCTATACGCTGGCGCCGAATCGAAATGCAACTGCTTAGAGAGAGGCTGCGATTGCTTTGAGGCCGACCACTTCTTGGCCTCTAATTCGAAGTTCAATACCATCTCAGCTGTCATAGTCAGCCCCGACGGTATTGTTCACATCGCAGATCAAGCTAACTACAGGATTCGATCAGTCATGGCAAGCATACCGGACGCAAGTGGAGCAAGGGAATACGAAATCTATTCACCTGACACGCAAGAGATTTACATCTTCAACAGATTCGGCCAGCACGTCACGAGTAAGAATATCTTGACCGGAGAGAACAACTATGTGTTTACCTACACCGTCAACACCAGCAATGGTAAACTCAGCACTGTAACTGACGCAGCCGGCAATAAAGTGTTCTTACTGAGAGATTACTCCACCTCAGTCAACTCTATTGAAAACACTAAGGGACAGAAATGTAGACTCAAGATGTCCAGGATGAAGATGCTCCAAGAGCTGAGGACTCCAGACAACTTCAATGTTACGTTCGACTACTACGGTCCAAGTGGGTTACTAAAATCTAAGTACGATAGCACAGGAAGAAGTTACGTCTACAAGTATGACGAATTCGGACGTCTGACATCAGCTGTGACGCCCACCGGCAGAATCATTAATCTGAACTTCGATCTGAGCATCAAGGGCGCCACAGTTCGCATCACTGAAAACAATAAGAAACCTGTTTCGATCTTAATAAAGGGATCTTCAGTGAACACTCGTACTGGTGAAGCGGAACAGAAAACGATTATCTCATCCGACAGTAGTATTTCATCCAGCATGCCTTGGGGCCACGTAATATCTACGGACACAGTTCCATACACAGTTTTGGCTGAAGTTGATCCAATATTGGGAGAAAGCTTCCCTATCCCAGCAAAACAGAGGACCGAAGTAGGTGGTGACTTGGCAAACAGATTTGAATGGCGATACTTCTTACGAAAACTTCTAAACAAAGCGAGAAGTGGCAAAACCATCGCACAAGTTGGACGTAAACTAAGGATAAACGGTGAAAACTTACTTACCCTGGAGTACGACAGAGACTCGTCAACGATCGCTGTGTTCATGGATGATAAGGTGGAACTCTTGAATGTTACCTATGACAGAACCGCGAGACCAGTTAGATTTGGACCTAGCAATGGTATATTTGCAGAAGTGGTGCTTGATTACGACAGGTTCAACAGATTAACCAAATGGAGTTGGGGTGATCTAAATGAAACATATGGGTTCGACCGAGCTGGCAGACTAAACGAAATTCGTTACGGCGATGGATCATCCTTAGCTTACTCCTTCAGGGACATGTTCACATCTCTACCACTGAAAGTAACAACACCTAGAGGTAGCGATTATCTGTTGGACTACGATGATTCTGGCGCACTACAAAATTTGACAACTCCAAGAGGTCATATTCATACGTTTGCACTCATGACATCACTAGGCTACTTCAAATACCAGTATTTCTCCCCAATGAACCGACATCCTTACGAAATCTTATACAACGATGATGGAAATATTCTTTCTAAAATATTCCCGCATCAATCTGGCAAAATTGTGTACGTGTATGATAACAGCGGAAAGTTAGAAATGGTATTAGCAGGAGCTTCTGCTATCCGCTACGTTTACCACGAAAATACACATCTTGTAAAGAATGTTGAAATTACGGACTCCGAATACGAACTAAGGCAAGATTACAAATATCACGCCGGAATTCTTAAAGATGAGAAGATGAAATTCAATCCCAAGAGTAATCTGAACAACGCTCATTTCAAATATCAGTACGACGGCAACGCTCGGCTTTCCACAATTGATGTTAATATCAATAGCAAGGAAATGCCACAACTGAGAATGAAGTACAATCAAAACCTAGGTATTCTTGAAGCACTCAGCGATTTGAGAATTTATAGAAACACGTTCAATAGATCAGTGATGCAGGACACAAGCAAACAATACTTCACGATAACTGATTACGATGATCGTGGCAGAGTCAAGACCATCCTGATTAACATCAAAGCCTTTGACGTGTTCCGCCTTGAAGTAGAATATGACTCACGAAACCGGATAAAATCGAAAAAGATTATGATCGGCGATACCTCGTCGAACGAACGAATTAGTTACAATTACGACGGACATTTGATGGAAGTAGTAGGATCTGAAGATGACTGGAAGTACGTCTACGATGAGAACGGCAACGTGATTGGAGTTATCGAACACGGAGAGAAACGTTATCTAGGCTACGATATTGGTGATCGAGTTGTCCAATATAGTGATGTTGAGTACAGCAGCTACGACGGTCGTGGTTTCGTTATCAGACGTGGTGAACAAAAATACAGATACAACTCCCGTGGCCAATTCGTGCATGCCTCTGAAAGGGACAAGTTCCAAATGTGGTATTACTACGACGACAGGAGCAGATTGGTAGCTTGGAAGGACGACAAGAGCAATGTCACTCAATTCTTCTACGCCAATCCGCAGACTCCAAACCTAGTAACGCACGTTCACTTTACGAAATCAGGAAAAACTGTACGTTATCTATACGACCAAAGAGATTTCTTAACGTGCATTGAAACGGAAGACCAACGATTCTATGTTGCTACTGATCAAAATGGTTCTCCGCTCGTAGTATTCGATGTAAATGGTGAGATTGTGAAAGAAATCAAACGCAGTCCTTTCGGAAAGATCGTGAAAGACACAAACCCCGAATTCTATGTGCCTGTGGACTTCCAAGGAGGCATTTATGATTATTATACTAATTTGATTTACTTAGACGCTCGGCTATATGATCCTGTGGTTGGTCAATGGATGACGCCGAGTTGGGAACATCTGGCGAGTAAACTTCACCTACCTACAGACATCTTCATTTATCGGTTTAAAAACAATGATCCAATAAATAGGAATCAGAACACTGCTTACATGACGGATTTAAGCAGTTGGCTTCAGTTGTATGGATACGACCTGAACAAGATGATGGGATCGAGATACATAACTGACATGATCTTCCAACCGAAAGTGGAACTGACTGCGCCCACATTGACTCCTGATTTCGAAGTTTTGTCTGGACTACAATGTATCATTGAAAAGGTATGTTTCTACCCGTTTAGATCTTTTACAGCTACATTAATAATACTTAGTAAACCTTTATTACTGTCATGAAACTAAACAATATCTATTTGTTTTTCAGATAAGCCACAAACTAGCTGATATGAACTTTGTCCCAACTCCGCTTCTAAAAATGGAACCGATCACGAGGAATCTCTTGCCACGAGTGTCTTATAAACGCGGAGTGTTTGGCGAAGGAGTTTTAATATCAAGGGTAGATGGAAAAGCGTTAATAAGTGTCGTGGACGGAGCGAACAACGTTGTCGAAGATGTGATTACAACAGTCTTCAATAACTCCTACTTCTTAGACGTCCATTTCAATATCCACGACCAGGATGTATTCTACTTCGTGAAGGACAATACGCTGAAGATCAGAGATGACTTAGAAGAACTCAGAAGACTCTCTGGCAAATTCAACGTGTCGCAAGACGAAACCAACGATCAAGGATTGGAGGTGAATTTCTTTTTTTATTCGATAATTTATCAAACATAATGATTATGGAGTCCAAAAAAAGCCCAAACTCAACGGCATACTTTACATTTTTCAGGTACGAGTTCACGCAGTTGGAAAGGGCTCTGCGCAAGCGGTCATCGTGCTCCGCTACGGTGTGGATCCCAACCAAGAGCGTATCAAGCTCTTGAAGCATGCTCACAAACGAGCTGCAGCAAGGGCTTGGGAACGAGAGAAAGCTCTGGTTGCGGCAGGTTGGGAGGGCAGGGGGTCATGGACAGAGGAAGAGAAAGAAGAACTTATCTCGCACGGAATCGTGGACGGCTGGGTAGCCAGAGACGTCCATTCTGTATCTAAATACCCCCAACTAGCCGACGACCCCGCGAACATCGTCTTCGTACGCGACAGCAGAAGAAAACGGAGAAAGAGTGGGAGAGCGCGACACCGCTCATAATTTTAACGTGCCATAAAACAACGCCATTATGATTTCCAGATTTGAAACTGGCCATTTTGTTGAAAATAGCGAAGTTTCAAATATGGAGAGCCGGTATTTAGTTCTTAACTACTTTTTTATTGGACTGAAGTGTATAAACGTGGATAGGAAATACAAAAGAGGCTCCTGTGATCGGTGTGTTACTGATGGTTACGAATACTAGGAGTTATTGCTAGGACTGAGTGGGAAATAAAAGTTTTGTAATTTAAGCTTACGGTTAGGTTAAGATTGACTGGAAACCGAAAGAAATTCTATGTCGAAAAAGTAAATTATTTTTTTCATTTCATACATAGGCGTTACAAAGCTCATACGTTATTTTTACATACTTTATGCCCTTTCATCGTTGGACTGAACTGAATCTCGTAACAACTCACTACAGGGTACCGAGTCATAAATAAATAAACTTAAATAATAAAAAATATAATAATCGACTAACTGAGCATAATACTTATAAAAATCATGGAACCAAAATAATACTCAATATGCAATCACAATTTTAACTTTTTATTCAATGAAATATTTTTTTAATATTTTTATTTCGTAAACTATACGTAAATCACTTAGGATGTTATAATTTATCACAAGATCCATGTATTCCTATTAAGTTTTAGCCAAATATTTTGTTCTATCCTTACATATTTTAGGTATTTGTAAATAAAAAACGTATATTTTATTCTTGTAGTTGTTCCTTTTATAGACCTAAGGTCTTTTTACTTCGCAATACTAACACTATTTAGCAATAATTTTGTATTTTATATCCTCTAATATATCTGACTCTTCAAATTAAATGACGTCTATATTTTTGCTTGTTAGGGAACTTGCCACGTTAACGCTCACTGGCTTGTAACATAAAATTTGTAGAGATCAGATCTCAATATTTTGGCGTGAACTTGAAAGTGACTAATTCTTTTAATTTCATTATTCAAAGTGTGATAATATCATGTGCGACTTTTGTATTATACGTAGAGAAGGTAAACTTTCAAGTGTCGCCAAAATGTGAAAACTACGGTGAAAACAGAACAAATCTTGACCGGCCGACTTAGAAAGACTGACTAGGCTTTCACCCGAAACGTCAAAGAAATGGAATGTTTTATTTTCACTCTTTACATACCTTCATTGTTGAAAAAATTAAAAAATCTTACCGCCCCAAAAAAAGAAAATTATTTCCATTAGACGTCGTGTGTTTTCAGTAAAGTAGTAAAGCCATTTTACCCGTTCGGAGCGACAGAGTTCTAAGTAGAATACAGTACAGTAATCTCAAAAGTAGCATGACATCGTAAAAAAATAAAATAGACTAAATAAAAAAAACTAATTAAAATAACAGTCAACGTAATACGTACATTCTGCATGTGTTGTGCAATAATCGAACAGTAGGTCTTATCGTAACCGTTTAGGAACAAACTTCTTGCTGACTTAACAGAACGTTTAGTACTAGAGACTGATTTATTGTTTCCACTCCCCTGAAGTAGCTGCTGAACGTCCACACGCGCCCGAACAACTAGGCGCAGCGTGAGAAGTGTGTTTCGCAGTTACGAATGTTAATACTATTGTGATTCGTAGGATATTTCCTTATCGATAAGTCAGCGAGAAGCACAAATTGTAATTTAAAAAAGTAGATATTTATAGTATATGTCCATAAATGTGTCTCATTTAAAATGTGGTGTCTATTCTGTGTTAGAGATACTTTAATGATAGGTGACTGAGTGGCCGGTGATAGGATGAGAATATTTTTTACAAAAAAAGTATAGATTTGGTGAAAAAAATTCAAAATTCGAATCTATCGGGTCGGGTGCTGAAGACCCGCGCGTTGGTGATATTTTGGAAAATGTGACTAAAAGAAGCAATACTGTAATGTAATACGTCTTACTCTTTATTTAGAACTTTAAGGTGTATTTTTATTTGAAATTAATTGATAATATAATAATATATCTATTGTGAATGTAGTTATTGATTTCATGGTGATATTTAGAGCGGTATGTTATCTTTTTTATGATGTATAAAGAATTCTAATTTGTAAATAGGTACTTAATTGAGTATGTAATCTGTAAAAATATTGTACATATCTTTACGCTTGAATTATTTATAATGTAACCCGATAAGGATCTTAGGATTACGATGAATTGTAATATATCAAATTGGAAGGGATTTTATCGAAAGGTATATAACGTTTGAATATAGGCCGAACATTCGAATGAAATATGTTTGTTTTATATTCAAGCGGTTGTTCGAATGTCGCGTATTGAACGGTTTTCAACCTTTTGGCGGGAAAATCGATGAGTGAAACAGCTCCATAGATAACGTGCGGCCATTGACATCCATAGACTTCAGCTTCTAGATTACTTTAGAGAGCTTACAGTGTACGATCTTCACACGAAGCATTTACATGTAGAACTGATTTCCTCGTAAAGCATTTAATTTGTATGTAGATATGGTACATAGACCCCATTAAAATACTCTGAATGTGTATAGATAGTCAACAGTCATACTCTGTTAGTCGGGAGAGTGCGTGCTCATCAGACGCAAGCATGTACGATAATAATAGAAAGTATTCTAATGGAATATGTAATAAAAAAGTATTAAAATATCTACTCGTTTCATTTTAAACCCCTCTTCTGTAATAAAAAACTCATCTGCATTATAAAAATAATTTATTTTCAATATACAAATAAAACTAAGTGCTTATATACAACTAGTGATATGTTTCACAATGGAATAGACTCGTAGAAACAAACAAATCAACAATAGGTATATACAACACAATATGTTAAGCGGCGTCCCCACTTGTAACATGTTCGCCAATAATACCTTCAACATGTCAAACAATATTTGGGAAAGGTCACGTTCAAGTTCAATTAAAATTAATAATTTGAATTTTTTGATGCCCTATAATTTTTTTGTTTATTTTTTCAACATATTAACATTATTTTAAATATTAGCACAGATTATGTAAATATTACCATGTTATGGATTTGAAATAAATATTATAGCCAAAAGTAATCCATGATCCATTTTTACTTACGACGTGTAGTTTTTAAGATATTCGCGAAAAACAACTATGCTATCTGATGGATAGGTAAATCAGTTTGAATATCTTATGAGGCTGATAAAAGATGGTCTGAGTACTCTGACTCTCGAAGAGTGGCCGCGTCGCCGCTTTGTTTGGATTAGTTCGGAGGTTCGCTGAAATGCCTAAGTCTCCATCCACATTTTGCTTAACATGTTGGTAACACTGTTGCGAGAGATGTTAGCGTGTTTGTCACAAGTGACGGACGCAGCTTTGGCACAACAAATATATTTTGTAACAGACATACCTACACGACTGCACAATAGCTTATGTTGTACAAAAAAAATGCGAAATGATGGCTTTAACATCGTTGAAAGCATTTTCTAATACATACTGCCTCATTTGGCAAATATCACCCAATCTTTCGCGGTAGAATAGTTTTGACGACAAAAGCACTCTACATTTGCGTATTTTGAAGATTTTAAGCCCTTTCGCAAATGAAGAATTACCGTGAATAACACGTCACACAATATTGACCAATCAATGGCATATAAGGCTCCGGCTCTCGTTCTTGCCTCTAAACTACAATATTTAAAAAAAAAAACACTATATTTAACACTAAACATTTCGAAGTTATCAAAGAGTTTGTGTGATGTCAAAATTACTACACATTGTATAAGTTTATCACTATAATAACACCGATTCTAATTTAACACCTATATTAAATATTATGAACATAACGTCATAATTAAATATTTTAATTTATATAAATAAATACTCGACCATGACTAATTTTGACTAATAATGTCCTAGTTACGAACATAAAATATAAATTAATTACAGTACATTTATTATGCTGGTAAAAACGCGTGCCTCGATAGAAATCGTACTGTCACAAAGGTGGATTTTGGTAAATTACTACAGGGGACATAGTTCTGTGTTTACGTTATTTTGTTAGACTATCACATTATCATCCGGTTTTTAAAAGACAAACTGCCAAACTCATGTTAACTGCTGTGATAACACCATCCAATTAAATTACTTCACAGGATATGCCTCACCTTCTTTCCTGTCTATAATGCACAACCACCTGCACCTTCCAACGAAGTCAATGATAGAGCTGTCCAAGTAGCTACACTCTGGTCGGACAGAATTTCAGTCAAATCGAAACGTGGAGAAGAATCACATGATATGAGTTTGACAGTCTGACAACAACTACAGTCCATTCACAGTTATTTTATGTATGATTTTGCATCACTATCCAAATCAGTGATCTTTATTCTCATTCTAATAAGGTTGCTGTTGGCCTGTTGGGTTGCTGCCACTCACAAATCCGTCGAAAGCATTGTGATCTTTATTCTCGTTACAATAAGGTTACTGATGTCAGAGGTAAAATAATTATAAACGGACTGTATATCTGTGACAACTACATAAGTATATTTAAGTCGCAACTTTTAGAAACGGGGTGTAAGACAATTTTCTAATATTTGAACATTACGCAGTAGGCACCTATTTTATAAAAAAATATTAAGAATAATGTTAACCCTAAGCATATAACGTAATGGCATTTTATTTTAAGCGAGAATCGCGGTTCAATTAAAACGTTAGATTTAAATGCAATAATGAAATAATAATAGCACTTTAATACATTTATCGATTTAAAATCAGTCGGATTCAAGCATAAATAATAAAGTCTTAGTATTAGGGCCAGTTTAACGAATATTATCGCAAAATTAATGTGATATTGTCAAGCGCGTATAATCTGCTGATTGGTTGAATCATTTATCAACAGCGAATCGCAGCGACCTCGAAACGGTGAAGGAAACTCTGGCATGTTCTAGAACTAAAAATTCGAAGACACGTGACTGCTACCAACCCGCACTGGCCCGCGATGCAGATTACGTTACGGCCCACTCCCTCTAACTCACGAGGCGGCCTGTGTCCCAGCAGTGGGAACATTATAGGCTGATTATGCAATCGCAGCAGTTTACAAGCACTTGACAATTTCTCACACTCATTTTGAGATAATTTTCGTTCGAAAAACGCACCCCTTGACTCACATCAATAAAGAACGACATAAAACTATATACATTGTATAAAATACTTATTTAAATAAGAAAATAAAGATAACTCAAGGAATTGAAAATAATAATTATTAGGTATTTGAAAATCATTTAGGAATTAACAACACAAACATAGATATAGCACCAGTAGATAACCCGAATAAAATGTTTTAAATTATTTTCGAAAATGTATTACTTTTACGGTAATTATACCTCAAAAGTAATTATACCGCAAAAGTCATTCATAAAATAATTTCATAAGATAATAAGGCTGCCACTGAATTTTATATACTTATTCAGGAGATTTGAAAGTTGTATAATTTTCAATTGGAATAACTTTTGAAAGGCAATATAAGACATAGCAAAAAACTGTTACAATTTATTTCGAAAGCTTCCGAATATCACATCTTGGACTAAGCTCCGGAATGTCAATAAAAAACTTTTAATTTCAAAGTGCAAACTATGCATTGCATGGAACGTTAACCTCATATTTCATTAATAGATATTTAATCAACACGGTCTATCGCAGACCTTTAGAATAAAGGTGTTAACAAGTATAGCTACCAAGTGCAAGTGCGACCGCGGGCAACATTGCATAAACATTCAAAATTTTAATACATACCTACTTACTTTCTATTTAGATCCTAATAATATATACTCCATAAATTTAGTTAGTAAAATGAAGGTAAACAAAAAAACCACGTGACGTGGCCGTGGTTAACCGACTAAACGTAATACCAATCTATTCAGTCTGTTGTCAACATAGATATCCGAGAGATATGCCTTCACTCTATATTTGTTCGAGTTCAAATGTCGCCACCTTTTTCCCACTCCTGAAACTCACACAAAAACAAAAGAATTAGATACGGCCGGCGAGCTTTTTTGGCACACACGCAAGAAAGTAGGCGTAACACTTTTGTGCTATCTTATTGTACACATGCTCAAAAGGGCCCGCCCCTTTTGAGCATGTGTACAATAAGACACACTAGAAAGTATAGATACAGTCAGTGAATGCACACATGCAACTCTGCACTGCGTAACACACTATCAATCTCAAGCTGAATCATTTTTAAAGATATTGCTAATCCATTGCTTCATAATTATGTTCGAAAAATGTGTCTACTCAACAACGTAAATAACTCAATGGATGTTGTTGAACTCATAGAGTAAGTAAACATGTAAACATATATAAGAGACGGAACTCCCATAGAAAAAGTTGAAAAACGTCGCTTGTATGAAACGTGCACTAAAACTGAATACCAACAAAACAAAAATAACACAGACTGCAGACATGACGTAAAGCTGCCAACATAATAACAAGATAGGGATGTACTAAACATGATAGAGTCGAACAGATGTTAAACGAGACAGCGATAGCCGCCATTATGTTTAGTGCACGTTTCATAGTTTCTTTTTTAACCGACTTTTTATTAGACAGTTGCGTCACACGTTGAACTGACAAAACCCATTGCTACTGATTGTGTGTACCCAATTAAATTTTTGGTCAGTTTGATGGATGGAGGCGACATGTGCTATGCCTCCATGATATATCCCTCGATATCCGTGGTTGTCATGCTACTGAATACACTGGGGTATTTCGTTAAGTCGGTTAACCACGTCATGTGGTTTTTTTGTTTGGCTTTTTATAATTAATTTCCTGTCATAATATTTTTTTGGTTATTTTTATAGTAAGCAGTATTTTATTTAACCAAAGCGTTCTATTTTGTCAGAATTTGTTATATACGTGAGAAGCAACATGAATAATATTATTATTTGGAACGTATTAACATTATGGCAGTTACACATTGGGCGTATTTTCGACACGTATCTGGTTGTTGCACGCCCGTACGTATGCATGCGTACGTAACGAAATTATCGCTACAGTCCTGTTACAATTATTTTACCTCTGATTTTGCATCACACTGATCTTTATCGACGTTGATATAAGGTTCATAATAGGTTGCTGTCAGAAATAAAACAACACACACAGGGACTGTACAGCATGGGTCGCTATATGAACCATTTACTAGCAAGTAAAAAGGTACGATATGCGCTGAAAACACGCACAATCCATAAAGACTTCGTTTAGCTAAACACCGATGCAATAGCAATTTACTTTACCCTTCATTTATTCCTATTACGTTTAATAGTACCTTCGTTACGTACCTTAGTCAGCCTACTAAGCGATATCAAAAGCGCGTCAGACTAATGGCGGGTGCAAGATGTAGAGGAATAACTTAACTAAGTACATGATGTCCAGATAGACATTATTTCAGTTTTTCAAGATATTTTGGGTGGTATTATAATAACCTTTTAAGTCAAACGACAGGGGGCAGGGACATTTACGCGAAAACTGTAACCATGAATTCAGCGCATGATTCTGCGTAAACCGCGTAAAAATGTTTCGCCAGTCATGAAAAAAAAATCGGCTGTTTCATAGAAAAGTGCAATATCTAAGGTATTGCAAAAAAAAAAACTTTTTTTTTTTATAATCTTTGAACAACATCTACAGGGTGAGTGAACGTGAATCAACTTTGAAACTATTCATAATGGAAAGGTATAAACAAGGTCAAGATGAACGAAGCAGTAAAAAAAAACGCCTTTCGTCCGACGCGCTCATTACAACCTACAGGACGTCTATTAAATACTTTAATATAAAACATCGAGTCAAAGAAAGAGACAATCGTTTTGATCACGCATATACCTATAAGGCGCAGACGCTAATATTGTTCAAAGTAGTAATTTTTGACGGGACTTTCACTGGCATATAGATGATATTTTATGGAGTAAATTAAGCTACTTATATATTTTAGAAAAACAATGAAAATCAGTGAGAGCAGTGGTGGCCAAGTGGTAACGGCCGCGACTTACGAGTTGTAGGTCGTAGGTTCGAACCCAGACAGGCGCTTTACTTTGTGTAAATTATTTCATCACCACTGCTCTCAAAACGGTGAAGGAAAACATCGTGAGGAAACCGGCATGTCCTAGAACCAAAAATTCGAAGACATCTGCCAATCCGCACTGGGCCCGCGTGGTGGATTACGGCCCACTCCCTCTCACCGAGAGGAGGCCTGTGTCCCAGCAGTGGGAACATTATAGGCTGATTACGGTTAATGAAAATCAAAACATATTACTATTATTAATGTCATGCGAACGAAGTCGCAGGCAGCAGCTAGTTATTCATATAAAGCAGTAAATCCCCTCTAAAAGCTCTTTGACTACCATATAAAATATAGGTGCGTTGCCATCCCAGAGAGTGAGTGTGAAAGCTCAAATGTTTTATGTTGTTACACCTAAACCTTTACCCTTAAAACCGTTTTTGTTTTCAATAGACACATTCTTCTTTCGCATAAAATGTATCTCTTCCTTTTACCCGACGCCCATAATAATACAATAAAACATCGTACGTATGTCTATGGCTCCTCAATCGGTCCCGTGACTCTTGTCCTCACTGACTTCCACTTGGCCATCATCTCCTTATCCACGTGGTCTATGGTCCATTTTTGCGTGCCTCTAGTTGGGTCACAATGGTTGATGTAAAGTTCCTTGGATAAAGGACTCCAGTCAACGCAGTGGTCGTTCGAACCGTGCTTTATTTGGTGGGTGGACTGTAAAAGAATGGTATAAAATATTGATTAATTATTTAGTTGCACTTTTACGAATATAACTTATTATATAAGAATGTTAATCGAATTTATATCATTATCGGTATTTTGTAATTACCTTCAAAATAAGGTAATTCTGACCTGAAAGATCAAATTCAAAATCTAATTTTATTTAAGTCGGTTTTATCGTGAATTATTGACGTTGATATAATTACTATATATTAAGAGTTATTGGAATTTGGACCTTACGTATTGCTGTTAAGAGTTAAAATTTAAAACGCTCTAAATTTGAACCGATGCGTGCGCGGGTATTACTAGATGAAAGAACGTGAACGAAGCAGGAGGACTATATATAAGAATAATAGGCCTATAAAGTTCCCACTGCTGGGACACAGATCTCCTCTATGTGGGCCGCAATCCACCACGCGGGTCCAGTGCGGGTTGGTGGATGTCACATGTCTTCGAATTTTTAGTTCTAGGACATGCTGATTTCCTCACGATGTTTTCCTTCACCGTTTTGAGAGCAGTGCTGATGAAAGTGTATGGAAGAATGGTAAATTGATAAATTTTGTACATACCGTGTCATACGCCCACAGCTGGTTGCCGCCACCGAGATGGCATGAGAACAGTCGTATCGGGCTCTTATCCGCAGACTCCGGCAGATCCCAGCACATGTTTCTCGATTTAACCCTGGAATTTTAACGAATAATTAGATTTAAAAAAAGTAAAAAATAATTAACCATAATAATTACAATATCTATTTTGGCCTCTTAAGAACCCATTGCTGGTGAAAGGCGTACTTTGGTTTTTTCACCTGCAGTAAATGTTCCATCAAATATTGACTGAACACACACATTTAAGTATTGGAATAACAAGTCTTGCTTCGGGTCAGGGATGGTCGCAGACGGCTTAGCGCGCTACTTGTCCTTTGGTTATGGTACACTATGCAACTACAGTTCGCGTCAAATAACTTTGCCGCTCTAGGATCTTTCCTAGCCGCGCCAATCCGCGCCATGCGCGCTGCTGTTGTATTCATAGGATTAACTACTGCGCAGTGACTTGTTGCCTACTTCAGAGCAGCAAAGTTATTTGAAGCGAACTGTACAGTTAAACTACAAACAGTATGCGCTTCGATAATATTTGTGGTTCCGAATTATTACGAAAGTCGCGCCACAGAGTAACCCTCCACAGAGGCAAAGCTTCTTAGTTTTGTACCGCCTCGCTTTGTAGTAATGCAAATTGTAATGCACATTTATTATCATTGCGCGTTTGTATGAAGCTTTCTCTTAGTTGGGTTATATTCGCACCTCGTCATCTGCCACTCAATTTTTTTGTGAAAAAAATTGGAATTGCAAAAAATTGGAATTGCCTTATAACTGCTCTAAGTATATAAATATTTCATCATAGCGCTATTTCCGAAGATATACGATGATTGCCGAAGCGCATACTTATACTGGTAAATCTGTACAATACATTAGTACTGACCTGATGTCCTTGTGCCAAGAAAATGAGAAGTTTTGTTCCCCGTCTAGCGTGGCAGTACACGGTTTTATGTGCAACTTGTCCATTGCTTGGCCGTGTTGAGCGTCGATACACATCTTGGGGTTTGATACTGGTCGCACCTTTATAAATTAATGATAATACAGTTATAAAGGATTTGAGAGGCGAGGCTTGTGGCTAAGTAATAACAACCGCACGGGTCGATTGATCAGGTTAAGCTACGCTTGCCGCGGTTGGTCCGTGGATGGGTGACCATATTTACATATCTAGAACTCTCCGTGCCTCGGAAAGCACGTTAAGCCGTTGGTCCCGGCTGTCATTCGTGGATTTAGTACAGTGTTACGGGTCGTCAGAAGCCCGAAAGTCTGACAACCAGTCTTACCAAGGGGTATCGTACTACCCAGTAAGGGTCAGTTCACACCGAGACGCGACGCGACGCGCAGTTTTCAAGATAGAAATATAATTACAGACCTTATCTACTACACTAAAAGGTACACAATTCAGCGTCTACTACGTCAAGTTACGCCGCGCGGCGCAGCGCGGCGCAGCGCAGCTCACTGAATCGTGTACCTTTTTGTGTAGTAGATAAGGTCTGTAATTGTATTTCTATCTTGAAAACTGCGCGTCGCGTCGCGTCTCGGTGTGAACTGACCCTAAGTGGGTTGTGAAGGTCAGATAGGCAGTCGTTCCATGTAAAATACTGGTATTCAGCTGCATCCGATTAAACTGGAAGCCGACCCCAACATAGTTGGGAAAAGGCTAGGCAGATGAGTTATAAAGGATTTAATCATTGGACATCACCGGTGATGTTCTTCAGAAAGGTCAGGTACGTAGTACTGGCAACCGACGTGCGTGTATGACCAGCGGGGCATCTTAACCTTTTGACCACCACAGTCATGTATAGATAACAAACCAAAATGTGCCCAGCACGCCACGGTTCGACTACATGACATACTTTGACGCCGAGGGCAGGATTTTGATTTTTTGACGTGTGGCGGTCAAAAGGTTAGGGGGAAGCGCTAAGGTAGCCCGCGAAATTCAAATTTTCTTAGGTTTTTTGCAATTTGCTATTTTAATCAACGTACAACTTAATACTAAATATGATTCGCGGTCGTAACAAATATGTATTCACAGAATTATAATCATTACAATCAGTAATACAACTTGTTAACTTAGTATAATCACCAAATATCAAGATTTCATGAAATAGTCATTCTTGGGGATTACTTGGTCTTAGAGAGTTGTGTTGATGATCCTTTAGCATAATCAATCTACATGATTGATTATGCTAAAGGATTAAAAATGTTTAAGGTACAGGTAAATACTTACACGTCCGTCAGCGAATGGATTCGGTTCTACAGTCGGGTATTTAGCTGTTAGGTCAAAAGCGATCTGAAAATAAAGATAAAGTCGTCAGAATTAAACCACTGTATTCAGCCTTATCTAATGACATAACTAGGTCAAAGCATAAAAGCCTAACTAAAAAAAATACTGAATTAATTTACTACTGTATGTATTGCGTGTGAATAGAGTTTATTATTAAGTTTAGTAGGTAATGTAAAAAATTATCCGCTCGAAAATGTGAGCCCAACACGGAGTCACGGCTCCTATTTTCCTTATTTTCTGGAACAACCTAATATCCTCCAACGAGTATTGAACGATATTTACCTGCGTCATGAACCATCTAAAAGACTTGCACTTCAGTTTCTCCCTCAACGCCTTTTGTTCGGAAATGTCGCCGGGGTCGATCTTGAGGTAGTGAGGTCTTCTCGTGTACAAGAATTGCGCATACTCGTCCATCCACACTTCGGCTACGCGACGATAGTTCTATAAACGGACAATAACAAATTACGGAAACATCTCGTATCCATACTCAATATTATAAATGCGAAAGTGTGTCAGTCCGTCTGTCTGTTACGTCATCACGCTTAAACCGCTGAACCGATTCAGATGAAATTGGGTAATTATAGAGATAGTTTGAATCCCGGGAAAGGACATAGGATAGTTTTTATCCCGATATTCCCACGGGATCGACACTTATTCGGGTGTCACGGGGCGCTGCTAGTTTTAAATACACCAAAACCCATCATATATAGCGTGAGTTGATTTTAACCTTAGTGAATAAGGCCCGCATTATCACATACGGATCAGACGGATCTATACAGGACGAATAGCAACAGCTCTCAAAAAGAAATGGTTTTCTTTTCTGCGTATTCGTCGTTGTTCATTCGTTCGTACGGTACAATGATTACTTTACATTTCATAACATGAGAATCATAAAACAAACTCCAACCCCCTTAATAATAAACGTTGTATAGCGTCTGTATACTTAGTTACACAACGCTTTGTCTTCTTTCGAAAGTCAAATTACTGACGACTGAAAGAGAGAAATCGGTGTGTAACTATTCATCTGATATAATACATTTATTATTAAGGGATAGATTATAGACGATACTTAGTCGCAATTAACTGACTGGTTTGAAATCACGACACGACATGAGAAGGACATATTATAACACGTGCCGATGACTGAAGTATTAGTTGTAATCTTACCTTGCCAACAAAGTCTCCATGACCCGGGTTAGGGAAGGGCGCAAACTTGCGGTAGATGTGGCCAACTCGTGAGCACGGCGCGTCCACCATACGCCCGCCGCACTGCCATATCTGTGACACAATTAATATCACTATAGCTTTATGGTTAAAAATACTCAACTGACTGCCTTGTTGGTCGCAAGCGCCTGCTGAGCATAGGGTCCTGCGTTCGGTTTCCAGATCGGGTAAAATTTTATTGGATTTTCTTTAAGAAATTTGTCAGTTTTCGAAAATGTTCTCTACTAACTTTTTAAAATGAGTCTCACGCATAGCATAGCTTATGCGCTATCCTCAGGGAGTATCCTGCTGGGCCACGGGCCTCCGTTCTTTGAGTGGGAGTGTCATGCGTTTACAGTAAAAGAGATATCTGAATGAGGAATAGGCCCACCAAAATCTCTGAGACAATTTTAAATACATGCCATTTTGTTTAAAAAAATCACTAGATTAAGATGGTATTTTTTTCTATAAGACAATTCCAGTCTATTATTGCCCCACTGCAGGGCAAAAGCTTTTATGCACAGAAAGCGCGAGCATTGAACACCACGCTTGCTCAAATGGGGTTGGCGGTTTCAAACATATGTTAACTAGGTATAAGTCCAGGTTTCCTCATGATGTTTTTCCTTCAGCGATGTCAGTAATGTCCAAGATAAACTCAGAAAGTACACATGAAAAAGCTACATTGGTACTTGCCCGGATTTGAACTCATAACCTCGTGCACGAGAGGCGAGGCCTTGACCGTTAGGTCATAACGACTCAACAATATTATTTTTTTATAATTTCTAGATTTTAGCTTCATCTTGTCTAACCGGAATTATGAGAAATATATCAAAATGCCATCGACCCGTCGCGACACGTAATTTTTGCCGTCACCATTTACATCTTATAATATGAGAAGGTTCTAAACGATAAAAGATTTTATTTCTATAAGTTGGTTTGTACAAACACTTTCACCCGTCAATTATATTTTAAAAACTATATGAGATCGGTTTGAATTAATAATCTGGAACAGATCATGTGAGGACCATGGAACCTAAGTATGGTCAAGGTTTTCATATATGCCGCATGTATAGAATAGAATACTCTCTATTATGTACACCATATAAATTACAGACTTAAATATAGAAACTGTACAAAGGGTTACACACTGGGTGGTCTTATCGCTAAGGACGATCTTTTAAAGACAACCTTTGGATGGATTAACAAACACATAACCCTCCTTTTGGGCTTCGCCGCAGTCGGGTAAAAAGGGGAAGGACAGACAAATACTGTAGGTAGTCTGTGGTGTACCATTTACATAATACAATAAATACATACTTAAAGTATATTATACCAATCTAAATAAATATATACATACATATAATAATAAACATGAAACAGGAGCAAAGAAAATATACTGATGATGAAGTGCTTTTTATCATAATTTTAAAAGTGGACAACATGTATTTGTGTTGTTATATACAAACCTTAAAACTTAGTTCATACTGCTCGCCGCCCCAGATGTCCAGACCAGGATCGTAGCCACCCAACTCCCAGAAGAATTTGCGCGATATTGCGAACAAGCCGCCAGCCATTACTGGGCTCCTGAATACGAATAATATATTTTTTTATTTTGTACAAATGACGAACTTTCATCCGCACTTTCCGTTCGTACGAGCGTAAAAATATCGCGGCGGGATTTTATCGCACGCCGGATTTTCAACTCTCAATACAATAGAGCGCATCCCAGCACGTCAAAGAACACACTGTTGGATTTTCAACTCTCGCCGCTAAGCAGTGCGACGAAAATCCAGTGCGCGAAAAAAATCTAATAAAATGTTCCCACTGCTGGGACACAGGCCTCCTCTCGGTGAGAGGGAGTGGGCCGTAATCCACCACGCGGGCCCAGTGCGGATTGGCAGATGTCACATGTTTTCGAATTTTTGGTTCTAGGACATGCCGGTTTCCTCACGATGTTTTCCTTCACCGTTTTGAGAGCAGTGCTGATGAAATAATTTAAACAAAGTAAAGCGCCTGTCTGGGTTCGAACCTACGACCTACAACTCGTAAGTCGCGGCCGTTACCACTTGGCCACCACTGCTCTCACTCACATATACCAATAACTAATATACCAATGTATAGTAAATATAATTGAATGAGTTCCAATATTTCAATATGATAATTATGGATCCCATAGCCGGTCGTGGTCGTGGACGTTTGTGTGCGTAACTATTCATACCGACACAGCTATCCGTGTGTGTGATGTAAACCGAATAGATTTGCCGTGGGTACATGTAGGTAAATTTAGTACAAGTACCTTGATAAACCCATATAAGCTGATCATGTAATTTCATAATCTTTCATCGTAAACATCAATTACAATAAAACGATTTACCGCTTCATACGCTCCCAGAAAATACCCAGTTAAAACACAAAAATCGATTAAGGGCTTATCAGCAATTGAGTGTTAATTGGCATATTATTGTGCTCTTAGGGCGGGTTGACGCACGCGTATACGTCAAAAATGGCGCTAACTATCGTCAAACCAAAAAAAGCGTCATTTCAAATTACAATTACAAAATGATGGCCTTGACTTCATCATCATCATCATCATCAGCCTATAGCAGTCCACTGCTGGACATAGGCCTCCCCTAATGAGCGCCATAGCGCCCTGTCTTCAGCTTGACGCATCCAGCATCTGCCTGCAGTCTTTTGCAGATCGTCATCCCAGCTGGCCGGAGGGCGTCCCACACTACGTTTGCCGAGTCGCGGTCTCCACTCAAGAACTCGTTCGGTTGTCGGTTCTTCATCATCATCATTTCAGCCGAAATGATGATGATGATGAAGTCAAGGCCATCATTTTGTAATTTATAATGAAAGACGTCCACTGCTGGACATAGGCCTCCCCCAAGCACCTCCACTTCGACTGGTTCTTGACATACGTATGATTAATTAATTAAATTAATTATGGCCTTGTATGTTCCGTTAACCAACCGTTTGAAACCAACCGGCCCTTAATGACGTAACGACAATCTAATATGTATTTAACAGCCATTTGCTGAAACTCATAATGTTTGAAAGTATATTTCTTCGGTTTTACAGTCAATACACGTACAGTCAACAGCAAAAGTAGACGTTCAAAATCAGAAATTCAATAGGAGTCAAAACTGATCATTAATATATGGCAGCTGTACTAGAAGTAAATGTTTGGTGTAATTTACAATCACATACTTTTGAATCACTTCGACGCCACACAGTTCTGACGCGAACTCCGTTCATTAGTATTGAATTTCTGATTTTGATCATCTACTTTTGCTGTTGACTATACATTGGTGTAGAAATAGGGTACTTAGAGCAAATTGAGACAGGCCTTTAATCTTTTGAACGCCAGAGCATAAAGGCACGCGCGTGCCCTCCACGCCAAGCCACAATTTTAAATATTTAAGGTATAGGTACATTTAAAAACACACAAAAGTAATGATTTAATTGTTTATTTCGTGATAAAGTGCACCGCATTTTTTGTCACATATTTATGTCGCTCGTAATAGGATAGGCGACACACGACTGGCGTACAGGGCACACGCTTGCTCGTCACGTATATGTGACAATGGCGTTCAAAGGGTTAATATAAAAAAGAAAGTTAAATACTTATACCCAACTACGAAAAAAACGCCAACTAAAAAGGTATAAACAAAACATCGATATCGATTTTTTTCGGTTTTCGTATAACCAGATTCACACGTCATTACTAAGTCATGTACGGTGTAATTCGCACAGATTTCGTGTGGGTCCTGCTAAAAACATAATTCTTCCTTTAGGCTTCGCGGTAAAAATTTGACCTTTGACTGCTGGATAGCTGGACACAACAAAGGCGTTCGTGTGTCCAGCTGATACAAGTAGATAAACACTACATTATTATGTTTCCACGAAAGGCTAAAGCAAATAATGTATTCTTTGTAGAAATTCTGTGGGTTACAGTACCCACAGTGAGACGTCGTGGGATCTAACCACATTCATTGTACCTACTACCGACAAGTTACATGAACAAACTCTTATTACAAATACAAAATTTATTTGTCTTAGTATGGACAGGTTAACTGAAATCGTAAAAACAAGAAATACGTTTCTAGTATTATCGCAAGCGCAGATCTGAGGTGGTAGTTGTCTAACACACTTATAATGGCAATCGATGCCAATGCCTTTCATTTTGACAGTTCAGCCACATTCATTGCGTTATTTACACTGTTGAGCAGACGAGTTTTTCAAACCTATGAAGCAAACCTTCAAAACCCTCGGATTGTGATTGAAAGTGAGTTACGCAATTAGGGTGCAAGCCAAGTGCACCGTAGTGCTGTTTCACAAACAAACAAATACCAACGTTGCACTCGTCGAAATAAAGTCGAAAATAAACAAGTGAAAACCGCATTTAGCTACTCGCCAGGTCTTAAAGAAGGTAAAAAAAAAACAGTTCTTACTCGAAAGGCTCAGGCATATTCTGTTCATCCTTGGGCAGTATAGGCAGCCTCTTGTAGAAGAACTCCCAGTCGAAGGCGCCGCGGGCCCCTTCATCCTGCGCTCGGTATTCGAACGTGTCGTACGCTATCACGTCTATGAACGGACACGTGGCCGTGCGGTAGTTCAGCGCTATCGGTTCTGTTCGGGCAAAGTTTCCTCTTAGATTAACAATTTAACGAGTAGGCACTTCCTCTTTCCTCAATTTTTTATGATTCGTGTAGATATTTTTAGGACCGTTTGTTTACAGCACAATTATTTAATACATAAGTACCTAAAGTTTAAGGTTTATCTGTTAATAGTTTGAGCACAGTTTGTGTTAAACCTCTGAACAAATCATCCACATTTCCCAATCAAGGCATTGAACATTGGATGCCTTTAGTTTCGATAATCTTTAGACTGATTTCTACGAACAAAAAATTGTTTTTATCCGCAGCCCTGTCGCATGTGCACTTGATGATTTTAATGACTGCGTTAGTAAGCGGAGTTCGCGCAGCTGAATTTTGGGCCCAAAATATTTAGACTTTTTGTCATCGATACGCTAAGAAGATGAAAAAAAACTCAGAAACGCTTTCTTCATTAAGCTTCGCTCTTGACAGAGTGGTCGTGTCCAATGGCTGGTGTATTGTGGAGCACGCCTCGCGTTCTTTCACCTTCTAGTTCTATTAGAAGACAATCTGGTACAAAGTAGAATGTTACAAGGATATATTGGCGCCTGCATCGCATAAACAGAGGGGCGTTGTTGGTAAACATTTGTGAAATTGTATTGATAAAACAAGATGGCGGCGTTAGTTCCGATTTTGGCCACGCGCCAAAATAACCTTGTACTGTCTTCATCCCGTTAATTTACCTCTGATTTTGCGTCACTGCCAAAGTCACAGTGATCTTTGTTTCTGTTGAAATAAGGTTGCTGTTGGGTTGCAGCTACTGACAAGTCTGTCAAAATCACAGTGATCCTTATTTTCATTACAATAAGGTTGCTGCTACCAGAGGAAAAATAACTGCGAAAGGACTGTAGCGTTGTACAAAAAGGTCTTTACCATTCCGTTCTTACTACTCCATGCAAGTACCTCCCACCTTTCTGCAGCGCATTACAAATGTACAATAACAAACAAATACATACACAGACCTAGTAGGGGCGGCAGCCAGTTGACGTTGGCTTCGGTGTGCGAGTCCAGGAACAAAAGTACATCAGCTGTGGCTTGCTTCGCTCCGGCCAAGCGAGCGGTGATCAGTCCACTGCGCGTTTCAAGTCGAATGACGCGCACTTTTGGCATGTTTTTCGCTAGATAGTCGTCTAACTTCTCTTTCAGGAAATCTGGAAAATTACATACATTTAGCATAAATTTAATCAAATGAGACGTGCCGAGGACAGGTGGCCTCGAATCAGTTCATCAGGGACTACGTCAAAGCTTCTCAGGACGAGCACGACCTTCAGTAATTCAGTAATGTAGAACACGTATAAAAAGGAGTGTTAAATTTCGCCTTTATGGGGAATAAAGGCGAAATTTAACGCTCCTTTTTATACGTGTTCTATACGTGTCAGAAAGAAAATTAGAACATAAAACACCCACATATCGACAGTTACTAGGAGGGGCGAGCGTATCGACGTTAAGTGTGCTTACACACGAACGACACGCGTCAACGACAGAGGCAACTGCAGTCGACGACACGTCGGCAACTGATACTAGGCGAAAATTCAGACTTCGGGCTGCTAAAAATAAATTTCTGATGGAAAATCCCAATTTCTCCAATGGCCCGACCTGTGAATCTAGGACCCCATTCACGAGCCGCACTAGTGACTACTAGACCAAAGACTCAGACTATGAAATGAAATAAGGCTAAGTAATTGTTTATCTCTCCTGTTGATTGGAGTGAATTCCACTCCAGAAATCATGAGTGGCGGAGTGCGGGCGAAGTGAATGTTCATACCTTGCTGCCTGCATATAACAAAGCCAATAATAAATCTTCGCATATCCATTCACATCGGCAATGAGAATTGAGAACGAACGTCATATTGAATGATATATAAATTGTAAATATTGGCATCGTATATTTTTAAACGGTTTTATATTATATCAATAACATTCACAAGTCAACTATGTGACTGTTATCGAAACCACAACATGAGTTGTTGCTTATTTTAGCCGTTAAAATAAGAAGAAAATGATTCGTAAAACGAACAACTAACACAACAACGTACCATTTACTACTGGACGTTTTGACGTTTGGACTTTAAAAGAGACTGTGACCTCTGAGTTTGTTTCGGCCTTTCTTCTCAGAGTCGTCGGATGGAAAACTCCGACCTCATCTAAAACCACCTCAAACATCATCTAAAACCACCTTAAACCTACTTCCAGATATAAAATCATTTATATTTATCTAACATTCAAACCATAAAACATAATATCACGCCCGTATACGGAAGGATAGAACAGGATAGACAGAGGTGTAATACTTCCACATTACACCAGTCACTTAATCTATACTAATCTATACTAATATTATAAAGCTGCAGAGTTTGTTTGTTTGTTTGAACGCGCTAATCTCTGGAACTACTGGTCCGATTTGAATGATTCTTTTAGTATTGGGTAGTCCATTTATCGAGGAAGGCTATAGGCTATATAACATCACGCTACGGCCCTTAGGAGCCGCGCAGCGTGTGACACCGCGGGGAACAGCTAGTAACTCTCATAAAGTAGTAGATAAGCCAATTGCGATTAACTAGTCACAAATATCCAAATACAAAAACCAGATAACATTCTTTTTTTTTTTGCGGATGGGAAATCATCAATTGACCCCTCCCGCTCTGGGTGGAGCGGAAGGGAGTGTCAGACTCTTACTGACTAAAACCCACCCGTGTTCCTTCCTTAGCCCTTTATGTTCCGGGCCAGCGGTAACCCTTTCGGACAATCCCGCTGACCCGGCAGGCTTCGGCCCCTCCTCGAATCTGACATCTGCCTTATTATCGCATCACATCAGTTTCGTTCAATGACAACTTAGTACCTAGGTGCAAAAGTCGGTTAAAATAAAACAATAACAAATGCATTCAACATCAACCTACAGGTATTTACAGCATAATTAATGCCGTAATATCCTCAATAACCTAAGGCAATAAAAACACTCTTGATAAACATTAAACGTACCTAGAACCGAAGTAAAAGCATTAATTAGCATAATACACAATACGCGCAACTAATAATGTTAATATCCATTTAAAACTAGTAAGGCGTGACAATTAGGAGAAGCAAACATCAATTGTGAGCTATGTTTTATGAAATATCGTAGTAGAAGTACCAGCTGAACCTACAAAAGCATGGCCGAAGCCTGTACATTAATTCGAATAATTGAAATGACAATAAACTATTGAGTAAGGCGTTGCTTTGACTTCATAATACAACTAATTTGATACTATAGAAAAAAACCATGAAGATACCTCTAAAAACTTTATTTTTACAATAAAAACCATACTAATATACATACAATCATTCTGATTTTTTGTCAGATTATTCTACAAACAACATACTAAAGCACTAGTGTTTAAATTTTTTAGTCCAAACAATAGATTTTTTGTAAATACATAATTGCTTCATATTTTGCAATAAATTACCAGCGTTGTGTCATCGCGCTTCTCTCTTTTCTATGCAATCCGACAGTGACCGCGCTTTAGATCATGTAGTCCCCTTAAAGATTAAACCTGAAATCGGTTCAGGTTTGGTCCCATAGTAAAAGTTGTTCAAATGATGAGTACAATGACCTCTTAAGAGGTTGTTAATGTTTTACCAATAACCCTGTACAGATTTAGCGAATTTTAAAGTTTTTTTTAACTTCGATAGTAACCAATACATTTTATTGAAATAATATTTGTTGGTAGGCAATCACGTATGTTCGATACCAATACCTAATATCTATAGCATTTTTATTGACTACAAAAAACATAAATTTTATGTGTCCCTATGTGCAGACCACAGAGCCATTCACTATGATGAAACTTATATGTGGCCCAAGCCGTCCTTTCAAACTTCATTGAAAGGTAACATAATATTACCTGCAATGGCCTTCAGATTTATATCGGCAAGAAAAATAAATAACAAAAATATGATTATGGGCGCGCTTGTCTGCTTGCTTCACTTACTACAAAAAATATAAAAATTTTAGGTTACAGTGTCTAGACGTCCCAACTATCTTAGTCAGATTTATTTTAGTCACCATTCCTACCTAAGTATTCGATGCATGGATCGATATCTTGTTACCCAATAACTAGGTTGTGGATGGCAGATAGGCAGTCGCTCCATGTAAAATACTGGTATTGAGCTGCATCCGGTTAGACTGAAATCCGACCCTAACATAGTTGGGAAAGGGCTAGGCCGATGATAATGAAAACCCGGTATTTTAGACCAGCAAAACTACGTCAGAGTGGACTGAACTCTGAAGTTGAACTGAACGTAACAGCAGTTCAATTCAGTTCAGAATACTGGCCATGACTTTAGATTCGAAAGTCAGGGTCGAGTCGAGGTACAAGTCTTGTTAATGTTTAAATTTTCGAGGTAAAAAGCTACAGTCTTGTAAAACTAAGTCATAAATATGGATAGAATACAGACACGGCCGCAGAAGTCGTGAAGAAACCGGCATGTCCTAGAACCAAACATTCAATGACGTGTGGCATTCACCACCCACACTGGGTCCGCGTGGTGGTTGTCGATTACGACCTACTTTCACAGAGGATGTAATTTTACAAAGCTTGAAGACAAATTCTTCAACATATGCCTATTCGTCATGCTTTTCAGCCCCACATGGACGGACATGTATGGGCTAATCCATTGCTAAAGCTTACGAGGACATGTTATGTTTTGGGTGATGGATAAAATTCTGTACTTAATAAGATTAATAGGAGACCAAAGTGTGTAGCCATGTTAACTTTGAGAATCAGCAAGTTACGGTCTCGGTATCTCCGCCGAGGGAATGTTGGTAATTGAAATAGAAGATTATTTGAAGGGAGACGGTGCAAAGGGTCTCCGAAACGATCAATAGCAATTGTCAATTTTTATGTGATTGATACCCATTAATGTGCAAATTGATCGACTACCAAATTCAATTGAAGCGATTGACAATATTACTACAATTACAATTGATGGCAATTTATCAGTTGCAATTGATCGTTTCGGGGACCCTTTATAATAAATGGAAATTAATGAACCACTGACGGTCCCATATCTGAGGTAGACTCAATCAATGGTGAAATGCAATAAGTACTTCTACAATAAATAATGCTGCAGCCGTCGTAATCGCACGCTTTACAATCGCGACTACCGCTAATCTCGGCGATTAAAAATTGCTTTTTAATGTAGTAGTCATTAAAAAACTGTAATCTGAAAGCTTACCTTTGGTGCTTGCATCATCGACTAGAAGAACTTCCTTTATCAGAGTACTGGGTGATCGTAGCAACACGCTGAACGCAGTCCTAAGCAGCGTACTCCAATGCTCGTTGTGGAAGGGAACCACGACGCTCACAGTCGGCAGGGAGGCAATGTACACCTTCTTCTCACAAGCATGGTGCCGAATGTCCGGTAAGGAACGATTCAGTGGAATTTTATCACTTAGCGCGCCGTTGAAGCCGTTTACTGAATAAAGAACTTTTTCAAGTTCAGCATCTGATTTTGGCAAATGTGCTGGCTTTCCTTGCTCACCAATTCCTGATAAAAAAAAATGAAATAGGTTGCATAGTATAATTGCTGATTCTAGACATTCTAATGTTTCTTTGTGAGAGCGTTTCAATGTCTATTACTCTATTTGTATGCAATGCAAGACATCTATAAGCATTAGCATACTACATCATCTACCATTGCATCAACGTTGCATTTCTGGCTTTTCTAGGGTCATACAGTCTGGGCCAATGTTTGTCTGGTTATTTTATATTTCGTGACCATGCCTTTTACATAGTTAGCATTTAATTTGTAAGCTTCAGCCTATAACATTCCCACTCCTGGGACACAGACCTCCTGTGTGAGAGGGACTGGGCCGTAATCCAACACGCGGGTCCAGTGTGGGTTGTTTTACATAGTTAACTAAACTAAATTTCGCCAGTATTTTTATTTTTTTATCTTAATTTTATTTACAAAAAGATTATTGTATATTAAAATTCGTTGGCTGGTTATTTATAGCTACACTTAAATACAATGGTTTCAGCTAATCAGTTGATAATACCCACCCACTCGCTTCCTTTCATGTTGTATCAGCGCATAGTCATGCCAGTCAATTTTCTGCAATTATAAAATTTGTCAAATACAACATAAAAACTTTAGAATTATGTAAGGACTGACTGACCTTAATTTTCTTTTAAAAACATGACAGGTATCACATCTATATTCCCGAAGGGGTTAGCAGAGAGACACGGAACCCATATTTTGCTAAATACCTACATTACTATCTTTTTGAATTTAACTAACAAAAACCGGGCAAGAGATAGTCGGACTCGCGCACCGAGGGTTCCGTACCATCATATGTCTTTAAATTTTCATCGCCGAGGCCTCTAATCATCAGAGAATTTTAATACTGTGCACTGCGGTGTAGAATATTGCAGATTTATGTCAGCGCCATCTCTAGTCTTAATCTTCATCAAAAGTCGAAAACTATGCGGCCAAACCGACGAATCGCTGTAAATCCGACTCCACGCAGTCTTGTCTGCCCTACCCCTAGAGTGTAATTTATAATCGCGTAGGCGCGTAGGGGCGAGGCGGCCCGCGGGCTGAGGAGCAGGAGGCTGCGAGCGGTGGTGAGCGAAAGCCGTCTGCGACAATTAGCACGCGTGGGACCGGAGACCCGCAGCGCCGAAGCCGTGACAGAAACCATGCCTGCTGCATGTTGCATGCTCGCTTGCATGCTGGATGCTTGCTTGCATGCTGCATGCTTGCTTGCATGTCCTATGTGTTTTAAAAACATTAGGATAAATAAACATTAGATAATTTGAATTTAGGACTAATTATTATTGAAAACGGTTTTAAGTCTTTTGTATATTATTGATTGTAATATTTATGACAAACAAATTTAGGGCATACTGTATTTAGAGATTTCAATTTTATCGCATGTGATACTAAGTGAAATTACGTTCGGGCAAGTTATCATTCTGTAGCGTAGGTAGGCGTGTGTGAAGACGAATGTATGAAGGAAAAGAAAAGTCCGAAGTACACAATAAGAACAAGAAAGTTTATTGCACAGCACAGGTTTCAGTTCACACACACAAGAGTTACACTTAGTTAAGAAGGAGTGGAAGAAATGTAGACAGTAGAGAATAGCACGGATAGGTATTAAAAACATAAACACAAGACGATCGCAACTGTTATTAGTTAGCGCGGCGAAACTAGGATTCTTGATTATAAAGCTACGCGCGCAGTGAGCATACTATCTTGCAAGTCACGGCGGCGGCGCGCGCGCGCTGCCTACCCAGCGCGGGTGCATGAGCGCAACGCACGATAATGCTGTCCCGCTCATGCACACGGCTCGCGTGACGTAGCGTGCGCGAGCGCCCGATCGTCGCTAGGACAATAGACGCGTCATAGCTATGGCCGGCCCACTGATAAGTAATTAGCTACTAATACAATGTTTGTACTTGTCTGTTTGTTTGTTGAATATTATTATGTTAGTGATTGTAAATAGTTTTATTTTAAATGTTGATTATAAATAAGTCTAGTATTAAGTTATTTTGTAAATATGTGTATATATAAATTATAATTAATTTTATTTAAGAAATACATAATTTATATTTATTTTGGTTTTCTTTTAGGTTTAACAATTTAATTAGACTTAAGTGTGTAGGTCACTACATCACCCCCCTCCAGAGACCGTCAAGGGCGATAATAGTCGGGAAATCTCACGCGACGTCCTGACCGGGTCGTTCTGATGACGCCATCGTCAGCTGAAGGTAAGTTCCGGTTATCCACGTCGGGTGTGTAGTGATTAGTGTTAGTGTCGAGTAGTAACTGTGGTGTGTTGTGATTAATGTTAGTGGTTGGTGGTGAAAATGATGTGTGAGGGTCACGCAGTATGAAGGCCGGCTTAATGCGGTCTATCGATACGGTAACCTGTTTACCATTTACCACTATTCTGAACACCTTGTCACCTCTTTCTATGACCTTATGAGGACCTGTGTATGCCGGTTTCAGACCACCAGCGGTGCAGTCCCTGAGGAACACATGAGTTGATGAGGATAAATCCTTGTGAACAAAAGTTTTGAAGTTGCTGTTGTGCCTGGCCGCTGGTGATGGTTGCAGATTCCGGAAAATACTCCGAAGCCTTGACAAGTAGGTGGTCATGTCGACGGTCTCGTCAGCCTGAGGGTCAAAGAATTCGCCAGGTAGGCGCATTGGCTGGCCGTAGACTAATTCAGCGGCAGAAGCCTGAGCGTCTTCTTTGTAAGCGCTGCGCACACCTAACAGGACTAGTGGAAGAGATTCCACCCAACTGTCATTTGCGTGGCAAGTGATCGCAGCCTTGAGTTGACGGTGGAATCTTTCCACCAGTCCGTTACAGGCAGGGTGGTACGCAGTTGTTCTGCGATGTTGGAACCCAGCGATGGCAGATAGGCATTTGAAGAGTGCTGATTCGAACTGCCCACCTCTATCGGTTACGATATCCGATGGGCAGCCGAAACGAGCGATCCAGCCACTAAGTAAGGCCTTTGCCACTGTTTCTGCAGTCATGTCTGCCAACGGTATTGCCTCAGGCCATCGCGTAAAGCGATCGACGGCTGTGAGACAATAACGGAAACCTTGGCACAACGGCAAAGGTCCGACGAGGTCAATGTGGATGAATGCGAACCTCGATTTTGGTAGTTTGAAAGTACCTACTGGTGCAAAGATGTGCCGTGTGGTTTTTGAGCGCTGACAAGCCAGGCAGGAACGTACCCAATCACGGCAGTCTTTCCTGACGCCAGGCCAAACATATCGGTCAGCGACCAACCTTGCGGATGCCTTGGTACCTGGATGACTCAAGGAGTGCAGGCTTGTAAAAATTGGTCTGCGCAACTCCTTGGGCACAAAAGGTCTTGGCGTAGGGGTGCTGACGTCGCAGTATAGCTGTGTCCGCGATCCTGGTACGCTAACTTGTTGCAGGCGTAATGCGTTTTCCCCAGTAAGCAGTTGCTTCAGCTCCTGGTCCTCCAGTTGTGCTGCAGCGATCCTTTCAGCGGGCACAGGTTGAGTAATCTCCTCAACGCGGGAAAGGGTATCCGCCACGACGTTGTTTTTCCCAGATATATGCCGGATGTCTGTCGTAAATTGGGCTATGAGATCCAGGTGACGGAACTGTCGTGGGGAACAATTCTCTTTACGAGAGTGGAAGGCGAACGTCAGAGGCTTGTGGTCTGTGTAAATCACAAAGTCACGAGCCTCCAGCATGTGCCGGAAATATTTGATACTCTCGTAAATGGCGAGCAATTCGCGGTCGTATGGAGAGTACTTGACTTGTGCTGGACTCAACTTGCGCGAAAAGAAAGCAAGCGGCTCCCATGCACCTGCATTTAGTTGTTGCAAAACTGCGCCAATAGCCTTGTCGGAGGCATCTGTGACCAACGCCAACTTAGCGCTGCAGTCTGGATGCGCCAACAGTGCTGCTTGACAAAGGCTATCCTTGCAGTTCTGAAATGCCTTATGTTCCTCGGGTGATAAATTTACTGGGTGTGAACCCTTCACAGAACCTGTAAGTAGAGCATTCAAGGGTGCCTGGAAGTTTGCTGCGCCTGGGATGAACCTGCGGTAAAAATTGAGCATCCCAAGAAATCTCCGTAGCTCTCTTACGGTTTTGGGAGCGGGAAAACTTTGTATAGCCTCGACCTTGGATGGTAGTGGCCTTGTGCCCTTGGCCGAGATGTGGTAGCCTAAGAAATTTACCTCCGACACTCCGAAGACGCACTTGGAACTGTTGATGACCATACCGTAATCTCTGAGTCTGGTGAAAAGTTGACGCAGGTGGTGCTCGTGGGTCTTCTGGTCTTTCGAGTAGACCAAGAAGTCGTCCAGGTAAGCGTACGTAAAATCCAGACCCCTGAGCATTTCATCCACGAAGCGCTGAAATGTCTGTCCGGCATTTCGAAGACCGAACGTCATGTACGGGAATTCGAAAAGACCGAACGGCGTCGTGATCGCAGTCTTCGGGACGTCATCTGGATTTACAGGAATCTGGTTATACGCTTTCACCAGGTCGATCTGAGAGAAGACGGTACAGCCAGACAGACTATGAGCAAAGTCCTGGATGTGTCGGATAGGGTACTGGTCCGGGATGGTACGCGCGTTCAGCATCCTGTAGTCGCCGCAGGGGCGCCATCCGTTGTCTTTCTTCTGCGCTAGGTGGAGAGGCGACGACCACGGTGACTCGGACTGGCGACAGGTTCCGCATTGCAACATGGCCTCGAATTCGGCCTTAGCAATTTGCAGTTTGTCCGGGGCCAATCTGCGAGGTGTACAGGATACTGGTGGCCCTGGTGTAGTACGGATGTGGTGCGCTGTATTGTGTTTGGGAGTGCGGTGTATACCATGTGGGCGAGTGATGTCGGGGAATTCCCGTAGTATGTGTGTATACGCGGAATCACCCAAACTTACCCTCACCGAAGAGACATCATCAGAACGACGGACAGGCGACGCCGGGGTGGAGAGTGTTGTATGGTTATCGATGAGGCGTTGATTCCTGCAATCAACAACCAAATTGTAAAAAGATAGAAAATCCACGCCTATTATCGCCCTTGTAACATCGGCAACGATAAATCGCCAAGCAAAGTCACGGCGCAATCGTAGGTTCAAAGTGACGTCTATGTACCCGTACGTATTTATCGGTGTTCCGTTGGCCGCGCACAATTGGTAGTTGGTCTTCTCTCGTCGATTCGATAATGCCGATCGGGGGTAGACACAGAGGTCGCTGCCGGTGTCGACCAAAAACTGCATCTTCGACCTTTGATCGGTGACGAATAAGCGACCAGCACTCGGACAATCATCGGTCGCCATTACTGATTGCCCCGCGCATTTCCCGATGTAGGGTAGTCGCACGGCTTCACGCACTTTTTGGCTCGGTCACCGAAATTACTGTGGTACCAGCACTGCGGGAACTTCCTGTAACTGGACTCTGATCGGGATGAGCCTGACCGATGTCGCGTGCGACTATGGGACCGTCCTCTGGAGCGAGACAGTCGCTCCACCTTATCTGCCAGCTTCTCCATCTGCTTGGTCAGAGCGGCGACTTCCGAGCACACACTGGTACCTGCAGTACTCGCCGATGCAGCACTAGATATGGCAGCTGTTGATGCCACCTGGGTACCGACGACGTCGTGGATCCGGTCCGCCAGCTCTGCCAGTTCAGCCAGGTCCATCCTCAACTGCGACGCTACGATGGCCTGTGTGTTTGCGGGTAGGCGGCTCGTCCATATGCTTCGCAAAAACTCCTCCGGTACACCTGGGCCGGCGAGGTTGAGAAGGTGGCGATAAAACTGTGACGGCTTCCGGTCACCCAGTTCCTCATGCATGAGAAGCTGCTTCACCTTCTTCTCACGCGATGCCGACAGCCGTTTAATGAGCTCGCCCTTGAGCTTCTCATATTTCCCGGTAGGTGGAGGGTTGCCGATAATATCCTCGACTTCGGCAGCGTACTGCGGATCTAGGTTGCCGGTTATATAATAAAATTTTGTTTCGTCCGACTTGATGCTCGCCAGGACGAATTGCGCCTCCATCTGGTTAAACCAGAGACTTGGTTTTTCTGGGTAGAACGGCGGTATGCGCACACCCACGCGGAATGCTTCCGTTGCCGACACATCTTGACTCGTGCATGATTTGTCCTCAGCCATCTTCGTGCTCTTTAACGGGGTCACCAATGTAGCGTAGGTAGGCGTGTGTGAAGACGAATGTATGAAGGAAAAGAAAAGTCCGAAGTACACAATAAGAACAAGAAAGTTTATTGCACAGCACAGGTTTCAGTTCACACACACAAGAGTTACACTTAGTTAAGAAGGAGTGGAAGAAATGTAGACAGTAGAGAATAGCACGGATAGGTATTAAAAACATAAACACAAGACGATCGCAACTGTTATTAGTTAGCGCGGCGAAACTAGGATTCTTGATTATAAAGCTACGCGCGCAGTGAGCATACTATCTTGCAAGTCACGGCGGCGGCGCGCGCGCGCTGCCTACCCAGCGCGGGTGCATGAGCGCAACGCACGATAATGCTGTCCCGCTCATGCACACGGCTCGCGTGACGTAGCGTGCGCGAGCGCCCGATCGTCGCTAGGACAATAGACGCGTCATAGCTATGGCCGGCCCACTGATAAGTAATTAGCTACTAATACAATGTTTGTACTTGTCTGTTTGTTTGTTGAATATTATTATGTTAGTGATTGTAAATAGTTTTATTTTAAATGTTGATTATAAATAAGTCTAGTATTAAGTTATTTTGTAAATATGTGTATATATAAATTATAATTAATTTTATTTAAGAAATACATAATTTATATTTATTTTGGTTTTCTTTTAGGTTTAACAATTTAATTAGACTTAAGTGTGTAGGTCACTACAATTCGGACAAATGATGATTAGGACAAAAAAATTATAGCACTTTAGATTACGGAATAAAAAAGTTAGGTACCTAACACAATAGAGAACCGATTATTTTACCACATGCTTTATTAAACATTGAATAAAAGTGAAAATTTTAAACCTTTTAATTATCATTAAGGTGAAAGCGCCAGGGTAGCCCGCGAAATTCAATTTTTTTTAGGTTTTTTGCAATTTGCTGGTCAGTATTAAGTTGTACGATGATTAAAATATGATTCGCGGCCGTAACAAATATGTATTTACAGAATTATAATCATTAAAGTCATCAACACAACTCTCTAAGACCATGTAATCCCCAAGAATGACTATTTCATGAAATCTTGACATTTGGGGATTACATGGTCTTAGAGAGTTGTATTGATGACTTTAATGATTATAATTCTGTAAATACATATTTGTTACGACCGCCAATCATATTTTAATCAACGTACAACAGCAAATTGCAAAAAACGTAAGAAAATTTGAATTTCGCGGGCCACCTTAGCGCTTCCCCCTTAAAGACAAGCAAGATAGCTGAATTAAAACTGTTTGTCTTGATAATTACTTACTTACATGATAATATTTCAACATCTACAATCAATTTTTAATGGGAAAAATGCCAATCGCCAATGCTAAAACTGTGCTGGCTCCATATAAATTATTATAAGTAAGTAGATGAGGATGATGAATGACTCACCTTTAAGGTACCGGGTGTAAAAAAGCCCTGATCTTGGCGAAATCTTTGTGGGATTTGAAAAACTTCTATAGCGTTGTTTGCAAGCTGGTTACTTGCATCTAGGCTGGTCAATAATTTCACTATGTACAGTAATATCACTATTAGCGTCAACATCAAAAGATTGCGCAGCCTCAGTAGGCGGAACAATTGACGCCTTGAAACTGACATAATGCTGAAACAATAAGAAATAAGATATTTTAATTACCGCTAATGAATGAGACACAATTGATTTTCTATTGTAATGGGCCGATATCGTACCACGCCGGGATTGAGTGGTTAATCTTGTGAACCTTTTTATTTTTAACTAGCTGTTCCCCGCGGTGTCACACGCTGCGCGGCTCCTAAGGGTCGTAGCGTGATGTTATATAGGCTATAGCCTTCCTCGATAAATGGACTATCCAACACAAAAATATTTTTTCAATTCGAACCAGCAGTTCCTGTAGCGCGTTCAAACAAACAAACTCTTCAGCTTTATAATTTATATTACTGTTTTATCTATACTATCTATACTAATGTATAGATAGTATAGATAAAACAGTAAATAAATGGGTCAAGTTCAAAATTCATAATTTAACTAACTTTTTAACTTTTTTTTTTGTTGTGATATCCTCATGATCCTCATGATGATGGTTAGGTATCTCGGACTCCTATCTACTAAAAGCCCACTGTTCCTTCTACTACCATAAGTCGGGGGCCCGAGAGCCCCGAGAGATACTTGTACATTCGCCGCACCCTCGACTGATATCAGCCCGCCATGCCTAGCGGGCCCCATCCCCAAGTGCGGGCGGTCCCACCGATCGACCCATCCTTTTCTTTTAGCACGTTTTTCATTACTAAACATCCTGCTCCTAAAAAAAATTCGTCAATTTGGAGAATAGGTACCCATATACCCCACAAAATGCTTTCCACTTTAGAGATCTAAATTTTTTTTAATGCATCGATCTTTCCGACGTGTGTGAGTCTATTTGGCGGGCCCCAACGAGATTTATCAACAGGTGATAGCTTTTCACAGACATTATTTTGCACCCAAAGAAAATAAATAAGATATATTTTGTACCTCGACAGTTTTTGATTGAATGACGTTTTTATGAAGTGTCTAGCTAGTGGGCCCCTTATGTTTTTTTTATTGTTATTATACCTACTTTCAGATCGCCGAATAGTGCTCGGAGCTAGAAACTATTATGTACCTTACAAATCCAAAATGTCTACTTTCTGTGAGTTATACTTCAGAAGATATTCGTTATTTAAACAAACGTCCAGCCAGCGGGCCCTTTTTTTAAAAATAGTACTCTTTTATAACATGCAATTGTGTTAGGAGCTTGATACTATTTTGTATCTTACAAATCCAAAATTTCGACTTTCTGTGAACTATACTTCAGAAGATATTCATTATTTTAACAAAGGTCTTGACCTGTTTAAATAAGGAAAAAAAAGAGAAAAAAGAGTAGTACATATTTAAAAAAAGGGCCCGCGCACCAAACATCCTAGGGTGGGCACCAGACCATTCTAGGATGGGCATGACCAAACTCCCCCTATATGTATATATATGCCTATGTGAATAAGTACAATCTATATTATTCACCTAAATAAGTATTTGTGCTATGGTTTTAGTTTCTAAACCAAAGGAATGAAAATTTTCATACAACGTGTTATACCTAATCCCCCTTTTCCAAAAGGGGTTGTTTTTTGAAAAATCATTTGAATATTTCCATTATTTGACACATTTAAAAAAAAAAACAAGTTTTTTGAAGCAACCAAAAAGCCCTACAAACTAGATTATCCCAAATAGGTAACATAATAAGGTAACATATATACATACAGAGAGACAGACAGACAGAGAGACGAGAGTTACTTTCGAATTTACATATTAGTATGGACTAGCAGCGCCCCGCGGTTTCACCCGCATAAGTGTCGATCCCGTGGGGATATCGGGATAAAAACTATCCTATGTCCTTCCCCGGGATGCAATCTATCTCTCTTCCTAATTTTATCGAAATCCGTTCAGTGGTTTAGGCGTGAAAAGGTAACATACAGACAGAGAGACAGTTACTTTCAAATTATAATATTAGTATGGATAGGAGGAAGTGTCTAATTAAATATTGTACAAGTGAGATTGTTAAAAAAAACCAAGCTATAATTTTGACCCTAATATTATTAAATTAATTGGAATAATATGCAAATATGTAATTCCCTTTAGAACATTGTTTAATTGACTGATCAGGATCTGTACCAGGAATCAGATTAGCCTTTTTATCTGATAGGCCTGCTAATAGCCGCAACAAGATAATAATTGATATTATTGTAATGTCAAATGATTATTAATCATTTTCAATTTATAAGAATATATACTTACAGAGACCTTCCCTGACGATTATACATGTCTAATTGGTAAATAAACACTACGAATAATCAAGGGAGTTACTATATTTACATTGTTTACATATGTGTACAACTGTACAATACTTACACATTTGCATATGGTTCGTGCGAATGCTGTTGTCTCACAAGGATGCACCAACAATAATACAAAAGATGTTTTGATACACCACCGTTAAACAAAAACGAGATTTTCAACAACAAGACACGAAAGCACGAACGAAATACAAAAACTAAACCGCCCGGTGCACCGGTGCACTGCTAATGCTAATCACAATCACACGACTAATGTTAAAAGTTAATGTGATTTTTTGCTTATTTTCATAGACTCCTGATTATGTCCAGATTGCTACAAGTATGACAGAGACATCCGAGAAAGTGACATTTACTGACAACCTTTTTGATTTTGGTCGGTTTATAGTAAAGCTGTTTTGTTTTTTTAAGTTTTCTAAGCAATGGCAACTAAAAATTCAGTCTAATTGAAAACAAAATAAATATTTTCTTTCCTTCTGTTAGCGGTTAGAAATTTTAAATAACACTTTAAAAATAATTTAAACGTTAAAGCAAAAATAGGTAGGTATGTAAAAAAATATTCAAGAAGAGTGCTCTATTAATAAATCTGAACGCTTCGGAAAATTCTCGATCGCTACCTTGACAACTGTTTGTTTTTGATTGGCTGAAAATTTTCAGGAAAATCAAAATCCTCCCAGTAGAGAACTAGGGAATCTATAGGATTTCTGTGCATCGTGTAATTGTAACATACAAAACAATAAGTGTATCAAATATATTTCAAGGTAATGCCTAGGTATTTTAATATAATTAAATTGAATATGGTATAATTGTATTTGGTCGCCCTTTATTGAGGATTTCCGTTATCCGGCTGCACCGAACACTATCACCGAGCGCTACATAAATTCTTACATATTTTTAATTAAATTAACTCCAGTTCTCGTGGCGAAGTATATACTGCCCAAAGTTTTCTCATTCTATGATATTGCCAACGCTTTTTGAGTTAGCCGACGTGTTCCGTGTTTCATCAGTGTATATTTCGTTTTTTTTTTTCAGATGGCTTTATTTAGCCGTAAAGTATACTTAATAGGTGCCTTACTGGTGTTAGTGAGTGCTGCGGGTGTGGTGCAGGCCGACAGCGATGATGCTGACGACGAAGTTACTGTGGAGGTTAGTGCTTATAGGTTACATGACCTGATTATACTACAATGATTGTTCTAAAAAAAAACTGTAGATAGACACAGCTGACAGAATCTTTATGACCCACATTACTATCTAGAGATAATTAAACAAAATGTGTGTATAATTTCTGAAAGGCCTTGATATAACAAAAGAAATTATCACTATGAAGTCAAATTGTATCGCACACACAATTCCTTTATAGTGTTTATCCTCAAGTTTCCCATATAACATACTCTTATAAGAAGTTCATATTTTGCTTTATAATATTCAGACATAATTTATCACCTGAAGTCCTGTTTTGGTTATATTCTTGATATAACCAAAACAGGACATTCAACCAGATCAATCATAGGGCAGTCCCCTATGATTGATCTGGTTGAATGTATGGAGAATCTGAAACTGTTTTCTTTGGGATGTCTATCCTGTGTACAAAGCAGCAATATCACTCTTACTATAGTTTAATTAAGTTTAATTAATCATGTCAATTCTCTAGCTCTTGAGCTGTATTGGGTAGGAATCTACTTTCATTAAAAGAAATTAGTTGTATTCTGAAAAATATGATACTCTAAAGACCATGTCCTGCATGATGTTAAGAGTAAAGGAAGGATTCCACAATAACACTATACCTCTAGAGGGTCTGGCTGACATTATTATATTTTGGTTGCCATTATCACACAGAAGCAAAGTTATTCTATTCCCAAACAAATTAATGACTACAGTACTGATATTCAGCTGCATCCAGTTAGACTGGAAGCAGGCCCAACATAGTTGTGAAAAGGCTAGGTAGACGATATGGCCCAGGAGCAGCGGTGGCTGCCCAGTGGAAACAGCCAAGACTTAAGAGTTTCAGGTTGTGGGTTCGAACCCAGGTAGGCACTCTACTTTTTATCATTTATTTTATCACCACTGCTCTTATATCAGTGAAGGAACATTGTAAGAAAACATGTCCTAGAACCAAAAATTCGAAGACATGTGACATCTACCTACCCGCACTGGGCCCGCGTGGTAGATTACGGCCCACTCCTTCACCAAGAAAGGCCTGTGGCCCAGCAGTGGGAAAGTTATAGGCTGATTATGCTAGGTAGATGATGAAAAGGAATATCAAATAAACCTCATTAATTTTTATAGACAGTGGAAGAAGAACACCTATACCACAGTCCAACAATAAGTCCTGAAAAGGTATATCTTGTGGAAAACTTTGATGACGAGGCTGCCTTCAAGAAGAAATGGGTGAAGTCTGAAGCTAAGAAACAGGGTGTAGATGAAAATATTGCCAAGTATGATGGTAAATGGGAGGTAAGTTTTAATTTAGAACTTCTTTTTCTTGGACTAATTACTGACAAAGAATACAGAAAGAGTAATTTAGAATAACATATACAGACCACTTGTCATCTGAATTCCGCATACAGATAAAACATAATGAATCAGAAGGTCCCCCTTACTTGATTTCAAAGAAATCTACTTTTCTATTCATACTATTCTCCTGTGCCACTTCTCATGCAGCTAGAGTACTGTACAAACTAGCTATGCTAAGGTTGTTAAATAGTAATTGGTATGATTTTGTTAGGCCAACCAGGGATGCATAATCGCATGTACGACAGGCCTTTCCTCCTGAATAACAAAAAAAAAAAAAAAAATCTTAAGATTACATAATTACTTGACAAACTCAAATAGAACATCACCTAAATGACTTGCACACATGTCATGGTTGAAAATCTTATCTCGATTTCCATAGCAAAATCTATTCATAACAATACCAATACGGCAATACCTTATCTTGCAACTGATAAAAGGCGCCATATTAAAAGTTCATAAATGAAAAATATAAATATCAGACTGACCAGATCAGCACTTTAGTTTCTCAATAATAGTATATCTTTATAATGTGATTGATACATCCTAAGTATGAGAAAAATAGTTGGAAGATACGATTTACATCATCTATTCATCATATTGACCCTAAAGATATGGGTTTATTTTTAAAATTATACACATTAGAAGAGAGAAAAAAATGTATAACATATTAAGGTTTTCCAAATAACATCTAAAATATCCAATCAGAATCAGTAGAAAATTATTTTTTTCAACATTATGACAATCAATAATGCAATGTCATATTATTCAATGGCCTATGCATAGGTAATGTAACTATTTCATCTTCTTTCAGATTCAACAACCTAGTAGGAAGATCTTCAAAGAGGACCTGGGTCTTGTCTTGACAACTGAAGCTAAGCATGCAGCCATATCAACCCTGCTTGACAGACCATTTGAGTTCAAGGACAAGCCTTTCATTGTCCAGTATGAAGTTACTATGCAGGTAAGGTTTTAATCAAGAATATATCAAACCTATCTACCGGCCTTTGACAGAACAAGGTTTTTCTTAAATCGTGAAGCCAGTTTTTGCAATAAGAACCTTGCTGCGTTCGAAATACAGTCCTTAACACAAGAAGTTAGACCGGTACTAAATTGACTGTTTTGTATTAATTCGTAATTAAAAACCTGGCTTGATGTTTGAGGTGCTCTCGTTTTGTAATAAAATGGTATATGCTTTGTACTTAATATTGCTATCAATAAACTAGCGCAGACACATCTAGTCATAGTTCAGGGATTGATGGCAAAAGATACGAAAAAAAAATTGCAGAATTAGTTTTGAGAGAAAGAAAAGAAAGGAGTTTGTAATTTAGCTTGTCATCCTACATTGAGTCAACCAAGTTCAATGTATTTTTGTTCCATGCAACAACAAAATGGTGACTCATTTTTGTCTCATTGCAGTAAATTAATCTTATTTTGGTAGGTGTTATTTTTATTTTATTAAAGAAGAAATTCATCAACCAACTTCATGATCTTTAGCTTAAAATTATTATATTTACGTCTTTGACATTTCTCAAGACCCTGGGGTCCCGTACCTTTGGAAGGCTTACGAAGGACCGAAGCCAATTTGCAGAGGCCTGCTAGAAGTTTTTAAGAAAATGACACATTATCTTTGTGTGTTTTCAACACCTGAGCAATGTAGACATGACATGACACATGTAGATTTCTACCATCACCAGGTTCAACATATTTCAGAATCTGTGACAATGAAAGCCTATGTTGGCACATATTACTCATTGTACCATACAGTAAAACTAATTGAATTGCGTCACTAATTGGCTTATAGGCTAAGCATTATATCCTATTCATATTTTCCACGTAACTACATATAACTGGTAGACGGTACCTACCTGAAACTCAGACGTGTATTGCGTCATGTGAATGTACGAGTATATGGAATATGAATTATTTAATTTCGTTATAAGCTAATTAGCGTAAAACTGTGACCTCGTTTGGCTATCGATTTGGTAATTTTTTGCCTGCCTTCCTAGGTTTGATGATTTCATTAGGTACAGTCAGCAACAAAAGTCGATTAACACTTCAGTTTTTTTTAATCTCAGTTATTGAGCAATATATTTGTTCAAAATTGCATTGTACTTCTGCTGCAATTTTGACCAATAATTTTCTCAATAACTGAGATTAAAAAAGCTGAAGTGTTAATCGACTTTTGTTGCTGACCGTACTTACTGCTCAGCATTTTCATCGTTCTCCTGCCCTTATCCCAATTTATTTGGGGTCGTCGTCATCTCGGTAGTTTTATGGAATAAAAATGCATAGAAAATAAAATCCTACATACGTAAGTACCAGCTAGCATCTCTGTTTTATAATAAATAATATAATTTGGCCATCAAGGACAATTTAACGACTTATAGAAGACTAATCAAGACGAGCAAACCTACGATCATTAAACTTTGATCTTAGGTTTGCTCGTCTTGATTAGTCTAAATTAATAAATAAAATAATAAATTAAACTTTATTATTATTTTTATATTTTTGCAAATCTCATGACCATGGATGTCGGTCTTTTGAAAGTCGTACGAGGGGCCGAAACCAACTCGCAGAGGCCCGATAGACGTTTTGAATGAAATAAGGCACCAACCTACGATTATCCTATTATTGTAAGCCTGTATTGTCCCACAACTGGGCAAAGGCCTCCCTTCCCTCTTTCCACTTTTCCCAGTCTACTGCGATTGTGGGCCAATCCGTTAAGGCGCAACCTCGAAATTAAATCGTAGCGACTGATCTACTAAGCGAGCGAAAGTGATGCAATTACTTTTGAAACGCAAAAGAAGAGAGATGGCTATAATGTGCGTGCGCTCGGAATAAAACGACGTATGTGCCAAAACGAATTTACTACTTTTTTAATTAAAAAAACTAATTTGAGTAAACTTTGATACATTCTCTATGTTTTAAAGTTAATTCCATTGAATAATACGAGTACTTAAGTGTTATGCCGTGATGTCGAAAAAAGTAATAAATAAAATAGATATAACTTTGCAATCTTTTTGTATCGAGAAAAATTTATTGAGTCGTGGATTCCTTTTACATGATACTAAACCAAAGAGTCAAAAAACATATATCAAAATGTTAAGTCCCAGTTCGACATACTTAACAAGTTACACGAAATAGAAAAACCACATTTTTTTTATACAAGGTGTTGATTTGCATCCTAGTCAAATTCAAGGACGTAATTATGCTAATGATTCTCGACCCAAATCAACAATAAAATGGGTAGGATTTTTTTTTTTCTTATTTACGGAAATCCGTAAGTGTGAACCAGCCGTATTTAAACGCAGCCCGTCTGTTACTAGCCTATAACCGCGCTTTCACACACAAACAAACTCCTTTAACTTTACTAAGTACTAAAGTACTAAAATGTCTTTTATGACAACCTCCTGAAATTTGACGAGGATGCAAATCAACACCTTGTATATCACCTTAATAAGTATTATAATTGAAGGATTTAATCCAATCATTAAACTTAGCATGCCCAAACCCCTATTCAACTTACAGCAGAAAACGAACGCGACATTTCTAAGCCTAAAGCATCTTCCTTCGGAAGTACATATTTTAGACACCAACACATGAGGATTCACGCACATACAATATTATTACAAACATCCTGGACGCTGTCCAAAATCGTTTTCGGAAATGCGTTATGACGTTAGGTGTTATAAATAGCATTGATTCGCGTCAATATTTTTTTGTTTGTTTATACTGGATGCTATAGGAATCTCGTCTTTCGTGAAATATTTTTGTGAAAGGCTATTTTTAGAATTCTGTCAACATTTTACTGGGAAGCCCATTGTGATGCAATTATTGGTTTTCATCGTGAATCGCCAATTCACGATGAAAACCAATAATGTTGGTTAGAAAGTAGTTGATAGTTGACTGACTATACCTACATAAATCAATCAACCTCTGTTCTGGTTCTGAAAACATCTCTATCATTTTTATTATTTCCTTTATTTCATTAAATATCACATATCTATCTATATATATAAAATGGTAAACTGACTGATTGTTGATATATCAACGCACAGTCTAAACCGCTGCTCCTAGAGACATGAAATTTGGAGGGTGTGTTCTTTGTAAAGAGTAGGTATCCACTAAGAAAGGATTTTTCGAAATTCCACCCCTAAGAGGGTGAAATTTCACGCGGACGAAGTCGCGGGCAGAAGCTAGTAAATTATATTTTTAAATATTAGAATATAAAATTATTATTATTATAATAGCCTTGACGAAATGTTCTAACGAATCAGCATAAGTCAGGAGCTCAGACCAAATAAAAAGTCAAGACATAGCGCTGCGAACAATACAGTGAAGCATGTTAAAACTACACCTCCGCTCTGTGCTCACACGCAGTCATTTAGGTACAATCAAACTACACCTCACTATGTGCACACATGTTTACATCGCCTGCTTCCCTTCAGGCTGAAGCCACACGGTGCGGTGCGGCGCCGCACTGTAAAGATTTCGACCAATCGGCGGGCACCCGAGCTGCTTGTGTGCCCACCGATTCGGCAAGGGTGCCCGCCGATTGGTCGAAATCTGTGCGGTGCGGCACCCGCACCGCACCGTGTGGCTTCAGCCTCACTGTTGACAGCGCTATGTCTTGACTTTTTATTTGGTCTGAGGTCAGGAGAAGAAAAATCTTAAGTTTCCCACTCTTTTGTTATACCCTGAAAACTGAAAAATAGTGGACAGCCGATTTCACCTAAATCTATACTAATATTATAAAGCTGCAGAGTTTGTTTGTTTGTTTGTTTGTTTGAACGCGCTAATCTCTGGAACTACTGGTCCGATTTGAATGATTCTTTTAGTGTTGGGTAGTCCATTTATCGAGGAAGGCTATAGGCTATATAACATCACGCTACGACCCTTAGGAGCCGCGCAGCGTGTGACACCGCGGAGAACAGCTAGTAATAAATAATGCTCCGTCATCATCCTTTGCCCAATTGCCCAATTCATTCGAGGTTGGCGCTCTTTGTTGTTTATTTATAAACGTTGGTTAAAGTTAAGTAATGATTAGCGACTGCTTAACCATAAATTTTTGATGTTTAAAGATCTTTTAAGTTTAAGCAACGTTTATAAATAAACCCCTATATCGTCTAATTTCATACACTATAAAACCGTTTTTCACTATTCTAGTCATGTAAACTCAACTTACAGGAAGGTCAAAACTGCGGCGGTGCTTACATCAAACTCCTCTCCCGTGGTACCAACACCAAGGCAGATCTCCGCAAGTTCTACGACCAGACTCCTTACACGATCATGTTCGGACCCGACAAGTGCGGCAATGACAACAAACTGCACTTCATCTTCAGACATAGGAACCCCAGGAATGGAACTGTCGAGGAGAAGCATAGCAAAAAACCTACGTGAGTGTTTTGTTTTTAGAAAGTTGTTGAGATTTCTACTTGATCGCGTTGTGCTAAAAATACAATCTCATATGACCTACTCTTTTCATAAACACATACGTCATTCATTCATTCATTTTGTGGAAATGTGCGAACTTATTAATATGTTTTTTTTTTTAGATTTATCACGGCGTTATTTTAATACCTATTTGATAATTCACCCTATTGTCGTTCAATACGCACAACTCTAAACCCCTACTGAACAACTTTTAACAATGTCTAAAAGCCCAATAACACAATGAGAATCTCGTTCGTATCTTGGCGAGCACAGGCGCTACTTGTCAGGCGATTATTGCACTTATGTATTCTAACATTGTAGTCTCACCACTAAATGAGCCATTTACAAGGCCGTGGTGATCATTGCTCATTCCCTCTCTGTATGAGAAGAGGCCTTTGCCTTGCAGTAGGTCAAAAGTAGACTGGTATTACTTATTTCTTATTGAAGTGAAAACTTCTTTAGGCGCATTGGCATTTTTTGAGATGGGAAAAACCCCCATTGAACTCGCGCCACTGTTACCGTAAGCGACATCGCGCGTGTTTTGTTTATAAGACGATTAAAAAAAATTCGGATGTGTTCGGGATGTACTCGGTTTTAATGTATATCCAATATGTCAGTGAGTGAAGGCAAAGTATTCTGTTTGTGTTTTGTTTTCACTTCTGTCGGCACTCCCGGAGTGCCACTGTTTTATTATTATTATTTTTTTTACAGCCAACGCCTGGACGAGATCTACAAAGACAAGGAACCTCATCTGTACACCCTGATCATTCGCCCTGACAACTCATTCAGCATCTTAGTAGACAACAAAGAGGTTAACGCTGGTTCTCTGCTAGAAGACTTCACTCCCGCCGTCAACCCCCCAGAAGAGATTGATGACCCTGATGACAAGAAACCTGAAGACTGGGATGAGAGGGAAAAGGTGGGTCTGGGTAGTTAGAGAATAGATATTATGATTTTTTTAGGTTCAAAAATGTTGGCTTGATGCTTCAGTGAGATATCGTGAACTTAGGTACGCGGATATTTTGACACAACTGCGGCAAGGCCAAAGGGACAACGACGAAACGTTTATTTGGCACAGTCAATACCGTTGACAAGGAACACTTAAAATTAAAATATAGGATTATATGTACCCCTTTACGTTTTTGTTTTAACCTGTCCATATAATGCGATAGTTACCTAACTCGTAGTCGCGCGTTTTGGGGCAGAAAAGGGACGTTACCATGGATTCAGTACATGATTCTGAATGCGTTGAAATTTTTCGTCCGTTATTAGAAAAAAAAAACGTTCCGTACATTTTGACCGCGTAGGTATTGCACTTTTCTATGAAACACATGATTTTTTTTGGATAACCGACGAAAAGTTTCTACGCTAGGGGGCTTAGAATGTGCTGAACGGTCACAGTTTGTGCGCCGATGGCCTTGCCACCCTGTATAGGAAATGCTACATCGGCCAATCGCGTTTGCTGAGAGTTATTGTGAACTAGCCCCGCGATTTCACCAGCATAAGTGTCGATCCCGTGGGAATATCGGGATAAAAAGTATCCTATTTTTTATTCTGATGTGTATGTTATATTACTGTAAAGTTTCATCAAAATCTGTTCAGTAGTTTTTGCGTGAAAGAGTAATAAACATCCATCCATTTTAGTTGAATAGCAGCAAATGGCGTTCTATAGTTTCAGCACACCCTCACGGGTAAAAGAGTTTATGAATGTTGTTTAGTTGTTCGTTCAATAATGTTGTACTTTATACACAGATTGTGGACCCAACAGCGACCAAGCCGGACGATTGGGATGAGGAAGCTCCCGCGCAAATCGTAGACCCCAACGCAGTGAAGCCCGATGGATGGCTGGACGATGAACCTGAAATGATTCCAGGTGCGTAATATAAAAAAATACAATATAGTAAATATTTTCGGGTTGCGGCAATGAAACATGTAATTTACAGCTGAAACTGCGCAAGAAACTATTTATACAATCCAGTGTTGGAACTACGAAAATTAGAAAAAATCTATACATATAATAAATCTGTAGACGAGGCGTTTCTGTACATTGAAAATATTAAAAAAAAAAACAGGTGGGGTGTTAAAGGATAACTAACAGATGCCATTTCATCAATTTTTGGAATTTTTGTCTGTTTGTCGGTTTGTCTGTTTGTATGTGACAGATTTTTCATTTGAACAGGTTCAACGTCAAAAGTACCAAACCAATATGGCTCATTTTTATACTCAAATATAGTGTAGAACTCGGAGTAGTGATTAATCTTTGTTTCATCGCAATCGCTTGAGTCTATCAAAAGATATAATCAATTTAAAAGCATTCTATAACAACTTTTTATTGCAATAAGTGGAAACACGTAACGACATCCATCAAGAAAACATATTGTGATCTTTAAAACATTATCATGTGTAATATTAACTCTGATACTTATGCCTGTGTTATTTTAAAAAGGAAAGATAATGATTATAATCTATAATATAAAAGAAAGTCGTGTTAGTTACACTATTTATAACTCAAGAACGGCTAAACCGATTTGGCTGAAAATTGGTGGGGAGGTAGCTTAAAACCAGGAGACGGACATAGGATCCGGCTTTTTATCCGGTTTTAGACGGACATAGTATTTAATACTTTTATTTACTTATAGGAGTAGGGTAGGAGTAGTGTGGGAGTAGGGTAGGAGTAGGGTAGGAGTTGTTTAGGAGTAGTGTAGGATTGGGGTAGGAGTAGGTTAGGAGTAGGGTAGAAGTAGGGTAGGAGTAGTGTAGGAGTAGGGTACGAGTAGTGTAGGAGGAGGGTAGGAGTAGTGTAGGAGTAGGATAGGGTAAGGGGTTGGACACCACGCGATTGATAGCGCCGGGCAGCTAGAAATAATTTATATGGCAAAACAACGTTTGCCGGGTCAGCTAGTTAAGAATAAATTAAAATCCGACAGTCCAATGATAACTTTTCTTACTTTAGCCACACAAATTGGTTCCCCAACCATATCTAACCTTACTCAGCATAGTTCTTCGTATCATCTGTCATATCTATTGTTCGAAACATAAGTTGCCCTGTTAGTTCGTGATACTTACTACTAGGTCCTGTGTGCGATTCCCAGGTTGGGCAGTGTTGTTAGGATTTTCTATCAGGAATTTCTTAAAAGCAGCCCGAAGTTTGGATTTGTGCACGTTTGACGGCAATAGAGCTCGCCCTCTATTAAATGGGACTTCAACATAACTGGCGGAATGTGGGTGTACAATAGGTACCTACACCTCTGCCTTACCCTTCAGGGATAACCGGCTTGATGCTATGATGATGTTAAACGTAAGTTCTCCATAAACCCAGACCCTGAAGCTAAGAAGCCCGAGGACTGGGACGAGGACATGGACGGCGAGTGGGAGGCGCCGCTCATCGACAACCCCGCGTGCGGCGTCGCGCCGGGCTGCGGCCCGTGGAAGGCTCCCACCATCGCCAACCCTAACTACAAGGTACGATACTAAGCAGTGTTGGACTCGATCACTAAGATTTTCAATCGATTAGTCAAACTAAAAATTTTGTTATTATATTAGTTTCAACTAAATCTTCAATCATCAATTTTAGTTTTTAGTTAAAACATCCTCGAAAATTAGCTTCAGCATCCTCGAAAACCATGAAAACGACACACATGACGAAAATTTTGAATTTTTTCACAAGAAGATTAATTAAATAGTACCTATTTAAATGAATATTGGCACACTTTGTAGTACAAAAAAAAATGTAATTAAAAATTAAAAACCGGCGGGACCCATTTGAATTTGAAGATATAATAAAAATGATATAGGTAAAGGTAAAAATACAATGGTCCCGCCTGCTTCCAACTTTTATTTAATTTAAAATGGGCTTGTTTTTTTTAGCTTTTCAGTTTTTTAACTTAAGTTTTACCGCAGTCGGGTTTTTTATTTTTATAAATTACATTTTTTTATTTCCAGCTTTTTAGTTTACAAATGTGAAAGATTTCGCAGACGATTTAGTTCTTGGTACGTGTTTTTTACGATTTATCACTTTTTTTGAAGACAATATTGCGCCAAAATCGGCCATTGTAATTTTTTTCAATTTCGTTATAAATAAATAAATAAAGTCCTCCAGACCGTATTTCGGCCACGGCGGCCAATCTCAACGGAGACTAGCCTTCGGCGCGGGAGATATTATAGTGCACAAGTGTGCGCGCAGACACAGGTGCACTCCCTCTTCCCTCACTCTCATTGTCCGATGGGACGGCAATCCGACACGACCGGAGAGAGATCAGGCGCAGGACCAACGGCTTAACGTGCTTTCCGAGGCACGGGGGTATCACACCGCCAACTTCCAAACTCCGGGATGTTACTAAGAAATTCCTAATGGAAAAACTCAATAACACTTTGCCCGACCCGGGAATCGAACCCGGGACCCCACGCTCAGCAGTCGCGCTTGCGACCACGAGACCAACGGGGCAGTCAATCAGTCAATTTCGTTATACCCAGTGTCACTCTCACAATTAAGACGAATCTAATGGCACCTCTCAAGCTGAAATCGATCAAGGCGTTTAGGCTACAGAGCGTGCCAAAGAAATATACATACATACGCTCGAAAAACATAAAAAACATAACCCTCCTTCTGACGCAGTCGGGTAAAAAGAATATACGATTACTTTAATTTAATAATCCATTTTTTTAACTTATTCCTTGACTTGCTTTCAATCAAAATTGAAAACTAAAACTAATGCAATTGTTAGTTGAAACTAATTTCGTTAGTTTTAGTTTATAATCGTCAATCAAACTAAATTTTTGCCAACACTGATACTAAGCCCTTATCAGCTACGACATCGACATCGTTGGTCGAATAGTTTACATGGAGTGACTGCCTGTCTGACTTCCACAACCCAGTTATCGAAGATTATATTTTATAGAACAATTCGTACTTTTACCGGTGAGACTTGGTAAATCTTAGGATTAGGATTTACCGCAGTTCGGGCTTTTACAGTAACATATAATGTTTGATTTGACCGATTTCAATATAATATTGTGTGTTCGCAGGGCATCTGGCGCGCCCCGCTGGTACCGAACCCGAACTACAAGGGCAAGTGGTCTCCGCGCCGTATCGCCAACCCGCACTACTTCAGGGACGAACAGCCCTTCAGGATGACACCTATCGTAAGTATTATTGTTATATTCTATTTTACTGGAGAATAGCTATTTTGGTAAAACTGCCGGCTGGAAATTTGCTAAGCCACACAATACTGTATTTATTTCACGTGTGATATGATCAGATAAGCTGGTTTGAAAGCTATTACGAAACAGCAACAGATGTATAGGGATTGGGACTTCTAGAAATTGTCATTTCATTACTTGAATATTATGTCCCACTAGTTTAGTTATTGGTTTTTGAACAGTGGGGTAATTGCGTAACACACATAAAATGAGAATTGATCGTAATGGTTTTAATTTTGACAGTTCATCGTATCTTCATTATTTACGTTGTTGAGCAATATCCTTAAAAACTCTCGGTTTGCGATTGATAGTATGTTACGCATATAGGGTGGCAGGGTTTCACATACTCATGCGGGTATTTTGGAACAGGATAAAATATTTGTCAGTATATTTATCAGGAAACTGAAAAGTAACTGTCTGCTTCTTCGATCTGTAAAATAATCTAAATAAAAGCACCATTTCTTCACTATTTTTACATAACATCACTCGTAAAGACGTGTTCTCTAGTTCCTAACAATGTTATATTTTTGTAGCACGCAGTTGGCTTCGAACTATGGTCGATGTCTCCTATGCTGTTGTTCGACAACCTTATCATCACAGACGACTTGGCCGTTGCCGAGGAATGGGCACAAGCATCTTTTGTGCTCAAGCGGGCCAAGATATCCAGGGACTCGGTAAGTAGAAAATTTATTTGGATATAAGTGGCACAGGTGTATAAAATCAGTCCCGACTTTAATTAATATTTTAAAGCATTTGATATTTAAGATCGTATTTATTGAATACGATTTATGGCTCAAGTTCGTTTTTATAGAGCCGCCACCTTGAGAAACTGTTTCTGTGTGAGGCAAACTATTTCCACACTCAAACAGTTGAAAGACTTTCAGTTGTTGTTGTCACAAAACTGTTTACTTCTAAATAAGTAATAATGTATTAGCAAACGCTGTGGGGTCGCATGTTACGCGCGATGAACTACAAGCCCGGCTGGTGGGCGCTTTACGCGGTGTACGTCGCCATTCCCATCGTGGCATACATCGCATGCCTCATACGAAGGGCCAACGAGGTCACATGCTTTTTTAGCTAGTGTGAAAACCTTTTACAAGTGTAATACTGGCTACTGTATTGTAATAATATCTGAATAAAAGTATAGTGCTAGATTTGTGGGACCGCAAAAAAAGTTTCAATAATTTATCTACTGTTGCGCTCGGTACCATTGGCCAATGGCCTTTATGGAATCACACTTGATTACACCAGAGGGGCAATTCTCGTAATTTTAAAAACGTTCGCAGTCTGAATCTCAGTCTCAATCTGTCGAAAATCCCTCGTAATTTCCCTAAATTTTGGCAAGTTTTTGACGTTTGTTTGTCGCCGAGATGAGACTGCGACTAGACTTTACGTTTTAATTACGAGAATTGGCCTACAGGGTCTCAGCGGTGAACAACAGCAATATGTGATTCTCTGTTAAAAATATGCTATTCTGCACTTCAACCAAACGAAACAGGTGCTAAAATTTTACATTTGGAGTTTGTGTTACCCTAGACTTTCTTAGGGTCAGCGCAGACCGAACTGCAAAATGCTCGCGCATGGTCGACCAAAATGTAGAATGCATACTAAAACACGCAGTCGGCTTGCTCGAGCATGGTCGAGCATCAAATTTGAGTGTATTCAATTTTGCGAAGTATGATAATAATCATAAGATATGTTTTTCAATAATCTCAGAAAATGCTCTGCTCTGCTCTTGGTGTGCGCTGACCCTTACATGCTAAACAGTCTACAATAATGTACTTACGATTTTCAACTTTATCGCTAAAACATAAGGTTCAAAGTTGATTGGGAAAATTTGTCAGTTTCGGGTAGCTTGATGTGCTGACCTCTGTACATCATTTAGGTACTTTGACCCCACAAGCACAACCTGTATTCCTTCTTTGACACAAGTCTGCGTCATTATATATTATTTATTACATACTTATAATTCCTCCTGAGTATACCGCTATAATGTATGTGCTCTATAAGTAGTTCGCTAGTTTGTACCAAAGC